>CM056578.1:16113410-17458410 GCA_029721435.1 Gymnothorax reevesii | reverse complement strand
CCTTGTTAGCAGACATGTTGTGCAACAAAGAATTCGTGGTCATTCAAAACTCAGGCTTGTTTCCTTCACAAGATCGAGCGCGAGACCCTTTGGTCCGGAACATGACGCAGGGTACATCCGTAAAGAAAATGTCTCTCTTTTTCTGAGACACCCTGGGAGAAATGCCAGAGAGGACAGTTGCACGTATGGAGAGCTAGAAAGAGAGAGCACCTGGAGTAGCTTTTTTTAGTTAAGGGCCTCGTTCAAGGGTTCATTAGAAGCGCTCTTCCCAATTTCATCACTCCAGAGGCAATGTCTCATCTTTCACTGACATTTACGATGCCATTGGCAAGCTGAAACAAATAAGTCAACGGGCCGAAAGAAGTCGATTGCCATGTATTAGAATTTACCTCAACAATTCCTTGTTATGTTTGCCAGTAACCCATATATCACTCTCAAAGGCACGTATACATGCATATTCAAGTTCAACCTCAGGGAAGCATTTGGACTGCTAACATCGTTCCACCAAAAGCAAGCAGTGCGCAGCGCTTTAAGCAAACGATACAGAATCACAGTGCCCTGTTTCCATGGAGAGGAATCATTCTTGGTCTCCACTGCAGTTATATCTTTTGTCTTTGGCGTCTTTCTTTAGATGTGGATGAGCTCTGTGTGCGTGTGTGTGTGTGTGTGTGTGTGTGTGTGTGTGTGTGTGTGCGCGTATGCGCGTGTGGGGGCAGGTATGACACTGCAGCTCCATTCTTTTACTGGAACTTTGTTCAACAGCAACAGTTGTTTTTAAATTTGCCTGGTTTTTCCTTTTTTAAAGAGCTTTTTTTATCAAAACATGGTATATAACTAAATTACTCATAGCCACTGTTTGTATTCACAGTCATCTTATTTCAGCCACTCTGTGACAAAGAGTTACTGAGCATCTGTGGGCCAAAACAAGAACTTGCAGTTCTGGCTGCGGCTGTTACACTGTGATTAGTGATTACTTTCCCCATTATCCTCAGGCTTTCACTCTGCAAACATACCCTCACAAAGGCAGGCACTCACACACACACACACACAAACGCACACACACACACGCACGCATAATTGTACTTCTATCCTTGTGAAGACATTATATGGAATTCCTTTCATTCTTTGCCTTTACCTCATGTTAACAATCAGCAAAGTATGCCTAACCCAAATCCTTACTCTAAACTTTACCCATCCCTAATTCTAACCTTGTCCCTCAATAAGTCACAATTTGCCTTTGTTTTTGTGAGGACAGGTGAGAAAATATTCTCACTTCCCAAGAATGTTCCCATGTACTCACACTGGGGGGAAAATAATAATAATAAAAAATTTAAAAAAAAGCATTTTCCAGTTCTCACTGTTTAGCAAGTATCAGAACACATTTGTACACACACACACATAAACATACTCACGCACATACCGGCACAAACACACGCGCGCACACACACTATACAAGTGTATTGTGTTCATTCTAGAAAATGCCCAGTTTGTGAGTGAAGGAAACAAGAAGCAGATCGTTTCTCACAAGGAAAGTTTTAAAATGGGCCCCATGCCTCACATGAAAGATAGATGTGAAGATAACCGCAATTAGGAAAAACAAACATGTGAAGGCAAATGATTTGTTCTAATTTTGCATCTCTCTTTCTCCTTCTGTCTCTCAGCTATTTTCAGTATCATGCACAATAACCGAGCCACAACTCACAAAACAGGACATGATGTCATTTCCTGTTCTCCGTGATATCACGGCTGGGCGCTGAAACTGAGAACAGTTGTTGACGGTTGGAAAGAGGAAACACTGTCTCTCATTCTCTGTCATGAACTCCAGCTCAGCTTCTACTCATTTACATTAAACAGTCATGTTACCAACCAATTTCAGTACCTGTTTTTTTTTTCATGGTGTAGAGAATATTGCTTCACTTATTTCAGCAAAACATGGTAAAATACACATTTTTAACATTTGTTGACTTGGCAAAAAGTGCATGGTAAATTCACTGCTAGCGCAAGACTGGCAAAAAAAAAATTGCTTTGATTCTATTTTTTACTTGTTTTATCTGAAATAAATCAGTCAATCAAACAATTAAAGTAAGCAAGTAATGCTTTATTTATTTTGCACCTTTCAAAACCGAGGTTACAATCAAAAAAAGACATAATGCCATCATTATTTCTTTCCTATTTTATTATTTGTTATTGTGGCTTTTCAGTTTTAGTTGCACTGTATACATAACTGTAGGCTAACAAGTAGGTTTTTTGAATCACTTGGCGTGGTTCTATCATTTTCTTTCAAAGCCAATATCTGTCAGCCTCCTTAGTGAAGATTACATTTGTTTGTTCTAGAATCTGAGTCACCCTCTTAGGTATCTCTGTTGGTTTGTTTTCACCTGATTAGGGTGAGGGTAGTAATAGGCTCATGATTGAAGGAACTTGGGTTGGGGGGGGGGGGGGTCTGCAGGCTGTAGGGGTGGTGGGGGATCCAATTAAGTTCCGTATTGAATATATTGTGTCTGGGAAGATGACCCATTATGGGAGGGTGGGTGTGGGGAGAGGGTAGAGGGGGCAGTTTTGGACCCAGTAAAATAAAGTACAGAAGGTTTCTCTGCTTTTGTCATTTGTCATCTTACACTCAGACTTCATTTGTTTTAAGATGGCACTGGCATGTTTGTACACCGCTAACATTAAGGCTGAGAGCGCACACACAGGCTCAGAACTGAATTGTGATTTGGCAAAAATATTCATTTCAAATGTCATGATCAACCAACAGTTTGAAGCACTGTCGGCATGGAAACATTCCGGCATCCCAGCGGTGAACGTTTCGGTACATTCTGGTTTCCGGGAATACACAGTCCGCGGAATGCGATTTGGAAACTGACGGGCGCAAAGCAAGTGCCTTCATGTTTTCCCGGCATAATGGCAGTTCTGTTTACGTACCAGTCGGCGAGCTCAATGGGGTTCTCTACTCTAATGCCTTGGAGCAAAATGTTTAATAACCCTTTAATGAGCAGGTTCTAGAAATTTTCTTTTACCAGGGCCCACTTATTTTCAATATACCAATTGTGATTGTTGCAGCACATTAACAGTATTAACTATTGACCATTCTAATTATACATATATTTGTGATCTCATACTGTTTTAGGATTTGAAAAGTAGGAATTTGTATTCTTGTAAATGCCCTTGGGAAACTTCCCCTCTGACCAATAACAGCTCTTACCGTACTAGGAATCCACATTAAATTTTGGCTACCCTCAAACACAAAGCAAAGCACACAACTGACATTTGATACAAACTTGCCAGCATTTGCTTGAACCTTCACACTTTACTTTTATGGTAATGGAAGGTTTTGTTGTATCCACAATACAGTTATGGACATATATTCCATGGCAAGAGCATATACATGCATATACACATAAACACATATACGCCTGCGCACACACACATACACACACCAAAGTTTCAGGATCTTATTTTCGCTTTGTACAACAGACAGTTTCAGACACATTAACTGTCTTGCACTGTATGCTTGTCTTTTCGCCAATTTTTTTTTTCCATTACCGCCGTCCTGTATTGTGCACACGTCTGCCAGCACAAACAAAGGTAGTTGCATCACTTTCATTCATCAGGTTAGGCTTTACGGTGACACGGCAGCTCACTCTGTAATGCACCACGTGATGACACAGCTGGATCATCAGCGAAAAACATTCCGCTGAAGTGGATTTGCCCCAAGGGGTAACCGCAGTGCCACACCTGAGATTTGAACCGGCAGATTACAAGCCTGCCTCCAGAACCACAACTTTACTACTTACAAACAGGTTCTTCTGCCTCCCGTCAAAAAGCTTCACTTTTCATTTGTTACGATCCCATAAACCCCGAATACCCCACCCCGCATGCAACTAGACTCAACACCATAGTTTAAAATTTTGGCAGCATAGCCTCTGCATTGGAAAAAGTTCTTTTTTCTTTTTACACTATTTTTTCAATAAAATTAGTAGATTTATTTACTACCCCAATTCCGAAATAGTCGGGCGGAGTGTAAATTGTGAATAAATTCAAAATGCAATAACTTTCAGATCACATGAGCCGATATGTTATTTACAATAGAACACAGATAACATTTCAAATGTTGACACTGAGAAATTTTACATTTTTATCCACAAAATGAGCTTATTTTAAACTTTCTGGCTGGAACAGGTCTCAAAAAAGCTGGGACACAGGCAAAAAAAGGGCTGAAAAAGTAATTAATATATAAGAGAATCAGCTGAAAGAACAGCAAGTAATTAAGTCAACTAGCATCAGGTGTGTAACATGATTGGCTATAAAAGGGATGTCTTAGAGAGGCTGAGTCTCTCAGAAGTAAAGATGGCCAGAGGCTCTCCAACCAGTGAGGACTTGCATAAAAAAAAATTGTGGAATACTTTTAAAACAATGTTCCTTGCCATCAAATTGCCAAGGCTTTGAAGGTCTCATCATCGAAGGTGCATAACATCATCAAAAGATTCAGAGAAACTGGAAAAATCTCTGTGCATAAGGGACAAGGCCGAAGATGTTTACTGGATGCCTGTGATCTTTGGGCCCTCAGACGCCACTGCATCACTCACCGGCATGATTCTGTCATTAACATTACTAAATGGGCCCAGGAATACATTAAAAACCCACTGTCTGTAAACACAATCCGCCGTGCCATCCACAGATGCCACCTAAAACTTTATCATGCAAAAAGGAAGCCATTGTTGAGCATGATCCAGAAGCGCCGCCGTGTTCTGTGGGCCGAGGCTCATTTAAAATGAACTGTGGCAACGTGGCAAAGTATCCTGTGGTCAGACGAGTCCAAGTTTGACATTCTTGTTGGAAATCATGGGCGTTGTGTCCTCTGGGCTAAAGAGGAGAGAGACCACCCCTCCTGTTATCAGTGTTCAGTTCAAAACCCAGCATCTCTGATGGTATGGGGATGCATTAGTGCATATGGTGTGGGACACTTGCATGTTTTAAAAAGTACCATGAATGCTGAAAAGTATAAAAGGTTTTAGAGCAACATATGCTCCCCTTCAGACGACATCTATTCCAGGAAAAGCCTTGTGTATTTCAGCAGGATAATGCAAAACCATATACTGCAGCTATTACAACAGCATGGCTTCGTAGGAGAAGAGTCCGCGTGCTGAAATGGCCTGCCTGTAGTCCTGATCTTTCACCGATTGAGAACATTTGGCGCATAATTAAACGGAAAGTCCGTCATAGGAGACCCAAAACTCTCCAGCAGCTGGAAGCCTATATTAAGCAAGAGTGTGATCAAATTCCAATGGTTAAACTTAAAAAAAAAACTTGTCTCCTCAATGCCCAGACACCTCCACTCTGTGTTAAAAAAAAAAGAGGATAGAATAGCATGGTAAACAGGCCCCAGTCCCAACTTTTTTGAGACCCGTAGCAGCCATTGATGAATGATAACTTGATAAAATAATGGTGTTTGCACGCAGCATTTTTACAAAAGCAGAACTTCAGCCTCAATCTTTTCAAAATCTTTCAAATGAAGTCATATACCTCATGACTGTGTGCAGGCACTATTCATATTTTTTTAACACAATGCCTCATGTTGACTGAATTCGTAACAGCTCTCAGAGAATATGTTAATCAGCCTTCCCAGGTCTAAAGCCTATCCGTCCTAATGGACTGCATTTATATAGCGCTTTCTAGTTAAATGACATGACCCCAAAGCGCTTTACAACTATACCTCACATTTACCCTGATGGCGGAGGCACCAACCTACACAGCAGGAGCAGTGTGGGGTTCAGTGTCTTGCTCACATCGAAGCACATTGATGTTCTCTGGAGTAGCTGGGGATCGAACCAGGAACCTTCAGATTCCTGCTTTACCTCCTGAGCCATGCCGCCCCACAGATGGGGCACAGGGCAGGTGGGGGACACAGCAATTAACCCTGTGCATTGAGTTGTACCTTGATGACTTATTTTTCATTTTTTTCCCAGTAATTCAACAAGTCAAAATGTCTAAGCAACAGTATATGACAGAAATGACAAGCTTAGACATTAGACTGTGAACATGAAGTCAGTTTTTACCCAGGTTTATTACAACCTGAAATCTGTCACTTGATATTATTTTGGTCCCTCAGCAAGAAAGTGTTTCTTGACTCCTGTTTCATAAAAATAAGCATGAACTTCTATATCTGGCAAGCAAAACAAAACCACAAAATCCAGCCACGCATAAATCGGTCTCATTATGAATAGCCCTCACAGACTAACACTAACGCATTCAGCTCCAAAAATCTCATGCATTTCTGGAAGAAAGTGGCTGTCCTGGCTTTATTTTAAGATGGGTATATTTGAAGAGGTTTGCTGAGCAACAATTTGTCCAGCAGTCAAGATACCCTATATTACAAATTTAGCTTTCAGATTGAGATCTGAGGGCACCAGTTACAGATGTTTTTAAGACAAAACCCAACACTGTTGTGGTTTACATTTTCACCTATTTTTTGACACTTTGCTGTGAAGGCAGTTATGCAATCATGTACACACACCCACACACACACACACGCACGCACGCACACACACACAGACACACAGAAATAGGGGCACCACACAGAGCCCATCACCCAAGAGAGGCTCAAATCTTTTTAAGGCACCAGTCTTGCCTGATTGGATCATTTTCACTGTCTGTCCCATTACGGAGTGCAGGCAGGGACACACATGCTACAGAGCTAGACGTAGCAGCTGACTCAAACAAAGGACAGAACAATACAGTTTCTATCATAGATGCTAGTGTTAAGCAGTTCCATCAGTTGACTGCTACATAAGTTCCGTAAACAGTATATAGTTTATACAGTATATTGTCTCCAGCATCTTTATAGTGGAGTCTAATCCCATTCAGGAAGTGGAAAGGTCATGAAGGAGAGACATGTGTCGCAATGATTGCTGTGGAGAGCAGGAGAGGGGGTGTTAGAATAGGTCCCAGTCCACACCCCGGCGCATTTACACTGCAGGTCTGAGGGTACTCCACTAAAGGTCATGGTCAGATCTAGGATGGGACGGGACGGAACGCTTCTGGCCCCCAGGTGGCTGCCTCAGAATCAGATTATAAGGCACGGGACTGCAGCTCTTCACTAAGGCTGAGCAGACCAACCATGGTGAGGATCCTGCTCGTGAGTGAGAAGGAAGAGAAGTGATGGGCAGTGGAGGGGTATTAAAGCTAAATAAAATTTTAGAAGGTTCTAGAACAGCTTTTTCTTATTTGGGGGTCATCCCTCAAGAACTGCCCTGTGTGTGTGTGCGTGTGCGTGTGTGTGTGTGTGTGTGTGTGTGTGTGTGTGTGAGGGAGATGAGGGAAAGTGATAAAGTGCGAGTGAAAGGGTGAGATAGAGAGGGCATGGCGGAGAGAGAGTGTGTGTCAATTGTGTGATATATATCAGAGATAGTGTGTCCGTGAGAGTGAGAGATGAGGTGTGAGTATGCTTGTGAGTATGTGTGTGTGTGTGTGTGTGTGTGTGAGAGTGAGTGAGAGAGAGAGAGCGAGAGAGAGAGAGAGAGGGAGAGCGAGAGCGAGAAAGAACGACAGAGAGAGAGAGAGAGAAAGATACTGTAGATAGTGTGTGTGGAACAGAGGGGGATTGGGAGAGAGAGTGGGCGTAATACAAAGCAGAAACAGATGCTGTTCATGGACAGGCTCAATCACCACACCCGTTCAGCTTAAAAATACAAACAAGCACATGAAAAAGTGCACTTCATTAAGATATAAACATGTCTCCCCAAGAGCCCTTCGACTCCAAAAGAAAAAGAAGTAGTAGTTTTTAAGAGGAGGAGCAGGCAGAGAGCAGAGAAAGCTGCCACTGGAGTCCAGCCAGGGGAACTCCATCCACATTTCACAGGAAAATAAAAGCAGAATCTTAAGTGTGTAAGGACTTCCTGTAATTTGTCATGAGAAGGGGATAAGCATGTCACACACACATGAACACACACACACACGCACACATATGCACGCACGCACACACACAAAGACATACACACAAAAAACACACGTGTATGTTTTGTTTTCATATTTTCTGGTTACATCTCATAGAGTTACATTCATTCCTTAACCTCTTACCCTGACCTTAACCATTAACACTACATGACTCACCCCAACCCTATCCTTTACCTAATCCTGACCCTAACTTTAACCCCCTACCGTAAAATAGCTTAGTTACCTGGTGGGGACAAAAAAATCTTGTTTTCATCACTTGAGGAGACATGTAATCCCCACACGGATAGGAATTCACGCCCTCACGAACACATGCACGCACACAGAGATACACAAATGAACACAGTCAAGCTCAATCCAGGACTGGTCAGACTTAACAGAAAAAAATTCCTCCCGTTATTCCAGTTTAAGGTGATACTTTTCTTTAATGTATTCTATTGTACTGCATCTTTCCACTTGATTAGGAGTTCCCTTGGGTGGCCTGATGATGTAACAGCCCAACCTTGTTCCTGGATATCAACCATCCTGTGGGCTTCCTCTCCAGCCTTTGTAAAATACACCTCCTTCAACAACTTGAGATCTCATCAAGCTCTTATTAATAGAATCGAGTGCCAAACGTAGGTTGGGGAGAAAAGAAAAAAAAAACGGACAACCTGGTAAATCTAAAGGAACAGCGCAATCCTGCTGTAGTTTGTAGTATTGTCTCACAGCTAGATGGCTACAGGTATGAATCTGACCTGGGGCCTTTTGGAGCTTGCTGTCTGTATGGGTTTTCCCCGAAAACACAGATTTCCTCCCACATTCCAAATATATGCAGATTTGACAAATTGGAGAGACTAAATAGCCTTTAGCTATGAGCACGTGAATCAATGGTGAGTGGAAGTGTGTGCACTGAAATGGTTTGGTGAAAATTCAAAGTCGCATTCCTGATTCTCTCCTTCAGGATGCTGGGAAATGCTTCAGTGACCCTGACCCAGAAGAAATAGTTTGACAATGGATGAATGGATGGATGGATGGATGGATGGATCAACATTTATTTCAAACAGGTTTCTGTTACCCACTTCTAAAGTTGTATCAAGTAGATGTTCAGTCATGTACTCAAATCATAAAAAAGCAGTTATTTACTGAAATAAATACAAATCCCTAGCTTCAGTGAATATTTTTAGATGAAAATACCACATCGTAACTTTGGAAAGTGATCTCAATTCTTACAGTTAGATTTTAAGCAGCACACGGTACACTGTTTTATCATTTTAAACAATTTCCCAGAATGCCTCTCATTAGCATGGTATTAATAGACCACCTTTTTCATGGCTGTGCCATTACAATATCCATTTTACCTCAGATGCCATTACACATGCTATACCTTAACGCCTTCAGCTCACTTTTCCTGTCATCTGGTGCAAAAGCTTCTCAAAGACACTGAAATAATTTAACAACTACGCCTGGCTTCAGTGTTATATAAGTACTTGTGTATAAGTTACAGTTACTTGCTTATTGAGCTGTACTGATTATCGTTTGGACCATCTAACTCGACTTGAGGATTAGTGGGATATAACCTCCTGGAGGGTGTTTTATAATGCAGGATTACAGAGTTTGAGAGATAACTGCACAAGTGAATCCCAGTGTAGCAGGCTGAATATACCTCTGGCCAGTATATACCCAGGTATATTTCGGCCAAGGCCATACACCATCAGTTGGTGTGTATTTAGCAAGTTATAACAATTTGTAATTGATGTCTGTTTCTCCATTTCACATGAGGTCCAGACCCCTTGGGTCTGTTGGCCATCACGCTGACAACCAGACAAAGATAGATAAAGGCACATTGAGTTGATATTCTGGAAGCACTTTATCTAAACTAACTTTGTATACAATTTCATTGATAAAGATGCATATTTTCTGGGTAAACCAGGCACCTTTAGGAATCTCACGCCGTGTAGTTGTCTGTCGGTTGGAGAAGGTCATTTTGCCCTACTGAGCTGCAGATGACTTTCTTCATATCTAAAACTAGGTTTTCTTCTATGAAAATTATATTCTGAAGGGACTTTTTGAGAACTACACTTTTATCAAAATTCTGACTTTGAAAAGTTAAATACAACATTTTTGTAGCCTTTTTCTTTGAATCTCCTTCTCTGTAATTGTTAGGCAGTCAGATGCTTGAGGCAGGCTGCTAGCAGGATAGGTCAGCAGAACAACGGGCCTCTATTCTGCTGAACTTTAATATTTTCTCATGACAATTACATGGTTAGAAAGCATTTTTTGGAAACTACATTTCATTTTGATCAAAATTATAACTTTGAAATGTAAAAATAAGCAGATTTCTAACCTTTTTCTTGAATCTCCTTATTTGTGATTGTTAGACCAGGGATACTCACTCTTTTCCAGAATGAGCCGCAGTGGGTGCAGGCCTTCATTCTAACCATGCAGTTACGCACCTCATTCTACTAATCAAGGGTCTATGGCAAAAGCTTTAAGAGTTGATTAGTAGAATCAGGTGTGCGACAGGTATGATCGAGTGAAAGCTTGCACCCACTGTGGCTCATTCTGGAAAAGAGTGAGTATCCCTGTGTTAGACAGTCAGACTTGAGGCAGGCTGCTAGCAGCAAATGCCCTAGAGTAGAGGCTGTTTGCTGCTCTCACTTCTCATAGCCTGTCACACGTGTGTACCCCCAAAGCTGAAAAACAGTGAGAAGATGTAAATATATTTCAACTATCACTTAAAAGTGAGAGGAAGACTTGAAAAACTATCTGTGATACTGTCATTGGTTTTGTTAATTGCATGGTGGTACATGTACAATGTATGTGCCTTAGCAAAGTGTGAGTTGACCCTTACAATGTTTGTATATAGAGCATCTTCAACACATGCAAAGCGAGTATAGCCATGAATTGAAAAAAAGTATCGTACTGGACATTCAAGTTAACAGAATAACTTGTTCTGGACCATAATCTAGACTAAGGAGTTAGACTCAGGGGGTATATTCTGGCCTAGTTCGGAATATACCTGGGTATGTTGTTGCCAGGGGTATATTCTGGCCTGCTACACCGTGAAGCAGTTCCTCTTACTTCAGTTCATGCTCCAGATCTGGGAGAGTCAAGCATTTTATGCTGAGAGGCTAACTCAGCAGTACTGTGCTATCAGACTTCTGATAGCCGTTGAGGAAGAGTGAGAAAAATATTCTGAAAATGAAAGAGAGAGAGAGAGAGAGAGCGAGAGAGAGAGAGAATGCAAGCAAGCCTGTTCCAGTTCACAGAAAAAGAAACAGGAAGTGCTTGAATGTAAGAAAAAGGTCTGCTTGACACTAACTTGTAAAGCAGGTGAAAGGCCACACCCTAAAATCTCAGTGACAGTAGGAAGTCTTGCATGGAAAACTACCCAGATGTGGGGTTCAGTTGCGGCTCTAGACCTGGGAATTGGGAGGGCGCAGACACGTTCCTTTATGAAAATTAGTCCTGGCCAGTTCTCAATCATTTTCCTTTACTGACGCGTTTTCCAATTATCGTAATTGGCAACTGAAGACACAGTTTCTCTCCATATGCGATGGAACAGCGATTTTTTTTCGTAACGTAAGTAATGCTGACAAAAGTCAGCCTGGGAGAACCATTAAGCAGAATTTTTCTAATGTTGTCATATGTGGACCTTGAGAGTGGCCTATGGTTAACGTAGTGAAAAAAATAAGAAAGTTTAGTCTATTCACAAAATAGGGAGACACCTTAATCAAGATCGCCGTGCTTTAAATGTAACGTGAGTAATGCTGGAATTGCCAATTTATACAAAAAACTGACACTAAAAACATGCAAAATTAATAAGATTATTTGCATTTAAAAAAACTTCCAAGTTCACCCTGATCACTTAAATTAAAATTTCTTGCAGTTTAGCTTACCTACATTTTTACAGATTAGGATTTTCTACTGTGTCATTTTTCCTTTTTGGAGTGTATGCACTATTTTGGGTTAAATCTACGCAAATTTTAATGAATAAGACCCCGGGGCCATAAACTGTGTGTTTATTTCTAAGATACAGGCCTCTACACATTAACATTTGATGTTTGCCAGTAATTTTTCCCTGTTCATACTTGAACTATATTTATTTAATTACACCATAAGTACCATTTAGCCCACACTTCTCCCGTCGCACTGACCTTGTTGCCTGGTGAAGGGGATAAAAAGAGGAGGCAAAAGAAATGGCAGAAAGAGGCTGCACGAGCGAGAGAGGAGAGGATGTCTGGCATTCGCACAGGTGAACTCGCAGAGCCCCCTTGCCCTTGTCATTCTGCTTTAATTTTCTTTTGTCTCCCTCCCAGTCCTTTTTGATCCCATTCAGTTCATTCTCCTCCCACTTCCTTCTTGCAATTTCTTTGACTCCAGAAGTCTCAAGTTTTTTTCTTAAGGCATATAATTCTGTCTGTCGTCTGTCACAAAAGCCTCCTTGCATAACCCTTTGAGGAGTGAGAGTGCAAATCGGTAGTTAGAATATCTTTGACTGAGGATTATGACACCAATAGAACTTCTGGTTGTTTATAGCCAATCTATTGTAGAAACTTGAATTTAAAGCGCTTCAGATAACCTGTTTTCCTTTAAAATTGAGAATTGAGATTATTTTACTGATCAGAGATATGCTTGTTAAGTAAGGCCAACTGGAGGCTACCCATAGGTATGGGTGTGTAAGCGAACTATGAGCAATGGACTGGAGCACTGCCCAGAAGAAATCGGGTGACATAATGGACTGATGGATGGATGCATGGTGCCACGTCAAAATAGCGGACGTGCTATTGCTGCTCAGGTGCAGTACAGCTTACTTTTATGGGGGTTTTTTTAATATAAAAAAAACCCCTCTGTGACGAGGGCTATTGTATTATTGAAGCGAATCAAAATTCAGTTTTGTTAATGATTAATCTACAGATCACCATCCATTACATCTTGATATTGGCATCTGCAAAGGAGTGACAATCCTTTGAACACGTTGGGAGTCAGGTTGAAGAAACTGAATGTTCAATATCTTGTGTGTTCACCATTTGCGTCTTTCAGAGCAACACATCTCCTTTGCATGGAGTTGATCAGGTTGTCCATCGTGGCCTGAGGAATGTTATTCCATTCTTCCCGGAGGGCCACACTGAGCTGGCGCACATTATCCGGAACAGGAATACGGTCGCGGACACGTCGATCCAGAACATCCCAAAGATGCTCTATGGGCGACATGTTCGGCGAATATGCAGGCTAGTCCAGTACTGGAATGTGCTTTGCTTCAAGGAACTGTGCTCTGCTTCAAGGAACTGCATGCAGACCGCCCTGGTGGACATCCCTGCATCCAGCATGCCAATGGCACGTTCCTGCATGACCTGAGACATCTGAAGCATAATGACTTTTGACAAAATTTGACATTTTGGGGCGGCCTTTTATTGTCCCCAGCATAAGGAGTGTCTGGGTACTGCTCATTCTGTCTGATCACTGTCTGGAAATGCCAGACCCATGTAATGAGTGAAATCACTGCATCACTGAGCAAAAGCTCACTGATAGAGAGATGGATTAAGAAATGGAACTCAAATCAAGAGAAATATTTCTACTGTACAAGTAAAAGTCAGCATATGCTCACTTAGAGTTGTTAACTCCATGTGGCATCAATATTTGACATGGGGCTTTTATGTTTTTGTTTAGTGTACTAGAGTGCTCTAAAAATTCTTTATTTTAAAACAGAGCACTGCCATTCCATTAAATTTCATTCACTCCTCTTATCTTACATAACCAAAACTGCTGGTTATGAACCTTGGATAATGTGATATCAAACTGAGAGAAACTTTCAAAGCCAGGAAGCCATGTTTTTATGGCCAAAGCATTATATCAAATAGAAGATCTTATACATAATTTTATTCACATTACTCTGTAATCAAGCAGATATGGAAACACTTGGATCTCTCTAGAATTTAAAATAGGCTGGGAGTTCCACAGGTTTGAATACAGTGGCTGCATTTGACAGAGACCATATAGCGGTCTATAGGTATTATGGGGTTAAGGTCAGTTTTCATGATTACACATGAAGGAAATACAATTAGAAGGAAACAAGGCAAAAATATCACTAATGAGTGAGCTGCAAAGTGAAAATCACAACTGAGCAAAAATAACACAGGCTCGTCTCACATTTGCCAAAATTACATCTTGATGACTCCTAAGAATTTTGGGATAACATCCTGTGGTCTCATGAGTCAACAATGGAACGTTTTGGCAGACATCAGTCCTGTTATATCTGGCGTAAAGCTAACGCAGCGTTCCACCATAAGAACATAATTTCAACAGTCAAACATGGCAGTGGTAGTGTGCCATGGTAGAGATTGGGGGTGGAACCCCAGGATAGGATAGCCGGGACCAAACCCAGAGGTAGATAGGCAGTTCAGCACACTTGTAATAGGTGAAGCTTCAGCTGCTATCACTGGCCAGGCTTCTTGGATGCTGCCAGGTGTGACACAGGCCCTGCCGACACTGAACTGCTTCAGAGGATGGAGAGGTTGCTTGAGGGGTACACGGTCCCAGTCCTGGCTCCAGTTCAGGCTTAGAAGCTTGTTTTTGCCAAACTGGACAAGGAGAGTAAACTGGATGGTTTAGCAAGAACTAGTAGCATTAAACGAAGACTAAAGAGTTTTTCAACATTGACCCGGGTGACTTGCATAAAAGGGAGATTGCAATCCAGCAAACTGCGCATGAACCAGAGGGCAGAAACACGTGTTATTCAGTCCTTAAGGGCACAATCCCATGATGACATTCAGTTGAAGGGGAGAGAAGCACAGAATGTAAACACACACCAGTAGACATGCAAGCTGCTGAACTGCGAAGAGACATACAAGGAATTCACGAAGTTTATGACACAAAATGATGGTTTTAGAGGTCAAGTTGAAGTCCTTATTTGACTTCATTTGTGAGTTGGTGGCACAACCTTAAATAGGCAGTTTATGGTCAAAAACCCCCAAATTTGGCTGTATTAAAACAATTTTGTTAAGAAGAGCAGCGATGTCAAAGAATTACCGATAATTATTGCAATTGTTTGATTGCAGTTGCTGTCGCCGAGGGTGGCACAAACAGCCATCAGTTTTATTGGGGCAGTTATTTTTCCACATAGGTGACATAGGTTTTGAATCACTTTATTTCTTCAATAAATGAAAGGATCTTTTAAAAGCTGCATTTCGTGATTACTCTGGTTGTCTCTATCTCATAATTAGTTGGATGATCAGAAACATTTTAACATAAGAAATAAGCAAAAAAATATGAGAAATTGGAAGAGGTCAAATACCTTTACACAGCGCTGCAGCCAGGCTTTTGTGTAGGATTCATCAGCACTGACACATAAACATACAGCACATTTACCACATAATGGGTGCCCTCACAGGAGCACAAACAATCATATGCATGTGTTTAGGTGCGTAGGCACACATTGCCCACGCATACAGTGTATAGTATCTTGCTAAAATGTCACATGAAAGGAAAATGAGCAATCGTAAGGCTGAGTGAATATACCTCAATTCAGGTTTTTTAAAAATAGGCACCACATTTGGTTAATGGTCTATTTTTGAGTCCCTGCCATCCTGTTTTTGTGTTGTGGGGCGTACAGTTACCCCGAGTGGCTTTATCTGAAGAGTGGAAACTGTGACGCCAGGGACTGTTTTCGCTGCGACACTTCCTGTGAGCTGCACGCCGCCACCAAAACCACGGGTCTGATGACGCGGCACTCGGAAAAAAGAAATGAAGAATTTGGGAGTTAAAAAAGATGCGCAGTCGTGGAAACAACAGTTACACTTAGCACAAACTTGTTTTGTTTCTTTTTGAAAAAGAGATAAATAAGTTAAGGCTTGTAGTTTGAAGTGAAAAAGCATACTTCCCGTTTGGTAATTCCTGTACATGACAGAGTTTGCTGTCCTCTGATGGCAGCTGACTTGACCTTTTCATAGAGTTGAGTTTCAACTTTAATTCCTTTAAGGAATGAGAAAAACGGAAGCTGGTGGAAATTGTCATGACTGTAAATATTATTTTAACCCCTAATGTAAAATCTTCAGACAAAACAGACAAGAGAGAAGGCAATCCAGTTTTTTTGTTTTGTTTTAGCAGGAATATTCTAGATTTTCTGCATCAAAATCAGGATCCATTCAGAGGTGACTGCTCAATAAATTCTGACAAAATTTACATAAGTCAATAAATTCTTCATATATACTTTAAACACTTCCAAAGTGAAAACATTTCAATACAAGTAGTAAATTTTTGTTCTATTAGAGTACTAAACACTTCTCTTGCAACAGCAACCATTAAAAATAAAACATGTTCTTTTTTTTAACACCACTACAAAGTATGCGCTGAGACCTCCCTTAGAGTACTTCTGTTCTCTGAGCTCTAGAAAACTGTTGTGTTTTTCGACCTGCACTGAGCACCCTGACGAGAAACTTCCTCTGTAGACAATGAAAAAAACTTAGCCGTCTGTATGCAGGTCACAAATAGAAGTGGTTAAAAAATAGATCAAAAAGTGTATACAGTTCATTCAGTGCATTTGGGCTTATTCAACTCTGCCCAGCAAATAAGAAAAGATGTGATCAAATGCACTATTTTTAGCTCATGATTTTGCTCGCCATTTGTTTGCTTATTTCAGCGGAAATTTATTAATATCATATCAATCAATGATCTTCAATGAAAAAAGATTAACTCAATAGATTGAAAGTGGTTTTTTTTGTCATTTTTTTGTGTCAAACAAACAAAAAAGATAATGTGAGTATGGATCAACCCACTTGTCGTGTCTTTACCATAGAGAGGGATAAGTTTAACATTTTGAAGAGCCCAATCAACTGTAAGGAACAGAAAAGATTATGAACCACATCTGACCTGACCACCTCCCACTCCCCCCCCCCCCCCCCCCCCCACACACACACACACACACACACACACACCTAGTCTAGAGAGCAGCACACTTACAGTGAGAACTCATCAAACACATATTGACCACAGAATACTGTCAATGGGGTGTGAAAAGGGGGTGGGCATTATGTTTTTCCTCTCCAATGCTAACAAAGTAAACAGTCATTTTTGTCTCCTCGGCCAAATATCCACCTCCATTCCACCCACTACGTCGAACACACAGGAAGCTTTTACACCAGTCCTTTTTCTGTACTGCGGTGACTTTGTTGGCCCTTGTTAGTGTGGGCCACACAGCGCAGGACACTCCCTCGCAGTGGAACATGGACCTTATGAGTGGGACACGGCACTAAGGTGCGACCACAGTCATTGGCCTTGTTTCCATTGCTGACCCGAGCACCTGCAGCCACTCGGCTCATCTCTGCGTGACTGTCTCTACAGGAATGGAACCTGGCCACCCCAAATGGACAGATGTGGTTTACAACTGACACTCTCGATCAGAGCAAGCGGCCAGGTTTCCGCTGTGGTTGGATCTGTTTATTTCACATGCACGCTGGTGAGAGTGGCTGACATTTACACAATTTGGGCACAGCTTGCGATGTTTAATTCCTAATGTACATTTTTTAAAGTTTTAAAGACCGCGCTCAGCGCTACGTACTCCATCAACATGCCTCCATCAACAAGTCAGGTGAAAATGGGAGCTAGGACCTAGACATTGAACAGGCTTCTGGTACACCATAGATGCATAACCTGATTAACTTTGAAGGTTGCCCTACAGTTCACTAGCCAGACTGGCAACAAGCGATGACAAGACAGACAGACAGACAGAGAAATGGGCAGTCAGATGGTGGAAGGATGACAATACCCCATTGGCAGGAATCGCCAAGGGGTTTGAAAAAGAAAATGAAGGAACTGTTTAACCAGCTAGCTGTTATTAATGACCTCTTATTGCCTCTGGGTAGTCACTCCCCCATATGATGTCACAAAGGAACAGATTTCAAAATGGCTGATGGTGACAAGATTGGGAACCTTTAATATTTTGTGTTTGTCAAGAGAGAGTCACTACTCACCTGTCGTGAAGTACTTCCATCACTGTCCCGGCACTATCCACCAAATGCAGCTGCTTGTTTTCCTTTGTCCTGAAGTCATTAATTTAATGCAAGATTCATACTGCACTGAGAGCATATCAAGTTATATCAAAGGCGGGCTGACTTCGATCTTCAAGATCTTCCCCAAATCCACCCAGGAGAATACATCATTGTAATCTCTTAAGACTGCACAGGCTCTTTGAAAGGCCATTATTTCAGGCTGTCCAATGCTTTCCAAAAAGGGTCAATGTGGGTTTAGCTTTCTGTTTAAGCTCTGCATTATGACAACTAATTGCAGCTTGTTAACTCATAACCCATTGCAGTTTTCAGTCAAGGCCCTTGGTGAATCCATTGCTCTGAAACAGTGCTGCACTGGCCCATACTCCAGAAAGCGGAGCTGTGGTGGATTTCCCAGAAACACGGTGGCTTTTGACCACTATTCCTTGCCATGTGCCAGAAGAGAAAATGAGCTCTGTGCAAAAAACTAATGAAGAAAGACGTAATTACTATTTAAATGGTTGGTAAATATTTACAGATGCTTATTAGCGGTGATAAATCTGAACGCCGGTGCGTACCTGCTGACGCTACAGAGCTCAAGGACGCTGGCGACGACGTGAGAGGTTACCATGGCAACATCCATTGGAGCCCATGACTAAAGAGACTAATGAGAATATCCAGATCAGTAAAAGAATGTAAGATAAAGTGGAAAAAATAGCATTGTTGAGCAATAAAAAATAAATAAGCACCATCATGTCGACCTGTACTGTCAAATCAGTTATTGAAGCTAACTGTTACTATTAATTCACAGTTGAATGTTCTTGTTTGGGCAAGAGTTGGCTAAAATGGACTCAATTAATTAATTTATCTCTGAAAATCTTAATATTTTAGTATTATTTTGTCAAAACATATGAAGGAATATATCCACATCCAACAGTTCAACAAACAATTCTAAGTAAAACTGTAAATGTATGTGCATCTCCCCCCCCCCCCCTTCTCTATTCATCGCTCTCTCTCTCTCTCTCTCTCTCTCTCCCACAGAATGTGCCAATATTCTCCATTTTGTTTCTTTAAAAACTCAACACAGCACTCATTTATCATGAAGACAGTAATACTTCAAATGAGACCACTCAGGCGAATCAGAGGTCAAGTGCCATCTGGAGATTTTTACAAAAGATGATGAATAGATTCAGACACGAATGAAAGAAAAGTCTGTCAACATAATACCAATTTAAGGGTGTACTGACAAAATGCTTTTACGCTTTCAAATGTTTTCAGATTCGTCTATCTGCCCATTTATTAAGTGTGCGTGCTCCTTGATACATTTGCATTGTTTTTACACTTCTGAAGTTCTTGGCTCTATGGCAACCATGGTTGCCTATTTCATTGGAAGTTGCGCAAAAAGCTCCCCAGCTCAGCAGCAGCTATGACTTTTTTGAGATCTGTAGAAATAATGGTTGGGTATAATGTGTCCACATGCACTTATTCTGAATTCAGTGGAAGAAATGTATTGCTTTCCATGGCCATGTTTTCCTGTTGCATCGTGGTAGTCACATACAATCAGGAATTCCATTGAATACAACACTAAAATATTTCATTATTTTCATTGCCATCCACAATGTCTCTGTTTTGCTGTCCTGGTAAAGTTTTACAATCATGGTCTCGTTCACAAAAATGATTTCCGGTTTGCCATCTACTGGAACCCCCTGTAAACACAGCATAATCCCGTATAACTTTTTTTGGACATGAACAGGATTTCCCATGATGACAGATGGTTAATATTGCTGTCACATGCCTATCTGAGCTGGGTACTTGTGGAGCCTTGGTGAAATTTTAATTTCATTCCTGCATTTTCAGGGGAGTATAACCTGGCAATATTTGAACTGCTTGTGATTGATGCAGCTTGTGTGTGCGTGTGTGTGTGTCCATGCGTATGTGTGTGTGTGTGTGCATAATTAATTAATTAATTAATTAATTAAATTATTATTCCTTTATTTTTTTTATTTTTTTTTTTGTGGACAGGAAAACACTTGCAGTATCTCAATTGAAACACAGATCAATAGAAGATGCCAACAACTGCTTAAATGGTGAAAATGCTCAGCTGATTTACATTATTGTTTGAAGACGAAAACATACTATTTAACTAGAACGGGCACTCGGTAGAGTGCATACCTTCGCCGACGCCACTGAATCCCTCGCCACATAACTCTGAGGATCAATTTTTATTTTTTTAAATGATCGATGAATGAGAAGAGTACGATATTTTTTTTTTTTACATCAATACGCCTTTAAGTTCGAAAGGTAATGACCCCCCTGACCTTTGTCCCCCAACCGCTAAGAAGAGTATTGACCCCATTGTACCGTGTTTCACATCACAGGATCAGGTATATAATTCTGCACATTTTGGCGTTGGTTTCATGCCGATCGGATAAAAATTGACCGAGATATGGCCGAAAGTCGGTTTTGACCTTTTCGTGGCCTTGACCTTGACCTTTGACCCGATCACTCCCAAAATCTAATTGATTGATGCTCAGGTCATGCCAAATCAACCCACCAAATTTTATGAAATTCCGTTTGGTACTTTTTGAGTTATTCGATACACATACATACACACAGACAGACAGACACACAAACAAATAAATACACGGGGATCAAAACATTACCTTCGTCAGCGAAGTCGCTGGCGAAGGTAATTAAGCCTGCAAAGCTAATGCCAAAGCAATATGATGTTCTAAGACAGGAACACAATGCTACTGTTTATGGAGTTTCTGTCAAAACATAAAATCAAATTTAGCTTATTGATCAACATTCCCTAAACAAACTGCATCTACTACTGCATCATGAAGTGCAGTCCATGAGTATCGGAACAGTGGTAATGCATAAAATTGGCTGAAAATCCTACATGGTTCTCACGATATGGGTGTGCAGTAAGAACCAACTATTTTAAGCTGACGGACTCTCTGATTGTCCTGTTTTTAAATCCATTGTTCTGGGCTACAGAAACCAAAATATTTGAAAAAGCAAGAGACTCAGCATGCATTTCTTCTGCCATGCAATACACTGGAGCAGTGTGTCGCCCTGCGAGCACAGAACCAGAGGGCTGTGAGTATAAATCTGGTCCGTGCCATTCTGTGTGTGTGTTTCATGTTCTTTGTGTGGGTTTTATCCGGTAACTCCGGGTTCCTTCCACAGCCCAAAGACATGCCCAATAGGCCGCATGGAGACTCTAAATTGCCAGCTGGTGTGGGTGTGTGAGAGAGCAGTGTGTGATGCCCAGCAGTGGATTAGGACACTGTTCAGGATGAGATTAAACCCACTCGTGACTTTGATCAGGAGTAAAGATAATGGATAAATGGATGGGTGATAGAGCCCAGTGGAAGGAAAAAGAGGACCAGAGTGGTCATGAAGAGGAAAGTGACTGTAAAAATGTCTGGGGTGAAAAGAGACAGACAGAATCAGACAATTTTATAAAATGGCAGATCCACAAATGTGTTAGAGTTGAAAAAAAGCACCTGGATTTGCCATAAAAGTGCAGAGTTCTTGGAAAATATGGCCTGGAAAGAGAGGAGCAGGTATTTTGATCTGAAAGGAGTCAGATATAGAGTGTATTCACACACGGCTCGTTTGGAGCCATTGTTCCGACACAGGGAGGGTTTTCCCCCAGAGATCGGTTCATTTGTGCCAGTGTGAACACAGCAAACGCACTCTGATGCGGAACAAAACAAGCGAGCCGAGATCGGCAAAAACGGGTGGTCTCGGCTCGCTTCCGTTCGAAACCTGGAGCGGTTCGTTTGCAGTGAGAACACAATCGTCTCAGCAACCGGCAGAACTGACTCAACTGACTCAGAGCTGTAGTTTGGATTGTTGTTGTTTCCGGGGGAAAGAAGAAGAAACTCCCCTTCTTGTCCGGGTAAGATTTCTGACCAATGAGAGAACAGTTTGTTCATGCAAGGCAATTGTTTGCAAACTTTGGACCAATAGAGACGGCAGCCGTGTGAACACAAACGAGCCAAAGGACAAATGTAACAATTGTATCATTTTTTTCCCCCTGAATTGGAACAAAGCAAGTGAGCCACGTGTGAATATACCCATAGTGACAGTAAAGGGAGACAACGTAGAACATCATATTCAATTTTAATTTCTTCCCAGGGGAATTTAATGAAGGAAAGGAATAAATCAAAGGCAAAACTGTTACACAGAGAGAGAGAGAGAGAGAGAGAGAGTCAGTGGATCTCTTTGCCTACTTTTCACTCCAGAAGTAGCCTATCTCTCTGCAAAATAAACTTACACTTAATACTGAATAGCTTCGAAAGACTACATCTGATGATCATAAGACATGATTCCTCAAACATCAAGGTCTGGAAAATGTACCCGGGTTTTGAAAATATACCGGCACAGTGTTTCAATAACACAGGAAAGTACTGTGGATGACATGTAAATATATGCAAAGGTCATATATTCCCTGTGTGACACCTGAAATTTGCCTGGAGAGCACATTGTTTCATTAAAGGAAGTCCTTCATTTGAGGAATTCTTCGAAATCGCATTCGCTGTTTTTGTTCAAAGAAAACAGCACAATTCTGGCAGCAAAAGAATTATTATTTATTAATCGTGCATCTGCCCACTTTTTTTCTTGAAGTATTTTGTGACTTGAAACTTTGTGCCTGCATTTGATCAAACAAGGGAATATTTCTTCTTCGATCCATTGCCACAGAAAATAGAAACTATCATTGCATCTTGAATACAAAAGTTGGTTTGGCTCAATTCCGAGTATTTTCTGTTTCAGACTATTTCCAGGCCAGATCTGGACTATTATAAGTAAACTGCTTTACAACATGAGAAAACCTCTCAGTATTACTCGGCCACATCCCCCATGTTTTCAGTAAGGCCTGGAACTCACCTCAAAGGAAAAAATAGCCAACTTCATGAAAGCTGATGTTCTCCTACTATATCCTCCTGTGGAATTATCATTGAACGGTTAGGTCGGGGATCCAAACATCTGATCTTTGAATCCAACTCCATCTCTAGTTTTCTGCTTTTCCAGGCAATAAGGTGAACAATTATTGCCACTGATTGGCCTGACTGTCATCACATTTGACTCACAGATGTGGCGAAAAACCCGCAGTTCTTGGCCTTCGAGGACTGAAATTTTGGGAACAGGTGGTTTGGTCAATCAATTGGGAGTAACAAATATTTCACTTGATTTGAATATATTGAATGACATGACAACACTTTTTAGATTGGCATTAATGAAGTGAAAAGAGCAACGGGGTGGGTGCAATTATGCAGTTTAGAATGTTGTAAGAATATGAGGAATTCAGTGCAACTGCACATTACAAATTTGGCTTGCTCATATCACCTCACTGCCTCAGCCGTAAGGGCACTTGGAGCAATGTTGAGCTGACTCCCTCTATAGGCGGTATGGGATATTGCAATGTAAGCGAGGCGAAGCAGCCCAAAGTGAAAATGTATAGGTTCAAATGACTAACTGCCAGGAGTCAGCAATTATGGTGATGTCTTTCTGTCCCTTTCCGTTTATGTTCATAAATCCATCATAAATTATATTGAGTTCTCAGTTGTTTTTTTTTTTTTTTTGCAATCTCCTATGCAGCAGGTATGTGAAATTAGCCAGAAACTCTTATAACATTTTTTCTTCTCTGTTACTGCTATTTCACTGTCCTCTAATGTTGCATAAACACCCCAAGCTTTTTCCTCACTTCCTGTTCACCTGTTCTTTGTGAACTACGCAAACCTGACAGTAACACCTGCATTATGATGTTTGAGTACAACATTTTGATGCAATGCTTCCATTCTTCTGATTGATCACAATCAGAAGACATTGCAAAAGATACACTACATGGACCACAAAGGAAGGGCAACCCATTCAACAGAGAGAGAGAGAGAGAGAGAGAGAGAGAGAGCACAGCATATTTTCATGCGCAGATTATTACATACGCCACGAGATTGTTGGATAATGTAAGATGGAGTTCTCTTGCCTTGGACTGATGGACCAACCACAACATTTCTAAGAGCCTTTTGCCTTGAAAGCTATTCATGCTGCAAGTAAATAAAAAAAAGCGTTTGAAGAATTCCACAGAAAATAAAATGAATTGGAAAAGATTGAGAGGGCGTCAGCGTGGATGATCATTTATTGCTTATTGCTTAAACCTGATTGAGAATAAGTGATAAATGCAGGCTCATTTTACTCTGGTGATTGTGAGGCTTAAGGTGGGGAGGGAACCCTGTGATCATTAGTGAACGGCCCCATACAAGTGCCCACAGGAAATGCTTCTCTTATCCAAACACTAAACAAAGCAGCATATCTCTATGCACCTGATCTGAAAAAATTATTCAGGCCCTACTTAGATATGGCAAACTCAAATACTGTAGTGTTTGCTTTAAGCTAATTCACATATTTTGAAAATATAAAATGTGTATTTAATTATGTCAACATATATTCATATTAATATGCAACATCTATTCATATTAATTATACCAACATATATTCATTCCATTAAGTTACTGATGGGTGATGACTGATTTGAGCTGATATTGCACATATTGGATGGAAATCCTGCCCCAAAATCAGTCAAATATTTTTCCAGCATAAATATAGAATCTCAAATGACATTCAGTTTGAATCCACGTGAAAGTGCATTGCAAATATGCTGCCCTGTCAGTGAGGCCAATTACAGCCATGTCTTCAGTATGAAGTTGCAAATCAGCATTTTGACCATCGTAATACTCGACTATCAGTCATGCGTCATTGATAAAGCTTGCAAACAGCTGAACCAATCACATCCCTGCGGTTCCAAACATCAGACAGAAGATCATGTCCGCCACAAAATGAAATTTTACAAATTACCAACTCGTGATTCATATCTGCACAAGCCACAATTTTAGATGCACATTGAACTCACAACTTACACATTCAGCCATCTTGATACAATTACTCCAGATGAAATGTCCTCTTTTAAAGGTAAATCTAATTGTAAAAAAAGAATCATTTCAAGTAAGCCAAGAAATATAGTAAAAAAAAAAAACTCTTTATCATTGAAAATGTAGAGTGGCAAAGCTGAGCTTTATTAATTGATGAGGATCAGTTCATCAGGCAGGCATAATAAATGCCGCCGAACTGCAGGTGAGTCAGTATTAAGTATAAGTTTGTTGTCCATAGAGGTACTTCTGGAGTGAAAAGTAGGCATTGGCTCTCACAATACTCTCTCTCTCTCTCTCTCTCTCTCTAACTGGACTTACATGCAGCAGTTATGCAGGTCTGGTTTGGAAATGATTCATATTATTTAATCCATGATGCTCCAGACACTTCTCAGGAATGACAAGAATCCCCATTTGTCTGCTCTTATCATAAAGATCTTCTGTAAAGTGTTCAGACTGAACAACATGGTATTTAATTCATACTTGAAGTCCATACATGCACTCACACACACACAAAATACTTACGTAATATTCCAACTCATTCACAAGCTTTATTGATACTTGGAATAATCTGTGTTTGGAAAACAAGCCCTAAATGTAATGTCAATGCTGCTCAAACTGATTATTCTGCTGTTAGAGCATAAATATTAAAAATGTAAATATGTGGAGATTGGATGATTTGTCAAAGTGGTAAAAACTCACACTGCACTTTGCGCATCAGTCCCAATAACATGTCTGACTGTCTCTGCTCGGTCTACATTTTACGAAAACAAAAATTTCAACCCGCAAAAAAAATAATTTTACGGACTTTTGACAGAACAGTTGACCATCAAAACCTCACCTGGATCAAATTACTTATAAGTACTCAGCCAAAATACTGAGAAAAAATATTTGCCTTAGACTTTAAAGCAGAACCTCTATCTGTTGTTATTGACACTGATCAACTTATCACAAGCAAAATGGCTGCATAATAGCAAAGTTCCACAAAGACTGAATGAAGAGAAAATAAAATGGGAACGAATTATACAAATTTCTGGCCCTGACCTGGAGTCCACAAAGGGATATTGCGATAACAGTTGTATTATAGACCCAGGTAAAACCCAAACCCATTCCAAGGCTG
The DNA here is from genome assembly GCA_029721435.1 of Gymnothorax reevesii. NCBI lineage: Eukaryota > Metazoa > Chordata > Actinopteri > Anguilliformes > Muraenidae > Gymnothorax > Gymnothorax reevesii. The sequence goes on along the minus strand of CM056578.1, from coordinate 17,432,437 downwards.
GAACACTGCTGAAGTAGTAAAGCCAGTCCTGAGGTTTGCTTTGTGTGGTAACTGGGCAAACTCAGTAATTCTGCAGTGTACAGCAGTCCTCAGATTTCTTTATTTTGTCAAGGCTTCCTAAAGAAAACAGAAAAGTTCCACACAGATGGAAAGTTTGAAATGTGGCATGAGGAAAAACTGTGCTCTTAAGACGAACAGTGATTGTGTTGGCATTTCATCCCACTTCCATCAGACTGGCCTGACAGGGGCCAGAGAATGGAACAGTGATTCACTTAATTGGTCATTAATTACTGCTCTCTCTGGGACTTTTCTGTGGCCATTGGCTGGTACAAGTACAGCCACTTGTGAAAGGGTCAAGTTCGATTATAGCTTTCCAGCTGCTCAGAGCCACTCTAAAAGTCATGACACACCAAAACCACAAGGCACTTCAAGACCTACAGGGCCATTCTACAAAATGGCTCCCTATAAGCCCCCTTAAAAGTCAAGTTTCCCAACAAGATAATTGATTTTCTGTAACACTACACAAATTTTCAGATGATTTGTTCTTTTTTAACCCACTTACATTAGTTCATAGTAAGATGAACAGGGAGAGTGGAAAGCAGACAGACAGACAGACAGAAGTGACAGAAACTCCACTTCAATGACCACATTATCTGCTGTTCTATATGTCAGCCTGTATTTATACTTTGGAAAATATGAAACTCTCTGAAAGTGTGTTTCTTATTTTTTTGTTTTTTTTAATTGAGCTCGTTCATGGAGTTGTTTGCGTAACCAGCTCCTATTCTCCCTTTTCAAAAGCCTGTTGTGCTTCATTGTATTTAGTCATGCATTTTACACGTGAGCAAATATAAATTTTGATTAAAATTACCCACAAATAAAACTTTAGTCATGAACTTTAAAATTTAGCCCCTGTAGAACATTTTGTGGAGATCTTTAGAATAAAATCAATTACTTCATCTGTGATTCATGTAGTTGATGTATATAACAATGGGCAGATGAGATAAGAGACCGGATGAAATGTTCCTGGATAATATATCTCACTTTTACCAAAGAGAGTCATAGAAAATATAGTAAAAACAGGGGAGAACAAGACAAGAATTAGATCGTTAGTAACTTAACAACTGGCTGAAGCTGACATGAAGCATCTTTGTACCATTAAAAATAAAGACTTCAGAAATGTAATGGGCTTTGAAGAGGACAGCGAAAAAATCAAATAGATGCGCTCAGAAGTTGCTGATAAAAATTGTATTAACATACTGCATTTAAGAAAAACATTAATTTCTCACTCATGTCAAAAAGCATTGTTTTTCCTGAAAAAAACCTGAGAACAAGACATGAGAGGTGAGTGGAGTCACACAGAGCTCACTGGCCCAGACCATATGGTTCAAAATGATTTGAAGATTTGAAACCTCCATAAATGGCAGCTGGCCAAGGCAACGTAGAGGACAGTGGCAGGACAGCAGATGTACTGTCAGTGAATAACCTTCAAGTAAACGTGGCATAAAAACAAGCTTTTTATTGTGTCAACTGTGTACACCCATCCCCCGCCAAGCCTTCATTGCTACACATGCGAATGACGTGCTCATGCTCCGCCTACCATAAGCACCAGCTAAACACTCACCCAATTTCTGAATAAATCCTGCAACTTCATACCATTAATAAAATGCATAAGATAGCCATACGGTATGAGAATTTAATGCCGTTAACCTCAAAAATAACGCATCGGTGCACAGAACTGTAACCAAATTAAATATGGCATCTGGCCAGTTTGCCATTAATTTTTACTGAACTAATAGTGGGTAATAACACAATAAGCACTCTGTTGCTGGATGTAAACTGAAGTTTATGAAAAATTTTACAGTAAATATGGGGGAGGCAGTTATATACTGAGTGAAACTTAGTTTTGACTTATAATGACGGAGGAGCCACTGTAACTGTGAGAGTGTCCTTACCGTTGTTAGTGTATTAATGAGTGAGGAGGTTAATGGAAAGATGCAGAAGTATGTTTAAATGGCAGGAATGTCCCATTCCTTACTCTGGCCTGTATCCAGCTGTCCCTATGGAGTAAGGCTCAGACCGAAGCTGCTGCAGTAAGGAGATCGAATTTTCCACTCGACGGAGCGCGACGACTCCCGCTTCTTCCCTACAGCTTTTACTGAAGCCAGAGAGCTTAAAGGGACAGGAACCATCGAGGAAATATGCGTTCGTATAAAAATGCACGAGCACTACGGAAACACACACTTATACTGGCACGCGCATAGACGAATGTACATACAACTCATACATAAACACACACACACACACACACACACACGCGCACACACACACGCACACACGCACACACACACACACAGACACACACACACCTACACATTCACTTACACTCACTGACATATATAACACTACATAGACATATGCATATGGATGTCTGTTTCACGTGCACGCTACACACACACGAGCGCACTCGCCTGCACCCACGTGCATGTGCGCACCTGACACACGTGCTCATGCACACTCATCAAGCACAACATGGAGGAGTGCTGATCAATTTTACATAACATAACATAACATACAGTGGCTCCAATAAGTATTTGTACACTACTATACTTCATGGAGCCGGTTACGGATGGCCTGGGCACAAACATGGCTTCCAGTTGCTTCCTCCACTTTGGTGGCAAGACTGGAGGCTGAGGACTGTCTCTCCCTCTGTACCAGCAGGGAGATGTACCGGTTAGTGCGCTGGCTGGTCTTCCTGGGACGTCCTTTCCTGGCTGCATTGGCTATGCGTTCAGACTGTTTGTACTTCTTGATGATGTACTGCACAGTCGTGGGGCGTAACGATAGCCGAGTTCCAATTTTTCTGGTGCTTTGGCCTTTTTTATGTAGCTGAATGATTTGCTCCCACATTCGACGGGGTATCTCGCCTGTCTTAGCCATACATCACAGGAATACATTATGGGCATGGTCAGGCCATTTACATAGGCCAGTCTGTGTACAGAGGGAGTGTCCAGTATGGTCACGCTTGACCAAATCAGACCAAGTGAGTCAACCATGTCCTGTAAACATCTTGAGTCAATTTTAGGTGAGTATTATAAGTTTTGTGACTCACTAATAGAACTGTACAGATACTTTTTGGGTCAGATAATCACCTTTCTGACCAAATATGCTATTTTGACATTAAATATTTGTTTAAAACATATTGATTATCAAATATTTTAATCACTTTTACACACAATAGCAAGAATTTAGCCGAATATACAAAAGCTGTTATGTAGTCGAATTTTCAAGTAGTGTACAAATACTTATTGGAGCCACTGTAGTATTATAGTTATCATGACTTTGCATAAAAATATGAAGTAATTTATTGACTTAAAATGCTGGATGTATGTTTGACTCACTTTCCCATCATGCATATAACATGCCACTTCCTGTAAAATGTTCTATGAATAATGGATGTCCGTGTCAGTTCTAAGGATTGAGCGCCTCGGTAAAGACGATTTAAGCTGTATTCCCTCGTTTATCGTTGTGAAGTACAAGCTGTAACCTCCTCTTACGCTCACGGAAGAAGTGCAAGCTGTAAAACCCTCTCTTAGTCCACAAGCAGGCAAAAGTGGTATGCCAAGTCTTGTTTGGTTAGTATTTTAATAACATTCAAAGTTGTTTTGTCGTGCATAAATGTATTTATTGATGAATGTCGTTGATTTATTTCTGTCTAGTTCTATGGTGTTTCTGTGTTTGTTGGCGGAATAAATCATCAGTATTTAAGAACCTGGCCTCGGAAGTGCGACTAAAAGAGGCACATTAGGACACTTACTGCATGTTGAAGTCGGCAAGCAATTAAAAGATCTTTCGTGTTCGGCAAAGACGTACTACGCATTCTGGGATCGATTCCGTTAGAAGGACTGAAGCAGCAAGCAGTCAAGTAAGGCTAAGCAAACAAGCAAGAACTTAAGATTGTTGTCTTGGAAGTCGCGTTAGCCAATATGTGAACCGTTGTTGGAACTTTCAATCACGCACTTCGGTGCGTTCTAAAGATTTATGGACCTTTTCATTTATAAACTTGTTTCAAGGGTGAACTATTATGACTGGATAATGATAGGCATGTCTTAATGACGATTGCTATTTTAATTGTTGAGCGCCATATTTGAGTTTTTTTTTTTCTAAGACAAGGGTATTTCTACTTCCCTTTTTTTAATGTTGCATTGATTATTGTTGTTTGAATATTGAACGTCAGTAAGCCTAGCTATTGCTGTGTTGCACATAGCAAAGGTTGTGTTGCTACAATGAGTTTTAATTAAGTCTCAGCCCACTTACTCACATTGTTGGACTGTAGTCTGATCTAAATCATTCATCTTAATTTTGAATTATTGCATTGCATATTGCATTGTAGCTTAGTCTAACACTGATTTTGCGTTTGTTGACTATTGCAATTCTGAAATAATTTCTTTCGGAATTCACATAGTCTTAACTCACATGTTTTCATGATATTTAAGTTTAATGTTCAAACACATTACATCCCAGTTCACTGCACTGTTAAATACTGATGCAACATATTATCGGCTATTTTAATAGAGAATTAGCTTAATCCTCAAGCATAGCAGAAGCACTGATTACTAAAACCCCACAAGCCAAGTCAAGTCAAGTGTGACTTATGGGGTTTTAGTAATAGGTGCTTCAATTATTACATGATATAGTAGGCATAATCTAACATGTCAAACATTTGTGAAAGGACCTTACAATACACACGAGGACTGACAGATCTTCCTGACCAAGAAGACTCAAGTAAAGAACAAATGGAAGAGTCAACACAATGTCAGCAGCCGACATAAATTCAACAGGCACACAAAAGCCCAGATGTCGGCGATTCAATTGAACCCCTAGATATTCGGAGAAGTCAACGCCAACGCTCACTCACTGAAAAGAGAAAGGTATTGCAAGATGCTAAACTGATTGATCTAAGAAGAGCCTTTGAGCGCATGTATAAAAGGTGGAAGTATCATATCAATGGATTGAGAAGATCAATTAAACATAAAGAGGATCCAGAGTTTATTACTGAAGTTGTCTATGCTGTTAATGCCCATCAAGTTGATTTAAATGTCATTTTTGATCGAATCAGAGCTATTGCAGTGCCTGACCTTGCTAAGGAATGGGTCAGGTGGACCCCAGGTGCAGGATCCTGGAGGTTTATTTGGGAACCCAGACAAGGGAAAACGCGGCACACAGGCCGAAAAGAAACACCGTGCACATGCACTGAACCAGGAGAACCTAGGTACTCTGCTAAGGGCAGGGAAAAAAGTGAAATACACACTCAACGAGGGGCTGGAAATAAATAACAAGAACAAGCTGGGGAAAATCACGGACTAAGACAAACACGGAACTAGAAAAACAACGGAAATGCTTGGGGTGCTCGGGAACAGAGATTCAGGTTCAGGTAAACGCGTGCGAAGTCCGGTCTGACATCTCTACCCTCTTCCCAGAATAAATACACTAGGGAGGAGGCGGGGATAAGGCAGGCATCCTCAAGGGGAAACAGAAACATATAGGATTAATAAACAAATTCACGAGGACCGGGTAACAATTTTGACTCGAGACAAGACGCCAAGATGATCAATGAAACTAGACAGTTTAGATTAAGGTAATCTAAACGTGACGAGTCAAAAAGAACCATAAGAACAGCAAAGAAAAGCACAGCTTTAAACACAGTTAATGAGGGAAAGCTTCAGGCAGAATTTACTAAAAGCCAGAAATGCACGCACTCGCTTATGAGTTAATTAGGTTAGTAACTACGTGATGAAATATTTACACACCCTTAAGTGCTGGTTAGTATGGTTAGTAATGGCCCTATCAGAGAAAGCATTCACTCAAAGTTTTCAGAGAACACATTCACTCTGAGTTTTGCGAGACCCAGAATTAAGCACAGGTGGAAGCAAAGAATGAAATGCCCATGCCGAAACCGAAAGGAGAAACGTGATTGGACAACGAGACTCAGGCATGCAGGCTGTCACACGACATCACAGGAACCAGGCGAGGGGGAATAGGTGGTCAGGTCACAGGAATGGAGCTGAAAGACAAACCAAGAGAGACACAGGGAAAAATGCACAAGCACAAACAAGCACACAGGGCAGAATCATAACAGACCTAGAAATTAGGAGGAAAAATGATTCATGTTATGCCATTACCAAGACTGCAAATGAAAAGGCTCAGTGCTTCATTACTGCTGCAGGTGATCCAGAAGATATACCCTGGCCTGAGACTGATTCAGTGTTTGATCGCACAGAGTCTTCCATAGTTTCTTTGCAATCCCTTTCTGCTACTAAGTTTTCTGATCGGACTTCTCTTAAACCTTTATGGGAGGTTTAAAACTGGAATGTGCTCCACAGGAAAAAGATCTGGGAGTGATTGTTGACCAAACCCTCACAGGTTCTAGCCATTGTGCTGTAGCAGTTAAAAAAGCTAATCGGATGCTGGGATACGTTGCCCAAAGTATTGAGTACAAATCTAAGGAGGTGATGCTTCTTTTGTACAACACGTTCGTTAGACCTCATCTGGAGTATTGTGTACAGTTCCGGGGAACACACTTTAAGAAAGACATAGAGGCTCTAGAGAAAGTTCAGAGAAGAGCCACTAAGCTAATTCCAGGTATAAAAGATGAAAGCTATGAGAAGAGGCTGAAGATCCTTAATCTCTTTAGCCTTAGGAAAAGGAGACTCAGGGGTGATTTGATTGAGGTCTTTAAATATGTTAAAGGGATTAACAAATTGAATTATGTAGGATTCCTTCAACTAAGTGTTGTGAGTAGAACTCGGGGGTCACAAATGGAAGTTGACTAAAGGCAAATTTAGCACTGATATTTGGAAATATTTCAATGTGGAATAGCTTGCCTGACCATATTGTTGAGGCAGAGACCTTGGGGGTTTTCAAGAGCAAGCTTGACTTAAAGCTGGATACCATTGAGTCATTGAGTATCTGAAGGGATATATTCACAACAGTATAAAGAAACTGGCCAGCTTAGTTGGGCTGAAAGGCCTGTTCTTGCCATTCATGTTATGTTATGTTATATTAAGTCGGCACAGAAAAGATAACAAGCTGCAGCCGAAGTGGCAGCGACTCAAGAGGTGATTAAAATCAGGAAATCTCAACATCAATGTGAAGATGCGATCTGAAAACCTGAAGCAGAGGAGAAAAGAATGGCCGCTGAGTGAGAAGCGCAAGAAAGAGCGATGGAGGCAGAGAAGGCATGGCAACGAGCTCTGTTTGTAGCAGAAAGCACTGCACAAAAAAAGGAAATTGGAAGGAAAGAGAAAAGAAGTGGAGCAATTGGAGGAATTGAGAAGGCATAATGCTGCACAGGCCAGAGTATACAGGTTTATGCTTGGGAAGAGCCAGAAGACCCTCCTGCTTTAGCCCTTTTAGACAGACATGTCACGGAATTTAATTGTCTGGCCCTCTCGTCCCTCCACTTGTGCTCTCACAAGGTAAGGTTCCATCAATTGGAGCAGCTTCACCCCTCCTACAAGACCCCAGTATTGCAGCAGCTATACCTCAAGCAGAGACACTAACCGCTACACATGAAGCTACCAATGATCTTGTGAAGATACTTGCAGAGGCAATAATGGTCAACGGGATTCCGATTCCAGAACCTCCGGTCTTCTTCGGAGATCCCTTGCAGTACACAGACTGGAAGCTGTCTTTTCAGATATTCATTGAGCAGAAGAATTTGCCAGCTCATGAAAAACTTTTCTTTCTGCGCAAGTATGTGGCGGGCTTAGCCAAGCGAGCTATTGAAGGATATTCCAGAGTTGGAATGGAAGATGCCTATCGTGCTGCCTGGGACATACTCGATGACCGCTTCTGAAATCCTTTCATAGTCGGCATGGCATACTGAGATAAGATGCAGTCATGGCATAAGATTGCCTCTAAAGATAGTAAGGATCTTTGTGAGTTTGCAGACTTCTTAACCAGTGTCGAAACCGCTATGCCTTATGTTCAGGGCTGTAAACTCCGAATGACTGTGTTGAGAACCAGAGAATCGTAGCCAAGTTACCTGACTGGTTTAGTTCCCTTTGGAACAGAAAAGCTACAGTTTTCCAAGATGAACACAAAACCTTTCCTGACTTTAGACACTTTTTCCAGTTTCTCAACAAAGAGGCTAGGATCGCCTGTAATCCTATCATGTCACTGCAAGCATTGAAGCCAGCAGAACATGAAAGACCTGGACAAAGTGATCCAGATCACAAGCCTCACAGAAATCGTAACTCAAATGCCAAGACCTTTACTAAAAGTGTAACTGAGAAGACCAACCCTTTGTGTGTTTTTGTAAAAGACATGGACATACTTTGCATGAATGTCGAAAGATCATGGAAAGGCCAGTTGAAGAAAAAGTGAAATTCATTCAGACAGAGAAATTGTGTTTTGGCTGTCTCAAGATTAGTCATAGTTCCAAGCGCTGCATCTCCAGAAGTGTCTGTGAGAAATGCGACAAACGTCATCCAACCTGTTTGCATCAAGGCTGTGAGAGAAACCTAAGACTCAAAACTCAAACGCAGTCTGTGGTCAGCTAAGGATCTGCAGAAGGAAGACCTGAGCAACCCAATGCCCATCTAGAGACACAGCATGCAATCTCCAATAGAGTCATTCAAAGGAAGAAAACCACTCACATGTTGTCAATCCTTCCTGTGTATATGTCAACAGCTAATCTGGAGGAAGAGATTTTGGTGTATGCTTTGCTCGACACTCAGAGCAACACTACCTTAATTCTAAAGGGTATAGCTGATATGTTGCACAGCAAGCAAGATCCTGTGAGACTCAAGATCTCTACAATCATGCTAAGGACAAAGGTTGTGTTAAGTCAAAAGTTGTATGGACTACAAGTAAGAGGGTTGATGTCTGAAGAAAGAATCAAACTCCCTGTAACATACACCAGAGAATACATACCTGCCAATAAATCTGACATGCAAAACTGCAAAAGGTTGACCTCATCTAGAACATCTAGCTGATGAGATGCCGTCTGAACTTGACTGTGAAGTGGGATTATTGATTAGTTATAACTGTCCTCAAGTCTTGCTTCCCAGAAATGTGGTTGGTGGTGAAGAAGGCCAGCCATTTACCCAGAAATCTGTGTTGGGGTGGAGTATCATTAGCTATAGCAACTTTGATGGTGATTTTGAAGATGAAATTGGAGTCAGTCGTCGAATCATATCAAGAGAAGTCTTTCCAGCCACTCAACCACCTCACAGACTCAAGTCTGAGGTTCACTTTGTGTGTCGGACTAAAGTGAAGGAAATGCTTACTCCAGCAGACATGGTGAAGATCTTTGAGTCAGATTTCACAGGGAGGATTGGCGAAGATGCAGCCATGTCCCAAGAAGACCTTCACTTTTTAGCTAAGCTGAAACAAGGCATCAAGCAGAGGAATGATGGGCATTTTGAGATGCCGCTGCCTTTTAAAGAAGAAAGGCCAGCTCTGCCAAACAATAAGGCTTGTGCAGAACACCACCTCCAGTGTTTAAAGAGATGCTTCAGGAAAGATGACCAGTACTACAAAGACTACATGGCCTTTATGACGAATATTACTGCCTGAGGCAATGAAGAAAAGGTTCCCGAGGGGGAGATCAGCCAGCCTGGTACATACCTCACCATGGGGTTTATCACCCCCAGAAGCCTGGTGAGATCCACGTAGTCTTTGACTGTTCTGCAAGATATCAGGGTACTCACCTGAATGAACATCTACTAATTAGACCAGACCTCACCAACACCCTTGTAGGAGTCCTGTGTCCTTTCCGGAAGGATCAAGTGGTCATCATATGCGATGTGGAGTGCATTTTCCATCAGTTCCACGTCACACAGGAAGATCAGGACCACCTGAGATTCTTGTTGGGGGAAGAGGGTAAGCTGGAAGCTCAGGCATTAGTATTCCGAATAAGAGTTCACCTGTTTGGACCTGCCTCCTCGCCAGGATGCACAAACTTTGATTCAAGCATCTCGCAGCTCGAGGCGAGGGCAAGTTCAGTCAAGCTGCAGTAAGATTCATCCCACGCAACTTCTATGTCAACAATGGGTTGACTAATGTCAAAACTGAAGCAGCTTGGCTTCGAGACCACCTCAATCTGTCATCAATAAAGATATTCCGTTGTTACGTGCCACCAGCATTTAAAGATGTCCAGAGTCATGAATTGCATAATTTTTCCGATGCCAGTGTCACCGGCTATGGAGTCTGTTCTTACCTCAGGACTGTGACCTGGCGTGGGGAGGTGCATTGTATGCTTGTCATGGGGAAGGCCAGAGTGGCCCCAATGAAAGTGACAACCATCCCTAGATTAGAGCTCTCTGCTGCCGTCGTGGCCACCAGAACAGGTGATCTGCTTAAAAGAGAACTGGAACTTGATCAGCTCAGTGAATAATGTACGGTTTTCACGGTAACAAACATTAAATTTGATTAAAATCAATTTCCATTATGAGCTTTTTTCAGTTGACACAATTTGTATGTGTTTTTAGTGTTTAGAAGTACCTCAACTGAGTGAACCCAGGCTTGACCCCTTAACTGCTATTCTAGATCAGTCGGCCAGAGGTGCGTTTCCCAAAAGCATAGTTGCTAAGTAAGTTAGCAACTTACATAGTTTGAACTATGCAGTTGTGACGCCAACCGCCCAAAACCATCGTTCGAACTATTAAGGTAACTCATGCAAGACTGACGCTTGCACGATTCTGTGGCATGCATTGGCAAGACTCGAGTCGAGCCAGTGCGCAAACTAGTCGTAAACTGGCGTGAAGTGTGCATAAACCCGTCGTGACTGCGTGCCATGTTGGGACGAGAATTTAGAAATATTCAAAATTTTGGTCACAACAAAATTTTGCGATCGGGTTGTGAACTATGCGCAAACTGTTCGTGAACTCGTCGAGACGATGCGGGAGGATGCGTGCCAATGCGTGGCAGTGTGCGCCATGCCACGACTGTCACGAACAGCTCACGGCAAGTTCACGAGTAGTTCACGACATGTTCACGAATTGGTGCGCGTCGCAGCGTGGCCGTGCCTTCCCACTGACACGGTCACGTGTACTTCACGCATTGATGGCACGAGCAGTTCATGACTAGTTTATGTACTTCAAAAACAGTTTACGCATGGCACAAGCAGTTCACGACTACTGCGCGACAGTGGCGCTCGCGTCGGTGCGGGGGTATATATAGGGCTTCCTGGACTCTGCTCGCCATTCTAGAGATCACCAGCGAAGAGACAACTTATATCTCAGAGACAACATGCCAGTTATAGGCATCTTCTCTTCTCTGCAATGATAGTGTCTCTGGAATTCAGCATGTTGTCTCTTCCACAGCCAGTCCAAAAATGACCAGGGGCTGGGGAGGCCCCCTTTTTATATGGCGTGCCCAAGTCAGCACGACGCCGTCCGAATTGCGCAAACTCCCCGTGCCAATGCAGGAAGTGCGTAAACTATGCGCAACCTATGCGGGAACTCATCGTGCCAGTTTCTGTCAATGTGGACACTGATGGGCACGCGTGCGTGAACTCGTCGTGAACTTGCGTGAACTAGTCGTGAACAGTGCGGGAGCCTCCCAGTTCGTGCCCCAAAATGGCACGACTTGCCACGACAAAATCGTGGCTAAAAGTCGTGCAAGTGTCAGCCTTGCATCACGTAGTGCGAACCATCATTAACAACGCAGGTGTTCCCCAAAACCTTAGTTTTTTTTTTTTTTTTTTGTGGTCTTATGCCATTTTTTGTTCTTTGAGTCAATGAAATGGAATAAAGGAATAAAAAAAGAAAAAGGAATAAAAATGTTTACTTTTTATATTACATTTTTGTCTGTGTGTGTGTATTTCTACGCCTATGAATAAGGTGGGTGACCTTAAGTAAATATTTACTAAATATATCAAAAAAGACAACGTGACACACAAATCGTCTAAATTTAATGATCACTTGTTCATCGGAGCAAACGTTGCCATGAATAAAAAGTTCTAAGGTTTGAGTGCCTCGGTAAAGACGATTCAAGCTGTATTCTCTCGTTTATCATTGTGAAGTACAAGCTGTAACCTCCTCTTACGCTCACGGAAGAAGTGCAAGCTGTAAAACCCTCTCTTAGTCCACAAGCAGGCAAAAGTGGTATGCCATGTCCTGTTTGGTTATTATTTTAATAACATTCAAGTTGTTTTGTTGTGCACAACTGTAATTGATTGATGTATGTCTGATTTATTTCTGTCTAGTTCAACGGTGTTTCCATGTTTGTTGGTGGAATGAAACATCAGTGTTTAAGAACCTGGCCTTGGATGTGTGACTAAAAGCGGCAATAATTTATTAGACCACCAACCAAAATGTAAGGTTTATGCCACAGCTGCCCAAAATTAACAGTATTGGTAATTACCAAAATAATTGTTATGTTTCTCTAATGGTTAATCCACCAGTATTCGCAAGCTCTTTAATTGAGATATTTTTAATGCTAAAATATAATTATTGTTGTTATCCACTATGTTCAAATGTTTTCCAAAAAAGCAAAAAAAAAAGTTTCAGATGATTTGGGCTTTTTAAAAACTTTTTTAGCCACTTACAGTAGTTCATAGTAAGATGAACAGGGAGAGTGGAAAGCAGACAGACAGACCAACAGACAGACAGACAATGGTGACTCAAACTCCACTTTAATGACCACATTATCTGTTGTTCTGTATGTCAGCTTGGATTTATACTTTGGAAAATATGAAACTCTCTGAAAGTTTGTTTTTTTTTCTTTCTTTTTTTAATTGAGCCAGTTCATGGAGTTGTTTGCGTGACCAGCACCCAAGTACATTGTTTTTGTTTTTTTTTTTTGTTTTTTTTTTTTTTATAAAGAAACCAAATAACAGTAAATTATTTGCATTCCTGAACATAAAAATTAGTTTTAGTGATTAAATGCAAGAATGCAAACTGCTATCAAGGCCAAAGGGGGCCATACAAAATATTTAAGTTTTTTGGCTTTTATGTGTGAATAAGGACTATCTAGTTGTTTCAGTTTGTTATTTGCCAAAGAAATAACAATGTAATTTCTCATTTTAAACAAGTTTTTGACAAAATGTCAAATATATTTGTGTTTTCTCGTTTTTTTGACAGGTGGTCTAATAAATTTGTTAAGCACTGTATATTGTGCAACTCTATAGAAATACCCCACTTACTTTCATTCTTGGTTCGATCACAGCACTGAAAGCAGCACATGTAGAACTGTAAACCAGCACAGAACGTCAGAAGTCCAATCAGGTCTCCTTCATTTTTTTATTTTCAGTGTAAGCATGGAGTCTCATGCAGCTGTTTAGCTGGCTTGAAAATAATTATGAGTCACTGACTCATAAAGTTATGCAGGACACTAAGAACTGAAAATGAAACAATAGAATAGATGGTGACATCATATATTGAAATTTTGTGATTGTTTGAATGTAATAAACTCAAGCACCTCCTTTACTGACCCAGGGACAGGTCTCAATCAAGACTTGCCTAACATGCATTCCTCAGAACGCATGAAGACAAGAGATCAGCAGAAATCTTAAACACAACTCTAAATTGCAAACCAATAATAGTTGCAGAGTAACTTGCCGCACACGAGTTTCACAACATGAAAAACTTTTTCAATTATATAATGCTTGTGGAAGCACGTATCCCCTTACGTTTCCTAGCTGGCCACTGCATAATATCAGAAGAGTTTCCAGGTAGCTGCATTACAATCACTGATGGGTGAACCAAGGCCTGAAAGGGTTAAGTGTTACAATTTTCTCAGGCAGTTTCCCATCATTTCTTCAATCAATTATTCTCACTCAATTCAGGCACAAAACAGAGCACAGCAGGTAATAAGAAAGTTATTCATTTCTTCACTATTCCAGGATGTATAGAAGCACTCAGCTTTTGAGTGCCAGACACCTTTATGGTGTAGTTTTATGACAGTTTTGATTGGCTGATGGCATATGCTATTTTGAAGCTTTTGAGCTAATCGGTGAAGTGCTCATCAGTGCCATAGTCATGGTGACTGATGGACTATTAGATAGCTCATAAGACTCATGACTGAATTTGAGGTCAATATTCCACATTTATAACTCAGTGATTCATTGTACTCTATATAGAGGCTGAGGACTCGTTTCGAGAAGAATAATTCAGGGATTTTACACACCGATGATTCCACTTATGATGCGGAGGGGTGATTACGGTGGAGCCTTGACTGCGACAGCCCAGCCTTGCAGATTATATTTTCATTTCTCCCTCTGCACAGTTTGAGGATGTTATAAAAAAGGTCTGTGAGCTTTTTAAAATTAGATAGACTGCCCAAATGACATATACTGATGACAGCCAAATGAGAGGCCAGTTCAACAAAGCTTGATCATGGAGTTAGCAGGTTGATTTTGTACCAATCATTGCTTATGTTTTTCGTCTCAGTGGGAGGGTCAGAAAAGAAAGTACAGTGAGCAAAAAAAAAAAGAAAGTATAAACAATTGTAAGTCCTGACCTGTTCACAATCACTTTCCTTTATAAATACACTGCTGTCCATAAAGTTGGAATAATTTTGTATTCAGACACTTCATCTATCAAGAATAAATCACATTCTCACAAACACTTCATAAAAAGAGGTAAAAAAAATTATTCCAACTTTATGAGCAACAGTGTATGTTTTCTTACTCTTATTCTAATAATTTTTCTTCTTCTTCTTACTATTATTATTAATAATAATAATCCATCTGTAATTAGAGTCACGGCTATCTTTTAATGCAACATGCAGGCAATTAAATAATAGGCAAAATTCAACTCAGAAAATATGCTTTGAGAAAAAGTTAAACTATTATGGAACTTCCGCGCAACCTTTTTGGCACAGCAAGCAATGAAAGTGATCTAAAGGAAAATGATGAAGAATAAGTCAGGAGTAATAATTGGTTGTTTTGTGCCACCATATTTTCTGCTCTGACTCCAACACTGACTCATCTTGTACGTTGTAAAAGCTTTTGCAGTGAATCAGGCACTGTGGTGAGTTACTGGCATTGTCCCCAAGAGCAGGGTAATGCACATTATTCCCTGAATATTCAGTTATTCAAACTGACAATATGTAAGCAATCAAATTTTTCCTATGTCTGCACATCGGTGCACAAATTCAGTACAAGAGTAGTCTTCACAGTGAAAAAATTCCCCTCAGGGCCTTTAGTTAAAACCACTGCCAGCACTGCATATGAGGCGCTTGTTTCCGAAACGCAATATATCCATTTTACTCATTTTGTGTAAATCAGCTTTTTCTATGTCGGTGCCTATTGCATTTTATTGGGAAAAAAAAACACAAACTTTGAAAAAAATACATCTTATGGTATGAATTTCTGAAAACAGATTCATACACCATGTGTAAGAAGCACAGGGCTATCGTGCCATGGTATTATCTAAATTTTTGTCATTTTGGCACATATTGAAGATTGGAAACAAACTCTTCATCTGATGAGCTCCATTGAAACCTCCTTTCAACCATATTGATGGCAAAATTATACGAACTGCTCTAAAAAACATGGAATTTCTGAATTTGTGACTTTCATGGCTACAGTAATAAGATTATTTTAATGGTCTCATCCCCAGCCAAAGATAAGGAAAATGCATGGCCAGGGGGTACATTGCAGCTGACTGTGTTACATAAGCCTTGGAGAGACTCACTGAAATAGCAGCAGTTTCTGTTGTTTATGCTGTGATTCCTATTAAAGAAAACTAGCAGAAACCCTGACTACACATTTTTATATAAAATCTTTGTTAACAAACGATAAACTGCTGCATTATGTTGTTGGTTCACTGGTCAAGCCCCAGGGCAGTGTATCATTTGACATTATTACGTTTGTTTGTTTTCATTCAATACAACTATGTGAGGAAAAAACAGAAGAAATTGAATCAGCCTTCGGTAGAAAACTTGTAAAAAAGCACAGCACATCACCACTATTTGTTTCTTTCTGCAAATCCGATCCAGTCGTTACACCTGTCACAGGCAGGTTGGCCCAATTTTACAGACAATTTTCGCGAAAGACGGATATATTTGATTAATGACCCAAAACATTAGCCTTTCTGTCCCAGAGCACCCTTACGCCCTGCTCCCTTCAATTTTTCCATCTAAGAAATAGAGATTAAGCCGTGATGATGGATGATAGTGGTACAAATGGACACAGAGTGACCACATTAATGTTCTGGGTTTCCAAACCCTCCATGAATTAAAATGTCTAATGAGACCACGAGGGCAACAAGATCAAATAGGGTCAAACAGAGGGATTTCAACCATGAGCAAAAGTGGCGGGAGGGTCAAGTGCGGCAAATTGGGCCGAATCCTTCCAAACACCGGGGTCACTGTTCCCTCTGCCTGCTACAAGACCATAACAGCACCCTACGCATTTAATTATATAATAGTTCCAAAGTCACACTCTTAATGCACAGCGAGAACCGAGCAATACGGATCCGATGAAACTGATTCTGGGATGTGGTTCTGAATCTGTGGAGGCCACAGTCTTCTGAAACAAAACTGAGTGTCAACTATACACTTTTCTAAGCTTGTCTATTAATTCCTGATTGTAGGCCCCGAGTTACATGATATGCAAAAAGAATACCAGTCATATTTTACTGCTTACTGGTGTGAAGCGGCACATAAACAAAAAGGGTCATTAATAAAAATTGTGGTTTGGGAAAAAGAGGCAAGAAAACCTAATCTTATGGACGTCTTTGAAATCATTTTCAAAGAGTCAAGTGGCAAAAAAGAACAGAGGATGAAAGTGATTCATCCACTTTCTGATTCATTTGTTATTTCGTGCATAAGGTCCATTTCCAAAGAGTCCCAAAATGGTAGAGAGTCAGGGACATGGAGTCTAGACCTACTGTGTCATACAATGATGCAATGAGAAGCATTCACCCAGGCCATGACCGACTCTATTCGTCAGTGGGCTAATCAAACAAATTGTCGGTGCAGGCTACAGCAAACCACTGTTATACATCAATAATAATAATAATAATAATAATAGTTATTGACTTATCTAGCAAAGTATTATGGAAAATAATTTGACTTTGTTGATTTATATCATTCCACTCTCGTAAAAAATAAAATATATCGTGGGGAGTTATCTACTGGATGGCAAGATATCAGCATAATTGAATCCCAATGCATTTGATTATGTTCCAGACATGCTTCATACGGCCCACCGGCATGTTTTCATAAAAATGTTAAATGCAGGTTGCACCAGTTGTGATTATGCAATAAGATAAATATTCAGTTCATTTTAGCAATGTTTTGCTTTACTCACTGCAAACAGTTAAGTAAATTATATTACAACAACTTTGGGTATTTTACATGAACATTCGTTTTAGAAACTATACTCAAAGGCAATGAAATGCCAATGCCAAGCTCAACTGCATGCTCGTCGTCCTCATCGGGGTCTTAACCTGACTCCAGATCGTCGCCGTAACAGACTTGAGTGGGCAAATGCTCACATTCGATGGCGTCTGGCACGTTAGAGAGGTGTTCTCTTCACGGATTAATCTCGGTTTACATTGTTCAGGGCAGATGGCAGACAGCGTGTGTGGCATCGTGTGGGTGAGCGCTTTGCTGATGTCAATGTTGTGGATCGAGTGGCCCATGGTGGTGGTGGGGTTATGGTATGGGCAGGCATCTGTTATGGATGAAGAACACAGGTGCATTTTATTGATGGCATTTTGAATGCACAGAGATACCGTGATGAGATCCTGAGGCCCATTGTTGTGCCATACATCCATGAACATCACCTCATGTTTCAGCAAGATAATGCAGGGCCCCATATTGCATGGATCTGTACACAATTTTTGGAAGCTGAAAATGTCCCAGTTCTTGCATGGCCAGCATACTCACCAGACATGTCACCCATTGAGCATGTTTGGGATGTGCTTGACCGGCGTATATGACAGCGCGTACCAGTTCCCACTAATATCCAGCAACTTCGCACAGCCATTGAAGAGGAGTGGACCAACATTCCACAGGCCACAATTGACAATCTGATAAACTCTATGCGAAGAAGATGTGTTGCACTGCATGAGGCAAATGGTGGTCACACCAGATACTGACTGGTTCTGAGTCCCTAAAGCAAAAACTGCACATTTCAGGGTGGCCTTTTATTGTGGACAGTCTAAGGTACACCTGTGCACTAATCATGGTGTCTGATGAGCATCTTGATATGGCACACCTGTGAGGTGGGATGGATTGTCTCAGCAAAGCAAAAGTGCTCACTATCACACATTTAGACAGATTTGTGAACAATGTTTGAGAGAAATGGTAATATCGTGTATCTGGAATGAATTTCAGATCTTTGAGTCCATCTCATGACAAATGGGAGCAAAAACAAAAGTGTTGCGTTTATATTTTTGTTGAGTGTATGTTGTGCTCCTCTGAAATCCATAGCGTAACAGAGGAATTGTTTTTTTCCATTGTAAATCATGTCACACAGACCAACTGTATTCTTTTTCTCTTGCCTTCTTTTTGTGTCGGACAGGTTGGGTTCGGGTTGAAAATCAGTGCGAGTTTTAGCGGGGCGGGCGGGGCAGGTTAGCTGTCACGTCGGGTCGGGTTGGTTACTGGTGTTAAAAAACCTCAACCCTCGCATCACAAGTGTCCACTAAAATGCATTTACTATTTACTATTACCAAATATTTTTTGTGAAAACTAACATCCTTTTACCAGCGAACTATTTGACAATGGACTCCAGCTGAAACGGAGATTTATTTCATAACACAACATAATGTGCGATTATCCAGACTGCACTTACAGGCTTACTACCCGTAATAACAGTGATTTAGTGATGATTTCCCTAGAGATACAATCAGTCCGCTGTCATAGGACATAGCTACTAAGCCAGTCAGCAGGTGCTGACGCAAGGAGTGGACACGTTGGCAGCCTATGTAACATTGTATAATTAGCTATCGTTAAATGAATAAAGCGTTATTACTTTGCAACTTTAATATTTATGGTCATTATCGTTGGAGTAGCCTACCTTTTGTTAACCATCCCTCAGGATGCAACTTAACGCCCACCTGATACCACCTCTCCCACTTCAGCTTTACTCCAGATGGCCTAAATAAGTAGGTTTCTGTTATACTCGATGGAATGTCAGTGCTGCAAAGATAGGTACGGTAAACTGTCTATCAATAAATAAATTGACTTCATTCACGCATTCACTATGTCAGTGATAAAAAACATTGCAATAATAGGCCCATAATATGTTGGCTGCACACGTGAAGAATCTTGGAATACTGGCACGACGATGAATAAAATAAAACCTGCTAAGGCTTCGTTTTCCATCCTCCCCATCATGTGGAAATTCATTTTCCAGCCATTAACATTTTCCAGCCATTAAAGATGAAGATTATATTTAAAAACCAAAAGGGTGTCTTATGTTGATGAGAAATTTCCTTTGAGTGGGATTATTAAAAAAATTATGACATAAGCAATTTTCCCTGCTGTAGCCTGTATAAAATGTAGGCATGTCAAAGCTTAGTTTTAATGGCACAGAAATTAGTAAGCTACCATCTATATTTGCGCATCACAGAAGATTCCATGACTTCCCTAGGCCAGCTACTTTAACCAATTTCCTTATAACATGGTAACATTTACACATAAAAACCATGAGTTCTCTGGAAGCGAATTTTGGAAAACACTGACGCTTATCTTTGCAAAACAGTTAATGAACATACTTGTCAGTGAAAGCTGAAATTACAGTAAATATAAGGGACTCTTAGTCAATTAGCCAAGGAGCATTAAGATTATAACAGTAAGATGGTTTAATCATTTCAGAGAATAATAATCACTAGAGACTATAAAAATCATTTGAGATAATTTTTTAGACAGTTGACATGACCTCATTCCCGAATGCATTGTCTTGGAAATAAAATCGAGTGCCATGAACAGTGCACCAAATGCAGACCTCTATGATACCACAGCACAGACAAGAACTAACTTCTATGATCCAACTGCTGTGTTCTTTCCTTGTCCTGATCAGCTTTGATCAGTCCACGTCCCACTGCCTTTGGTCGTGCTGGAGCTTTCAATGAATCTGGGGACTGGTCACCATGCAGGACTGCCTCACATCTAGGCAGCATCCCATAGCACTTTCATATTTTCTCACGGTAATTTTCCAGTTTAGTTTTCTGTTGTGAACATGAGGCACAGGTTTGAGTTTACTCAATAAAAATAAAATATATCATGAAAATATTTAAACTTTTTTCTTGGGTCTCAGGAGGGCCTATGTGTGGGAAAGTATGCAGATCATAAAAAAGAACATTTGTTTTATTATAGTTTTCCTTCATAGACTAAAGTGCGGTATACAGTACAGTTATATACGGTACAGTTTTCACCAGCATTACAGAACCTTCCCCATACTCATACTATCTATACAGAAATTTATGAGCAAAGGATAAATAAAATAGCATAGTATAATTGATAACATAACACTAATACATCTACTAATAATAATACATCTACAGAATGATTTTGACAAATTGTGGGCTGAGAATTAGCCGGATCTATCCCCACTTTTTGCTAAATGAAGAAAATGGGATGTGAAATTTTGCTGCATTATAATTTCTCACTCAGTTATTTCTCACTTTTCAGATATTTATACTCAGGGGAGGTATTTGGACTGAAAGGAATAATATGCCATTATACCTTTAATAGAATGATTTTAGATAGGGGATCGAGGAAAATGTAAATGGAGATAGAATTTTCAAAATGTCATAAATTTTTTAGGTATATGGTTCTATCTCCTAGATAGCTCCTTGTATTGCCAAAAATGTTTGGCCACAAAGTTCTGTCTTGCCTAATGTTTTTTTTTTTTTTTAAAGAACACAACAATGTGACTCCACCCAAATCTGCAAATTAAATGTTCATGGTAAAAGGTAGCGCAGAATTTGTCATGGCTCTGTGTTTCATGTTATGCTTTATGTTCATGGTTATGTCTTTTCTTTGTTCTTGTTGGTTATTGTATTATCCGGTTTTCAGTTCCTGCCATTTTAAGTTTCATTGCACTTGTCTCCCCTGTCTTGTGATCTAGTTGGTTCAGTCCGTCTCCCCAGTCTGTGTGCTCACCTGCCTCGGGTGATTTCAACAGTTCTTGGTGTTTCATATTATTACTTCAATTCTCGTTTACTTACTTCGCCTTGCTTTTCCAGATTACTAATAATACTAACATTTATATTTTGTATTTGTATTATATTTTTGTATCATACTAACCCAACTAATCCATGTATATATTACTAACTTACTAAAGTGCACTTTGGTTAATTTGTAAAGCTGTACCTCTACTGATTATTACTAATCTAATCTCAGCAATCGCCCTGTTCCCTTGCTTTGCTTCCCCTGTCTCTCCCTACATTTCTGTGAGATCTCTCGCACGTGCTTAATTTCTTTCCTGCACTCATTGTCTGTGGACTTAGAACTCCTTGACATTTATCCATCCATTTATGTGTCATAGGTTGTCTGCGTGAATCCCGTCCGTGTCTTGGCTTTTTCCAATTGTTGTGGTTTAAGACTTCCCCATGTGTACCATGTGTAATTAGTTCTTATCCAATTCACCTGTTCCTTGCATAGCATGTGACCTTCCTTGTGTCTATTTAGAGTCCTCACTGCTGTTCAGCCCTTGTCAGATCGTTGATCAATATTCCTTTGTGCAGAGCCTCTTGTATGCCAAATGATTATTGTTTCTCCTCAACTGTTACATTTGACCTGGATTCTTGCCATAGCCCTTCAGTTCTTGTTTTTGTCTTTTTGGATTTTGACCGTTTTCGGTACAACCACGTCTACTGTGTTTGGATGCCCTGTGTATGACCCTCTGCTTTGGATTTCGACTACAATTTTGCCTACTGTCAATTGACCGTCACATTTCTGCTTTTCTGGTTCTGCCCCCGGCCGGTCTAGTCAACTTTGTTTTTTGGATTTCGTTTTTGGCTTGGCAATTCTTGTGTCTTCTGGTACTGACCCTGCTATCAATAAAGGCATACAATATTTGGATTTCCTGCTCTCGCGTGTGGTTCCTGAACGCACCGTCACAGAATTTGAAAGAAAAGCAGAGTATCTAACAATTACAATCACAGAAAATGGACAGCCGCATCCTGTCTGAAAATAAATGGGAAACAAACCTTGTAACACTCAAATGAGCAATGGAGTCTCAAGGGTGTTCAGTGTCAATTGCTGCTATCTCTATGGCCATTACAAGTTCCTCTGAGCACATTTAATGCAGACATTATGCACACTACATAGTAAACAAACTCTGGCCTTGGGCTTAGTTTCAACGAGTACTATGTCCATATTGTACTTGTTCATGTGCATACACATGACTCTTGTAATACATGAAATATAAGATTGAAAATCAAGTAGTACTATCTTAAATGGCCCCATGGATTAAGAAAACCCTTATGAAAAATTACCATAAAATACTACAGTAAAAATAGTATCGGAATTACTATAGTAACTCTGTAGTTTACTATAGTGATGCTAAAGTAAACCACAAAAGTCAAACTCTACTATAGTAAACTAGAGCAATGATATTCAATTATTATAGTATATTTGCAACAAACTATAGTTTACTGAAAGAAAGTATAGTTTACAGCAATTTTACTGTATATTTAACTATAACTATATTTATAAGGGAAATGAAGGGTTTTAAGACAGATGCTTCATTCAGGTGCTGCAGTACCTACCTATCGAAAATATCCCAGATTTCATCATCTTGCAACCTTCTATTTGGTATATTAGAGGGATTTTGCTTTGAAATGGTAGAGTGGATAGGCCCTTTGCTCAGCAATCTTGTCATCCTGATTAGGTGACCCTATATCCAGCTCCCTGATTGGACAATGTGGACATGGAACTTTTTAAACTGAAGTGGACTGACAATTCATAGAAAGTACTATGCACTTTCTGGATGTTTCTCCCAGCTGTCATCTATCATTGAAAAAAATTCATCAGGATATAGTATCTGTTAATACTGAGATTATTTCTATGGTAGAACATAATTTTTGATGTAAATTGGAGATAGGCCCAGTTAATCCTCAGCCCACGAAATGTTAAAGAAATATAGAAATATACTAGCATGAAAAAGAGTTGATGTATACAGTACATATATTCACCTGATTATGAAATTCATGATATAGATGATGAAATGAAAAAGCTAGCCATAAAGTTTGTTTTTGCAACATTTGTGACCCCGTTCACATTCTCTCCCTTTCAGTGATATTGCTGAAACTAATTAGCAGAATAAAATTTCATTGCAGTATCAATTGAATAGAGAAAACAATCATGGTTCAACCGGACTCTAAAAAATAATTATGTGACCTTGTAAATGTAACAGTTATATTTACATATGTTGGCTTAACAAAATTACTCAGCACCATTGTGGTGATAATCTGAGTAGGCCATTCCTAAATTTTTTTAAATCAATACAATATTTTAAGCATAAAAATGTTTCACGGATGAAATCAAGTAATTCTCAGTTGTTCCTTTTAGAGTTAACATGGGCTTCTCCAATGAGCCACATCTGAGCATAGTAACCCGCCTTTAAATATTGTTCCTTCGGGACTGCATATCATCTTTGGCTAAAAATATTCATCGAGACCGACCATTCTGGGGAAATGTTTTTTTTCTGTAAAGAGCAGATGGGAAAACAAGATTTTGTTTTTTTTTTTTTTGCATCAATTGGATTGGTAGAAAGCCAAAAGGACAATAGATGCAGTTGATTCTGAAAACAAAGCATATATTCTATGAATCTTTCATATTACTGTACTCCCTGACAGCCAGTTGTTCAAACGTCATCGTTATACATTTCAGAAATAAATCATGAGAAAAAGGCAAAGAAACATACTGTACATTGAGAGCAGTGAAGGTGCCATGGCATGGATCACTGCCCTGCTCACACAGAGAGAGTGACATATGGCTCTGGTTGGCTGCCCTATGCACTGCACCACATGTCGCTCCACGGGAAGGTGCTTTTAAGCTTTTTCTTGGCTTTTAAATGTTCCAGGTTTACCGACAACTACTTAGCGCCAGTTAAGTCCTCAGTGCTGGCAGCTGTCATAGACCCACGGTGTGTTAAGTCCATGCTTCAATTCAAGTTCAACAATCGAATGAAGCCGGTTAAAATGTCAAGATTTACACTCGGCTAAGAACCAAATTAAAAATATGAAAAGCCATATTTGCTCGATGAGGCCTGATTATTGAACTCTTTTTGTCCTGCATGCTGCAGAATTTCGATTTTATATTATATGTTATTAATGTGCTTGTGTTTGTTAAGGGAAACAACACTATGCTGTTGAATGTATTCAATGATTTAGCTGTAATATGCATTTCTTAGGGATGGTGGGAAATAGTGTATATTTTTTTCTTCGAAAGATCAACTCTTCTCTGGTACAATTCAAACATCATTAGCATACGCCCTATAATCACCTGTCAGGAAGCCTGCTGTTCATTGGTTTGCCCCTATATGTTCCCTCACCCACCTCCCGCAAGCCTTTAAAGAGAAAACCCATTTCCAAGGTTGAAACAGCTTGCCTAGGTGACTTATTTTCACTATATATACAAACCCAAAACCAGTGAAGTTGGCACGTTGTGTAGATCGTAAATAAAAACAGAATACAATGACTTGCAAATCCTTTTCAACCTATATTCAATTGAATACACTGCAAAGACAAGTTACTTAATGTTCGAACAGGTAAACTTTGCAATTTTTTGCAAATATTAGCTCATTTGGAATTTGATACCTGCAACATGTTTCAAAAAAGCTGGCACAAGTGGCAAAAAAGACTGAGAGAGTTGAGGAATGCTCATCAAGCACTTATTTGGAACATCCCACAGGTGAACGGGCTAATTGGGAACAGGTGGGTGCCATGATTGGGTATAAAAGCAGCTTCCCTGAAATGCTCAGTCATTCACAAACATAGGATGGGGCGAGGGTCACCACTTAGTGAACAAATGCGTGAGCTGATTGTCGAACAGTTTAAAAACAACATTCCTCAATGAGCTATTGCAAGAAATTTAGGGATTTCATCATCTACGGTCCATAATATCGTCAAAAGGTTCAGAGAATCTGGAGAAATCACTGCACTTAAGCGACAAGGCCGAAAACCAACATTGAATGCCCGTGACCTTCGATCCCTCAGACGGTACTAGATCAAAAACCGACATCAGGAACACTTCAGACAACCACTGTCAGAACTACAGTTCGTTGCTACATCTGCAAGTGCAAGTAAAAACTCTACAATGCAAAGCGAAAGCCATTTATCAACAGCACCCAGAAACGCCGCCGGCTTCGCTGGGCACAAGCTCATCTAAGATGGACTGATGCAAAGTGGAATTGTGTTCTGTGGTCTGACGAGTCCACATTTCAAATTGTTTTTGGAAACTATGGACGTCGTGTCCTCCGGACCAAAGAGGAAAAGAACCATCCGGACTGTTATAGGCGCAATGTTCAAAAGCCAGTATCTGTGATGGTATGGGGGAGTATTAGTGCCCAAGGCATGGGCAACTTACACATATGTGAAGGCACCATTAATGCTGAAAGGTACATACAGATTTTGGAGCGACATATGTTGCCATCCAAGCAACGTCTTTTTCTTGGACACCCCTGCTTATTTCAGCAAGACAATGCCAAGCCGCATTCTGTACGTGTTACAACAGCATGGCTCCGTAGTAAAAGAGTGCGGGTACTAGACTGGCCTGCCTGTAGTCCAGACCTGTCTCCCATTGAAAATGTGTCGCGCGTTATGAAGCGTAAAATACGACAACGGAGACCCCGGACTCTTGAACAACTTAAGCTGTACATCAAGCAAGAATGGGAAAGAGTTCCACCTGAAAAGCTTCAAAAATTGGTCTCCTCAGTTCCCAAACGTTTACTGAGTGTCGTTAAAAGGAAAGGCGATGTAACACAGTGGTAAAAAGGCCCCTGTGCCAACTTTTTTGCAATGTGTTGCTGCCTTTAAATTCAAAGTTAATGATTATTTGCAAAAAAAAAAAAGTTTCTCAGTTTGAACATTAAACATCTTGTCTTTGCAGTGTATTCAATTGAATACAAGTTGAAAAGGATTTGCAAATCATTGTATTCTGTTTTTATGTACGATTTACATAACGTGCCAACTTCACTGGTTTTGGGTTTTGTACTTATGTGGTCTTTTTTTACTTTGAACACTGACCTTTCAACCGTAAGGGTAAATAAGGCAAAAGGAGGACAAAATATGAGAATGTATTCACATAATACTGTCATGGTTTGTGAGTTGAACGTGTGGTTTGGACCTTTCTTGGCGGCTCTCGTCCCTGGCGATGTCGAATTCCTTGGCTATCGGACTCTTTACCCAGCTGGCTGATTGAGCTGGGGCGGCGCCTTCCCGGATTCTATATAAACAGGAAGTCCGGCACGCCCCCTTCACTAGAGTGTCTGTGTTTAGCTTTGCACTGTAGCCGAAGATATCTATAGTCAGGTTTTGTATGACTTTCTACCTTCTGATAATTGGAGTTTCTTCTCCCTTTTTTCTACCTCGCTTTTCTTCCGTATTTCGGACAATTATACGTCCTTTGGAAGTGCGAGTGCTTTCATTTGGTCTGTATTATTCTCTGTGTTTGTACTGTGTCCATGCAGCTCACTTTCTCTCTGGTTGTTGCGCTTGGCCTCCTAATTCTACCAGCCATTACAAATACTTCAGATAGTATTTCATCTATCACCTCATTTACCATTTAGCAGTTAGATAACACTGAGAGTAAGATCATTTATATTGGACCTGCCAATATCACCTTATTTGGGCAGTAGATCGTGGAAAGTGAAAAATATTTCAATGGGAGTGCACAAATGTATTTGCAAAAGGAATGAATCCACTTTGCTTTGGTGTCAAATATTTTGAAAAGTCCCCCTCCCACCCACACGCGCGCGCACACGCACACACACACACACACACACAAACAAATATCAAATGAGGGTATCCCCAGTTCCACCCACACATAAGTAATTGAGTTAGCAGTCTGCGCCCACAGATACCATCAAGATACCATCTAGTATTAATTCAACCCTCTGCACTCAAATCTCCAGAGAGAGAGAGAGAGAGAGAGAGAGAGAGAGAGAGAGAGAGAGAGAGAGGGCAGAATGCAGAGCCAGAATTGCAAATTAAATTATTCATATGCGGTCTTTTCATGCAGTGCAGTTCCACTGAGCCCAATGGAAATTTAACTGTGAAGGACATCGTGACACAAGCAGTTTGATTACAGAGTTGTGCTTTGGACAGTGTCCTGCTGAGTATTACCCACAAACAGCTGCTTCAGCAAAACTAAATTATAGCAGATGAATATGAGAGCGACTCTTCATCCTTTCTTTGTAAAAGCATTCTCATGTAGGACGTTTTCTGATTCAATGCACTTGCCAGCAAACCTTGGGCTGTTTCTGACCCCATTGTGCAGTATTACAGGACGGCTCATATGCTAATCATTGCTAATTCTCTCAGCAGTTCAAATGACTGTTAGCAACTGGTACTTTAATCATGAGATGTTATTGAGGAGAACCCCAAAGTACTGCAAATGATGTACCCATCCTATTTGGAGGGACATCAAGTTAGGGGGTTATTTTTTGCCTGGCCTGTAGCGGTGTAGGAACTCTTTTGTATCGTTGTCACCCATTATCCACTGTGCAGCAATCGACAATAGAATATTAGCCAATGGTTGCCACCAGCACCACTAGTCCAATTTTAAGAGGGCTTTATCCCCCTCCAATAATGTACGCGCACTGTTAGTTTAAATAATCAATAGTTGGTAAAGAGCATGCCAGACCAGACCTGAATCCTTGCAAAGCCTTAGCTGCCCAATCAATAATTTTCTAGTGACACCTTTTGTTGATTCCTATGGTTAATGCTACCAAATGATGTGTCTGTATTGACCATCAGCTGAGAAGTTCCCTCATGTAATGGCCCACCAAGTAGGATCACAATCACTTTGTAAAGATGAAATATCAAGAAAACCTGACATGGAGATGTCTTTTATTTTCTGTCAGTTCACAGGAAGTGCTTGTGACCCTTGACAGATACTCCTGCCCTTCTTTGAAAATCTAAATGTGTTGTATTATCAGAGCACTGTCTTAAACACCACACCACTATCTTTATTTATGCACTTCATTCCTTATTTCACTGCTGTTCATTTTTGATCATTTCAGACACTTACTTGTTTACTTGCCCTCTGTCTTCTTGCTTCACAGCTTATGGCTGACATAACTGCGTAGGTGCCATTAGCCCAAGCGCAGTTGCGGACTATTCAAGAGGAAGACTTTTTTTCTTTTCCTTGCTATTTCTAAAGGTAATTAAATGCTTGTGGGACTGTCCATTTTGCTGATGTTTGTAAATCACAGTCTTCACTGAACCGAAAAATTCTCTGTAACTATAATGGAGAAGGGCGGCATATCCTCAGTTATGGAACACATTCTACTCTCATCGCAACAACAATCGGGGCAGCTAACAGGCTAATATGGGCATTCATTTTAACAAGAATTCACATTGTCTGACATTAAGAAAGCAATAGGTCTCTATATCCAGCCTTCAAATATAATGAGTAGCATAGCACGCCATGTCGCTCTCGCGCTTCATGGTTGTATAACTCAATTAGACATTACAGTGCTCTTTACTGTGTGGTGTGTGCTTGACAAAGCGCAAGAGAATATGAAAAGAACCCTGTTCAAACATGATTCTATATTTGCTTGAGGGGCTACGTAGATTCAAATGCAGATTAAAGGGAACACATTGAATCAATCAGAGGCGGGGAATGGAGACGTAAAATAACCTTTGACCCTATCGTCATGGCCTCTATGCAATCGCACACGTACTTGAATAGTTTTTCTTTGAGTTATTCTTTGAAGAAGAAAAGGCTGAGATGTTTACCTGAGCACTGAGAGTTCAATCCCTTATGCGACAGTTTGCTTTGCCGTTTTGAAAGAGAGCACATTTTTAGTTTCCATGGTGACTACTAACCCAAAGATTCTTTTGCAGATATTCCACCCAAGGACAGCTGATCATCACAGGAAGTCCTTCTTGGCATCTTCAAACATCTATATAAGGTCTTCCTTTCTTTGTAGGAAGAAGGAGCAGCCCGTAGAGGCTACCAGAGTCTTTATATGAATTATAAAAGTGGTGATGTGTTTCATAATAGTTATACTAACTTACATCACCATGCCTTCACAGAATTTCTTATCCAGAGCTACGTATAGCATTTCCCTCAAGTGAAGCCTCAAATGGGCAAAAAATAAAAGATTGTTAAGGGGTCAAGCCTGGGTTCACTCAATTTAAGTACTTCTAAACCCTAAAAACACATAAAAATTGTGTCAACTGAAAAAAGCTCAGAATGGAATTACATTTCAATCAAATGTCATAAGTCTATTACCGTGAAAACCGTACATTATAGGCGAAAAATGTGAAATATTGTGGCAACAATATCTTAGACACTATACCATATTTTCCTGTAATTCTTTTTTGTTTTGAAGCTAAAATCACCAGCTATACAATTGAATACTCATTCTGGGTATTTTCATGGGAAAATATTTTGAAAAATTATTTGGTCATAGAATTTTAGAAATGGGTGGCAGAACCTGCCTGGCAGATGGATCATAAATACACCATGTATCTGCCTCCCCAAAAATGGCTATGCCATTGTAAAGAACATAACAAACTGATGCAATGGCGAATATTTCAGAGCAATACCTTGAAAAAGGTTGATTATATGCCCGCCACAAGCCTGATAAACTATGAAATTTTGCGATGCGAGAAAATTGCGTTTTTGTCGCGAAACGAATGCACCGGAGGTGTTCACCTGATAAAAATCCACTTAAAAGATCGTTTTTTGGTCATAAAATCACCTTTCATGAATGTTTTGAAAGATTTTTTACATAATGAAAAAAAATTTTTTTTTTTTCAAGTCTGAACATAGTCTTGACCCCTTAAAGAGATTTCATATCCTTCTTTGCTTTCCTTCCTCTCAAACTGCTGCGAAAACTGAGGGGTTTCTTTCACCTTTGGAGGAATGATCTTATTGTGTAAAACTGGTGGTTGAGTTGTGATTATTTTTGAGGGAGAGATAGAGAATTATTGGTCATAGAATGGATGAAACACATTTTGTGGTCAAGCTGTTTGTCTGACAATTACACAGTGGGAACATTCCTGAAATCAGAGACATTTTTGGTTGCTGCAGGTCATTCCTGTAAAATAGCAAGGTGAATTACATAATATTCAATGCAAACATTGAAAGGGAATAACATTAAACTCAACACAAAGGTTCAAGGGTTCTCATCACAGTGGAATGGAAAGGAAGAATTATTCACGTCCCTTGATTTGTTTTGGAAGATCTTTTGAGAGGATGCTGCTGCTATTGATGGAATCATGGGAAGAATTTTGTTCTTCGCTAAAGTATTCGACAGAGATTTGATTCGATGTTTCCGCCGTGCTGTAAAGTCATTACGACCCAATATGCAATGCACAAGTCAATTTCCCAGTCATTTCTTTTTTCAGGATTATGAAAATGGTATGAGGCAATTAATCTGCACTGATAAAAAGAAAAATAAAATACACTGATACTATGATTCTCATGAGTAGTGAAAAAGCTTAGCTGCTGCTTGTGCACAGTTAATTTTAGTATCCCTGGGGCCACTGAATAAATGTAGCCGGTAAAAAAGAGGAAAATAAAAGCATTAAGAAAATAAAACATTAAAATTAGATGGGAGCATTGTGATACAAATTCCCAATTAAGCAAAAGCTCTACACTGCGATGGCGAGGGGCAGTGAACTCAGTGAGGTCACAAAGTGCTGCACCATATGAGGGAGAGACCGGATATGAGGTCAGCAAAAATCAGGGACAGGATCGACATGGACAGACGAAGAAGAAACAGAAACAAACTTGAAAAATAAACCAAAACCAAAATAGTAATTTAAAGCTTTCAGTGGGCTTAACAACAGATCATTGGTCTGGAAATGAAACAAACATATAATGTAACTTTGTGTGGCTGGACTTCTTCATACGATTTCTTTAAATGCTCAAGTTTTGTGTGTTAACTTGCAGACAGCTTTTTGCACAAAAAGAGTTAACCTCTGTTCATTTCTCTTTATAGAAAATTATTTTCAGTTGTGGGAAACGAGTCATCCTGCAATATTTCTCTGGTACTCCAAAGCAATATTTCACTTTTTAGGGTGAAGCAGTTTTGATTAGCTGTGAAGCAGTTTCTAGCTTTTTTCCAGCAATTTCTTGCTGCTAAAGTTAACTAGCAAATGGTAACGCAGAAGGTCTCAGGAGTGGATTTGTTTAATCCTTGCTGCTTTTCTCACCAAGAAAAGCTGTTACTGTTACGACCTTTTTTTTTTTTTTTTTTTTTGCCCAGTCGTGGACAAGCAGGCTTGAGAATTCAGGAGGTAAAATTAGCAGACGGAGTTCATGGGGAGAAGAAACACGTGGTAGAAATTTTAATTCTGACCATTTGCCTATTTCTATCTGTACACCTGCTCTGCAGTTTGCTACCAAATATTTTTGATTGAAAAAATCATTTCTGTCCATATTCTGTACTGCTTGAAACTTGGTCATGACAAAACTGTCAGATGAAGGTCAGCTGTCATTTTTCATATTATCTTGACTGTCGCACTTCCTGCACGATCTAAGTCATGAATGTGGCCGTTTTACCTCAATGAGGATTATGTAAATAAGGTCATAAAAGCTGCTGTCCTAAACAGGCCTCCAATGGTTTGCATCTGTGATTTGCTTGGGGAACATCTTTCAACAGCAGAGATAAAAGAATGATCTTTCAACTTATGAACTCGCCCCGTTGGTTTTGGTAATCAGCTCTGCTTCCTGGCTGAAGAATTTTGCATCATAGCAAGTACAAGTGATTGGAACAAAATACTGCGGCTGACTTTTAATTTCCGACCCCAGATTTGCCAGCTCTATAAAAGATGAATCACAGAAGTGCAATTTTTTATGTTCTTTTAGAATGGTCAATAAGTTGCTGTGGAACTAATTCTGTGTGAATATCCTAAATTGATCATGAACCTAATGAAGCATGACTGCACAATTAGACTAGAGAAGATAACTTTAATTAAATGGTGCTTTAAATAGGAACTAATTGGCTTAGTAAAACCATCGCATTTTTAAAATGCCTTGTTTCTCAAATCACTAATCGCAGTGAAAAATTGGCCTAACCAATCTTAAGGGCCAAAATTATGGTCAAGTGGTGTGTCAAAAACTACATCAATATACTGTTTTTGACCTGCTTCAAGGTGTTATGATATTCTAAACAGCATTGTAAAAATGCAATGATGATGGTGATGACGATAGTGATGATGGTCATGTTAACGATGATTATTGTTATCATAAATATCACAGAATGGGCATTATGAATACATGTGCTGTATCATGATGCTATTTTGATCTACATTATAAAAAATAATAGTCCTCATTTAAAAGGACATTTGGGGGTGTGGATTGTGTAACGAACACTTTCAGAAAGCACATTTCAGCCAAAAACTCAAACTTTAGAGAAACAGCATCTCCAAAGGGATCCACCGCCACTGGTCTCTTCAAAGAGGGATCCATCTGTTGTGTGTTCTCAGGTTCCAGAACATTTCCCGCGTAGGCGGAACTGGTTGAGGACAAGGCCCCGCTGTGCTTCGCCGAAGCGTTTCCCTCCGCTGGCACTACGCCTATGCAGCAGACGGCTTCCCTCGTCCCCGTGGTCTTTTCCGCGCACGGCGGGAACGCCGGGAAGAGCTCAAAAGCCCGTAGAGATTCCCACCACCAGGACCATCTGGGATGGGAACCACGCAGCCAGGGAGTTGGACCATCCGTAGGCTGGTGACTCATGTTCCCAGTTTCCAATTTTAGCCATCCTACTCTCAATGCTTTTGTTATCAGGGAGCCAAATTCCATCCTCCTTAGTATCACTTCACTTGTTATTTAGTTGATGCCTTAATCCAAAGTAAAGGACTAAACAAGGGGTGAAATTCTGCATTGCAATTTGGGGTGAAAGGCCTTGCTCAAAGGCCCGACAGCTCTCCTGTGATCTGGAAAAACCTAGTGAGTTTATCAGTGGCAAGGGTCTCGCAAATTAACAAACACTTTTGGATTCTGGAATTTTCCTAACCAAAGAAAATAAATAAACCAAACATGATTTTGACAGTTCAAATAAAATAGTGTTTTAAGATTTTCACCACTCTTAATTATTGCAAATGAGGGTCAAACTCAGTCCTAACCAAGACTGACAAATGTACTAGGTTTTTCCAGATCACGGGAGAGCTGCACTATACGAGTTGTTGGAATTTGTGCAGAGCAGCTTGCTCCTGTGCTCACAAACTTATTCAACTCATCTCTGGAGCATTGCTAGGTACCCAGGAGCTTCAAGGAGTCCGTCATCATCCCGGTACCAAAGAAGACTCCTCCTTGTAATAATGACTACAGACCTATTGCTTTGACCTCGGTATTAATGAAATGTCTGGAGCGTTTAGTGCTGGACTATATTAAGGGTGAGATTCCTGCTTCTTTTGACAACTTGCAGTTTGCTTATAAAAAGAACAGATCTGTTGATGATGCTGTCTCCATAGCTCTTAATACTGTCTGTTCACACCTAGATAAAGGAAATTCCTATGTTCGCATGCGCTTTGTTGATTATAGCTCTGCTTTTAACTCAATTTACCTCTCAAATCTGATCAGTAAACTACAGCGTCTTGGTTTGTGCGAATGGCTTTTAAGCTTTCTTATTTTAAGACCTCAAAGAGTCCGGATGGGAAATGCACAGTCAGATGAACTTGTTTTAAGTACAGGCTAGCCACAAGGATGTATTCTCAGCCCATTACTCTTCTCTCTATGTACCCACGACTGTGTTGCTTGACATCCCAACAATTTGATACTAAAGTACGCTGATGACACTACTGTTATCGGGCTTATTAACTCAAGTGACGAGAAAACTTATAGACCTGAGGTGCAAAATCTTGTTAAATGGAGTGTTGCGAACAACCTTATTCTGAATGCTTCAAAAACTAAGGAGCTAGTAGTCGACTTTCGCCGTGGTAAGGCCTTTGACTCTCCAATCAAAATAAATGAAGTTAAAGTAGAGATGGTGAGTAGTTTTAAATTCCTTGGAGTCACCATTTCTAATGATCTTAGCTGGTGCGCTAACACTAAAATCTCATCTGCGGCTCTTTTACTTTAGGAAACTTCAAGATTTTATGCAAAAAAGACAGATTTTGATCAATTTCTATCGGTGTATTATTGAGTGTATTCTTACCAGCTCTTTTACTGTTTGGTTTGGTAATCTTACAGTCCAGGAGCGAAACTCCCTGAACAGAGTTACATGCCATGCATGCAAGATAATTGGTGTCGACCTTCCATTTTAGGAGGACCTGTACAGCTCCAGGCTCCTGTCTCGGGCCACTAGTATTATAAATGACCCCAGTCACCCTACTGCATGTGTTTTCGTCCCCCTTCCATCGGGCGAACGTTATAGATCAATTAAATGCTCTACCTCTCGTTTTGTGAGGAGTTTCTTTCCAAGTGCAGTACGTAGACTCAATTTTTAAATGCGTATAGACCGTCCTGATATGTAAAGTCGGTTTTCTGATGATGTGCACTAGGTAATTGTGTCCATGGGCTTTTGGCCTCTTATGCGCAGGCACTTTATAACTTCTAAGCACTTTTTTTACTGTCTTGTGCCATATGACCGCTGGAATATCCATGTGAGCTTGTTTTATCCATGTGAGCTTGTTTTCTTATTATTTATATATATAGATTCTTAACCTGTTTTTTTTTTTACTATTTGTATTTTTAATTTTTATCTTTATGTTTCCGTCTTAAGCTTTTGCACCCATTTCCAATGCAGTATTACTGTACATGGCAATAAACTTGAACTGAACTGATCCTACTGGCTGCCCTGGACCTGACTTTGACCTTTCAACGCCCAATCAAACCCCCTGAGCACTTGGCTATGGGCTGTCTGCTGATGCGATGGCCACGGGGATCATGGATCCCCTCTTCTCTCGATGCTCTCCCCTTTCTGGAATCTAACTGCATCTGCTCTCCTCTAAATGTCTTCGGCACTATTGAGTCTTATTCCATCAATTATTTGTTCCATGTTTTTGCCATCAAAGAGCCTGATTCTTTTCCCTATTCTCTCAATACTTTGCCACTATGAAGCTAAATTCCATCCTCCCTCTTCTTGATGTCTTTGTCATCGTAGAGCTTAATTCCATCCTCCTGATATCTTTACTGTAGTTG
The DNA here is from genome assembly GCA_029721435.1 of Gymnothorax reevesii. Classification (NCBI taxonomy): domain Eukaryota; kingdom Metazoa; phylum Chordata; class Actinopteri; order Anguilliformes; family Muraenidae; genus Gymnothorax; species Gymnothorax reevesii. Next base: position 17,397,202 of record CM056578.1, on the reverse strand, counting down.
GGCCATAAATACTGACTGTGAAGTTCAGGGTTTGTTGTTTTTGTTGAGGCTGATTCAAAAATGGATTATTTAAATCTGATTGAGCTGTAGGTATGTGGATGCAGGCAGCTGTCTATTTTACCTGTCAGAGACTTGTTTAGTTGTTCCTTTTTTAAGTTTGGCATATGCCATTATATTTTTTGGCACTATTTCCCTTGCTACCTTCTATAATTTTTCTGCCTTTTGGCCTCCACTCCAGCTATTTCACTCCTTTGGAACTTTGTTAGCGTACTAATCTCGAATTGAAGACTTTCCTTATGATGGCTGGTGTTTCGAGACGCCAAAAAGCAGCGGCCGAAACGAAGGAAAGTCCAGCAAAATAGGAGAGACAAACCGACAAAAAGGGAGAGAGAGAGAGAGACTCGCGCTTCCAACGGACAAAGATCGTAGTCCAGGTACAAAAGGAAGCAAAGTGAGCAGGACTGAAACAAAATAAAGGGCAAATCTCGGCTGCCGAGGTAACAAGATAAGGCACCAAACGGTGCATATAAAGAGAGAAATAACGAGAGAAAGATTCCCTTGCTAACTAGCATTTTCCTTTCTGCAACTAATTCCTCACACAATTCTCCAGCTAGAGACCTTACCGGCTAAAGTGCAAAGTAATTAGAGTCCGGGCGCCGCCATCAATTAATGCCAGCTGGTCAAAGAATTTGATTGTGGGCAAAACTATATCATCCCGAACGAGACAAAGAACGAAAGCTCACCAGCCTCCAAAAACCATGACATACCTACCCAAGTCTGGTTAGACCTCTTTTAAACTGACATGCTGTTCATTTGCATTCAGATTAATAGGACATACCTGTGTAGAAGTACTTTATTTTACCTTTTTCAACCAGGAAAACTTTAACTGAGATTCCACACTTCACAAGCATGTCATGGCCGTACAGGCAGCACCACATATACTAACATTGCATATACACCAATCAGCCACAAGATTAAAACCCACCTGCCTAATGTAGTGTAGGTCCCCCTTGTGCTGCCAAAACAGCTCCATCAAACTGATGCCACTTAATTTCCAAAACTCAGGGTTTCCCAGTAGAACATTTGCCAGTGTGTCACACTCCCTCCACCATCTTGTATTTTTCCCGCAGTTCATCCTGATTGCACCTCTTCCCAGGTAAATGAAGCAAATGTACCCAGCCACAGCAAATGACGTAAAAGGAAATATAACTCACAAGACCAGGCACCTTCCTCAACCGCCCCAAGGCCCAGTTCTGAAGCTCAAGTGCCCATTGGAGTTGCTTTTAGCAGTGGACCGGGTTACAGTGGGCACTTTGACTGGTCTGCAAGCTAAAAAAAGCAATACACAGCAGGGTATGATTCATTATGTGTTATGACACAGTTCTTATTTACATACTATTAGAATTCTAAGCAACTTGTGCCACAGTCACATTTCTGTCAGTTTGGACCAGATGGGATAGCCTTTATAACCCTCATGCAGTGATGAGTCTTGGGTGCCCAAAACCATGTTGCCAATGCATTGCTTATCCCTCCTTGGGCCACTGTCACAAGGCACTCACATCTGCTGATATGGAGCACCCCAGAATTCTTGCCACCTCAAATATGCTCTAACCAGCTCGTCAGACCATAACGATTTGGCCCTTGTCAAAGTCATTCATTTTCCATTTCTCCCATATCCAAAATGTTGAATAAGAGAACCAAATGTTTGCTTGCCACCTATGATCTGTTTGTAGACTTTGACTTGTGCTGTTGTTATGAGGTAAACAACATCACTCGCTGCATCTGTGCGTGGTTTAAAAGTTTTGGCTTACGTGTGTAAAAGAATTTACGGATTAAAAAATTAGCGGTAAAAATAGTCAGTAAAATTAGGATGGTAAGGTTTGCATGAAATTTCTTTTGTACAAGGTTCAAATATTTGTTCACAGAAAAGAAATAGATTGTGATATTTCACATAAAACTATTCCTATTATTGCCAATTTATTTTCTTGTCATGATTTCGTAAGCTAGGAGACTTACCCAACCCACTGTTTGCTATTTCTGGTACCAGAGTTATATGTAAGCTTGCTGACACACGAGAGCTTTTACACATGTTTGTGTATGTTTTAATGGGTCTATATATGTGTGGCTTTGACTCCTAATTGGAAATGACATCCACTTTCTGTATGGGGAAGATTTGCTTGTCAAGTTGCTTTGCAATGAAGACTAATAAAAATATTCTTTAAATGTTTGAAATTACTGCTAAACTTGTAAATGTGCTGTACAGATCAATATATGCAACAGCAATATGCAAATCAAATCCTGCATAAGGATATTCTGGTGGGCGTGTGAGAGTGTATCTGTGAAAATGTAATATATTCTCATGTCAGTACGATGCATTTAATTATAGACCATCGCTCCTCTGCGACAAAGCCAGCATGCAACACATTTTAATCATTTGGCTTCAGCCACTGAAGAAATTTTGCACGCGGCTTCTTTAATTTAATGAAGTTTAAGACTTTCTCCTCATCATCAGGCCCAGCATGAGACTGTAAGAAAGTTTGAATGTCCATTACAGTCCATTTAGCTCATCAGGAGACAAGAGTTAGTCAGTATTATATAATGTGATCCCAAATTAAGGAACATGGCTCAAGAGGAAGATGGGGAGTGAGCAGGAGGGCGATGTGCAGGTGATATAAAGTAATTAATGTTCTTATATAATCAAAAGAAGAAGTTTTTTTGGAGTACTACATACTGGTGGTTACGGTGGCTGAAGCGAGCATTCCCCTTAATAACATGTAAAGCACTTAGAGTCCCAATGTAAAAATTGCTACGTACCATAAATGCCATGATCATTTTTGATCAATCTAGAGTTAGAAATTCTGGGAGTTCTCAAGACCGGGATTGATACAGTGCTAGACATTATCTAGTCCAGTGGTCTCCAACTGTGGTCCTAGAGAGCTATCATACTGACGGTTTTCACTCCAGCTGAAGTAAAACACACTGCATTTTCTGGTTAGAGATCTTGATGAGCTGCTGATTAGCCAAACTGTGTGTGCTAAATCGGGCCTGGAGTGAAAACCTGAAGGATGGTAGTTCTGGAGGAACAGGGCTGGAGACTATTGTCCTCGTCCTTCAGTATCCCAAGTGCTGGCTTCACTTTTAGTGATAAGAAAATGACGACTCCATTCTCGCTGTTATGTTATGATACGGTATGTTATATCATTTCCAGCACTAAGGAAGAAACAAGGTTTGATGAGTGAATATAAACTTTAGAAGGCGGGGTAAAGCAGGAAAAAGAATCCATCCATCCATTATTTGTCCTGCTTATCAAAGCCACACACTAATCCTGGTGAGGGTCTGGGTCTCACAGTTTCATAACGCAGTAAAATGTCTATTATGCTCAGCTGCATTTTTTAATTCGGTAAAATCTTCACATTTTGGCATGTCCGTATGCGCCGAGAAATGTAGCTCTTTACTTGCCAAGGGATTTGACGTTCCCCAATGTTACATCACACCCCTTTGGCTCGCAATAGGTGCTGCTTTCTTTGGACGTCACTGGAACTTGGAAATGGCGCTCAGACATATGTTTTGGAGGAGGAAGAATGACTACACCAAATACTTCGAAAAAATATGAAGCAACACATTAACACTGTTTATTCCAATGATTGTAAATGTGAAAAGTAGCGTTCAGGGTGTTGGCTAATATCCCTTGAAATGACCGCAGTGTAATGTTGTGGCATTGACAATGCATGAAGGTGCTTACAATTTTGAATATGACAGATGTTTTTGAAAAAAAATTATGAACAGTTTTGTTCTAGAATATCTAGTCCCGTACAAGTTGTGAACAAGTGGCCTTGTCTATTTATCATGTAAGTAAAAACTAGAGATGGCAATTTCAAACCTTTGAAACAGTTCTGGAACTTTTGAGTCAATATTTTCAAAATATTTCGAAAAAGCTTATTTACCAGTAGTGGACAACCTACGGGCAGAAACATTTAATAAGGCACTATACATTTTTTGAACTGAAAAACCACAGATGATCGCAGAGAGCATCAACAACTGATCACTATAACTGATGGTTTTCACTTACAATATTTTTAATAATATCATTTACAGAACGGCAGCTTGCAGAGAGAAATCTCATATTTTAAGAAGACAGCAGAACGATTGGCTAGTGATGTGAATGTAGTGTGCCACGATTGGACAGAGGAGATCAGCTGCTATACCCCAGCTGACAGTTCAATTGACAGCCCCAGACAGTGACTGCAGAGGTTTATAAGTGCGCATGCATGTGAATGATAGGAAAATAAACAGAGTTGAAATGAGCAAGAGAGTCTTCCTAACTGAACTTTTGCTAAGCTTCATGTGTGTGTGTGTGTGAGTGTGTGTGTGAGTGTGTACCTGTATATATGATGTTTACACAACCCCAATTACGAACTAGTTGGGACAAAGTGAAAATTGTCAATAAAATCAAATCGCAATCACTTTCAAATCACACCAGCCAGTATTTTATTCACAATAGTACAGACATAACATAGCAAATGTTGAAACTGAGTAATTTTACAATTTTATCCACAAAATGAGCTCGTTTCAAATTTGATGGCTGCTACAGGTCTCAGAAAAGTTGGGACAGAGGCCTGGTGTAGCATCCCCTCTTCTTTTTAACACAGAATGGCGGCATCTGGGCATTGAGGAGACAAGTTTCTTGAGTTTAGCCATCGGAATTTGATCCCACACTTTTTTAATACAGGCTTCCAGCTGCTGGAGAGTATTGGGTCTCCTTTGACTGACTTCTCGTTTAATTACGCAACAAGTGTTCTAAATCAGTGAAAGATTAGGACTGCAGGCAGGCCAGTTCAGCACACAGACTCTTCTACTACGAAACCATGCTGTAGTAATAGCTGCAGAATGTGGTTTTGCATTGTCCTGCTGAAATACACAAGGCCTTCCCTGGAATAGCCGCGTCTGAAGGGGAGCATATGTTGCTCCAAAACCTTTATATACCTTTCAGCACTCATGGTGCTTTTTAAAACATGCAAGTGTCCCCAACCATATGCACTAATGCATCCGCATACCATCAGAGATGCTGGCTTTTGAACTGAACACTGATAACAGGAGGGGTGGTCTTTCTTCTCTTTAGCCCGGAGGACACAACGCCCATGATTTCTAACAAGAATGTCAAATTTGGACTCGTCTGACCACAGGACTCTTTGCCACTTTGCTACAGTCCATTTTAAATGAGCCTTGGCCCACAGAACACGGCGGCGCTTCAGGATCATGCTCAACAATGGCTTATTTTTTGCATGATAGAGTTTCAGGTGGCATCTGTGGATGGCACGGCGGACTGTGTTTACAGACAGTGGTTTCTTGAAGTATTCCTTGGCCCATTTAGTAATGTCAATGACAGAATCATACCGGTGAGTGATGCAGTGGCGCCTGAAGGCCCCAAGATCACAGGCATCCAGTAAAGGTCTTTGGTCTTGTCCCTTATGCACAGAGATTTTTCCAGTTTCTCTGAATCTTTTGATGATGTTATGCACTGTCGATGATGAGACCTTCAAAGCCTTTGCAATTTGACGTTGAGGAAGATTGTTTTTAAAATATTCCACAATTTTTTACAAAAGTCTTCACAGGTTGGCGAGCCTCTGGCCATCTTAACTTCTCTGAGATTCAGCCTCTCTAAGACATCCCTTTTATAGCCAATCATGTTACACACCTGATGGCAGTTAACTTAATTACTTGCTAAATGTTCTTTCAGCTGATTCTCTAATATATTAATTGCTTTTTTGGCCCTTTTTTGCCTGTGTCCCAGCTTTTCTGAAACCTGTTGCTGCCGGAAAATTTGAAATTAGCTTATTGTGTAGATGAAAGTGAGACATTTAACATTTTTAACATTTGAAGTGTTATCTTTGTTCTATTGTAAATAACATATTGGCTCATGTGATCTGCCTGTCATTGAATTTTGGTTTTATTCACAATTTAGACTTCGTCCCAACTATTTCGGAATTGGAATTGTATATGCAGTGATGCATATATACACTTAACACATATTATACACATATTATACACTTAACAAACTGAAGATAAATCAGAAACCAGTGTGGCAGGCCAAAGGAGGGCCCGTCTTGGCTACCTTGCCAATGAACCTGCCTCTTTGGCAATGTGGTCAGCTCGTTTGACTCTGACTCTGGGGTTCTGTCGCAGCCCTCCGTTGGCCTGCCACACAAGTGTAAGGTGGGCACAGATGTCAGGAGGAGTGCACTGGACTCAGGTGCAAAGATAGATCTGGTTTTATTGCATTGCCTTCGCGGCACAGCAGAAGGCACAATAATGCACAATACAAAAGAATAAGGAATCAAGGTTCCCGGATAAGGATACTAGTAATACCTGTAAGTAGGAGTAAAAGTACAGTACTATGTATTCGAAATAGAAAAGAACAAGGTTCCTGGATAATAATTAAAGCACTGAAAAGAGTAACAGCGTTTTAAGAGTTAAGTATACAAGCGAATGCGGAAGAATAGTCTAACAAGTCTTGAGTACATACAGGCTTGTATACTCATGCCTATAGGCAATTTTCAGTCTCCAATTAACCTAGCATGCATGTTTTTAGATTGAGGGAGGAAATTGGAGTACCCAGTGGAAACCCACGCGAACACGGGTAGAACATGCACACTCCACACAGAACCACCCCAGGCTGCATTCAGAGTTCTGCGTATTATTGAAGCAACATTATTTGAATGAGTAGCTCAAACTGTGTTCCATAAATAATGATCCCTAAAAGACCTTTCCAGTTTTATTAAGACCAAGACCATGTAAGACCAGGACTACACGCAATAAAGCCATTGATTAATATCAGACTTGATAGTTTTGTTCTATTTTATTCAGTTTTCTTTCCCTTTCATTGGGGGAGAGGTGGGGGCATGAGCAGTCAGAAGCTCCCTGAACTGCCAGCCAATCTTGAACAATATTTGAAAGCTTCAAAATGATTGGATGCTGTACTTCACCCAACCAAACTGCTTGAACAGACAGGAACTGGAAACCTTGTCTGACGTTCAGACACCAGCTCATGCTGGAATCTCCCTGTCTTCATCAATACAATTTCCAAGCTCTTAAGATACCACATTTTCAGAATTGATTTGACATTTGGTTACTTTTTGGCCAGACATGAAGGCAGAATGAGTGGCTTTGAGACGGTGGGGGGGGATGTGAGCAGTAATGGGTTAACCCATCATTGGGGCCACACCTTTATCAGTGTGACCACTGAACCACATCAAATCAGTCATTTTAAATTGTCCTCTTTTGGTTTCACTAATGCACTCATTTCAAAGTAGCACTCCATCTATTCACCAGGAGAGAGGACCATGACCTGAGGATAACTTTGAATGATCACGACTCTACTTGGGCATTATTCAGTAAATTTGTGTACTGAGCCATGTCCGCCCTCAACTTTTCAGATGAAAACGCAAGTGTACGTTTGTTCTCAAAGCTAACAGATGGACAGGCTTGTCGCCGCATACAGAGATGAATAAGATCTTGGCTGAGTTTGGAGAACAGCGTGACAGGCCGTGAATATGGCTGCATCATGGCTGCCAAAGATATCGCTCGTAGCGGTGATTCAGCAGGGTTTACACCACATATTTTACACTCTTCCTGACTGACACTTCTCGGAATAGAAAGTGGAAAGATTGACACATCTCCCAGGCTCAGATGGTGACATTAGGTGCCCTGAACAAGAAAGAAAAAACTCTTAATTTAACAAACTCCACCTCATCTCTTATCCTCAAGGAACCTCATATCATCACTGATCATTTGAATAATGAACAGAATAGTAACAGTAAGAAGGGCCTTTCCACATGGATAGGAAATTTGGCTATGAGATATAGGCTGCGCAGTGCATAAGTAAATAAGAAATAAAACCTGGCTGTAATTCACTGGTGCAAACCAGTGGTAAATGACCTTGTTCCTTGAGATCTACCCTCCTGAAGGTTTTCATTGCAAGATAAATCTGTCACACCAGTTCTAATGATTATCCATTCAGTGAGATATCTGGAATTTGAATGAGTTGTGCTGTGTTGGGGTGAAGACCAACAAGATGACAGATCTCCTGGTACAGGGTTGGTAAACAATTTATCTCCTTTTACCAAGTATTCATCGTTTTCAATTCAAAATGGTTGGATACTGAAACAAAGAGAAAAAAAAAAAAAACGACTGTTCAGAAAGGTTTATAATGTGATTTAAACACTGAAAAAAAGGATGGCAGCTCCAGTCAACTATTTTAAGTGACTTATAAATTCTTCAGTAACGTAAATTCTGAGATTTTTGGCCAGTTTAACTAATGAAATTAGCTTGAAGATGCTTACCTCAGCTGTGTGGAACTGTTTCACCTTTTCTCACTGCGTATTTCTTATTACTAAGCGAGAGAGATGACACTTCTGCTGGTGTCCATTACATAATGATGAGCCCCACAAGAGGCTGTGCTTACAGGCCCGTGGAGGATTTGGATGTAAGTTTTTGGGAGCAGACTCTGGCAGTCTGGTGGTACACTGTGCTGGTTTTTGAGGTACATTACCCCCAAAATGTAATTGTGTGCCATGGTAAAGCCTTCACATACCTGTTAGTCTTTAAAGTTGTCTTATTTTCCTTAGTAAATGATATCGAACTAAACTCTTCCTTTGAGCCTGTCTGTCCACATGTGATCTTGTGGCCATCCTCAGGCCATCATCATGGACAATCAATGTTTACCCACCCCTCATGCAAGCGCATGCATCCCCCAGATGTTGTGAACAGTGTTGCACACATAAGTCCAGCCTGACATTGATGGTAAATCTAAGAGAATAGGTCAGCCTGCCTCAAACATGATCACGGGCACAAAATCCTTTGCCCACAGTGATGCCAGCTCTTATTAAAGGGACAGTTTAATGTGAAGAGACAGGTACGCATATGCATGCACATATAAATGTGCGCACGCATGAACACATGAGCGCAAACGCATGCTTGCACATGCACGCACACGCTCACTCCCGCTCACAAGAAGCTGAATACTGGAGTTCTGTAGCATATGTAACTTGTGAAGGGAAACTGTCCAAGACGCTAAGGTAAAATAAGTCATGGAGGTCCTAATGACTGAAATTCCCCCCACTGTTCAATGTGACCCTTGACAAACCATGCGCAAGAGGAATTTGGCCACAGATTGCAATTAGAATGGCCTGGACACCAAAACCACCACGTGTCCCCCCCACACCCTACTCCTAAAATGAAAAGGCTTTTAATTTTTTTCTTTCTAAATTCCATGTCAGCGTTTCGGAACTCATTTTTCTTTCAGTCACAGGAAGTGACATCAGCAGTAGAATGTCTGTTTAAGAACATTCTAATCATACTGTTGCATCCTCACACCTTCAAAGGCCGAAGCTCACTTAGGATATGATGGATGTAAATCTATCTTAAACTTCTACAAATGTTTCATAAAAAAGTGTGAGGCTCTGACTGTGTTGATGTCTGTTTCGGATCTAACGATAGTGGAACCTCCCCCCGATGCACTTGCAAGTGGCGCGTGAGCTTAAATGGAGCTTGAAGTGAGAAGACAAGACTTACAATCAGTATGTCTCCATGTATTTATCAGCTTGCTATTTGGGCCCATTATAAATGAATCTTGTGCAAAAGCACTCAGATGTCAGAGTGAAGAACTCATTAGGAATGCAATTCAATTCTTCCACCTAATACCTAATGTAATTGCATTACTTCTGTCATGTAAGATCATCTTATTATAATGGAAATATTAATAGTTTCTGAGCTCATTCGGAGCATAAAATAGTCAATCATTCCCATTTTTGTTCTCATTTCGATTTAAAAAAAAAAAACTCAATTTAAAATATTTGATGTTATGTACACAGAGGTGCCATTAACTCCCTCCAGACGCACTCAGAAGTAAAATGACTGAATCCTGATAGACGAGGCTCATTTCAGTCGACAAGCTTGTTAATCATGAAAATCATAGACAGGTTTAGGGTGTTCTTGACTGAATGGTAAATCGCCCTCCTCCGCAGTTTTATAGTAAGAGAATGAGGCAGATTTAATGGCTAAATGAGAATAACAGGCATAAAGACTCCTCCACCTCGGACCCTGGGAGTCTTATCTAAGAGCGGCCCCCGTTAGCCGCTGCTTTATGGAGCGTACTTTTTATTACTGTTATTATTTGTTGTTTTTGTTCGTTTGCGGCTGTGGGGGTGTGTTTTATTACCGAGTTTAAAGACGTGTTGTAGGCGTTTGCCACAGGGCGCTTTTCTCTCTCTCTCTCTCTCTCTCTCTCTCCCCATCTCTGTCTTCTTCTTTCTGTTCCTCTCCCTCTACCACTTTTCCTCCATCTTTTTCCCTCACCCTCCCTCTTTCAGCCCCCTTGTCTCCCTCTCCCCTCCTTCTCATTTCTTCTTTCTCAGTCTCTCTCTCTCTCTCTCTCTCCCTCCCTCTCTCTGATTGCATGACTCATGAGTGTCTCTTCAAATCTCTTTACTGCAGCCTCACACGTCTCTGCTGCCGGCTGCAGACACATTCTATACCTGTGGGTACAACTGAGGTGACTATTCCCATCCGCATCACCATCAGCACCATCATTTTATAGGCCTCCATGTCACTTACAAAATTGCCTTCATTGCTGACCCAACTCATTTACCTGAAGTGAGGGGAGGCACAAGAGATCTGTGTCTCTACCTGTGTGGAAAAATAACATCCAGGTCAGAGGTCATTCATTTCATTGCAAGCATCTCTAGTTTGCCAACGTGGACAAAAAAAGTGATTATCTATGCTGTCTTGAAAGGAAGAGGGATCTGGGTTCATGTCCTAACTGGCCAGGGTCCTTTTCTGTGTGGCGTCAGTGTTTTCTTACAGCCCTCATGTGGGTTTCTTGTGATGGGCAGTGATGCCAGGTGCCGCGACCAGTGAGAGAAAACAAAGAGCAGCTCAGATAAGAGACAAACACAATAGAGGTTAACAGCTCCAGTGAAAGCTTGCTATTCCAAGGGCGAATAAATGTCCGCAACACGAAAGCAGTGCGAGAGAAAAAGCAACAAGAGAGAAGAGAGGAAATTCCTGAAAGAAGCAATTCCTAACAATTAATAGAATATAAGAAATCACTGGGAAATCTCCGGCCGAAGCGCTAGAAACAATCAGACACTCTAGTGATAGGCGTGGCAAACCCCCGGGCATATATATATATATATATATAGAGTCCAGAAAACTCCACCTCAGCTGAATCAGCCGGCTGGGCCAGGAAGAAATTCAATATTGTCCCAGAAGATAGATCAAAGAAAGGTCCAACAAACAAATGCACGCCTAAAACCATGACTGGACCTCCCCCTAAGGGACGGCACCAGAAGTTTCCTGAGAACCCCGTGCACGGAACTCAGAGATGAGGCTGGGATCGAGGATATCCTGAGAATGGACCCAGCACCTCAGGCCCATATCCCTCCCAGTCCACCAAAAATGGAGCTACGCGACCTACACGCCTCTTGGCCAAAATGTGAGGCAGGGTATAAACCAGGCCCCCTCAATTATCCATGGAGGAGGCTTGGCACCCGGAGCCAGGACGCTAATGCTAACTGGTTTTAGCCTTGAGACATGAAATGAGGGGTGGATACGCAAGGACCTGGGAAGTTTTAACCTGACAATAACAGGGTTGATCCTTTGCACTATTTTAAAAGGGTCAATGAAGCAAGAAGCCAACTTTCATGACTCCATCTTAAAGGGAAGGTCCCAAGTAGAAAGCCAAATTCTTTGGCCAACCCGATAAGATGGAGCCAACCGGCGCCTTCTATCGGTAGCGGTCTTCTGTCTCTGCCTTGGTTGCAACAAAGAGGACCAGACCCTGGCCCAGACAGAGTAACAGCGTCGAATAAAAAAATTAACAGAAGGGACTTCAGAATCCTTTTCAGTCTCAGGAAAAGGGGGGGGGGGGGGTTGATAGCCCTACTGAGCCTGAAATGGTGACAGGCCTGTGGAGAAGTTATCCAAATATTTATGAGCCTAAGCTAGAAAATGACTCCATGACAATGGATTATCAGCCGCCAAACATCAAAGGGTATTCTCCAGAGACTGGTTGGTCCGCTCTGTCTGACCATTTGTCTCTGAATGAAAGCCAGAGGAAAAGGCACGCCAAAACTTAGCCATGTATTGCGGGCCCCTGTCTGAAACTATATCTTGTGGGAGATCATGCAGGCGGAAAACATGGTTCACAACAAGAATGGTCTTCTCCTGTGGGGAAGGCAACTTCGGCAGTGTGATAATGTGGGAGGCCTTCGAGAAACGGTCAACCAAATCCAAAATGATTGTGTTCGTAAAATGATAGTAATCGTAATAAAATTAAGAGTGATATGGCTCCACGGGCGTTTAGGGATGGGTGATGGCCACAACAAACCAGAGGGAGGGAGGTGGGAAGTCTTATTTCTAGCGCAGATGCCGCATGCTGCTACAAACTCCCGGATATCTTCCATCATGCTGGGCCACCAAAAACGTCGAGCCAAGAACTGTTTGGTCCGATGAACCCCCGGGTGACCCGCCAGATGGGAAGAGTGCTCCCAATGGCGAACCTGTGCGCGTACCGAAGGCGGAGCAAACAAACAACCAGGTGGTTCCCCACCAGGACTGAGATCGGACCTCAAGGCCCCCCGCACATCAGCCTCAATGTCCCACTGAATGGGAGCCACAATCTGATCAGTCGAGATAACCGGTTCCAGAATAGGATTGTGACCGGAGCGGTTGTAAATCCACGAAAAGGCATCAGGCTTAGTGTTTTTAGACCCCGGGCGGTAGGTTAATGTTAAGTTAAAACGATGAAAAAATAACGACCGCCGCGCCTGCCAGGAATTACGTCGCTTAGTCTGTTGAAGGTATTGGAGATTTTTATGATCCGTCCAAACCACAAACGGATGCTCAGCCCTCTCCAACCAATGGCGCCATTCCTCTAATGCTAACTTAACAGCTAGCAACTCTCGGTTACCAATACTATAATTCAGTTTGGCCGCCAACAATGACCGGGAGATGTAAGCGCATCGGTGTAGCTTATTATCCTGAAGGCGGCGCTGGGACAAAATGGCACCCATCCTGACTTCAGAAGCATCTACCTCCACAATAAATGGGAGGGACGGATCAGGCAAAACAAGAATGGGCTCTGAGGTAAAATGTTTCATTAACTCCTGAAAAGCAGCCTCAGCTGCTAGGGACCAATCAAACGGCGATGAGGCATTCTTCTTGGTAAGCGCAATAATGGGGGCAGCTACTGTGCTAAAATTACGAATAAACCTCCAATAAAAATTGGCAAACCCCAAAAACTGTTGCGTCTCCTTAATGTTTTGAGGGGCAGGCCAATTCCTAACCGCTGCCACCTTAACAGGGTCCATATGGACCGACCCATCCGACACAATAAACCCAAGAAACGAGACAGGCTTAGCGTGAAAAACACATTTCTCAGCTTTGACAAAAAGCTTGGCATTAAGGAGGGCCTCAAGCACCCGTCTGACGTGTTGTTTATGCTCTGAGAGCATATCGTCAAAATAAACAAAGACGAATCTCTCGGAGGATGCCATTAACAAGTGCCTGAAACATCGAGGGGGCGTTAACCCATCCGAATAGTAAGACCAAATATTCGTAGTGCCCGTCATGCGTAATAAATGCCGTTTTCCATTCGTCCCCCCACCGAATGCGAACTAAGTTATAAGCATTTCGGAGATCTAGCTTGGTAAAAAATTGACGCCTCCTGCAGACGTTCAAACGCGGAATTCATCAACGGAATGGGGTATCGGTTTTTAATGGTGATCTTATTCAAACCCCTACAATTAATACTGGGTCTCTGACTACCATCTTTTTTTCTCACAAAAAATACCCCACATCGGCAGGAGACGTTGATGGCCGAATAAAACCATTAGCAAGAGCCTCCTGAATATATTCTTGTATGGCTTTATGCTCAAGCCCTGACAGCGAGTATAGCGAACCCCTAGGGGGAGGAGTACCAGGGAGGAGATTGATCTTGCAATCGTACAGGCGATGAGGGGGTAAAGTCGATACTTGTTGTTTGCTAAAAACCTTGGCGAGATCAGCATAATTACTTAGAACGTTAGAAGGCAGATCAAAATTCAAAGCGGCCCGCAAACTCTCCACCTGTGCGGGACCCACCATATTAATGACCGAATCACAGTCAGAGAGATTCTCCAAATCACAATCATCCTCTGGCTGCCACCAGTCAAATTGAGGATCCCACTCCCAACCCTTCCTCCGCCTCCTCTTCCAGACCAGGAGGGCTGTATGAGACAAACTCAGCAGAATCACTCGCAACATCTGCCTACCCCCTAGGTTGATGCCCGGAACTAAACGTCAAACATTCCCTACAGTGGGATCTACAATTAGCGCTCCACTGGACAATAGGGCAAGTCAGACTACCCCAACGAATGTGAGGCTTATGTTTCTGTAACCACGAGTGCCCTAACAACACGAAAAACAGGGGAACAAATAATAAAAAAATCAAACCACCTCAGAATGGCAACAAGGATTGAACATGATTAGTGCTTCAGAGGCCTGAGTTATAATTCCAGAACCTAGCAGGTCACCATCCAAAGATTTAACAATACGTGAGTGTAACAGAGGGCGTATAGGAATAGAATGCTTTTCAGCCCACTCCGCATCCATAAAACAATCCACGGCCCCCCGAGTCCAAATAAACCTCAACAGGAATTATCTGCCTACCCACAGTAAATTCTCCAGGAATCAAGGTTCTGAAGGGAGTTTGGGTCTGTCCCACTAGCGCTCTACATACAGCTAGAGGGACTTCCCGTTTCCCTTAAGATCAGGGCAGTACGGGCGAATATGTCCCAGTTTGTAGCAGTTATGGCAGATAATTGGTTTACAAACGGGCTTACAAGCCCGGCTCGCATATGAGCCATCGACCTGCATCGGTTTCCCAGGAGTGGAATTTTCAGTGGGTAAAATAGGAGGTTTAAACATACTATGAGGAAGATTAGCCCCGTTGTCAGCGAGAGCTAAAGCAGTACGTTTTTCTCTGTTGGGTTCACAAATTCGAATATCAATTCGCACAACAGAGCGAACCAACGAATCCAGAGAAGTACAGGGTTCTAACGTAGCCAGAGCGTCCTTCACCTCCTCGGTCAAGGCATGAACATAAACAGTCATTAGAGGTGCCTCTGGCCAGCCCGTCTCTGTAGCTAGAAAGCAAAAGGCAATAGAAAACTGAGCAATGCTCTCAGAACCCTGCCTAAGATGCATCAGACGCGTAGCCATGTCCTGCCCACACACATCTTGATCAAACACTGACACCATCTCCCTAACGAGAGTCTCCACTGAACTCAGGACCGGTGAATTAGATCGAATAAGTGGCCTGACCCAAGTAAGGGCTGTGTCAGTCAACAGAGATAAAATAAATGAAACCAGAGATTCTTCATTTACAAAACGCGAAGGCTGAGCTTTGAAAAATATTTCACACTGGACGATGAAGTCTCTACATTTCCCTGCCTCGCCTCCACATCTTGGAGGTAGCTGGAGCTTAGGCTCACGGGGTTAGTGTAGTGTTTGTGCAACATTCTGTGTAATTTGAGTGGACAAGGCCTGAATACTCTCAGTGAGACTCAATAGGACGCTCTCCTGTTTTTGTAAAGCCTCGTCCTGATGGCAGTCTCGGCCCGCCAACTCAGCCTGTAGACTGTTAAGGGTAGACAAGCCCTTGCCATAACCCAAGAGAGTGGCTTGCTGATCAGCCAACACTTACTCTAACGTAGACGCGGCTGACGACTCCATGTTTGGGGAGAGTGTACTGTAATGGGCAGTGATAGGACGCCAGGTGCCGCGACCAGCGAGAGAAAGAACTGAGAGCAGCCAGATAAGAGACAAACACAATAGAGGTGCACACCTCCGGTAAAAGCTTGCGCTTCAGCACACCTCCGGTAAAAGCTTGCGCTTCAAAGGGCGAATAAATGTCTGCAACACGGAAGCAGTGCGAGAGAAAAAATAACAAGACAAAAGAGACAAAATTTCTAATTTCTAGAAGCAATTCCTAACAATAAATAGAATATAACAAATCACTTGGAAATCAGACTAGAAACTTTTCTCTGACCAAAGTACTAGAAACAATCAGACACTTTATAGAAGTGGCGAACCCCCGGCCATATATACATACTGTATAATAGAGTCCGGAAAACTCCGCCCCAGCTCAATCAGCCAGCTGGGCCAGGAATTCGATGGAAAAGAAACTCGATATTGTCCCGGATGATAGAACAAAGAAAGATCCAACAAACGCACACCTAAACCGTGACATTTCTTCCCATAGACAAAACATGGACTTCGAGGTCCACGCAAATGAAGTCGCCCTCCAATCAAACTTGGGAAAATTTATAAAGATGTGCATTGACAGCGTTATATTAACTTATCAAAAATAAAATTACCAGAAACCTGGGGAATTTCGGGCAATCTAGCCTGCAGCCTCCTTGTTGCAAATCATCACAGCAGCATGGCGCAAAGCATCAATAAACTCTTTCTAAGCAGTGCCAGGGATCTCGTTTGGATATCAGTTCTCAGAAAGAGAACGGGGGAAGGCAGAAAAAAAAAGGTGAAGAAAAGATACAGCAATAACAGTGTGTCGTAAAGTGGAGAGCTAATTCTCTCTCCTGCCTTTTTTTTCTCTGAAACGTAATGATTTATCCTTCACCCACAGCCTGGCGGAAACTCCATGACAAAGGCAGAGTGGGCGAAGCCGGTCGGGGAAGGGAGGGCGAGAGACGACGAGATGGCGTCTTCGTGTTCTCCCGCAGCGCACCGCGTGGGAAGGTTCCGAGAGGGGAGGGGCTGGATGGAGGTGTGGGGGGGGGAGGGGGGGGGTATAAGGTGGGGGTGGATAGGGGGACCCTCCTTGGGAAAAGCTTGGTGTTTGGAAATCTCCATCAAGTCGAGATCCCGCCCACTCCTCGCTCGGAAGAGCGGAGAGTACGGGCCGGCTGCCTCCGACATCAATAACGGAGCTGCTGTCGGCTTCGTCTGCACCGGGCCCAGAGGGACGACGGGTGGAGAGTTTTGGGCGGGGGATGTCGGGGGGTGGCGTAGGAGGGAGGGCGAAGTTTTTTTCAGTCACTTTCCTCAGGGACCCCAGCTCAGCAGTACTCTGTACACAAACACCAGCGCATGGCCTCACACTCACTTTAGCGCTTACCTGCAGGGGGACCATAGCTGTTTTCAGCAGTGTGTGGATATAAACCCTCTTCATCTACCGAGTACAGTTTTTATGGGGAACAGAAAATATGATTAGGTCAGACTAACTGTACCAGAAGGATGTAAAAGGGTGGGGTGAGGCCAAAAATATTGAGAATTTCAACAAGACTCATGAAGAAGGGCGAGGGCGTTTCTCCTGGAAATGGGATTCAAGCTAGTTTGTAATCATCTACATCATCATCTCCATCACTGTCCCATGGAGAGGAGGCTTTGGGCTTTTCCTAAAAGCAAGTAGAAGCCCGAAGCCTTCCCTCAGTCGTGATCGAAATGGCGATGCTGACGTAGATGATGATGATTACAAACTGGCTTGAGTCCCATTTCAAGGAAAAACCTGGTTGATCAAGGGTTTCCTTACCTAAACGCCAAACCAAGCCTTGCTCAGCTTCAGATAAAAGAGCAGGGAAGAGTATAAGGTGAGACAGACACTGGACAAGCCTTTGGTGTCTCTAATTCAGCAGTCATTGAATCAGGTGACCCTTTCACCTTGAGGTTTGAAGTGTCATTCGGTGGATCTTGCTGGTCGCCTCTGCGAGAGCTTGTGAGACTTTAGATTTGCCCATCTACCCAGAAAAATTGGTCTTTAAATACTTAATTAGCAAAAATGCATAACAAGAGCCACAATTTCTACACTAATCACGCAAAACTGTGGAAAATACCAGTAATTTAAAGTTGGCGGTCTCTGCCCTAATCTCATTTACAATCCTTTCAAACACAATATGCTGGAACGAACAACAAAAACAGGTTAAAAATACCGTTACTGCCCAAATTCTAATGGACCTAATTTTTTCAAGATTCTGAAATGATCTGGGTTATCTGCTGTGACTGGTGGGTGAAAATATACTCCCAGCTGACAGGTAGATCACTGACTCCATGGCAACAGCAGAAGTAGCAGTGACAGGGAATGCTGAAGTGACAAACGTGAGTCATGTGTGGAGTAATAGGGTAACTAAGAGAGAGGGAGAGCACAGGAATTATATAAATGTCAGTGTATTGATGTAATATTTATGCTGGAATGAAGCAAGGCTCCTGTTCAATAATTTAGTGCAGCAGCGGAGGTTGGGGGAATGACTGCACTTCTCTTATAACAGATTGCAGTAGAAGTAGGCGGAGCAAGGATTTCCCCACTAAAGTATAAAACAAACTCATTCAAATCCACACAGATATGTACGCAGAGACATACTCCTTAAAAAACATACATATGCGCACACACACATACACACTCGCACAGCAGAACATACACAGAAATGAAAGGAAATGCACACTCGCTCTCATACACACTCGTACTAAATGACTGCATGCACACACGTACAGCATATGCAAACAGATATGCTCACACTTCACCAGTTCCACAGGTGTTCCAGTTTTTCTGTCCTCCATGATTTCTTATATTATTGATGAGAAGCAATGCTCATCATCAAAGAGGTCTCATTTATTATGCGCATGTGTGTGATTGGTTTTGTCAGAGAGAGGGAGAGAGAGAGAGAGAGAGAGAGAGAGAGAGAGAGAGAGAGAGAGAGAGAGAGAGAGAGAGAGAGAGAGAGAGAGAGAGAGAGAGAGAGAGAGAGAGAGAGAGAGAGAGAGAGAGAGAGAGAGAGAAAGTCAGTGTGTGTTTGGCTGTCTCGCTCAGTGAAAACATATTCAACAGCCTTAAACTTACTTTTAATTTCAATCATCCAACAGCCAAATGTAACTGACACACAGAATGGTATGCAATTAAAAGTCTAATAACTGTGTTAAGTAAGTTATTTTTTTTACCCCAAATCACTGTATTTTTTCTCACCTTGGTTGAACACTGCATAGGAGTAGCCTTTAAATTTGTGTTCTCTGACCCTCTTTCGCCTTCTACACCAGCAGAGAGACACACACACACACATATAAAAACAAACAGACACACACGCACACACACAGATGCATGTCAAGTCCTTCATTAAATGCCAGATAAATACAACCCCAATTCCGAAATAGTTGGGACAAAGTGTAAATAGTAAATAAAGCCACAATTGCCAAGCCACAATACGAAATCCAAAAACAGCGTCAACTAGACAGGCAGGGGTCAGAACCAGTAAGACAGATGGGCAGAGGTACAAAAACGAGAGGCGAAAAGTCGTAGTCGATGCACAAAGCCAAGGGTCATACACAGAGCATCCAAACACAGAAATCATGGTCATACAAAAATGGGTCGAAATCCAGAAAGACAAAAATACAAAAAGGGCAATGGCAAGAATCAAAGTCGGACAGTCCAGTAGAAGAGAAACAATATTGAATAGCATACGAGGCGCTCTGCACAAAGAAATATTGATCAACATTCCGAAAAGAGCTGTGAGTGAAAAGACTGTTTAAATACACACAGGGAAGGTCACATGCCGTACAGGAATCAGGTGTAGAGAATCAGACTAATTACAACGGGAGAATCACGAGGGAAGCCCTAACCACGAAAATTGACGAAAGACAAAACACGAATGGGAATCACACAAACAGCCTATGACATTTAAACAGCTCCGGTCCAGGAGTTCTATGTGCACAGATAACGAGCGCAGGAGAGTGATTAAGCACATGCGAGAGATTCTCGCTGAAACTCAGGAGAGGACAGAAACAGCTAAGAGGCAGAGTTTAGAACAGGGTGATTGCGGAGAGGGAATTAGTCTAAATTAGTAGCGGTGCAACTTTACATCTTAAACTAGAGTGCTCGTTAGTAAGTTAGTAATCTTATATACATGGATTAGTTGTGTTAGTAAACTATGATACAAAATACAAATGTTAGTCTTGTTAGTAATCAGAACAGAAAGGCGAGGGAAGAAAACGAGAATCGAAGGAATATTTTAAACACCGGAATTCATTTAAATCACCCGAAGTCAGTGGGCACGCAGACAGGGAAGACGGACTGAACCAACTACATCACAAGACAGGGGAGACAAGTGCAATGGAACTGAGAAATGGAATGAACTAAAAACCTCAGCATTACAATAACCAAATAGAATAAATAAAAGACAAAATCATGAACACTGAACATGAACATAAACATGACTAAAAACCATAACCATGACAGAAACCTTCAAAGCCTTTGCAATTTGACGTTGAGGAACATTGTTTTTAAAGTGCTCCACAGTTTGTTTTTTTTTTTACGCAAGCCTTCACAGGTTGGAGAGCCTTTGGCCATCTTTACTTCTGAGAGACTCAGCATCTCTAAGACATCCCTTTTATAGCCAATCATGTTACACACCTGATGCCAGTTAACTTAATTACTTGCTAAATGTTCTTTCATCTGATTGTCTTATATGTTAATTGCTTTTTCCGCCCTTTTTTTACATGTCCCAACTTTTTTGAGACCTGTTGCAGCCAGAAAATTTGAAATAAGCTCATTTTGTGGATTAAAATGTAAAATGTCTCAGTTTCAACATATGAAATGTTATCTATGTTCTATTGTAAATAACATCTTGGCTAATGTGATCTGAAAGTGTTGCATTTTGATTTTATTCACAATTTACACTTGTCCCAGCTATTTCAGAATTGGGGTTGTATAATCTCACAACTCAAGCCTACGTGCATAGTAATACATTCCACATGATCACTGTAGCATTTACTTCAAAATTCCTATGAATAAAAACACAAGATGGACACATGCACACACTTCACAAAACCAACGAGAGCTCTCATAGCCAAACATATAAACCGATACACTAATCAGCCATAACATTACGGTCACCAGCCTAATAATGTGCAGATTCCTCTTTCGCCGCCAAACAGACCTGACCCGTTGAGGCATGGACTCCGTTAGACCTCTTAAGGTGTGCTGTGATATTCATGAGGTTACCCCATCCTCAAGGTATAAAAACTGGGTGTGAAAAGCAAAATATCAGTTCTTCATGCGCAAAAGGAACTCGGCTTTATAATCATCAGTATCTGGCACCAAGACATTATCAGTAGATCCTTTAAGTTCAGTGAGTTGCAATGTGGGGCCTCCACAGATCGGACTTGTTTGTCCAGCTCATCCCTCAGATGCTTGATTGGACTGAGATCTGGGGAATTTGGAAGCCGAGTAAACACCTTGAACTCATTGTTGTGTTCTTCAATCCATTCTTGAACCGTTTTTACAGTGTGGCAGCGTGCATTATCCTGCTGAAAGAGGCCACGGCCATTAAGGAATACCGTTTCTGTGAAGCGGTGTGCTTAGTCTGTAACAATAGTTCACTAGGTGGTACGTGTCAAAGTAACACCCACATGAATTGCAGGGCCAGTGGTTTCCCAGCAGAACACTGCCCAAAGCATCACACTGCCGCCACCGTTTTGCCTCCTTCTCATAGTGCATCCTGGGGCCATGTCTTCCCCAGGTAAGTGACATACACGCACCCATATATTCACATGATATAAGAGAAAATGTGATTCGTCAGACCAGGCCACCTTCTTCCTTTGCTCTATGGTCCAGATCTGAGGCTCACGTGCCCATTGTGGTCATTTTCAGCAGTGGACAAGGGTCAGCATGGGCACCCTAACTGTTCTGCAGCTATACAGCGTTTTCAGCCATTTGACGGATAGCAACTCTTCTGTAGGGCCACAGGCCAGCCTTCACTCCCTACGCACATCAAGGAGTCCTGGCTGCCCATGACCCTGTCACTGGTTCACCACTTTTCAGGTACTGACCACTGGAAACCAGGGACACCTCTCAAGAGCTGCAGTTTTGGAGGGGCTCTGACCCAGCCCTATAGCCATCACAAGCTGGCCCTCGTCAAATTCCCTCACATCCTTACGCTTGCTCATTTTTTCTGCTTTCAACACATCAACGTTGAGGACAAAATATTCACTTGCTGCCTAATATATCCCACCCACTGTCAGCTGCTATTGTAATGAGATAATCAATGTTTTTCATTTCACCTGTCAGTGGTCATGATGTAATGGCTGATCAGTGTACATATCTGAATGCCCATACGAGTCCACATTACCATACTCAAACACAAATGCGAACAAACACACACACACACAGGGTACCTCGCAATCTATGCCAATATTTTTCCCATATGGCTTTGCTCAGATGTTTTGCAAGAAGGCCTTTTCAAACACTAACAGTTTCCCAGAGGAAAGTAAAGTTTTCTGTTTGTGTATCTGACAGAGAGGGAAGAATAGATTTTTCATGAACTGAAAGGGAGTCATTGAGAGTTTACAGAACATTTTTTTAATCGCATATTGGATACACAACAAATCCCCATGCACTGTCAGTAAAAGGAGTGTGGCGGTCTGCTCTTTGAACACGGAGCATAAAACACAATACAAAAATACCTTCCCCCTCCACCACCAATCTGCCCCTGACATGCACGCTGCCACAACACACAATCCTTCTAAAGACGAACTCGTTCATTTGCGGTGACGCAAGATCAATACAGAATTCCTTAATATGTTGTAAGGGCGAGTAAAGATTGGAACTCAGTTCAGAACCCTGGACAGCGACCATGACGTTTAACGAGCTAACGGGCTGATGACGGTCCAGACGTTCCTCATGCTCACGGCCGAGAGAGGTAGGAGACGGAGATCATAGTCTCCCACACTCTCTTTCCCCCCATATTTGCTCTATCTGTTCCTATGGAATGAAGAGTAAAGACCAAGTAATACTAATTCCCGATGGTCTCAAAATCTCATAAAAAGTCACAATTATATCTCGTTTACCTGGGGCTTAACGAAAGTGACATAAACAAAGACTTCTCTCTGCCGCCACAGAGATATGACAAAACGTTGACCGTTTGTCCCCGCGTGTGATTAAACAGTCGAGTTTTGTGATTAAAAACGGACGATATCGTTTGTTTTGATTCGCGTTTTATTTTTGTTTGATTAAACGCCGGGAGGAGAGATTCATGAACGTTAAACGCCCCACTCCAGTGGCAGCCGACTGCCGCGAGGACAGGACAGGACAGGCTGGCCCTGCGGGCAGGTCGACCTGCTTGCTCTCCGCCCGTCGCTATGGTTTGGGAAAGGGAAAATAAAGTTAAACCGCAGGCCCACTTGACCCGTCCAATTACCGCAGCTCTGTTTAATTAGCATGGAAAGTTCGTGTCAGTAATGAGTGCCATTGTTACAGCGAGACGAGGTCTCGGGCGCACTTGCGGTGTGCGTAACCATGGATACCCTCAGTGGGCATCATTCAGTGTTCACAAATCATGAGAGAGAGTAACAAAGTAAATAGGACTTTATAATGCTGATATTAATAAAGAACAGCATCACACGTATTCTTGCTGATAGACGTGACAGATAAAAAGCCTAATGACAATTTCGACTACGGGCCGCTGAATTAAATATTACGCAGAAGTTATTTCGGGCTAACACAGCAAATAACAAGTCAATTTAAGGAATTGACTACAGTGCAAGTATTGCTCCGCAGAAAAGGTAAAATTGAATATTTCTACAAACTTGCCAGCAGAAGACCACCTTAGCATAGTGATTTGAAAAAAGCATTTTGCATCAAAACTAAAATCATGATTTTCAGATGCTATAATTCGGGGTATAGCAAACGCTTTCTGATAAAATCCACTGACAGCTCACGGTTGGATGTCTTTTACAAAAGAATTAAGGAGTAATGCACTCAAAGAATGCCCACAGTTAGACTATAGAAGTCATAGCCTCGAATCAAACCCCCAACCCCCTACTGTTGCGCTGAAGGACACCATGTCGAGGAATAGGGCTGAAACTGCTCCGTCCTGAAAGCACCAATGTGGATTACCTCAACTCTCTCTGAAGTGAATGGCATTTTACTGTGAATTACTGTCTTCCTCTGTTTGGCAGAAGAATTAAGCTTTTGTCCCTCAGCCCAGTGTCTGCCAAGCCATAGGCCTATCATTAATCATGCTGTACATTTTAATCCATAAGTGTCCTAAATGATGATATATATTGTAATTTTCAAAATAAATATTTGAACGGAGTCATTTTTTGGTCTGTGATTCTTTACTCTACCAGATACAATTTGAAAACACTGAAAATGAGGTTTAAGAAGGGACTGTCAGATTTCAAGTGCTTTTTACATCTGCGTCATGTGAAACGTAAAGGAATTACAGACCCTTTTTTTTAGACAGCACTACTGTCTAAATACTAACAATAGTATTAGTATTAGAACTATATTCAGTGCTGCTGATTTTACATACACATACATGCACAAGCACAAACACACACGCACACATGAATTTACACGGGTCCTGGTCCTGGCCCGTGCTGGAGGGAGCAGTGAGCAGCGAGCTCTCCCGCTGTGGGGAACACCTCACTCTGGTCCGTCTTACGTAATCGAGAGATGTAGGCTGTAAAAATGGGTCAGAGCCGCAGCAGTAAGGAGATTAACATCTCTGCAGCAAACAGAGGACCATCCCCAGCCTCTCCTCTGCAAGGTTCACTCCTCCAGTTGTTCATCTGTGTGGCTGGAATCCATGAGAGCTATGCCATCGCACAGATGTTACAGAGTCCAGAACAGCCACATCACCATGGAGATTCAGCAGAACCGAGCACAGCACTATCACCATAGAGACATCAGTAGAGCAAACAGTAAATTTCCTTGGGTATTGAACTGGATTTACATTAGGTAAAAGAGTATTTAAGGGAAACTGAGTGCGTAGGAATAATGACAATAATATGGTTCCAGAAGTCATTACTTTTTTGCACTGCAAATGTTCTTTCCAACTCCAGAGCATTTAGACCACTGCTCAAATTACAGTGCCGCCTGTCAGCATTAATTTTAGTGTATTTCATCTGAACTGAGTGAATTGTATCAGAATTTCAGCCCTTCAAAATCGTGCCTCTGTCGAAAAACATGCAAACCTCCCTGTAACCGCTTGGAGCAGAAGGCGTAAGGTTTGTTCCAGAGTCCCAAGACTGAGAGAGTCACAACAACTCAAGAACAGCATCCCATTTCCCATTTTGTTTCCATCGTGCATGACTGAGCCATTGTGCAGAATGGAAATCATTGGATTTTTTCATTCTTTTCTTGGAATTACTTTCCATCAGCGAGCAATGGCATCTGCAAGCATAAGGATGGAAAATGTTTGGACGTGAAAGAAGAAAACACAAAAAAATTCATCCATTTTGAGATGGTGCCCAATAATGTGATGGAAAAAAGTCTCCATAACCACATTTTCTGGAATCTCATGCTGCAACTCAATCTAGTAACTAGTTCATTCAACGTGTTAACTGAAGTGATTCATGTCATTACCAGCAAGACAAGATTGTGGAGCTGGGGGGTGGCAGGATATTACTGCAGAGCCCTGACACTCGGGTCCGAGCCGCATCTTAATGAATCACTGCATGCCTTTAAGTTCTGCACTTCAGCAGATTAGGTGACTTCAGCTGCCCTCAATGAAAGGCACACAAAATTACATGATGAATAGTGATGGAATGAAGAAGATTAAGAATAATAAGGACCAACAACATAAGACAAAGAGGACAAAGATAAGAAAAATAAAAAATACGAAGAATAAAAGGAAAAATAAGAAAAAAGATGAAGAAAAACAGCAAAGACAGAAGGCTTTTGCTGGGAAGTCGATGTTGTCCCCCATTTGACAGCGATGAAGACAGAATTATGATCAACCAAGGCCCCCTAGTGTTAAACCGAGGAATTGCAATGCACGGATCCACTGAGGATCCAGCACTGAGGCGAACATTAAGCAGCCCACTGCTTCGTCGATACCGGTCACATATTATCCAAAAAACTACTGAATTAAAGCGTCCAATG
Source organism: Gymnothorax reevesii (assembly GCA_029721435.1). Lineage (NCBI taxonomy): Eukaryota > Metazoa > Chordata > Actinopteri > Anguilliformes > Muraenidae > Gymnothorax > Gymnothorax reevesii. Next base: position 17,371,272 of record CM056578.1, on the reverse strand, counting down.
AGATCAGATGGCTCTTCACATGGACTGAAGAGAAGTTAAGATGTCGAAATCAGCAAAGTAGTGAGAAAAAGCACAGCAAAGGTCGCGCAGGGCCCGTCTCTTAGAATAAGGGGGAGTGTTTGTAAAGACGCCAATCCCAGGGAGGGCAGAGACCCTGAGGCATGCAGGCGTGTGTGCATCTCCCACAGGCACCAGCACACAGACAACACCAGCATCTCACATGCTTACCGTAAATAAACATGAGTGCGTGCATACACACGCACAACAATCGCACACACATCACACACACACTTACTGTAAATATGCATGAGTGCGTACACATGCATAACAATCACACACGCACACAAACACAACACACACATCTCACACACCGTAAATAAGCATGTCCGCACGTACATGCACAACAATCACACAGGCACATACACACGCACAAACAGCAATCACACACACACACACCTCATATATAGTGATTGTATCGTATGCATGAATGCATACACACGCATAACAATCACACACACGGACCATTTAGCCTGGCTGAACCATCACACCCAAATATCAATGACCATTGCAGCACTTTACTGTTAGCATACATGCGTACGGACTCAAAACTGCACGGTGTGTACACACACACACAAGCGCGCGCGCAAGCTTCTCTCAGTGTCTACATTATACAACCGTGCTGGTCTGAGCCGGTGTGACGTCAAACAGGGAATTCCCAAATTCCCACAGCCACATACTCTCTGCTTCTGCGTCCCACCATCTGAGGTGCTGCTGCTATTCCAGAGTACGTGCAAGGGGGAACACGCCTGTATAACGAGAAACCTTTTAACGAACCAGTATACAACCTCTAACATGGGCTAAAGTACACAGATCATGGTGCATTGTTCCTCCTCTGCATTTATCTACCTCTCAATAACGTTCTTACCCTTCCAGAAACTTCCTTCGGCTGCCATCCGATCACAAATGAACAAAAAAGCCATCAGACAAAAACATTGTACAAACGGTGAGTAGCAGATTGATAGTGTCACGCATGTCATGTACGATATTAAACCTTGTCTGATACAGTAGAGAGACAAAGATGCACTGATAGATGCTTAAGTAATGGGATCACAAAATCATAACGTGCTGTAATGTGTCGGGCATGTTTTTTTGATCCATAATAAACATTCTCAAACCTCAAAGAAACCCAAAACACTCCTTCAGTGTGCTCACGATACGCGCACACACACGCCTACTCACACACACACACGCTTGCACGCATGGGTGCACACACCAGAGGCGACGCCCTGCCAGAAAGTGGTTATGCAACATGGTTCCCTCTGACATCACCGGCTGTCCCGGTTTGTTGCGTGGGAAGTGTAGCGGAGGTGGGCAGAGAATCAGAGACGGAGACATCCCTCCTCCTACCCACCTAGCAACGGGCTCCCTCTCTCGCTCTCCTCTCGCCCAAAACAGAGGGGCGGGGGCGGTGGGGGGGTGCCTCGGCGAGGGGGATAGTGGGGTAGACCGGATATTCCACCCCGCCCCCTATAATGCAGGGATTCCCTCTCTCCCCATCTCTTCCTCTCTCACTCTCTGCAGTGTAGACCCCTCCCTGCAGGAGTAGCACTGCAGAGCCCCCCCCACCCCCGTCGCCCGCTGCATTAATGAGACTGAGACTGCAGAGCCTTATGCAACCGACCCGTCGAGAGCTGGAGATACAATACTGCGTATATCTCTACCGCTCTCTGAATGTAAAAACACACAACACACAGTACACACACGCACGCACGCACACATACACACACACACGCACGCACACACGCACAATCACGTACACGCATGCACATACACACACGCACGCACGCACACAAGCACACACACAGACGCACACACACATGTACGCACGCACACACACACACACGTCATTTACCATATACTGAGAAATGTGCTTCCCTCTTATTGATCGCACAAAAATGCACACGTACTCACAAACGTTAGGCGCACACACACACTCCAGAATTGAGCACTGGAAAACATGCCTTTCTTCATCTCCACACACACACACACACACACACATATACACACACATATATGCATGCATGCACAGACAAATTATCACGTAGCAGACGGATAAACACACAAAGTTTAGAACATCACATGCAGCACTGACATACAAGCTTCGCACCACTAGTTTTGAAATCTCCTCCTGAGAGTGCACACAGAAGTGTTCCCTAAAGGGCCACAGCCATCACCCAATATGGATGTAATTATCCTCAGACATTTACATCCTGACAATTCAAACCTCGCACTTGTAGCCTTATTCCAAAGCCTATTTTCTGGGGTACAGAGCCAAAGCAATAACTTACTCCAAACAAAACTTAATACAACTGTATGGCTAACGATCGCCGATGTTTTCATGTTCAGGGGTTACAGGTACACAGGCCTTAATCAACATTCAAATCTGGACCCCACCCATTTGCAGTTAGGAACACCAATTTAGAAAAATTAGTCGGAAAAACATCACAACACTTTTTGCCATAAAGCATTCCATGGTCATGATGAACACTGGATTTTGAACAACAAACAAATTAATTGCCTGTTAATTAAAAGCAAAATCATAGTATATTAAGGAGATGAGAAATCATTTTAAAAGAATGGGATATTTTGGTGAAATTACCAATATAAAATAAAATCTAAATCGTCATTAATGACAATGCAAACACACTTTGATCACATTTCCTTTATTGACGACATCGGTTACTTTACTTAAGCACAAACCAGCACAAACATCAATCTTTATTAAGTCTCCCGACAAGACTCAAATTTTACTTGTTTATCTGAATATATTGCACAAGTAAAAGTACCACTGAGAATATCCCAGCATGGAAACTTCTAGAAAAATGAAAGAATTAAATAAGAAACTTAAGAGGTGAGAAAGAAAAATTGCATTGTGTATTCCTATCTATTTACAGGAAATCTACACTCCATATCGATCTTCCATTCTCAAATAAAAACACATGAATGGTTGTATCTGTAATGTTATTTGCAGAACAAATCATTTAAAAAACCCTTTACATTCCATTTTAAGCTGCTTTTATCACAGACCATAAAAGCTCTGGCATCTGATGCAACAACAACTAGACTCCTCTCAGTCTGAACACTCAGATATTTGCTAAATCTTAAAAATCTGTCCTCATGTTATTACCATATACAGTGAGCCAGTTTATTTTTCCTTCAACAAGCATCAAGAGGAATCTTCCAGACTCTACATCTTAAATTTCCAAACAGAAAGCCACATATAAGTGCAGTTTAAAATCAACAACAACAACAACAACAAAAAAAGATATTTAAAAAAATAAGGGCCCTACATACGAAATTAGAATGATCTGTCACGTACTGCAAGGGCATGTTTCTAGTTCAGAGGGTATCAACATTGGCAGTGTTTGTCAGTAGATCACAAGGTTAGTGTTCTTCAGTTGATATCAACAATGGTAGTTTTCACATAGCCAAATGTGTATAGGTTCATATCAATGATGTGAAACCACTACAGACAACAAGAACTAAAGTTAAATGTATTCATTAAAAACAAGTTGAAAATTTGACAGAATATAATCAGTCTAACTGCCCAATAAAGCCAGGAAAGATTGTCTGGAAGGAAATGACATTATCTGACCACACCCACCTCTGAACCATTTCTTAAGCGACGGTGAGGGGAAACCAAGAATGCAGTCAGATTTATGCATCTGCCAAAATTATATTAAATTGCTTAATTTATTGGATTATCCTTATTTCTCCTTTGATATAATTTATCAGAAAAAATATCTGGCTCACTTCGGCTTGTAGGATATCATTAGAGAGGAGTGAGTTACAATTTAAAGGTAAAAATAAAAATGCTTAAAATATCCTTACCAGACATCAATCAAATGAAATCGGTAACTTAAAAACCAAGAAAATTGTATTTGATGTTTTCTACAGCAGTCTCGGTAAGGGAAACAAGCCACTCAAAACAGTATATTATAACGAATATGTACACGTTAATCAACCTTATTGAGCATATCCTCCTTCCAAACATTATGTCAGTACTCCCCCTGCTGTTCTCATTCAGTATTACACTTCACACTCAACAACAAGCCTCTGCTGAATGAGAGCAGGAGCCTGTATATGGGCACTGCAGAACAAAATATCTCCAAAACATAACAGCTACACATCGATCCAGTTATGCCAATCATAGCTTAATAAATCTCTCACACTGGAGTGGCACATTAGCGCTTAACGCCCGAAAGAGCTTGATCGAATTTCGTTAACCAACAAATTCCGTACTGATAAAAGACTTGTATACTCATATTAGCACATGTAATTTATTGAGAAGACTAGAAACAGAGGCCTTTCAGTATATCCAAATCAAAGCATTCCCTCCTTACAAGACGTTGCATACCCTCAGCTAGAATGGTAAATATGTGTTGTGCTGTAATTTGTGTGTTGGACAACTGACAATAGCCCAAAATCGACCCGAAATAACAGCCCATTTAGTTAAAAACGGCTGCAGTAAACTGTGAATAAGAGGCAGCTCACACCTGCGCTCAAACAACCTGATGTTTACCTGCAAAACCCCGCAGCTTGCACTAGCCTCTCCTCATGATGCAAGCATACGCTCCTTTTAAGTCATGACCCAAGAGAGGATCTGCTCCACCCGAGAGACTTAACGGGAGGAGCCAGCAATCTCCAGCCCTCCAGCATCAGACCCGTCTCGTTTTTGTTTACAATTGAGCTCGATCGCGTGAATCCAACATATGGTTTAGAAGAAAGCTCACGAGCGATTATAATTAATGCATTTTAAGAAATGAACGTCCCATTGCCGATGTAAAAATCACAACCGTTAACTGAAAGCAAGGATCTAGAGACTCGATATTTGCCACTCCGTGTCGAGGGTTGCCAAACCATTCTCAAAATACTCTAATAATGGCAAAATAAAACGCACTCCGTATAATTTACATGTCTAGCATCTTGTCTAATAAGTAGACAAGGCTCCACCAAGCCCCGCGCCAGCTAATTGCAAGGTACTATTTTTAATCTCTCATTAGATGCAAGCAAAAAAAAAAAAAAAAGTGCTTTTCTCAGAGACTGTACCAAGGAGCTTTTGAAGTACAGAATAACTGAAGGACAAGGGGTTTGAAGAGACGCCCAAAAACTTCTGATATGATCCCCATTTTGACCCCCTAAGATACAGCCATGCTAGCAGTTCTCCTGTGGGTTCCGTGCCCACTTCCTAACTACAATCCCCAGATGTCAGCTCCACCCTGATAACATCCCATCATTCCTTCAGACCCGGTGGCGCTCTATATGGACCCTCACTACCCCAGTCACAACTTCCTGCAGATTTCCCAAAAAAAGCGTTAATATTCAGCAGCAAATAAATTATAAAAGCAGAAATGCAACAGAAAACATAACTACACACATGAGTTATGAGCACACTGTTCTCTTCCATCCCATTAACAGTCGAAATCACATAAAGATAGGTTTCCACAGGTAAACGCCCATTATGCGGTCTGCTCCGCTGATTGCACCAAAGAGCAGAGAAGGACACGCCCCTTCCCTATGTCAAAAGGTCTTCAGCTTAAGCGACAGGAGCCTGCAGGACAGTCAGGCAGAATAATCACGCCGAAAACACCCAACCCCATTCATCCTTCTAACAGCACACGACTATCAACACAGAACCGGGGGAGATATGGAAAAAGGAAAGAGGAGGTGCTAGCAGATGGCAGGGGCTAACTTATCAAAACACAAGAGGGCTGCATAGCGGCCGCTACTATTTTAAGAAATGTTTCCATCCATATAAACCCAGACAACAGAGCTTTCAGCATTCCAAAGACTGCAAGTGATGAGGCAAAGAGCTCAATTAGCCTCCACAACAGTCAGGAAAATAAGGAGAACAGATAAGCTTTTACCTCATTTCAAGAAAACAGCATAGCACAGATGCAGACCTCTTTCCCTTTGCTAAAGCTCATCCCTCCATCTCTATTCCTTCAGCGGTTATCGTTCAGTTCCCAGAGAAGCTGTCCCATTTCCCTAAAATAAATTCCCCAGATGCCTGAAGCGGCCTTTCACATCCAACTAAAGTGTCTCCATAATTAGAAAGAAGGCCAACTCAAGGGCACCTTTCAGACCACAGACTGCCAAGTGCTCTGGTCAGTATCAGGTGCTTTCAGATGGGGCTGTTGTTCATCCATCTTAGTTCATACAAAGCTTATAAGATACCTGCTGGGCTAAGCAGGCCTTAGATACAGTGCTTAAAGTCAAGGGAAATGGCTAAGTTTATACACACACTCCCTCCAACATACGCACTCCCTTAAATGCTGGCAGAACCTCCTACAGGCTGAAGGAGTATTAATGTCAAGGGTCAAGAAGCAAGGTAAGAATATGGCGAATGACAACAGAACAGCTGTGAGTGACGAGGGTTTGACGGAGAACACAAAGAGAGCTGACAGATTCAAACCAGGTCAGCACTTTCCTGCTGTATTATGGCTTCAGAGAAAAACCTCAACTTGGAGCTGTCAAAGGGGTCTGTCCATAGAAGGAAAAAGGACACAGTTTAAAATCTGTGTGCACAGGAGTGTGTGTGCGCCCTTGTGTGCTATGCTTGGATGAGTTAATCCATAAGTGTGTGAGCATGTGTGTTAAATACAAGAGTGCGTGTATGAAGAATGTGTGTGCAAATCATACAGACAGACGTACAGATGGACGGCTAGGTTAAGTCGGCGCTGTAGTGATGGCCAGCTCATGGCGTTTCTGCAGTAGTGCTTCCCGTTGGTGAGGTCTTCTTCTTTGGTTGTTTCTTCACAGTCTTGTTCTGGGGGGGGGAAGAGACAAATGCCAGTGAAACAATGAACAAAGGCCGGAAGCGTGCACGGAGAGAGCAAGGCCAGAGCAGAATGTTCTGGAAAAAAGGTTGCGGCCTACTTCTATTACACCCACAGGTTCCCAATCGCACACTCCAAATTCACTATCTACACCATCACCAAAAATACCAGCAAAGCAGCCTAAAAGAACCATCTATGTTCTTCTAAAAACTCCAGTCCTTGAGGGCCAAGTGTTGTTTAGAGCATTTCAGGATAAATGAACAATTTAAATTATTAATTGGCTATGGAGCAAACAATGTACTCAAAAGACTAACTTCCTGCTGAAGAATAAGACACACCAATAACTGAGGAATGCTGCAGACACTGTGGCCGTCCGGACTGGAATCTTACACCCCTAACCGACCATTACTTACCCATTTTATTAGCCAATAGACATCAGTAAGTGTATGCATCCTAATGAAACAGAACAGGCAGGGACTAGTTACCTACTTTCTTGATTTTTGCAGGAAAAACCTCAAATTAATACAACAGTGATCAACTAAGTTAACTCCTTGGGTCTCTTGCGGAGATGAGGTTCATGAGAAAGTAGTCTACCTCGGTCTTCGCCGCAACTGGTTTCTTGGCCTTGACACTGGCCGTGCGTTTTGGGGCCTTCTCTCCGGTGTCCTCGTCAGAATGTTCCGTCCTCGCATCCGAGTGGTCCACATCGGCCTTAGAACTCGGACGGGATTCGTCAGAAGGAGGTGTGGGCGAACCGCGAGCTAGGGGATGGGACAGAAACTCATGCATTCTTGAAACTGATCAACTCTGTGCAATGTATTCAAAACTACACTTCCCAGCAAGAGGTGCACGCACTGCACTTCAGATCATATCACTGAACAGGAAGCTGTTAAACTGTTTGTATCAAATATTTTAGACCAACTTATCCAGGTCAAAGCCTTACTTCTGTACCCAGTATTAGGAACTACATCCACTTTGTATCCTGAACTGTAGAGTATGCCACCTACGAGCCCACAGAGGTGTTCCTCCATACAGTTGTAACATGAGGGTCCCATAAAGTGTGGTAATGGAGCCATTTTGTTTCCGCTGCATAATTGGGCACCATCTGAATATGAATGAGTTCATCATTTTGAAGAAGTAGATTCCCCAGTTTGCAGAAGCAGTCGGGGATAATGGCACAGAAGCCAAGAAATGTAGGCCAACTGCTTTGGGAGGGCCAGCAGCAAAATAATATTTTAACCACCTTAAAAGATCTACCTAAAAAAAATATCAATATCAGATGGGGTTTACGGTATATTTAGAATATTTTCACTGTTCTAGCTCGCCATCAGACAGCCCTATTAATTGGAAGGAACATTTCATTTTCACAACCGTAGAACTTTAGAAAGCCATTGTTATTCCTTACGCGTTACGTGCTTGTAAAAGTTTGCCATCAAATTATTGCGTAAGACATAAAACTACCACAACACTAACTATAGAATTGTAAACAGAGGCAGTGAAAACTGCTCATCAAGGGATCCAAGTTTCATACCGAGAGAAACTCCCTAAAATACAACAGAATGCTTTTAGAGTGAAAGGCATTACACTACTCCTGTTTATTACTCATTTTTTACATTCGCTCTCTTCTCATGTCCCAACATGTTCCCCTCAATATCACAGCCAGCTGGTTTACTGTTTTTCCCCCAAAATTAATGTTTCCCTTCCGAGAAAAGAACAAAAAAATCCAGTGATTTCTATAGCGGATAACGGCTCGGTTTTTGTGCGGTGGATACAAAATGGCTCATAGTCTTGAGTTGTCGCAACTCACTCTGTCCAAGACTCTTGCCTGCGGTAGAGTTCCTATATCAAGAGAGTTGAGACCTTAGCATTCCAGAGAAACCTGCAGTTGTAAGTGAGGTTGTATGAGGTACTTATCCATAGTCAGTGTATTACCAATGATAGACGATCGGACCGCCCCCAGTTCGGGGAAACAGGGGGGGGATACTGGCACAGAAGCTGTGCAATGTACGGCTGTGGCTGGGTCCAAAACATATTTTAGCCACCTAATTAAACACACCTTAAAAAATAAGAAACGGAATCAGCTCAAGTGTTTGCTGTATTCAGAATATTTTCACCACTTCCCCATGCCAACAGATTGCCCTATCCTTTGAAAACAACATTTTAATAAATCATAGAATTTATGTAGCCAGCTAGTTAAGCTATTGCTTTTCCTTAATTGTTGTGAGCTTGTAAAAGTCCTCTGTTAAACGATTCCATAACAAACATAAAATTACCATAAGACAAACTAAACAATTGTAAAGGAAGGTGGGGAGAAACACTTATGGGATGCTAGCTTTTCGCGCAGAGAAAACACGTCAGAATTCCCTGAAAAAAAAAAAAAAAGATAGGGAAATGTATTACAATACTCCAGTTAATTATTGATAATTATTTTCATTTTCTCTTTTCTCATGTCCAAACATTTAAATATTTTCCCATGTTATGCTTGTCGATACCGCTGCCAACTGGCTTGTTTCCTCTCAAAATTAATACATTTTCCCTCCGAGAAAAGAAAAAAGAAAAAATCCAATGATTTCCATTGCGTGCAATGGCTGGGTTTGGTGCAATGTAAATAAAATGGCTCATCTGGTGTTAAATGGAAAATTCCAATAAGTCACATTTCAGACATTTTGAGAAAAATGGGCAAAATATGCAGTGCTGTCAATAAGGCCATGCCTTTTGCCTTTCCTTAGTTTAATGCTTTTTGAAAACCTGTGCATTATTTCTATCCAGTTCCAGTGTCAAAGGATGTAGAGAACAGGGGTGGGCAAGGAGGGCCAAGTCTGTCCCTGATTTTCACACAAACTTCTGCCCGTTAATTAGTTGATTACCTAAATTAGCCAAACTATTCATGGAATCTGACAATTATGGTGCATTTCTTTAAATTATCTTGAGTGAACACCAAAGACTGTTCTTGTGTCCCTACATAAAACAATTGTCTTTGATCAAACCTATATATAATCTATATTTGTGTATGCAACCAATTAACTAAATTAGTTAGGGTAATTGATAGAAATAAAAACCTGCATACACACCGGCCCTCCAGGACCGGAATTGCCCACCCCTGATGTAGAAGAAGCCAGTAAGTCCAAAATAACATCAAAATCATTTTCCTTAAAAATGTGACTGACTAAATTTTCTCCATAAAACATCAGTCATATTCTTGAGTTGTCACAACTGTCTCCATCTAGGGACTCTAGCCAACAGTATCCACTCAGTATCATGTGCTACAGACAACGCTCCCCAAGAGCAAAGTGTATCCACTCTGTATCCAGCATCAGAGACTACAATACCCAGCGGCACACTGTTCCCATTCTACATGCTGTATATCAAATAACACTACCCAGCAGTACACAGCACTCATTTGGTACCTTGACGTGATGAGCTTTTTGCGCGTGGCAGCGTACCCCCGACCCCCGGCTCTTCCCCGTGGCTGCCAGAGCCGCGCTGGCGAGCTTCAGCTCTGCGCAGGCGCAGTTCCTCCTCGTCCTGGATCAGTGTGAGGTCATGCATGCTGAAACTGCGCAGTTTCTCTGAGAGCACGTCCTGACCCTGCAGACAGCAGAGGCTAGGGTTACCAGGTGCGCTAACCCACCGATACAGCATCGCTAAATGTGATGCAGGAGTGCAGGCCACATAAGATACTCCACACGCTGCACCAGGCATACATGTAGATATGCATACAAACCTATTCAACATCACTGGCGTCATCAAAGTATATATGCATTACCACACAAAGGCTATTTTAACAGTTTACAAATACTGAAAGTGGGCAGCATTTTACAACTTTGCCTCACATTCACCCTGACGTCGGAGGCTGCCATGCAAGGCCCCACCCAGCACATCAGGAGCAGTGCGGGGTTCAGTTTCTTGCTCAAGGACACTTCGACACGTGCTCTGGAGGAGCCGAGGATCGAACCGGGAACCTTCTGGTTCCAGAATGTGTTCCTGAATATGTTCAAGATCACTTCAAAAATGAAATAGTCTTCCATGGAATGGCACCTATCATACTGCCAAATTTTGTGGCAAGTTATTGGGTCAGAAATATCACACCAACCCCCATTAGAGAGATATACTGTATTTTAATTATTCTGGATCCAGAATCCGGAATATGCTCCGGATCACTTCCAAAACTGAATCAACTCATCCTTGGACTATAATCTATCATCCTACAAAATTTTGTGCTAAACCGTTTGTACATTTTTGAGGTATCTTCTTAATAGGCAGACAGACAGGATGAAACCATAACCTCCTTGACAGAGGTAATAATTCAGGTTCGACTCCTTACTGGAGCGTACTACTGCAAAGGCCCAATTGACCCTGCAGCTTTCATTAAACTGCCCACTTAGCTGCAGTTTACATACAGAACAAAACAGGACCAGCAAACAGGGAAAGACATATGAACCACACAGCAGTAATTAAAATACTTCATTCAGAGAACATGCAGAACCACATAGCTTCCAATGTAACCAGAGCAACACAGATGCACCAGCATGACAGTGATCACACCCTGATGGTGTGGAACATCAGTGGTGCTGCAGCTCCTGGACTGACACACGCGAGCTGCGATACTTCACCTTTGACGCAGCGGTGACGGCTGCGTTTGCAGCCAGGTTCAGGCTCCGCTTGCCAAAGCGCATCATGGTCTCATAGCTTCGGTCTCGTGCCTGACTGATGTACTCGTCAATTTCCTGAAATGGGACGGCCAGAGAGAGGAGGGATAGATTGGTTAAAACAATACTGGTAAGGGGCGGAGCTAGCCATATGGGTGCTTGACAGGATAAATCCACTGGTCTCTGCTGAACATTCTACCGCTGACACAGCAAACAGAAACTCCAAGCCAAGTTCAACAACACTGACTTGGAGAGAGTTTAGTACATACTAAAAAGTGTATACTCTTCAAGGGCATACAGTACCACTTACAAGTTTGGACATACCCACATTTTTACACAAGAGATTGGGGAGGGGAGGCAAAAAACCTTTGATTTTACAAATATAAATTCATCAAAATAACCACCATTTACAATCACTAGTGCTGAGGATTCTCAAAATCTTTCTCTGAGGGCAGTTGTGTAGTTCAGAGTTCACACCAGCACAACAGTAGATCTGAGAGCTGTGAAGTCCAAAATGAGCTTGATTCTTATTCAAATTTTCTACAATGGAAAAATTGTTGGTCGACCTTTTTTTTCCCAAATATGGATTATTTTTTAATCAATAAAAACAGTTTCCCTTTTCTAAGCTTCAAAACTCTCTCCCCACCCAGGAACTCGAACGAGTAACTGCCCTAACAGTGTGGTATTCAAAACTGAAAATTCGGGGGGGGTGGAAAAGATCCCTTAAAGACAATAATTAATCCTGACTTGTTGTGTGTTGTTGTGCGACTCCTGATAGTGTGGAGTGTTTTACCGCAATTTTCAGTTCAGGCCACGCCACTGTGTCCTAACCCTCCCCAAACTGATTTTGATTCTGACTGACAGCGAGGGGACGACAGGGGACGGACAGGCGCTGGAGACAATGTCTCACCTTCTCCTTCTTGGAGAGCGTCGGGTGCACAAATTTGCGGTAGAGCACACTGGACCCCTTAGTGTAAGGCGACAACAGCCAGATGACAAAGGCAATCTTAAGCTCGAAGTAGAAGGGGAACCTGCGAAACACAGCAGCAACGGATGGTTAAAAGGAGAGACGAGCACTGTGCTGGGATCAATGAACAGGGCATGGGATAGTGTGACACACATCACAGAGGAGCAACCACATCACACTTTTCGACAGGGGGAACATGAGATCGCAGAGGGATAAGGGAGAGTGCATAACAGTGGTCTTCCAACTCCTCTGTAGAGAGCTAATATCCTGATGGGTTTTAGTCCTACCAAAGTAAAGCATCTCTCATTTCCCAGTTATAAGTCTGCTGATGAGCTGCTAATTTGCCAGATCAGGTGTGCTGAATTAGGGTTGGGCATTGGAAATAGCAGTTTTAAAAAGGACTCAGTGCATGCTCCTCTGTGTAGTATTTAATCAGAAGACAGGGTCGTTGTTCAAGGAAAAATCTGCTTACCATGAGAGGACGAGGTCTGTGACTGTCTCTATCGTGGTGAAGATGGCAAACACAATCCAGTACATCATCCATTTTACCTGAATAAGAGAACATGAGCATTCTATTCATTCGCAGAAGTGCTCCATGGGATATAACATGGGACCTGTACTTTGATTACTTTCTACACCTTTAAAATCAAGTGAGATCCAGTCCTAGAGGACCATGGCTTCCGCTGGGGTTTTGGGAATTCCTGTCATATTAGCAGCCAATTTAGCCCTTGTAATCAAAGCTTGCTCACACTGTGGCATATCAATGAATTATCCTAAAAACTTAAGAACAGAAACATTACCAAAAACAGCAGAAATGACAGCTCTCCAGGATTCAAAGTTGAGACTCCCAATCTTAATAGAATTAAGCTGGTTTCTACCATCTCCTTTGCACCCTTTTCGCCCCCATTTTATTTCAAGCAAACTGCACATTGAGCAAAGATGCTGGGAAAAGATAGGCCAAACAACCATCTGTCGGAAATAAGAGAGCAAAGACGGCCTATCGACGGCCTCCTCCACACCCATCGCCATTCTACTACAGCAAGCTGTTCCTCACGCTCGGCCTGTTTCCATGACAACCCACAGCAGAATGCTCCTTTTAAATGGCGCAAGCAGAAGAGGAGGGCAGGAAGCATCATAATGTCCCACGGCTGTGAGGACAAAATAAGGTCCTGCCCATTCAAGCACCTCCACATACAGTGCTTTGTGTTGGTAACGGTAAAAGTGCCTGACTCCATCACCATCCTCATCACCTACTTCAGTCAAACCTTTGCTCTTAATCCAAAACAGTGAGATGCAGAGCTGCCCTACATGATTTGAGTGCTGAGGGTTGTGGGAAGGCAGGTGGAGAACAGAGGATCATGGGTAAAAACTAGCACCGCCACACTCACGTATTCCTTCACGTTCTTCGTCTTCACTGCTTTGTAAGAGGAGTAGGCGGGGTATAGGATCCCAAAGGCCAGGCTGTAAGGAAGAGGTTACATCATAACTGAGTAACCTCACTGAGGTTTTGCTTTGTCATTTACACCTTTCCTTTACCCTATTCTCATCTTCCCATTTACACGAGCAACAACAGGTTTCAATTCAAGATGCTGGTTACAAACGATTAGAATTTCATTAAATTTTATAACGGATTCTTTAACAATAGCAAGTGAATAGATCTACAAGTGTAATATATGGTGGATTTATTCCTTTTATTTACTCAATTACTTTCAATCAGCTGGCCCTGCTAAAACACACTCACACTGCTTCAATTCCATATAAAGCAATTCCCAATTTAAACATAAGTACAAAGTGTGTTAAAAAAAATAAAGCCTGCATTCACATCTTTCACCCAATTGAAGCATCAAGATTCAAAAACAATCCACCTCTATCCACTTAAATAAGGTTCAGCAGAGCTACATATTGTACCCGTAATTTTTTTTTTTTTTTAAACATTTCAACCATGCCTTCTATGATGGGAGGGATGGGCTGTGCCCGTTGCTGGCGTATCTATTCGTTTATTTAAAAACCGCACGTGCATGGTTCCATTTCACATCGCAATAAAGTTAAACATATAATAAAAATAAATCATTATTAATTATGAAAGAAACTAAACAATCAGAATGAATGATGACATAAAGAGACAGGGATTTTTACCATGGGCCCAAACAGCTTCAAATTCTGGCTTTGCAAAATTACTCGTTGTTGCCCGCATTAATTACAAAGCGAACATATTAACGTAAAGCAGATGGGATTCATTGGCGGTGTCGTGAATTCAAAGCGTTTTCTCGTATCTTATGACTTATTTAATAGGTAATCTGGGTATGTGAAGAAGGAAAAATAATAATTGACGTTGTTGCACCAGAAAATACGGGATAATGAGCCACAAACCCACTCCACACGAGGTAATGTAACGTTACACAATGTTCGGATTCGCAATGCTTGAAAGATAGTCAGAGACACGAATAAAACATGCAAACCACATTAAAGAGAAGCAGGTCGCAGTGATAAGGCCATCTTATAAGCCTGCAACGACAATCCGTTCATTGTGTTAAAGAATGGATGTGAAAAGGATGTCAGATGCTCCACCGGTGAGACACAGCGGAGACAGCAGGACTGCAGCGATGACTTCGCCTCCTGTGATAGGTAACGTTATAGCTCAGCATGCTGACCAGCGATGCTGCATTGACCGCATATCAGTGTACAAGCATCCAAGCCGAAATACTCACACCACTGTCCTCGATATCATCCAAGATACCATTTTGATCCCGAGGTCTTGTTACTTTTTAAAAATATCTAGCCCCCCATTCCTCCACAACGTCCTTATTGTGATGCTAATTAGGCCGTTAGCTCGCCTCCCAAAGCAACCTTTTTCATTTGCTACCCGACTGTGTGGGTCTTATCATCGCACCGAGAGTCGACTTGTTCCTCTGAAAGGGGCATGCGCAGAGCGATACCTGACATGCCGAAGTTCAAAATATGTAAGTCAACGATCGTTAATACGAACGTCAATGAACACAATTTATTATCACTGTAGAAAACGCCTTGGCCTAGACTCTAATGGATTTGATGTGGCACTTTAGTCATACGTCAGGTTTTTAAACATAGTCTGCGAGTAGAATGATCGTAATTATAAAAACTCACTCTTATCGGGGCTGTTCTTTTTCATTTATTTTCCAGAGTCATTTCAGACAAAGGAATATTCCCGGCTAATTCGGTATGCAAGACGACGGACAATTTCCCCCTGCAGCTCTTGGACCTTTATATAATTCGTGAGTGAATGTGTTTAAATTATTCTCGAACTCTGTTCAACTTCAACATGCTATTGCGGTCTATTAGGCAACTTGCAAAGAGGCACTGGGCAGCATCCCAATATTTCAGTACAACATGAGAGGATTGGGGTGATGTTTAATGAAAAAACACCAAGAGCTCTTTGAGGCCCAAATGTGACAACGTTGAAAGAAAATTTAAAATAGAATAAAACGTGAAAAAATCGGTATTTCTGGGGCATTGAATAAAAATTGATTCCCCACCCCCCGTAGGCGTCTTATTTCAGTTGATGCAATATTCATAAGCCAAACCCCATGTATTCTTATGTATTAACTAAAATAGTTAGTTACGAATAATATCATGCAGTTAATTAGATTTTTCTGTTTTCCACACGGGTGAAAACAAGGGAGATGAGAGACTGGCAGTGTTTTTAATTGTTCCAGTACAATTTCAACCCAACTTTGGAACTCAGATCACATGGTGCTGCTCTTCTTTTTTTGAAACATTTCCTGCATTTCTGGGTGGGCATTAATATTAAAAACAGACAGCAGTATTTACAGGTTTTTACTCGCATTAACTGATCTGCTTCAATAGACAAATGCAACAATGCCAGTAATCCTGTACAATGGCGGGCTTCTTTAAACAACAAAATGTTCTGTTCCACTTTTGACATTAATGCTCCATTTCCACTGTGTGGTACCACCTTTACTCTGTCAGGAGTGTAACACATTTTTTGTTAAAACTGATGTTAAATTCAAAGAGCAGTATTCAGACAGAGTACCATTTGTCTATACTTCTATTGATGCATCTTTACTGGATATATATGGCATGTTTGTCATCATATAAAACAAAAATAATGCCAAAAATCGAATGTGCAATGTCACAAGAGCTTTTTTTTTTTTTTTTTTTTTACCCCGGCCTGGTATGTTCTTAATAATGAACATCAAGCAAAACTCACACAGATACTCATGACTGATACTTATGATCCAAATTCTCATCCAGCTTCAGAATGCAATTTTAAAAAGTGCAGTTTTTTCCTTCTCTGTAAAATTTATTTTAGAACTTCAAAAATTATACAGAGATAACAAAGAATCAAGGTAATTCATTTCAAACAGCTGAAATACTGCTCAACTTAGCAATCAACTCAGTTCATCATACCGCAGTAGTAGTGCATAAAGGTCAACAACAACAAAAAGACAGACAAATGTAATCTAGTTTTTTTTTTCTTTTCCAAATACAGTTTCCCTAGTAATATTATTCATCAAGAGATGGAGGAGGACATGTGACACCAGACTTTGGTCCATTCGCCTTACTGTGCAGTCATTTTGTAAACCAGCTGGGAAGAAGTTGCAGAATGAGACACAAATTGGGGAAAACAGAGCAGATGCTTTAAGGTTGCGGGATTCTGAAGAAGGCAAAATAACAGAGGGATCTTGAGGATGGGGCTCTAATGTTGAACAAGAAATGAAGAGAAAATAAGTTCTCTACCTGCCATTGTGAAGATGAATCTCCAGCTTATAACAAACTCATGAAGCTATTATTAATTAACAATAATAAAATAATCACAAGTCAATTTGTCAATATTATATTCGATGCTAAAATGCACCAACATGAGCAACCTAAGCATAACACAGTTTGTTTCACAAAACAAAAAGACAAAAAACACTTTCTTCATTCCCGGCAGCAGCAGTGGGCAGCTCCATATTATCATTCAGTCAAATGTCCCAAAACGTTTCCTTCCTGCCACTAGGAAATGATGTCACATGTCAGCGTCCAATTAGCATTGCGCTGTCGACATCCCAGCTTTGCCTGGCCCAAAACACCTTTGAATCGCAAGAGAAGGCGAATGGGCGGAGCTATCAGGACATCTTGTGCTCGTGAGCCTTCATGGTTCCGATGGAGTCCTTCACTGCGTGGTAAATAATGTTCTTCACCTGTAAATAGGAGATCAAAGTTACCATTCCACCAATTTTGGAAGCATCTGCTTTGGACACAGGTTAGTCTTCATAGATGGTGTTTGTGGTGAACACCAGGCATGTTCGCCGAAATTGCATTGGTAATTTGTCTTTATGGTCGGTATGCGAGGTAGACATGTAGCATGATGGCAATTGCTAAACATACCTGCAGTTCCTCTTTATGACTAGCATGAGAGGTGGACACATGGCAAGATGGCCATCAGTAACGGTACCTGTAGTTTCTCCTAATGGTTGGTCAGTTAGGTGAAGAAATAACATGACGGCTAAACTGCCCTACAAAGCAAAAAGGCAGTAACTGCGCAGAGCACCAAACTGAGAAAAATGACCTCAAAGTTATCTTGTTGTCCAGCCCATGTAGTTGTAGGTAGATTATTGGACATGTGGCAGTATTGTTACTCCATATTACCTAATTCTTTGCAGATATCAATAATTTTAATAAACTTTTTTTTTAACCCCCTTTTTGCAGTTACTGTATTTTTGCTTTGGATCACTCCCACTTTCGAAAGTTCCATACAAAGTAAAAAGGCAGTAACTTAATATTCTTCAAAAACCTTTTTGGTCACAGCTAGGGTTTTGTTGTATTTGAGTTGTATTATTTGGAACCATTTGTTTCCTGCAAGACAGGGATGCCAAAGCTAATATAATTTAACCCTTTAAGGTGTCTATATTTCATTCAGAAATTGTTCTGTGTTGAAACTGTGCGTCACAAAAGTATATCACATTTCTAAGCTGGATCAAGGGCCAAATGGGCAGTGTTTATTTTTAATATGACCCAATTATGGGAGTGTAATTGGTGTGTATTCTTAGTTAGTGTGTGTTTATTAATCTTTGAAGCATCTGCATAACCTACAATACATATACAGAAGTATTAACCTGGATTCACTGAAAAACAACATTATCTTCAAAATAGTTGTTTATGTTGATTTTCAATCTATTATGTAACAAAAATTAAAATGTTGGTGATTTTACCTAGGCCTAATTCAGTATCTGTTTCAGTAATATAATACAGGAATTCACTGACTATTGGGTGGGGACCCAAATGGAGCAGAAAATTTGCCAAGTGCCCCTTCATAACTGTGTATGACATTGTTCGTCTATGGCATTTCAACAAACTTTTTCACGTACCCCCTGTACACAAAAGTGATTGATGAAGTGAATACAAAGGATACATTTCAAAAAATGATTATCATTTAATAATAATTTAAGTCATAGAACAAACAACTCTCAAGAATATTTGGGAGCAATATTTGGGATATGAAAAATGAAGTTTAAATAATTGTTGAATGAAGCATGAATGATTCATGAATAAATAGAAATCAGTAAATCAGCGTATTTCATATTAATTTGATAATTATAATTACATATACTGTCAGAACTGACACTGTCAGAAATCAGTGGATAATGAAACAACACACTCAATACAAACAATACACGAGAGAGAGAGAGGGAGAGAGAGAGAGAGAGAGAGACCAGCAGCAGCAAATCTAGTGTTAAGTAGAATAGTAAAGTGAGGTGACGTTTTGAATCCAAGTCTCTGATAAATTTGCTGTGTCAAAAGGGTCCCGCGAGCATCCGAAATCTGGAGCCTAAGGTGTTCTCCATGGCAACAGTAACTTTGCTGGTAGCAACAGTGTTATTATTACGTGAAGTGATACAACACAGAATGGCAGTAACTGACACGATACAGGGCAAGAATACAGTAATGGCGTTTACAGCCCTTTCGCTTGGCTTTTCTAGTACATTTTGCAGTTACTGTATAAACACCCACCGATTTTCTGCAAAACGACATACATTTGAGATTAGATATTTTGTAACATGACAAAGAATTCTTTGAATGTTGTAAAAAAACAATAACTCATTTTCGCCAAAATATGCAGTTACTGCCTTTTTGCTTTGTACGGCAGTATAGGTAACTGCACCTGTATTTGTCATTACAGTTGGTGAGAGCGGTGGACATGCAGCATGTTGAATAAGGTAACTGTACCTGAAGCATCTCTTAACAGTTACAGTTGCTCTCAGTTGCTTTTGCACCTTTCTCAGACCAGAATTGAATTTCTCAAAACTACTTGTTCAAGCTCCACATCATCTCATCACTAGTGGGCATCATAAAAGCAGTTTCTTATTAATTCGAGCTATTTGCAAATGCTTTGGTACATTCACACACATAACTATGTACAATTATTTGCTGTTACCTGAATTGTCAAAGATTATGTCATGTTGAATGAAATATTTTTTAATGTTTCCTTTTGAGTAGTTTTACAACCCAGAACTTCCTGGCATAATTTCATCATGCAAGTCATTCCGTTCAAAATGAATGAACTAGTTGTCATAATCTTTCGAAATTCATATTTTATAGACATTTCTGACGGACTTTCTTTTTGAAATGATTCCTGAACTGATGAGATTGCTCTCACATGAATCTTGGCTTTCACTGACGGCAAGGAAAGGTTTGACGGGATAGCTCACTCTATAATTATCCAGTTCTCAAAATTGCTCAGGAGGTGCATCTGATGAACCTTCCAAGGTTTCCCACACATAGACCACTGTGTGGCGGGCTGCCACAGAATCAACTCGGACCGCCAGAAATTGATTCCGCAATTTTCTATATTACATTCTCATCTCCATGTGCTCAGTTCTCAGACACGCACGCATTCACACTTGCGCAAAGGCTGAGAGCCGGTTGGTCTCCGCACATTGTGCGTTCAGCCTATGAAACTGTTACACGAAGAGGCAGGGCATTTGGCAGAGAAGACACTCGGCGCAATCGAGGACAGCTCTGAACAACAGCATTGGTTATCTGTGGTAGTCTGACAGTTTTCTTGTAATAATATCGTAATGTTGTGCCCCCCCCCGGCCCTACAGCAACCAATAATACCATACCCCCCCGCGGTCTGCCACCACACATCAGCTCCTGGCCTGTGGGAAACACTGCCTTCAATTCACAAGCTTATTATATACACGGAACACAAAACAGTGTTGTTATTTTTTTCCAAAAAGAAGAAGCAAGAACAAGAGGGAGAGAACATTGGATGTGTGGTGGAAGAACAGGACTGAGGGAGAGGTAGAAGGAACATTCCAGATTAAATGAGGGCCACACTTGTAGACAATGATATAAATCATGGCCTAGCAATGGCTGAAGCTGGTCGAAGGGTGCACCCAACCATGCCCCCCTTTTTTCTTTTTTACATAGAACAGGTATGTAATCCAACGATGTGCAATGTGCTATAATACAGTATACTTACTGTAATGCTTCATATTCATTTGCATTTTTTAGTGTGCGGTAAATGCACTTCATGCAGGCATGTAGTGGACATGTACTATATAAAAAGATTCTTTCCAAGCTGCATTACAAGGGAAGAAATCCGTTGTGACGCAGTGGAGAATCTGTGGCCTGACGGACAGGAACTTCAACTGTAGGTCTAGTAGCACTGCACTGCATGTATGGACTAGCTCGCAGTAAAGGATGTTACCAAAGTTAATATTTCTATTTTTTTTCCCCTTTGTGTTATGCTGTAAAACATGTTTTTCTTTTTTTTATTTCAATGAAATTTTCTGTCAATACAGTAAAATTTCATTGCAAACCGTAATAAATGTGAATCCTGTCTTATCTCTCGCAATAATCCTCATAACTCAGCAAAGCTGAAATTTATACATATGCCAAACAAAGAGCAGCTTTTCACATTTTCAATCATTCCCATCTGAAACTTATCCATAGGTTATATCACAAACTCCATTGTAAAGTTGACAAAATGACTAAGCCATTTTACTGTCTTACTCATAGACAATGAAAAAAGGATGTGTTGTTCTGATGGCACGTACATGTTCATTGACATAAATGCTTACTTTTGAGAGGTAAACAAAGGATTTTGAGAAAGCTGTAAGCGTTTGCAAGTAATCAACCATGTGGTGCAGTTTGTACTTATTGTTCTGACAAGTGCACTTACTTTTTTCGCAAATGTTGCTGATGATTCAAGAAATGTGTTGAATCAACTGAGTAAAACTGTAATATGAGAGGTGGACATATCATAGGGTGATGGATATAGGCGACAGTACCTGTAGTTTGTCTAAATAAGTGGTGTTAGAGGTTGACGTACAGTGCACTGGCCAAAGGTAACTGTACCTGTAGCTTGTCTTCATGGTTGGTGTGAGTGGTGGACAGGTGCCTGAATTCCTGGGTCAGTCTGAAACAGTGCTTTACGTGCTCTGGGGACACAAAGTCCTCTGCCACCTTGATGCAGCTGTAGAGGTTGTGAACCTGAATACAGAGAGACCCAGGTTTCAAAAAAATAAAAAATACAACAAAAGCCTGCAAGCGTCTCCATTCTGTGCTAGCAAAGGCAGAGCAGGACTGTCCTTTTAGAAATGCCCAAAATATTACCCAGCAAGTATAATTTCAACCAGCGCACAAGAATGCAATATTGACAAATTTGCACAATTTCGCGAAAGAATAGAGAATTAATAAGCCTGCAATCATGGCTCCACCACCACTAAATAAGCATTTGTTCATCAAATGGTTTAAGGTTAAAAATTAATCCCTCAATGTGGATTACAGGACTTCCTTCTTATCAACAGGCCTTACTACAAAGGCAGAGGGCAGTCAGCATGACTATCACACCGTGGTTCATAGCCCAGGAGCGAGAACATATAATAGCATCTCATTAGGTTAGTGGTTAAAGCCGCAGTATAGCCACATAAGACCAGTGTTGTCATTAGGCCCTTGAGCAAGACCCCTCGACGCAATTACTGTCCCAGGACAGAGGGCCCCTGCTTAATCTAATCAAGTTTAAATCACTTTGAATAAAAGCAATAGCTAAATAACCAAAAAAGTTATCAACTCAGCAGCCAGCTATGTTATAACGCGACATGACATCTACATCATGTTTCCCCACCTGAGTGAATCATAGATGTTATGAATTATAATTTTTCTGGTGCAGTATGTTAATAAACCTACAAGAGAGAAGGCAATTTTAGACTTTGTGCTCTGTAATGACCCAGGTATAATTTGCAATGTTGAGGTACTGGAGCCACTTGGGACAAGTGATCACTCTGCTGTAAATTTTGATGTTGCATGGTAAGTCAAAAAGGTGTCTTCAAAAACAAAAATTTTCAATTTTAGGCGAGCAAATTATGACAGGATGCGCTCATATCCAAGTTAAATAAAATGGGAGACAGTCCTGGATTGTGAGTCCATAAATGAGATGTGGCAAAGATTTAAGGGGGTTGTACTTGATTCACAATGCAGATTCATTCCTAAGGTGTCCAAAAGTAAGCTGAAAAAGCAGAATCCTCACTGGATGACCACAGCTATTCATAGGAGTTTGAGGGAAAAGAGGAATCTTTATATGATGTACATAAAGGATAAAAATGAGAACACTAAGGTTGAATACTGTAAATTGTGGGCTGTGGTCAAAAAAACTGCTGAGGAATGCTAGAAGACTGTATGAAAGAAATTGCGGAGGGGCAAAAACTAACCCTAAGCGCTTCTTTCAGTACTGTAGAAGTAAAAGGAAAATTAAAGAGGAGGTTAAGTGCATAAAGAATAAATATGGAATCGCTGCTATATGATAACAAGGATATTGCGGATACCTTAAATGTTGAGAATTTTACCTCAGAGCAGGTCTTTATTCAGCCAGAGGGCATGTTAAATGCTCAAGATTATTTAGGGGTAACAAAGTATTAGACAAGTTGCATAAACTAAAGGTAGATAAGGCGGCGGGTCCTGATGGCTTATATCCTAGAGTGCTCAGGGAAGTTAGTGAGATCATCTTTAAGCCGCTATCTGCCATCTTCAGACTGACTTTAGGAACTGGAGAAATACCAAATGATTGGAAACAGGGCAATATAATACCAATATATAAGACAGGGGACCGTACTGAGCCAGGAAACTACAGGCCAGTCAGTTTAACTTGCATTGCGTGCAAAATATTGGAATCTATCATAAAAGATGAGCTGAACTTATTTCTTGAACGTAACAATATCTTGAGGGACAGCCAACATGGTTTCTGTAAGGGATCATGCCTGACAAACCTTCTGCAATTTTTTTTTTATGACCAGAGCAGGGCATCATTTATGACATCATATACTTGGATTTTCAGAAAGCATTTGATACAGTACTGCATAAGAGACAAATTTTCAAAATGAGCTCCACTTGAGTTACAGGAGATATTCTGAAGTGGATTCAAAACTGGTTACAGTACACAACACAAAGAGTGGTGGTCAGTGGCATCTCATCTGAGCTAGGTATGGTGGGGAGTGGCGTTCCCCAGGAATCGGTGTTGGGACCCCTGCTGTTCCTCATCTACAGTAATAACATTATCTTTATAGGAATATTGAGAGCACATTAGTTAAATTTACATAAGATACTAAATTGGGATGTTTGGCAAATAGTTTAGAGTCCAAGGAGGTGATGCTTCTTTTGAACAACACATTCATCAGACCACATCTGGAGTATTGTCTACAGTTCTGGGGACCATACTTTAAGAAAGATATAGAGCAGGGGTGGCCAACCCTGGTCCTGGAGAGCCGCAGTGTCTGCTAATTTTTGGTGTTACTTTGCACTCGACTGATGGATTAAATTAGTTGATTACTCACTTAACTGATCTCACCTGGTGTCTCAGGCTTAATTTGGCAATCAAGAAATTAATTTGGTACTTGAGCCAATCAAGCAATTAGCAGGAACAACCCACAAGACTCCTAGAGCCAATTAAGCAGACTTGCAGGTTGTGAAAGATTTGTCAATGTGATTGGATATTTAGTGTTGTTGTAATGCAGGCAAAATAGAAGCACAGAGTACAGATTAAAGTTTATAGAGCAGGGGTGGATAACACAGGTCCTGCAGAGCCAGAGGGCGTGCTGAGTTAGCTTTTAATTGGGTGGAGAAAACCAAAGACACCAGGTGATATAAATGAAGGGTGTAATCAACTGCTTTAATTTATCAATCAAGTAACACTAAAAACCAGCAGACACTGCGGCTCTCCAGGACCAGGGTTGGCCACCCGTGATATAGAGGCTCTAGAAAAAGTTCAGAGAAGAGCCACTAAGCTAATTCCGGGTTTAAAAGATAAAAGCTATGAGAAGAGGCTAAAGATCCTTAATCTCTTTAGTCTTCAGAAAATGGTACTTCGGGGTGATCTGATTGAGGTCTTTAAATATGTTAAAGGGATTAACAAAGTGAATTATGTAGGATTCCTTCGACCAAGTGTTGTTAGTAGAACTCGGGGTCACAAATGGAAGTTGACCAAAGGTTAATTTATCACTGATATTCGGAAATATTTCTTCACCCAAAGAGTAATTTTGATGTGGAATAGCTTGTCTGATCATATTCTTGAGGCTGAGACCTTGGGAGTTTTCAAGAGCAGGCTTGACTTAAAGCTAGATACCACGGAGTCATTGAGTATCTGAAGTGATATATTCACAATAGTATAAAGAAACTGGCGAGCCCAGTTGGGCTGAACGGCCTGTTCTCGCCATTCATGTTATAACTCATCTCTCCTCAGTGCAACACTCAAGTCCAGATGCACCCCAATTTGAGTTTACCCCGTCACTCACCTGATGGGGTGCCCCGGCGGGGATGAAGACTGCATCCCCCAGGAACTGCACGATGGCCCAGCCCAGAACCCCATACTCTTCCTGTAGTCGACGCCGAAGCAACTGATCCAGGTACCAGCTCTGGTCATGGATCGGGTCGTGATCCGGAGGGTTCTCCTGACCCAATTCCTCCCCAACCTACCGGGGCACAAACGGAGGCCTTGTTCCGTTTCTTTGTACTTGCATAACAGCTGATAGAAATTCACTCATTTTGACTTAAATATGTTACACCCAGTGCAGGGGGGTGCTAAATGTGACACACGTGTCTTTGCTACTTTACAAACGATGCAGATATCCATTTCCTGTCCAGCGTCCACACTACATAAATAGCAAATGCATTTGCGCCAAATTGAGTGCCTATGGGTGTGTTGGTCTTAAAAAGAGGTGTGGTCAAGTGCTCCCCTGGTGTGCTGATATCTTGAGGTAGCATAAAGCTCGGGCACCATTGACCAACAAAAACCTAGTCTAAATCAATGGCCATTTTTAACTGCTATTTTAAGGGCACATTATCAAGATAATATTATGTGCCTTTGTGGGCGAGTGCACAACACCTGTGCCCTCTGCTTGTTACACACACACGGACGAGCAGCAGCGTAGTCATGCAAACCATTAAAAAAAAATTAAAAGATTACAATGTGAAAAATTATTATTGAGTAAATGAAGATAGTTAAAAAAATAGATGTTATAAAGGCAAGTGCGATCGTTTGTGTGCCCAAGCAACTGCGTGCCCAATCCTTGAATACCTTGATTTCAATTATGAGGGAAAATAGTCCATCAACATCCAGGTGATTCACAATTCAACTTGCAAGATTTTACACTTAGGTATGCAAAAATCATTCAGGGTAAAGCTATGCCTCCTTTATACAGGCAAACTGTCATTACTGCGGTCCTCTACGATCCCCCCAGTAAGACAGCTGCTATGAGACCATTACAGACATGGTATATCATGCCTATGACTGTGTGAATTTCCCTTTAATCAAAAATAGGAAATGCAAGTTAGTTAATTTATACTGAACAAAAATATAAACAAAACAGTTTAGTCATTTCAATATTACACATAATTATTTCTGAGGTTGGATTAGTTGGGTTTATTTATGTGACCAAGGTTGTGTGCCACTGGTCTGTGCGCATTTCAGTCACCTTCTCCATATCATTGTCAAGTTCATGCCCTTTGTCAAAATTGGCCTGTCAGACAGGTGGGGCATGATCCAGAGCTACTGAAGTCAGGTACAGTCAGCCCAGGCACATCCTGTAGTCTGGTCAATAAAAAGACACCCCAAAAGTACCAGTTCTGCCATTGTCCAAAATACCATAAATGACTCGAGCCATCAGGGAGCGTGTGCCATTGGCAATGATGTTCAATGCAGGAATGTTTCTCAGGGATGTTGAAAGGGCTCTTAATGTCCATCTTTCAACAATAAGATGCATAAAACACCTTTTTGAGGATTGAGGCAAGACAGCAGACCGCCCGCATGCATAACAACCATGTGTGACAACCCCCACCCAAGACTGCCATATCTGGACTCTTTATCTCTGTGATCGTCTGAGACCAGTAACTCCCACTGCATATGAGAAAGCTGGTCCCCACCATCACCCCATTTTTGCTGAAACTGTGAAAAATAATCTCCAGGAAGTCCGTATCTTTACGTCTTTTGCCCTTTGTGGATTGGACCTCTCCTCAGTTCAATGAAAAAATTGGTTCGACTGAGTGAATAGACATGTTTGATGGCCAGTGGCACAACGGAGGACTGTTTTCTTTATAGACAAGTCACGTTTCCAACTTCACAGAGCGGCTGGACGGTGGATCATTATGATGACATCATTGTGGAGATCAAGGTGGCACATGGTGGTGGAGTTCTGGTTTGGGTGGGAATATTCCAAGGACATTGCACCCAACTGCAGTTGATGAACAGCAACTTGAATGCAGTGTGATTTCACGATGAGATGCTGCTGCCTATCGTCCTACCATTCATCCATCAAAACAATAACCATCCAGCATGACCATGCCAGACCCAAGTCACCCGTGTATGCACAGAATTCCTTGAGCCTGAAAACATTTGTGTGCTTCAATGGCTGGCTTATTCCTCGGATTTGTCCCCCTTCCAGCATCTTTGGGATGTCCACAAGCAACGAGTTCGTCATTGGTTCCCATTTTCAGCCAATAGCCGCCAACTCCACACAGCTCTTGAAGAGCAGTGGGAACATGTCCACCAAGTCACCATTGACCACTTGTTACAGTCCACACAGCAGAGATGTGTAGCAATGCTGTAGGCCAAAAGCAGACATACCTAATATGGATTTATGAAATTTGGACAATAAACCCCATCCCCTTTATCATCACACCATCATGAGATTCTTGTTTGTCTTTTTAAATCATTGATCGAAATGTACTTCAATATGGTCATGCAATCTGTCAACACTCAATGAAAGTACAATGAGCTTCTGAACATGGTCATATTTCTCACAATAAGAAGTGTTGCGTTTATATGTTTGTTTAGTGTACTTGCATGGTCACCAAGTCGGAGGGACCGCAAAAAAAAAAGAAATGCGTGGAAATGCGAATGTGCTAATGCTTCATAAGATTTTTATAATAATTACACCAGGGATGTGACTTGGGTGAAGTGAAATTATCTGAAAATTTAGCCATGGGTCTGGGGCCCGCTGGCTAAATTTAAAATAAAAAAATAAAATAAAAATAATCACAAGCTGTCATTATCCTCAATCATTTTATTTTCTCTCAGTCTCTGCCCAGCCTGCACATAATTATGTTTTTACCCATGGACCAAAATTAAAACTTATTTATTTTGTTTCCTCGTTTCATGGGCAAGTTCAAATGTGACCCCGGAATTCACGCGTATAATGACTTTTTTCATTGGAATATGATTAAAACAATTTTGAACAATATTTGAAAAACAAATTTGTAATCTACTAACATTTTTAGACATTACAGGGATCAGGTTCTGGCAGTGGTTTGCTTAATGCTTTCACTTCGCACACTTCCGTCTCTGCAGAGAAGGGTTTTTCCGCCCTTATAATAGCAAGGTGCCAAGGGAATATGGCTTTTAAAGGGCACTGCTGATAATGTTATGCCCACAACACGCCAATGATTCATTAAGAAATTAAGTATGAACCCTTTGAACTTTGCGCCCTACTTTGCGCCCACAGAATAGTTAAACTAACGAAAATGGACTTGAACACACCAAATGCACTTGCGCCACGCATTTCAGTCCGTGCACTTAGATTGTTAAAATAGGGCCCAAAATGTTAATAATCCAGACAAAATTTCAATTTCTCACAGGAAATAGAACTATGAAAAATTATTTTAAATGTTCCTTGTAGAGTAGGCCATTGCTTGGTAAAAAAATCTGGTACTTGAAGTTCTGCACGGGACAAAGATTAATTTGACAGTCACTGAGGGAGATTCTTCCTCATTGTGTTGGAGCTGCTGACCTGACTGTGACCTTATGATGCCCTCACCTTCCTGAGCAGCTCTCGGATCTTCTCTGCATCCTTGGCAGCGTAAATGTGCCACAGAGCGCCCGGTTTCTCCTTCCCTACGTAGATGCGTCGCTTCGTAACTTCATCCACGTCGCCCTCCACGATGGTTTGCATGACCTCTGTACACGGACAAAGCCAGGGGCGAGAGAGGGGAGAGCGGGTAAAGATGATGGACATTCATCACAATACATTTGCTGACATAATGGCTCCAACTCACAGGATTCCATCAGACAGCCCGTTAAGGCTTGTCATTCACTTAGACACAACTCAGTCTACCATTTTGTATACATTACACTGCAAAGCCTTTCTGCAGCAGTGCACTCACACTTCTGAGTGCTAATTTCCATTCACAAAGACTCACATTATCACCACACCAACGGAGCAACACACCATTCACTCACATCAGGTGTTCTGTGTGAAAGACACTCCTGTGGTACAAGCATACACACAAGCGCCCACACACGCCTGCAGTCCAAACGCAGCGCAGTGCAAACAACTCACCCCTTTCATGGTTCTCCTCTCCCTCCGGGATGCCCACATACACCATGACGTTCGCGGCGTCCGACACGTCCAGGTGTAGGTTGGTGGTGCCCACTTTCCTATCCTCAGCGGAGATCAGTCCTGTGAGGACGCAGCACAGCATTACTTCTGCTTAACCAATTCAATCACCTTCCCGTTTACGAGGTACATAAATATTAAGACGTACAGCTCAACCCAAAGCATTGATTTCTAGGCCTTCACCTGCCAGAGCTTCACATCTCCCTAAAGTTAAACTTCAGTTCTCTCACACAACTGACCTTCTAAAGCGCGGACATGATACAATTGATGGATGATGTGACTGACTCTCACACTAACGGGATGGCTGGACAACAGTATGCCTACCACCCTTTGTGTGTGGCGGAGGTGTAATAATGATTTCATAATACAAAACCACTTCCCGTGGATTTTCAAATTTATTTCAAAAAGCGCATACCCCTGCCCCTGGAGCACTGGGGCATTAGCCACTTCCTTTCAGTGGCCCAGGCGAACCCCTAAAGCACTCAGCTGCACGCTGCCCGTAACCACAGATGAGATAATGCTCATGAAACAATACCTTCTCCAAATTTCTCATTTAAAAAATTTCAAAATCAGTCTCAAAAATGGCTCCAAATATTCAGGCACACATGCTTACTTGTAAATGGGGGAAACAACTTCCCAATAAGCACCTTCTTAAATGAAGGCAGAAGCCAGATTGGTTTGCAGAGTTAACTACAGTTATAGGACGGGTAAGAGGAGGGGCATGGGGAAGAGGGTAGGCAGAGGAAAACTGGTGGGTCGAAACAGAGAGGTGGAGGAATTTGGGGTGCTCCTCACCGTAAGCATTGTACATTTTGGGGCCCAGGTCTGGCCGGACGAAGAAGTTGGGCAGGCGGGACGCCAGATTGAGGCGGCCATCTCGTTTGGTGTACTCCGGAAGGGGCAGGTTTTCCATCAGGTCATCAAACCTGCATGCGATCACAACACAAATCACCAATCAGATTAAGATACGAGATGTGCTGACTGAATTACAGCTTAAACCACAAAACAGCTGACAGGACTAATCAAAACAGGGACTGCAGCACTGCATGATCCATCCAATCATTAAGCAGATCAAACCTGGAGAGAACTACAGCTAAAACCACCCATCAGCGAAATGAAATAAAACATTTCCCCAAATTCCAGAGCAATACACCAGTTTACAGAGAACATGCCAGTGACTCAATTACACAGCAATCCATCTACAATGCAGCATGGCCGGCTGTACAGGGTATGAGAGTATGCACGCGTGTGCGTGTATAAGTACATGAGACATGGACTGCTATATCTGGTGTGTGGACTTGTATAGCTTTACTTAGGAGACCCAGCTCTTGAGAAACCACAATGGTGCGAACAAATTTAAAGTTGAGAGGACATTTTGGATGGTCCACACATAGGATTAAAGCCCAGTGGTTAAAGTTGGAGTTACGGTTACTTTTAGCATTAGTTTACATTAGGATCAGGCTTAGGCATAATTTGGTTATGGTTAGGGTTTGGGACAAACTATACAAAATGAATGCAAGTCTATACAATGTCCTCAGGAATAGAACTATACAAACATGCTAGAATGAGTGTGCCTGTTCTCTTGCGAGTGAGAGTGTGTGACACGTGTGTGAAACACATCTGACCTGGTGGGCATCATGTCCCTGAAGTCCTCTCCTGGAGGCCAGTCTTTCAGTTTCAGAGCCATGGGCTGCCCGTCTATACCCTGTAACCGCCCTGAAACAGGATGAGAGCGTATAAGAGGAAACAAACACACTGCCTGTCTGTGCCCTGCAACTGCTCTGAAACAGGATAACGAGCATTCCAGGGGACACATGTAAACTGCCCATTTAAAGTTAAGAGGACAGAAAAAAGCTTATTGCTGTATCACTATTGTCCTCTTTGCATTTGAAATAAATCTTAAATATTATGATAAAGTGAACGCTTTCATCTTCCAGGTATTTACAGGTGATTTGTGTAGGTATTACAACAATTAATAAACAAACCTCCATATTAGGGAAGCAAAACCAACTGGACATAGTAACAGTAAGCAGTAATAGTAAAGTAAAACAAGTATTTGCCACTAACGTGTCTTTGTCCCCCGCCACAAAATGTGAAATCGTGTCAAAATGAGCAATCTCTCGGTGTGACCTTGAGAGTGACGCGAAGGTCACCAAAATCGACTGGCGCCGGGGTATCACCCTAATACATTTTGTCATCAAATTTGAAGAAAATCAGTCAATTTGTTCTTGAGATATCTCGCTGACAAGGATTCGGGACGGACGGACGGACGGACGGTCGTGAATACTATGTCCCGCCACTTAATTGTCTGCGGGGGACAATTAAGTCATCATATATTTGTCATATATTTTATAAGGTTGTCTCCACTATTGTAAATGACCGGGGGGGCCGCCCATTCAGTCTGACTGATTGCACAATCGCCACCCGTTCATAATATACAAGCCCGTTCAGAAGCCTGTGCCACCCAGTCAATAAAAAAAAAAACGGAGAAATTAGAAAGTACTGGAAAACTCGCGATTGAGTGTGAGACACCTACCGCCCGGTCTTTGAAAAACTAAGTGGAGAACACAGGTTATATGTCTGTTACATTTCACAGACTTCACCAGACACTGAGCATTGCTGCACTAAATCTACAAACTTTAGACCAGGCAGTGTAGGTCCATACATATGCACATAGTCTGAGAGGACCAAAAAAAAAATAAATAAATAAAAAGTCTTTGAGGAAACAAAAATTAAATTATCTCCAGTAGAAAGTAGGCCGCATTCGCGACCTCAACACTCACTGGATATGACCTCGAAGCCGTCCCAGAAGTCTCGGACCTTGACGTCGGAGACGATGCCGCAGGTCCTGCAGTTCACCAGGTCCACAGCTTGGTCTCCAAACTCCAGACTGAAGGCCTCTGGCTTCCAAAGACCCTCCTTCAGCTTCCTGTGAACCCCGGCGACCACCACCGGCTGCACAAGACAGAGACCGAGGAAGATATGAGACCACTGTCCCCAACCTGCATTATCCACACATTCCACCATACCAGCTATACCTTGCAGAGCTCAGGAGAAACATCCTGAGGACAGAGGTCACAGCCTCATCTCAGAGACATTTAACCAAGACATTGTAAGAGCAAAATGGAGCGTCAGTCACACAAAGGTTTTTGAAGGCCAAAAGGAAATCTGAAAAAGCCTCCGGTTCTTTCATTAAAAAACTGCCGAATGAAGGCTTAGCTCAAAATGTGTACCTAGCTTTGAGTGAGCATTAAAAAACATCTTTTGTAAAAAAAACTGGTTGGTCCACAGTCTTTTCTGGAATCCCCACAACAATGTAAACCGTATCAGATCATTTTAGATGGCTGAAACCAGTGTTTTGCAGCTTTAGTGCTTTACACCTTGAAATGTAGGCTCTTGGTCTCTGTTTGTGATGTCTTGGTGGTCATCTGAAAAAATCTAGCCGTTTCCAGACGAGTGTTTCTGAGGAGCAGGATAAAAGTTTCTCCATTTTTTCTTTCACTACGGTAAGTCTTCACTCACCACTAGTGGAAGTAACTCCTCTCGACTGAGCGCGTGATTTTCTCGAACGCTCACCTGGCCCTGCTTCCAGCACTCACGGAAGATCTTCCAGTTGTTGGCATTGCTGGGGTCCAGCAGACAGAGCAGGCGTCCATCACACAGCCAGGTGTGAGAGGTGTGAGGGTCGAGCACTCCGAGCCCCATCACCCCCCCTTCCCGCCGGGTCCCGCCGACCCCCGCTTCCCCAGGTTCCGCCCCCGTCCGCCGCACCTCCGTTTTTTTCGTGTCCACCACGGATGCGATGATGTGATCCAGGAAGTTGGGCAGGGAGTTTTTCGCTTTGTCACCAGGCTGAGTGATGGAACGGGGAGGAGGGCAAGTTTAAATTTCGCTTCAATCAGGTGTTAAACGGAGACAGACATCAAAGATGTGTCAAGGGGAGCAAATGGAATAGGTGATGGCATATCAGTGTTCAGTGGCATTAGACCAGCATAGCTGAAATACCAAGAATGCTTGTACAGTGCCAACTTCTAATTGAACAATGTTTCAGCACAAGAGCTGGGTCATGTCAAAACTGATTTTTTTTTTAGCTGAGTGAATATTCATTGCCATGCCTAATGACAAAACATTAGAGCAGAATAGTGCTCTTTTCGTGGGTTTATAATAATTTGAATCAGGGCTAATGTTGTACCCTTAATGGATCTCAGTTAGTTATGGTTCTTCCTCACAAGTTCAGCCATGAAGAAGAAAGGAAATAATAATGAATCCTCATTATTAACTACAAACCCTAATTCCAATGAAGTTGGGACATTGTGTAAAACGTGAATAAAAACAGAATACAATGATTTGCAAATCCTTTTCAACCTATATTCAATTGAGCACACTACAAAGAAAAGATATTTCATGTTCAAACTGATAAACTTCATTGTTTTTTTTAAATATTCACTCATTTTCAATTTGATGCCTGCAACGTGTTCCAAAAAGCTGGGACAGGGGCAACAATACACTGAGAAAGTTGAGGAATGCTCAAAAAACACCTGTTGAACAGGTGAACAGGTTCATTGGGAACAGGTAAGTGTCATGATTAGGTATAATAGGAGCATCTCCAAAAGGCTCAGTCATTCAAAAGCAACGAGGGGGCGAGGTTCACTACTCTGAGAACAACTGCATGAGAAAATAGTCCAACAGTTTAAGAACAACGTTTCTCAATGTATAATTGCAAGGAATTTAGGGATTTCATCATCTACAGTCCATAATATCATCAAAAGATTCAGAGAATCCGGACAAATCTCTACACATTAGCGTAAAGGCCGCAAACCAACGTTGAACGCCGGAGACCGTTGGTCCTTCAGACAGCACTGCATTAAAAACCGACATCATTCTGTAAAGGATATTACCATGTGGGCTCAGGAACACTTCGGAAAACCATTGTCAGTTAACACAGTTCATCGCTACATCTACGAGCGCAAGTTAACACACTACCATGCAAGCAGCCGGATGGCTCACTCGAAAAAGTGAGAGGTGACCATCACGGACCATCTGCCTGCAGTCCAGACCTGTCTCCCACTGAAAATGTGTGGAGCATTATGAAGCGCAAAATACAACAAGCGGAAACCCTGGACTCTTGAGTAACTGAAGTTGTACATCAAGCAAGAATGGGAAAGAATTCCACCGACAAAGCTACAACAATTAGTGTCCTCAGTTCCCAAACGCTTATTGAGTGTTGTTAAAAGGATAGGTGATGTACACAGTGATAAACATGCCCCTGCCCAAGCTTTTTTGGAACATGTTGCAGGCATCAAATGCAAAAGGAGTTTATACTTCAAAAAAAAAAAAAACAATAAAGTTTATCAGTTTGAACATTAAATATCTTGTCTTTGTAGCGTACTCAATTGAATAAAAGGATTTGCAAATCATTGTATTCTGTTTTTATTCACGTTTTACACAATGTCCCAACTTCATTGGAATTGGGGTTTGTATTTAATATCGAAAACAATAAAAACCGAACTCAAGTGTGTACTACGCAGAGTAACAAATCTCAGAATGCACATAAAAAGAATGGATTCATTTTAATTTCACTAGCCTTTCCTTTCTAACCTTTTAAAGAACTGCACTCACTCACACCATCATGGCGTCTTTTCCTAAATGAATCTGGCATAAAACTCTATGAGTCTGGTATAACACTCTGTACGGTAGGAGTCTGGGTGGAGGAATTCTGGGGGCCACACACCGTGGAGAAGACGGAGGGGAAGGGGACCCCGGAGTTTGCGGGCCCTGGAGGGAGTCGTCCGGGGCCCGAGTTGAGCAGGTCCCTCAGGCTGCAGCCGTCCCCTTTAGCTTGGGACGTCCCGGAGCCCAGCAGCAGGCTGTTAAAGAGCTTAGGGCTGGCATGGGAGGAGGAGGAGGGAGTTTTGGAGAGTAAGCCGAGAGAGCCCAGTCCGAAGAGCGGGGGGCGGGAGTCTTGTGACATCATGGAGCGCAGGGACCCCGAATCTGCTGGAGAAACAGGATGCAGAAGAGCAGGGAATATATTTCTGTTCTTACAAAGGCACTGTATTCTTTTCACTTTAACCTCTTATCAGCCACCAGAGATACTTTTGTGTATTTGGATTTTGACCTTGAAGTTACCGTGATATGGTCACCAAGTTGGAGCCGAGCAGGCTTCACAGTTCACCAAATACCAGATAAAAAAAAAACATTTGCATGATTTTCAAAGGGAGTGGAGTCAAGTATACTCAGTCCATATGAAAACGCACCACTCAAGAAATCTGGAATAGCTCCACGGATTGATATGTGAAGTATATACGTATGATGTAATTGAGATAATGAATGATTTAAGAAGACGTAAACATCATTCAATTTCATTCACGATAATGTTAATGTGTGAGAGAGGTTTAACTGGTGTATGGCTCAAACAGGAAAGTCAATAACGGGTGTGACCGCCATTTGCATTGACACATGCGGTGCATCGTCGTCGCATGGAGTTGATCAGTCTCTGGATAGGTGCTCCAGAGGTGTCAAAGTGCTCCCCGTTTGCAGAAACTTTTGATGGAGTCTTGCTATCGTTGTGTGTGCGCAGTGTAGTCGTCTGGCAATTTCCCTGGTGCTGGAGCCAATTTGAGGCATGCCTATGGCACGTTCACGTTCAGGGGCTGTAAGTCGCGGCATAGTGTCGACGTTTCACAAGTGTCAGAGAAGAAGTGAAATTTTATTCGGATTTACATGCTTTTAAAGGCAATGTGTGCACAAATTCAGAGTGAAATTCATTTTTCCCGTGGTGTGCGTGCAAGATGTTGCATTTTTGCAAGAAATTTCCTAGCGTTACAGTTAACTTGAAATTCTTGCATTTCTTGCACCTGGCATGTCGGGTGACGTCACTGTAGTGTTGTTGTTGTATAAAAATTATATTGAAGTTCATTTGAACTTAAATATTGACTTTTTACAAGTGGTGCGTTTTCATTTGTACTCAGTATATATTGATGTTAAAGGTGGACGTGCATTCTGAACTTTAATGGATTTGGAAACAAGTAAAAAAGACCTGGTTGCAAAGGATCAGATGACTGAAGGACATACTTCATCAGCACCACCCCCACTGGCACTCCATGACATCAATTTAATTGCAAAATAACTTTCTTGGAAGTAGAAGGAAGTAATCCTGGTAGTGCAAAAATTCTAACATACTCCAAGATATTTTCACAAGGTAATTCAAAATGGACAAAACTAAGGAAATATTCTGACATTCCTCAGACATTCTTCAGACCTTTCACGTCATCTTTGGCCTTCTGGGAGGCAAGATCCGCCAGCCAATGAAGAGCGTTCTCGGCGCCCTGTGGGCGAGGCTTCTTGTTAGTGGACGGCTCACTGCCACTCTCGCCTGGGACGCCCGCAACATTTTCGCTCACCACGCCAGGAGCTGGATCCGTTTTGGCAGATGGCGCCTCCCCCTCAGTTTTGGGCGCGGTAACCCCGTTGCCGGCGGCGATGCCACTGGAGTTCACTCTACACTGCTGGGAAGAGGCACATGTAGCATGACATCATAACCTGACATTTTTTTTTCCTAACAAACACAGATGTGGCTTGAACTGGGAGCACAGCCCAGATTCAATGCTTCAAGCCAGTGTTGCTGGTTCAGATCCCACCTTCATGATATAGACTGTGGGCCAGATCTTAAGGGCAGGTATGCTGAAACATTACCCCACCTGTGAGAGGCCGTTGTGTGCTGCCGGGCGGACGAGGGGTCTAGAGTGCCGGTGGGCACAGGGGCAGTTGGCCTTAATGCCCCACTTGCCCCTGGCAGAGTGCACCATGTCTCCAATGGAGTAGAGAGCTAGAGGAGGACAAAAGGAATATTGGGAAATGTAGTCTAAACATTTCAGAGGAAGCATATGTGTGGGAGTTGGGCAGGTTTTGGGTGGTGGGGAGGGTAATGTAAGGTTTGGGAGTGGAGTTAGGGATTAGGCATTAAGGGTGGGGGAAGGTTAGCATTGGAGCATTAAGGATAAGGGGTAGTGAGGATGATAAGGGGACTACTCACCTGTGCCAGGGATGATCTGAGTGGGCATGAGGTTCTGAGGCTCGTGAGGCTGGCCCTTGGCACACTTCAGCCAAGAGAATACATCCTCATCCAGCCCCTCACCTGTGATGCCAAGGGGCAGATACAGAGGTCATTCACACACACCCTCACGGTGTACATAGTACATACCCACACGCACGCACACACACACACCCCCTCACTGGCACGCAAGTACATACACGCACGCGCACGCACCGTGCACACAAATACATCCTTGTACTGCCATCTTCGTGTAGACGTTACACAAACGTAAATTAATTCTTTGTGTGCCTCTACAACCTTTTCCTAACAATGAGCAATGTTAGCCGAATTCAAATCTCAGCCCATCCCTAACTGTAACCTTACCCCCTAATCTTAACTACGATGTCATAATTTACCTTTGTAGTTGTGAGGACGACACGTGTAAATGTCCTCACTTCCCAATTATGTCCCCACTCATTCAGAAAAAAAAAACAATTTCTGGTATTCACTTTGTAGCAAGTACAAGCACACACATTCTCCAGCTTCACACACACATAAGTACTTACTACTCCTCTCACATACAAACAGTACCAAACACAGGCAACAGCATAAGCACCGCATAGTCGCCAAATACGGTCTTGCCACAGGTATAACACTATAATGCCAGCCTGCACAATGCTGGTGGGCTGGCAGATGGGGCTAACTGTAGTCTGACTGACTCATTTTGTCTTTATCACAGTAGTTTGCACAAAGCAGAAGCGTTTAAGAGTGTAATCTGCACCCGGCTGAGAGTGCTCACCGTCAGTCGGGCGACTCTTGCGCAGGCGGTAGCAGTCCAGGCAGACGCCGAAGCCGCATTTGCGGCAGACCCAGTGCATGTTGAAGATGGTGGTCTCACACACATCACACATCTCCCTGATGCCCCTCACTGCCCGCTTCCACGCTACCTTCTCTGCAGGGGAAATGACACCATTTCACACATCACCTCACAGTCATGAAAGCCAGTCACATGCCAGTCCGCAAAGAACAGGAAGGCTACATCCACCATCATCAACAAAGTCTACGAGTGACTGCAGAGAGTATTTGAAGATATTTTCTCTTACTGAAACACTCTTGAAATTAAATAGTTAAACTGTGCAGTGGGAAAAAAAAAAAAAAAATTGTATCTCAGGCCTCATCAGCTTTTTGTCTCCCGCCAGAGCCACATATTGCTTTAAAGGTCCCATATTATGCTGTATTTAGTCATTTAAAATATGTCCAATGGGTCTTTAAAATAATGTTAAGAATTCAGTTACCAAAAAAAAAAAAAAAACCACACACATCCAGGCCTAGTGAGACCTCTTCTCTCACCGCGTCTGTGCCGGCCTGAAAGATAAGCTGTTTAGAGTGGGCGGGGAGGCTATGCTAATGAGGAACTGCTCTGATTGGCTGCCTGGCTTCTTCATTTCCAGGGGAAGGTGCAGACCCGAAAAACCAGGAAACCAAGATGGCAGGTATTTCACGACAGCTCTTTGCAGCATCTATTGCTGTAAGACTGTTATCAGTTGATCCCGAATCTACCCCCGAACGAGAGGAGGAAGCAATTGAAGTATTGCTGCAACGTTTGCAGCAAGATGTTGATGAGTGGCAAGTTGAAATTTTAGTGTTTTGCTCGTGTTGCTCGCCTTGCATGCATGTGATTGTAGCTGTACTGTTATATAATCATGTTATATACCCACCTTGCTATCCGGAGGAAACTTTGCTAACAGCTCCTACATTTCTACCAGAACGTAACACAATTCCAACACCAATCTAGCAAAAGCAAAAACACAAACGGTGTTAGTGTTGTTTATGTGGAAACTAGCGAATCGATAGCTTCTACCGGAAATCCCAATCTGATCTCCTCTTCTAGCCACCCGAAACACGTTAGCTTCACTTACAGTATTTGCAGTTATATCGTTACTTACAGCTTGTGGCTTCGAGTGCTTGATCAATGCAACTGCTCCAGGTTTGAGAAGCAGCCGAGATGCATATCCAGCCCCGAATTATTCTTTACTGAGAAAGCTATCTTCGGTGAAATGCTGAGCACAAACGGCTAATGCTCCCTTTGAGCGTGACTGTTTGCCGCCAGCAAACTAAAAAGCTACCCACTGATTTCAGGTGGCATCGTCTTTTGGAAGAGAAAATAGTTTTGCATCCAAAAAAAACACGGACGAACAGCTTTGGGAGACATGCTGACAAATCTACACGTTATATGATTTGGGCTCGTTTGTGTTGGATAAAATTCCAGGATGGGCAGGTCCAGCGCCGTGATTGGCTCTGGCCAGGTCTGTCCTGATTGGATGCCAACAGCCTGAGGTCAGGTTTTGCCCAGATCTGGTGAAGATCTCAGGACAAGCTGTTCAGAGAGGCAATTACTGCCCGACTTATTGCCTAAGTAACTGCATAACTGACCGCCTGCCTGAATGACAGCTTGACTTATTGTTTGAGTGACTGTACGACTGACCACCTGTCTAAAAGACTTTCTGATTTATTATCAATGACTGCATGACTGACCGCCAGTCTGAATGACTGTCTGACTTATTGTCTGAGTGGCTTCATGACTGAACACCTGTCTGAAAGACTTTCTGACTTTTTATCAGTGACTGCATGACTGACCGCCTGTCTGAATGACTGCTTGACTTATTGTTTGAGTGACTGCATGACTGACCGCCTATCTGAATGACTGTCAGACTTATTGAGTGACTGCATGATTGACCACATCTGCATGACTGCCTGACTTATTGTCTGAGTGACTGCATAACTAACAGAAGCAGAAAAACATACGTTGGGGCTCCACCATCATCATGGCCTCCTTCTCGGACATGACCAGCTGGCAGAAATGGTCGCCCACATTGGCCAAGATGTACTTGGAGGTGTCGAGGTCTAGTCCCTCCTGAGCGGCCGGGGAGGGAAGCCAGAGCCCCAGGGCCTGTGGATCGCTCTGCTGAGGGCTCAGGAACCCTTCGACCCGCAGGACCCCCTTCCGTGTGAACGCCAGCCTGTGGGGGAACAGTCATTTTAAATCCTTGAAAATAAACTCTCCCATAAATAATACACTGCAAAAAACTATCTACAAGTCTCAATTGTGATACAAATTTTGCCTTTTATGAGAATTTAAAATCATTCTTGTGGTTAAATTTGTATCCATTTTACTCTTTTGCCAAATATGAAACAAATCAATTAATAATTCTTAAAATCTCCGAAAGCGTTCGACAATTTCACTTGTCAAACGGGGCAAAATTTTGTACTTAAGAGAAACAAGAAACTAAGTTACATTTCATTTTTTTATGAAAAATTGATGAAACTGACATTATCAGTGCAAAACTCGCTTCCTGGCCCTCTACAAGCCCCACCTGCCACCCCACTGAAGCCCTGCCCCCAACGAGGCCGACAAACCTGCGGAAGTGGAAGAAGCGGCAGGCGACGGTGGCATCGTCATCCTCCTCGTCCTCCTCCTGCTCGCGGGATTTGCGATAGCGCTCCAGGCGGCACTCGCGGCACTTGTGCAGGTGAGGGGCCACATCGATGCAAGAGCCGTCCTGAAGGAAGGCCTCGCCGGTCTGCTTCAACCGCCGCACTTTTGCCAGGTCCTTCAGCACCGATTGACCAACTGAGAGAGAAAACCAACAACTTTCAAAATAACTTTCCTCAGCACTTAAGATCCACTTGGCACACATTTGTCATGATAGTGCAATCAGGGATTGCACCATACATGAGCATTTTGTAAATTTGCTATGAATGCACAAAGAGACAGACAAATGGACAAGACAATGACAATACCCCTTCGTAAAATTGATTTCTGAGGAAAATAAAAAGACTGCTAAAACATGATCCCGGGTTCAACCCAAGATAACTGCTAAATGGGAAGTTTTTTTTTTTTTTTTTTTAATTTGGCATCTCCAATCCCACCAGAATCTGGAATGCTCAATTGGGGAACCATGTACGAGCCTTGCTCGTTTGCAACCCCCTGTTGCCAACTCAGAAGAGTGAAGACAGTTCACGGCTCTCCTCCGAAGCACGTGCCTGTCAGCCACCGCTTCTTATACACTCATTGGTTGAATTGTTTCAGGTTCAGAACGAGGACGGAGCATACCCGGACATGAAGCACCAACAGGAGGCTCTTGAGCAACAAACAAAGCTATTAATTTTATTCCCCTTTCCCGGGAGTCCCTTCCCAATTTGAGATAGCCAATTGTGCGCAACTCTGAAAAAGCTACCGACCACTGCCGGTTGGTACGACCGAGGCTCGAACCCGTGACGCGATAGACACTTCTGCACTGCAACGCAGTGCCTTAACCGGGTGAGCTATCCGGTAACTCTCCCATTGAGCAGTTCTCACAGATTACAGGGTTCCAAACCCAGTGAGTTTATTCATTTATTTGCAATTTTGCTGACATACATGTGGGCACCTGTGCCTCTGTTACTCCATAAAGCATTTCTGCACTTCAGTAAAAAGCGCAATACAAATGAAAGTGACTTCAATTGTTACAATATGTTCAAACAGATAATATCCTGTACATTTTGCCAATGTTGGAGATACGAAGCAGATCCATCCTGGATACAGACCAAGTGGTGACAGGCAGGCCGTTTGTAACGGCCATTTGAGTCTGAAGAAGAGTCTACAGGCTCGAAACATTACCTCGATAATTTTTTTTTTTGGTTTGCGGATCATTTTATCTTTTTGTATTTGCATTTTTTTTTTTGATCCAGCACCCAATACTATAGATCTTTGGGATGTGCATGTCACACAATTTTCTCTTTTAGGCAGCCCATTTGTAACAGAACTGCCATGCATTAGTCCCTGAATCATTTATATTTGTGCATACCTATATGTCACATAAACATGATGTTTTGTGTGCTAGCATGATGTGTATTTAAACTACTTATCTTTGTTGAAGTAAAAAGTACTGAATCAGGACACTTCGTACTGCGCTGCTGATGAAAACGAGGTACTCCATGTACATGCGTGTGTGTGGGTGAGGCTGTGTGTGTGTGTGTGTGTGTGTGTGTGTACGGCAAAGTGGACTGATTGATATAAACCCTACAGAACTTGGTTATCAACCTTCTGAGGCTGCCTGCCCTAGCATACCAGCTACTCAAGGTCATTTCACCCAACACCACCCTCACAGAGTTGACTCCTGCTGGGGGAAAACTAGAAGGGAACTGGACAGACATACAAGACAGCCATTTTGTGATATTCAGAAAACTTACTGCACATGAGAATGATGCGCAGTTACACTTCCCATTTGCAAAAAATTGTTTGCTTTCCAAGTTTTCCCTCATTATTCTCCCAGATACAGTCCCACTGGGTGGCAAACTTGTAGCACACATTAAAACAGAAGGACATCAACACATATGGCTCCCCAAAGCAGAGAGGGTACCATGTCAGGTGAGATGGAGACAGAAATTAACCCGCCTCTACACTGAAGTTAATATACCAATATTTCCAAGAAATCCCATGAAGAATTATGCAAGATCTGGAAGAGAAATTCTCAGATGGAGAGGAGGAATGAAAAAAAAAACAGAAAATGGAGAAAAAAAAAAGAAGGAAGATAACGGAGTTGAAGAAAAAGATGCAGAAAATGGCCCTCACTGAAGCGGGCAATACCCCTCAGCCCCGAAGGTCACTGCTGCAAGGTCAAAGGTCAAACTGGGACGAAGCCTCGAAAAGGCACATCTACCCCCCATGGGGAGTCCACATATGCAGTATGAACTTCCTCACCCAAGTGGTGACAGAGAAATAGCCCGGACAAAATTGGCAGCCGCCCGCCCGCCCGCCGAAGGGACGACAATACCCCTCGTGCTCTTGTCGGTCTGAGGGGTTAAAACACAGACGAGGGGTGGGAATCGAAAACTGGTTCCAACGGATCGATTCCATCGAAATTGTATACGTCCAATGTTATTGATTCTTCTTAACAATTCTTTCATTTCCCAGCATAACATCACGTCGTGTCCAAGCGGAAGTCTGCAGGGCTGAAAAGCGAAGCAAATACGGAAGTGCCAAACGCTGCAGTTCCTGCCACTTGAGGCTGACTGCAGCTAGAGCACAGGCCTACACGGCTTTAGAATAGGAACGCCAAGCCCTGCCGCTAACCACGGGCCAAGCCTGGCTGTCTGAGGGAGGGGGGGTTACTACAGCCCGGCTAGCCCAGCCGCTAACCCTTGGCCTTTTCTAGTCATCTGTGAGC
Source organism: Gymnothorax reevesii (assembly GCA_029721435.1). Classification (NCBI taxonomy): domain Eukaryota; kingdom Metazoa; phylum Chordata; class Actinopteri; order Anguilliformes; family Muraenidae; genus Gymnothorax; species Gymnothorax reevesii. Next base: position 17,327,705 of record CM056578.1, on the reverse strand, counting down.
CGTTATCCTACCTAGGCTCATACGAGTCACAGAACTTGATCCATTGGTCGCGTTTCTGACTGGAGATTTTTTTTTAAATCAGGATGATAATGTCTTGCTGTGTGGTTAGGGGTCTGTGGCCTATTTTCTAAGGTGATGAAATTCTAATATAATTTCATATAACATTATAAAAAGGGTGCTTCCCATCCTTAAATGTGATTGGCTGAGCCGCGCTCCATGCCAGTATAAAATCACTGTAACTCACTGCATACTTGAGGCAGACCGCAGCGCAAAATATCCCTGCGCACAACCAACTACTTGGCGCTGAACTGACTCGTTAGGTTACATCTGTTTCAAGACTTTTTGCTCGCTATTTCAATGTTAGCGAAGTTAGCCTTTTAACCCGCTAACCAGTTGGCTATCTACCTAGCTAGCGATTGCATTACTGAGTTCGATATAATTTTAGCTTGCTAGCTACGTTGCTAACTAGCTCGCTATTTCAGTATTAGCGATAAAGTGTTGATTTTATTTATTTATTTTTTCTTTTGTGTTTATTTTATGGGCTATGTGTATGGTAACCACATCCATTGTAATGAACGCTAGCTAGTTGACAAGCTGGCTTGCAAACAAATGCACAATTCAACATATTTTCCTGGACACCGGCAAGAGTGGAGGACAAAATTCAGTCTTGTCCCCTACCCTCGCTGCTGGTTGTAATGATTTGGCCGATCGGCGCAAGTTGGCGCAAGGAAACTGGAAAACCAAAACAAACGTGAAATTATTTAACGGGCCCTTCGGGAGACCGAAGGAAACATTCCAAATAGCCTGCTTTCACAGTATATGTACATTAGCGAGCCCAAATAGCCTAATGTGACATAATGGCGCAAGATGAAAAAGCAATCTTGGCGTCTGTGTTGCTTGCCAACCATTCTGTCCACTCCATCTTGCTTGGTGGAAGAACGAATAGTTCTTAATTTCATCGCTACATTACTACGAATAAATTGCTGATTTTTTTTTCTTGTCTGTTTATTTAATGGGCTATATGTAGGGTAACCGTTTTATAAAAGCAATAAGCCCCTTGAAGCAAGGGGGTTACAGTGATTTTATAACGGTTGAGGGGTACTAAGGCACTCCGCTGCGTGTCGTGCCTTAGAACGCCCCTCCGCCATAATAAAATCACTGTAACCCACTGCTTCTCGGGGCTTATTCCTTTATTATCCACAAGCTAGCTAACAACATTGACCTAAAAAAAAATGATAAGCCAGGCGGCAAATGAAAAGTGTCACTAACTAGCCACTTTCGGCTGTATTTGCTGACGCTAAGATTAAAGGCTTTTTTTCACAAAAGTTCCATCAATTTTACGACATAATTTAAAAAAAAAAAAAAAAGGGTTGCACGTCGCAGTGGTATCACTAGCTAATATAAAGGTCAGGGATACAATAACCATGGAGCAAAGGACCCAGACACCCAGCTGTGTTAGCACTGATGAGCCCACGTATGCTGCCTACAGTAGCCAATTAATTCAGCAATTACCGAAGTCAAAATGTTGGGTGATAATACTTGTGATCAGAATGTGCGAGAGTGAGGTAGCAAAATAAAGGTCCATCCGGTTTGTTGGTAAGCTTACGTAATGCGATGTTATCGTCTGGCTGGCCATACTACTGTTAATTGGACCTGGCTAAGGTGCATACAAGACAAGAGCTAAACCGAGCACCCAGGGGATCCTGATATTCAATGAGCCAATCACCGCAACTTCCCAGCGGTGTACAGCGTTCTTCGCACTACAGACTCATGGATATGAACAACGTTCATCTCACAACCGCTTCACGAATATAAACAGCGTAAGACTGTAGAGCTACTTTATTCCCCTCAAAAAACTACTCAGGAATTGTTAGGAGAATAGATGAGGAATAGGATTGATAAGCAGAATCGACAATGGCATTGATATTGATAAAATCTTATCAATTACCCCCCCCAAACACAGACAAATAACAGCTGGTGCAAAAGCTTACGGGGATCTAACTAGGCAAAGAAAGCCGTTCAGGCGGAGTGAAAGTCTCACCTGCGCAGGGTTTGCTCCGGGGCCTGCCCTTAGCCACTCCTTTATTGTTCTTCTCCAGCAGCTGGGCCCCCTGTGGCCCCCGTCCCGGGCCCGGCTGGCCATCCGGGGGTCCATCCTCAGCGTCACTCAGGTCCGACAGGTCGCTGTTATTAGTGCTGGAGTCCGACTGCTGCTGCTTAAGCGACATTACGCGTTCATCCAGTGGGAATGTCTGAGGGACAGCCGCAAGAGACGCCTCAAAAGCTCCTCCGGAGTCTTCACCCCGATACCCCAAAACCAAGGCTGCAACGTCTTTTGAGGTAGCGGGTAGGAGGGAAGCGTCAGCTGAGTCCATCCGGAGGGCTCCTTCTGATTTGGGCTTTCCCACTGGAGGAGCGAGGGGCTGGGAGGACATTAGTGCTCCTGGGGACGTCAGGAGACTCTGGGGTGGCTCAGACATGGCGAACAAGGTTTGGGAACTCTTAACAGCCCCAGAGTTGGTGCTCTGCACCATGGTGTCGGATTCAGGCGCCATAGCGGACAACGAAGAGGCTGCGGAGGAAGGCTGAGCATTTGACGAGCCACTGTGGGAACCAAGAGTGGCATTATTCCCCCCCAACATGAGGAAGGGGTTATTAGTCGGCTCGTTGACTTTCGAGGCCTGCAGGAAGAGGTTCTCATGTGTTCCAGAGGGCTTTGTCCCAGTAGCTTGTCCCATAACTCCCCCAAATCCGGTGCTGGTTGCACCCGCAGTCCCAGAGCCAAAGCAGGGCCCCCTAGAGAGGAAAGCAGGTGGAAGTTTCAGCTGCTCAGTTCCACTGAAAAGTTTTGTTGTCATAGGATCCCCAACCCTCGGTGGCTCCCCTGCCTTGTCCTGCTCCCTTAGGTCCAGAGCCGGAGACGGAACTGCTGTCTCGAACGGCCCGCCCATTGTCCTGGGAGCATCCGAGAAGCTGCTGGTAGCTTTGGCTGCATCCTGCGAAGTCGCAGTGAAGCCACTGCAGACCGGACTCTGCCCCCCAGTGGCCATGCACTGGAAGAACAGGTTTTGGGAGGAAGCTGGCTGGCCCTTGCTGCCGAAATCAAACCCTGACACCTTGCCTTCTGAGACGACCGGCGTCCCGTTTGGCTGTGTGGGAGTCCTGGAGTGCAGCTCACCAAAAACTGGGGTCGTCAGCTTGTGGAACCAATTGGCTGCTGTCACAGGAGGCTTTGGTCTCTGACAGAGAACAAAAAAATCTGCATCTTACTCTGGAAAACATACATCATCTCATTTACTACTGCAGTTCTTTACACAGCCTAACATGGAAACCATAGTAAAAGAGGCAAACCCACATAAACACAAGAACAACAATCCATAAATTACATATAGAAAGAACTAGAATATGACTTTCTTGCAATAAGGCAACAGTGCCACTTTCTGCACCACCATGTAATCTACAAAATTACTAAACTACTATGTATTGATATTTAAGTATGCTAAATTGTGCAGTTATGTTTCCATAAATGTATAAAATCCAACAGCAATGCTAAGGTAAAGCTACACAAGATGATAGTCTCCAGGCTCACCTCCTTGTGGTCGCCACTCCTGATGGGGGGGTCCAATTTGGGGATATGGGGGGACGCAGTGCCAGAGGGAGCCCCTGTTTCACACACCTGTAAGGGGGGAGAGGAGCGGCCCAGGTCCCGCACGACAGGGTCAGGCTTTGGGGAGGTGGCGCGAGTGAGTCTGGGCATGTGACTCGCAGCAGGTAGAGAGAGGGTCGGGGGAAGTGGAGGAAGGGGCGGGGCTGGTTTGAGAGGGGGCGGAGCAGTGGCCAGAGGCAGGGCAGGAGGAGGAGTCAGGCAAGGGGAGGTCAAGGAGTGAGAATTCGGGGAGACCCGCCCTAAGGGGGTCTCTGTAGCTGAAGTAATGGTTCTTACCCCTCCCCGTCCCTTCGCCATTGCCGCTGAAATTGTCCCATGTTCGCCGAGAGGCATAGTCGCTTTGTCATTTGTCTTGTCCATACTGGCAGCACCACCAACATTGTTATTGCTGTCGGGGTCCTTCCCCTCTTCCATGTCATTCTTAGGGCGCTTCAGGACCACGCCTCCGTCTTCCTCCGAGGAGTTCTTACGGCGCCGCCCGTTCTCCACCTTCCCTCCATCGTCCTCCATCCTCTCCAATTCCACTTCTCCTGCCTGAGAGAGCGTTTGCTTTTTACATTTCACCACATGTTCATTCACACATTAATTAATAACACCACTCGGCTGACAGAGAATGAGATAAAAGGGGGCAGTCAAATGTATTCTCGTAACCAGGGTCGCATGAAACAGAATGGAGGGCCTGCCTTTTACGCAGTGTTCGTTCAGCGTGCTCATCGCTTCAGGCATTGATCCAGTAGTCCCATCACTCATTCACAATGCTCATCCTTTCATCAATCACAGGAGCCGTTTCACCATGCATTTCGCCCTTGCAGCCACTAAACGATCTATCATTTCACTTGCTCCACCTGACAGTTCAGTTCATACATTCATTCAACTGTCCATTCACTCCTGCATTATACGTCATTATACATCCGTCAGGAGGAAATGAGTAATCATCAGCACTTGTTTGTCAGTTAACGGGAGATCTCAAAAAGTAATGGAAGGATGCCAATGAAATTTTGAGTGTTCACAGAAACAGTACTAAGGAGGAAGTGATTAAATTCTGGCGAAGATCTGACTCATATCTTTGATCCAGGAGCTGAAAGAATTTCAATGCCCGTTAAGACAGCACTGTCCAGGCTCGGGAACAGTCAGGTTCAGTGAGAAGTCCTCCGTCACCCAAATGTAACTCGACGGAGGCAATGCACTCCCCGAGTGTCTTCTAGTTCTTCTGTGTGCTTATATAGTGTTGGTGCTTTTGTTGTTCGCTAAGCTCACCTCCCGAGGAGAATCCTCCGACAGCATGACATGGATCACCCGCGGATCCACAAGCTGCTTCTCTTCAGTCTAGAGACGGAGAAGACACAGTTATAAATACCTCGGAGATAATGTATTTTCAGTGCATCTATAGGTAATGTTTACCAGCTCTGAAAAAAACAGATCAGGCAACTTGACAAACAACATGGGCATCCTCCGAGGTTACTTCACAGCTGCCCCCAACATTAGTTCCTGGAGATCTAAGTCCTGCAGGTTTTCATTCCAACCCTGCATGGACCACTTCAACAGCCTGAAATCTCGATAAATTACTTTCGAGCAGAATAAGCAGAGCCAAATTAGGCTGGAAATGAAAACCTACAGCATGCTATATCTGAACAGATTTGGACATCCATATAGGTCATGATGTGTGTCAGCATAAATAATCAATCAAAATCCAAATAGTTATAGACATGCATTAGCACCAGACCTGAGATGGATTACACATAATCAGTGCGATTACGAGACATTTTTTAAAGACTACGATTAAGATTACAGTCCTCCAAAAATGTACACTACAAGGGTTTAGAATTTATGACTACAATTACAATTTAGATTACAATCATGATTACGACTGGTTAGACTAAGGTTTCTTTGTGGAGATATCTTTATAATGGTAAATGTACATTGATGCATTTATATATTTATAAAATAGCATGTGAAATGATTAAACATTGTTTTTGTATTGTAGAATTACTTGCGAAATAATAACAACTTGTATAAGAACAAATAATAACAACAGTCGCTGCAAAATTAGAGATTACAATTATGGGGCCATCGAAATTAGTGGTAACTATTACGATTACGATGACAATCCTAATCGTAATCATAATCTTAATCGTAATTAAGTCTGATTAGCACCTGCATGCTATATACAATATCACAGCACTCTCATTACTTTGGGGAACACGAAAAGCTCAAGTTGACATGGGCCTGCAGGCTCAGTAGAAAGTGTGGTGCGTCCTGTTTACAGAGCAGGCTTGGGCAGGGTGTATGGGGGCGTACTTGGTCGATGGTGACCTCCATGATGTGGGAGGGGGGGTTGTGTAGAGACACCTGTCCCAAGGCCCAGGGCTGATCAAACTCTGGCTGGTACACACGTACTCTCTTGCCCATTATACTACATGACCCTGCATACACAGATAAACGAGTAAATAAACAGAACCTATTAAAAGCATGATTTCTGGTGACATCACAAAGCATTACTCAGGGCTGGGCGACTACTTCGACATCAATATAGAGGCAATTTTGTAGCGATAATAATATAGGTATTTATAATATATAATTTTTGTTGATAAGTCATTAGTAATGAGGATATGATGACCAAGCAAGTACAGGCAAGAGATAGAACAGTCCAAAGAGCAAACTGCATCCCTTTACTGTAATGTAGCCTTTGAAACTAGAACAAGCTGGCTGCGAGGCCCACAGTCTTCCGTCGCCAAAATAAATATTTGCCCTGTGATCTTTTACGAGGTCAATTCTCTTCAAAGTGAAAGTGGATATTCTGTAAAAGATCGCAAGGAACTGGATCCATAAAATTTGACAATCATGCTGAAAAGAATCGCCATAAACCCTCAATGGAAAATACTGATTTTACCTTGAAAGTAGGTCAAGGTCAAACTGGATCCATAAAATTTTACCACCAGGTGGAGGAGGATGCGCAAATACTTTGCTTACTGTTAAAACTTAAGTGTGATCCTCTCTTTCACTGATTTGAATGAGAGAAAGAAAAGGGAAAAATAAAATGTACTTTGCACCCGTGACCTTAAAAGTTGGCCTGGCTCAAACTGAACTCATAAAATTTTAGTCTATCCTGAAAAACACTCCCAGTTGAAAGCTTTGAACTTCATAATGATGCCTTTAAAAAAATAGATCAGATACGAATATTTGACCCAGTAACCGTAGGGTCAAAGGGTCGGTCAAGGTCATTGATATTAAATAGGAAACAGGTCAATAGTCTTTCTCCAGGAAAGGCGTTAACACTAAATTTTTGGTCATTCTGGGCTTCTAAATCAAATTTTCATGAAATTTCAAACAATAGGTCAAGTACTGACTTGACCCTGACAGCAGGTCAAGGTCAAACTGGATCCATAAAATTTTGCCAGCAAGTGAAAGAGAGTGCCCCAAAAACAACACAGTGAACAATTTTGAGCTTGTAAATCAAGTTTGAAAAAAATAGGTCAAGCGCCAATATTTGACCTGCTAATTGCAAGATCAAATAGGTCAATGTGTGTGTGCGTTTGTGTGCGTGTGTGTGTGTGTGTGTGTGTGTGTGTGTGTGTGTGGTCTGGAGGACACACACACCTCTCCTGAGTAAGTCCTGCAGCTCAGAGTCTTTGTGCCAGCTCCTGACTGCAGCCTGTAGAGATGACTGGTCTGGCAGGAGACTATTCCACTGTTCCTTATTCACCTGAGCACAAGGTGACATCTTACACACCAACACACTCTTAACCTACACTTCATACACAGATACTCAAAGCCCACAGTTCAGACACACACTCATGACACTTCACACCTCATGCACATCTCACACCCCATATGTAGCTTCATAACCTACAGCTTACACACCACATACTCGTACACATTCTTAACATATACCTTACACCCAGACACAGTAATAACCTACAGTTTCACTCCGCGCAAAAATTTTCAGAGAGTGTCAATATACACTGACCTACTTAATTCACTGTCTGCGTCTACTTGTGGCTTGTCGGTCGTCATTAATCGAGGAAGTAATTTTAAAAGAAGTTATAGAGGTAAAACTGAATGCGATTCCCACCTCCCTCAGCTGCCTTTCATGATCACCGGATTGTTCTTTCCCCCTCTTAAAATACAAAGCCAGTGCGTGACCAGTTCTCTTTATGTTCATGACAGAAACAGGTGCAGCCCAAACCGTAAGAATAACACAACAAAGTGAGATGACAAGAACAGCTTGTTCGGCTAAATAAGACTCAAAATATTACTACCACTGCAGTAACTAAAACAACAACATTACTTACATCACACTTCTGAAGTAAAACTAGCATCCGAATGATGATGAACACGCAGAATACGTTAAAATAATCACAGATTAGCACGGCTAGCTACCACTGACTGCCCTCGGACACATCAGCAGGCGCACAGGCACATTGCCAGTCAATAAGGGCCCTCACGCAGCACTGACTGGACAAAAACACGGCGGATCATTTTTCCGAAAGCAGATGGCCCGCACTCATACCTGCTTACAAAGCATCTCTCCCCCTTTCACTTTCAACACTGCATACTGACTGTCAAACTCAGGGAAAGCAAACCTGCCAATTTAAACCGCAACTTATTCCGTAAAATGCTGAATAACTGATCTGAATACAGCCCAGATGCACTGAATGTTGAAGTAACTGAAGACAGCCAGTTGCTTTCTCCCGTAAAGCAGCGTCCAATTGATAGGATTTATGGAGCGATGCAGCTATAAGGGACACACTCAAGCACCCAGTGGCTAAACGAATCTTACTGTGGGCTGCAGCAGGGCTTAAACCACCAAACTTCAACGTCCCACACAAGCACCTAAGGCACTAAGCCAAAGGCTACAGCCACACTGATACCCCCATACCTCAAATTTCTCCAGGGACTCCCCATCGGGAAGGAAATGCAGGCTTCGGTCCACAAAGGACTCCACAGGGACCAGAGATCCGAGTCCCACACGATCCACCAGAGGCCTGTAGGACTGAGGGGGAGAGAGAGGAGAGAGCGTTCAGGGGGAGGGAAGGAAGGACTGGGCATTCCTCCAGCACACGGTTTGGACAGGAAAGGAAGCTCACATGAAATTTTATTCTGAAGGCTTGAGTGACCTTGGCTCATATTTAAAATTGACAAAACTAAGAGAAGACAGGGCTCCACGCCAACACTTGATCAGATGAAACATTTTGGAGCACCAGAATGGGAACACAGGATAACCATGAAATACACTTCCACATAGATTCACTCACAAGCCCTGACACACACACTGCAAGGGTAAATTCATGCTGTAATCTGCAAATATGAGGAGAGGAAGGGCTGAAAACATGTTTAAAACATCATTTTTGGTTGGCTGTCTTCAAAGTGAAGCAACTGACTCCCCTCACGCCCACCATGTCCTCAAAGGGCAAGAGAACTAACCAAAGCTGGCCATGCTGGACCAGTGGTACTGCCCTCTGCTGGCTGAATGGCATCACTACCGACTGCCCTCACGATGACACTCTCCACGAGGACAACAGAGACGTCTTCTCCGTAAATGTGCACCCAGGACCGCTGTCGCCAGGGGCACTCCTCAAATTCGACAAACACCTGGGGAGGGGCGAACGGGATAAAGAGTACCCGCTAGGTTAACAGACTGAGATAAACCAAGAGCTCGACCATCCTCATTTTTAGACAGAGATGGCCCGTTAAAACTCAATTTGAACCAGGACTGAGCTGAATACAGTAAATGAAACTGGCCCTTATAATCACAGAACTGCCCACAGCAGGTTGAACAAACTGTCAACAAATACTCATCATTGCAGAGAAAGCTGACTTGTCCACTGGCACCCGCCCACACCACCTTGTATACAAACACACAGGCTTAGATGGTGATGCTTATTTGGTGCTGTTTGGCATGTTCACGAATGCATTTAGAGGAAAAACTATATGGGTTTCTTTACGATTCCTTGTTTCTCTTCCCCCCGGTTAGAGCGAGAGAGATAGAGCAGGGCAATAATTGGTCACCTAAGAATTTCAAAGCGAAGTGCAGATGGTGCGGTGCCAGTGGTTCCAAAATTAGTTCCTGGGGTCCCCGTGTGAATGCTGGTTTTTGTTCCAGCCACAATTTCAATCACAGGATTTCAAGAAGCTAATTTTCCCATATCATGTGCATTAATGAGCAATTATTTATCCTCTTAAAACTGCTTTTTGACAAATATCCATATATGTCATGATACATGCGAAACAACTACAAAAGAATAAAACAATTTTTAAAAATTATAGTTAACAATGAGTAAGGTTCCAATAGGCAACTCATGGAAGCAAAAACTAACAATTTATTCAGGAAACAAATGATGGAGTCAAACCTGTTTTGGGTCATGTTAATGTTTCGTTCAACAAATTATTTTTGAAGAGCTATAATCCTGCATTCAGCAGTGTAATTTAGAGCTCACTGATTTTATCAGTGATTAATTTGATGTGTTTAAAGATTTTATCACCAAAAATTACTTTAAATACAGACAGGTACACAAAAAATTTTCAATGATCTTTTATTCTCCTTGACACAAAGGCATATTCCAGTCAAAATGTGGCTTAAGACATTAAATAACACATTTAAACATTAAATGCACTTAAGAGGACAAATAGCAGCTAATTAAAATCCAACATTTGCAGTTGGAATAACTAGAGAGTTCAGGTGAACACGTGTCGCCTGCGAAGCTTTAGTTTGAAAGTGTGACTACCAACTGAAAGTGTGACTACCGGACGGACAGACAGACAGACGGACAGACAGACGCCGGACAAAGTGATCCCTATGTGCCACTATGCTTCGCAGGCGACACAAAAACCAGCATACACAGGTGGGCCCCAGGAACAAGTTTGGGAATCACTGAGATTTTGCATCCCTGACAGATTCACTTTTCTGTATTCTTTAGAAACCTTAGCCAGCTTTGAAATTGTAGGGATATCCAGTGAGTTGGAAAGATAATGCCTTGCCTTACCCAGTTCTGGAGACATGAACTGCAGGTAGGTAATAAGAGAACAGAGAGAAAAGCAATCCTTCAGATAAAGACCTCAGGAAACCGGCCAACATCCATCTGACCTGGCATCTTTTAGAGTGACCTTGGATTTGTTTTTTGACTGCAGTTGAAGCAAAAGTTATGATTAACTATCAGCAATAGCAGCTTGACATTCAGTAGAGCCAGTCATCTACAACAGAAACTCATTAACACAGCACACATGCATATGTTTCGGAGGATTTCAAGCTTAGTTTGCGGCATATATCTGCGAAGACCACGGAATCGTGCGTGAATAGACCGGTGATACATTGAAATCACCAAACAAAATTCATAAAATATGTATGCCATCAAGCGATGCCCTTCAATGATCTCAGGTTTGTTGAGGACATAGAACCTACGGCTGATCCAAATTCCTATTCGCCAAAAAGAAACGGGTATTTGTTAATCGCTGACTTCATTATTGGCGATATTATATACCACAAAACCCATGGTCAACAAGAACTGTAATTGATCAAGCTTCGTTTTCCGAAAGTTGCGTGCTGCACAACGATGCCAGCGTGTCCAGGCCATATTCACAGCAAGCGACGGGTACCAGTGAAAAAGTAAAGACGGACGATTCATGCAATTCACAATAAACTAGGTATCCGCTCGGGTAACAGTGCAATTATCACTGCAATGCAAAGTCCATGCATGTACATGGATTCTTGCTCTACAGTCCGTTGCCTAAAAAATGAACTGTAACGTCGCACTGTTGTCAAGCAGCTTACCTCTACCCCAGGACTGTCCAACCCAATGACGCTGACCGCTCTAACGGTTCCGCGAAGCCAGTCGCTGTTCTGAAGGGCCTGAGTTTCCTTCGAAATATCAGCAACGGCTTTTCCATCTCTGAAGAGACACAGCAACCGTTTCCCCACCAAACCCAGAGAGTCCCCCATCCTGGCTGGCCAGCTGACAAGCCAATCCCCCAGGTCAGCTGAATGGACAAGTTCTGCACCGAGAACCCAGCGAGATACCCGACAACTTACGCGTTAAAACAGTTTAAACCACCAAAGTTGACATTTATTCGGGTCCCTGAAGAAGCAGAGCCCACTGCACTGAGCGACTCTCCAGCTCTGCATTCAATGCATAGAGAACAATGACATTTCGATGCAACGTTCAGTCCGCCATTACAACCGTCAAATTTGCTCGTTCTCACTGAACGTCTGAATAAAACTGGATTGGAAGAGGTCGCTCTTGCACATGCGCAAAGAGCGTTTTGCTTGACATTAGCAGAATGGGAACCCGGAAGTTATGGGAGGAACTATGCGGACTTCGGCAAAAAAAAAAAAAAAACTCTTCCACAACCCGACTTGACCCCAGGACGAGCAGTGTGTGCTCAGTAAAAATAAGTAAATATCAGACAAATATACGCTATTCATACGAAAAACAGCTCAGTGTTACCAAAGCAAGAAAGAACCATTTTTGCAGAATGAGACGTTACAGCGCTGTTAGGGCGGGGGCGGGGTTGTAGGCGGGCGGGGCCACAGCCCACATTTGGCACGTGCGAACCTGCATGTAAGCAAAGGGGAAAGCGGCTGCACGCAGGCTATCTGTGTAAAGTCTTTGTGTGGAGATTTGCACGACACACAAATGATTCCAGTTCTTAGGGATCAGGTTGGGTGACGTTAAGGGGTCAACACTAGGTTCAGACTTGAAAAAATATATATTTTTTCGTTAACGTTCTTTCAAAACATTCATAAAAGGTGATTTTAAGACCGAAAAAAAACTATCTTCTAAGTGTATTTTCATCACTTGAACGCCTCCAGTGCATTCGTTTCGCGACAAAAACACAATTTTCTCGCATCGCAAAATTTCATAGTTTATCAGACTTGTGGATGGCATAAAATCATCACATTATCAAGGCATTGCTCTGAAATTTTCACCATAGCATCAGTTTGTTATGTTCTATACAAGGATTCAGCCATTTTTGGGTAGGTGATACATGGTGTATTTATGATCCATCTGCCAGGCAGGTTCTGCCATCCATTTCTAAAATTCTATGACCAAATAATTTTTCAAAATATTTTCCCACAAAAATCCCCAGAATGAGTATGTTACTGTATAGCTGGTGATATTAGCTTCAAAACAAAATTAGAATTACAGGAAAATATGGTATAGTTTCTGAGATATTGTTGCCACAAGATTTCACATTTTTCGCCAGTAATGTATGGTTTTCACAGTAACAAACTTATTAAATTTGACTAAAATCAAATTCCTTTCTGAGCTTTTTCAGTTGACATAATTTTTATGTGTTTTTAGTGTTTAGAAGTACTTAAATTGAGTGAACCCAGGCTTGACCCCTTAACCACTACCCAGTAGGCTGCGTTCACATTCTATGGCTTAAAATTATTTATTTATTTATTGTTGCTAACCTACATTTTCAATTTCGACAAACATATTGGTCTGTTGAGTTTGCTAACCGATGGAGACATACTGAATGTGGGTCAGTCAAGTGCAGCTACTGTATTCAAACCTGTGGAACTTCAGGCCTATTTTAAATTCTAGTGGAGAGCCCAAGGTTTCTAATGATCTTAAATATGTCATGTGTGTAAAATGACGTTCAAGATGGAGATATTTTCCATTTGATACAATGCTGTGGTCAGTGTGATGTACCTTCAGCGACGCACTGCAACCAGCAGATGTAGAATATGTGCATGACATTGCATTGCAATAAGAAAAAAAAGGTCTCTTAAGTTTTCCCTGAGGTAAATTCAACATTAAGTGGAAAAAGTCAATTTATGGGGTTAAGTCACAATGTCCTGGTTAACTTGAAAGTAATTTGATTGTCCTTTCATCACAGCATCATCTGATGCCAGACATAAATAGAATGTTCACCCCATTTGTAGTGGGGGGATAAAATCGAGTTTCAAATGTTCATAAAATCATCAATATTGACTTTCTTCAAATTTGATGCCTGGAATTTTAACAGGAATATCTTAATTTGCATAGAATATGCCATCATTCACTTGTGCTTTCCATAAAATTCAAATTCCCCAATTTCTGTTATCGTTCAATAAAGCTACAGTGCTGGAGCCATTTCAATATAAATTGGATGAAAGAGAGGCATTACTCACAGCTAACAAAAGTTCCCAGTCAATGCAACTGATGCATTTCTTTGTTTGTTCCCCCACTTTTCAAGTGATGAGGGCAATGATCAGTAATACTTGGAATTGCTAAAGAAAACAGTGTTGAATTTTAGATGAGCGTGATCTTAGACAAAAATTGTTACATTGAAAAACCAGTTTTATTCCTAATAAGGTACATTTCTTTTTTGAAGGACAAATAAAGGTTAATCCCACAGTGTGATGGATGTGCAGCCCTTTCGTTTTCCCATTTTAGTGTAGCCTTTGTTAAATAATCTGGATCGGGTACATTTTATATCCTTTATCAATTACACGCAGATCTATTCAAACTTTTTTAATTGGAAATTGTTTCCATTTTTTTGGAACAGCAAGTGGCCAGTCTAAACTGCACACGTCAGTTCAGACCCTTTAAATTGCCTCTCAGCTAATCTCTTTAGTGGACAAGCTAGAGGCTCGCACACTCATGCTCTTCACACAGTTTCTTTCTTCTCCACATTTTTTGCTACTTAACCACTCCATACTTTCACAAAGAAACTTCACTCAAACTTTAAAAAATTCAGTTTGTTTTGAATTATATTGCTTGAATTCAACTTTTTGTGTTATTTAAATTTAAAAATTTTCCCCTATTGAAACAATGGAACTGATTCTTCAAAATGCAGCAATTTTCAAGTACACTGCTCAAAAAAATAAAGGGAACACTAAAATAGCACATCCTAGATCTGAATGAATGAAATATTCTTATTAAATACTTTGTTCTGTACATAGTCGAATGTGCTGACAACAAAATCACACAAAAATTATCAATGGAAATCAAATTTATTAACTCATGAAGGTCTGGATTTGCAGTCACACTCAAAATTAAAGTGAAAAAGCACACTACAGGCTGATTCAACTTTGATGTAATGTCCTTAAAACAAGTGAAAATGAGGCTCAGTAGTGTATGTGGCCTCTACGTGCCTGTATGACCTCCCTACAATGCCTGGGCACGCTCCTGATGAGGTGGCGGATGGTCTCCTGAGGGATCTCCTCCCAGACCTGGACTAAAGCATCCGCCAACTCCTGGACAGTCTATGGTGCAACGTGGCGTTGGTGGATGGAGCGAGACATGATGTCCCAGATGTGCTCAACTGGATTCAGGTCTGGGGAACGGGCAGGCCAGTCCATAGCATCAATGCCTTTGTCTTGCAGGAACTGCTGACACACTCCAGCCACATGAGGTCGAGCATTGTCTTGCATCAGTAGGAACCCAGGGCTAACCGCACCAGCATATGGTCTCACAAGAGGATCTCATCTCGGAACCTAATGGCAGTCAGGCTACCTCTGGCGAGCACATGGAGGGCTGTGCGGCCCCCCAAAGAAATGCCACCCCACACCATTACTGACCCACTGCCAAACCGGTCATGCTGGAGGATGTTGCAGGCAGCAGAATCGTCTCCATGACGTCTCCAGACTCTGTCACGTTTGTCACGTGCTCAGTGTGAACCTGCTTTCATCTGAGAAGAGCACAGGGTGCCAGTGGCGAATTTGCCAATCTTGGTGTTCTCTGGCAAGTGCACGGTGCACGGTGTTGGGCTGTAAGCACAACCCCCACCTGTGGACCACCTCATGGAGTGGGTTTCTGACCATTTGAGCAGACATATGCTCATCGGTGGCCTGCTGGAGGTCATTTTGCAGGGCTCTGGCAAACTCCTCCTGTTCCTCCTTGCACAA
This sequence comes from Gymnothorax reevesii, assembly GCA_029721435.1. Lineage (NCBI taxonomy): Eukaryota > Metazoa > Chordata > Actinopteri > Anguilliformes > Muraenidae > Gymnothorax > Gymnothorax reevesii. Next base: position 17,312,205 of record CM056578.1, on the reverse strand, counting down.
AGGCGGAGGTTGCGGTCCTGCTGCTGGGTTGTTGCCCTCCTACAGCCTCCTCCACGTCTCCTGATATACTGGCCTGTCTCCTGGTAGCGCCTCCATGCTCTGGACACTACGCTGACAGACACAGCAAACCTTCTTGCCACAGCTCGCATTGATGTGCCATCATGGATGAGCTGCAATACCTGAGCCACTTGTGTGGGTTGTAGAGTCCGTCTCATGCTACCACTAGAGTGAAAGCACCGCCAGCATTCAAAAGTGACCAAAACATCAGCCAGCAAGCATAGGAACTGAGAAGTGGTCTAGGGTCACCATCTACAGGACCACTCCTTTATTGGAGGTGCTTTGCTAATTGCCTATAATTTTCACCTGTTGTCTATTCCATTTGCACAACAGCATGTGAAATTGATTGTCAATCAATGTTGCTTCCTAAGTGGACAGTTTAATTTCAGTGAAGTGTGATTGACTTGGGAGTTACATTGTGTTGTTTAAGTGTTCCCTTTATTTTTTTTGAGCAGTGTATTTTTACTCTGTCATACAGTTAGCTAGAAACATCATTCAAACTGAAAAATGTTAAGCTAAGCTTGCATAATTTATTTACCGTTCGACTCTTTTGTAACTTGTATAATTTTTTATTATGATTTTTTTTTCTACAATGCAACTTAGACTGGGGTGACGTCACTGCCAGAGTGGAAAAGAGCTGTAAAATCGCCAAAAAGTCTTCTCTTAAACTTGCTCTAACCCTCATGGTTTTCACTCTACATTCATAATTTTATGTCAACGTTGTAGAAAATTTGTGCTGGTCACAAGAATGGAATTGTTGAAGGAATTGGACTTACAGTCTTGGCAGTTTGAGCCAAAAAGTGACGGGAGTGCTAACCATAGCTCCACTGACTCCTATACCAGCTGAGACAAGAAAATTCAGGATGGCCAAACAAACATTTTTCTAACTTGCTCCTGTTCCCATTTTTTTGGAACTACATGCACAGTTCTGAATTATCTTGCTCAGCATTTTTTCTACTTTAGTATGATACTTCCATTTTGTTGATGGGATGTTTGAGGCAGAAGCAGGAGTAGGAAAGAACGCCAAACGGTGACTCAGCTATGCACCGGCTCTGGCCCACAACAGGTGGAGCTGTCCCAGAGGTGGTGTGGATCTAGAAAGGAGACGCTTGTTGTCTGCTACAATCTCAGTTGGACCAACTGTTTTAGCCATAAACTTAAATGGCTGCAGACGGCTCAGAGATGTTGAGGCGTAGCAGTAGTGCTCAAATCTTTGAACCAGAGCATTGGTGGCTCGATTTCGTACTTCGCAGTTCTTGAAAAGCCTCTACATTGCAATTGTCCGTTTATAGTTTTCCATTACTCAACACGAGTGCATAAATCAAATCCTTCAAAGTAAGTTTGCTACAATCATCAGACAAATCTGATATTTCTGCATCAAACTCAGTGAAAAAAATTATCTCATGTCCTCCCTATTACAGCTGGAAGAGTTGCTCAAACCAACTCAAAGAGAGCATATTATGCCCATTGCATAAATCAAAGTTACACTTGAGCGCAGCAAAGGCTGGTCTTTTTTGCAGTGCGCGTCCATGTGAGCACATTACAGTAGAAATTGCTAAGCAGCAAAAAACTGCTCAAGCCCCTATTCCAGTGTATACTAGCAACTGTTTGCACAAAATATATTTACAATCCTGTCTAAAACAGGCAAATAGTGGTATCAAAAAAAAAAGTGGTATCAAACAAAGAGCTACTTATGTACAAAGAAATGAAACGGACATCCTCAGTCACTGTTTTTTCAATGTTTTACATTACTTTTCCCTGAATTTGAAAATAGCCGGGTGCAAGGCCAGAATAAGTAGTAGTCATTGAGGGGTGGTGAATATTTCTTCTACTCCATTCCAGAAAGCGAGCTTGTACTCTATTATAGTTTTGCTCTCCGAAAATTGATTGATGACGCCATCTGACATTGATTGACAAATTATTTTGTTTTGCATTATCGCTTCACTCTTGCTGGAACACTTAAGACTGATCACATCTTATGGATATTTCCATAAATAAATAATGACAACCCAATTTACAGTGTAGGTAATTTTGTCATCTTGCCTATCTAGGCTAATGTTCCCTAAAATAACATGATTTAATCATTGTACACCTGTTAACGACTTAGGTAAAAATAATAATAGGACTTGATGATTCCGTATAAACCTTTCTTCAGTTTAAAATAAGTTTTTAATTCAAGACAAATTCTGGCCTTTCATTGACTGCAAAATTAATTGACTTTACTATGGCTAAGTCAGAAAACCCAGCAAGTACCCAGCATACTTTTTTGTTAGTTTTTATGTCGCACCTGAATAATTCCCACAATCATTAGCTATATGTGTAAATATAACACTGATGCAGTTTTGTGAATAATAAACAATAAGCGAGAACGAAGTAGTTTTTCATAATTAGACAGTGTATTTTATGGCAATATTTCAGTGTGGGCAACAACATTAATTTATCTTAAATAAATATGAAATATAGGTATGACAAGTGGTAACGTAGAGTCTTGGGGAGGTCTTCCATAATAAGTGCCTTCTTTTGTAAATGGCCAAGAAATGCACTTTATGCCTCCCCTCAGATAGGCGTAGATTATACGCCCAGTTTCAGTAAAAATAGAGTTTACTACCAGTTGGTGCAATTGTCTTAAAGTTATGCCCCTAAAGTTGCGTCCAACTTAGCTTAAGACCGGGTGTAAGTCAAGTTGGTGCACTGGACCCCAGCAAATTAGTCAATACCTACAGCTGAATATTCATTTGCTTAAACTCAAAGATGTGAAGTGTTTATGTATGTATGTAAATTTTATTAAGATAAACCCCTTGAGATGTATCATCTCGTTTTTGAGGGGGTCCTACAATTCACACCAAATACAAGAATCCAATAAAGACCTTAAATACCAAAGCCAAAAACAACAATTCACAAGTCAGCTAAAATAATACAACAAAAACACAAAACACTAAACATAATACATTGAATATTTATCAAGTAACACAACCTTCACATCTATGTTAAATAGATGTTCAATGTAACAGTACGTGGGTAGTATTATCTGAAACAGGTACAATTATTATCAAAATAAGAGGACACACAATTTTTAAACTCATGTTAAGAGGTCAATGATCGTATATTTATAGGTAAGTTGTTCCAGTCCGAGGGTGCTTTGAACTTAAATGCTTTTTTACTGATTGCTTTTTTGACTGAGGGAGTAGTAAAAAAGTATTGTGTAGTGTGTCTTAATGGATATAATGAAGAATATGGTACTAACAACTGTTGCAGATATAATGCATATGGGGTTCTTTGCTCCTGCAAAATATTCAGAACCATTTAATTTTTAAATATTCGTACATCATAAAATGTTGCTGTTTATTTTCAACTTTATTATGTATAGTTAAATAGATGACATGCATGAACAGCCCACTGTCTGAATGGCAGTTGCTAGCACTGTCTCATGATGATTTCAATTACACGAGTAGCATTCGCACTTGAATTTTTAAAATGTCAGCACACAGTACTTGAAGCACTTCAACCCTTTTACCTACTTTTATATGCAATAACACTCTAACCCTAACCCTAACTATTATTTTCCTTCAATATATTCATACCGTACAAAGTTTGGAGATTTTTTTTAAAAAATTTGTTTTGTTATTTTGACAGTTAAACCACAAAATATCCTACTGTCATAAACTAACTCAAATTTTCGGAAGCTTTAAACTCATTTTCTGCAGCTTTTACCTTACATTTTCGGCTACTTGAACCTCAGATTTTCAGCAGCTTCCAGCTTGCCCTCACAGTTTCCCCTGGAACTGCACTTTTCCAGTTAGAAAATAAAACACTTTACTTTTTAAAGACATTTATTTTTCAGCTACAATATGTAAAAAAAAAAAAAACTATGTACAAACTGCAGAGTTTTTGCATTTCTGAACGGAGTATTATCGAATACACATATTCAAAAGACCTGTATTTGGAAAAAAAATGCCATTCTGGCAGCTCCGTTTTCAAGGGGTTCAAATAGTATTCAAGCGGCTCAAAAAAAGCTTCTGAAATGGTGAGATGGAGGACATCATAAATAGGGGATGGATTTAGCTGAGGGGCAGGTCCTTCAGGAATAAGAGGAAGTATGCTTTGACCTGATTTTGGTTTAATGTACCAATATCTGCTGCTCAAGGCATTCAGCTTCCAAAAAAATGAAGAGTTCTATCACAAAATGCAATTAATCCATTTGAGGAATTTTTAGACAAAAGCATTTTTATCTTGGGAAAAGGAAGCACAGAAGAGCTTTCTTGTTTGTTAATATGTCTTGCTAAACAAGTTATAACACTATCATGATGCAATTAAATCTAAGAACTAGAGCACTGAAGTGCTAAACCCTCGGCGCTAAGGTGTGAGCTTTTTACCCACTCTTGACCCCACCCACGGCCACATTATCGCGTACCGGTATATCGTACGTTACATGTAGCGAAACTTAAGCTTCTTAGCTTTTGCCTGCTTTTTCTACCGAACGAAGGCTTGTTCGAAAAATCGGCCATATTTTTAATGTTTCTATGAAGATTAGAAGTGTAACTATGTACAAATTGCGAAGTTTGAGTCACAAGGAGAGCTCAAATAGACCGGAAGGACAGACAGACCCACAGAATGACAGACTACTGTAACCCGCCGCAGCGCCTCGGGTTAATAATGAATTTTTGAAAAAGTGAGCAGTTGTGATCATTTAGCAAAGAGCAATAAATCTGGAGAAGTGCGAATTGAAGTCAAATGCCCGCCAGTCAATATCATAGACTTAAACCATTCTGTGTTTCAGCAATAGATTGTAATACTCCTCCATTTGTAGTACATTGTCCTTTTTGCAAATCTGCTGCTTAAAGCAGCCAAATACTCAGTCAGCAGGGAGAAAACTATGCCCAATGATGGGAAACACATTCTCGATGGATAGATTAGGGAATAATTTTTTCCACAAAACTTGTAGCATAGAAAGTACACTCATATTTTCATTTTGCCCAAAACAAGAGTCGCTTAACAATTGGAGCCCATTGGCAGAACAGGATTCTCCGCTGCTGACTGGCTGCATGGATAGATCTCAGTTAGCAAAAAACCTAGCTTGGCGTTTATTGTATTTTGGAATGAAAGCCAATGTTCAAGCATGCTAAACACTTGGATGTAGCCAAATGCTGTACTTAGCATTACTACCAGCCCGCCATCCCCGTCTTCTCGCAGTGGCGGTTCAAAAATTTTAGAAGTGGCTTTTATTGCATTTTGCAATGCAAACTCAAAGTCTACAAAAATGTGGTATTTCCAGATGAGAAGCCAAGGCATCTCTTTGACTTGGGCCTGGAACGCAAGCTGCTTCTGCTTTACGCAGGCATAATTTGTGTGTGTGTGTGTGCGCGCCTGTGTGTGTGTGTGTGCGTGTGTGCGTGTGTGTGTGTGTGAGTGAGTGAGTGTGTGCGTGTGTGTGTGTGTGTGTGTCAGTCATTCATCAGAAAGTTCAGACTGTAACAGAACATACACTAAGCAGCCAAAAGTATGTGGACACTGTACAGAAAACTCATTGACATGCATAGAAATGGGACATTATTAAATTCCAAATATCTGATGTTTTGGAATGAATGGGTCAGTGATGAGACAGACTTTTTCAGCTGTCATTTGTAAGCATTTACAATCAATATTTCTGCTTGATTTGGAAACTGTTGCCCTTTTTGTTTGTCTCCCCTCCCCTGTATAACACCAACTAGTTTCAATAGAGCCTTCAGGGAGCGAGAAGGTGACTCGGTGAGCCAATTGCCACAAAATCCCGACAGTAAATCGGATTTGAATTGTAATACTCTCAAACAGAAGCCTCACATTGACCTGGACCAGGATTTAGGGGGTTATATGATGGATGGATGGATGGATGGAGTGCCTCATTGCTGGGACAGGCACAGGAGTGAGCTGCACTCCTTAGTCTCATCCAGATGAGGACAGGTGGAGCCGTTATTGGCAGGGTGGAGCAGGATGTAGCGTGTGCGGCGTCGGATGCTGCCTCTGGAGCAGGAACCCACACACAGGCCCCAGGACGACCATGATGACACCTCACAATCCAGCGGCGTCTCTGCCAGATGGACACACACACACACACACGCACACACATGAATGGAGGGCGTAAGCCAGACTGCACTCGTACGTGTACATATAGTGCTGTGAAAAAGTATTTGCCCCTTTCCTGAATATTTGTTTTTTGCATATTTGTCATATTTAAATGTTTCAGATAAAACAAATTTTATTATTTGACAAACATAACCCGAGTAAATACAAAATGCAGTTCTTAAATGATGATTTCATTTATTAAGGGAAAAAAGCTATCCAAAACTACCTGGCTCTATGTGAAAAAGTAATTGCCCCCCTATGTTAAATCATGAATTAACTGTGATTAACCACATTTTTTGTGTTCAATTTCATGAGTCACAACTGGGCCGGATTATTGCCAGATCTGTTGAATCAAGAAATCACTTAAATAGAACCTGTCTGACAAAGTACAGTAGACTAAAAGATCTCAAATAGCAACACATCACGCAGTGATCCAAAGAAATTCAAGAACAGATGAGAAACAAAGTCATTGACATCCATCAGTCTGGAAAGGGTTACAAAGCCATTTCTAAGGTTTCGGGACTCCAGCAAACCATGGAGAGAGGCATTATCCACAAATGGAGAGAACTTGGAATAGTGGTGAACCTTCCCAGGAGTGGCCGACCTACCAAAATTACTCCAAGAGCACCACTCATCCATGAGGTCGCAAAAGAACCCAGAAAGAACTAAAGAACTGCAGGCCTCACTATCCTTAGTTAAAGTCAGTGTTCATGATTCAACAATAAGAGACGGGGCAAAAATGGCATCCATGGGAGAGTTCCAAGGCGAAACCCATTGCTGACCAAACAGAACACATTTAGCATTTGCCAAAAAACATCTTGATGATCCCCAAGACCTTTGGGAAAATATTCTGTTGACAGACAAGACAAAAGTTGAATTTTTTGGAAGGTGAGCATCCCGTTACATCTGGCATAAAACTAACACAGCATTTCATAAAAAGAACATCATACTGACAGTCAAACATGGTGGTGGTAGTGTGATGGTCTGCTTTGCTGCTTCAGGACCTGGACGGCTTGCAATAATTGATGGAACCATGAATTCTGCTCTTGACCAGAGAGTCATGAGGGAGAATAACCAACCATCAGTTAGTGATCTCAAGCTAAAGCACACTTGGGTTATACAGCAGGACAACGATCCAAAACACACCAGCAAGTCCATCTCTGAATGGCTTAAAAAAAAACAAAATGAAGGGTTTGGAGTGGCCTAGTCAAAGTCCGGACTTAAATCTGACTGAGATGCTGTGGCATGACTATAAACAGGCCGTTCATGCTCAAAAACCCTCCAATGTGGCTGAATTAAAACAATGCTGCAAAGAAGAGCAATGTGAAAGACTCATTTCCAATTATCGCAAACACTTAATTGCAGTTTTTGTTGCCAAGGGCAGCATAACTATTAGTTTTATGGGGCAATTACTTTTTCACAAAGGGGCCAGGTAGGTTTGGATAGCTTTTTTCCCTTAATAAATGAAATCATCATTAAAAACCACATTTTGTATTTACTCGGGTTATCTTTGTCAAATATTAAAACTTGTTTGATGATCTGAAACATTTAAGTGTGACAAATACGCAAGGGAAGGGAGCAAATATTTTCTTACAGCACTGTATGCGCATAGATAGATAGACACTTTATTCCAAACTCAAAGATCCATATAATCAAAACATAAAAATAGAAATATTCGTTAAAAAATACATTAAATTACAAAGAGACATTTACTCCAATGTTTCTAGTAGCAAGAGAAAATCTAGCATCACTTAATTTAGGGTTGAGTCAGTGACATCAAAATTTCACGATTACACGCGAGCGCACATACATACAGGTTCACTCACAGACATTAAATACAGTACAAGCATACAAAGGGCATACCTATAGAGAGATACAGAATAGTTATACATGTGCGCAGATAGATACATTGTATACGGGATCAAGCAAATGTTCATTAACACACACTGACTCGAATCCATTACATTTTTATGAAATTCAGCCATCTAAAGTCAGACTATTTGAACTTTGTAAATAAAAACAGGAATTCCATTGACACTAATAAGAGATGGAAACTGACGATAGACATCAGACGTACTGAGGTATTATTTCTCTCTCCCTCTCCTCTCAGTCTCCCTGTCACATAGACACAGACGCACACGCACACACACATGTGCACTAAGTCAAGTTCTTTGTCCTTACCAGAGCGATACTGCGGTAGAATGTGATTGAAAAGTGGCAGTTGGTGGGCAGGGACTTGACTCTGGCGCGTGATTCTCACGGTGGCCAGTGGAGGGAGCTCTGGCAGTCGAGGATAGTAGAAAGAGTTAGCTGGGTGACTGGGATTCTGAGAGGTGATCTGAGATAGGGGAGAAGATGCACAGTGACTCAGATTGGCTATTTGCACCAGTTGCACTGTATTTTAAACAATGATTATATGGCTAAAGGGCACACCGTTCACTTCAATTTGTGGATATTTACAGCCACATTTTGTGAATCATGGGAATATCTACCCTTATTATGCAATCACTGACCATTTACAGACTGCACCATAAATTGGTGTTAACTGTGAAATAAAGCTGTTTTAACAGACTGTGTAAGGAGGGTATTTGTTCGGGGTCTCTTACTTGACTGATCTTCTCAGGTGGGCTGGTGGGGTATTTTGGTGCAGAGAAGGTGAAGCCACTATCTGTTCCTGCATCAAAAGGGTGGAGGTCAAAGGTCATTTCCTGTTGCCATTGATCCGCCTCGCACAGGTTTACGCTGTCCAGCCCGACAAACCAATCAGGGCTGGGAACTAGCTTCACCATCATAGAGAGCTGTGGGTGGAAACAGACAGACTGAGTATTCAACACGATGGTCATATGAAAACCCAATGCCACAGACCCTGTGTGAAAACACAATAAGTAAAATTCGTTTAATTTAGTGAGATTTCAAAAATGTCTCCAAAGCAGTTTACGAGACCAAAAACTCAGCTTAGTTCAGTTTAGTTAATAGGGAGAGTATGCAAGGGCACACAGTTCTGCATATTGTACTGTGATCCATCAAACTGCCGGTTTGCTGTCTCGTTTTTATTATCATCTTGTGAATCTTACTTGTCTCTATAGCAATTGGCCTGTTAAATAACCGTGTAAGCAGTGTTAGCCTTAATTTGATGTCAACTGTTGTCTATTGTCGTCTTATTTCCTCTGTTGTCCTTTTTACGGCTGACTGTACAACAAATTGCCCTTCGGGGATAATAAAGCTGTCTTTGAGTTTGACCCACTCTCGCTCTCACTCTCAGCTGGAGAAAATTTCTCCACAAGAGGGAGCTATTAGCATAAGGGCAGGCAGTATTTTGCCTCAAGAACATGCATTTGCTAGTTGAAAGTACTGCATTTCAATTAAAGCAGGGTTCCCTAAATCTAGTTCTCGAATCCAAATTCAGCCCCCCTTCCAGGCTATTAAGTGAATGATTTTTGCCAGTGATTGGCCAGGCCATCATCACACCTGACTCCCTGACTCCTCGGTAAAGGGAGGGTGGAAACCCAGCAGTTCTCAGCCCTCAAGGACAGTGATTTGGGGAGCGCTTATGAAGTTGGTGTGTCACACTGCCCTTATTGTGACAGAGAAAGCCTGCACAGTAAAGAGTTGCAGTAGTCCATCCAGTGCAGCAGGGGGCAGTGCAGACCTGAGGGTATCTTGGCTGCATTAGCACTTTGGTGGAACTGTTCCCGGTGCCTGTGGTAATGGCAGCTGTACGGTACATGCCACCGACAGCCCGTCTTTTCCGTGCTTCGCGTCCCTCCCTCCCCAGGTCCGCAGTCTTGCCACGCTCTGCAAAACGGTGAACGCCACTGCTTGCCAGCTCCCCCACCCTCCAGAGATGGTATTGTCCATTGTGAGCCATAGCTAGAGAGTGAGAGAGATCAGATCAGTCCAATGCGCATGAGCGCTATGCATGTCTAACAACCTGCACAGTGCAGATAGCTTCTCTTCTTCAACACTCTTAAAATTAAAGGTACAATGGACACGGTACAAATGGTACAATGGTGCAAATGGTACAAATCCACTAAGATGGATTGGCGAGCTATCCGCAGTGCATTCCTGCCTCTTACCCATTGCATGCTGGGATTAGCTAGTACCACTCCTATACCCACTCCCCACTCCCCACCCCGTTCTTCTCCCCAACAAGCTTGACAAGGAATAAGTGGGCTTGATGAAAACAAATAGATGGGGGCACATTTCTGTTATTGAGAGACAAATTTTCTAAATATACCATGAACGCACAATAATGTGAAGTATTCTGGAACTAACAAGGCTAAATACATACTTGAGGCAAATAAAATTATTTGCTTTTTCATTTAAAAAAAACTCAAAATAACAATATTTATTTTTGGTACTGATGCCACAATTTAAATTCTAATAATAAAAATTAACTTTATTATATCCGTATTAAAATCCATCTTATGTTCCCAATGACATGTCTATCTCTTCTGCTACATGGACATTATTTCACTAATATCAGTATTCTTGAATTGGCCGGGACCCCATACCCATCATTTTGGACCATTGAGCTGAAGGGCGGTGAATGGGGTACTGTTTGGGGAAAGCCCGGTGGCTCCAATGCCCTTTGAACGCCAGTACATAGGAGGCGGGGCCGTGTGCTGTACAAGCACTCCTATTGGCTGCCTGGGCAGGACCCAAGGAGAACACCACAAGCTTCAGTATAATCAACAGCAACTGCTCCCTCCAGCCGAAAGACTGGCGCTTTGGTGATGTCATCTGAAGGAGACAAAAAGGAAATTACATCAGCGAGGGCCCATTTTAAACTTAGCGGCATGAACACATTGCTCTTCCACTTATGCTGAAAAAATTACTTCACGCTCTGATAAATACGGTCTCTGGATCTGAACTGAAAGGCTTGGGGTCTCTTGTCTGGGAAGACTCGTCTGGGGGTGCCAGGTTTTCTTCTGACTCAGGACAACAACACACACACACACAAATGCACAGTTTATGTAATACATACATAACTGCACAGCTGAACTGTTCAGATCTATTAACATAAGTAAAGTATTAAAGAATGTTCATACCATTTTTACTCTCATGCTTGGAGGGTGATGTGAAGTAAATTATCCTTTATAATTCTAACAGACATATGCACACATGTGCGCACTCTCTCTCTCTCTCTCTCTCTCTCTCTTTGTCACACACTCACACACACACACACACACACACACACACACACACACACACACACACACACACACACACACACACACACACACACACACACACACATACCACAACTGTCAGTGAAAAGCCGTTCTATGGAAGCTTTCATTGTTCTCTGTGCCTCTTCTTGAGACACCAGCTATGATTTATCACACACTTTATGACATAATCGAGAGAATTACAGTCACATCATACCACGGCACTCAAACTCAAGACCTGGAAGGCGGCAGTTTCTGCTGAATTACGCCGCAATTTCCCTACAAACAGCAGCTATTTCAAAGATCTCACCACAATAACTTTATAGTCCTACCCAGAGCAAAATATTATGCAGACACAATTCAGGCAAAAGACCAGTAACCCTAAATGTGAGAAGAAAATGCGTACAAAACACTCATGAGAAAACAGAACTCAATTGAAAGTTATTTAAGCCCGTCAGGCATTGGAAACCAGATGTGCTGACTCTCACAAGTCAATGACTTCAATTAACTACTTAAGCAAAGGAGAGTATCAGGAGTTGGTAGATACCTGACATTAGCAATTCCATGATTAGAGACTGAAATTCAAGCATTCGAGTAAGAGAGGGCCAAAGAGGGTTACTATTTCAGAAGCTTAGGTCTGATCATTGGGCTCAGTTTTTGCAATGATTTGGACATAATTGTTAATTTGACTTGATTCGAATGGGTTGCGTGATGTGGGCTGTAGACTCTCACAGAACACTGTATGCCGCAGGCCTCGCTTCATCTCTGTGGCGATCAGATGTCACGGCCTGGTGCTGGTCCCTGCTGTCCAGGAATTTTTATGACTTCCATGAAAACCTGAGGCAGTTATGATGTCAAAAAGTGAAGAACGACCAGTGAATTCCAGCTGAGAGAAACACATGTGGCACTCAGAGGAGTGAACATTATTAACTCATTTATTCTTCCCCTTAGTCAAGTCTTGCATGAAAGAAAAAGGCAAGTGGCTCCCTGAGTAGTTAGACTCTATATTCAGCGCAAATTTTTTTTCAAAGTTATTTGCCAACTAGGTTTCCTAGGGCCTGATTTACTGAGACATTTTTCACACGTAATTCCCCTGAACACAAGTAAAATGGGCCAATGACTTGTGCAACACATATACTAGGACCAAGAACTGGTCATGTTTTTGGTTTTACATCTGCTAAACTGTTCTGTATGTGCTCAGGGTCAAAAGTGATCAGGGCTCTTAAAGACTTTTAGGACTGTGGAGCACTGTAATAGCCACTACAGAGATATTGGCAGTGACATTTTCTGACAGGTCGACTGTTCAGGTGCCCAGTCTTTGCACACCTATACATGAACCTCAATGCACCATTCAATTACCACCCCACCATCCTAACAAGCAGACAAATGAATAAACCCTTGTCTTACATGCAGTACATGTGGATATATAATATATCCTATGTCTTTCCCTCTCTCTTGAAGTATAAAAAGTGTGCAAACCCCATTCATGGAAGCACAATGAATGTAAATCTTATGTAATGCACACTTAGGGCACATTGAATCTCAAAGGTAGGAAAATAGAATTGTTCATTATCTGCATAATAGTATTAATAATATTCCATGACAGGCAATTAAAGAAACGAGTGGGAGAAGAGCAGAATATTTATTAGCCGCAGTGAAAGAGAGCTGTGAGAACAGCAGTGATTTCTGAAGGTGCAGTGGTTTCCCTCTCAAGGTACACAAACTAGATCTGCATGTGTTGTGTTCCACCAACAGCACACCTGATGAAACGAATCAAGCCCATGACCCCCAAGTTTACATGTTTACCTTAAGCTCCAAACCTCACAGACGCTACGCTACGCTACAGAGCTATTATCACATGCAGACCCGAGTGGCCTAGCCTGGTAAACTGTCAATCCCACCCAGCAAAGAGAAGCCTCAATTATTTACAAAAAAATTATATTCGGTATATTCAATTATATTCTCCCCCCCCCCCATATCACCATACAGAACCCATCCGATCAGGATCCTCTGACTCCTAAACATTTTCACACCAATTTATGGTGTGCTCCATGATCTGCGTAATTACATTCACTAGGAACAGTAACAGTCTCTCGCACCCGTGTACATATGCATCAATCATAAAATTGTGATGGGACCATAAAAGTCAACCCCAACACTGCCAGCAGACCTGGCCAAACACAACAAAAATGGGAGGGCCAAATACAGTAAAAAACCATGGGATAAGGGAGACGTCTGTAGGCCGTGGAAGACTCCAAATATGCAAAGCGTCTGAAAAATCATTCATTGCAACAAGAAAATACAAGCAAAAACCATCACACACTCATTACTCTTCTCTTACAGCTTGTACAGCTGTAAAAAAATCATTCACAAGAAACTGACTCAGCACAAACTCCACAGAGTGTCCTTGTGACTGTCCTTCAGTAGAAAGCACTGCATAAGAGAAAATAAAATGAGGTAAATGAAAAGTTGAGTGTCACACATCAAGCGTGTACAGTTTCCTGGGTGAGAGAACTCTTACCGTCTTACCTGGACTGAGGTGGACCGAATGCAGTTCAATACGACGCAATTCTGACCCAGCTGCCTCCAGGCTCCAGGGAATCTCTCTCACTCTGTCAATCAGCGCTCCACACTCCTTTCTTCTAGTTTACTTTCTTCTTCAACACTCTCTATGTACTCTCCACTCCTGCAACAACTTCCTAAACTTTTCTCCTTTACCCCACCATAAAGAATAGCAAGAATTGGCTCTCTCTCTCTCCCACAGACTCTCTCACTCCTTCAATTCACCACCAATGGGAAAGCAAGAGTCTGCTCTCTCAGTTGTCCCCTCCTTACTTTCCTGTGGTCTTCCAGTCCTTCTCTCCCTCTCTTCTTCACACATATGGGAGAGCGAGAGTTTTCTCCCTCCCCCTCTCACACAGACACACACAAACAAAACAACACTGTTTTCTTTAGCGATATAAACTCCCTACCTTCAATTCTTAAGGGAGTAATCAGACAATACACACCTCATTTGTTTGTGTTCCACAGGGAGTATACCAGGGGCATTCCAAGGTTTCTGTGTGAGGAGTTCTGAGTATCTGATTGATCAAATAATATAATAGCAAAGGTGCCGAGATGCAGAGCCTTTCAGCCTCCACTTGAAATAAGATCTAATTCATCTCGGATCTAGTGTAAAGAAAAGATCTCCATTAACATTTACAGTGTCTTCAATAATATTAAGATTATTGCTTGTCACATCTATTACTGCTCATTCAGTGCGGTCCATGACTTATGCATTCCAAGTGCATTGATAAAGCATTTGAAACAGAATGGCTTTGCAAGAATGTTCACACCCACAAAGCAACCATCCTTCACAGTGGAACCCTCAAGTAGGTTCACGGTCATACTGGGGAGCATTGTGATAAATTATAATCCTCTTCAGCAATTTTAAAAAAACAAAATTGCATTTCTCAAATCCATATTGCAACTGAATACCATGTCTGATCAAAGACCCCGACCCCAGTACCTTCAAGGACCCCCAGGGTCCAAAAAACCCCAGTTGAAGAGGCACAAATAATGCACCTGAAGCTAAGAAAAAAATGGCTCAACTTTTTCCCGACGACACTGCCAAATCCCAGTCAGATATGACCTATGAGAAAAGTGATCAATTATTTTATCTATTACGTTGGATTACTTTGTGTCATACATATAAAGAAAGCTGAGAATCTGCTCTTTCTAATGATTCCCAGTATGGAAATGTGAGGCAATCGTCAGAGTAGTTCAGCTCCTAGAAAAATCCTTTGTTGACGTCGAACGAAAGGACGTAAAGTGACTGAAATGGTATTGGTTATGGATTCTGAGGAAGGGTTGGACCTCAAGAGTAGTACAGAAGAGTATCTCTCATGGAAAATCTTTGGAGTGATATCTTTTCTAAGGATGAAAACGTACGGCATTCAAATATAAAATATTTCAATGAATTTTTTTTTTTTTTTTTCGTGCAGCAGAGTTCTTCCTTAACAATTTTGTCCTCACGTAGCCCAGTTGGGAAAGAGTCAAGCCAAAACTGAAAAAAAAAAATTCCTTCACAGGGCACCTGATATACAACATTGTAGATGTACTATAAACGCCTTAAGATTAAATCAGATTCACCATTCTACCACGCTATTGTATTTTTAGTTCAAATCCAATGTGTTGCGTAACAGTACAATCCATAAATATTAGGACTGGGAAACAATTTATCTAGGCTCCATACTCTAGGGATACTGAGGGCCCAGGTATCATGCAGTTTGAATGTCTGACACCCAGGAACTGAATGACCTTGGCTGACAACAGCATTTTACACATGCACACTTAGCAGTTGAAGGTTTTTTGGAGTTGGTGTTTACAGACATGTTTCACTGCACATTCCAAAGGCTCACACGACTAACACTATACCTGACGCAGCTGGACTCTGCAGCCGTTTCAGAGACAGATGGTTGACGCCACGGTCCACTGCAGACAGATTCCTTGTTTCTCTCCGAGGAGCACAAACGTCACAGAGAAATACAGCCCCCAGGAACACCCCAGAGAAAATGTAGTCCACAGCAGACTGTGCGGCTCCCATTAGAGAAGGGATCTTTCAAGTGAGCACAGAAGCAAAATTAACTTAACAAAACTTCACTTCCCACCCCATCCATGCTACCATGTTTCCAGAGGTTTCACTTGCTCTCCCCCACAGTTAATCAGGAGGCCCTTTTGCCCCAATGAGAATAGCTCATTTTCACAGTCCAGACTCCTGGCTCTGAAGTCTTCAGGTGTCAGTTATTTGCCCAGAAGATTTATCCCGGGGATACTGTTTCCCACATCCCCATGACCACTCGACCCTATGTCCCCTCCTACAGTTCTGGTCAACCCCCCCATTAACTCTCAGTCCATACTCACTCAACTCCCATTATTTTAAGCATAATCTATTCTGGC
This sequence comes from Gymnothorax reevesii, assembly GCA_029721435.1. Classification (NCBI taxonomy): domain Eukaryota; kingdom Metazoa; phylum Chordata; class Actinopteri; order Anguilliformes; family Muraenidae; genus Gymnothorax; species Gymnothorax reevesii. The sequence continues at coordinate 17,295,940 of CM056578.1, read as the reverse complement.
ATCACTCTACACTCGCCAAACTCCCACTCTACTCTTACCTAGGGGTAGAAAATCCAGGTTCAGAGTGTATTAGCCCACTTCTGGCCTCCTGGATCTGCTAGTTAGAACAAAGCTTCAGCAAAGAGATGCTAATTGGAAATAAAACTGGGCAGGAAGTCTGGTTCCTGAACTTTATACTTATACTCTCAACATACTCTCTCTGCTCTTAACATATTGTGCCCACACTCCACCCCCCCCTACTAAATCCACTCAACTGCTTGCGCTCCTTATACTTAAACATATCCTGTCTCAACTCATATCACACTCTCTCTGCTTTTTACATACTCTGATCTTGACATACTGTGCTCATATTTTACTCCCCCTTCACTAAATCCACTTGCCTGTCAGTGCTCCCTCCAATCTGACATACCATCTTTCAACTCATACTCTCTGGGCCTTTCTCAAACCAGCCCTATACCCTTGCCCTATCCACTCACCCTCTGATTGAACATTCGCAAGGAGGCGTTCACCATCTTCAATGTCATTCCAAACCAATTGGCACAGGGTAGAAGTGAGTTATAAAACCCACCGTAGTAAGTCTACATCAATGCAGGCAAACAAACTAAGCTCCTTTCCAGTGCAGAACTTATTTTGCGTTCAGGATGGACATGCAATATCAACATGTCAGTTCTGTGCGGCTATTTTTAAAAGATAAGCAGTAAATGGACAAACCTCAAATGGACATTTGATTGGATCATTCGCGCGTATATAACAGAACTTGAGGTTACATCATATTTTGGAACTAACATGCAGTTGTGTAGCCAAGAAAACCTGGGATGAGTTTTAACTTTTTGAATCAATGACTGTACCTTTACACAATGCTCGATGCTCCATGTAATTGCACAAACACGCTCATCTTTGCCAATGCTGTGTTAAATTAATATTCTTATAGAAGATATTTTAAATTACAATATTCTCTGTGAAATATTCTGGGTACAGGTGTATCATTAAGGAATTGGACTGTCATATTGAGGGTTTTTAGAATCATAGCGAGGTGTTTAGAGTTTCAACATGGAATGTACAAAGTCTATATCAAGCAGGAAAGTTTAACAACCTTTGTAAAGAAATGGATTCATTGAATCTTGACATTCTGGGTATTATTGAAGTGAGGTGGACAAAAAGCGGAGAATACAGCAAGAGTGAAAAGATTATGGCATAATCAGGCAGTGACAAAAGTCCTCTGGGATCTCGGGAGCTACAGTATGTTGCCAGGAGCATTTCCTCCTGGTAGGGTTCCCCATGGCTAATTGGTTACAGGTGAGGGGCCACACAAAATGCAGTTCATTAGACTCATTTGCTGTGGCCCTCCAGAAATATGAGAACCTTGCCTGGAACAGGGATACTGGGGCCCCCTCCAGGAGCCAGACCTGAGAGGAAAGCTCACAAGCGAGCGACTAGTGGCCAGGTTTTTCCTGGGACTCAGCCGGGCTCAACCTGAAAAGGCGACAGGGACCCATCTGTTCATGGACTCTCCACCCGCAAAGGGAAGACCAGAGGGGGGCAGAGGCCCTGGCGTTCTGGGACTCGGTCATGGAAATGGACTTTTGGCACATGAAATGTCACCACACTGGCAAGGAGCTGGAGTCAGACTCACCTCTACGCACATTTCTGGCTCTGAAACCAAACTCCTTGATAGGGGTTGGACTCTCTCCTTTTCTTGAGTTGTATCTTAAAGAGGTTCTGCTAAACCGTCAGATGACGCGGGGAGGCAGAGCTTTGGCCAGACCGTATTCAGCAGGTGTGAGGAACTGCTGACCTCACCTGGGAATATTGTTGTGTGGCAGAAGGCATATTTTGATGAGCCCCTGAGGAAGGCTCAGGCCAGTCTTAGCCCATCTCCCTGGCGGAAGTCACAAGGGTGGTTAAAAAGCTCTGCAGTGGCAAGTCACCGGTAATGGACCAGATCCTCTCGAAGGTGCTGAAGGCTCTGGATGTTGTTAGGCTGTTGTGGCTGACACACCTGTTCAACACCGCGGGGATGTTGAGTACAGTACCCTAGGAATGGCAGACTGGGGAGGTGGTTCCCATTTTCAAAAAGGGGGACTGAAATGTACTCCAACTATAGGGGGAATCACACTACCTAGCCTCCCAGGGAATGCTTACGCCTGGAGCTGGAGAGGACACTCCGCCGGATCATCGAACCTCTGATTCAGGAGGAACAATGCAGGTTCCTTTCTGGCTATAGAACAGTGGATCAATTTTTTACCCTTGCAAGGATACTGGAGGGGTCATGGGAGTTTGCCCATCTAGTCTACATGACTTGGAGGAGGCAAATGACCACGTCCCATGACGCATCCTGTGAAGGGTACTATGGGAGTAGGGGGCTCCCAGGCCGTTTGTTCGAGCCATCCCTGTACAACCAAAGCAGTATTTGTGTCCACAATCTGAAAAATAAGTGGGACTTGTTTCCAGTTGGCATAGGACTCTGCTAAGGGTGTGCCTTGCAACCCATTTTGCTCAAGGTTCTCATGAAGACTGTGTCATGGCGCAGTCGAGGTTTGGAGGGTCCAAATTTGGTGGCCTCAGGGTTGCATCTCCACTGCAACTCTCATTTATCCCCCAACTTTAGCTAGCTAAGATTTCTCTAAAGTCATGACATTGAGTAAATTCACCAACATTAGGTAGACAGTTGTCTCGTTCATGAAGGTGATTTTTAATCCTGCGAAATACTGATGTGTAATGGTAATGCATAATACATCTAACTTTAGAGCCGATGAGATGTAACTTCCTAAAGTACAACAGGTGTGAACCTTGAACTAGCAAAATTAGATTTTCATCATGACTGTTATTAACACTAGCTAACCAGAAACTTGTATTTGAAACTGCCACAAATTTGTTTTTGATAAGGATTGCTTCATAACTACAGAGGTAGCTATCTGTGCAACATGCAATTTGTTCTTACATTTAACGGTAACACTTTATATTGAGTACACATTATTAAGCATTAGTTAAGCATTAATAAATTTAAAGTTTGAAAATGCGATAATTAAGCATGTTATTGATGAGCTTACTAATGAAGAGAAAAAAATAACTGATTATAAGCTACTTACCAACGAGTATTCATGTTAAAAACATGATTTATAAATTATGAATTCAGTATTTACCAATTCATAACTAACATTCTTATTAATGATGAGTTGAGTAAGACATTTACAACTGTTTATAAACTACATACTAATGAGTATTAAGATGACAACAATGCTTTATACATGATGAATTCAGTTTTTATCAATGCTTAACTAACACTTAGTAATGTGTACTCATTATAAAGTGTTACCCAGTTAACGATATAGAAGTTATTTAAAGATGCAAGGGTGAACCAAAGAACAAATTAATTTTAAAACTACTTGATTTAATGTTGTTTTATTTCATTAAGAAGTTGTAGAATAACTCAGTGGGCCCCGTTTCTAAAAGTTTGATAACTGCGTGTTGTATTTAACACTTGCGCCTATCCAATTAACGTTGCCTGGAGTGGAGGCATGCCTCAAGTTTTTTTTTTTTTTTTGTATGAATACCAACATTTCTTCTCATAAAACCAAAATGAAAATAGGGACCAGCAACACACCAAAATATTCACTTCATTTCTCCAAACTGCAGGATGCAGTAATTTGTAATTTTTAGGAGGGATCAAGATTCAGTCATCTATCTGTAACAACTGCATCCACTAGAGATGATTCATCCCTAATCAGCAACACTTCAATCATGCAACATTTCACAAAAATCAAGAGGTCCAAAGAAAATAAATAGAAATTGTAGCAAGGAAACTCCATCACACTAGATGAAAACTCCCAAGATCACAGCGGGCCAGTAGAGAAAAATGCACAGTAGTCATTCCCGACAGTTCAAGTCCATTGACTATGCAAACGATAAACAAATGAACCAGTGAAAGAACATAATGCAGCCTGCACAGTTTTCCAGTCTAGAAATAATAAAGACAACGAAGATGAATAAAAGCCAATGGAAGCAGTGTGTCCTCTTTAAGATTTTATTAAAATACTTTATAGCAGAAGATACCATCACAAACAAGATTGATTTCTAATAAAAAAGTAAACAACAAAAACAAATGGAGGGGGGGAAAAAAAAAGCAAAAAAACTTTGAAGCGCCTAATTACATGGGATAGATGGGTTTTCTTTTCCAAGTGTTTGCAGTGTGATGTTGGGAACAAATTCATAGGTTTTCCAAAATAAAGGAAGAAAATAAAGGTCACAGAGTCATGGGGGAAAAGAATCACGCCACATTTAAACGTTTAAAAAAATACATTTCTGGATTTCCAACTTCAAATAAATCAACCTTTAAATCTGAATCAATACTACCTGGTTTATCAGTCCCACTATTGTTAAGATGCCAGCGCCACATACATTACAAAATTATGAAGAAAGAGAGAGAAACCCTAGTATGCACACACACAAGACTACAGCGGTGAGGAGAGAGGAGACTAAACTACCAACATCCAGCTAGACTGGATAACAACAATCTGCTAGACAGTCAGCACAATGGTCTTTTTAACAAAGTCTGGACATTTTAAGAAAAGAAACATCACTTTTACCTTCATTTACAAATAGGAAGGTCAACTGAGAACTCATCACATTACGGAGGACCAGGGAAAATGCGCGCGTGAGATCTGGGGGATTGCATAGCCCAGGAACCAACTGTTGGGGTATTTTTGTCTGTCTAATCGGCCAGACCGCAAATTTTGGCCTGAACGTGCAGGTTTAGAACCCCTCGGTAAGCACAGTGGGAACATGCAGACAAGGAACAAGTCCGTTCAAGATGACAACTCCAGTTGGCGCATTTCCTGCACCACCAGACTCTGGCATAGACACTCGCCAGTCACCTACAATGCCAGCAGAAACGTGAGGAGATGATGCGCCATGCTGCGAGATGCATCGTTCCGCGGGCAGGAAGTACCAGCAAGGGAGCAAGCTGCAACTTCCTGTTCTCACCTCAAAGGTTTTATTTACAAGCTCAGTTTAATATGGGCATAAAGTTCTACATAATAAAAATCAATTCAAATGGAGATGCTACTGAAAGACGGTGAAATGATACTAAAAAACAAGTTACAAACATTAGTGGCTGAAATGTCTGGTTATAATGGTACCAGAAATAGGTAGAGGAGATTTCAGGGAAAAACGGATATGTACAAGAAGGAAAAAATGTTGAATGACGACGACTCAAAACGTGACACTAAAAACTCAACAAGAAAATCGACATTCTAAATAAAACACACTTTCAGTACTCAACTACACAAAGTTCTGGAAAACATACACAGTGGCTACATGTCAACCAAACAAGAGGTGGCAAAAAGGAGGGGGAAAAAAAAAAAAAAATCAAAAGGAGGAGCGATGGGTGGTCCACAATTTTGTAAGCACTCCAAATGTTCCGCGCCCATATTCACTTACATATAAAAGCCTGGTTTGGTACACGCTTATGACATCACATCCATAGACAGATAAAACAAGATCAGAAAGGACTTTGATCACAACAAATGTTCCTGTCGTGACGGGGCCGCGCAGATGGTTTATTTAAAAGTGTGCTGATCAGACAACCTTCCACAGCAACACCGCCACCTCTACAGAATTCAACGAACACGTCTCAAGTCCGCTTTGAGAATGCCGTTTCGTTTCACAGAAATCAGAAATTGTGCCTTCAAGTTAGAAAAAAAAAAGAAAAAAAAAAAGGGAAATTAATGCTGCAGAGTAGAAAAAAAAAAAACAAGCGCCAATAAAAAAAAAAAAAAAAAAAAAAAAAAAAATCAAAACTGGAAATGCATCCCTTCCCCACATTCCCTCCCTCTGACCGACTGTCACTGTCTTCCAACATGCTTAAGTAACCCAACCCCAAAAACAAGCAACGGGACCACTCTGCCAATACAAGCGACCACATTCAGTGCACTACTACAGCAAGACGAGGGGGTGGCGTCAAGTTTTTTTTTTTTTTTGTTTTTTTTGTTAAATTAGGTGACAATTTCAATGACACAATTTTATCTAATGACAAACATAGATGCGGGAAAAAAAAGGAATAAAAGCTATTTTAAAGCCTGAGACTCGATCAACGGTGAAATCACCCAAGGAGACGTGGAGTCCATTTTTTTGTTTTTAAAAAGTATGCTGAAGTCTTTTTTCTTTTTTTTTCTTTTTCAAACAGGGATGGTTACCAGCACTACTGTCACCAGTTTGATCATCACCTTTCCTTGTAAAGAACTCTTGTAGCATCTAAAAAACTGTACACAGAGGGAAAGAAGTTCAGAGTACATTCAATATCTGTTAATGAGGTACTAGAAAGGAATTCCTTTGTCGCAGGACAGCGTTCACAGTAGAGTCGTAGAGTCCCCAGAATCTGCTCCCCTTTGGTAGAAATGGAAAAGAAAGGGAAAAAATAACCATGGTGGTACTGCCTTTTATGTTGGGGGTTGTCAGGTTTGGACATCAGGGCCACCCATGTGCTCACAAACTCCAGACCTCTCGCAGGGCAAGGATTTTCGCCAAGTCAAAGGGTAAGGCGAGGCTTTCAGGAGATGCAACCAATAAGGATGAATGGGAGGGATACAGAAAAAAGGCTGATGGAAGAGAGAGAAAGAACGAGTGAATGTTTGAGAAGTAAACCAGAGTCTCTGTGCACCGTGCCTGTGGATATCTCGACGCACTCGTGCTTTAAGCCTTGGCGGATGTATGCTTACGCGTAGAGACGATAAGTTCTGCCTCGCACTCGAGTGTCAGAGATATGCTGCCAGGTATGCTGATGTTTAAATGACAGGCGCCATCTGCTGGAAAGCAGAACACACTACATGTTGCACCAGTCCAGCGGAAGCCACTCTTCCCCAGCGCTATAGTACCCAAATACAGCTGTGTCTGTGACTGAGAGAATTATACTCCACCTGCATGACATTACAGTGCTTTAAAACCACCATATGAACCTGTAAATACAACAGGACAATGCAGCAACCATCCTAAAAGCAACCCCCCAAGCGACCTCAAATTTGGTGGGTCCTGCAAACAAAATGAAGTGATGCATGGAGTCAGGGGAATGGCTAGGCTGAAACCATGGTGGCCACTGGGGAGGGACAGAGACATAATAAAAATCGAAACTGAAGTTTGCGGAGGGGGGGCTACTTGACCCCGACCCGTTGGGGAGGGTTGGGGCAAGCAAATACAAACTCGTTTCATGCCGCTGTTCGGCAGGGTGGGGTAGGGGGGTTAATTCAGGGCTTCAGCATGTGATGTCAGGTGATCTCTCACCTCACACGGGAAGAGGAATTTGTGCAGCTTACTACTGACCTCTGACCTGACAAAGGAGCAGAAAATTGTGCAGCTAACCTTCGACCTGACAGGAACAGGAAGCTGTACAGCTGACCTTTGACCTGAAACAGGAAACTGTGCAGCTGACCTATGACCTGATACAGGAACAGGAAGTTGTGCTGCTGGCCTTTGACCTCACATAGGAACAGGAAGTGGTGTGGCTAAAAGTTGACGTTTGCCTCAGAAGCAGGTATAACAGCAACACGAATAGGCAAGGCTTTCACGCACTTGGACAGACAGACAAACTGAAATCAGTTAATCAGTGTACAAGACTGCAAGCACGAACATGGCGGACAAGATTACCTCACCATTCAAACACTTTGCTAAAAATTAAGTTTTAATTACAATGCTCTAACCCAAAACTACACATTTGCAAAGCTTATTCAGAGATATCCATCCAAGTTGATGCGAGTCGTTTCTTCAGCAGGTTTTGAAGGGGTTAAATATTCCTCCACATGCTTGAATTTGTCCAAACCTTTCGGTACTTCCAAACGCATTGCGAATACAACTAAATTGTGTTCACAGACAGACTAATCTAAGGTCAGACGGATATAAAAAACACTTAGAAGTGTCGGAGATGGCGAGAAACTAGCACAAAACTTGAAACAGTCGAATACTGGAGAAGACAGGTTATTGCTTACGACACAGTGAAAAAAGGAAGAATGAAAAAGGGAGTGTGACTGAGAGAAAGAGAGCAAAAGGGAGGAACGATGGAAGGAGAGACGTCTGACTGGTCCCTCCCATTACGAGTCCGGTTTGGTTCTGTGGGACTGGACCAGGAGCTGGACGAGTCAATCAGCCCATGAATAGGTGGAGGGCGTTTTATCCGAGGGTGACGGAATGTGGAGGTGCCATTGGATGTTTTTTTTTTTTTTTTGTTGTTTTTGTTTTTTTAAAGGGGATGAGGGGGTTGGGAGGGGCAGGGTGGTTATTGGTCTGCTGGGATATCCCGGTCTGTCTCCGCCTTCGAGGGTTGCCCTGGCGATGGGGTGTGTGGGGGGCGGGACACTGGCGCAATACCGTGAGCCATCGGGAGGGTCCCTGAAACTATGCCCTCCACCGCAGCCCCTGCTCCCGACAACCCACCAGCTGTGACCCCAACGAGACCAGCAGGGAACCTGGAGAGGGGCAGAGAGATGGAGTTTGAGCATAAGCGGAGTTAGACAATGATGCTACAGAACAGAAGGACTCAGGGAAGTAAGGCACTGAGGGTGTGTAAGAAAGGAGTAAAAGCTGGCCACTGAGGGTGTGAACGTAGTAGGAGAAGTTGGGCAATGAGGGGGTAGGAACGGAGTTGGAGATATTGGGCACTGATAATCTAACAAGCGAGTAAGAGACGATGGCTTTGTGTGCATAGGAAAGGTGTAAGAGAAGGTGGGCATTGAGAGTTTGGGGGAAAAAGTAGGAGATGTTTGGCATTGAGGGGGTGGGAAAGGAGTAAGAGATCTTGGGCAGTGAGGGAGTCGGAGCAGGAGCCCGTACCTGTAAGCCGCAGCACCGTTGAGCTCGCTGTGGACAGCAGAGGGGTCCATACCAGGCCACTGGGGTGTGGCCATCAAATACTCCTTATTCACACAGTTCTTCAGGCTGTCAGGGATGCGCCCTGAAGGTGGACATGTCCTCTCATGTCAGAGTTAATGTCAAAAACACTTCCCTCTCAACTACAGTAATGTCTCTATGCCCCACCCCCTTGGTGGAAGCAATATTTGAATGCCTTCCTCCTTTTTTGGTGGCAGTGACGAGGCATGTCCTCCTTACTTCAGGTTATCTTTCTATGCCCCTCACCCTTGGCAAAGGTACTGTTTCTATGCCCATCCCCCTTGGTTTAGGTAATATCTGAAAGTCCCTCCCTCTTAATTAAAGTAAGAGCTAAAAGCCCCTCCCCAATGCTTAAGCTTATACCTCAGAGCCCTTACCCTTAAGGTAACGTCCCTAAGCACCTCCCTCTTAGCAAAAGCAATGCATTATGCCTCCCCCCTCAACCCCTTGAAGAGTGGGTAAATTTGGAAAGTTTTTTTTTTTTTTAAACTTGGTTAAAAGAACTCTATACAAACTCTCGCCTGTGATTAAATGACCATAAATGGATAACAAATCATGAAATATCATTTCTAGATTCCAATTCTCGATCGCCACTCGGGTTCGTTACTATTGCATTAGAACGACCAGGTGACAACATAGTTCATCAATTATTTGTGATATTACACCATGGGAAACCCCAGTTATTGGAGAAATACCATCCTTAAGGTTTTCACTCCAACCCTAATTTAGCTCACACAATTTAAATCAGCAGCTGATGAAAATCTCTTCAAAGTGAAATCAGGCATGCTTTGCTTTGTTTGGAATGAACACCTTCAGGATGGTAGCTCTTCGGGTACTGAGTATCAGACCACTCCCTAAAAGGGTTAAGGTAATACCTCCTTGCCCCTCCCTCTTGATTATACTCTATGCCCGTCGAACTAGGTTACAGGTGGTACCTCCAAGCCCCTCCCCTGGGTACCTGTGATGGCTCGGCGGACCTCTCTGGCCGCCTCCTCTCTGGCCTCGACAGAGGCCTGCTCACTGTACCAGGCAGAGTGGGGCGTGCAGATCAAATTTGGGGCGTCCTTAAGCACACCCTGGGAAAAACTGGGGAACACAGACACGCAAATACAGAGTCAGAAATGCAGAAGTATCCAACAGCGCTGCCTCTATGTATCTGAACAGCGATGTAATATGGCCTCAAATTTTCATGTGAATTTAAATAACTGTAAGAGTGGATACAAAACCAAAACCAAGAACTCTGACAGCGCTGTTTGAGTGGGTATACCAAGGGCTTTTCCAACCTTATCCACAAACGGCTGGTGTGTGTGTGTGTGTGTGTGTGTGTGTATCGGCCTTGGTTCCAACCATGCAATTATGCACTTGATCCCACGACTCAAGGTCTTTAGTAAGGATTCCATGACTTAATCGGTAGAATTGGGCGTGTAACAGCGTGGCTGGAACGAAAGCCTGCGCCCACACCCGGCGTTGCCGGATAAGGTTGAGATCCACAGCTTTATACGTTTGTGTGGAAGGCTTGGTATGTGTGTGTAGTGTGTGCGCGCAAAAACTGGCAAAGACTTAAGGGAACACAGGACACTACCCTCCAATCCTTCTCTTCCCTTCTCTATGTAAAAACTTCAACTCTCTCAGGATGTTGTGTGAAGATTTCAAACTTCTCTACTGCTCAATAAACCCCTGTTTAATGGGGTGAGAAACTACATTATTCATGCAGCTCCAAAAAATATTCGGCAGTTATTTGCAGATAACCAGTCAGCTTATTTTAAATGCACACGTACGGTTAATACCAGCTCCATTGGGGCCTATCTAGGTCCAGTAACAACCAATGTTTTATTCATGCGCAACAGAGCGGACTGCAAGTCCTCAAACGCTCAACATTAAATATTCAGAGAACCATGTTCTCACAGACACAAACTCCGACAAGACATCTCAAAGCTAAAATCAACATCAGTAGAACAGCAATTGCAAACGATGGACATTTCTTCCCCTAATGAGGCAAACTAAAATTACAGACTGTGCAAGTAATTTGAGGGAAATCAATGAATCACCACCGCTAATGAGCACACACTAAAAATCTAAATGCAAATGCCACATTAAATGGACCACAACATGAGGTGGGAGGAGGCGTGATGTAGCTTGCCATTACATCTGAAGTGAAACATTCAGCCAGATATTCAGTGAGATTTCAAATAATGTAGATAAAACCAGAATCACAGAGCAACAATTCTCAGACAGGCCCACGACTGACTCGCCCCCACAGTATAGAATGAATTCAGAGTTTTTAGCGAAAGATAAAGATAAATGAAGTTCGACTTCAAACAGGGCTGAGTGATATGGACAAAATCTATGATCCCGACTTTTTTGACTGAACACCTCGATATCGATATTTTGCCGATATTATCGGGACAAATGTTGGTGCTTTCACAAAATATTTACAAGATGATATTTTTAATAACCATTTATTAGTAATGTTGCTACAACGAAATAACTACGACACAGTGTTCCTCCTATGCATTCATCCATATTTCAGCTTAATTGGTTCTGTCAACAGTGTAAAATCAGCTTGAGGCAAGAATGGGTGTGACTTGTGTTAGCTTCGCCAATATCTCACAATCAAAAGAACAACTACAGAACTAGGCTTATACCGTCGGAGGCGACGGCTCGGCGTATATCCCCGAACGCCCCCAATCCTCCAATTCCCCAATCCTTGAATAGACTTTCATTTGAACTTAATTTCAGGTCAATCGGACAAATGGTTCTGAAGATATGGCCAAAATGGTAATCTTCCATCACAAAATATTGAACCATACAGGTATGATGTCATCATGTGACACGTTTTGAGGTCATGACCTTGCAGTTGCACATAGATTCATGTCAATTGGACAAATGGTTCCAAATATATGGCAAAAATGGTGAATTTTATGCAACAAAGCTCCACCTTGTGTCAAAATTCTGAACCAAACAGGTATAATGTCATCGTGGGACACATCCTCAGGTCATGAACTCTCATTTGAGGTCAATCGAACAAATATTTCCAGAGATAGACAAAACTGATAGAACAGTGATTTTTCAGTTTTTGGCCCCTGGTGGCCAATCTAGAAATTGTAAATTGTCCAAAATCAAATCAGTTCTTCCTCTTTATACTTACTTATATGCAAAAGATGAAATTTCTAATTGAAATATTACTGAATTTATCGCGTTAACACGTAGAGCAGTGCGGCGGCGGTCGGACCAAAAACATAATATCCCCGCAACGCCATTCGGCGTTTTGGGATATAATTATAGCAGTACTGGGGATGTGATAAAAATGGATGATGGAACAGAGGGAGTGAGAGAGGGGAGGAAGGAGAGAGGGGTAAGAGAGGGTCATGAGACGAGGCACAGGCTCACCTGAAGGGCTCTGACTCGTGTACGTCGAGGGCAGCCCCCCGTATCCGGCCCTCCTTTAGGGCTTGTGCAAGGGCCTTCTCGTCCACTAGCCCCCCCCTCGCGGTGTTCACCAGGAACGCACCCTGACGCATCTGCACACACAGCAGTCATACCGATTAACATAGTAAACACAGAACAAGCTTATGGATTCACATTACATACACACAACACAGTCATATGGATTAACATGGTATATACAGCACAGTCTTATGGAGTAAGATTATACATACAAACAACACATATGGTAAACACAGCACAGTCTTATGGATTCAGATTGTATGCGCACACACAGGCGCACACACAACGCAGTCATAAGGATTAACATGGTATACGCGGCACAGTCTGATGCACTCACATTATATACAAATGCAGTCTTATGGATTCACATTGAATACACACAAAACAGTCATAAAGATTAACATAATACACACACACAGTCAGTGCCGTCACATGGATTAGCATATGATACACAGAACAGTCATATGGATTAACATTATGCCGATCAGCCATAACATAATGACCTTGAGTCATTTCAATGACACCTGTCAGCGAGTGGGATATATTAGGCAGCAAGTACACACTTTGTCTTCAAAATTAATGTGCAGAAAGCAGGAAAAATGGGCTAGCGTAAGGGTGTGACTGACTTTGACAAGGGCCGAATTGTGATGGATAGACAACTGGGTCAGAGCATCTCCAAAACTGCAGTGTTTGTGGAGTTTTCCCGGCCTTCAGTGGTTAATACCCGTCTAAAGTGGTTGAAAAGCAGCCAAAAACCAGTGAAACAGTGACAGGGTAATGGATGGCCAAGGCTTATTGATGCAGGAGGGGACCGAAGGCTGGTCTGATCCAACTGAAGAGCTACTTTAACTCAAATTACTGAAAAAGTTCATGCTGGTTTTGATAAAAAGGTGTCTGAATGCACAGGGCGTTGCAGTTTGTGATGTACGCCGCCGGCCGGTCATAGTGCCCATGCAGACCCCAGTCTGCTGCTGAAAGCGCCAAGAGAAGAAGATGGCCTGATCTGATGAATCACGTTTTCTTTCACATGTGGATGGCTGGGTGCATGCTCGTCACTTACCTGGGGAAGACGAGGCATCAGGCTGCATTATGGGAAGAAATTTGTGATGCTTTGAACAACGTTATGCTCGAAAACCTTGGGTCCTGCCATTCATGTGGATGTTACTTTGAGACACTGCCGCTGGAAAGGGGGGGGGGTTGGGCAGGGGACCATTGCTCCCTCCCCTTTTTCCCTCCTCCCAATTTATTTTTAAGCACAAACAGTTTAGGAGGTTAGCGCCTGCATAGAGTATTGCTATGCTGTCTTCAAAGCTCCTGCATTGAGACATACTATGTACTGAAACATTGTTGCGGACTAAGTACATCCTTTTCATTGAAGCGGTAGTAGTGGAGTCCATACTCCGACGTGTCAGGGCTGTCTTGGGGGCAAAAGGGGGACCTACACAATATTAGGCAGGTAGTCATAACGTTATGGCTGATCTCTCTCCACGCACAACACAAAAAGACAGAAAAACACTAAGATGGACACAGACACGCAGGCAAGCAGACACACAGACCTGTTTGATAGTTAAGGTTGACCAGGAGATGGTTGTTTGTTCATTCAGATTGCAGCGTAAGGACACAAGGACACAACACAGACAAACCTGTTTGATGGTGAAGTCATTGATCAGGTGGTGGTTGTGTTCGTTCAGACTGCAGTGTAAGGACACGCAGTCCGAGTGCATGAGCAGATCCTGCAGAGTCGGCATGCGCTGGAGGCCTAAGGACCGCTCCACTCCGTCTGGCAGGTACGGGTCGTAGAAGATCACGCTGAACCCAAAAACCTTTGCTCTCAGTGCCACCGCCTGGCCCGTCCGTCCTGAAAAGGGAGACCATTTACAATTCAGTCATTAAAAACCCAATCCAATTCTGGGCCCTAAAGCATAGCTTCGGTTATCTGAAGAGCTAGCAGACAGTTCGGGATGAGACATTATTTCATAGCTTGCAAAATTGTACAGCGTACCACCCATATGTATGCGATCACATATTTAAGAAACATCCTTTGGTTTTTTGCCCCAACTTCACTAGCTACCTAGCTGTAACAGCGATTTCTCTTGAGCCATCAAGCTAGCTTAAGTCACAAAAATCTGAAAGTCCAGTTCGGACGGACGGACGAAAGCGCCACAACACATGTCAGAGAAGTTAATGCCCATTAAAGCTCGCTAAATTAATAAAGTTAGGGCAAAGCCAAAGCAAAGCACTTAAATATGTTAATTATGTACAAAAATTTCTCTCAGTTAACTTTCACTAGCTAGCTAGATGGCTATACAATACAAAGGGTACCAGGAAACCCACGCATGTACTGGATTGATGCACCACTGGACCTTTCAAAATAAGCATAGGTGCTTCTTAAAGGTGCACTATGCAAGTTTGTTGACATCACTTCTGTTGACATTCGAATTCAAACAAAACCGAGGTAGCCCGCCCCTCTCTCCGATAGTTCCCTCCCTCCCATGCATCCATAACTGTCAACTCTTGTCGGTGATTGGCCGGAACGGTTCGTTATGTTATGGGGCACAACCTGTGGCCCTTGTGTTTATCTGCAGTTTGTGACGCCTGTGCGGTCTCCAGAGCCCAGGGTCTTTTTTACAGTGAATTCAGGGGCAGGCAGCAAGCGGATCGTGGGGAGATGTCGGCGAATTGAAACAAAAATATAATCGCGCAGTACATAAAGGTGCACTATGCAAGTTTGTTTGAGATATCTGTGATAGTTCTGACTTTCATAAGGGTTCCAGTGACATTTTACTGACGTTCATGATCGGTCTTTCAACTTTTGTTTGTCTTAGCAGTGATATTGTGATGCTTCATTTGAGACTGTGAATTTTATCCATACATATTCATGATGTATTTTTTATTGCAGCAGATTCACATGTTTATGGTTTTCTACAACAGGAGGTGGAAATGTTAGTGGTTATCTAAAACAGTATCAGCGGCATCAAATGCAGACTAAGCTTTGCAGATCAAGTATTACAAAAATAAATGTATATCTGCCCTTAAATAAATGATCTAGTCTTATGTCCAGGTTCTATTACTGACTACTGACTGAGCTGTGCAGCCCCTTCCTCTATGCAATCTCTCTCCTGCACCTGGTTGCAGTTGGTTAACTTATGTGTTCTGTTTGGTAAAAAAATCTAAAGGCCCTCACAGCAACTGAAGAGGTAAATTTGGATTTCTGTATGGCAGACCCAGAAAGTGAAAAACCAGAAAGATCAAAATATCTCTGTCAACATCTCGCTTTCTCCATTGTCAACAACTGAATTTTTTTACAAGCATAAAATAAGACAAAAACACTGACAAAAAAACAGTCGCCCAAGAAGGAGGTCGAGTTTGGATATACTAACCGTAACCAGCATTAACCTGGTATCAGTGTTCAGAAGACCTGCTGCCATTGCGTTGCGTAAGTAGCTTGGTCGCATGCTTCTACATTAGCTTTGGTCTGCAAATTTATTAAGCTACAATGGCCAGGCTCCACTTTTAATAAGAAGACAGTGTCATCACTATAGCGTCATCACCATAGTGTCATCACTATCCCACAACCAAGGGCCATAACTCCATTACAAAAAAAAAAAGCTTCGACATCCATTTTCGAACTCAACATAGAGCACAAGCTTTTTTTAAGCATACAAAGTTTCACGCATCTATGTATAATGGCGTCGGAGAAATCTTGTCCCCATTGTGGCCCACATGGATGGACGGACGGACGGACCCCAATCAAATGCGATGTGCGACGGGGGATAATAATGTAAAAGCACGCCGTCAGTAACAGAATAGTCAACGACATGTAATACTTAGAAAGTGAAGCACTAAAACGGTGCCTACATACGTTTGATAGACTAGCATAGCGTTGTAGCTTTGTGCAAGAAATTACAATTTCAATCCAACATGACACATACCCATTTCTGAAAATGTGGCTAAAGAGGGCGAATAATCCCTTTTAGCATTAACAGGAACTATTCACGCAAATAAAGCCTGAAAATATTATATTTGAAACAGGCTGAGAGAACAGAAATAAAAAGAGACTAAAAGAGACACATTTAGTGTTACAGTAAGAAGTGTGTGCTTGAATTTCTCTCACCCAGGCCAATGATCCCGAGCGTTTCCCCCCGGATTCGGGCTGCGCCCCCGGCCACCTCTCGGATCTGCTCCACGCTGGAGGCGCGTGTCCCCTCTCTCAGGGCCTGATGCATCCAGGTCACCCTCCTGTACAGATTCAGGATCAGGCACAGAGCCGTGTCTGCCGTCTCCTCTACTGACGAGGCCGGGACGTTACACACTGCAATACCTGAGGGGGAAGAGTGTGAGAGTTTCAGAGAGGGGGAGAGCGCATGTGTGTAAGAGAGACAGAGTGTGTATCTCAGAGAGACCGGGAACGCGTGTGTGTGTTACCTAGTTGAGGGAGTTAGTGAGAGGAGGAGAGATGGGAGGAGACCATGAAGAGAGATGTGAGAGAACGGAGAGAGGGAGATGGAGAGGCAGGGATAGAGGGAGAAAGAAAGGCATGCAGACAAGAGGAGGGTACAGACGGGGAGAGTTGTGATCGATAGGCAGATGGAGAGAGAGTAGACACAATTTAGAAGGATATAAAAAGAGAGGAAGGGCAATATAGAAAGTAGGAGGGAAAGGAAAAGACTAAAGACCAAGTGAAAGAAAGACACCGAGAAGATGGGAGAGGAAAAAGATTGAAGGAGAGAGATAGAGGATTGATTAAGAGTTTAGAGAGGGAGAAATAGATAAGAATATGAGGAAGAGAAGAAAGACACACCCAGTTCAGCCGCTGCCTTGATGTCCACATTGTCATAGCCGCTGCCGATGCGCACGATAATGCGGAGCCCTTTGAACTTGTCCAGGTCATCCCGCGAGAGTGTGATGGTGTGGTACATCAGCGCCCCCACTGCCTCGTTCAGCACCTGCAGCACAGGGCGTACTCTGAGACTACATTACCCATACATCCTCGCTACTTGCCAAGGCTCCAGAGGTTAACTGAAACCAATAATGACAAGCTGCCCTCAGAACAAAGCAGGGCGGGACCACAGACAGGAAGAATGACTTAGACAGACAACTTGGTACAAATCGAGAAACTGATAACTACAGGGAGGGGAAAGGAGGCAGGAAATGTGGTGCACACAAAAAAAAGGAACAGGAAATGGGGCCCATGGGAAATGAGATACACAGGAAATGATGTATACAGAAAATGAGGAAAAGGAAATGGAGTATACAAGAAAAGAGGAACACTAGAATTGGGCAAGCAGGAATTGGAGAAGATTGGACAATGGGGCAGTTAGGAATTAAAAAAAAAGAAATGACAATATAAAGATGTTGAGTAAGTGAGATACACACAGGAAGTGAGGGAGACCAACAGGATGGAAAAAGCAAGGAGGGAGGGTGGTCATAAACAGGCCATTGGATTTGAGGAAGAGTAGATGGACAAACAGCTGTATGGACAGATGGATGAGATACCTTCTCATGGATCTCTTGGGTCGACTGGGCGTCGCAGAATGCCACTGTAGCCACGTCCTTGAGGACGGGCATCTCTACGGTGCAGTCACGCCCATCCAGCAGCGCCACCAGGGGGCGTGGATGCAGCGGGCCGTTCAGAATAGGAGGGCGAATGCCTTGGACAAGACAGCCAGAACAGAGAAGGGAGGCCCGTAAGCACAGCTTTTACATTTTACACCAAGACTTTTTACACCAGTCTGTGTTGAGCACAAGTGCAGACCCGCGCAGCCCTTGACTGTATGCAACCTTCAAAACCAGAAAAGAAAGAATTAATGTCATATTACAGTATTACGAAATCTAAAATCTGTGACAATATCGAAATAATATTGATATATTGTTCAGCCCTATCCCAAGTTGGAGTTGGAAAGCATGATGCGTCTCTCTCTCTCTCACACACACACACACACACACACACACCTGCGGTCTTCAAGGTTACACCATATAAACCAGTGTCCGACTGGCATGTTTTTCACAGAGAAAGATAAACTCAATGAGAAATTCCAATAAACAAACCAATAAGAGCCATCAGGAGATGGCATTTCCCCCCTGCCCCACATCATCAACTCCGGATTAGCAAAAGGCACCACGTCAGGTCATGATTAAAGTGCACACCAAGATTTGTGAGAAAATATTGAACGGTTTTGAGGTGATGCTCCGGAAACGAAATGGTCACAGACAGACGGACGGACAGACAGACAACCACCCACCACCCATGATTATATCCCCCCACATTATTCTGTGGGGGGGGGTATAATAATAAAAGATTTGCAAAGTGACCTGACTTTACTACAGGACTGTCACACCTGGACAGTGGACACAACTCAATGACCGAGAACATGACAGCCTACACAAGCAAAGTCAAGAACTTCTCAAAGAAAAGCTAAAGCTGGTAGCACCATGACAGTAATCTCACAGCCTAGCTGAACTTGCATTTTCTTATTGCTGCTATCTTGCATCCATGGCCTCCATGCACACTGGGCTAAGTGCTAAACCTCGATGCCCCAACTTTGCACAGGCTTGCTCATCAACACCTTAAATTTGCTCCACAACAGCTTAAATTTGGGGGGAAAAAAAAAAAAAAAAAAAATCTGCTTATGAGTCCCTAACAATGCGAATGCTCCATGCCCATGTGCAGTTTCGGATTGACTGACCAAAAGATTGAGGAGAAAGGAGGATTCAGACAGCCAGAATTTTTCTCATTTTATATAAGGATTTTTTTCAAGGCCAACAGTGTCTGGGAGTCAATAATGGAGAAAGACAGTCAACATCAGTTAGCATCACTGAGTTTACATTTCCACCACAATAAAGGCATCATGAGTGCACTACCTAAACACATTACCTCGTTACAGGAGTAATGTAGGGGCAAAGTCCAGACTGCAGCTCTAACAGCTGTTCTGACCTTCATGTGGCTGTACTGGGACTTGAACCACCAACCACCTGGATCTAAGCTAAGCTCTTCAAAGGTCCCATGTAATTGAAATAATTTTGCTCATTTTTACACGTAAATATTTATATGGATTGATAATTTTTTGTGCGTACTATTTAAAATGCGAGTATTGTGACTGTATACATCACCTCAGAGGGGAAGTTCACTGGTGCAAGGTCAGCATATCTAAAAAGTGCATCTAGAAATAGATTTATTTCTTCTTTGTTGAACAAAAAAAGGTTACCATTTCTGCTTACTTGCTGCATAGATTATGGCCTGAAACTATCATCTCATTGCTGTATGGGGTACTTAAACGTTTGTTTTACTTTACTAGGCACAGAGAGAGGAAGCTGGGGTCCATAACAGTCTACCTGTCATAACTAAGGCTGATGTAACTTTGCTGGTCAAAATACGCACCATCACAAGACAGTCAGCAAGAATAAATGTCAATTATCAATAATGTAACCTTGTAAATCTATGTAAGCTGAGGCTTGCACAGACATGGCCAGGGTCACACGAGTGAGTACTATACACCAGTGACGGACGGCGAAATAAAAAAGGTTGAAGCGTTGAATATAAGCGCTTGAAATTATTATTGGTCACACAAAAACACTCAACATTATCAGATTCAACGAGTTGTCCTCACTAATTTAACAAAAAGATGACGCATCATTTCGACAAAACATTCCATTTCAATCGACATTATTCATTTGCGGATTTTTGTTGCTTATTTTCGCTTTCTTTCTTGTAATTAAACAATCATAAAGCTAAGATTTGATATATCAGGATGTGCTAAAAGCAAACACAAAAGTAAACATCGTAGTTCATCTTTTTTTTTTGTAAAACGAATAAAATTTTTCTAATCGTTGCAAGTTGCAACATTGCATTAAGAAGGAAGCTGTGAATTTAACTCATCTAACTGCCGATGGCTCATTTTTGGCCTGCGCCGAGCAGCGGCCAGGCTCTTAGACAACGACATTAGCATTTATGAGTTGCTGAGTGAGTGACTGACTGACTGAGTGATCAAGTTCAGCGATTGGTCGGTCGGCAGGGAAGAGGGGGCCAGGCCATGTACTAGGTGCATCTAGTCTTGTTATAGTTGGAAAACGTGTTCATCAAGGGAAATGATCGAAAACAGATTGAGGCTTATGAGGGCTCATCTTAACGAGCAGAACTGGCTAGACCTGATGGTCACAACTGTTTGCGGAGTTCATGTGAAGGCAATTTAAGTGAATGATTGAAAACAGTTCAAGACCAATCATTATTTTCAGGGAATGGTCAATACTTCACCAATTTTAAGTTCACCAGGCACCATTGTTATATGAGCCCCCAATTTTGCCGACTGGATATCAGCAAAAGTGACTTCATAATTATTCATTTCGCATCATACTGACATTGCATTGACTTCCACATTGGGCTCATAATGATACAGTTGACCTATCCCAGCTGCCTAAATTCCAGCTTGAACTTCACAATCTTCAGACAAATCTGATATTTTAGCGGACCCCAAAAACAAAGCATTTTCTCTCTCATCCTCACTACTATTGTTGGAAGTGTTGCACATGATTTGAGAAGAATTCAGACGTGAAAAATGGAAATGTTTGTTTGCAGCTTGAGACAAATGTCTGGGTTACTGCATGTAAAACCCCCTTCCCCCAACTCTGCTGAGAGCATGGTCCTTCTGGAGATTTTAGCAATTTTCAAAGGGCGTTCCTGAGCAAGGTTTTAATTTGAATTTAACACTTCTCATGAATAGAAGTATGAAAAAACTAGTGTCAGATTCAAATTCACATGGTGAAAGTACTGAAGAAAGGTATAAAAGCATATTTTTGAAATTTTGAATGTCATGGGACCTATAAACACTCAGCTACATAAAGCAGGCTAAAACTGCCTGCCATCAGGCAAAGTGAGAACTGCATGTCAGTGATGGACCATAACTGTAGGATATAATTCAATCAGCTGCATACATCCACTTCAAGGGAAGATCTTCACACCCCACACTAAAGCTGCACTGTTAAGCAGAACTCCACATAACATGCATGCTTTGAATAATCTACATTTTTAAATCATTATTCATTTTCAACCTAGTATGTTTTGGGCAAGGGTTATTTTATACTTCGAGCCATTAAAACGCATGGGTGAGGTGTGTACAGTATTGCAAATTTAATCAATTGCTTTTCCAGTGAGATATGAGTAGAAATAAAGAAAAGCGTGCGGTATTATAATCCTGAAGCACCACATGGACGTGCCGAGCACTTAGGGAATAACAAACATTGAGTTGTTTTTGATGTGTACAGTGATGTTGGACTTGTTCCCTAGGCTGTGTTTAATAGCTTGCATTCACAGCTGTTTAGGGTTTACATTTCTGCGGGACATGAATTTCAGTGAATTCAGTTGTTAATATTTTTTTTTTGTTTACACTCAGTTTGGAATGCACCTGATCAAGATATTTGCCGATTACCCAAATAGAGATAAATTTAAGAACTCAATTAGCACCAACAACATTGATTCAACTGTATGTTCCATCTACCATACAGCTCACATCATAACGGAAAAAATCGTCTCCTTAATTTACCACTGTCTTGCCGTCTTTGTATCGCTTCTCTACCGCTGGACTGCTTCGTTGTTTCGCCTTTTCACTGCCGACAATGATCGTGAGGCGGCGCCAAGTAAGAAAGCATAGTTCCTGACCACGTGTGGTTTCCTTAAGTGACCGAATCCACATGACCACACATCTTTACCGGTGGGAGGTAATCTTTGATCTAACCGCTAGTGGCAACTATAGGCATTCAGCCTTTCCTCTGGTACTTGAGCAGTGCTCACACTTACACTACCCACTGTTCAGTAAGAATCACTTGATGCAGGATATTTTAAAACAAGTCGACATGGTCTACAACATCCCCCGCCAATCGTGCGCTTCTCATTTTCGAACTCAATCAAGGCCTTTATGGTCTGAAGCTACACACCAAATTTGGTTACTGTATCTGTAGTAGTTTCTGAGTAAAGCTGTCCCCTTTATCTCGGACGGACGGACGCACACACGCACGGACAGACGCACGGACGGACGGACGGACGGACGGACGGAGGTCAAACCTATATCCCCCTCCCACTTCGTGTTTGGCGGGGGATAATAACGGATTAATTGAGAGAACAGAAGAAGTATTGTAGTATATTTTCAGGTACACCAGTGTGAGGGAGTGAGGTCAGCTGAGAACAGGCATCGCTGAAAGTCCAGGGGAGACAACGGCCAATTTGTGTTGCTCTCTGTACCGACACTATGCACCTAAAACTGAAAGGTTACTGGCTAACCTCAAGAGAATATGCATGGTCTTATATTGTTGCCTTTGTAACTTCAAGTGTGTCTGTATAAAACATGAAATGAGGAAATTAAACAAATAAAACGCAAATCTTCATTTATTTTATCTCGCAAAAACTAGTCGCAACATTCCTTATAAATTCAGGTGCACTTATCCAAAGGAAAGTGAAAAAGGGTGTGGACAACACAGCCCTGTACATAATAAAATATCGTTATTCTGTCTCGCACAGAAACTCGGTCAAAATATTCATAATGATGGTATATCTGCCAAGCTGAAGAGCGTCTGGATAACGAGAACCGGAACCCGAATAACCAATGTCAAAACTTCGAGTGGGGATTTCCCTTTTTTGGCATTTAGTGCGAACCTGCAAAAAATATAACCTCAACTTTAAGTTTAAAATGAAATAAGATACACGCTGGGCCACCTGTGATGTACATCCTGGAAGGGATTCGAGACTGGGTACTATATTTATAAATGTTTTGCATCACTGTGCCCCGCTTTCTCAGACAACCTACAGCGTTTTTACCCTCATGTTGCTCTGAAGTTACCGTTACCTTCTGCCGACCCCACCGCAATAGAATTCTGTTTTGCCCACCGGCAGGGGTCGGCAGCTTTTTCACAGTAGCGCACAATTGGCCATCGCGCTACAGGGTTCCCAATTTGGGAAGGGACTGCCGGATATGGGGATAAAATAGTAGCTTTGTTCGATGCTCCAGCGCCTCCTGCTGGCCAGACGGGCGCTTGTCAGGAAGACTCTGGGTTTGTTCATGTCCGGGTATCCTCCGCCCTCGTTCGGAACTTACGAAGATTCAACCAATGAGTGTATAAGAATCAGTGGCTGACGGGCACGTGCTTCGGAGGAGAGTCGTGAGCTGTCTTCACTATCCTGAGTTGGCAGCAAGGGGTCGCATACGAGCAAGCTTTGTACATAGTTCACCAATTGGGCATTCAAGATTCGGGTGGGATTGGAGATGCCAAATTTTTTTTTGAAAAAGAAGAAGAAGAAAAAAAAAAAGAATTCTGTTTTGATGTGATCTGTACGTATGTAAAAACTCAAACAACGTGTTCTGCTGCAGAGCATTGTGTGCTCACAAAGCAAATGCATTACTAAAATTCCGCCAAGCTTAACAGTAACAGGCTCTGTGTGTCTACGCATTGAGGAGTTGAGACTACCATAAATTTGGCTTTATGCGTTAATGCGCATGGAGAACGCAAAGACATCCGCGGGGACGTAGGGTACGCAGTAATACGCAGCGGTGCGCAGACATCGAACGCAAAAATTAAACGTTTAATTTTTTGTGCAGACCGCTGTGGAAAGCTCCTATACGCAATGAAACGCGTTACAAACGCACCTGTGCATATTGTACATGTGATCTGAACGTAGTATGAACGCGCCCATACGTGTCAAGCATGTGATCCGCACATGCTTCCATTCTGGATGGGGTCATCCGCGCTCAGTTTCCCGCGGATCTGTCATTTTCGTTGTGTATGGCCATTCGCGCCCCTACGCAGCCAGATGTGAAAGAGTCTTCAGGTACATTTGTCGCGTTTCCCAGGTGAAGTGACGCAAGTGTCCCAGGGACATAAAATTTCTAGTTTTATCCGTGGTACTTTGACAGGCTAAATCAATTGGCATTTATGAATTAGACGTTTAATGCTCCAGATTAAATGGAAGATTCCATCCACTTTCATCCCTGGAATGTATCCACCATTTAAAAAAAAAAAAAAAAAAATCTCAATAGCAAGCAATTTCAACTCATATTGTGCAACAACACTCCTCCCCATTTTGAAGGAAAAAGTTATACCAAGACTATTGAGATTAGTCCAATACTGACTCAAATAGCTGGATCGATTATCGGTGATGGGCCGATCTAGTATCAGACACCACAATTTTAATAAATAACAAGCCAGTAAATAAATAACACATAAAAAGTCTCCGACCAAAGATCGAACGCGGGTGGACATTCAAAAGTCTCAAGAGGAAACAATTTTGAAAGGCAACCATCACCAGTGTTAGAGATGTTCTCCAGAAATAATCTTGATGGACATGCATATAGACACACACACGCACCGATGCACAGCCTAAAGGGTCATTTCCTATGATTTTACCCAGAGGTACCACAGAGACCAATATAGATTTAGCTCGAAAATTTTGTGGGAGTACCTCCAAATGCAGCAAGAAAACAAGCAAAATTTTAGGCTTAAACTCTCAAGGGTTCCTGAGATGTGGCCCTCAAAAAAAATGGGTGCCACATCCACTTATTTGCATGATTGCATATAATAATACATATGGGGATTTGGAGGCAAATATCTCGGAAACAAACCAGAGTTTGGGGCTGAAAATTGCTACCGTGAGTATTTTAGGTCCAAGCTTTCAGAATTCATCAGAATTAGAGCTCTCATTTTTCAATTATTCGCCTCTGAAATACTAATCTATTCAAGGGCAGAAATACAAATTTGATTTTCAAGGGTCTCCCCTTTCAAGGGTCACTGACAGAGAGCTAATGATGCAGGATTCTGTCCATTAGTGGACAGATCTGCCTGCCATAGAGTGATTGACTACCAAGAGCCTGTGATATACAAAACTCAAAACCAGTGAAGTTAGCACGTTGTGTAAATCGTCAATAAAAACAGAATACAATGATTGGCAAATCCTTTTCAACCTATATTCAATTGAATACACTGCAAAGACAAGTTACTTAATGTTCGAACAGGTAAACTTTGTAATTTTTTGCAAATATTAGCTCATTTGGAATTTGATGCCTGCAACGTGTTTCAAAAAAGCTGGCACAAGTGGCAAAAAAGACTGAGAGAGTTGAGGCTAATTGGGAACAGGTGAGTGCCATGATTGGGTATAAAAGCAGCTTCCCTGAAACGCTCAGTCATTCACAAATAAGGATGGGGCGAGGGTCACCACTTAGTGAACAAATGCGTGAGCTGATTGTCGAACAGTTTAAAAACAACATTCCCTAACGAGCTATTGCAATAAATTTAGAGATTTCATCATCTACAGTCCATAATATCGTCAAAAGGTTCAGAGAATCTGGAGAAATCGCTGCACGTAAGCGACAAGGCCGAAAACCAACATCGAATCCCCGTGACCTTCGATCCCTCAGGCGGTACTGCATCAAAAACTGACATCAGTGTGTAAAGGACATCATCACATGGGCTCAGGAACACTTCAGAAAACCACTGTCAGTAACTACAGTTCATCGCTACATCTGCAAGTGCAAGTTAAATCTCTACAATGCAAAGCGAAAGCCATTTATCAACAGCACCCAGAAACGCCGCCGGCTTCGCTGGGCCCAAGCTAATCTAAGATGGACTGATGCGAAGTGGAAAAGTGTTCTGTGGTCTGACGAGTCCACATTTCAAATTGTTTTTGGAAACTGTGGACGTCGTGTACTCCGGACCAAAGAGGAAAAGGACCATCCGGACTGTTATAGGCGCAAAAGTTCAAAAACCAGCATCTGTGATGGTATGGGGGTGTATTAGTACCCAAGGCATGGGCAACTTACACATATCTGAAGGCACCATTAATGCTGAAAGGTATATACAGGTTTTGGAGCAACATATGTTGCCATCCAAGCAACGTCTTTTTCATGGACGCCCCTGCTTATTTCAGCAAGACAATGCCAAGCCACATTCTGCACGTGTTACAACAGCATGGCTCCATAGTAAAAGAGTGCGGGTGCTAGACTGGCCTGCCTGTACTCCAGACCTGTCACCCATTGAAAATGTGTGGTGCATTATGAAGCGTAAAATACGACAACGGAGACCCCGGACTGTTGAACAACTTAAGCTGTACATCAAGCAAGAATGGGAAAAAGTTCCACCTGAAAAGCTTCAAAATTTGGTCTCCTCAGGAAAGGGTTTTGTAGGTTCCAGTTGACAAAAGGGACATTTTTGACCTAATTTTTGGCTGGCAAGCTGATGTGGGCAAATAACCACAGATATGAAAGTCCCCCCCCACATGAACAGACATCTTACCTTTATTTTTCAAAATTTCAGCTTACTTTCTCATCTCCTCCACTGTAAAATGTTTTTTTTTTTTTTTTTTTTTACATAGGGCTTGTACTCAGAAGTCGGAATTTCCGAGTCGGAAGTTTCAACTGGAACGCACCCCCCGAGGTCAGATTTCCTACTCGGAAAGTCGGATAATCTTCACAACCCCAGAGTTAACATTCAAAGATGGCTGCCCGAAGAGTAAACAGTAATTAGAAGCTCCTGTAATATTCCGTTTATTACTTCTGACTCGTGTTTGTCACACTAAATCATCTGTATACATTGTTTGACGTATATACATGGAAATCCACCGTGCTTGAATATTGCAGAAGGACCGCATATTTGTCCATAAGTTGCTTATATTCGGAGAAGGCAAACGCGAGAATAGCTTTCGTAGACGTGACCATCTTGTCTTACTACTCTTCTTCCCGATTTATGGCGGTTGGGAATTTCTTTCCAAATTTGTAACTAGAACGCTGATAACTCGGCTGTGACATCATTCCCAGCTCCGACCTCCAACTTCCGAGGTAAATGGAACGCAGCATAAGCCTTCTGAAAGCACAAGAGCTAATATAATTGATGGCAGCTTCTTTGGAATGAGGGCAGTGTCCTGAGGAGCAAGCCAATAAAACCTAGTACACTGTCCTTGCAGTTCAAGTGCAGAGACGATGCATATTATGTTCTGGAATGGGACCGAGCAGGCATTCTTACAAACAGAGGGGTCATGACAGAAGTCCTTTGTTTGTGTGCTGTAAGAAGAAGATGAATACTATTCTTATATTCAGGTTTAAGCTCACTGATGGTAAGGAAACCAGATTTTCAGCAGTATGAATGTTTGTGGCACCCCTAAGCCAAACAAAACCCAATTTTGCATGTCAGAAGCCATGTTGATGGTTCAATGAAACTACTGATTAACCTTCTTTTGTTTAAACCAGAGGTTAGGCAGTGGAAATGATGCAAAAGTGGTTTCAAAATTCTTTCAACAGTGAAAGAGTAGAGACTAAGAGATGAGTTTCCTAACAAATAAAGACAAGATATGAATAATTATGTAGGAAAATTTCATTACCATGGGTAACTGCCCACCAGGTGAACTTGGTACCCAAAAATCTGGGAAAATATCCTTTTAGCGGACATTTTAGTCCCATATAAATACTCAATACTGCAGACAGCCCACAAATAAAAGGAATCCAACATCAGTAGCCCTCTGTCAGTGATACCTGGGCTAACAGGTGACCCTTATTTTCGCCCATAAGCTTCATATTTCAGGAGCTAACAACTCAAAAATGAGAAAAGAAACTCCAATTCTGATGACAAATTCCAAAAGCTAGGGCCCAAACAACTCAGGATGAGTCAAATAAAAACTAGTGACTGTTTTCAAGGCAAAAAAAACAAATGTCTCCCCCCCACCCCAATGCAGCCACCGTTCAATATTAATAACCTCAATGTAGCCAAAGGCATATCTGAATGACCTGATGCAAATGTGCACAAATTCTCAGGGTAATATATCTAGCAGTTTCTGAGTTATGGTCTGGAAATGGTGGGAACACCTACGCAGACGCGCACAGGAAACTGGACAAAAAAACATTATGTACCCCCTTCCTTTGGGGGGGCAGACATAAAAATAGCTGTGTTACCGGTTTCCCAACCCTACCTACCGACTCTGAACATTTTTGTGTTTTAAATTTAAAATAAAGAGAAATGAAGCGGACCCCTGATGTCTGGCACAATGTCATTGATTGCTCGCATTGCCTTTTTTCTTGTTCATTGGTTTTGCCATTTTGCGGTCCGTTGTTATTCTCCTGCAGAGCCCTCATGTGAAGCTCCGTGCAAAAGCCCATTGAATGTTTGTGAGCGTCTTTTGTGAGAGTTCACAAGAAATCTTAGCCAATCAGAATTCATTAAAATGATTTGACTAGCCAAAATAAAAACATGATCATTAGCGGTTTAGTTTTTTTAATCAAAAGTTGGAAGTATAGCTTGAGTCAAGGATTGTTCTTTTAAAGATGTTTCAGAAACTATGTTAGCTGGATCAACCTATGCAATGAAACACGTTTGGATAGCTAGTGGTGACAGATTCCCGTAGCCCTCCATTCATTGATGCAAACTGTATCACAGATAAGAAATACAGTATTATTTAGAACATAGTTGTCTCAGTCCAGCTCAGTGCCATTTAAACATATACTGATTGTACAGCATCTTGAAAACTTTCACAACTTTTCTTGTTCATTCAGTTCATGAAAGTTTTGTATTAGTATGTCAGTGCATATTTATATGCTGAATGTAACACTCACAAAAATCATTTACTGGTTGCACGTCTCTCTCAGGTTTGGCATATGCCGAACATATTGCAGTGATGGTTAAAAAAAAGAAGAAGAAAATGCCTGCCAACCCAACCCAAATCAGTGCAAGAGGAAACACACCTATTATTTCATTTGGCCATCGTATTTTTAGCCCCAAACTTAGTTTGCAAGAACTTGACCTCAAAACACCCTCTAGATTTGCATTTTGTGAGTGCAAAAAGTGGGTGCTGCACCCAATTGATTGGAAGCTCTTGGAAGTTTAAGCCAAAAATTTTGCTTTAGGCTCATCATGCATGTTGAGGTAATCCATCAAATTTTCAGAGCCAAACGAGTCTGTGACCATACAAGACTCCTTAACTATGGGAGAGTTCGTATGGAATGACCCTAAATCAATAGTCGGGTGGTAGGGGACCAACAATTCAGAAAATTTATATAATTATTACTTTATGGGAAAGCAATGTTAAAGTCAAGCCTGATGTTGCCTTATATATAAAAAGAACGATCCCACTCTCTGCCACACAGTGAGGCACGCCGCTTATCAGGCAAACACTGGAAACGGATGGGTACCCTGAATCAGCCGATGCCCAAATCCCAGTGATCGGCAGCGGGACTAAAAAAGCGTCACATTAGACAATCACTAATCAATACTGGTCTAAAAACTCCCTTTAAATTCTTTTTAAAGCACTATATTAATAGAAATACTTTCCAACAAAGGCCCAGCCAGGACAGCCCAATTACAATGCAATGGCTCAGGGGCTCAAGTCAACCTAGATCAAGACGGGAACAAAAAGGGTTGTTTCCAAAGAGGAGATATTATGAACTAAAAGGAACTATAAACTGCCAACTTCTAACCAAAACCCACACAGTGCAGCCTTTAAAGAGCATGTTGGAAAGCCAACTCCACCATCATCTTCTTCCTCAATCACTGGTCCTTGAGCTGAAACAGCTGAGGGGGTGTAGGTAGCTGTGGGGCTTTGGGGTTTCCCCCCCCCCAGTCACCATGACCCAAATTCCCCTCCGTCTGAGAGGCAAAGACCCCTGCCCTCAAAAAACAATGCAAACCCCTCCCCCCAGCCAACCCCCTGCTCCTCAAGTATATCACACACATCCAAATGCATGAGCTATTCTCGTTAATTATTTCATATTATTTACTCCTTTTTTTCTTAGTTTTTGAAAGGCCACTGAATTTTTTTTACCTTCAAGAAAAAATAAAAAATAAACAGCGACTGTAAACAGTCGTGCCTTTTTTACGCAACGGACTGATGTGAATGCCCAAATAAAAGCACGCTGACATCAGGCCCAGTATATAGGCCAAAGAGAGAGGAACAGTGTATGGAGTGCTCCCAATCAAGAGTCACTGCCAGAACTATACATAGACGCCATCAGAGGCGAAGACAAAAGACTGACGCGCAGAATTAATCGAGGTGAAAGGTCGCCCAATGAGAGCATGCGAGTAGGCGAGTGCGCGCACCAGGGAAGCCGCTAATGCATTCATTAATGACAGCACCAGTGTGTTAGCACTTTTGGTTAGTGCCCATACCCTGCTAACAACTGTTAGGCAATAAATCTATTTGCCCTGATGGAGTCTAGACGGAGCTTAATTCTCCTAGAGACAATGACTATATCTACACATAATGTGTACTCACAACACCACTCAAATTAACTCCACTGACCACACATACACATCAGAGGAGAGAGTACGCTCATGCACACAGCGTCAGCTGCTGAGCCCAATACTTCGACAGGATTACATAAAGACACCCCCACAAGCAACAGAACAATACAAAACCATCCATTATCCTAAACTAAATATTAAAATGATCATCACGTAGAAAGGCCAAATAAAAAAAAAAAGAAAGAAAAAAAGTGCGTTTCCAGTTTCCCTACCTTACCTACGTCATTTGGGCCAACCCTAAACATTTTAACATTTTCAATTGAAAATAAAAAGAAATGAAGCCGACCCTCAATGTCTGTCCCGACGTCATTGATTACTTGCATTGCATTTTTTCTTGTTGGCTGGTTTAGCCAATTTGGGGACCGTCGTTATTTTCCAGCAAGGCTTCGTGCGAAGTTCCGTGAATGTTTGTGAGTGTCTTTTCGATTCAACGGTAGCTCAGGATTTATCTTAAACCTCACAGAATTGAAAATGCAATTCAGAACTGTTTTGCCAGTTAGCCCGTTGCATGATGATGTACGTGTTAGGCATTTTAAGACTGAAGAGGGGTCTCGCTGAAAGATGTGTGCTAGCTACCGCATTAAAATGATCAGCAATTCAGCCAAAGCCTTGTAGGACCTCGATTTAATCAATAGTTATGACAGCGTGGTCTTTTTGCATTTCTGACTCAGTGTACAACACCAATGATAATTGCACATACTGTACCTTCATTTCACAACTGCAGTAGACAGCTGGATAGCTATGGAGCTGCAGGATAACCGTGGAATTGTAAACTGTGGCATTATGAGGCTTTGATTGAATCACTATTATTTTTATAGTGCAAGATGGCTTAGTAAACACAAGCAGAAGCAATGCGCTGTCATGGAATGCCCAACATCGTACGATGCGGTGCCTGACTGCAATCAACAAAATGTGATGCAACTTCACTGATTCAAAACTTTCATCAGCGCAAATATCTGCTGATGTGCAAAGCGAGACAGTGATAACCCACTTCTGCCCATAGTGCCTAGCATGAATGACCTCATGCAATAGGTTCATTTGAGAGAAATGCAAAGGTGTTGGCAGGAACAGCATTGTCCAGAGACCATATGGAAAATGTTATGATGAAAAATGATTTGACTTGGCAAAATAAAAAACATTGTCACTTTGTGGTTTGGATTTTTCAGTTAAAAGTTAACATCCAGTCTGACTCATAGATAGTCGTTTTAAAGATTTTTTTTTTTTTTTTGGTACTAGTTCAGCTGGATTAAACCCCACATCGAGTAGCCAAGTCATAATGTGCAAAATAATCACACTGTCACCCAATACGGACCACAAAACAAAACTATGCACCAAGTAAGTACCACAAACCAAGACCCTAATTAGACAAAAAAACTAAGAACTACACATCCAATAAACACCATACACCATCCCCCAATGTAGACCACAAAACAAAGAACTTCAAATCACATACATGATCACTCCATACAGACCACAAAAATAATAAAAACTACATATCAAATAAACACCACACAAAGTTGCCCAACAAGGACCACAAAACTAAGAACTACTACATACAAAATAAATGCAACATGCCATCACCCAATACAGATGAGAAAAACCATGTACTACACCTCTAAAAAACAGTACAGTCACTCAATATGCAAAGCAAAACAACTACTCTTTAATAATACACCACATACCATCCCCCAATACAGAATGTAAAACAAAACGAGTCAAATAAATATCACTCAACATCACTCAATACGTACCAAGAAAAAAAAAAAAAAAAAAAAGACGTAGTCACCCAAATCACGTAAAAAAATACAGATTGCAAATAGAACTACTCGCCAACTCAACACCAAATAAACACATTAATGAAGTATCATCACGACAGACTGGCGTCATAATAGCACATCGTCGTGAACTAAAACCACACACTGCATCTCTCCACAACCCAGCACACATCTGGAGGGCACAGATGATTTCCTGGAAAAAAACATGTCCACAAAGCATGTGACAACGTGCAACATCTATGAGACAGCACCGAACTGCCAAGCCCAGGGCGACGAAATTTCTGATCATCTTATTCCGCAAAGACTACCACACTCCTAGCTTCAAAGCCAAAGGAACAGAAATAAAACACAATTCTGTGAATAGAAAGCAAAAAGCTGTACTAACCTACCAAAGAGGAGGACAGCGTTACAGCATCACATCTTGTAGTAGAACTACAGAACAGGGCATAAATGTATACACCCACATCTCAGAGGTCACTTAATAGTGCGTTTGTAAGTGGTATGTTTGGGCCAAGATAATGAGGTTGCAGTGTGTTTCTGCATCAACACACAGGTGTAGCACAGTGGGGGGGACGGAGCGTGGGGGGCGGGCGGGCGGGGAAGGAGAAGAGAATCGCAGGCATGACGACAGCGTGAATTTTCTCCTCCACCCCATGGCGACAGCAGAGACGCAAGCCGACCGCGAACGCACGTAGAGAGAGAGGGAAAAAGAGAGAGAGAGAAAAAAAAAAGTACAGCACATATTTGGGATTCCTTCCCGCCCAAAAGACGCCCTGTCTCTCCTCCACCCTCGGAACTGCGTCTGCGGTCTCTCTCTGGGCAGAATCTCATCCTTTAAGGACGCTGAACTTCACATGCCCGAATGACTTCATCGTTAACCCGCAAAAAAACCTCAAGCCCTTTCACTGGAAACAACATCCGGCAAAGAAATAAAGAAATCATTACGAGATTTAAAAGCGGCAAGATGGCTTCACCAGATCCATTTAAGAAATCAGCAGCAATGTGTCGCTAACGCCACGACGCCTGAAATTCCCTCTGTGGACTTCAGGAAGGAAGTTCTATCGAAAAAAAAAAAAAAAAACACACAGGCACAAAAGCGCAGAGCAAACACAAATGCTCTTTTCCCTCCTGCTCTCCCTCTCCGTCTCTATCTGTCTCTCTCTCTCTCCTCTCACACACTCCCCCTCTCCCCTTGAAGCAGGAGAACAAAAAGAACAGGCTGTTTAAAAAAAAAAAAAAAAGAGAGCGAATACTAATGACTGCATTGGGGGTGACGGTGGCGGTAATGCATGTTTTTGCTAGCAGAATGCCCGCGAGCCCGTATGCATGCGTGTTCGTGCACCGGGCCTACCGAAGCCACAAGCACACAGGGCGCACACAATGCCATTCATTCAATGCTCATTCATTCCTCTGCGATGGGGGGGTAATGCGGCAGATCCCCTCCCTATGCCTCTCTCCCTCCCTCCCTCTCTCCCACACACACACACACACGAACTCCATCGTTTTTTAAGAAACACAAATACCCACACACACACACACACACACACACACACACTACCCCAGATACACACACACAAATGTGCGCACACTCATCCAGCCAATACCCAGAACAGCTTCAAGGACAAACGCACTCAGGGGGCAGGAAAAAAATAAAAAATAAATAATTAAATGAAACAGAATTCCCACCCTATAAGCAAGCTCTACCACGTTCACACCCAGTCCTTTCTCCCCCTCCGTCAACCATCACGTCGACGAAAAACAACACACAAGCAGACATGGATACCGATTCAAGCACACACACTCAGCCATACACACACACACACACACACTCAGACACGCACACACACACACACACAAAGCCAATATCGTATCCTAACCTTGCATACTGCCTTCTGCCAGCCTGTTCTTCCACTGTCCGCCTCCCGAATTCGACGCCGTCAGACTGCCTCTAGCTTCTCACAATCTCAGCCGCCCCCCATCCCCCTTCTCCCAATCAGAAACTGCCTCTATTCGGTGCCGGCCAACCACAAATAATCTCATTTACATAAAGAGGCGGGCCTGCTCCAGAGAGCTGGAGGCAGTGTTCCTGTTTTTTTTTTTCTTTCTTTTTTTTTTTCTTGAGAGCAAAACGCTCCAGCGAGACCGTAATGTATCCCCTTTCACATTCTGAGATTTTAAGCTCTAAAATGAGGTAGAAAATGGTGCATTCAATCCACAGCTCCAGAAATCTAGCAAACAATCAGCATGCATCCATCATTCAAGAGCAACCTTTGCCTCCAATTAAATGACAATGTAGAAAAGCCTAAGAAGATGAAATTTTACTTATGTTAAACTGCCTTGTCCAATAAAAATAACCAAACAATAATACTATACTGCATTACTTAGTAAAGACCAAAAAACTCATCGGCTAACTATATTTTCATCAGTCAAGAAGGAAATGAAGCAGAGTTAAGTCTGTTCACCACTAAATCCAATCCAAGGACACCTACTCCAGTAGGTGAAGGAAGCTGCTGGACGAATCAAAAAATTTCCCCAGTCGCATAATTAATTTTTTAACTGATTTCTGCCAAAAACTTCCTGCACTCAGCCAATATTAAATGAAAATTAAACAAGATTTCCATTCTCAACTTAATCTGATGATCATCATTATTGCTAAAACCAAATGCAGTCAGCTCTATAAAAAAACTGTTTCTCTGTGCTTAGGGTCCACTCAATTTCTGACAGCAAAAAAAAAAAAAAAAAAAAAAAAAAAAAAAAAACAACAAAACGTCATCAAAATATCCCATCCTGTTTTCAAACCCAATGAAGGTCATTAGTAGATGTATGGACTGACAGACAGACAAGCTCCATTGCACAATCCCTCGCTCAACTTTGTGCCATAGCAGGGGATTAATGATGACCAGGGGAAACTGACTGTAACCAGACTGCAGGAAGGAAAATATTTCAAGATAAATCCAGTTATCGGAATAAATTAATTCCAGCAGCGAACAGATATGAGAAATCAGTTCACGATCAATACACCATTAACAATTCCCAAAATGAAATCACTGGGGCCCTTCAGAGACCCACTGGCTACATGACCTTCTGAGGCTAACTGCCCTGCCCTTCTGTAAACTCCGAGTGACCTCTTCTCCTCTTACAGTTTCCCACCCGGCCCCTGAAGCCAAACCCACCACACCCGTCAGCAGCCAATGGGGAGGAAGGAAGACATAGACCCATCCTCCCAAAATTCGAGGGCAGCAGAATGATTTGAACCAGTCGGTAACATCATGCACTAGGGGTGCGGAAATTCAACTTTTGTCACGCCGGGCAATTTTGACTGCGACGTCACTGGCAGAATTCTTCCAAACCCATCAAATGCATTTCAACACACGGATATGGCAGAAGAGCAAAGAGGAAAGTGAGATGCTTTCAGAAACATTGGACTGTTCTTCAGTCAAGATGCATTTTTTGAAGAGAACTGTGATACTGCGCCCGATGGTGCCGTTCGTGGGATCAGGGTGTACAGATACGAGCCGTACACGGACGACACCCTAGATGAGCTGGCCAAGGGCAGTGGCAGTGATGTTGGCCATGAGCAGCGAGAGGGGTCGATTCCGTTTGATATTGAGAGGCTCCAAAATAAAGAATGGTCATTTTTGGGACTGGAAATTCTCTTGCAAACCAGACTTTTAATAAAAGATCGAAATCATTATTATACAGATATGGACCTACATAGCGGCCAGTGCATCATCTTTCTCATTAACGTTTATCATGCCTTGTAATAATACTACCACAGATTGTATTATGTCTCGTTTCAGTGTTAAAGAATAGGATAAATAATTCCCAATGCAAATATTGAACAATTGGCTCCCAGGTGACCATCTCAGACTTTCATTAAAGTCTGTCAAAATAAACCACATGAAATATAATGGACAACTGAAAAATTTCAGGGTCCTGCTCCCACCAGTTTGGATTTTATGGCCCTTCAAATTTTGGGTGCCGTGACCACTTTTTAGAATGCAACTGCCTGGAGTGGTTTTGGGAGGTCAGTATCTCCACGATGTCCTAGAAAGCTGAAAATGGGTCGTCTCCCCAATTCTGGCCCAGTCTTACAGGTGCTGTGCTTAGTTTTACATTATCTTGCACTGTCTAGCAACTGTGGGTTCCCAAAGAGGGCCCTGGGGGGTTTGGAGGACACAGACACCACATTGAGAAATAACACATTTCTTTGCAAGGAAATCATACATGAGTACAGATATATGAGTAAAAGGCTTATGAACCACCCCTAATAGTGCTCATGGATTGGCAGGGGTCTAAAAAGGGTCCGCGATTTAAAATTGCGAAATATGGCCCCTCTAATGAGGGATGAAAAGTCATGTGGGACAGTGGGACAAAAAAAAAAAAAAAAATTCAAAGAGCAAAGTAATTCTGAGACCATCGAGCTGGGAGGTTGCCCCATTTCAGGTCATTTCATATGGAATGACCCCACTGCCTTCGCCATTTAAGGTATCAAATACTGTTACCTGTTATATATAATGGTATAGCTCTCCCTGGACAGAGGAAGAGAAGCAATGCTGATCAGCAGGGTACAAAATTTACTTCTTTGTCCACCTGCCAAATAGATAGGGAATATTCAAATTTTACCAACTGTTTTTTGGCTGATGAGGGAGGCAAATTTACCACTATTTAACCACTATTTGGCTGGTGCTAATTTTGTGCCATGTTGATCAGTGTCTACGACAATTCCTGTTATGGCACCACTAAAGTTTGGCTTCATTCCAAAAAAACTCATTTCATAAGCAAGCTTTACAGCTACCGCTGACTGCAGTTGTCCTTTAGAGGGATCTGACTACAACCTGGCCCTGCTGCCACCCTGTCCTGTTCTACATTGTCTACAGCATTGCAGAGCATGGATGTGCAACCCTCTTCCAGGTGGACCACTATCCTGTGGGTTTCATTCCAAACTTAATTCAGGAAATCTGATTCTAATGCTTTATCAAATCAATCAAAGCTACTGCTGCTGAGAGCAGTGAGGTAAATCTGCCAGACCTGCCAGAGCACCTCGTGTTAAACATTAACCTACCTCCATTAATGAGGGTGCTGTGTGTGTGTGTGCCCTAAGAAACTGACTGCACCTTGGGATAATGGAAATACA
This sequence comes from Gymnothorax reevesii, assembly GCA_029721435.1. NCBI lineage: Eukaryota > Metazoa > Chordata > Actinopteri > Anguilliformes > Muraenidae > Gymnothorax > Gymnothorax reevesii. The sequence goes on along the minus strand of CM056578.1, from coordinate 17,258,449 downwards.
GTTTGTAAACAGCACCATTATGGGCAAAAGATGTGAGAAGAGTTTAATTCTGCCCGTTTTAAAAAAGAACCAAAGTCATAACTTAGCACACCCTTAGACAAGGGGGGGGGGACCAGTGGAGGACTCAAATAGAAACTTTTTCTTTCTTACTTTTTTCACCCCAACACATCTAGTATTGTCCTCAAAGACACAGATACAAAACAATATGAGCAAAGAGTTGCTCATTTCTTTGTACAGTAGTGTGCAGTGCAGTGATGACTATAGACTCATCAAAATGAAGATAAGTCACAAATCAAGTACTATTCAAGCATTTATTTAATAATGTAATATTGGATCACATAGATGAAAAAAAGTGAACAGATAATATATATAATTAAAACAAGTGTTTGCCACTAGCATTGCAATATTCCCCGCCTCCTCAATTTTGTGTGTCCGTACGGACGGACGTACGTACGGATGGAGCCCAATGCTATATCCCCCGCTTCACGCGGCGGTGATAACAGTAATGTCTTTTTGAGAGAGAAAGTCAGTATCTAGTGTGGCCAACTTTTGCTTTTATTACAGCATTTAATCAAATTATTTAATTTAACTAAGTATGTTTAGGGTCATTATCTTGTTGAGAATAAAATCCCCAACCAATCAGTCTCTTTCCAGATGGCAATGAGATGCTCACAAGGATGCTGTGATACTTCTTTTGATCCATGATTCAATCAATTTTTATGAGATCACTGGCTCCTTTTGAGCACTCTGAACTCCAAAGCATAATATTATCACCAACAGTCAATGATTACCACCTCCATTTTTTACTGAAGGGGTTAAACAGCCTTTTTCTTTTTTTTTTTTTTTTACATGTTCTCTGACTCTACAGTGAGCGCAATTTCTGTGTTTGGGGGGGGGGGGGGGGCAGCATTTTGATTCATCGGTCCAAAGGACTTGTTCCTAGTCTGAACAATGAAGTTTACAAAGGGGTGTGGCTTAACATATAAATACACATAACTCCACAACCATCTACCCAATCACCATTAAACTTGCAGAAAATGTTGAGAGCAGAACTTGGAACACAGTCTGAAATTTTCATTCAGATCGAACAGTAGGGGGCCCTACAAATGCAAAAAAAGTTTGTAGCACTACACAAATCAGACAATTAAAAAATAAAAAAAATTGTCTTATCATAACAAAACTCTAACGATATGTTTCATAGCACTTTTGAAACGCATGTGAATTATCTTGAAATAGCCCAGTAGGGGGAGCCACCAGCTCCAAACATGTCCATGAGCCTGGCTCAGATTTGGCTATTAATCAATGACATGAGCTCTATTCGACTGTTCTTTGTGGGTGCTGCACCGTCTAGGCCACGCCCACCAGCACAGTGAACAAAAAGTTCTGCACCGAGAGCGACCAGTCCAATAGAATCAGCACTCGGTGTAGCACCCTGTAGCATCATCGCGTGATACCAAGAACATGGCAGACCCAAAGCGCAGGGAGGAGGAGAGTGATAATGATGTGATATCCATGATGACATTCTGTGGAGTTGCTGCAGCTTTTGGGCTTCCAAGGTTGTCTAAATTTCATTTTTCTGTTAATGTCATGATTTATTACTGATCTCCCCTCATTATCGCTGACTTACTTGGCAATCCCTTGTGTCTGAATGTTGTTGAAAACTCACATGGAGTTCCAACCCAAGCAAGTGTCCGCCATTTTTACGAATGGTCACGTGATCACAGTGCACTTAAGCTGGACACGTTTCAAACCGGGGCAGAAAGTGCTACACGGAGTGCAACACCGAAAACGGTGCAGCACCAGTCAAACAGAAAAAGTTGCAAAAAGTGCAGCACTGAAGGCGCAGTGCTGCACCATACAGCCCAGGCGAATAAAGCCATTTTGTCCATACATCACCAAACTAAGTGGATAATTTTCAACGAGCTTTTAAAATTTGTGCCTAAAATATTTTTGAAATTCAAAGAGAGTCAGAGTCAGAAGATTTATTGTCATTCCTTCCACATCCACAGTGAAACAAGACACTTTCACCAGGACTTGATACAAAGACACATATAACCCACCATACTACCCTACTAACAGACTAACAAGTTACAAATAACTAACATGGCCAACAGATCAGACTGAGGAGAGAATGATAAGGGAATATAGGGAGAGGAAAATAGTGTACTGTACAAAGAGAAAAAATATACTATCCCATACTACCTTATGTATTATGTATCTGCACATATGATGTAACAGGTGTAAAATCAACCAAGAATTTCTCTTGACCGCTTAATTAGGAAGATACGTGCTAACAAACTTTGAGCCAATCAGCGATACCTCGCGACTTTATACACCCATATCTCCGAAAGTATAGCACCTAGAGAGCTGATTCTGCTATCATTTCAAAGCTTTTTTCAAGCCCTATAGGCCTACTCTACAAGCTGTCTCGAGGTCTACTAAAAAAGTTAGCACAAATTCTAAAATTCAAAGATGCACCCCAAAAAACAGTATCTTTCAATTTACCTGTAATTCATGTCAGAGGTACCTTATGATGTAAAGAAGCTATGCTGTAAATGGAATTTACAAAATAGAGTGTAGCCAGTCAGAGAATTGGCTGTAAATGAATGAGTGTCTGCCAAGTGTCCTATCATAATAAAACCTGTTAGTTATTATCCCCCGCCAACACGAAGTGGGAGGGGTATATAGGTTAGACGTCCGTCCGTCCGTCCTTCTGTCCGTCCGTCTAAGATAAAGGGGACAGCTTTACTCAGAAACTACTACAGATACAGTAGCCAAATGTGGTGTGTTGCTTCAGACCATAAAGGCCTTGATCGAGTTCGAAAATAAGAAGCGCACGATTGGCAGGGGATGTTGTAGACCATGTCGACTTGTTGTCAATACAGTTTTCAGAAACTGTCAAAGGTCTTACTCTCACTTTCATCTTTGAACAGTCTTTACCGATTTGAGCCATGGAATAGCCGTTTGCGACTATATTTTATGGTGTGATTTCTGACCTAATGTTAATTTAAGAAGAAAATAAATTGATTTACCAAAAAGTTGGTTCTAATGCACATTCAATAACAAATGTTAGCTAAACAAGATCAATCATTCCATCATTACCAAACTGCACCATCACATCCTTAGGTCTGGAATCACATTGTAAAAGATACATGCAGAACTTAAGTCCTTAAGTATATTTTTCAACACATTTTCACCAAAAAATTATAGAGTAGTAATGCATCAAGAACCCTTTTAGCAAAAGTGATGGTATATAATCATCACTGCACACTACTGCATGTATCCACATTGTTGCTGTATATTCGTGTAAACAAATAAGAGAAGACATCAAAATGGTCCATTTCTGTCAAAGTATTTCACAGCTGAATAGTCACACAGCTTTTATCATCTTTCCTCAAGGCATTAAAAACCAGCACACAGCCAACGAGTCCTCAGGCCAACTGAGGGAAACATAAAACCAATTCAAATGGAAACAATCACTGCAGACTCAAAAATTAAAAGCTTCCAGAATGAAGCCAGAGCACATTATACTTCAGTTACCCATGGGAATGATAGTTTTCACAGGTTTGTTCACCAGCAAGTCAAAATATATAAGGCAGCCATCTCTATCCTGCAAATGCAGAAGTCATTAAAACCACACATTTAAAAGTCACGCCTCAACCACTGACATAAAACCAAGAGTGGAGTAGGAGCGCCAAAATATTTTAACTTTCATTTAGAATGTGCCAGTTTTAAACGTCAGACACCAGAGCCAGATATTGTGAAGCAGGAAGTTAGTTGCATAACTGCGCCAAAGTAACACTTAGCGCTCTCAAGCGTTGAACACGGACTAAAATAAATAAAAAGCTGTTCTGGGCACAGTTATTGAGGTAACTCAGTATTCTTGCTTCCTGCATTAATCATAGCCTAGGTTGACGCAATTGAGACAGCATAGCTAACCACCTCCCTATAAAACAATGGGAGCCCAGCCAATGGAGTCTGTATCATAAACAAAAACAATGGGAGCATGGCTAACCACCACATATTATAAAACAAAGACAATAGCAGCATAACTAACCACCACAGCATTACGAACAAAAATAGCAGGACTTCTGGCAAAGAAAACAAGACAGTAGGCACTAGACAGTTTCTGCACAGAGATACGACACATGTATTACTTGCCAGCAGACTGTAATTTCAAGAAGATAGTCAAGTAACCTATCCAGGCTTTCTGTACTTATTTTTTTACCCTGAAGCACGTGAACCAATCAGATGAATATGGGGGTCTTTTATTTTGCTTGAAGGAAAAAGCTAAATGCCTACATGCTGTCAACCATCAAGAGGCCAAAGAGATAATAGTGAGTACTTCATAGAAGCCACAGCTCCCCCCCCCTCAGAATTGGCAAATTTACTCTAGCAGTCTCTTGGGCCATTTTAGAGAAGAGATGATAAATGGTACAGGTGTACTCATCCACCATTTTTATCAAAATCACATATTCTTGATCAAGATACTGAGGGATCTGGAACCTCTCAGCATCCAGAGGGCGAAAGGCAGAAACACTCCCTGAGACAGTTCACCAATCCATCGCAGGGAACAACCTACCATTCACTCAGACTCAAACCTGCAGGCAATTTAGTCTCTCCACTTGGAATACCACTGCATGTCTTTGGTCAATGGGAGGAAAGCAACATACCAGGAAAAAACCCAAGAAAACGCCGGAGAGAACATGTTCACTCAGAAACTGTAAACTCAGCCTTCTTGCTGTAAGTCGACAAGGCAACCCGCTGCATTACAGTGCAATCAGGTATATTGGAATGCTCTTTTGAGTTAAAAAATAAAACCTAAAATAAAAAGATAAAAAATGTAAATCTAAAATACTGTGACGGAATATGTGCTCAAATTCCCAATCACGCCAGTATAGTTTACGTATGAAATATTCACAATAATTCTGTGTTTAAAAAACAAAATATTAACAGCTATAAACAATTTGAAATGGAATTGACTGCAGTGATGATATTTGGGTTTTTGATTGCCCGTGTCAGACATCTGGGGCTGACTCAGGGTAAAACCTGCACACCCAAGTCACAACTCCACCCAACAGTCGCATGTCTCAACATCTGAAAAGCACGCATTTGTTGGCACAGAGCGAAAAACACTTTTTTCATTGTGAATTCTACAGCAAAACTTAAAATGCACTGATCCAATAAATCAGTCATGACCCACCTTAACCTTTAGCGTGCTTCCGGCAACCGTACTCGCCCATATATTCCTTATTCTGTGCCACTGCCGGCGACCACAGTCACCATGTTTGTTTATATCAGTTCCGACTGCCGGCGAGATCGCTCGACAAGAAGAACTGTGTTTAAGAATGCCCTCCCTCAATTGTATTATATGCGCGAGTCTCGCTGACAGTAATGGTACACCCGCGCCATAATGTTCGCCGTAATGCCATACAGGGTTCAGACGTTTCCGTGGCACCTCGGGCAGTAGAAACAAATGTTAGTTTCAAAATAATATAGATGATTAGTTTTCCCATTTTAAGTTTTTTCCAGATCGGATGTAACGGATTATCAGTCAACATTTCTATCAGGTTTGGCCTCCGTTGTGTTCAAGATGACTTGGATTCTCGCTGTTCAACTAGGACCACTGACTTCGACAATTTCAGAAGATGCAAATATCATTTCAGCGACAAGTGCCAATATAAATTCATTTTAAAGTGAGTACATGAGTGAGGTCGCGCTGATAGGGAGCAATGCAGAGTCAGTGGCTATGCATACGACCATTGCTAAATGTGACAGATTATTAAATTCTGAGGTTATGGATTTTGTGTCCCGTATAGGTTTTGTATTGTTCTTGCTAGCTATGTAGACAATTCTTGTTGGACAGGTATTGCAAATCCAGCCATTTTCCATCATACATGCAAATGTAAAATGACTTGTGGTCACTGTACAGAACCAGTACACACATACTGCATCAAATAGCTCCCTTTTTGTTTTTTTTAACCAACCAAATAAATCTATATGAAATGTTGAATTAGAACTTATTTTTTGTCTTAGAAATGAATACAAAAAAATGGCGCATATAATACACAGTTTACTATGCTTGTGTTAGTAGCGTCTGGGGAATTTCAGAACTCGTTGAGCCACGGCGGGATGTTTGCCGCACTCGACCAAATAAACGTGAGTGATCATCCGGCGCCAAAAATGTTGCGAGAAGAGGAAAGCAACTTCCTGTTAACCAACGAAAGTAAACTACATTCAGGATCCTTCCTAACCAACTCAAAGGATCTCAAGCTTCGATTCAGGAAAGTTTATGGCAGATTTTACTGAAAAATACAAGAAAATTCTTCAGAAAGGTAAGGAATTTGGATGAAATTCTTGCAAAATATTGTTGAGGGGGGTGTCTGGGAGTATGCAGATGTCTCAATTTGTACCGAAGCAATGCATTTTGGGGTCTAGGGGTTACCTAGCTAACCAAAGACTAGTACACCCTCATATGCAACTAAATGTTGGAGAAGTTATTGGTGTACCATTCCGAATTAGCTTAATACACTACACATTTGAAAGAATACAAATTTGCCCCAAAATTCAATGAGCAAAGCATGTGGATATACAGATATTGAACAGGTGTGAGAGACCCTTCAAATAGCTTGAGTTTGAAAGAATGAGCACATTTTGTAGTTTGCATTCAACCTCAACAATGTAGCTCTGTGAGGTGTAAGCACATCGAAGTGATGCTTACTTGTTTGCAGACCTACATGTATGCGCTTTAACACATTGCACAGTCAGTCAGCACCATGCTGACAAGCAGCCATGACCATAATGAGGCTTAACAGACCTGACTTCATAAGCTACTGACCTTCACAGATGCGGTCCAATCTCTGTCGCTTGACTTTGTGTTTATCCATCAGAGCCATTGGCCAGAAATCTTCACCTTAGTCAACTCAACAAGATCTTGGCAAGTCAATCCCCGATACAAAACTTTAGACTGTAGCAAAAGGATGCAACAAAGAGAGGGTGGGAGAAATAAAAAACACCGTTACCTTAGGGAAATCATAGTGGGCTGCAAGAAAAATGTTACAAACCTAAATCAGAAAAAGTTGGGACAGCATGTCAAATTAAAATTAAAAGCATTATCAATTATCTTTGAACTGCATTCTGTCAAAAACAATACAGAAAACAGTATCTGACATTTCACCAAATGACAACCAAAAATATTAGGTCTTCCAGGCACTCAGAAAAAATAGTAGGGTCCAAATGAAGCCTAAGATAAAACGCCTTGATTAAAGCATGGCTGAAACAAATTTAAAAAGGCGACATGTTTCGACCTACACGGTCTTCATCAGGGCGTAACAAGTCACATGGGTAAAGACTGACATATATGGATGGTGCCAAACAATAAACAACCAGACTAGTGTCACCTGATAAGTGTCATTTTTGTACTCTTGCTTTTAGCAGTTTAAGTTAAAAATAGTCAAACAATAAAATAGAGAGGTGACAGATGGGTGGTTGTAAAGACAATTAAATAGAGAAGTGACAGATATACTAAGAATGTGGTTGAAAAAATAACAGTAACAAAAAAGAAGACACATACATAAGGCAATATTGAAAAATAAATGGCAAGAGGCATCAATATAAAACGGGTGCAGGAATTATCAATGAAAATACAAATACAGGAGGTGAATAATCAAAATAAGTACAAAAATCAGGATAATGAGGCAATACTGAAAAATAAATGACAAGAGGAATCAATTATGGGTACAAGAAGTAACAATATAAAAACAAATACAAATGGGTACAAGAAATATCAATATAAACACAGAAAAAAAGGGAATGATAAAAAGTCAAGATCCTTTTTAAGGCCAAGACAATTAAGGGCATCAAAAGCAAGTATGAGGCCCTTAATTATCCGGGCATTAACGAGGATCTTGACTTTTTATCATTTTTATAATTCCCTTCTTTTCGGTGTTTACACTGATATTTCTTGTACACATTTGTATTTGTTTTAAAATTGTTACTTCCTGTACCCATTATATTGATACCTCGTCATTTATTTTTCGGTATTGCCTCATTATCCTGGCCTTAATGATTTTTCTACTTATTTTGATTATTCGCCTCCTTATGCATTTGTATTTAATTTCCTACATCCTGCAACCATATATATTGATACCTCTTGCCCCTTGTTTTTCAATATTACCTTATGTATGGGTCTTCATTATTATTACTGGTATCTTTTCAACCACGCTCGTAGTATATCTGCCACTTCTCTATTTAATAGTCTTTACAACCACCCATCTGTACCATCTCGGTCACCTCTCTATTTTATTGTTTGATTATTTTTAACTTAAGTGTCATTTTTGTACTCTTGCTTTTAGCAATTTATTAGGTGACACTAGTCTGGTTGTTTTTTGGTTGGTACAATTTATATATGTCAGTCTTTACCCATGTGACTTGTTACGCCCTGATGAAGACCGTGTAGGTCGAAACATGTCGGCTTTTTAAATTTGTTTCAGCCATGCTTTAACAAAGGTTCCTTATCATAGGCTTTGTTTGGACCCTACTATTTTTTTTTTATGAGAGCCTGGCAGACCTAATATTTTTGGTTGTCCTCTCGTCCCACTTTTCCAAGAGCACCAGACTTATTCTTTCAACCTTAAGATTTTTTTTCATCCCATGAGCGCCTAATATCGTTCTCTCTTAATTTCACCAAATGAATTCCATAATTTTTTCCACATTTAACACATTTCATTTTTCATTGTCGCAACACATTTCAAAAAATTTGCGACAGTAAAAGAATTTACCACTTTGTAATGCTGCCATTCATTTTCATAACACTTAATAAACATAAGGGACTGAAAACACCAAGAGATTAAGTGTTTCAGGAATAATTTTGAACCAAACTCGCTGCAAAAAAATCTGAAGGTGAGCAACAGTACAGAGGCTTTGTGGCCGCATTTTCAATTTGAAAATGTGCCACAAACTCTCCATTGGGGACAAGTAGGAACTGCAGGCAGGCCAGTCCAGCACCTATACCATCTTCTTTCTCATGCAACCATGCCTTTGTAATGTATGCAGAATGCATTTTTTCATTGTCTTGTCCCTGCAAAAGAGGTCTTGAAGGCAGCATACATTACTCCAAGAGGAGTGCATGCTACACTTGCTAGCACTGACACGACCCCATACCAAAACAGAGCATGGCTTATGAACTAGCTGATAATGGTCCTTTTCTTCAATGATCTGGTACACATGGCATCCATTAATTCAAAAAAAATCTTTTACACATTTCCACTGCGCGATGGTCCATCATAGACACCTCCAAGCCCAGGTATGTCGATGATGCTGCTTCCTTTTGGCACAGTTAGGTTTTAATCAGCATTTGTGGGTGTAACCATGTATTAAAGTACTTTAAAATGTTTGTTTAAGTAATCCCTAGCCCATGTGGTAATATCACAAATAGATAAATTAATGTTCTTGATGCAGAGCTGTCTAAGTGGTCAGAGATCCTGATCATCATCTTAGGCTTGCCTTTACATGCAAGAAAGTCCTCAAGATTCCTAGAAACTTTTAGGTTACGCATCGTTAAAGGGTGAAATACCAAAATCGCTTCCCGTCTTTTAATGAGGAACACTGTTTTTAAGCCTTTTAAAGATTTTCTCATTGCATTTGGGGGCAAATTTGCAATCTTTGGCCAATCTTTGCTTGATGGACTAGGCGTTTCCTGGATACCACTTTTGAATCAAATCATAAAAACAATCACCTGCTGAAATCAGCCATTTCAAACCACAACATTAGATTTTTTTTTTTTTTTGCCCACATTTTTGGAATATGTTGCAGGCCTGAGTAGCAGGAATGGATGCATTATTGCCAATAATGATGTCCAGACAAAAGAATTAAATTGAGGGCTCACTGCAATAATCAGTTATGTCCAACATATAACATCTGGACATGATTGTTTCATGCAGTCAGCCCTCGAAAAATCCTTTTCCATCATCTGCAATGAAATACAAGTTAAAGTAAATTTAGAAATCACTGCTTTGTTTTTATGTCCATGTTCTTTACCATCTCAACTGTTCTCAAGTTGGGGCTGCTTATTAGGGTTTGGGCAATATAGATTAACAACACAGATAAAGTTGATATTAAACCGCTCTAGTTTCATGAAATAAACAAATACACAAAGTCAACATGATTTCTACATATCACTACCCATTGCGGTTTTCATATTCTGTGGCAAAGGCTTTTGTTTACGCAAAGTTAACCAGGTGACCACTTAGCATTACTCGCACCAGTGACAAAACTGTCAATCTGCAACTACTACATTCAAAATTCACCATCTTTCAACTGTGCATGATCAATTTTATTTGTGTTTTGAAATGAAAGAATTTTAGCTTTTCTATGGTGTACAATTTTGTTCAATTATGTTTTGCACTTTAGGAAACCTACATTGAAAAGAATTTGGAGTGCCATTTCTTAAGTATCTTAGTTTCCAGAGTAAAGATTACAAGCACTCTCTGTGTGAAAAAAAAAACTTTCCTAGCTTCTTTCGAAGTAATGGCACTCCAAATTTTTTTCGGTGCAATTATTTTTTGAGAATTTGTATTTTGGTGATTTCTGTCTTTGTAATTACGAGTAATATTGAATTCATTTTTAGTGTGATTTTGCTTTCATGGCAAAATTTAGGACTGAAACTTTTACCCATTCTTATTTTAACAGACTATTTTGTGGAACGCCAGTCACCTCTATCAAATTTCTGAAACTACAGCTGCTTTTAAATCGAAGCCATTTCATTTTAATACAGCAAAGTTTAAGAACTATTTTTCTTCTGATGATTCCTGTACATGGGTTGGCAAATGTCATTGTTCACGTTGCCGTCTGTCCGTCTGATGTTACTTACACTTGCTGGAATACGATCTTATTTTATTATTACCTTTTTTTTTTTTCCTTCTCATTGTTCAGTTGCCTGTACATGTTGTGGGATGATCGCCTCATAATAGGTGCTTTGTCACCCGTGCAGTCATTCCCTGACTTCTGTCAAAGCTTAAATAAATTAGTATGTCGTTGTATTTCTTGGTGATATTTTAAATGCTCATCATAATATCGTATAACCAATAAAAGCCAGTTTCATAATGATTTATTCGCCATCATAACACTACAGTAAATAAAACATTTTCCGAGAAATGATACAAGAAAAGCCAGTTTCACAATGAATAATTTATTAGCCATCAAAACACGAAAGTAAATATTTTTCTGAGAAATGATGCTAGAGTGTCCGGATATTGATAGATTTGCATTAATTCTGTGTTGCACGTAACGTCATTGTCTTACAAAGTTGAATCATTCTTGCCCACCTTTAAATCAAACGTTAATTAAAATTCTGCAGTGCGAAGCATATTTAAGACTGGATCGGGTCGCCAAGTAACCGCGCAGTTCCACATAACTACAACAAACCCTCCGCGGCAGTTCGCTACCTATAACAAAGCCGTGTCAAAACGAAATATACCACATGTGTTCAGTGGCGTAATTTGAGAATAATGTCACTCCAGCCAAGTAACGAAACGTAAGCGATATGGCTGGCAGACTCACCACCACCCTCCCTAAAGATGAGCTTTCACACCGGACGCGAAACGAATTTTTCGCACGACAGATTCATAGTACATTCGCGTCTTTGCATTGACTATGAATGTAATCTGTCGCGCGAGACAATTCGTTTCGCGCTCGGTGTGAAAGCAGCTTTTAATGACAGCGGCTCCGATACGACAGTCGCCAGGCTGCGAACCAAGGAGTGAACTGATGACACGAGCGCTGCGCGAACGTTAAATGAGCGCCTCACAAACGTTAACAGGACTATAGCGAGCTAACTGAGCTCTTCTCCAGACATCCCGAGGCTCCGGGCTCAAATACGCGCTCGTTAAACTACTTTAGGCATGATTTCCAAGACCGCAGTAACACTATCCGGAGATGTAGGCGGTTTACAAACTTTATCAAGCGGTTCTTTCTCAAACTACCCAGCTTTCCACACTTGCGTCAACGCAAGTATATCCGACGTTAGCTTGCTAGCTAGCAATCAAGTTAGCACTTCTACATCTTTCACTCGTTTAGATAAGCGCCTGGCTACTGCTAGCTAGAAACGTTAACGTAGCTACAAGGGAGTACAATATCAGCAAGGTAACCTAATAAACCATCAATAACTTTTTTTTTCTGATGGTAGCCCCTTACTAAGTTCTTCCGGATTTCACGGCGGTAAAAGGGGTATTAAGAACGCGAAATAACTGACCTAGCGCTAAATCAACAAACGTTTACTAAACGGCGTTGAACCAGTTAGCCTTCGCAGCTAACAAACCATTAGCTAGTTGGTTAGCCAGCTCGTAAGCCAAGCTAACAAGTAGCTAAGCACCAGTGGCGCAAAAGTAGAGATCACTTTCTAAAAAAAACTCATTTGCTGCCACAATTGGATTGTTGTCTCGTTCTTCTATCGAGGATAAGCCTCGAAGTCCTGATTTTAAATGCACGTTTGCAAGTATTCGCTTACCCTGGTCAAAATTCTTCCAATTTTGCAGAACCAATGTGAGCGTGCTTGCGAGCCCCTTCTTCAGATCGCCATGAAAACTGCTAAAGAGAAGGTCAGGCCACACTGCAGACGACTAGTGCGGGTCAGGGGAAAGAGCTGCTTAGAACACCGCCCAAGCCGAAGACGTAGGGGCGCCTTCATGACACATATGGAGGTATTGCATCCCGATTTTCTGTCAAGATTACGCGGATCCAGGTTTCTCGTTGGCCCTAAAGGCAACACGTGGAAATATTAAACATGTACTCATGCACAAAATTAATTAAAATTGTATTGCTACTTTGCTGATCGTTAATGTCAATAAGAGGAATCACACTGCTTATAGCGACACCGAGAAGTCTACGGGTAATTGCAGGCATGAATATATGCATTCAGACAACAAACAAGAACTCACAGTTGCTTAACATAAGCCATCTTATTTACCAACTCAGTTTTTTGTATTTCAGGGCAATGTATTTCACAAACACTCCGCTAGAGGTCACCCAATACGCCCTTTGTTCACCGGTGAATTTCATGAAGTTAATTCTTCCAACGGAGGACGTGGTCAGCTGCGGAAGGGTATCAGGTGTATGCGGGAAGTCTGCATCCGACTTAAACCACTACATTCGAGAACAATCAGAATTATTTACGTTTTATGCAAATCATGGAGTCTGTTGGCTACAACTACAACGACCAAAAATCAAATCAAATAAATGAGTGATCTCAGAATGACAAGAATAGAATCCTATCATGTACTTCACCAGGAGCAAGCTCTTGCACTTCTGTGATCTGGGAAAACCTAGTAAATATGTCACTTTTGGGAAAAACTTAGTTTGACCCTCCTTTTCATTAGTTAAGAGTAGTGAAAATCTCAAAACACTAGTTATGAGTGTTATTTGAACTGTCAAAATCAAGTTTCAATGACTGTTGTCAGTTAGGAAAAGTCCAGAATTCAAAAGTTTTTGTCCAGTTGTGAGGATTCTTGCCACAGATAAATTCACTAGATTTTTCCAGATCGCAGGAGACTTTTCCCACCCTGGAGATCACGATTTCCTTCATAGCAATTCAAGATCGTTGTTCTAAGCCATGGGTTCCTAAACTCGGTCTTAGGGCCTGTGTATGCTGGTTTTCGTTCCAACTATAATTGCAGTTATATGATTTTAATAAGCAGTTAATTTATCCTAATTAGGTGCATTTTGTGTTGAAAAAAGTCATTTGCTGTCTTAAGCAAAATTTTAATAAAAATATCCATGTGTGCCATGAAGAATAGAAGAGCCTTGAATATACAGTTTTTTTCCCCAATGTTGCAAGCAATTTCAGGTAATAACATTTTAAACAGATCAAGTCAGGCACTGAGAAAATCAGTAAGATTAAAATCAGGTTGCTGAACACAAATGATTAGAATTCTTTCAAAATAATTTGCTTGCACTCAGTAACAAAAGCATAATAGAAAACAGGTTTGACTGTCATCTGCTTGTCTAGTAAATTGAAAGTTTTTGCAACCAGGTGCCCACAGTTTCGCCAGTTCGGAACCCATTGATACATTTTTTCTTCCTCTTTTTATGTAGTTGTCACTCAAATATCGCAATGCGAATGTGGAATTTATTCCTCACGGAATGTATGTATATCTCAAAATACTATATATCAAAGGAGGATAAATTGCTGCTCCAAATGTAAATGCACCCAATTCAGACAAACTGACACCCAGTTAAAATCCAATGATCGCAATCAAAGGTGGAACAACACACAACACACAAGGAGGCCCCAGGACCGAATTTGGGAACCACTGTCTTAAGTCAAACATTCTTCGTGACGCAGCGGTCCCCGATATCGATCCAGGGCCCGTTATGTATGTAGGCTGGTTTTTACTCCAATCACAAACGTAATCATAGGATTTTAACAAGTTGTTAATTGTCTTATGTGCATTTCTTTTTTATAGCAGTTACGTTCCTTGGCCAAACTTTGACAGAAGTACCCATGAATGCCGTAAAGCATACAAAACCTCTTGAACATCTCATGCTTCTTCTGTATTGCAAGTAGTTTCAGACAATATTTTAAACAGATCAAATTAAGACATTGAGCAATTAACAGCTTGTTAAAATCCTACAACTGAAATAGAGTTTGTAACAAAACCCAGCATACACAGTGCTTCCCCAGGATTGACATGTGGGACCACTGTCCTAGCAGATTCTTAGGGGTATTATAATAAATCTGGAATCTCCAAATCTAGTCCCCTGAATCCAAATGAATCCCTGGATTTCCTTCCTTCCATTTAACTGAGTGAACAGTCTTAGCTACTGATTGGCCAGACTGTCATCACACCTGACTCCCAGGTAAAGGGACGGTAGAATCCCGGAGCGTATTGGAGTTGATCCAAGAACACGACACTAACATTGTGTTTGCATGTCAAACGTCAAGAATGGTGCACTCGTGTCGCGGACATACTCTACGATTTTCCGAGAACTAGGAATGTGGCGTCTCCACAATGAGGCTTTAAGTGGCATTGTCAGTCATTCAGAGCAAGTTTTAAACGATAACTATCAATTACTAAGAGAGACACTGTATGGTATCAGTGTTTTCTGTGACCAAGAATGGTTTTAATTGGAAGGCCATCTTTTTGTGTACCCTACTTCCTTTTCTGTGAGCGCATGTCCCACTTCATTCAGTCTAACAAAAATCAAGTTCACAATCACATATGAGGCACACAAAACTAGCCAAACCACAAATCTCTACTAGTGCTGTGTTCCACGCGTTTGATTGGGAACTGCAATGTGCATACGCACAAGAACCTCAGGCCGACCCACATGATGCCAAATCAAATATGACCAAGCAGTTCTCAGCCATTGAGGACCCTGACTTGGGGAACAGGGGTAGTAAAGGATTAAAGAGTCACAGGAAAACTACACTCTTAAATTTTGAACCCTTAAAATTCTAGAACATGGAGAGAAGTAAGAAGAGCCGTTCCTGAGTTTTACGGATTACAGTTACCCAGCAAACTCAGTAATCCTGCTTTCCCATACAAATCCATGCTATGACCAAAAAGGCTATCAGATATTTTGAAAATGAGGAAAACGTAGGGATTCATAAAACCTATAATGGCAATAAAGTCATTACAGGACAGTATTTTTCCTTGTAAAATAATCTCCAATAAACTTTATTTGTACACAAACTGCATTAGAGGAAATTGTCATCTTGTAACACATACATTAATAATAATAATAATAATAATAATAATAATAATAATAAAACATATCTAAAAGACAGCAATAACTCACCAAGTCTCCCAGCTGGCATCGTCACACACACAAAATAACTTGTTTTAAACAAATCATCGCTGTACAATACATATTACATTGTGCCCTTCAAATACAACTGCAACATTTCTAAATCTTTCCGACACAGTACATCCATCCATCATCCAGTTTCACAATCCTTTACTTTTTTCCAGAATTTTGAGTTGTGTAGACTTGTAATATGAAAACAACAGAATAAAACGCAACTTAAAAAAAAAAAATACAGCTACATATTTCATTTTGTAGTAGTACTGGTTCGGTAGAAAAAAAAATCTGGCGTGTTGTTAAGGCTTATGCTTTGTTTGAATGGATTTCAGTGAAATGGCGGAACAGATTGCAGAAACAGAAATGAAACGTTATACTGTCTTTTTGTTTAAAAAAAAGAAACTAAGACCACTGAACTCATTAGCATCCAGGAAAGAACTTTCTTACTGCAGAGAAAGGACACGATATAGAGAAGAAGGAATAGAAAGCCAGCGACCAGTTGCATGAAGCCGCCCAAGTCCTCCTCAGTTTACCTTGTCGGCCTCCGACTGTTCCCTAGACAGGCGACCCCTGACCCCTGACCCCTGAAACATGGTAAAGGAACAGCTGACCTATCCCGTACTCCAGTTATACAGCACTTACGGGTCTCTTAAGCAACTGATCCCAGGTACTGGAATGTACTCAACTGGCGGGACTGTGTGTCCGTGGCAAACTGCATTAACTTGTGTTGTTTTATTATTATGATTGGATTTATTACTGTCATCGTTATTGTGATCATCCGTGTTGGTGGTGCTCATGTGCCCCCCCTGCTGGACACCCCTGTGAGGGCAGCTGTGTTCCTGAGAGCCTCTCCTATAGGGGCCGCAGGGGGGAGGAAGGGGGAGTGGGGGTGGGGGTATTGAATGCTGGCGATGGAATGGGGGGTTGAGGGGGGGTAATAGGCTTCCCAGTTATTTTCTTTTAATTTGTTTGTTTTTTTGTTTTTTTTCAATCAATTCTCCTCTATGAGGGTCAAGTCCAGTTCTGTACAATCCCTCTCAAATACACTCTGCTGGCCCCCTTCGCCGTCCCTCTGCGGCTCACCGTCGTCTTCCTCATCATCTTCCTCCTCCTCGCACTCGCCTTCTTCCTCCTCACTCTCGCTCAGGGGCCCAATGCTGGACCTCCCCAGCCCCTCCGCAGGAGAGATGGACCCCCGGAAGTCCCCCAAAAAGGGCTCCAGTCCCATGAACACGTCCCCCCCGTACGGGCCCATACGACCCCCTCTCTCCAGCCAGCTCAGGGCATCACCGCTACGCGTCTGCAGGGAGGAGAGAGGAAAAAGCAGGATGGGAGAGAGAGAGAGAAAGAGAGAGATATGTTAGGGTTTAGGAGCACACTTTGCAGCTTGCGTGCTTCATACCTACTTTAGCAATACTTCTGGGCTATCCAGGCAATAACTAATAAATAAAATATAAACCACCAAATTAAAACAGATGTGAGCCGGGAGGAATTGGGGGGGAATGAGAGGAACTCCCAGCAGGCCACAGGAAGCCTAAATAACCACCAAAGCCATCATAAAGGCTGTTTTTTTTTTTTTTTTTAAACTTGTAAGACCTGACTGTAGACAGTGACTGACTGCCAAAGTGAAATCAGAGAGAGAGAGAGAGAGAGAGAGAGAGCTCAGTATGTACTGGCCTATCATGGCCTGAGGGACAGTGACAATGAGTAGCTCTCGGTTAATTCTCTTCTATTCAATAACGAATAGCAACAATCATATTCGCAGCATTTTTTTTCCCTTCCCTAACATTACATCCATAGTTTTCATTCTGTTGTTGATTAACATTAAATGATACATTTTAATAGTATAACATTTATTATTAGTAGAATTAATATTTTCGTTATAATTGTTGTTAATTTGATTATTCTTGGTATGCTTTGGCAGTATGTATTTTTTGAATGTCATGCCAATGAAGCATTTAAATTTGAATTTGAATTTGAGAGAGAGAGAGGGGAAAAAAAAACTTCCGTCCATCAGTGTCCTATACGGTTCCTGTCCAATATTTGTAACGTCACTAACACAGTTGTTGGTGGTCTTTTAATTTCATTGGCTGGATGGACTGAGAGGTTGGTGGTTGTCACGATGGCAGAAAGTTGATACAAAACCATTCCCAAAAAGATTGGCTGGTTATGGTTATAAAGAAATGAGTATAGCAAGGCCAATGCTGTCATTACCCAGCAATGGGTATATCGGCGAAAGCAACCCAAAAAGAAAGCAAAGTTATAGTATTGCCCCATACAGCATGGACAAGTTGACAACTAGCAAAATACTACTAGAAAATGAGTATATTGTCCATACATTGCAGTATCCCCTTTAATTATTATAAACTGCGACCAGTTTTATCTCATATTGGCTCAGACTGCTAATATTTACTCATTAATAATGAAAAATCCACTTCATTTGCCATGTGGTCAGTCACAAATTTAACTGCTTATTGCTTAATTAATTGATACATTTGCTGTATTATACAGCAATAATTGACTGAGCGAAAAAAACAAATGGCCAAATTTCAAGGTGATATTGCAAACATATCAGGCAATATGATGGAACTCCGGTGAACTGGGAAATTAGTTCATTCATTTATTCATTCATTTTTATTAATGATACAAAGCCCAAAATCAATCCAGCTCTCAGTCTTGATTAGGTCTAAATGCATAAAAGTTTGAAAAGGATGTATATTTTTTGAGTCGACGTTAACATGAAGGATCCGCAACGGACGCAGACTTGGCGGCGATGATGATTCCATAATATTGACAAAACATAGTTTCGCCAATATAATTACTATGGAAATGACAGTCAGCACAGCAGATGCTGTCCCACACTTCATTCGAGCATAAAAGAATCCATATCGTCCGACACGTTTCTCAAGGCCTGTCTTACAAGCGCAAAAACAGAGGTCGCTAGAGTTCTAAGACACTGACTAGACATTCCAAATATTCAAGAAAACCTCATCAAACAGTCATATGGACAATAGTGGGAAACACAAGCCAAAGGAGTCCTCCTGCATGTAACACACTGTCCCTTCTCCGCTTGCCACCACACACACAAATTAACTAAATACCATAGTGCAGAAAGCCATCATCAACACAGAGTTTGGTAAAGAAAACCTAATCGCATAACCACAGGAAAGAGTTGACAGTGATCTAGTTTCCTCTCGGAGCCAGATCTGGGCCTATGCAATATCGACTAAATGCACTTAAACGTTACCAAGACAGAGTAAAGTCGCACGAAACAGTCAGTGCGTTTATAAATATGCTGTTCGCCCAAATGACAGCACTCAAAATTTGACGCGGATCGTGTAAACCACATAATGCTGTTTGGATATTTCAAATTAGGACTTTTCCAAACATAGCTTTTTCTGATTAAGAGGTGGGATATGGCAATATTATTCAGGTTTCAGGAAGGAGGTGGAATGAAGGGAAGAGGGAAGCTGTGTATGCAGTGATGTTGATAGGTTTTTAATTTTGTGAGTCTCCGGGACCCACAGGTGGTGATTTGAGTGGGTCCCTGGGAGATTCAATGGGTCCCCAATGAAAAAAAAAATTTTTTTTCCATTTCTTATATTCTTTTATTTCTTAAATTGAAATGTTAAACTTCTTTGATGGTGGCATGGTATGATATGATTATAATTAATGGTTATTCATGTATGTTCAAAATTTATCTGAAATTAAACAAATGAAATTCCTAATCTGAAAAGTTTATTGCAAAACAACTGTCACAGTGGTATGACATACAAAATTCAAATGAAATAGCATTTTCATAGCAACATAAATAGCATCAAAATAAATTACTAAAATTCAAATGAAAACAAAATGGTGTCTGTAGTACCAAAATAATTTATCAATAAAAGTGCCGATTTTAACACGTAAAAAAACATTCTCATCACCATGACAGAGTCAACAAATATATTGTCACCAAAATAACACCAAAATCTTCTTGTCTTAATATCAACTAAATCAAATGAACTGAGTCAATCACTGAAACTTTTAGCACAAAAATGAAACTTTGCTAACACAGTGGAAAGTCTGCTGTGAAAAATAAAATGATGCAGATATGTTTGTGGTGAGAGGGTTGAAACGGCGCTTGTCTGGTCTGCTGACAGCAAGGTTTCTTTTGCCAGTTACTGTGATTTTAAACACGATTTGTTGTTCAATTTGGGCCAATTTCACAAAAGCATTTTTGCGTGCGTATAACTAACATGCGTTTAAATTTTAAACCCATGTTAAAATGCCGCTGTAAGCGGACAGCTAAACGAACTGCTAAACACCATTTCACAAGATGGGATCATCACACGTTTCACTGCACGCTGTAATGTGAAGCCACTAGATGGCAGTATTGACCTTTTTTTTTTTTGTTAAGCCCAGACTGGAGCTAGGTTTGGCCATGTCTGAGACGGAAAGTCCCAGAGAATTTAAAAAAAGTCTAAAAGGTGGGAGGGGTCTGCAAAAGAGTATATAAGGAGGAAAATTAAGAGTAAAGTGGGAGGAGAAATTGCAAGGAGAAGGATACATTTGACCAGACCCGTTTACTCTTTTCAAGACCTGTGAAGCTTTTTGTGGATTTTTGCCTGTGTTGGAGCATTTTCCTCACCCGGAACATCACCAAGCAACCCCATCTCAAGGGTCTGTAAATATTTTTTTTCTTGTATATATCAATCTTGGTCAGTAGTATAAAATGGTAGGTTAGTAGTTAGTTAGTTTAATTAAATCTGTTTGAGTTTTAAAATTTTGTCTGTCATCCCTTGCTGTCGTAAATGTCATAACAAATTGGGGCCATAACAAATTGGGGGCTCGTCCGGGATAGAGCATTGTGTGAGTCATTTATTGAAAATCTAACATTTCAAATTGTTTTTTTTTTATTTTCCTCTCTCTCTCTCTCTCTCTCTCATTATATATATATATATATATATATATATATATATATATATATATATATATATATATATATTATTGACAGATCAACAGCAATGGATGATTTCTTGGCATCACCAACCGTAGAGGTTTTGAAGTCTTTTAAAAAGACAGAACTGCTAGAAATATGCAGACAGTTATAGCTGACAGAGGTAAAACAGGCATGCGAAAAGCAAGACTGGCTAAAGAGATTGTTGAATATTACATTGATGAAAATGTGTTTGCACCAGGAGATCTGGAACAGTTTCCAGTGGAAAATCCAAATGTGGAAATTGAACTTAAAACTGCTAGAGGTTGAATGGGAGGAGAAATTCCAAGGAGAAGGATACATTTGACCAGACCTGTCACTCTTTTCAAGACCTGTGGAGCTTTTTGTGGATTTTTGCCTGTGCTGGAGCATTTTCCGAACCTGGAACATCACCAAGCAACCCCATCTCAAGGGACTGTAAATATTTTTTTTCTTGTATATTATCAATCTTGGTCAGCAGTATAAATTGTAGGTTAGTGTTGGTCTTTGTTTAATTAAACCCGTTTTAGTTTTAAAATTTTATCTGTCATCCCTTGCTGTCGTAAATGTCATAACAAATTGGGGCCATAACAACAAGGATAACCTTGCGTTTATTCCTCAAACTAAACAGGTCCGGTCAAATCATGACAACCTGCCATTGCATAATGGGCATTTCCAATTGTCGTTACCAGTTAATAACCCCGTATGTAAGGGTAGTTGCGTTGTGGACACGCATTTCGCACAGAGATGTTGGCAAAGAAAATGTGGCGAGAATTTCACTTCGCTTCAAAGGATGTCAAACTTTCTTTGCGTGTCCGGTGGATGTGAGCAAGATGCTGACGTCAGACGCATTCTTCACCAAAACTGTTTCAGCCTACGCATTCGTGGTAATTTCACACACTCATCTGTGCTTTCATTATCGGTGAAGAGTAAAAATGCAGTTCGCACTCACGGAAGCCTTTTTAGAATATGTAAACGTAGATTTAAACGAAAAATGTGGCCTTGCAAAACCCCTCTATTCAGTGAAGAAGAAAAGGATGAAAGCAACTAATTTATGCATTCATTTATTTTATTAATGCATTTCTTTTCCAGAAAAGGGCGCAAGTCTTGCTCAAAATCTACCAGGCAACCAGATGAAGGTAGGTCGGCTTATTTAGGTGCAAATCAATCTGCGGTAGTAGTTTTCGCGAGTTGAACATGCCTTCACGAGGGTTCAAGTTTTCTTTATTATTTGACCGCAGGCGTTTAAAATATTTGTCCATCCGTGGACAGTTGCTCCTCGTGAAACGGTGATTAAAATTAAACTCATGCTAAACACGCGATTAAGAAAGTTATCCGTGTGTGAACCATAAAAGGCTTTTGTTAAATCGGCCTAATGTATCGTTTTTCATGGGAAAAATGAGGTGCGTCCCTGGGACACATGGATAGTGAATTTACTGAGTCCTTTCAGATTTTAATGCGTCAGGGACCTAGGACGCATACCTAACAACATCACTGTGTATGCACAGACAAATGAGTCCTCCGCACGCACAACCCGCTGAGAAAAAAATTCAGTCATGTAAATGCGAATATAGCAAAATTATTCAACTTCATCCAAAGGTCAAGCCTCAACTCAGTCTCACTGCTTTTGTCTTAACGAGGCAGTGAATGTGTGTGTTTGGGATTGAATGAGGCAGCGAGTGAAGGCACATGTCCACAGGATAAGTCATTTCCTCACTTCCCATTCATTTTCTACATAAGCAGTTGTGCAATGCATTCTGGTACCGTTGCTTCATGTTTCGAGGGACAGGGCGTCACTTTGGTGGCACCAAATTTGCATGAAGTTGAGGTCTATGCTACTTTACACAAATCAGAGGTGTTCAGTGCAACTCACCACTTCTGGCAAATCCCAAAAATTTTTTAAACAAACCCTTTTAGCTTATTACTCACCTCAAATGTTTTCAGAAACACGTTTCGGTTACCCGTTTTAGAAATACAAGGGAATGTTTCCAAACAAGCTGCCATGCTGGCCCATTTTGAAATCCGGGAGCAAACAACCCACAAGTGAAAGTGTTTGTCCAATCAGGTGTAGCCACCACTACTGTCCCTCCAAAACTTGAAATAAAGCAAGGAATCACCTGCCAATCATTTATCTTGACATTGCCTAGAGCAATGCACATCAGGCATCCAATGTTGGAAGTGGGGTGACTCTTTGCATGAAATAAATGCATACTGAGCCAGTTTGTGTCTGACCGAAGCAGGGTCATTCCATGTCAAATCATCAAATATACAAAACATTTGTCACCATGTAGTCATAGATTGCTTCCATATTTTCACATTAGATAATATGCATTAGTGATGAACAAATCCAAAATTTCAGCTCATTCGGACCAAAAATGATTTTTTGGTAAATTATTTTCTAAGGGTACTGTCAGTCAGTTTTTTTTGTCAGTTGACATTTTTTGGATGAAATTTTGGATTTGTCAGTGATATATATTTATACAGCTGCATACAAAAAAGTAGCAAAATTGAGAAGGTGGTGGTGAGACCCCTTTGATGATCTGACATGGAATGACCCAGCAGTGCGAGTTTTCCCCTTTCTTCCATGACAACAAAAGCATACCCAAAAAAGCTCATAAACAAGATGGCAAAGCCTGCCTCTGGGTGTGCCAATTTTTCTCTCTCTTCCCTTTCCGTTAACCAGGGGTCTCAAAATTAGAGATGTTCTAATACCATTTTTTCCTTCCTGGTACCGATTCTTGGGCATTGGGTATCGGCCAATACACAGGATAGATCCAATACCCGTGCATCATAACCGTAAAATAACTAGTACATAAGTCCAGGAATAAAGAACAATTCCTTCAAAAACTTAAAGTGCAGCCACTTTTTACATATAACAGTATCAAACGGTGGTTCAAAACGTAAGCGTACCACCACCTCGTCGGTGTGTAGCCCGGCCCCGTTATAGGACGCCTGGGCAGCACAGCGCAACATCCTGTGTTGGTGTTCAGAGTGGCAAAGAATCGATTTCCTGCGTGTTACATTAAGTGAAGCAAACGAGCTCACTGCGTCCATTTCTAATAGCGTTATGCAATATTGGATTGGTGCATAGACTCAAGTATTTGCTAATACCGATGCTAATATTTTCTGCAGTTTTGGCGGCATTTCCAATAATGGTATCGGAATCAGAACAACCACTGTTTCTGCAGGTTTTAGGTTTATTCCGGTCCTTACAAGCCAATTCAAGTCACTGACTGGGTCCACACTCCTTGTTCATGGGGCCTCAGCTGGCTGCTGATTGAATGGAAATCTGAACAAGAGCAGTCAGCGACAGCAATATACGCCCGTCATGCAATAGTTTGATGGGAAGGTACATCTTCACTTTGTCTCCTTAGTTTGTTTGCCTCAGCATGTTTTTTAGCTTCTCTCATTCGAATTTCTTCATTCTGTCGCCTTACTTTGTGTAGTGTTTTTGTCGATTTAGGGGCATGAAAGGGTTAATTTTGAGAAAGAGGGTGATCCAATCAGGCTGATTTCCGAACTCATAAAATTTCCACCTGATACGATCATGCTGTGTGAATTTGGATGAAATCGATTGAGAATTGGTGGAGTTATTGTGAACACAAGCAACGGACAGACAGACAGACAGACATCATGATTCCATAATACGTTCCGTCTTATGACGGGCGTATAAAAATGCTGTTGTCTTTGAGGACTGGAGTTGGAGAACTCAAAGGCAGATGATCTAGGTTCAAAAAGAAAAAATACCAGCCCCGTGTTCTGTCCCAATTCCCTGGATTTTCTCATGAATGTGATTTTCCAGCTGGAAGGTACATCTGAAAAGTGATATCGGCTAACTGTCTTGTGAACAGCGCACACAAGGATGGACTTTTACCGTCTGACCCGAGGACTGTTCACCTCATAATGAACACCCAGTTTTGCCAGCAGCCCTACCTGCGTCATCTTGCCGAAGTCGAGTCCGGGCCGTGCGCGGGGGAGTGTGTCCGGGTCCCTGCGCCGCTTCAGCACCGGCTTCCGCAGGAGCAGGTCACAGGGCTGGGAATGACACCGCGGCAGCGAGACGGGGG
This sequence comes from Gymnothorax reevesii, assembly GCA_029721435.1. Lineage (NCBI taxonomy): Eukaryota > Metazoa > Chordata > Actinopteri > Anguilliformes > Muraenidae > Gymnothorax > Gymnothorax reevesii. Next base: position 17,233,627 of record CM056578.1, on the reverse strand, counting down.
TCGCTCTCCGAAGGGCGGAGGGGGTACTGCAGGCCGAGGAAGGTGATGGCGGCACGCCGGCCGCGCTGGGCTGCGGGATGGCGGCTGCAGCGGAAGCCAGCTGCTGCTGGGGCAGGGCCAAGGGCGGCGGCGGCGGAGGGGGCAGGAAATGGGCGGCGGCCTCGCGGATGTGCACCGGCGAAAGGGAGAAGCGGCGCTGTGGCGGATGGTGAGGGGGCGGGCGCAGGGGTGAGGGGGAGGAGGAGCACGAGGAGGAGGGGGCGGGGAAGAAACAGCAGCAGCTGCCGCCCCGCCCACCCCCTCCGGCTGCCGAGTCCAGGACGTCCCAGCAGGGGGGAAAGCCCCAGGGGAGGGGCGACTCGGGGGAGAGCGCCAGGCTGCAGAAGGTGGGGCTGGAGGAGGTGTGGCCAGAGGAGTTTAGGGAGGAGCTGGGAGGGGCGGGGCCTCGTAATGGACAGCTCCCGCCCGCCCCCACACCGCCGCTGTGGCACCGGCGCTTCACCGGGGTCCAGATTCGGGAGGCGCTGGGTCGCCATGTGTACCGGCACCTGGATAGGTCCTCGGGAACCGAGAGTGAGCGGCAGTGGCGTTTTGGGGGGGGCGGAGGGGGAGGGGGGGCCCCGGGGAGAGACAGGTTCGTGGCGGATGTGCTGGGGACCAGCGGCCGATTCGGGGCATCCCCCTCGGGGCCCAGAGGCACCGGCCCAGGGGGAAAACTGGAGCTTAGCGCCCCTGGGAGGTTGGGCTTGGAAGGAGGGCACAGCTGCCAATAGCTACTCTCTGTGGAAAGAGAGAGAGACATTTCAAAGACAAATTTTTCAACACATTCTCTGACGATTTCAGCCACACAAGCACTCTCTGACCATTTCAGCTACACAAACGCTTTCTGACCATTTCAGCTATACACGCACTCTCTGACCATTTCAGCTACACACGCACTCTCTGACCATTTCAGCTACACACGCACTCTCTGACCATTTCAGCTACACACGCACTCTCCGACCATTTCAGCTACACACGCACTCTCCGACCATTTCAGCTACACGCGCACTCTCCGACCATTTCAGCTACACGCGCACTCTCCGACCATTTCAGCTACACGCGCACTCTCCGACCATTTCAGCTACACACGCACTCTCCGACCATTTCAGCTACATACGCACTCTCCAACCATTTCAACTACATACGCACTCTCCAACCATTTCAGCTACACAAACACTTTCTGACCATTTCAGCTACACACGCACTCTCTGACCATTTCTGCTACACCCGCACTCTCCGACCATTTCAGCAACACACGCACTCTCCGACCATTTCAGCAACACTCTTCCACTCCACTGGGGAGCCCCTTCTGTTTTCAATACTTTTAGCAACACACAGAGAAAAATGTACTCCTTTGGGTTTATTTCACTATGGAATCCTCTCTGGTAGGTGAGAAGTATAAAAATGCCAACATTGATCCATGTCACCCATTTAAGTACACTATATACAGATAGGGTTCCCTCTATGGCTGGGTGCCGATCAGACCCAGTGCCCAAAGATCAGAGATGGCTGTAATTTGACATGACTAAAACCCAGAAAACCAAGAGCTAGATCTCCAGGAACTGGCCTGGGAAGCCCCACCTTATGGAAAAACACAGGATCCTCCATACTCCTCTCCAAAAAGTGTGAAGTATAACAGCAAAAGTCATGAATAAGAACAGAGTAAACTAAAAGTAACTGTAGCCAAGGCCGGGAGCAGGTTTTCCTTTCCCCTCCAAGAACATCCTATAGAGAGCACTGAATGAGCCAGTGCTTTATAGGGAACAGTTCAACAGTCAAAAATAAGCACTGCCTATTTAACTCGGAATCAGCAGCTCGGCTAGCTGACAAAAACTGGCTAAAGACACAGCAATCTCCACACTTAAGGAGAGAGAAAGGACCGCGTCAATGACAGCAACCATCTTGTCAGCAAAAAAGGGCCAGTATGGTGGCCTAATGGCAGGTTGTGTGACTGGCAACAGTGGAGTTGCTGGTTCAAGCTCCAGCTGAATTGCCATGACCAGCCAATGGCATCAAAAACACAGCATAGACCAGAGCTGGGCAGCAAGGGCCGTATCTGTCCTGGTTTTCACACCAACTACTGGCCTTTAATTAGTTGATTATCAAAATTAGCCAAACCATTTATGAAATTTGGCATTTCAGGCACATTTCTTTAAATTATCATCAATGACCACCAAAGACTGTTCTCATCTCCCTTGATAAAACATTTTCCTTTGATTTGACCATTGCGAAAATCTTTATTTGTGCATTTAATCAATTAACTCAATTAATCAGGGTAATTGATAGAAATAAAAACTTGCATACACACCAGCCCTCCAGGACCGGGATTGCCCACCCCTGGCTTAGGCCATCTTAAACCAGCTTAGAATACTAGCTGGTCTTTGAAGAAGTGTGCCCCTACTGAAAGTTCTGGCAGTCAGACAGTTGAAGGACTACACCCTTTACTGTCCCGTTTTCTCCAATGGAAGCCCAATATTCCTGCTTAAGCAGATGGAAATGGTGCCCTGTGGTCGTTCCTGGGGACCCTTGATGTACCCTGGTTTTTGTTCCAACCACAATTGTAATCACAGGATTTTAACACGCTGTTAATTTGTCTTCAGTGCATTTAATGTTTCAAGCAGTTAGTTGCCATCTTAACTCACAAGTTTACAGAAACATCCATGTTTGTCGCCAAGAGTAAAAAACAAGAAAAAAAAAATACCATACCCACATTGCGATGTATCAGACATAACAGCATAAAATGAGTAAAAGATCATTTAATCAATCAAATTAAAGATGTAGTTGGCTCCTAATTGGTGAAAACTAATTTGCAAATCATGACAAATTCATTCAATAAGCAAATGGTGAAGAGTCAAACCAGTTTTGTGTTATGTTAATCTAATTAAGTTCACGTTAAGTTTTTTGAAAGAACTTGAGATGGTTGTGTCCAGAAGCACAATTTGGAGTTTGCGGATTTCCTCAGTGTCTAATTTAATCTGTTTGAAATGTTATATTTCTGGAAATTTCTTGCAGTATAGAAACAAACACACTATCTTCTAGGGCATTTTATTCTTCATAGCACGTATGAATGTTTCTGTGTAACATTTGGCTAAAGAGAGTAATTAATAACTCTAAACATGAAAAAAACCAAATTAAGACATTAACAGCTCGTTAATATCCTGCGATTACAATTGTGGTTGGAACAAGCGCCAGCATACACGGTGTCCCCAAGAACAACGTTGAAGACCACTGCTTTAACTGATCTCTGTAGGAGATAACGTTGACTTGCAACTGTAAAACTGAGGGTTCAAATCCTGGGTGGCAGTGCACCGAGCCCAGGAGTCAAGTACTAAAAACCTGAGCTTCTGCAGGAAATTAATTTTAAAAAATATGTGCGCTGTGCAAGTCACCCTTGAAAGATAGCACGGACCATGCAAAAAATACAAAAAAAATCCCCAACTGAACCGCTATTGAGAACATAGAAAAGCTAAGGTCAGGTTTTTTTTTCTGTGAGAGAAATCGAGAGGGTTTACACCACTGCACCACACAGAGGGTCCTTTAGGAGTCCGCTAAAAGTCAAAAGATGAGTGATGAGGTAAACCCAAAGATATCAGGACACCCCCCGTACCACTCTGAGGTTCCCCGCTTCTTTAGACACCCAGGGGACTGCACCTTAGCTGTTCAGCAGCTCCCCCCTCCCAAGTCTGAAGACAGAGTGATTCATCACCAGTCATGACCAGGCATCTTTAGCAGTAACTCACACAAGAGTTAGAGCAGAGGCAGAACAAACAATTTTTAAGAGAACCACGGCAGCCAGTGGAAAACTAGAGGTACCCTCAAGGCAGCAAACAGTGGCAGCAGCACACAGCATCAGTTTAAGAACTGAGAATTTCAACCTGGGGTGGCTGCAGGTTTAGATCCTGAGTAAGGCAATGCTGCAGACATCACACAAGGTACATAGTCTAAACTGCTTCACGAAATAGCCAGGTGTAAATATGAAGAATGTGCAACTGCTCAATATGGTTCTCACCTTATACCTGTGTAAGATACATGTTCAAAATCAGTTGGCCTACATCTAAAACGAGAACAATAAATGGTATACTTCGTCACCTGAAGCCTAATTAAGTGCATAAAATATACATACAGTGGGAGGAAAAAGTTTGTACACCCTTTGGAATTTCTTACATTTCTGCCTAAATTGGTCATAAAATATGGTCTGATCTCTCCAACAATCTCAAGAATGAACGAACAGTGTCTGCTTGAACTAAAAACACTCAAACAATTACATGTTTTCATATTTTTATTGGCCATAAGACGTAAACATTGACAGGGCAGGAAGGAATAAGTAAGTACACTCTTGGCTAAGGCTTCTCCAAGAGCTAATTAGACTAATTAGATGATTTGACAATTTGACTCAGGTGGGAGCCAACCTGAAGTCCAATCACTGAGGTGTGTCGTAAAGCTACCCACCCCACTGGAAAACCATTTAAGAGTTGTGTTTTGATGAGAGACATGTTCTGTGCATCATGCCTCGCACAAAGGAGCTGTCTGAAGACCTAAGACACAAAATAGTTGATTTGTATAAAGCTAAAAAGGGTTAAAAAACCATCTCTAAGACAATTGATGTTCATGTGTCTACAGTTAGAAAAATTGTGTGTAAATGGAGACAGTTTGGAACGGTTGCTACTCTGCCAAGGAGTGGCCGCCCTAAGAAGATTACTCCAAAGGCACAGCGAGTCATCATCAATGAGGTAAAAAAGAATCCAAGGGTGTCCGCTGAAGACTTGAAGAAGTCACTGAAACATGCAAACATCTCTGACACATCTACTATAAGAAAGACACTGAACAAGAATGGGATACATGGGAGAAGGGCATGGAGGAAGCCATTGCTGTCCACATAGAACATTTCTGCACGTTTGGAGTTCGCAAAAAGCATTTGGATGCTTCTCAGCGCTAATGGCAAAACATAATGTGGACTGATGAAACCAAAGTTGAATTGTTTTGGGGGGAACACACAACATCATGTGTGGAGGAAAAATGGAACAGCACACCATCACCAAAACCTCATCCCCACCGTTAAGTATGGCGGCGGTAGCATCATGGTGTGGGGGTGCTTTGCTGCCTCCGGGCCGGGACAACTGGCTACAGTCAATGGGAAAATGAATTCTCAAGTGTATCAAGATATTTTGCAGAAAAACCTTAGGCAATCTGTCAAACAGTTGAAACTTAAAAGAGGATGGGTCCTGCAACAGGACAACGACCCTAAACACAGAAGCAGGTCGACATTAGAATGGTTTCAAAAGAACAAAATACACGTTCTGGAATGGCCCAGTCAAAGCCCCGATCTAAACCCAATTGAGATGCTGTGGCATGACCTCAAGAAAGCCATCCATTCCAGGCATCCCATGAATCTTGCTGAATTGCAACAGTTTTGCAGAGGAATGGTGCAAGATTTCTCCCCAGCGTTGTGTCCGTCTTATCTGCAACTACAGGAAACGTCTGGTTGAAGTTATTGCAGCCAGAGGAGGGTCAACCAGCTACTGAATCCAAGGGTGCACTTACTTATGCCTCCCTATCCTGTGAATATTTCCATCTTATGGTCAATAAAAATATTATAACATGCAATTGTTTGAGTGGTTTTAGTTCAAGCAGACACTGTTCGTTCATTCTTGAGACTGTTTGAGAGATCAGACCATATTTTATGACCAATTTAGGCAAAAATGTAAGAAATTCCAAAGGGTGTACAAACTTTTTCCTCCCACTGTATCATTTGACTTCATGTCAATTCAAGATTCCATACGTTTCTGCCCAAAATTATTGCACCAACACAAGAGACCACATAAGCTACCTGACATTTCGGCAGCAATTCTTATGTCCCTACGGGAATCATTTCACTGCGATCTGTTCTACAAGTGAACCAGGGTTGGAATGCGCAGCCCATAAGCTTATTTAGCCAGGCGTATTGTTGGAAATTAAAATCAGCAGTCAGCGCTCCAGTCTGCGACCAAGATTTACGTTGTGGGACTTACATTCTCACATCGGTCGCGCACTGTGCACTGTGCGCCGATACTGGGCAACGATTCACTCCCTAATCATCAGCCGCCAGCTGCAAATTTTTTTATGCAGGTCGGTTGATACCATTACGTACATCAGCCAATCACAGATCGGCTGGTGCCATCAGCCAATCAGAGCTCGGATGTACTCACGCATCGATAAGAATGGCAAATCATTCGACCTTGCTATGTTTCCATCCGCTTGTCCATCGAACTATCTGAAGTTCGCCAAAAATATTCATGTGAAAAAAAGCAGATGAGAATGCGTTTCCATCTAACGGCATTAAAGCGAATAAAAAGTTGTGCATAATGACGTCACATGCTGTTATACGATCAAACTGGTGTATCGAATAGATTTCTGACATTTTCAGCTGTTTTCATTCATTTTCGCACTGAATCGCAGAACCTTCAAGTGAGCAAATATAGTGTGTTAGCCGAATAATTTAACTAGTTAGCCAAAATGGTCGCTCCTACCAACAAATGATAACTGCACAAGTACATGCTTATGTGCCAGCTATTAGCAACATAGCAAACCATTATCAGAAGGCAACGACGGCATCAAAACACTGTCACGATGCATTACCAGATTTATTCCGCAAGTAACGTTTCCATCAGCATTTATCGCTTAAGCCTTTGACCGATCAAGAGAAAATCCGATCAGATCAACCGTAAAAGCGGTGTGTCGATATTCTTGAAATCAAGTCGAATTTCACCGTTTCCATTATAGCCATTTTTAATTCGATATGACTGAATTCGTATAAGAACGTGTGGATGGAAACATAGCAACTGTCAGCTGAGTTATGCGCGCGGCAAATTTGTAAAACCTTTTCTGACAATAACGATGTAAATGCTCCACAAATTACAATCCGCGAAATTACAAGTAAACTAGCTGGTCTGCTGCAGAAGCCCAATAGTCTAGGGACATTGTTATGTTACCTTTCGAAATGAGCAAAATCTAAATAGTGAATTAAAACAAGAGGCCCATGGGCCTTAACGGTCACCTGAGTTGTATGAAAGCTGATGTTATTGATGTGAATGAACCAAATATACCCAAAAGTATAATTTTCCTATATAAAATATAGTAAACTTCACCCCCTCCCCAGTGGCAAACATGGAGCCTGGGGGACATGAAATGAACAATTTTGAGAAAGCACCTGAAGACCCTTCCATGTATAAAGAGTATTGTTTTCCAGCATATCTGGGACTGGAGAAGAAGATTTTGAAAATTTCAGCCAATTTGACCACTTTTAGCCCCATCCCTCAGAGCACCTGGGGGTGGGAACCATATAACTCACAATTTTGGTGCATATTTGACCAAGGAAGGCAAGCTGAAAATGTCAATTGTTTACGAACGCACGACGGCCAAAAGGATTAGAATAGGTCACTTTGAAACTTTGTCTCAGGTGACCTAAAAACTGGTAAATTATTATAATAAGCCATCCTACTACATTGTTACCAGTGAACAAATTTCTTGAAACTTTGTGCAAACAAACTTGGCATACTGCACCTACTTTTTACCAAATATTTAGGGTGGATCACTTTGGGAACTATATTAATTTTAATGTTAAACTTTCAATTTGTGATGAAAAAATGTTGCCAAATTATGCTTTTTATGGCTTCAGTTCCTCCTGGGTCTCATATTTTCAAAGCAATTAAGCCATGTTTGGTGTCAAATTGTTCCCTGGGATGGCAGCAACAATAACAGTTATAAATTTTAGAACTAGCACTGTGATAATTGGGAGTTTTTCATTGATTTATCGCCATATGTTGGTTTTAGGGGGTGCTCATCTAAACTTGGCTCATCTAATTTTTCTATGAATGATTCAGTTTATGTACAGGGGAGGGTGTGATGAAAAGTTGTCCCTTGGACAACTTATACTTATTCATACATTTAGACTTTTACGAGCACTCTCCAAAATGATAACTGCATTCAAACATTTTTCAAACATTCTTGTGAACATCAGTATTTACTTTTCAGTTCACAAAGTGCTTTCTGATAATGTTTCTTAAATAAATGCAGCAACAACTGATAGTCTGTTCAGGTATCTTCATTTGGGCTTGTAAATATTCAGAAAAGTATGATGGTACTTCGCGTGACCACAGTTTTGGCCTGCGCGCCTAAATTTTGGCCTGCGTGCCCAACTTTTTCAGGTTGGGAGCGCATACGCTCCTAGGTCCAAAAGTTAGTCTGGAGGCTGCAGCATCCAAACCTGCCACTCAGGATCAGAACTGCCTAGCCACGCCTTACTCTGTACACCTGGGACAGTCATATCTGGCCCTCCGATCCATCTCGGGTTTTCTTTCCTCTAACAAACCAGCAGTTCCCTACCCTTGACTTCCATCATTTTGGGAGCAGGAAGGTATAAATCAAGTTTGTGCCGTTAGCAGTTGTCAAGGTAGGTGGGGTTGGGGGGTTGAGGGGACATGGGAAGATTTGGGAAGACAACTGACAGGGTGAAGAGAAAATAGCTGTATTTGGGTCACCATGGAAACGGACCTGGCATCAATCCATATGTGGGCCAGCAAACTCCAGGACTGTGTGGCTCTGGCAGTGGCTGAAAGATGAACACATTCATGTAGAAGAGGAACAAAACAAAAATAGGCGATGATTTGCTCAATTACAATGCGTTAACCTTTAGTTCACCAACCAGGTCAAATTACGACAGGAGACTCTTTTGCAATGGCTAAAGACTTGGCCGGACATTGAACAACAAACGTGAGCAGACTGTAACTAGATGACAAACAAATACAGGAGGTGCCAGAAACATTCAATAAAGGACTTCTTCATTTAAAATGAATCTTTGAATGACTCTCTCATTTGAGATTAATCTCGGAATAACTTTGCAGTTAATTTCAAATGAAAAAATGACAACTTCATTTGAAATTAATCTGGGAAGCGCAACCCAAAGGAAAAATATGCCTAAACCTGCCAACATCACAATTAATCTTTCTACAGGGAATACATTCTCTTTAAGAGCAGTGCCAGATGACATTTTAAAGCCCCGCTAATTGGCCTAACCTGCGCTTCTTTTGGACATGAAACTGGAAACTGGAACAGTAAGAAACTCATGTGTACACAGGGAAAACATTCATATTCTGGGATGGAATACAAGTATTAACTGAAGACCTTCATGCGGAGGTGGCCAAACTACCAACTGGACCCCTGAACTTCGTTGCCATGGGAGCACTTGGGTGTGATGAGGGCAGATGCACAGAGCAGGGGGCGGGGCTTACCACGCTGAGAGAGAAGGACCTGTGGAAGGTGTGGCCGTTTAGACTCTGTTTCTGCAGTTGCTCGGTAATCAGCGTTACCATGGCAAGGCGCCTCAGAGCCGGGGAGGAGGGGGGCGGGGGAGGCGGAGGGGATGGGGAGAGAGGAGGGGAGGGGGGGAGGGAGGGAGGAGAGCGTCCGTCCGTCTGTCCGTCTGACCACGAGCGCCACACTGGCTCCGTCTCCTCCACACTCTCGCGAGGGTAGGCCACCTCGCCTGCCCTTAGAGAGAATCACACCCTCCCATCATCACCTCATCTGTGGGGGAAATACACACAAACACCAGAACCATCCAGTGTTAGAGTTATGTGCAGAGCAAAACTGTATAATAATACGAACAATTATTAACTCTTTATGTTATGACATCATATAATTTCCCAACTGTTATCATGTTTGTAATTCCGCATATTATTTCTCTGTGCAATGCCATCATTACTTTGCAACTCATTACTTTTTCAGAAACAACCTTGTTTGTAATACTTTGTAATATCCCTTAATTTGAAATAAATCTGATCTTGGATGAGAGATAAGACCGTTATGATCTTATTATCCATGAGAGCACCAAATATTCAGCAAAAACGCTAAAATGCCGACAGTAATAATCAACCTGACTATAGGAGCACAGGCGATGCAGTACTAATCAACAATAAAGGATTGCCATTCATCTATTGACGTGATTTCTACTGCCTGCCATTCATTACCTGTAGCGATTATTACCACCCGCCATTCCACTGCAGTGGCGATTATTTCTGCCTCCCTTTCATCTGCAGAGGCGATTATTAACAGCCCATCATTCCACTGCAGTGGCGATTATTTCTGTTTGCCTTTCACCTGCAGTGGCTATCATTACTGCCCAGCATTCCAGTGCAGTGGCGATTATTTCTGTTTGCCTTTCACCTGCAGTGGCGATTATAACTCCTCGCCATTGATTCAGCAGTGGCGATTATTACTGCCTGCCAGTCCTCTGCAGTGGTAATTATGACCTCCTGCCAATCATCTAGAGGGGTGATTATTGAAGCCAGCCATTCCATTGTAGTAAAGATTATCATTTCCTGCCACTGGTCTGCAGTGGTAATAATAACAGCCTGCTGTTTGTCTGAAATGATCAGTTTTGCCTGCCATTTAATTGCAGCAGAGATGATTAATATCTGCAAGCGGTCAGCAGAAGCAATTACTACTGCCTGCCATTCATCTGCAGTGGCAATTATTCCTGCCTGCCATTCATCTGTAGTGGCGATGATTTCTACCGGTCGATCCACTGCTGTGGCGATATTCCTGCCAGCCATTCCTCTACAGTGGCAATATTACTGCCTGCTTTCATCTGCAGCGGCAATCATTTCTGCCTGCCATTCATCTGCAGAGGTAATTATCATTGCCGGACATTCCCCTGCAGGTGGCAAAATTACTGCCTGCCATTCACCTGCAGTAAAGATATTACTGCCTGCCATTCATCTGCAGCAGTAATTATTTCTGCCATACACCTCCAGTGGCAACTATTCCTGCCTGCCATTGATTTGCAGTAATCATTTCTGCCTGCCATTCCTCTGCAGTGGCAATATTACTGCATGCCATTCCTCTGCAGTGGCAAAATCCTGTCTGCTATTCATCTACAGTTCTTACTGTCAGCCATATGTCTGCAGTGATGATTATTACTACCTGACATTCATCTACAGTGGCGATTATTACTGCCAGTTATAAATCTGCAGAGGCAATAATTTCTGCCTGCCATTCCTCTGCAGTGACAAAATTACTGCCTGCCATTCCTCTGCAGTAACAATGTTACTGCCAACCATTCATCTGCAGTAGCAATTATTCCTGCCTGCCATATATCTACAGTGGCAATTATTCCTGCCTGCCATTCATCTGCAGTGGCGATCACTACAGCCAGCAATTTCTCAGCATGGCAATATTACTGCCTGCCATTCCTACAGTGGCGATTATTACTGCCAGCTATAAATCTGCAGCGGCAACTATTTCTGCCTACCATTCCTCTGCAGTGGCAATATTACTACCTGCCCTTTCTCTGCAGTGGCAATATTACTGCCTGCTTTTCATCTGCAGCAGCAATCATTTTTGCCTGCCATTCATCTGCAGTGGTAAAATTACTGCCTGCCATTCCTCTGCAGTAACAATTACTGCCTATCATTCATCTGCAGTTGCAATTATCCCTGCCTGCCATTCATCTGCAGTGGCGATCACTGCGGCCAGCAATTCCTCTGCATGGCAATATTACTGCCCGCCATTCCTTTGCAGTGGCAATTATTCCTGCCTGCCAGTCATCTACAGTGGTGATTATTACTGCCAGCTATTTCACTGCAGTGGTGATTTTTTCTCCCTACCATTTGTCTGCAGTGATTACTACTTCCAGCCATTTGTCTGCAGTGGCAATATTACTGCCTGCCTTTCATCTGCAGCGGTAATTATCACTGCCTGCCATTCCTCTGCAGTGGCAGTTATTCCTGCCTGCCATTCATCTAGTTATTACTGCCAGCCATTTGTCTGTAGTAGTGATCATCACTTCCAGCCATTCATCCTACAGTGGCGATTATTACTGCCAGCTATAAATCTGCAGCAGCAACCATTTCTGCCTGCCATTCCTCTGCAGTGACAATATTACTACCTGCCATTCCTCTGCAGTGGCAATATTACTGCCTGCTTTTCATCTGCAGCAGCAGCAGCAATCATTTTTGCCAGCCATTCATCTGCAGAGGTAAAATTACTGCCTGCCATTCCTCTGCAGTAACAATTACTGCCCATCATTCATCTGCAGTTGCAATTATCCCTGCCTGCCATATATCTACAGTGGCAATCACTGCGGCCAGTAATTCCTCTGCATGGCAATATTACTGCCCGCCATTCCTCTGCAGTGGCAATTATTCCTGCCTGCCAGTCATCTACAGCAGTGATTATTACTGCCAGCTATTTTGCTGCATTGGTGATTTTTTTTGCCTACCATTTGTCTGCAGTGATTACTACTTCCAGCCATTTGTCTGCAGTGGCAATATTACTGCCTGCCTTTCATCTGCAGCGGCAATCGTCACTGCCAGCCATTCCTCTGCAGTGGCAATTATTCCTGCCTGCCATTCATCTAGTTATTACTGCCAGCCATTTGTCGACAGTAGTGATAATCACTTCCAGACATTCATCCTAAAATCCTGGTAAAATTACTGCCTGCCATTCCTCTGCAGTAACAATAACTGCCCATCATTCATCTGCAGTCGCAATTATTCCTGCCTGCCATGTATCTACAGTGACAATTATTCCTGCCTGCCATTCATCAGCCGGGGTGATTATTTCTGCCAGCCATTCCTTTGCAGTGGAAATATTACTTCCTGCCATTCATATACAGTGGTGATTATTACTGTCAGCCATTTGTCTGCAGTGGTAATCATTTCTGCCAGCCATTTTTTCTGCAGTGATTATTACTGTCAGCCATTTGTCTACAGTGCTGATTATTACTGCCTGCCATTCATCTTCAGTGGCAATTATTAATACCAGCAATACATCTGCAGAAGAAACCATTACTGTTTCACTTCCATCTACGCGGCAATTATTACTGCCAGCTATAAATCTTCAGAGGCGACCATTACTGCCTGTCATTCCTCTGCAGCGGCAGTATTACTGCCTGCCATTCCTCTGCAGTAGCGATAGTACTGCTTGCCATTCATCTGCTTGGCAATTATTCCTGCCTGCCATTCATCTACAGTGGTGATTATTACTGCAGCTATAAATCCGTAGAGGAAACCAGAACTGCCTGCCATTCCACTGCACCGCTGATTATTACTGCCTCCCACATAACCTATTGCGATCATTACTGTCGGTCATTCATCAAAAGTGCCGATTACTGCTACCTGCCATTCCATTGTTGTGCCAATCACTTCTTCCACTCATTCATCTACAGAGGTAATACTTACCGCTTGCCACTTCAGTGGTCAAAAATTCTACCTGCAATTCATGGGCAGTTCTGATTATTATTGCCTGCCTTACTGACAGCCGGTCATAAGCAGGGATGATAACTACATTTGTGCATATTACTGCCTGCAATTCATTGGCAGATTGCTACAGCCTGCCAGACATCTGGAATGATGATATTACTACTTCCTGCCATTCACCAGCAGTGATTACCGCTTGCCATTTTCCTGACACTTTAAACCCACCAGCAGTAACAATCACCACTACAACATCACACCTCATTAAGCAACTCCTCTGAGATCAGGCAGTGAAAATCACCTCCATGGCAAGACTACTATGCAGTCACAATCACTGCCATTATAATAACATCATTGCGCGGAAGCATTCCCCTGCACCATAAGATTGTTATTCCACAGTAAATATCACCTCAAATATGAGATCATTATGCGTTAAATAACCATAACCATGAGATCAGCTTCGTGCCAAAACAATCACTAAGATATGAGAAGACTACTGATATCACCCATCACCTCCACAATGATATTATTGAGCCACACCTATTTGCATGCAAGGGATTCATATGCACAAATCCAAGACCAAATGCACAAATCCAAGTGAGCTAGACAATTAAACATGGCAATTATCCTCATTTCCAGCTCATTTTTGACAACCATTACTTTGGTGACCCGATATCAGGCAAAATTTTAATTCACCTGAAGAATTCCAATCATACAGCTCCAACATTCAGAAAGGCACAAGACAGGATAGGGATGCAAGAGACAGGCCCAGCCCCTGCAGTGCCAATGTTAAGTGCTACCACATGTGCACACACACTTGGACTTGCAGATTTCCTAAACTTTAATAGCCCGGTCACACACAACCCTCTTCAACCAGTGACCCCACGCTCTGATTCACCTGTGAAAACATGCACCAAGGCCAAAAGGGTAATATAAATACAGGGAAAAGTCCTTTCTGGTGAAAAGGAATGCATCAAAATGAGCATATAATGGCCTTCAGTTTGAGCTCTTTGATGGAAAAGGGAGTTGCGATTCAACCTAACCTCAGCCATTTGACTTCAACTCCCCCCAAAAAAGTAATTTCTCTGTTGTAATCATTTACCGAGCCGTATTTAAATATTTTGTTCAGCGTGTTCAAAATATCTATGAAGTGCAAACACTTACACATTAAATTAATACCAGTGAATAATTTGGTTACAATCTGACGACATGTTCGCCTTTCAAAGTTATATGCAGTAATTTGAACCAAATTATTTGAACTTACTGCGCATATTCGGGATAATATTTTAACTGCATGTGATATGCTACTCTGAAAATCAACAGTTACGGGTGTTAAGGCAAAACGAACGACGAAAACCATACCCAACCATTGCACTATCCTCCGGCCTATGGAATGCATGGGCGGCAGCTGCCACCGATAAAACACTATGCTGAGGCCACAAGAACCGAAAACTTCACTCAATACGAACTCGTCTGGCTGAACTATAAAGCATGCCACCGGAGCAGGGTGTCAGCCAACTTCCAGCTACAGATCGACGGCTTATAAAAACTCACTGACATCACCATGTCCCAACGTCGCGCCATGTGACATTTTGTTAAAATGTATAACGGCTTCCCCCAATTACCAGTGGATAACGCTGGATGATACGAAGCCTGAAAACAGTGTTCATTCAAATCTCACTTAAAAGTAAGGTGGCATATTGACGCAACGGGGAAAACTAGTAAGTCGCTACAGGGCAGTTTTTACATATGAAAATACCTTTCTTACCGAGACTGACCGCTTAAACTGAAGTGGAATTCTGTTCCTCTCGCCCGTTGCCCTAGAAACGCAGGGGAAAGAGGGATGAAGAGAAAAATGGGAGGGGTGGAGGTGTGTATGCAAGGTTTCGGAATTTTGAGGTTTGCAATCTCGCCAGCATAATCGAAACGTGAGAGCAATAAAATATCCACCAGAGGCTAACTGGTTAGCTGGTGCTAGCCACCGAGTATATGTCAATAAGGTGCTATTTATAGCCGGGCGCCTTACTGAACGCATTAGCCATCTATGTCTAACATAATATAACAAGCTAGACATCTTCATAGGACACAATATATTTAGCCATACGGGCCGGGAGTTTGCCCACTGCCTGGCGTCAAATTAACATTTATTCATCTTTAACGCACGCATTATTAACCAATAGCAATTAATACGGTCTTTCTAATTATTCAAGAAAGGTTTTCAGAATTAAGAATAATAGAAGTCACCGTGATGGCTAGCAGAAAAGGCTTAAAAATGGATCGCTAGCTATTAAGCCATACAGCGCTACTGTTAACGCGACAAAATGAATAACAGACGGCAAATAATGAGTGCCCCCATGCAGAAGCAGCAGACTAATAAATAATATGGTCTCTCCGACTTCGTTTTGATATAATCTCATTGCTCCAAAAATGCTTGCATAAGCCTGATGACCGTTAAGTTCGCCACCCGGCTAACGGCAACCAGCTAGCTCTAACCATAACACCCGTATTAGAATTGACATTCAAAACGAATGGGCAAAGCTAGCTAGCAGGCTAACGGTACACAACTGTTACATTCGGCATCACTCGGCGACAGGAAAACGATGAAAAATCAAAGCGATGCATGCTGCTAATTTGGTTAACAGATTGATACATGCATTTCAACGAATTTAAGGTTTTTTCAGTAATTGATTATATCGCCAGTATTTCTGCAACCTCGCGCTACCTACCCGACGAGTCTCCTTAGCAACCACGAGCTGCGCAGGGCTCCTCCAGGCCGTGCAACTGTGCTTAAATACTAGGGAGGGATAAACCAATTGGAGGTGAATATGTCTCGTTTGCTAGCCACAACATGGAATTCTGATGCTCTGACTCGTTAATTGTAACACATAGCTGCGAGCTTCAATATTACTAAATCCCAATTACGAGTTAGGTCGTGTCATTGTTTTCCTTAATTCAATAAATCATATAAATTTAGTGGTTGCTGGTTGGCTAGACAGCATACACACCATCGCCCATAAAAAGAAAAAAAATTCACACGCCCTTAAGCAATAGGGATTCATAAAAACAGACGGGCGAGGGGGGTTATGAAGCGACATTCTGGTAAACAATTTAAAACCTTCACAATCATATCTTTAAATGCAAGAATATCTCCTTCTCTGGCAAATGCATTTTTAATCGTTTGCAGTACCAGTTAATTCTATCGCCAACAAAAACAATTTTTGGAAAATTTCGACGTAATTTATCCGATGTCAGCGTTGTCAGAAAATAATTCGGTCACTGAACCGCACCATTATTTTAACAACAATTTTGGGGCGATGGGAAGTGTAGTTCCGGAAGAGCCCTGTCCTAGAATAACGTCCTATAATCATATTAATGTAATTAAACTTAATAATGATACGATAAAGTAATATGTAGCAATACCTACCAACTATAAAAAAGATGGGGGGTAGGGAATAATAGCTACGTAAGCTTCACTGAGATTTGAGTTGTGTCATGAGGAAATTTCAAGGCCGGTATCTCTAAATCCTTAGACCCTTAGGAATATACACTCGTTTACCTATTTCTGTCATCATTCTTCCCAAATTGAAGCAGGTGCCACTAAGAGTAAAACTTAATTTTTTTTCATCAATGTTCCATCCAACTTTGTAACATGCTTATTATATGAAGGCACAATGAAGTATAGATAGAACATGCTCTGTTTCTCATTACCAGCATAACCAATGATTGATGAGGCTCTCTGTTTTCCAAGGAAGGGTGACAACCACAATGTCCTACACCTATTTCATTGCCCTTGATTTTGGATTGCTTTTGCTGTCAGCCATTTCTGTGCCGGAATCAAGGTGCAACATCTCAGTGCAGCGGTACCCCTTGAAACAAGACAGAGCCTGAGTCATTTTAGTCCATGCTACACCTAAAAACCACACATACAAAAAGCCATACATGCAACCACAATGAAGAGTTCAATTAAATGGGCTTATTGACACAGCATCTTGTGTATCCCATTGAGGAAAATATTCTTCAGCCTCATCGATTACAAGATATAATTTACTCCAATACCTCTATTAAACAATCTAAGCTGAAATTTGGGTCTATCATCACCAGTTTAATTTCCACTTGGAGTGCAGTTGAAAAATGTTGTAAAGTGTCTCTCAATTGGTATCTCCAGTCACCCATATTTTTTTACTCTCGACTCCAGCTGGGAGGGCGTCCTATATATTTTTCCAGTTGGGCAAATAACGGTGTACTTACATTATCTGATATTTTGGGGGCTGAAGGTCTCCGCTCATTCTCAGACATTCAGAAACTCTTTAACTTACCTGGTTCCTCCTTTTTCTTTTATTTCCAGTTGCGTACGGTAATGTGTACTTATGGGGTGCCTTGGGATGGCACACTAGGTTTACACCCTTTTCATAAGGCTCTGACTGGGAGTAAGGGTTTGGTTTCCACTGTTTATGCCATTTTGATGCAGACATCAAACAAACCACTCTCTCTTGATAGAGTTTGGAAGCAGGACCTCCCATCTGATGACAATAATCTGGACTGGCACTTGATCTGGCAAAACTCGTCTTTTTCCTCCAGAAACCCCAACCACCGAATTATTCATTACAATTTCATACACAGGTCATATCTCACTCCACGCAGTTTGTTCAAATTTAAAGCTTTGCCCTCTCCTAATTGCACTCTGTGTTCGCAAAAGAGCTTAGGCACCTTTTTCCATATAGTTTTGGAGTGCCCATGTGTTGTGGTTTTTCTGGAAGAATGTTTGTAGTGTGCTGTCCTTAATATTGTCTAAGCAGATTCCTTACTCGCCTACCGTCTTATTACTTAATGACTCTTCTGGTTTGAACCTACCAGCTAAATTAAAACGCCTTTTTTTGGCTGGTCTCACAGCCGCTAAAAGGCTGATAGCATGTAGATGGAAACCCCCTCATTTGTAATCCTTAAATAAATGGTTGCTAGATGTCATAGATACAGCCATAATGGAACGTTGGGCAGCTAACTTGCACCGAGCCAAACCTGAAAACATTTCTTGTTGGGATGATACCATCTCCACTCTAAAATCTTTATTTTAGCCACCTCCTCTTTTACTTTGGGTCCTGTGGGTGCGTGGGGGGAGGGGAGGGATGTGGCAGTCCTTGTATATATTTTCTCATTTATTTTTTCCTTTTTTTTCCCCTCTCTCCTGGTTTTATTTACTTATTTTCTATTCCGTTATTTTTTGATGAAGATTATTGAGTTTCTCAAGATATTGACTCCATCTAAGAGGTCCAGCCCCCTTTCAAGGGCCCTATAGGCGTTGAGTTTTGAGGACAGTATTGGTTGAGGCTTGCTTAAAAGCTCTGAGTTGCTATGTGTGTTCACATGCGTGTTTGTATGTACATCAGAGCAATTTATATTGTTATGCTACACTACCATTCTTTTTTCTTGTTACTGTTGCCATTATTGTCCAATTGATGCTTGCCACATCCCTTTGTTTTAAACTAAATGGAAAAACCAATAAAAAATAAAAAAAATTAAATGGGCTTGTTCATGCTGTGAACAGGCATAGTGTTGAAATGGGGTCTGTCTTATTTTATACACTTGCATAAACACTCTTGTCTCCAAATGGCCAAATAAAGCAGTCAAGGATCTTACAAACAGACAGTCAACATCACTGTTGGTTCATGACTTTTTAAACAGATGGCAGATATAGATGGCAGTCTGGTGAGCCACCACAGCAAAATCCAAATATACAAATTCATATTAGACCAAGGGGTTGTATCCCCATATTCACAATTGAGAACATTAATTTTGCATTCAGTGAAGCCAAAACATTCCAATGTCGTGTATCTCTTTCATGCGCAGCACAGCTGTACAATGGTTCACACTGCTGCCCGACAGATTTTGTTTGCATGGAGAGCGCAGGTTCTTACTGTGGTTTTCTCTTTAGTTTCATGTGTGTGTTTGAGTGTGCACGTGCGTGTGTGTGTGTGTGTGTGTGTGTGTGTGTTTCCGCAGAGTACTCCAATTTCTCTCACTCTGAAAGGCATTCATGCCAGGTCTGGTACACGAAGGAACTTACCCTCGCCTATGGCTTTAGCCTAAGAACTGACATTGGATGGTTCCAGGGTGGCCCAGGGCAGTCATTTACTGCTCTTAAGTAGGCAGTAGAGCACAGTGTTCAATACACGCTATCTTATCATCAGCAACCAGTGATAATGCTTCAGCAAAGATATGATACTGTGACCGACTACAATATCATGTATCATCAAGGGGTGTAATTATGATCAGAGAGGATAGAATGAATTCATGAGCTGTAAGACTGGCAGTCTAAACTGAGTATAAAGCTGTAAAGGGTTGTATTCCTCTTGAGATTTATATTTTTGGGGGTAAGGTTAGCATGGAAACTGATGTCTCCAGGGCCACATCTGGTTAGCATGTCCGAGTCTTGTTTGTCATTAGAATTAACAGGACATATCCCTATACTAAGAATGGTCCATAAATGAATGTGTTTTATGTCCGATGCATTTGTGCGGGTTGAAGACTCACCAATTTAGGAAGTGTCATGGTGCCTTCCTGTTTATGTTATTTCACAATGTGCTTTATGTTTTCACGGGTGGAACATTCTCGTTTAATTTGAATTTTATTTCTTATAATATATGATTTGAGTTTTGTCTTGCCAAGTTGCTTAACATGCAGTTCATTTGTTAATGTCAGTATTATGCATTATTTCATTTCTTTACCTGTTCTAAAAAAAAAATGCACCAGTAGGTGGAGGTATTTAGCGTAGTGCCAACCCTAATTTTCATTACGTCAAAAAGGGGCGACAAGTGAATTTGCTTACAAGATGGCGTCCGGTAGTGGGGTAAGTAGTGATTGTTTTTAATGGTTTTAACCGTTGTAAGTGCGTTTGATTAGTGTTTTGTCGACAACTGTATGGTTTGCAATTCAATTACTATTCAGTTCGAACTTTCCAATGAGTTATTTTTATGTTTTACGGTATTCCTCTGCGGCACTTGTATGGTCAGCGTTGTATTTGGATTGGCAAGCTAACATTAGCTAGCTAGCTAAGTTGCTTTTTGTTTAAATTCGCGTTTGCGGTGGGGAGATGTGCGTAAGATATCCAGTGATTAATGTACTTTCATTTAGTGCATGACTGCATGGCATTATTCTCAATAAATAAAATAAAACGTCGGCAAAAACCTGTAGCTAGCGGTCTTACTCCGTTAACTTCCTGTCAGCCAATTATTTACGAAGTTAACGTCAGCCTGAATGTGCCTGTTGCCCTCTGAACTAATGTCCGAAGATGGTGTGATAAGTATAACTTTGGCGACATTCCCTTATAATGCATGTTGTCATATATTTGTGCATTACATCCTGAATTACGTTTTGTAATGAAGCTAATGAGAGTTGTATTTTCCGAAAGGCTAAGAATGATTTTCGGAGAAAGTGGGACAAGGATGAGTACGAACAGCTCGCACAGAAACGGCTCACGGAGGAGAGGGAGAAGAAGGATGGTGAGTCGCTGAATATTTGGAATTAAATGCTGGGGCATTAATCTCCTGCAGTGTCCCGTGTTTGTGTTATTCATCGCTGTCAAAGTGGTTGAAGTGTTTAATAACAGCTAAATTAGTTGGTTTACCAGAGATGGGAAATAACCTTGTGATCATCGTGTTCTCTTTCTAGGCAAGCCCACTCCACCTGTCAAGCGGGAGCTTCTGCGTCACAGAGATTACAAGGTGGATCTGGAGTCCAAATTGGGGAAGACTATTGTCATCACCAAAACAACTCCCCAGGCTGAGATGGGCGGGTGAGCATGCCTGATGTGTCATTTCTCCACTGTAGTGTCTTGACATGATTTAGAAAAGAAAAAAAAATGGAGCTGAAGTGTTTATATTTGGATAGTGGTAACATTGTTGCCTTTTGGCTTTGTACACTAGAGCACTGGATCTTGCTTAGATTAATTTTGGGTTCAGACTGCCAGCCATCATTTGAGATTGTCCAATTTAAGTGCACACCTAGGTGGTTTACCTTGGTTTCCCGTCTGTGTCTGCATCACCGTTAGAGTTGCGCTTCCTTGTGCGAACATGATGTCATCTACCAATCGGCACAATGGCTTCATACTTTTGGCATATGCTTGTACAAATGCCTAGTTGTGCATATGCCATGATAGGTTCACCTGGGTCAAAGGTGAAGATCACTGGACATTAAATTGTGTTTTATTTTATGCGGATGAGATCTTGACAACCGCTCCGCACAAGGGCTTCACACTTTTGGATGTGTTTATACCTATGTTTGGTGGTGCTTCCACCATGTTAATTACAGCTGGGTCAAGGTCACAGGATAAATGCACCCACTTACTGTCTGAAACTTAACAAGGGAAAGTTAATACATTTAATCTGTGCTGAAATAGATAAGCAGTGAGGCAAACTGGCGATTTCCTCTTAAGTCTACTTTCTGTAGTTTGGGTTATTCCATGACAAATCACCCAGTTGGTCCCAGGTCACCCCCTCAGATCCCCCTTGACCTAAATGATGGTAAAATATCAGGTATTGGGTCAAGATCTTTGAACATTTTGGAACTGTAGGCTTGTAAAATATTCATGAATTCTACCATTTTATTTTATTTATTTTTTCTGAACAAGCCCCTTGGACCAACTTGAGACGGCCATTTCTCCTCTAAAATGGCAACCACAACTTTTTAAATAATTTGTTTATGGCCAACTTTTTTCTGAAAAGTTTGAATATCTTGTTATATCAAGCCGTTCTTTTGTACTTTTCCATCAACAGGTCTCTGAAAATGGCCAAAAATTAAATGCACTGCAAAAATGTAACTCCTTTAAGTATTTTTATCTCAAAAAATATTCTACATTAAGCATCCACAATTTTTTTTTTTCTCGTCATTTAGGATATTGTGGACCATTTCTTAGCAGTAATCCTGTTAGTTACTGTTTGGGAATGTCAGAACAATTTTCTGAATTATGAGCAATTTCAAAATTTAGCAAAAAATGCCCATTCTCATGCCTGTGGTTGAACATGTGGGCAGTTCACTATCATTTTCAAATTTTCACGACGTATTCTTATACTTCTGAAAATGAGATGACATAAAAGTAGTTGGCACCCAAGTTTCAAAGCTCTGAATTGGCTTTTGAGAAAAAGGCAAAACCGATTAATCCATTTCTCAAACAAAAATTAGTTGCCAACTATTTTTAGAATCGATAAAATATTTCAGCTCATTTTCAAGCAACAATGTCAAACATTTGCTGGTTCCAGTTTCTTAAAAGTGCAGGATATCTGCTTTTCATTGTTATTTATGATGGCAAATGAAGAATCTTTGGGTTTTGGGCTGTTGTTGGACAAAAAAGAAGCAGTTGGAAGACATCACTTTGGGTTTTGGGAAATTCTAATGAGCAGTTTTTGGAATTTTTTGGCATTTTATTGATCGATTTATGAAAATAATCGTCAGATTCATCAAGAATGAAAGTAATTGTTGGCTGCAGCCCCATAATAGTGTTGGACATGATGTCCAGGACAACCATTTGTTAAATCATGGAGGATGTTTTTATTTTTAATTTTAAAAGTTCCTTACGGCTTTCACTGATGGCTCTAATTTTTTACTGTGTTTTCATTCAGGTACTATTGCAACGTCTGTGATTGTGTCGTAAAAGATTCCATCAACTTTTTAGACCACATAAACGGCAAAAAACGTGAGTATTGGTTGAGGGAAGATGAGTCAGAAGGGGTGATGGTGTCATTGAAACACATCGAACCCTTGAAGGTTTTAATATCTTTGGTTCCCATGAGTGCTGGAAATCCTTGAAAACGCTTGAATTGTAATGTGGCGTTTTCTAGGTTCAGGAAGTGCTTGAATTTTGAATAAAATACTTTAAACTGCTTGACATCGCTACAGTATTTGCATTACTGTCATATTTCTATTTGATTGAATTTGATAAATGTGTAATTTACTGTAGCTGGAAAAGATTAAAAAACTGAAAAAGTGCTTGAATTTGTCTTTAGAAAAGGTGTCAGAACCCTGTATATTGGGACCCAACTTCTAAATTTCATACCTTCGGGGAACCGTCGTACAGACATGCTATAGAGGAGCTCTATCCTCAATTCGGCACACACTTTGTACCCTCCTGTGACCACTTTTTGTTCCCAGCCCATATTTGAAGAATGCTCCTTCAAGGTGTGAGATCACAGATATCTATGCTGCCCGGCCAAAAAAAAGTCACGCACGCTTATATTTAGTTGGACAGCCTTTAGCTTTGATTACTGCACACATTCGCCGTGGCATTGGTTCAGTAACCTAATGCATGTCACAACATTTATTTCTACCCAGAGTTCCATTAATATTTCAGCCAAGATCTTGTATTGATGATGGGAAAGTTGGACTGCTGCATATGGCAGTGCTTGTCAAACTTCTCCTGGAGTACCACTTGATCAGCATGTTCCAGATCTCTCCCTGTTCCAGCACAGGTGATTCAAATGATCTGCTCATTTATCAATCAGCTTTTCCAGTGTTGACAAAACGAGCTGACCATTTGAATCGCCTGTGCTGGAGCAGGGAGAGATCCAAAACATGCAGGACAAGTGGCTCTCCAGGAGAGGTTTGAGGAGCACTGGCATAAGGTGTTCTCCAGCAGATCCCAATGATTCTCAATGGGGTGAAGGTCCAGACTCTGTGGTGGCCTATCTGTGTGTGAAAATGATGTCTCATGCTCCCTGAACCATTCTTCAGGTATTTGAGCTGGATGAATTCAGGCATTGTCATCTTGGAATGTGCCTGTTCCATCAGGGAAGAAAAAAAACCATTTAATGGAAAACTCTGATCATTCAGTATATTCAGGTGGTCAGCTGACCTAATTTTTTAGGGGACATATCATTGCTGAACCTAGATCTGATCAACTGATGCAACCCCAGATCATAGTATTATCCCCACAGGCTTGTACAGTAGGCACTAGGCATGATGGGTTCATCAGCCTGTTTTCTTACCCTGATGTGCCCATCACTCTGGAACAGGATAAATCTGGACTCCTCAGACCACTTGACCTTTCTTTATCGCTTCAGAGTCCAATCTTTTTGCTCCCTTGCAAACTGAAACTTTTTTCCTCATAAGTGGTTTTCCTAAGGCTGCACAGCTGTTTAGTCCCAATCCCTTGAGTTTTTATTTGCATTGTGTGAGTGAAAATGCTCTTACTTTCTCTATTAACACAGCCATGAGTTCTACTATCAATGATTTACGATTTGATTTCACCAAATATTTATGTGATCTCCGATTGTGATCATTCAAGATTTTTTTTTTCCCCACTCACATTTCTTCCTTAAAGATGATTGGTCACCACTATCCTTCCAGGTTTTGATAATGCATCAGACAGTTCTTAATCCAGTTTTAGAAGTTTCAGAAATCTCCTCAGTTGTTTTCTTAGCTTGATGTAGGCGAGTAATTTGACAATTCTGAAACGAGTAACATCTTTTCCCCGACTGCAGGATAAGTCTACATGGTTGTTTATGAAATAAGAGACTACTGTCTGCATCAGTTAGGGTTAAATAACCTCTTGCCAGCTGAAATATATTAATTACTCTAGTAATAATCCAATGGAAGGCACTTGCTTCTATGCTGTTACATTTTTTTTTTTAGGCCAGGCAGTGTATTTGGACATTCTTCTCCGACACTCTAAATGATGATGCACTAATTGCTACTGGTCATTGAAAGCAATAGAACTTTTGAATGCTGACGTAGAAGTTTGGGGGGAAAGAAAATTTCCAAATAACTTGTTCTGTAAAGCATGAAGATAATCGCCAACCTCTTCCCTCCCCACCTACTGCAGACCAGAGGAACCTGGGCATGTCCATGCGCGTGGAGCGCTCGTCCCTGGATCAGGTGAAAAAACGCTTCGAGGTTAACAAGAAGAAGATGGAGGAGAAGCAGAAGGAATATGACTTTGAAGAGCGTATGAAGGAGCTTCGAGAGGAAGTGAGTGCCCGCTGCTCAGTTAGTGCTGCCAAGTCAGATAGGCCGGCTGTGTCCGCACATTCGACATGGCTCGGATTTACAGGCACTTGAAATCCTTATAAACACTTGCATTTTAATTTGGTGTTTTCAAGGTTTGAAAATTCTTGGATTTTGCATAAAGTGCTTGAAACTGCTTGAAATTTTAACATTAATTCCCTATTTTTCCACTACCTGGTAATTACCATTTTTTTCCTGGAAAAATCTGTTTAAGTCGGACATATTTAAATATCTCCAGTCATTTTGTCTGGTGAAATCCATCTAAGATCAATTTTAATTGTATTTAAATTGGCTAAAATTGAATTTCCACGTATCCATCCATTTGAAAAATATTCTCTTTCTGACGACTGTAGGCCATATCGACTACAGCGGGCTCAAAAATTACTGCCACCTGTGACTAGTAATGCACAAACAATACAAAAACAATTTAATAATTGAGAAACTGAATATACTAACATGTCTGCCGTCCAATGGCAGAACCTAGTAACTCACTTAAATGACATTCAAGGGTTAAAATTGTCCTTGAGTTAGTGATCCCTAGAGAATAATAATGAACTATAAAACTAACTTTACTCAAATAACAAGGCTTTAATATCAAATTGTTTCATTTTCTGCTTTTTTTTCTTAAAATCAAATAAAATTGAGTTACTAGGTTCTGCCATTGGATGGCAGATGTGTGAAATGCTTCACTTCATTAATATTTCAATGGAAACGACCAAAATTAAGAAAAAAAAATGTCCAAGAATTCAAACAGAATGCAGCTTGAACACTGAGAATGTAACCTGAGTGTCCCATATGCGTTGATTGAGTAATTGCAGACGACAGCAGGGGAACGTAAATATGCCACTAAAACTGACGCCGAATGCGTTAGAGTTAACAGGTATGCATTATTAATGAAAACCGGCCACACCTGAATGTTGTTTTCGAAGTTTCTGTATTGGTAATTTAAATGAATGATTGAAAACCGGTCATAACCAATCATTATTTTTATGCCAGTTCACCAGCCGCCACTGATTCCAGCGGCAATCAAAAAATTCCAATGGCATTCAAAGCACTTTTCAGCTGAATTGTTTTAATATCAAAATAGATTCCTGCAGCAATCGAAATGCATTCGAGGTGCATTCTGGCTCATCAGAGGAGCATTCTGGCAGGATTCGACGTGGCTTGCCGTTTCGATTCTCCCTCGAATGGAATCAATGTTTTGAATGCTGTTGGAATGCCGTAAGAATATTTGAAGTTGGTGTTTCCAAAACGCAATAAGTGCCAAAATTACAAAAATTAAGATGATACCATCAAGCGAAAACCCTGTGCTTCTTACACCTTGTGCAAAAATCCATTTTCAGAAATTCATACTATAAGGTGTAGTTTTTTTTCATGGTCAAAGTTTGTGTTCTTTTATAAAATGCAATGGGCGCCAACACAGAAAAAGCTGATTTACTCAAAGTGAGTAAAATGGATATATTGCGTTTTTGAAACAAACTCTTCATTTATAATGCAGTCAGAGCACAGTTAGAATAAACTTTGAATGCCATTCGATATTTCTCTCCTTCGAATTGTTATGTATGATAATTTTTTGTACAGCTATATATTCAATTTGTAAATGAAGATTTGTTACATGCTGTTTTGCTGCCCTGCTGGTCAGCTATATTTATTTTGTTCATTGGCACCATCTGGTGGCGTACTTGTAAAATCATTAAGAAAAGTCTAGTAATTTCTCGAAGCTTCTGGCACTTTCCTGCTTGGAGGGGGCGGGATTTCCCTAGAATCCTGTGGATCTTTCTGGAAGGTTGCTAGACTATAAAAAGGCTGTGATTTTAAGCACAGCAGAGACTGACAACAAAGAGAGCAGACAGCAGAAGAGAGCAGACCAGAGTTTTGTTTTGGCAACAGTTAAATAGTGGCAGTGTTATTAGAGAATTTAAATAGTGGATATATTTTTTTATACAACTTTTTTTTGTGACGAATAAATTTGTTTTAGTTGTACTTGCCAGTTTTTTGTTGTGATTTTTCCAAGTCATAACAAATTGGAGGTTCTACCGAGATTGGATTCACCGAAGATTATTATTTTAAATCTTTTGACTAGTTTAAAAACCAGCAATCATGACTTTTGATGTGGAAAGTTTTTTGAAAACTCCAACCCAGGAATTAATTTTGTTGGCAAAGAAGGATTTGCTACAAATAGCCTCAACCCTTGGATTATCTGATGTGAAGTCATCAATGAAGAAACAAGAAATATTCAACATTTTGGTGCAACATTTCATCGATGAAGATATCTTTGGGGAAGAAGCAGCAGAATTAATTAAAGCTGTGGAAGTGCCTGCAACGGAGCTGCAAAGGCTTGAATTCCAGCTGCGCCAAAAACAACTAGAGCTGGAAGAGAGAAGGTTGGAGAGGGAGATGGAGAAAGAAATGGAGGAAAGAAGGATGGAGAAAGAAATGGAAGAAAGAAGGTTGGAGAAACAACTCGAAATAGAAGAAAAAAGGATGCAGTTCGAATTGGAAATGAAGAAAATAGAAGCAGGTACTGTTCCAAAATCTTCTGGACTTTCTGATCATTTTGATGTGGTTAAACATATTAGACTTGTTCCTCCTTTCTTAGAAAATGATGTTGACCAATACTTTACCCATTTTGAAAAAATTGCTGAAAATTTGAAATGGCCAAAAGAGCATTGGACAATGATGTTACAAAGTGTTCTTACTGGTAAAGCTAGAAAAATCTATAACCAGTTATCTGTCCAACAGTGTGCTGATTATGATTTTGTCAAATCTGCCATTCTGAAGGGTTATGAATTAGTCCCTGAGGCTTACAGGCAAAAATTTAGGAATTCTTGCAAGGAAGCCAGTCAAACTCATGTTGAATTTGGCAGGTTAAAGGAACAGTTGTTTGATCAGTGGTGTAATTCCATGAAAGTTGAAAAAGATTTTGATAGAATGAGGCAACTTATTCTGGTTGAGGAATTCAAAAGGTGTGTCCAGCCTGATATTAAGACTTTCCTTGAAGAAAAACAAGCCATTACTTTGCAAGATGTTTCTACGCTAGCTGATAGTTATGCATTGACTCATAAGACTTCTTTTGTCCAAAAATCTACTTTTTCTAAATTTCAAAGCAAGTTTCAGTCCAAGACTACTTCTAATAACACTTCTAATGATTCTAAGGCCACTTCTGAAAGGAAACCTTCCAGTGAGAAGCAATCCTCTGATTTTTTACCCTCTGTGTCTTGCCATTACTGCAAAAAGCAAGGTCACCTTATTTCTGAGTGTTATGCTCTCAAGAAAAAACAACAACGAGAAGAAACCAAGCCAACTGCTTTGACAAAGAGAGAATCTCTTGTATCAATGGTCAGTTCACCTGATCTTCTACCTTCTGTGTCTGATCCGGTTATGGAGGGTTTTGAGCCATTCATCACTGATGGTTCTGTCTCACTTTCACATGATTTTTCCTCATCTGCTCCTGTTCGAATTCTAAGGGATACTGGGTCTTCCCAATCTCTTATTCTTGCAGATATTCTGCCTTTCTCGGACAAATCGTCTACTCAGGCTAATGTCCTTATTCAAGGAGTAGAATGTGGTTTTACAAGTGTACCTCTCCATAATGTTCATCTCAAATCAGACTTAGTCTCTGGGCCTGTTACTGTTGGTGTTAGGTCTTCTCTTCCTTTCAAAGGCATTCATTTGCTTCTTGGTAATGATCTTGCTGGGGATAAGGTTGTACCCTACCCTATTGTAACTGACACTCCTTTGATTCATCAAGAATCTGACTCTATAGAGGAGGAAATTCCAGACCTCTATCCTTCATGTGCAGTTACTCGTTCTATGGCCAAAAAGGCTATTCAAGATGATGCTGATCTGGACTTTAACCTGGCTGACACCTTCATTGGGCAGTCTTGAGATGTCTGGGAAATCTTCAGACTTGGCCTTGTCAGGTCATTCTAATGACATTCTGTCTTGGAAACAACTTATTCAGGAGCAACAACAAGTTCGTGATCTAGCGCATCTTCTACCTCAGGCTGCAAGTGAACAAGAGACTACTCAAGTTCCTGTCTGTTTTTCCTACAAAAATGGTGTGCTTATGAAAAAGTGGCATCCACCTGATATTTCTGCAAATGAAGAGTGGACGATCACCCATCAAATTGTTCTTCCAAAGCCGTACCGTCAAGAAACTCTTAGTCTAGCCCATGACAATCCTATGTCAGGTCATTTGGGTATCAAGAAGACCCTTCAACGTGTCAGAAACCATTTCTTCTGGCCTTCTATGAGGTCTGATGTACAGGAGTACTGCAAATCCTGTCATACTTGTCAAATGGTTGGGAAGCCGAACCAGAATATTCCAAAGGCTCGACTTAAGCCCATTCCCGCTTTTGAAGAACCTTTCAGTCGGATCATCATTGACTGTGTTGGACCATTGCCGAAGACTAGGTCTGGTTGTGAGTATTTACTGACTATCATGTGTGCTTCCACCCGGTTTCCTGAGGCAATTCCACTTCGTAATATCAAAGCAAAGACTATCATCAAGGCTCTAACCAAGTTTTTCTGCTTAGTTGGTCTTCCTAAGTCTATTCAGTCTGATCAAGGATCAAATTTCATGTCTGGCATATTTCAACAAGTTATGCATGGTATTGGTATTAAACAATACAGGTCATCAGCTTACCATCTTGAGAGTCAAGGTGCTTTGGAGAGGTTCCATCAAACCCTGAAGAACATGATAAGGACCTACTGCCTTGACACAGAGAAAGATTGGGATGAAGGTGTCCATCTTCTTCTGTTTGCTGCCCGTGAAGCTGTTCAGGAGTCTCTTGGGTTCAGTCCTTTTGAGCTCGTTTTTGGGCATACAGTCCGTGGACCTCTGAAGCTACTGAAGGAAAAGTTGCTCGCTGAAGATGATGTCCCAATGAACTTGCTTCAGTATGTCTCTGACTTCCGTAATCGTCTCTCTAAAGCCTGTGACTTTGCTAAGTCTAATCTCAAAGAAGCTCAGGGCAAAATGAAAGCCAGATATGACCTTCACTCAAAAGATAGAAGTTTCAAAACTGGTGACAAGGTTCTTGCACTTTTGCCAGTTCCTGGAAACCCTCTAAGGGCCCGATATTTCGGCCCTTACACTGTCCTCAAAAAGGTCAGTGATCTAAATTACATAATTTCAACTCCTGGAAGGAGGAAACAAAAACAAATGTGTCACATCAACATGCTGAAAGAATACATTGATAAAGACACACAGCAAAAGCCAGTCAATGTGGTAAATACAGTTGAACTGGAAAATTCCGAAGATTGTGACTGCCCCTTAGAAAATGAACCTGGTCAAGTCAAACCAGTTGATGCAAAAGTCAAAGTTATCACTGAATTTCCTGAGCCAACAACTAAAAGACAGCTCATGAGATTTCTAGGGATGGCGGGCTACTACAGAAAATTCTGTAAAAATTTCTCTATCATCTCTGAACCTTTGACAAATTTACTGAAGAAAAATGCAAAATTTGTTTGGGATGAAAAATGTCAAAATTCATTTGACCAGCTGAAAGCGATTCTCAAAAATGCACCAGTTCTCTTATCTCCCAATTTCAAAAAGGAGTTCAAGTTGGCAGTTGATGCCAGTGACATTGGTGCAGGTGCAGTTTTACTGCAAGAAGACACTGATGGAGTAGATCATCCCGTTTGTTACTTTTCCAAAAAGTTTGATAAACATCAGAAAAACTACTCAACAATTGAAAAAGAATGTTTGGCACTTGTTTTGGCTTTACAACATTTTGAAGTCTATTTGACTTGTTCAGCTACTTCCATCAAGGTCTTCAGTGATCACAATCCCCTCACATTCTTGCACAAGATCAAAAACAAGAATCAAAGATTACTGAGATGGAGTTTACTTTTGCAAGAGTATGATTTGGATATTTCTCACATCAGGGGAAAAGATAATGTAATCCCAGATACACTTTCACGCATGTAATTTTATTTCTTTTCATGATTGTGAAAAACGTAATTTTACTTTTCTATTTGATTGTGAGACTTACACTGTTTGTTATGTATGTGATTGTTATCATGATCAATAATACGTTTGTGTAAAGTTCAATATTGTTCTGATTATAAAACTGTGTTAATTTTAACAAAAGAAAGCTTTTAGCAAACCTTTCTTTTCTTAAAGAGGGGAGGTGTTATGTATGATAATTTTTTGTACAGCTATATATTCCATTTGTAAATGAAGATTTGTTACATGCTGTTTTGCTGCCCTGCTGGTCAGCTATATTTATTTTGTTCATTGGCACCATCTGGTGGCGTACTTGTAAAATCATTAAGAAAAGTCTAGTAATTTCTCGAAGCTTCTGGCACTTTCCTGCTTGGGATTTCCCTAGAATCCTGTGGATCTTTCTGGAAGTTTGCTAGACTATAAAAAGGCTGTGATTTTAAGCACAGCAGAGACTGACAACAAAGAGAGCAGACTGCAGAAGAGAGCAGACCAGAGTTTTGTTTTGGCAACAGTTAAATAGTGGCAGTGTTATTAGAGAATTTAAATAGTGGATATATTTTTTTATACAACTTTTTTTTGTGACGAATAAATTTGTTTTAGTTGTACTTGCCAGTTTTTTGTTGTGATTTTTCCAAGTCATAACAGAATGCACCTGGAAAGTTTTGAGCATGAGCAAAACATTCGGGCCGGCCACGAGAACGGGCCCGAATATTTGGAATGCGCTCAAAATGCAGTCAGAATGTTTACAACGCACTTCGAATATCCTGGAATACACAAAGAGTTTTCATTCTCGCTCAAATCAGTTTGCTTGAATTTTGTTTTGTTTTCCTTCACAAATGACAAAAGTTGTCTTCATTTGCTAAGTGCTGGATCCAAGCATAAAAATACTACTACTTGTGAGCTTAGATAACACTAAAAACTGAAATAAACCAAGTGAGCTACAGTGCCCATGGCACTAATTTTATTTGTCTGTAAATGGCTTTTATTATCCCCCGCCAACACGAAGTGGGAGGGGGATATAAGGTTTGACCTCCATCCGTGCGTGTGTGCATGCGTGTGTGTGTCCGTCCGTCCGTTAGTCCGTCCGAGAGAAAGGGGACAGCTTTTCTCAGAAACTATTACAGATAGGACAACCAAATTTGGTGTGTAGCTTCATACCATTTAGGTCTTGATGGAGTTCGAAAATAAGAAGCACACGATTGGCGGGGGATGTTGTAGACCATGTCGACTTGTTCTATTTTATTTCTATCTGTGAAAATATTGGCCTAAAGGTGAAGGAAGTTATTTTTGTTTTTGTGTTGCCTTAATGTAACTGCATTTATTTATTTGTTTATTTTAAAGTGGCATGATGCATGCGAGTCTATTGATGGGTCATATTTTATTTCAAATGTAGAAGGAAAAGTGGCCTATACTTTTCAATAAAGAATATTCTTAGTCTGCCTGCCTCAATGATGTCAGTTCATATTGTCTAGCAATTATGTTATGCTTAATTATCAAGATAACATTAGATGGCAATTTCTCCCATTTGTCTGACAGATTGCACTCTTTCTGGACACATGGACCACCAACTCTGTTAAATGCATTAAAAATTGCTGCCTGAGCAGTTGATAAATATGCAATTTTCAGCAGCTGTAAGGAAAAGTTTGAAAATGCAGCTTGAAAATGCTTGCAAAGTGCTTGAATTTGGTTTTGGGAAAGGTCTAGCAACCCTGAGGGCAATGCAGTGGTCCCATTGTTAGCGCATTTGCTTTGAAGATTACTGCTTGTCCACTGGAGGAAAAAAAAAAAATGGATGAATTTGGACTAAATTTAATTTACAATGCACATTCGCTCATTGGGGGAAAAATGTTAACACGGAGCCCTGCCAGGGACAATAAGCGTTGACGTCGCTCAGGTTGTTATTCAGCCAAAAAGCGGCTAATTGAACGGTTTGGTCCTGAATTGTTAGCTGCACGGCTCTCCAACGCGCCTGGTTTCTGTATGTGTTTCAGGAGGAGAAGGCGAAGGCGTACAAAAAGGAGAAACAGAAGGAGAAGAAGAGGAAGGCAGAGGAAGATCTGAATTTGGAGGAGGATGACGAGATGGCTGCCGTGATGGGATTCTCAGGGTTTGGCTCTTCTAAGAAGAGTCACTGATACTGTATCGCCCCCCGCAGGGTTGGGGGACCTACGCTCACCCAGTCCACCAACCTCCATGCCGATTTCCATCAAATCGCAGAGGCCAGCACGTTAGCATGGCAGCCCGGCACCTCGAAGACAGCCATAGATTTTGCCAAAATTTTGACTGTTATCGCAGTTGTTGCCATTACTGTTACAGAGACACACCGAGGCTAAAACTTGCTTGAAGGGGAAGGCCTTGACATGGATGTTAGACTTGCATGGAGGAAGGTGCTTTCTTATTTTTCAT
Organism: Gymnothorax reevesii; assembly: GCA_029721435.1. Taxonomy (NCBI): domain Eukaryota; kingdom Metazoa; phylum Chordata; class Actinopteri; order Anguilliformes; family Muraenidae; genus Gymnothorax; species Gymnothorax reevesii. The sequence continues at coordinate 17,200,003 of CM056578.1, read as the reverse complement.
CAGAGTCGGTCACGTGCTCTTATTGTAAGAGTTTGTTTATGTTTATTTATGCCCACATTCCAGTTTGACCTGCCAGTAGAACTGATAAGGCCTTCAACAGACTCGTTTCATTTTTACCAACCGAGTGAGAATGGGACTCAGTGTTGTGATATCTACTCTCCCATAAGCTCCTGGATTTCCTCTTGAGTTCAGTCACCCTCCACCTGTATATTCTAGGAACAAACAGTGTATTAAACAATGTTAATCGCCAGTAATTGCGTGGGAAACCTTGCTGGAAATTGAATTTCAAATAAATTGTCAAAATTTTCAGGCCTGTTACTTTTTCTAAGAGGTTAAAAGTGTTTATTAGCACATCAGCTGATGGTGAAGAGGGGGGTTGAGTCCCACTGATATTCCAGCGCTATTGGTGTGAGTTACGGATACAACATGAAATACCCATTTGGCATTTTTCACGTTTGTCGGAATTCAGTGCTGTGAAAAAGTATTTGTCCCTTCCCAAGTTATTGTATTTTTACATATTACTTACACATACATACTTAAGATCATCAAACTAATTTTAATATTAGTCAAAGATCACCTGCATAGCTACAGATGCAGTTTTAAAGTCATAATTTATTGAGGGGAAAAAAGCCATTCAACCTTACCTGGCTGAGTGTGAAAAAGTAATTGCCCAATTGGTTACTAAATCAACCAATTAAACAAATATAATGGATAATTGTTTCAATTCAACTTGACACACACACGCATGATTACTTGCGGCCCTTTTCAACCCAATTGTTGCCTAAACGGAGCCTGTCTCTCAATGTCAAGTTGGCAAAAAACAGCACATGGTGCTGCGATCGAAAAATTAATGAGTGGGAAACCTATATCAGTATTGGAAAGGTTACAATTCTAAGGCTCTGGTATTTCTAACAAACCACAGAAAGAGCCATTGTCTGCAAATGGAGAAGACTTGGAACAGTGGTGAAGCTTCCTAGGAATGGCCAGCCCCCCAAAATTCCTACAAGAGCGCATTGACGCCTCATCTAGGAGGTCACAAAAAAACCTTGACTAGCATCTAAAGGACTGCAGGCCTCACTTGTCTCAGTTAAGGTCAGTGGTCAGTGTTCACAAATCCATAGTAAGAAAGAGAATAGGCAAAAATTCCGTCCATGGGAGAGCTGCAAAGAGAGAATCACTGCTGACTAAAAGCCCAAAGACTCTTCTCAAATTGGTCAAAAAACATCTTGATGGTCCTCAAGACTTGTAGGAAAATATTCTGTGGACTAATGAGTCAAAAGTGGCACAATTTGGAAGACATTGGTCTTGTTATATTTGGCATAAAGGTAAGAGCATTCAACAAGAAGTACATCGTATCAACTGACTAACATGGTGGTGGTAGTGTGATGGCATGTGGCTGCTTTGCTGCTTCAGGACCTGGGCAACCATAATTGATGGAACCATTAATTCTGCTCTTCCAGATAATTGTCAGAGGCGCAACTGGGTTATGCAGCAGGACAATGTTCTGAAGTACACGAGCAAATTCTCTGAATGGCTCAGAAAATGAAGGTTTAGGAATGGCTAGTCAAACTCCTGGTTTGAATCTGATTTAGATGCTGTGCTGTGGTTTTAGATAATGCTTAATCACCCCCACCATGGATGAGTTAAAACAATTCTGCAAAGAACAGTGGGCCAAAATTTCTCCACAGAAGGGCAAAAGCCTCAATTCCAGTTATTGTAAATGTTTAATTTCAGTTGTCGCCGACAGGGGTGACATAATCAGTTATTAGATTTAGGGGGGGAATGTTTTAATTTTTTTTTTCTCGCATGGGTGAGACAAGTTTTGAATAATTCTACCTTCAATTAATGAAATAATCATTAAAAAGGTGCATTTCGTATTTACTCACATTTTCTGTGTCTTGCATCAAAATTAGTTGGATGATCCAAAACATTTATATTTGCCAAATAAGTGAGAATAGAAGAAATCTGGAAGGGGAAGAATACTTTTTCACGACCTTGTGCATTCAATCAAATGTGTTGCAGATGTTTCTTACTGCTTAGATTTTCCTTCGGCAGTTTCCTCGTTACCCAAAGAATAGTTAAGTTCCTTTGTTCGCTCAAGCATTCATTTGCTTGCTTTAGTGATGTAAAAATCACTTGACGAATATTTGGGCGTAGTTTACGTTTTTATTTAATATTTTAAGTGCTGCAGTGCCCTCTGCTGGAAGAACTGCAAACATGCAGAGTCTTAACCTAAAGATGCAAAAATCAGTGTCAATGTTTGGGATTTGTCGGCGGAAAACATACTTTTACAAACGCTTGGATCAACAGGTCTGTGATAAAAGGGATGGGAAACCAAAAGCTTAGTGTTTGGCTCCCACAGATTCTCAGTTTGGCCAAAATTGGCTGACAACCTTGATGGGTGGAGCGCATATTGGTTATTGGAAAAACTTCTTGCAGTCCACGGATAGCACTCAATAAGTCTACATTCAGCTTGAATAGAGAACCATACTGAAATGTGTAAGATGAGACTTATGAATCAACAAATAAACCCGAGGAAGCTGAGTAAAAACTCCTTGTTGTCTGCTATACTGCTGACCGTCAAGCTGCAAAACTCCTTACTCAGCAGTTGTTGGCCCGAGCGGGAAGCGAAACTCCCGAGTTATGATGGGAAGCGAAGCTGACCCACACTTCCACTGTGTCGCACAATCCCTCGAAACTATAAGTCCTCTGTTTCTCTTTTTCAACCTTGCTTCGCTATTTCTTGTGGAACATTTTGACCGAAAAGACGTAGTTGTCATGGTAAGAATGAGCACAATGCGTTATGAAATATCGCATCTTCCGTAGAACAAGTTTATGTGTTTGTAATTTCTTTAAATTTTTCTTCTCTTATTTGATGGTGAAGGAAGTACCATTACTTAAAATATCAGATTATCATACTTTTCCATACCTTGACACTTATTCATAAAACACAAACCCCCATCCCTCAGATCTTGAGCAACCTGAGAAAGGTCAACGATGCTGCAACACGAGTTTGTACGGCAACTGTCACCAGGAAGTGGAAAGTTTTCAGCCGTGCGAGCACGAGCATCCAATCTGCTGGCCTTCATACACGTGGGCGTGTCTTTGAAACTTCAAGGACTCGCATGCAACGGCGCGATTTAAAAACGCGTGTTTTAATGTTTTATCCTCAGGTAAAAATGTTTCTTAGTTTCTTTTTAGGACCATAAAAATCAGTTCCTTGCCAGTCTTTAAGTAGATCTTACTTCGCTAAGTTCTATCTGTTGCTGCACTTACCTGTTTGTTACCGGAGGCAGTTGCCCTGGATGCGCGCATTTAGCGGCACAAATTGTCATCAACTTTCCTGCTGTGGGCATGAGAGAAGAAACTATGTACATCTAGTTCCCATGTGAATTGCGTCACATAATGCATACTAATGTCTGCACCGCTTAAACATATCTACGGCCAGACGCTAAAGTAATATAGGAACAAACATCTGAAATGCATGCGGAATAAAAGGTGAAAAATGTTACACACGATGAAGGATAATATGCAGAGGCATATCCAGACATTCTTACATCTCCGCTGCCTTCAGGTCGTTGGCCCCCAAGCTGAGGGCCGTGAGAACCGATGGCTCTATAAAAACTAAATTGTACCGAGGTTTTTTTTTTTTTTTTTTTTTGCCGTGAAAGTGAAGAAAACTGTATTTAGGTTACTTCCTCAGTCCAGTGAAGTGAAATCTTCATTAGTTGAACTTAAATTTGATTGAGATTTGTTTAATGCCAAATTATGGTTTACACTGTGTTGCACCCCATTTGTGGATTTGTTTTGAACTCAATTGAGCACATTCTGTCATAATGAATGTTCTGTTCATTAGTGTCATCCAAATGTACAAAAATGGCGGTTCCCTAGTCAGCCATCCTCACATAATGAAATGGTAAAATTTCCTCCAATGGATCCAGGTAAATTGGGTGATTCGCTAATAAAGTTTCATCAAAAAAAAAGTGGATTGCCACACTGGGAAATTGGCTAGCCTAAATCCCAGTTAATAATAATAATGCTGCTATTTAATTGTGTTTAAAAGGTGTTACTATTGTCTTATCTCATCTGTAAACCTGAATTTGTATCGCAAGACTCTCTGTCACCAATTGTAGATGGTGACCAGCTCAGGCCACAAAAATACTGAAAACCACATCAGACAGGGTTATAAGAGACTGCTTTATAGCACACAATAAGTGGAACCAACACTTTGTGAGATCATGCAGTGGTATGAACATTGTATTGTACTTTGGGAGTCTGGCAATTCATTGATTATTAATTAAGTGTCTTTGATGGCAAGAAAGTGTAGCAGTGACGTATGAAAATAATTATGTTGACCACTGTAGTTTTTTGCATTACGTTGTTGATGTTAATACAGAGTCTCATATTCCCAAACAGGTGACAAAATGTCCTTCACAGATCTCACCTTAAAATACAAATGAGGGCAAATATTTAGGTCCTGCGAGATACAAAAACTTGTCTTCAAATGGCGAAAATATGCAGCTAAGTTCTGTCACGATCAAAGCTTTTGTTTCAAAATATATGGAATCAGTTGGAAATTCTATGGGGCCCTGTTCCCAAAAATGACACTGTACCCAACATGTTTAAAGTGATTTCTGCTCACAGGCACCGTACTTCCCCTATTCGCCTCTGCCGCTATCAACAGGAAGCAGGAAGTAGTTTTTTTTTTTTTTGTTGTTGCTCTTTTTTCCTTACTCTCAGTTTTCTAACAGTTATTGACGGCCTGCGCCTCGTTTTCAATGCATTCTGGTTCTCAGAAACAATTTATTATCACCTACCTGTTTTGTTGGTGGATTTGGGGCGACGAGTGGGTGGACTTCTGACACTTGGCTTGGTCTTCTCAGGAAGCATTTGTGAACCATCTTTTGGGGGCCCCGACAAGCTTTTGCGCCTGAGGAGATTTGGCAAGAGGAAGCGTTTAGCACGGTTCGTGGTTGGGTGCTGCACTCTTTTGTTCTGGCCTCTCCGTACTCTCAGGGACCGCGGGGGTGAAACTCTGCCCTGGGCTTGGGGAGTTGAAGACTGCCTCCTCCTTCCTAACCGTGAATGCTAGCTCTGCTTCACACTTCATTCGTTCGCGGCCAGATTAAGACCAGACTAGGACGTTACCACAAAGTGTGAGGAGCCATTTTCTTCGAAGCCACGCCATTGAGCATGACAGGGAAGGAATAAACACTGAGGGGCCAAGGGCAAGTGGTGCCACTGACTGCCAGGAAGTCTTTTACTGCCACCAGAGTGGTTTTTCTTTTTTTTTTCGTCTGTCTCTCTGTTACTCCTAGCAGGGAGAATTTTATCTTGGGTTGGAAAGGACAAGGCCCAGGGAGCACGATGAATTTTGACCACCTACCGTCCAAGGTGGAGGTCATGGGGTGGCGTCCTTCACAGCTGGCTGAATACATGAAGAAGGTAAGGATTCTGTGGTGTTTTAATTTTCATATCTCTTGTATTTGTTTCAAGGTTGGGTCAGCCTCAGCTATGCCCAGGTGGACATCACAGCACAGTTGCACCAGTCTAAGCTAGAGACTCACAGAAACTAGCTTCTGCTTCCATTGGATAGAGTTTGGTACTTGGCTTTACCTGGTCTTTACCAAGTTTGCCCCACTAGATGAGCAAGGTTGTGGCTGCCTGACGTCGATCCCAACCATCTTGGTGATAATTATTAATTCTAATTGATCATCTCCTAATTCAGTTTCTCAACCCTGCTCCTGGAGTACCCGTGCCCAGTATATTTTAGATGTAGCCCTCTCTTAACACACCTGAATCGGCTGATCAGCTCATTAGTGGAGCACTTGATGAGCTGAACTGAGTGTGTCACATCAGGTAGACATATGAAATGCGGAGGGCAGGAGTATTCCTGAAACAGAGTTTGGAAACACTGCCCTAACCGTCTTTAAAACCAGGCTGGAGCCAAGCTGGAATTTCCATCAGGGTGGACTTCCCACTGGTGTCATGAACCAATACTGAGCTACACTGAGCTGCTTGTCAAGTAAGGGGGCAAATATTGAAGTGGTGCATTGGATCTGATAGTGTCTGAACCAGAACCAGCATTTGGACTGGGCCTTGTGTTTGTACATATGTTTGTGTGTTTATGAAGAGTTTGTTTCCAAAATGCAATATATCCATTTCATTCATTTTGAGTAAATCAGCTTTTTCTGTTGGCACCCATTGCATTTTATGGAGAAAAACAAATTTTGACCATGAAAAAATGCACCTTATAGTAGGACATTCTAAAAATGTATTTTTGGACCATGTCTAAGGAGCACAGGGCTATCGCTCCATGGAATTAGCTCAATTTTTGTAATTTTTGTAATTATTGCATTTTGGAAACAAACTCTTTACAGAGGATGAGTTTGACCGATAAAGACCTTTGCTGAAGTATCTTTTTGTGACTTGACCATACTACAGGAGTTCTCCAACAACTTCTCCAAAGTGTCATGGCTTGGCAAATTGTGTTCAACAGCTTATGTTCATCACATTGCAACAGGACCCCCTAATTAATCAAGAACTTTTCATCTGTGTGTTTCCAGATGGACCTGGGAGGATGTGACAAAGTCATCATGAAAAGCACAATGACTGGAAAAAGGTTCCTGGTGAGTCGATCCCTATCATTTTAACCATCTATTCTGCCCCAACATTACGCTGGGCTTTTCCCTCAGATTCCCCTCAAAATGAGTACTTCTCCCTGTACACTTGTTTCTTGAGGATCTGGCTGATATTCTCTGTTGCCTAAAGTTCCTCTGACAAACCTTCGTGACTGTTTTTTCTACAAACACAAAGTACAAATGTAAATGATTTTGATTTGTGAAGGGTACTTGCAGAGGCACTAATGAAAAGATAAGCAGCTGCAACAGCTATGATAACAGGAGACTTTTTCTGTCTTATGTTGTTATAGCAGGTGATTTTTGGCAATGGAAAATTTGCCTTTTATTTTTTTGTGTCTGGAGTCATTTTTTTTTATTTTAACAAGAATATTATATGTGACTGGTATGCATGTGCTGCGTATGCATTAGCATTTTAATGACTATAACTGAAAGATTGGAGAAGAATGGAGGGAAAAAAAGAACTGAAGTAGGCAGACAAATGAAAACACCTTTCGGATGGGGAGTGGAGGTGTGGGGACAGTAGGGAGTTGAATCTGCGAGAGGAAAACAAGGCATTGTGATTTTATGGGGATACGGTATGAAGCGTAATTAACGAAAGGTGTCCTCCGCAGAGGAAGAATTGTGAGGGTGCAATGAAGAAATGCCAATAAGCTGATGTGTGTATCCCGATACATCGCGGTTCTGAGTGCACTGTATCACCCATCATAGCGCTAATTGCTTTGCTCGCATGGTAGCTGCTGTCCCTCCCATTTATCAAGTCACATCTACAGTAATTGAGAATTACAAGAAATGATGGCAGAAAAATGCTACATTCCTTGACTGCCATAGAAATTTGCACTGGGCACTCAAATAATCATCAGGACTTACCTTTTCAGTCCATTTTTAAGGAGGTTTCTATTTTACATGTGTGAGCAAACAGTGGACATGTTGGTGTGGCTTCTCTAAATTTTGCTGTCAAAAACTGTTTGACAAGGTCACCAACAACTTCCAAATATGATGGTTTAGCTGGCATTCAGTGGGCTTTTTCAAAATCCAAAAAGCTCAATATGTGATAGATACTTTACAATGGGTCACAGCTCAGGAAATGGTCTGCTTGTGTAACGTTATAAATTGCTATTTATTTGCGTAAACATATGCAAAGAAAGACTTGTGATCAATAACATAAATTGGAATTAGTGCCAATAAATTATTTTAGCTCCAGTAATAACGGCTCGTCATTAGATGAGCAGCCATTTGCTGTCATGCTGTCAAGCTCAGCATGAGCCAGTCATGTCTCTCGGCAGTGTCATGTGAGTCAGAATGCCCCAGACATTTTAGTTTAGCCATAACTGTCCCATGAGGCTTTGAGTGCCCAGTCACTGAGGAAGTGCTGGCCCTAACCAGCCCCCCCCACCCACACACTCTTCTCCTTCAACAGTTCCTCTTCATTTCTTCAGAAAGACAAACGGACTGAAAGAGAGAAGGAGAGAGAGAGAGAGAGAGAAAGATGAAGCTGAGAGAGAGAAAAATACAGGACCACAAACTATCTGAGAGCCTGAAATTAAATGAATTTCTCAGAGATTGTCCAAAATTTAAAGAACGAAAGAAAGAGGGCAGAGAGGGAAAGTGATTCAGGGATGTCTTATTTTTTGAACTGATTATTTTTCACAGTAAACTCTGGTGTGACTCTTGTTGAGATGGTTGTGATCCAGAGTACAGGAGCTAACAGGCACTATCTTCCCTTCCAGAGCATGTCAGACAATGACCTTCTGAAATTTCCCAAAATCCACACTCCGTGAGTCATTGTTTTCAATGTTTCTTGATAACAGTTACCTAAACTTAAGGTGCAATACATTGTGACATACACAGCACAGTGTCTTCTTAAATAATGATGATAGAATAATGAAATGAGCCTTTTTCTGACATTTTCTGATCAAATGATTAGCGTGAAAAGAAATCACAGAAAATCAGAATTTACTGCTTGGTATTTACATGCATACACAGCATGTCTTTCAGAAACAGATGTTTTTGAGTTAGTCCCCCATTCTCTGCAGGTCTGGAAGTTAATGGACAACATACAGGTGTCGGCAGTTGTTCATGTGCTTTTTTTGGCATGGGATGTACTCACATAAAAGATCAGTTAGTGTCTCCTTGTGAGATAATCCTTTAATTTCTCTGATTCAGTCAGAGGCACACAAAAGAACTGAGAAGTAACCATGGTTGAAACCACAACAAATCTGTAAGGTGAGAGGAGAGATTAATTTATTTACGATATCCACAATTTCAAAAGATAGAAAACAGGGGCTATCTCAGAAGTTATCGCCGTACAGGGGACGACTGCAAGTGTTTAAAAATGAGTGCTAAAATCTATTCATGAAAGACCCCATACAGCAGTCAGTGTAATTAAGATGCCAGCAGTCTTCAGAAAGGGCAGGTTTCTCCTGACCCCAGCTGTCCTTATAACAGGCCGCTGAACACAGAATAGAGCAGGATTATTAAGGCTACACTGCCAGAGCAAAACCCAACCATTAGCAGCAAAAACATCTGAAAGACCAGGTTAAAATTCACAAGAAATACAAGGACAAGTTTCATGGACAAAAGAGACTGATTTAACATGTGACGAAGCCAGAAGTGCCCAGAAAGGAATGAAGTAAAAATCTATGATCTAAAGCATCATCTTTTTCTGTGGAAATGTGGGAGAGGTGTGATGTCATGTATGGACTCTTCCAGAGAGGCTCACTTAACTTCATTGATGGAGTAAGGGGGGAGAGAGGCTGTCACCAACAAAGGAATTTCTCCACCCTCATTGGCTGGCACTTCATCCGGCGGAAAGATAATGACTCCAAATACACTGCCTACCAAACCAAAGTGTTCAGCCTAACAGAGAAAAAAGTGGAAAGATTTGAACTGATGATAGCAACATGATGACCATGGAAGGCATTGCAACTATTGTAGTTAAGGGCATGCAACCAAATATGAGACATAATTGGCTAATTTGCTTTAAAGTTAAGTTTGCATTAATTTAATTTGTATTATGGAAAATTGGGGAACTCAGTGCAATAACAACTATCCAGGTATAATGATAAAATATCCTGTTCTTTTACTCCATGCAACCACACTATGTGGGCACTGGATAAGAACAGCTCTTGCCCCTCTAATTGAAAATATCACTCTTCATTGAAAAAATTGCAGTTGTGATATAGAAACTAAAACCAAATCGACTGAGAGATTAAACAAACGCCAACTTTTAGATGTATCACAAATGATAGACTGAGAGTGTGTTTCAAGCATGAAGTTCTATAAGCTAATGTCTAATTTTAGAAAGAGAGCGATAGAAATGCAGAGAGGCAATGCATGCAAACCAGCAATTACCACATCCTGTCTATGCAGAAATCCAAGTTCGCAGACTGTACTAACCAACCAATTACCATTGTCGACAGGGAACATGTGATACAATCTGAACTGCAAATAATTTCCCAAAAAAATGAAAAAACCAAAAAAAAAGCCACGCTTCCAAATATAGTAATCCGTATTATAAGAATTATATCTTTTGCCAAAATATGATATTCAAAATGTACTAAGGCAAGTATTCCATTTGCTGGTATACTTTCTGAAATTCATGACCTTAGCATTACAGGGTTCTGACTGACATTGAGGTCAAAATTGAGTTAACTACTGCACATAATAGGTAATAAGTAGTTCTATCAGATGATTAAGCATGGGTATTCAACTAATTTGTTAAATTGGGTTCAGATCAGAATTAGTCCAGGCCCTTCGGTGAAAATTGTGCAGATTTATCCACAAGCATGACATTTAAGACAGGTGTAGACCAGGTCATACTAAATTCATTTTTAGCGGGTGCCAAAGCCGGCGCACAATGGGGCCGCCATATTGGCGCATCCAAGATGGCTGCCAGTCATTTTTGAATTTGCCATAACTTCACAACAAAAAGTCATAGAATCGTGAGTGAAGGCACTTTGTATGGGTTTTAGAGATCAATAAATCCAAATCAGTTCATTTTAACATATCAGCAGCCATTTGCTCACTGGGTCAACATACTGGGAAGTTCAAGATGTCCACCCATCGGTATTTGAATGTGTGATAATTTCATAACCAAATGTCACATAGTGACAGATTATAGCACTTTTCATTGGTATATAACCACAATAAATTCAAATAAGGAGGATTTTTACAAAAGACATGCCATTCTGCCAGTTAATTGATTGAAATCAATACTATATTTAATTTAAATGTATTTTCAAGGTCACATTAATATCATAAAAGCATCATGAATGAAGACAAGACATATCAAACAAGCTTAAACATTTTAGAGCAAGTTAAAGTTGTAGTCTGTAAGATTTGAATTGTTTTTATTGACATCTTTGGCAGTTAGATGTAATTGCAGGTGCGCTTTTGGACTTCATTTCCCATAACTCGTCGAGACCCAACAGTATCGCCTGTATGACGTCGGTAAATTGATGGCTCTAACCAGTTCCACGCCTCCTCAACTCTCATGCAGATGGGAAAGATGCTCTTTGACACGGCAATTGAACTCAATAAAAGTAAAAATTATGTGACATTAGTCATCCATTAGCGTCATCTCATTCCAGTAACTTGTTAGGCTATTATGATAAATCGATTAACTTAAAGGGCTGCCAACTCTCACGCATTCGCTGTTAGAATTTGGGAATTCACATTCTCTTACTGTAGTCAGTAATTATTAAATCAACGAAATGCATGTTTCACGATCGTTCAAATTATTTAAATGAAATAAGACCATTTGAAACATTTTTATGCAATTCCACTGGTTCCAACCCGAGTGAAGAAAAGCACGAGAATTCCAGAATCATAATTGTTCTCACATTACTAGTGGCGAAATCCACTGTAACACATGTGTAACTAATAAACTTCAATGCACAAGGGCTTAAATTCCACCTGAGAATCTCTACAAACGGTCTGATGGAATAATTTCTGACTACAGCATGGGAACGTGAACGTGTCATTTATACTCAAGCCGAATATGTGAAAGTTGAGAACCCTGTAATGACAACGGTAGTTGGTTGACAGGTAACATTATAACTTTATATATATATATATATATATATATATATATATATATATATATATATATATATATATATATATATATATAAATAATTTGTTGAGGCGGTTAACGTAGCTTTTTTCCCATTTGCTTCCTGAAATTACATTATAATTTTAGTTTCAGTAGTAGCCTCAACAGAGACTTAACTAACGTTAGATTCTACTGTAGTCCCATAGTGTAAGGGACAAGCTAGATTTAGGGTCAGGGGATAGAGGGAAGGTTCAGGTTAGGGAAAATACCGCTACTGGATCCCTTCTGACGTCAACAGAGGGTGCATCTCAAAGCCTAGGCTGCATTTTTAGGGGTCGTCACTTGATTCCATCCACCAAACTAATGTAATGTCATGTCATCTCCATTAAACAGCTTTGTTTTACGCGAGCCATCACTGGCTTCCCTAACTTTAACCATAACTCTAACCCCTGAACCCAAACCTAGCCCTAAATTTAACCTTGTCTCTGACCCTATATGTCAGTTTAGTGGATGGACGTAAGTGACGACCCCTATAAATGCAGCCTTCGAAGGATGCAGCCTATGCTTTGAGATGCACCCAGAGGCTGCTTTTTTAGGGGTCGTCACTTACTTCCATCCACCAAACTAATATTTAGTGTAAGGGATTTGGTTAAATTTAGGGTTAGGGTTAGGTTTGGGACTAGGTTTAAAGTTAGGGGTTAGAGTTTAGGTTACAGTTTGGAAAATCAATGACAACTCACTTAAATCAAAGCTGTTTAACAGAGATGAAATGATGTCATGTCAGTTTGGCAGATGGAATTAAGTGATGATCCCTAAAAATGCAGCCTTCGAAGGATGCAGCCTACATTTTGGGTGCATCTCAAAGCATAGGCTGCATCCTTCGAGGGCTGCATTTTTAGGGGTCGTCACTTACTCTCATCAGCCAAACTGACGTTTAGACTAAGGGAAAAAGTTAGGGTTAGGTTTAGGGCTAAATTTACTGTTAGGTCTTAGAGTTAAGCTTAAGTTTAGGAAAAAAAGTGTATACTTGCTTCAAACAAAACCGTCGAGATGAAATAACCTTACGTCAGTTTGGAGTATGGAATTAAGTGATGACCCCTAAAAATGCATCCTTCGAAGGATGCCGCCCACACTTTGAGATTCACCCTTTGAGATGCAGCCTGGGTGTATCTCAAAGCGTAGGCTTCAGCCTTAGTGGGCTGCATTATAAGGGATCGTCACTTAATTCCATCTGCCAAACTGACATTTCGATAAGAGACAAGGTTAACTTTGGGGTTACACACTGGGTTTAAAGTGCTTAAAAGTCTGAAAAAAGATACTGAAACAAGACCTATGTCATAATGTAGGTCTTAGTGAGCAGATAAAGAAAATGAAAAAATAAAAAAAATCTGTTGGGAATTTTTGGAGAAAATCCACTTTTTCTTCGGCACCCAACTTGAAATGTTCAAATTGACGCTAAAGGGTTATAAAACTTCTGTGCCTAGGTGATTTATTTCTGAAAGTCTCCTCTACAGGGTTGTCGATCAAAAGAATGTGAAAAATAGTGATAGTAGTCCATCTCCTTTCTTTAAGCCTCATGTGGCAAAAATGTTTTATCTAGCTAAATGTAATGCTTAGACATGTGCGCTATTGTACTCTGACGGCTTGCTTTAAGCGCAAACCCAATAGCTTGTTGCTGCTATCCTTTATCCGATGCCTCTCCCAGAATGTTGGGAAGTCAGGGTGAACTGCTCCGAAAGCTGCTCAGAATATCTAGCCAATCCACAACCATGGCACTTACAGAACTCACACATATGTTCTCTGATGATGTGGAATTTGGGTGTGATCGAGATGCCAAGTTTCGCAGAGGCCTCGCAGAAGTCGGCAACATGGTCTTCCCATCCACTGTTTAGGCTTTGTCCGAAGCAGGAAGTGACCATCTTTCCCATTCCTGCAAATTCATTTGTGAAGGGTGTGCCTGGATGGCTCTTTTGAGGCTGCTTGGCCTTGAATCCATTGGCTTTTGCCACTTGGCAAATCAAACAGTCACAAGACTGAACTCTGGGGCTGATCCAACGCTGGCCTTCAATTGCCTTTTCCAGTTGGTACAGATAGTTGAATTTTTGTTCAAGATTACCTTGCCTCATCTTATAAACCTTTGTTTTACAAGTGTCACAAAGTGATGTTGGTAAACGGCGGTCATGTACGTCATACTGAGATATTATGTTATTCTGAATTGTTTTGATGAGGTGAACTTCACCCACAATGGAGAAACTCCCTTTACGAAAGCAAAGCAAACAAACTCCTGAGCGACCGTCGCTCTGATAATGCTAGGACGTCAGTCATGGAAAGACCTACCTTCCACATGCATGAATGTAAGGTTATGCAACCTTTAAACTGCATTAACTCCCAAGTAGGAATAATGATGAAAACGACATGGGCATTACTTCCCCTCCAGCTGAGGTTATGAATGAAAAGGCCTATCATTCATGATGTCATCAGCTGCCAATTGTTCCTACACACAAACGGAGAGTTTTGGACTATTGGACTAAAGCTGACCAACATTTTGAGCAACGTGGTGGGTTATATTCAGGGATTTAATATTTTCATATTTATGACAATAAATTTGGTTACCATGGTAACCATTTTGTATTTTCACCAATCTGACCCTGTGGTATGATTAGCTAATAAGTCAAGTTATCGAAAAAAACATGATGGCTTGCAATTATTAACCCCTTTCTTAGGATTTTGCAATTCAAGATGACTACCACATAAAAAATGGATTTTCTCCAAAAATTCTTAACAGATTTTTTATTTTATTTTTGCCTTTTCTTTATCTGCTCACTAAGACCTAAAAAATGATTCAGGTCTTGTTTCAATATCTTTTTTTTCAGACTTCTAAGCACTTTAAACCCAGTGTGGTTAGGTAAAGGACGAGGTGCTAGAGTTAAGGTTAAGGTTGCGGGAAACGGTGACGACTCGGTTAAACCAAAGCTGTTTAACGGAGATGAAATGACGTTACATCAGTTTGGCAGATGGAATGAAGTGACAACCCCTAAAAATGCAGCCTTCGGAGGGTGCGGCCTGGGCTTTGAGATACACACACTGACTGCTTTACCTGGCAAAGAATGAAATACAACTGTTTTCATCAGTGGGTCTTAGGCCCAACCACTGCTGTTTTATCCCCCCTCTCTGATAAACACTGACTTAACAGACAGTAACGAGACGAAAATCTTGCGGATTACCACTTTAAATGTCTGTTTTATTCAAGCATCATCATTGTTCAAACATCCACCTTTACATTTGCATAAACCAGTACAAAAGACTCCAGCTCGATTGCATTTGCAGTTTCCTCTGCAAGACCTTTCACATTCACAATGCAAAGGGACGGAACATGCTTTACTGACATCTTCAAGTTTTGTCCAGCATGGTAACCAGCGGCCATTGTCTTCCTTTTGCCATCCCCATTCACTGAATTGTGGGATGTCCTAGTGAACTGATGTTACCTGATTCCAGTAAAAGCTTGTTTGGAGTAATGCCCTCTTGTGTTCAAACAAGGCTGCTTGGGTTGATGGTATGTTCTTGAGAGTTCTTTTACCACTTGTGAAAAGACGCTGTATGGTTTCGTTGACCTTAGCTAAACCACATCCCTTGATATACATCTGAATAACAAATCGTTCAAGCTTCTGCACGTGAAGACTCTAGGGTAAAATGTTCAGGTTCATTGGTTAGTCTCACCAATGTTTCAGTGAGCCCTGAAGAGTTTTGCTATGTTGCCCAAGTAGTTTTCTTGCCACATCCAAGAAGCTGTGATGTTGGATCACACCCTGTTCTGGCATGGAAAAGTGGCCATGCCAATGACATTGAGGGTCCAAGACGGGAGCAAATATCATGAGTGGGAATATCTCAGACTTTTTTGCCATTTCCAAAACAAACCCACAGCTCTGAGAACCCAAATGTAGAGAAGTGTGTAAGAAGTATATGGCAAGAACCACCACATCACCATCAACTGTGCGAACATAGGCTCTCTGGTGGCCCTGTACTCCAACATGGGCCAGATGAACGAAAATCGCAAAGTGACCTCTGCCCGCATTAAAAATAGAGCATCATCTTGACCAATTCTAGACTCATACGCCTTTGCAATCAAGGCTCCAACTTTTGCATTGTTGCAGAGATAGATTTCCTTCCCCTGTGGATCCTCAGATCATTCAGGAAGAAAACCGAGAAGGTGTTTTTTAAATCGTGTTTAATGTGGATTCCGGGGATCGTGACAAGGACTTCCTTGTTTTTCCATCAACATTCTATTCATCTGATGAAGTGCAGATAACTTAAACGCAGAGTCTGAATCCTCAACAAGGGCTACTATCTGTGCGATGGCCATTGGGTCAAACGGAGGTGGAGCAGGCCCTGCAGATGCTCAACGAGTCTCGCGGATGCATGTAGCCCTGGACATGATAATAAGTGTCACCAGCACGGGCGTCAGCAGCTTCAGTTTACCTAGTAACTAGAAATTATCATTTGACTTTGCCCAACTTTTTAGGCTGGTATCAACTTTCTCTGTTGCGACCTTGCGTAAATTATTTGTGTCCCTTCCATCACAGATAATGCAGCAATTGACATCACTGGCTTTTTCATGAGGTGCCCCAGCTGATTGGGGTTTTTGGGTGAATTTGCTGCGCTGGCCTACTGCTTTTGGCGTAGCTTTTTCACAGGGAAACTGCTACAATAACTCCAACACATTTTGTGTTATTTAGCATGATGAAATCGGACGGTTGCTGCTATACCTGATCCATCATCGAGTCGGTCCAATGAGACCGTAATTCCAGAAGGAACAGAATTGATTTCCATTAAATCATTCAAGTCCCGTTCATGACTTAAAAGTCCTTGGCTGCTGGGTGGCTCACACGGTTAAGGCACTGCGCTGCAGTGCAGAGGTGATCACCACGTCGCGGGTTCGATCCTCGGCGTATCCACCGGCAGGGGTCGGCAGCTTTCTCAGAGTAGCGCACAATTGGCTATCGCGCTACAGGGTTACAAATTGGGAAGGGACTGCCGGATATGGGTATTCGATATCAGCTTTGTTCGTTGCTCCAGCGCCTCCTGTTGGCGCTCGTCAGGAAGACTCCGGCTTGGTTCATGTCCGGGTATCCTCCGCCCTTGCTCTGAACTTGCGAAGATTCAACCAGCGAGTGTATAAGAATCAGTGGCTGACAGGCACGTGCTTCGGAGGAGAGCCGTGAACTGTCTTCACTATCCTGAGTTGGCAGCAAGGGGTCGCATACGAGCAAGCTTTGTACATAGTTCCCCAATTGGGCATTCCAAATTCGGGTGGGATTGGAGATGCCAAATTTAAAAAAAAAAAAAAAAAAGTCCGTCCGCCTTTGGAGTTTGTAACTGTTCAGTTTTGTCAGACTGACAAAGACGGCAGAGTTTCCAAGTTATACCTTCCATTTTATCACAAATAAACAGAAGCAAGTACCAATGCAACAGACCACTGCTATCACTTCTGAAAGACACAAGTGACAGGAATGGTTGTTGCTTCCTGCTCTGGTGGTTTTCGCTGCCTGTTTCTGGTAGTTGTTACCAGCAGAGAATTTTTGTCATCATCAAGTGTTATGTGATCATTTCACTACTAAGTAGTGTAATTTACAAATTTACAGCCGTAATTCAGCCGTAGGTTACCTCATGTATAAATTGAATGCAAGAATCTCCATTTATTTTGCACAGAAATATACCACTGTGAATATTTATTGTATCAAAATTGGTCAAATGTTTCTTTAATGTGAAATTAAAGTTAAGATTTGGAATCCTTGACATAAAAAACCCATACAAATTGTCTTCACTCAGGATCCTATGACTTCTTGTTGTAAAGTTGTGGCAAATTCAAAATACAACTGGAGGCCATCTTAGATTTGCCAATGTGGCGGCCCCATTGAGCGCCGGTTTTGGCACCATCTAAGAATGAATTTAGTGCAATCCACATAGGAGCAGCAGAATACGAGCAACAACGCATCGAGATTGTCAAGACCAAGCGAGCAGCCCGGAGGGCCCGTTGCATCAACCTTCCAGCACAGGCTCTGCTGTCTTGCCCTCACTGTGCCAGAACCTTCCGGACTCGGATTGGCCTCATCAGCCACCTTCGAACCCACCCAGTTCCCTAGGATGAACATAAAGTGAATGAAGATGGTCATCTCTCTTCAAGAGAGGACGAACGCCAGAATGAATTTAGTATGACCTGGTCCACACCTGTGCCAAATTTCACACTTATAGACAAGTCTCCACAATCCCACCCTATTGGCTCCCTTAGGGCCCAGACTAAATTACAAAGTTCCAGTTCCCTAAGTGTACACTGAGCGGCCAAACTTTGTAACAAATTCCACAAAACTGTATAAAATTTAATTAGAACCCTGTCATTCTAAGGTCCCTAATTACTGAAATTATAGAACATTCTACAATATTTGTGGGTGAAAATGAAATGTATATCCAACTGTACATGACACCAGCAACAGCCTACATTGGTTCTGATGCATGCAGTATCTTTAACGTTGGCAATTAAACAAATATTCATATATACCTATTTCATTTAGATTTTTTTAGCTTTGACTTAAGAATGAAAAGTAAACTGTAAGCCGTACCATGATATATTTTTGCTAAAAAATTGATAAATGAAAAATAAAGCTGGACAAAAACATGTCATACACTTGTTTGACTCTCATAAATCATAGTGTTATATAACAATGAGACATATTTATGGTTTTATTTTATTTTATTTTATTTTTACAGGCTGATCTCTAAAATCTGCCAGGAAATCAATAAGAAAGAGGAAAAGAGGGGATTCTTTCCAAAAAAGTGAGTTAAACATTGAAGAATCAGACTGTTATCGCACTCTCTCGCCCTGAGGTTCCCAAACTCGGTCCTGGGGCCTCCCTGTGTAAGCTGGTTTTTGCTCTACCCTGGTTTGCAATCATAGCATTTTAACAAGCTGTTAATTTGTCTTAGGTGTATCAGGTGCATTTTTGTTCAGAGCAGCAATTTATCCTCTCTTGACAAACAGTATTTTGTCAGATATGCATACAAACAGCGAGGAATAAATCCGCATCCACATTACAATATATGAGTAACAACTACATAAAAAGAGGGGAAAAATGTACCCAATCAAAGGAAAAAAAATCAGTGGGTTCCTAATTGGTGAAACTGTGGGCACATGGTTGCAAAAACTAAAAAAATTTAACCTGTTTTATGTTATGTTTTTGTGATTGAGAGCAAGCAAATTATTTTGAAAGAACTCTAATCACCTGCCTTCAGCAACCTGATTTGGAGGTTACTGATTTTCTCAGGACCTGATTTGATCTGTTTAAAAATGTTATTACCTGAAATTGCTTGCCACACAGAAAAAACAAACAAAAAAAAAACTTTATATGCAAGGTTCTTTTATTACATCTTTTATTCTTCATGGCACAAATGGATATTTCAATTAAAATTTGGCTTAAAACAGCATAACATATTTAAACACAAAATGCTCCCAATTCGGACAAATAAACAGCTTACTAAAGTCCTTTGATGGCAATTATGGTTGGGACAAAAACTAGCATATACAGGGAGGCCCTAGGACCGAATTTGGGAACCCTTGCTCTAGCCCAAACATCCCAATATACCCAATATACTTCATGACGGAATAATTTCAGAAAGAGGCCAAGTAACAAAATTTGTTCTCAGTGAGTGATCTTTTTTTTTTGCTTCCTTCACAGAACGGTGCACAAGTACCCAGAACCAGGTACGGTCACTTGCATTTCCATGTTTTTATTGAGGGTGACTGACTCTTCGGAGACCGACATACTGCTTTCAATGTTTGCCAATCTGTTCTGGAACATGGGCTCAATTTATCATGTATTCTATTTATAGTTGCAGTTTCAGAGGACGTGGGCTGGGATTCAGAAGAATTTGTGAGTCAGTCTGTTGCGTCTGACATCTGCACTCTGTTTGTCATATCCTGTGTCCTTCATAGCTGTACTCAGTTTCCAATGGTCAAAAAGACAAATTAGTCGATTCAGTTGAGTGCTCTCAGACAGGGATCGCCAAATCAGGCCCTCAAAACCAAATCCAGCCCTGGTTTTCTTTCCATCCAGGAAATTCAGTGAACAGCTAGTGCTACTGATTGGCTCGATTTGGAGAATAGAAAAGCAGCAGTTATTGGCCCCCTGAGGACTGTGATTTGGGGAACAGACCTGAAGCGAAACCCATTTTTGAGACAATTAATATTCATCATAAAGGTGCAGTGATCTGTAGTGTGATCTTTGGGAACACTGGCTCTGTAGAGCTGCAGAAATTACTGGAGGTCTCCAGCCCAGATTCTACTGATTGATTTGATCAATTTTTATCAATTAAGCTGCTGACTATACCTCACCAGTGCACCTGAGTTTGAATGTGTAGCTGATTTGAATGTAAGAATAAAAACCAGGTGTTGATCTTCAGGATCAGGAATGCAGAGCTCAGATTTGAACATTAGTCAGTCTTTTTCAATATGAATGAAAACACAGCATGATTATGAATTAATAAATGAATGAACATAGCATTTATATAGCGTCTCCTCATTGGCACTCAAAGCGCATTACAGTCATATGGGGGAATCTCATCTCTCCACCACCAATGGGCAGCACCCACCTGGATGATACCACGGCAGCCAAGACTATAAAAAGAATTTTTTTAAGCGTAAGAAGTGACAAAAGACATGTATAACTCGAAAAGCACTCAGAGAGTGATGACCTCCGCCAGGGGGCTGCAAACCCAAAAGCACGGCGATCGGAACTCCGGCCCATTGGAAAGACTTGAAATCTTGAACTTTGGAGTATATCTCAGCAGTACTTTGGCCTAGATATGCCAAAATTTAATCAGCTGTTCCTTGACTTAATACCCACCTACCCTGAAAATTTCATCAAAATCCGGCCGTAAGTTTTTGAGTAATCTTGTACACAAACAAACCAGCAAACAAACGGCACCAAAAACATAACCTCCTTGGCGGAGGTATTAATGCATAGAGTTGGTTCCCTAGCATGGCTCTATTGCTGCTCGCCGCTATTAAGTAGCTCGCATGGGTGAAACACAGAGGACAAAAAGGATTCAACTGAGTCAATATTTCACCTCATACATTTCTGGGCTAAATAGCCTGCTGTGAAGGACGTTCAGGCCGCTCTGCCTTCCCAATTAGAACTGAAACCCCGCCCTGCATTAAGGACTTGGAAAATGGTGGTTGTGTTTTTTTTTTTTTCCTCCAGGACCAGAGCGATGATGACTACGAGAGCCCGGACGCTGACGATGGGGAAGGAAGCGGAGGGGATTACGAGTCCCCAGCTGAGGAGGAGCCCGTCCAGGGCAATGACAGCGACAACGAGTACGAGCCCCCGCCATCAGAGCCTCCCGAAGAACTGCCCCGACAGATACGCCCAGCCAGGCCCCTGGGTGATAGCGAATACATCGGTAACATGACGGATCGCTCTTGGAATTATGTATTGATATCTTCCCAGGCGGCTTTTATCCTTGTGGCTAAGGTGCTAGATTAGGGAATGGAAGGCTGACGGATCAAGTCCATGGGTCATCATGGAATGGTTAGCACTGCTGTTGGGTCTTTCTTGTGGGGTGTCCCTTCAGACTTATGAGGGGGAGGGCTAAGCTTTTACTCGGGATTGGCTGCTGCTTCGTCTGATCATTTCTGAGCCACTTTGCACAAATGTATTGGCTAAATAACAATAATGCACAAATTTAACCCTCAAATCCAAATCCAGTCCTGGTTCCATTTCTCCTTCAGATATTAACCAGACCAGAATTGGAATTTGAATTGGTTTGATTGTCTTCACACCTGAGACTTGCCTCCCAGGTAAAGTGAAGGTGGAAAACCAACAGATCTCGGTCCTTGAGGACAGTGATTTGAAGCCCTCTGGCTCATAATGCAGAGAGTAAAGGAGTTCAGTTTTTTCTTTGTTAGCTTATAGGCACGGCCTGCTTTGGCTTACACCTGCTGCATTCCAATCATCCAGGCTTAGCGACAAGGAGTTACAAGTCTCTAGTAGCAGTTAGGGGCCCCATTAGATCACAGCAAACACAGGAATTAAGCTGGTCTTTATTGTGTTTGCATATCTGTGAGTTAGTTTTTTTTAATATGTGTTTTAATCCTGATGAATGCTTTTATCTGTGTGTGTGTGTGGCATTCTGAACTATGTGTCCCTATTGCCTATGTCCTTTGCTGTTACTTGGGTATGTTTAATAATACATAAATTGTGCATGAGTACCTTTTTATTTGCATCTGTGTTAAACCAATGTAAGTGCTTTCATCTGTGTATGTAGATAATCTCAGGTCGTGTGGCATTTCAGGAAGGGTACCCAACAGCCAGCCGCCGGTCCCTCCCCAGCGTCCGGGCCCTGGACCCCCCCTCGCCTCCGCTCGCCCGTCTGTGAGTGTGATCTCCCTGTTCGTCCCTCTCTTTGGCTTCAAAGAGTGAAGTACAACTCCACCTGTCTCCTCCCACTGCATTCTTTCTCGCCCTTTAACGTGCAGCCCCTCTTTGAGAAAATTCCCTCCCATTCTAAAATGGTTACTGCTCTTGAATCACTTTGACTACAGGCACGATCATGGTCTGGTTTAAAGGGTGACATTCAGTAGATTGCTCTCGGATATTCAGAATTGCCGAGAACATCACCTGAATTGAGTAACAACACTGATAATATTAGTTTTTGTCTGTCAGGAAAAGATTTTATGTTTTCTTCTGCCCCATGACACTGTGATCAAGCCTCAATACAGCCACAGGCCGATGCTTAAACAGCTGCAGGTTCAAATGTAATGATTCTGTCACCAAAAATAACTTTTGTATGGCTTTTTTCTTGGTTATGTTCGTGCGTGTTTCAATAAACAATTTTGGAAAGTCCAAATTACCCCGCGTTCCTGGCCATGGTTGCATTCGCTTTTACAACAGTTTTACTACTTCCTTACTTCCTTCGATGAGGTCTCCTTCCTGATATGTGGCCAACTTTACACCCTCATAAACTCTTCCAATTCCTTGCAGTGGTGTGCAATCATATATGCGTAAAAAGGCCGCTTCCAAATCTCCCTTGCAACATTGACACCCCCCCCCCCCCCCCCCTGCCGGAAACCATTTACCCCCCCAGGACAGAAACCATTTAAATAATTCCTCCTCGTAAAAATGAATCCCTTGGCTACCACATGCAACAATTTTCATGCCACTGGCTGTGTGAACTAAAAGATTTAGATTTTCATGTTGTATTGGAGTGAGGGCTGATAGGATAAAACACTGTTCTGTTAGATCAGCACATAATAGCCAGCAGGTGCACATATTTTTTTTCCCCAAAAGGGTTACTGTACAATTAATAGCACTGCATTATGAGTAAAAAAAGCTAATTACAGAGAAATTTGCACTGACTCACAGTTACTACCTCAATTTCAAAGGCGATTATGTGACTTTTATCCATGCTTCCTTGTTTTGCGGATAACAAGTTTTCATGTCTGGACCACCGTGAGGTAAGAACATTGATAACAACACATTTCAATAAATCTGAGCAATGCCACATGGGATTGCAGAGTCATGCTGAGGATTGTGATGACACAATTTTTTCATTCTATTTTCGATGTTGTATTCACATCATAAAATGGTTTACACAGTTAGAATGCTGAGTTCTTGAACATTTGAACGATATATAGTTCTTAAACGTAGCACAATATGGTATAAAAACACAATGATGCCGAGCAAATTGCTCTCGGGCCAGTGCTCGCTAAAGGGTTAATGTAGAAAACACATCTCCATCTTCCTCCAGTAATGCTTCACTTGCACGCCTCACCGTGACGTAACTGACGCAACTGCCATATACAGGGCATTGGAGCTGTCATGAGTTGGCAGAAATGACAAAGTTCTATTCAACTAAAATTTAATAGTTCTGCCATTTTTTTTATTTTTATTTTTTGGGAAGTTAGATTTGTTACGGCTGAACCTGTTTCATGACATTGGACGCAAACTGATATGATCTGATCCACCCTCTTGTGGCAGCTTTTGCGTCATACCTTCATTTATGTGAACACATCCTCACATCTTTCCTCCAACTCCTTTCTTCCTAAACCTTGGTATAAAATACATCTCCTCTCCCCGCCCTTGTGTTTCCACAGAAGCTGGGGCCCCCTTCCCTGAGAGGACAGTCCCCACAAAGGCCCTTCAGGACACCAAACAAACGTAGGTCTCAGCGCTCCTCCCACTGAGCTTTCTTTGGTCCTTCTCACACTGAAATGTTCAGCATCAACCCACAATTGCCAAACGGCTAAAAATACTATGAGAAGAAAAATGACGAACAGTGACCACAGATGACATTACTGCTCTCCTCGTAGAAGACAGGTGTAAACCGCGTAATTTTATATGACTAAGAAATTCCTGTAAACACGCTGTGTCTTGTATAATTTTTGAAAGCTTTTAACATTTCTATTTATTCTGCCTCAATCGGAGGTGAGTTAACTGAGTGCAAATAATAAATGGTTTTAGGTGTCAACAGCTCAAGAGCTGTTCATTTCATCAGGGCTATTATGAAAAGTAATAATAATGCAATGGCATCCTAATACTTCTTATATTTTTTGCTCATGTCTTCTGTGCCTCTCTGTTGGCGTGTTTTTTTTTTTTTCTTAGTGCACACTTCCAATAAAAAAAAAAAAAAAAATTGAGCCCAGAGGCTCCTTGGAATTTCTACAGAGGAACCCCATCTACTTCATGGGTTCCACTCCAATCTTTTCACGGCTAATGTAGAAGGTTCCATCAGAGATTAAGCAGGGTTCCTTCATGGAGAACCCAAGAAACCTTTTTCTGAGACCATGTAAGCTGTGACCTCTTAAAACTCTATCTCTCCCCCTCCCCCCTTTCTCTCTACCTTGCTCCCCTCTCTCCTTCTCTCTCCCCACCTCTCTCTCCCTCTCACTCCTTTGCTCTCTCCTTTGCTTTCTCTTTTCTCTTCCCTTCTCTAGCCTCCCCGGGCTCCGGTGCCCCTCAGGTGGACCGCAGTAGAAAGCCCACAAACTTGGACAAGGGGCTGACCTGTCCGCCCACTCTCCCAGACAGAGAGTCACCTCTGCCAGGTAGGCCCTGCTGCAAGAGCCCCCTCACTCTGTGTAACACGCGCGTATATGCAGATGTACACATTTGTGCACAAATTTGCATTACTTTAATGTAAATGGGACTTCCCTGGTTAAATAAGGGTTAAATAAAATGAAATAAATGCACAAACTTGCATAAACTCCAGCCCAGGCATTGAAAAACTAGTGCAAACATATGCACTCGCATACAGACGTCTGACTAGTGCTACCAGGTCGCTTAGATGACACAGCCCCTACACACACACACACACACACACACACACACGCGCGCACACACACACACACACACAAACGCATTTGGCTAGTTTTGTCAGTAGTCAAGCTGATTTCCATAAACAGTCATAATAATCTCAATGAAGGTTTTCTGCATGACTGCAGGGTTCATGAGATTGACTGCAGGCAGAAGACAGCTGCTTCCTGTATACCCAGTGCATACTGTATTCTGGCTCTGTTTCAGCTGTAACACCATCTGCTAGCGAGCGATAGTCATATTTTTAACTTCAGCATCAGTTCCTGATAAAAGAAGACAGTAAAACAAGTACAAACCCAATTCTGAAATAGTTGGGACGAAATGTAAATTGTGAATAAAATCAAAATGCAATGACTTTCAGATCACATGA
The DNA here is from genome assembly GCA_029721435.1 of Gymnothorax reevesii. Classification (NCBI taxonomy): domain Eukaryota; kingdom Metazoa; phylum Chordata; class Actinopteri; order Anguilliformes; family Muraenidae; genus Gymnothorax; species Gymnothorax reevesii. Next base: position 17,174,575 of record CM056578.1, on the reverse strand, counting down.
GCCAATATGTTATTTAAAATAGAACATAGATAAAATTTCAAATGAAACTGAGGCATTTTACATTTTTATCCACAAACTGAGCTCATTTCAAATTTTCTGGCTGCAACAGGTCTCAAAAAAGTTGGGACGCAGGCAAATAAATGGCTGAAAAAGCAATTAATATATAAGAGAATCGGCTGAAAGAACATTTAGCAAGTAATTAAGTTAGTTGGCATCAGGTGTGTAACATGATTGGCTATAAAAGGGATGTCTTAGAGAGGCTGAGTCTCTCAGAAGTAAAGATGGCCAGAGGCTCAACAACCTGTGAAGGCTTACATGAAAAAATTGTGGAATACTTTATAAAAATATGTTCCTCAACATCAAATTGCAAAGGCTTGGAAAGTCTCATCATCAACAGTACATAACATCATCAAATGATTCAGAGAAACTGGAAAAATCTCTGTGCGTAAGGGACAAGGCCAAAGAAATTTACTGGATACCCGTGATCTTTGGGCCCTCAGACGCCACTGCATCACTCACCGGTATGATTCTGTCATTGACATTACTAAATGGGCTCAGGAATACTTCAAAAAACCACTGTCTGTAAACACAGCCCATCGTGCCATCCACAGATGCCACCTAAAACTCTATCATGCAAAAAGGAAGCCATTGTTGAGCATGATCCAGAAGCGCTGCCGTGTTCTGTGGGCCGAGGCTCAATTAAAATGGACTGTAGCAAAGTGGCAAAGTGTCCTGTGGTCAGACGAGTCCAAATTTGACATTCTTGTTCGAAATCATGGGCGTTGTGTCCTCCGGGCTGAAGAGGAGGAAGACCACCCCTCCTGTTATCAGTGTTCAGTTCAAAAGCCTGCATCTCTGATGGTATGGGGATGCATTAGTGCATATGGTGTGGGACACTTGCATGTTTAAAAAAGCACCATGAATGCTGAAAGGTATCTAAAGGTTTTAGAGCAACATATGCTCCCCTACAGATGACATCTATTCCAGGGAAGGAATTCCTTGTGTATTTCAGCAGGACAATGCAAAACCACATACTGCAGCTATTGCAACAGCATGGCTTCGTAGTAGAAGAGTCTGTGTGCTGAACTGGCCTGCCTGCAGTCCTGGTCTTTCACAGATTGAGAAAATTTGGCGCATAATTAAGTGAAAAGTCCGTCAAAGGAGACCCAAAACTCTCCAGCAGCTGGAAGCCTCTACTAAACAAAAGTGGGGTCAAATTCCAATGGCTAAACTCAATAATCTTGTCTCCTCAATGCCCAGACGCCTCTGCTTTGTGTTAAAATGAAGAGGGGATTCTTCACCATGGTAAACAGGCCCCTGTCCCAACTTTTTGAGACCTGTAGCAGCCATCAAATTTGAAACGAGCTCATTTTATAGATAACATTGTAAAATTTCTCAATTTCAAGGTTTGCTATGTTACCTCTGTTCTATTGGGAATACTGGCTGGTGTGATTTGAAAGTCATTGCATTTTGATTTCATTCACAATTTACACTTTGTCCTAACTATTTCGGAATTGGAGTTGTAGTTCATGGTGCATATTTGTACCAGACTAAGTGGAAAAAAAGGAGAAAATTACATCAGTCTAGAACTTAGAGGAGCACTTGTTCTTAGCGGTGAAAATTCCAGGGGTTGAAATGTAAACATTTTTGCCATGTCTCTTCTATAATCTAACTTAGCCATCTGATCTCCTGGCTGGTTACCAGGTAATTGGGACAGAATATTGAGGGGGCGGGACTTAAACTTTCTGAACCTGGACGTTTCACCTGTGCTCATTTGCTAGCATAACATGGTTAAGCAGCAAAGCACTCTCTGGATGCATAAGTGCTGTGAAACCTGTGTGAAAATGCACAGGTGCTTAGCAGGTGAAACTGCAGGGGAAACCACCACCCCACGATGGTGAAACAGATGTAAATTTGGTGGCATTGGTGGGACAGGGCTGAGAAGGCTGCCAACACTGACCTTGTTTAATGTCTGATCACAGAGAGGAAGCATGGCGGTGCTGGTTTTGCTGAGAGGGTGAGTTTCCTCCTTGAAGTTTGCACTATATCCACATACTATATTAAGCAAATCGGGCCATTCGCTCATCTGTTAACAGGGTTCCTCACAACTTGAATGAAACTCTTTATCGCGCATTGTTATCGGTTTGTGAGGGTTCCAGGATATTTAGAACCCATGGTATCTCCAAAATAAGAAATTATATCTGAGACCTTGCTCTGTTTTAAACTCAGCATTTCAGTCTGCTGAAATATTTCAAAGAGTTGTGAGAGAGCTAATTCTTCCTAGTACTCATGAAATTAAACATTAAAGCTAACACATGAACAAATGCCTTTGCCTTGTCATACTGATTCTGTCCAGTAATGATGAATCTTTCACTGTAACCAAGGCCTCTCTCATGGAATAGCAGTATGAATCTCACAAAGGGAATTATGCTCCAAGTTTCTCAGATCCAGGCAAAAACTTTCTCGTTTGTTAGAGTGATCTTCTCTTCTAAAATGGTGCATAATCGTGTTCAATAATTATGTACTGCGTGCAGAAAGAATGGTTTTACACTCTAGCACATACATATCCTCTTCACAGGGAACCACAACATCAAGAAGGTAAGTCATTGGTATTTTTGTTTGCTCATACAATTTGCTCAGCCTTTTACTGTAACCGCTAACAAGTGTTTAGTGTGAGCATTGCTTTTTTTTTTTTAATTCATTCAGTCTGACTCCAAATTATAGTGAGCACCATAATTCATTGGGCAGTGACACATTTTTTACTTTGGTGCAGTACTCTAGCATCTTGAGTTTGAAAGAATACAGTTACCATGAGTTTGATGTGCAGACTGTCAGCTTCAATTTGAGGGTGTTTTCCACCGGATGGAACCGCTCAGAAATGACGGCATTTTAACTGAATAGTCCCTCCATTTTTGTGTGCATCAAAAAATACTGGACATTTTAACACAGTTTACCGTGTTAATAACGGACAATGATTGAGAACAAGTCAGGACTAATAATTGCTGTAAAGGGATGTTCTCTGCTCTCCCAATTTTCAGTTCTGTACACCACTGGGTATACAGGTTTCTGAGTGAGACTGCAGAATTTATTCCTTGTGCCTGTGCGTATGTGTGTGTGCGTATGTGTGTGTGTGTGTGTGTGGGTGTTTATGTGTATGAGTACACTTGTCTAAGTGTGTGAGTTGTGTGCGTGGTCATCGTGTTGTTGTGTTTGGGGGAGTTAAAAAGAACAGGAGCGTTGTCAGTTAATGGGATTGTCCATGAGCTCCTAAGCTGACCTGCTGTGTACTGACACTGTACTTCAGAGGTCCAGGACCGATGACTGTGGAGCCACAGAGGCTGCACAAGCCTCCTGTTCCAGGGCCTGGAGTCAGCAGGAAAGGGTCCTCTCTGGGGCAAGGTACAGCTCCTTCCAGGTACGTAAACACACAAGCGCACACACCGACGCAAACGTTGCATGCACATACACACACGCACGCACACCCGCGTGCACAGGTTGAATGCTACAGAATGGAGGCTTTTGGGCATTGAGGACACAAGTTTCTTGAGTTTAGCCATTTGAATTTGATCCCACTTTTGTTTACTACAGGCTTCCAGCTGCTGGAGAATTTAGGGTCTCCTTCGACGGACTTTTTGTTTAATTGTGTGCGAAATGTTCTCAATCCGTAAAATTGAGAAAGAAAGGACTGCAGGCAGGCCAGTTCAGCACTGAACTGAACACTAAAAACCGGAGGGGTGGTCTCTCTCCTCTTTAGCCCGGAGGACATGATGCCCATGATTTCCAATAAGGATGTCAAATTTGGACTCGTCTGATCACAGGACACTTTGCCACTTTGCTACAGTCTATTTTAAATGAGCCTTGTTGGCCCACAAAACACGATGGCTCTTCTGGATTATGCTTAACAATGGGTTCCATTTTGCATGATAGAGTTTTAGGTGGCATCTGTGGATGGCTTGGCGGACTGTGTTTACAGAGAGTGGTTTCTTGAAGTATTACTGCACCGATTTAGTAATGTCAATGGCAGAATCATGCCGGTGAGTGATGCAGTGGTGTCTGAGGGCCCGAAGATCTCAGGGATCCATTAAAGCTCTTCGGCCTTGTCCCTTACGCACTGAGATTTTTCCAGTTTCTCTGAATCTTTTGATGATGTTGTGCACTGTTGATGAACGGCTTTAAAGCCTTTGCGATTTGACGTTGAGGAACATTATTTTTGAAGTATTCCAAAATTTTTTTTTTTTAGTCTTCGCAGGTTGGAGAGCCTCTGGCCATCTATACTTCTGAGAGACTCAGCCTCTCTAAGACATCCTATCTATTAATTGCTTTTTCAGCCCTTTTTTTACCTGTGTCCCAACTTTTCTGAGACCTGTTGCAGCCAGAAAATTTGAAATAAACTCATTTTGCAGATAAACATGTAAAATGTCTCAGTTTCAACATTTGAAATATTTACAATAGGACATAGATAACAACATATTGGCTCATGTGATCTGAAAGTCATTGCATTTTGATTTCATTCACAATTTACACTTCATCCCAACTATTTTGGAATTGGGGTTGTACACTGATCGCAGGTTTAGAGACACAGACAGAGAGACCATCCATCAGTCATATTTGTTGAGGACAATGTAGTTAATGCGTGGTTTAAACTTAGATTAACAGACAGTTAAACTCACAGTTAAAGCCTGGTTTGGACCACTCCTTGACAGAAGGATGCCAAACAGTAAGAGGCAGTTAGTAAAAGGAGCAGTAGCAGTTATAAGACAGTAAATGGTAGACAGTATGCCAGTAAAAGGGGCAAGTGCTGGCTTAATGCTGTGCAGAATTATCACTAAAGCAGAAATGCATTTATCTCCTCGGCTGCAGATACAGGAACTAACTTGTTTCTTTTTTTTTCAGACTGTTCGCACAGGAGCACGGAATTGATGTAAGTACATTGTACATACATTGTGTTTTAATGAAGGTTATATAATACCACAAGCTTGGGGTGTATCATGATTTATATAAGCAGCCTCATTTGACGACTGTGTCTGTGGTTATCGAATATGCTTGTACCACAGGCTATCCCAGTGCAGAGATTAAATTGTGTTTTCATCTTTTGCTCCTTACAGAATCCACATATTGGTGAGTGTGATGTGATGGTCGAAAGATTAAGGTGATGCACGGCTAATCCATTGTGCACTGCGCATGTGGATTCCAAGTCAATCCTCGTCAACCATGTTTCTTACACTCTCCAAGGAGTTACACTTAATCCATCAACACAACAATCTTTATTTTCTGATACATTTACCTGAAATATTCAAGTGGATGTGGAAGGTTAATCGGGTCTTTGGGGCAGGTGTGCAGAATTATGGTGATGCTGCTGGGCTTTTAACCCAGCTCAGTTTGTAGCTGAATTAATTCCCGAACGGGGCACTTTTGTACGCTTGACTGGGTCACTTAGCCGGAATCGCTTAGTGACTATCCAGAGCTTAGAAATGTTGGTGATACACAAAAAAGCATAGCAGAACTCAATGGCGATGTAATATAATTGAAGACCTGTGTGCAAGATGTACTTAAGTCACAAAATGCCAGTTTTTAGATATTGATGGTCAAAGTTTTCAAAACACACTGCAGATACTTTTTTTTTTTCCAAGGTTGCTTATTACGGACTTGTGCACTTGTTTTTTCATTTCATTTGTTCTTCACAAGATAAAAGTACATATCTTATGTGACAATATAAATCAAAAAACAATGACAATAAAATTAAAAACAAACAACTACTTAGCTAAATCATACTTGAAAATTAATCTATTCACAAAAGTGTTCATCAAGCGCTCCGTCCTAATTTTGGGGTGTGCGCATCGACTCTTACGAAGTTCATACTGACAGTCCTTCTTAGATGGTACATAGGAACGGAGCGGATGGTTCTGTAGTATTGAAAGAAAAATATTTTCTTGAGCTTGATGATGGATTTCAACTCCTAAGTATTTGACAGCCTCCTTTGTCATATTTTTTGTTTCATAATGCATCAAATGTTTTCAGTGGGTGAGAGGTCTGGACTGCAGGCAGGCCAATTTACACTCAAAACTTTTTTTTTACTGTGTAATACATGCAGAGTATGGTTTGGCAGTGCATTGCTAAAATAAGCAAGGGTTTTCCTGAGAAAAGACAATTTCTGGATGGCAGCATGTGTTGCTCCAAAACCTCTGTGTATAGTTAAACATTAACGGCATGTTTATGAGCAAGTTACTCATTCATATTGATTCACCTCCATATTATCATGGATGCTGGCATTTGAACAGTGCACTGATAACAAGCTAGGCTTCCTCCTCTTTAGCCCAAAGGAAGCAGCGTCTATGATTGCAAAAAAAAAAAAGAATTTCACATTTTGATCAGTCATAATACAGGACAGTGTTCCTCTTCCCCTCAGTCCATTTTAAATGAGCTGGGGCTTAGAGAAGATGGCGGCGTTTCTGGATCTTTTTTATATATGGTTTTATCCGTACATGGTAGAGTTTTCCATTGCATTTGTGGATGCAGCGATCAACTGCGTTCATTGACAGTAGTTTTTAGAAGTGCTTCTGAGCCCATGTAGTAATTTCCACTACCTAAGCTTGTCCGTTTATATGCAGTGCCACCTGAGGGCTGGGATCAAGACCATTCAATATTGGTTTTAGACCTTGTCCCTTGTTTACAGAGATTTTTCTGGATTCTCTGAATCTTTCAATGTTATTCCGTTTTGTGGATGATGAAATCATCAAATTCTTTGCAATTTTTCATTGAGGAATGTTATTCTTGAATAGTTGAAGTATTTGCCCATGCAGCCTTTCAGAGAGGTGAAGCCCTCATCATCATCATCTCTCTCTCTCTCTCTCTCTTTCTATTGCTTTCCTCTTCCCTGTTGCACTTCCACATCCCATCCAGCAGGGGGTCCTTCCTTCAACTCAAACACCTTCCCTCTGTCCAGCAGGGGCCTGCCTCCTCGACCAGGGGGTCCCCCAATCCCTTTCGACAGGTAACAGCTCTATGTCTGCCGACCTTCGCTTCCTATTCAATTATCATCAAAGGTCCAAACTCCCTGGTAAAACTTCAGCTATTCAGTGGTTTAGTAGGTGGCAGCATATACACCTAAACCTAGATATGATCCTCAAATAAAATCCAAAGAATAAGAGGAACTTTCAGAGTGCTCAACTTAGTTCAAATAAGCAAAAAAAAAATCAAGTCCTCAGCACTTTTCTCTAACTAAGATAGAAAACATCATGAGTTAAAGGAATGGTGTAAGGCGGAATTCATGAGGGATTAGGAAGGCAACTGCGCTAATAAGACAATCCAAATTCATGTTCACTCGACAATGCGATCATGCATCTCTTGGCTGTCATGTCCTTTTGTTTTCGTGATTGGTTGGATGGATGGTTGTTACTTTAAATATTGCTGCCGCACGGTATTGTGCGCCGGGGTTATCTCCTTTCTTTTCATAAAGGATGGTGTACCTTATGCTAAAGGTGATAAATAAGGAAGCACTGAAGCACCTTTACTTTGACATTTTGAGAATTCAAACAGTACTCATGATGAGTCATCATGGCTGCCACACAAGTCATTCCAGGTCATTTTCGAGGAGTTAGGAACTTTCCTATGCAAAAAAGACAACTCGATAGCAGCTCCTCTTTTGTATTTCTTTGGCTCCAATGTTAAAGATAGGACTGAGAAAGTCAATACACTTACCTTGGTACCGTCAATGTTCATTGTGAGTTCCATTTTGATTGAATCGACGGAAGTGGGTCTATTGGGGGCGCTGGACTTTATGAATAAGCAAGATGGCCTGTGGAGGCCAAATTGTTGCAGACAGAGATTAAGTTTGTATTACTGACATATAGGAAGTAATATATGACCTATATTTTGGCTGTGTTAAAGTTGACCTCTAATGACCTTGAAAAGTCAAACTTGAGGTCAAGCAAATGGTTCAATTCTTTAAAGGTTTCTAGGCTTGAAAATATCGAAGATTGGGAACATATGTGCATTGAACACATATAGGAAGTCATGTATGAACTTTAATTTGGTGACCCCGACCTTTGAAGGTCAAACTTCACATAGTGACATTTCAATGACTTCTATCACCAAAACTATTACACATAGAGCTTAGGTTTATATTGCAGGCATATATGAAGTCATGTTTGAAGTTTCATTTGGTGACATTGAACTTGAACTTCAGTGACCTTGAATGCCAAAACTTCACAGTGAAATTTCAATGACTTATATCAACGAAATGTTTACAGATAGTTTTGGTTTGTATTGGAGGTGTATAGGAAGTCATACATGAACATTTGGTGGCCTTGAACGTGACCTTTGGTGACCTTTTTTTTGATCAATTTTTTATTTTATTTTTAACAAAAACAATTAACATCCCACCCCACCCTCCCCCTGCAGCCTCAGTTACAGAAGAATTTGCACAGTTATTCCCCAGCAATTACAGCATATCTCAATACAGTCATGATAATAACACTTATATCAGCTTACGATGTATACAGGTTTTTTAATGAGATGTAGCTCTCAAGGCTATGGATTCATGAGACTAGAAATTTCTACTGCTGCATCTTTCCAAACCTAAAGTGTGGGTATTTTGGCTTTATGAATTCTAGCAGTAGACAATTCCAACATTACTATATCCTGGAAGACAGCTAACCATTTTTGAACTCAAAGGGTATGCGGGGGAAGCCAACGTTGGGCTATCATTTTCTTTGCTGCAGTAGTACCAGCCAGCCAGATTTTCTGTTGTCTCTCTGAGAGATTACATTCAGAATCATCATTGGTTAATAGCACTATTGGATTAAGAGGAATCTTATGCCCTGTAATATGTGACAGGATTTTGGCTATCTTGCCCCAGAACTTCTGTACTTTTTCACATTCCCAAATCATATGTAGTAAAGTCCCGGTTTGCTGATAGGGACAAAAACTACAGTATGGTTTAGGGCTGACTTTAGTACGATATCTCTTGAGAGGTGTCCAATATGTCCTGTGGCACACCTTAAAATAGATCGACTGATGATTGGGGTTTTTTGACGACCTAAAAATGTTATGTCATACTGTATTCCAGGCAACTGTGTCTTCCCCTGCAGCCAAACCCTTTTCCCACAATTTGACAAGGGGTAGTTCTTTTGTGGCTGCTTGAAGTAGCTTTGAATATATGAAGGTTACAAGGCCACCAGAAGGGATGTTTGTAATCAAACTAATAACCTGGTGACTAACAAGCAGGCTCCCCCATGGAACCCCATAAGCCTTGAGAGCGGAACGTAAACGTAAATAAAAGTAGAATATACATAACAGGACAGGAGCACAAATCATCAAAGCATTGCAGTCCCTCTGGCCCGAAATGTGTTCAAATGTCTGTATTCCTTTCTGTGCCCATTGTTCAGAGACAAATAGTTTATTTCCAGATAATATATGCTTGTTATGCCAAATAGGGGGTTGTAAATGCCACCTGCTCGTGCATTGCAAATGTTTTTCCACACATCTAAAATTGGAGATAGTATTTTTGATAATTAGACCAACATGTCCAACATGCATTTCTTAAGATTTAGACCTAAGAATAACACATCTACTGTAATCTAAATGCACCGATTAAACCTTGTTCCAATTCTGCCCATGGAGTGGTTGACTGAGGATCCATCCACCTAAAGCACCTTAACTAGAAGGCTTTATGGTACGGACCAAAATTAGGAAGTGCAAGGCCTCCATTGCTTCTCAAGCGCTGTAAAGCGCAATATTTTAGTTTTGGTTGTTTATTGTTCCAGACATATGAGCGAATAAGAGAATGCAGTCTAGACTAGAAATAAAATGGTGGGGGTAAAGGAATCATTGTGCCAAGGAAATTAATTTGGGGCAATACGTTCATCTTAATGGTTGCAATTCTAGCCTGTAATGATGTTGGTAGTGTAGTCCATCTGTTCAGATCTTCTTTAATTCCTCAAAAATGTCTCTCATAATTATTTTTAACAATGTTATGCAAAGAAGTTTCAATATTAATACCTAGATATGTGAATTTAGAATGCACTGGGATAGCAAAGCAGTTAGCTGTCTCTTCTTTTGCCTTACTATTAAGTAACAGCAAAGATGACTTATTACCTCCGCCGAGGAGGTTATGTTTTTGGTGGCGTTTGTTTGTTGGTTTGTTTGTGTACAACGTAACTCAAAAAGTAATGGACAGATTTCGATGAAATTTTCAGAGAAGGTGGGTATTAAGTCAAGGAACAGGTGATTAAATTTTGGCATATCTAGGCCAAAGTACTGCTGAGATAAACACCAAAGTTCAAGATTTCAAGTCTTTCCAAAGGGCCGGTGTTCCAATCACCGTGCTTCTGGGTTTTGCCTGAAATTCCCATTGGCGTTGGCGTCGGCGTTCCCATTCGTTTCCGGAGCATAACTCTGAAACTGTTCAACCGATTCTCACCAAATTTAATATACTGTCTCTCCATAACATGTAGATGTGCCTTTTGAGGGTTTGAACTGCTTTTGAATTTCATTTTTTCTGTTTCCATGGCAACAATTTCTTTTCCGGACCATGACTCTGAAATGTGAAATGGGGGAAGGTGGAGACATCTGTTTTTACGTGTAAAAACCATTCTAGTTGCAATACTGAAACCAGGTTGACTCCAGTTTGTAATGAGAACAGCATGTTATGCATCTTTGCGTACACCTTGTCAAATCTGATGTCCTCTTTTGGTAGTACCGTAACCGAGCACATTTTTGCTAATTTCACATTTAAAAATCATTCTAATAATCCATTGAGTATACCATGTTTAAGTGCTTGTAAGAACCGTTAGAAAAACGTATTTCAAGTATATATAAGTTATCTGGTTAAAAAGTTGTAGCCCAATGAACATCAAAATTGTAGTGACGTAACCGCACGGCCCGACCCAAATAAGACCCCTGGACAGTTCTTGATGATGGTAACTATTCCCCCAGTTGAAGTGAAAGGGAGAGAACATTTCCCAAAAGGTGCACAGATTGTCTTTTGCTTGAGTTCACCTGTTTTTGCTCTATCGTCCCCTTCTTTAGCTTGCCTCCAAATCACCCTGCCAGTGCATCACTGCCCTCCAGACTCCCGCCAGGTGAGTGCTCTTATTCTACATTTTAATCAGTCACTGTCTTAGTGGAAAGCCCAATTAGCACAATGTTCTGGGTTTACCAAGCCTCTTATAGCAAAAGGTGGTGCAGAGGGCTGCCCAACAACTCTGTTCCAGGAGATCTACAACTGAGTTGCTCGCTATTTCAACCTTGTTTTGGAAAGCCAGACTACAAATTAGCAGCAAAATGAAATCTCTTGAAGAATGTCCAAATCATCTTTCCAGCTGTTTTTCCCACCTATGTTCTGCCTGCTATATATAAGGATAATACCAAGTGTCCACCTAAATACCAACCGTTGCTTACAACAGCAGGTTCAGTGCACTGGATGAAAAGGCTGTTAATTGGTTTGGCACACACACAGGAAAAGAAACTTCTACAGAATTACATCATACTGAGAGGTGAAGAGATGGAGCCGTACTTGTGTCCATTCACAGATGCTAAGATCATGGGAGATGTGGGCACTTATTATGATGGACTTACCCTTCTGTTGGGAAGTATTAAGAAGGAAAAATCTAACAGTCTGTTGTGTGTTAAGTTAATTGTTGTGGTAGTTTCGGGCATGACTGCGCACAGTGAAACCAAGGAGATACATATGAAGCACCTATTACTAAAACCCCATAAGTCACACTTGACTTGACTTGACTTGCGGGGTTTTAGTAATCAGTGCTTCATATACTATTCGGATACTTCAAGTGAGCATTCAGTTAGCAGCTTTCTCATCCAATGCATTGGCTTTTCTTGAGCAAAGGAAAGCAAGCTGTTTTGGAGATAAATTTGCTGTTGAACGATGTATGCTTCATTAATCTTGGAGTGAAAACCACTCAGTAGTGAATGTCCAGTTACAGGCCTGGGTAGCACTGACTTGGATGACCAATACATTCTCACGTTGACTTGGATATTTATATAATATACCTATGACTTGGTGACTCTATTCTCTGTTACAATACACAGAGGTCCCAACAATGAGCCTCTTCTTTTCTATGGTGATGTAATTATTATGCCATGTGTAGAAATGCAGAATGTGTATGTTCTTATTATCCTTAGCTGTGACCGTGAGCCGATCAAGCTCCAGGAGTCAGGCAGACAGGTGCCCAAGACCCCCCCCTCAACCCCAGCGGCCTTCAGTCCCAGAGCCACAGCCTGACAGCGAACAGGTAAACATGACGGCTGAATAGGGCCCACCTCAAACTTTCATTCTCATGCGTGCTAGTAAAAGCACACTCACACACTGGTGAAAACCTCCATCTGTTCACCTGTGTGTGTGCGTGATTTCACTTGACCGTGTGAGAGTTCACTGTGATTGACTTCTGTATGTCCTGCACAGCCTGCTGTAGATGGGAAACTACAAACACACATTCATGCACAAATATAACATGCAAGCGCCCACACGTTCAGACGCAACAAAGACACACACACATGCACACACACACACACGAGCATGTGCACAAATTTACACATGTACTGCATGATTAGCTGGTTATTTGCAGCACAAAGTGGAGCACCGTGCTTTAACACAACTACTGTAAGTGAGACTTCAACTGTCTGAAAGCACTGACCCGGAGGAGATCAGGAGGAGATTTTTCTCACATCTACTTTTCTTGAGAATCATGTAAGAAAAGAAAAGAAAAGCACAGAGCGCTTATTAATCTGTCCTTAACTTTTCATTTGCAAACTGGTGTTTATGCTGGCCCTCAATGTATGTGTGTGTGTGTGTGTGTGTGTGTGTGTGGCCCTGCAGGACCTCAGCCCCAGGTGGTACGTGCGCCGGGCAAATCGAGCTGACGCAGAAAACAAATTGAGACGGATTAACCAGGTCAGAGCTCCCCATACATAAAGGTCTTAACCCACTATATATACATATATATATATATATATAAATATAATTTTTAAGATATGTGAATGTAGTGCATCGTGATGTGTCCTAGGTCTTAATGGGTTAAATTCTGCAAGATATCAGGTGTAAAATCTCAAATACATGATTACACTCTTCAAAAATAAGCATTCTGCTGATGAAACGATCACCCCTGCTAACTGACAGCAACAGAATTCTGTAACACTGGCTCTCAATTTTGAATAAATAAATACACTGAACAAAAATATAAACGCCCCATGTCAAATATTGATGCCACATGGCATTAACAACTCTAAGTGAGAATATGCTGACTTTTACTTGTACAGTAGGGATATTTCTCTGTATCTGTGTACCATTTTTAATCCATCTCTGTCAGAGAGCATTTGCTCAGTGATGCAGTGATTTAACTCAGTACATGGGTATGGCATTTCCAGACGGTGATCAGTCTGAATGAGCAGTACCCAGACACTCCTTATACTGGGGACAATAAAAGGCCGCCCCAAAATGTCAAATTTTGTCAAAAGTCATCATGCCTCAGATGTCTCAGGTCATGAGGGGACGTGCCATTGGCATGCTGGATGCAGGGATGTCCACTAGAGCGGTCTGCATGCAGTTCCTTGAAACAAAGCACATTCCAGTTCGGGACTGGCCTGCTTATTCGCCAAACATGTCGCCCATAGAGCATCTTTGGGATGTTCTGGATCAACGTGTCCGCGACTGTGTTCCAGTTCCGAATAATGTGCGCCAGCTCCGTGTGGCCCTCCGGGAAGAATGGAATGACATTCCACAGGCCACGATGGACAATCTGATCAACTCCATGCGAAGGAGATGTGTTGCTCTGAGAGACCCAAATGGTGGACACAAAAGATATTGAACATTCAATTTCTTCAACCTGACCCCCAACGCGTTCAAAGGATTGTCACTCCTTTACAGATGCCAATATTAAAATGTAATGGGCGTTGATCTGAAGACTAGTTATTAACAAAAATGAATTTTGATTCGCTTCATATATTACATAACCCTAATGTTAATAAAAACTCAAAAATTTGACATGGGATATTTATATTTTTGTTCAGTGTAAATAAAAATTAAAAAATCCTAAAATACCTACTGATCAAAGATGTAAAATTTCTAAAGATTAAACTGAATGCTTTCAGTGTAGGTTGCCCTGTATAAAGCACAAGCTGCAGAAAATATACAATAAATATTTTGAATTGAAGTTACAAGCCAAGTCTAATTCCAACACTGGGTTTGACTTGTGTGTGACAGCCAGTGCAAGAGAGAGAGAGAGAGAGAAAGAGAGAGAGAGAGAGAGAGAGAGAAATAAGGATAAATAAATAAATACAATTGTGCCTTGCTTTGGCAATACTTAACTTATGTTTTGTCATGCCAATAAAGCACATTTGAATTTGAGAAATAAGGAAAGAAAGAAAAAACAAAAACCCATGAGTAGTGACTGTGCATCTCGTTTTTGTTTCAGGACGGCACTTTCCTGGTGCGAGACAGTTCTAAAGGCTCATCCACTCAGCCCTACACCCTCGTGGTGCTGTACCAGGACAAAGTGTACAACATTCAGATCCGCTACAGCAACGAGGAAAACGCCTTCCAGCTGGGAACAGGCCACAAGAGCAGTGAGGTGCAGTAGCATCCACGTATTCACTATTCAGCCATGAGCTACTGTAACCGCACTGTGAAATAGTCGCCCGGAGTCGGGATCCACCACTAACACTATTTCATCACAAGATGGCGCATTCACACCACTTTAGCTTTTTTTAACCTTATCTGCGATCTGATGTTGGAGACACACCCACTCTAAGGTTTCTTTTCGCCCTGAATTGATCATGACTTCCAACAATGCTTATGCTTTAGGCTTGATTTAATTCCATACAGATAGCACCAGCAAAACGTTTTTAGCGAAACTGAAGTGAGTTAACCTCTGTATATAACCTCAAATGCAGCACGGTGTGAGAAAACTTAGTCAGTTTAAAAAGGAATAATCACGCAGACTTCTGTCCAAAATTCTGGACTTCAAATTAACGCCATATTTGGTAAATAAAGGGACACATTCTTTTTGTGTCCCAAAAAGTGAGTTAAAATCAATCGAGTCAGGGAGAAGCAAACCACAAGTACTGCACACTGATAGGAATTTCTATAGCCGCAGTGGTGAGAGCTCTCATAACCACATCACCAATAAATAAATAGGCCTACTCTGTGATTATTGCAAGTTGCAGTTCATTTGATGGTTTTAAGACTTCATTTATTAATGTATTTTTTGGATAATAAAAGCTATTAATGTCCTTTTTGTGTAATTGATTGTTTGAATAATGTGTCTGTGTCCAAACTTATGAGTGCTTGCGGAATATTCAATAGAAAGTGGGCCCACGTAGTCCTATTCCCCTGCACTCAAGTAAATTAAAAATTTATGTCAAACAAATATGGCATATGAATCTTTGTTGAACATGACAACTTCGCCAAAAATATGGGAGCAGTCCATGCTACCATTTCTGAAATATGGGATTATGTAATTTTGACAGTGTTGTGAATGTTATAGGACGGAACAATTTAAAATACTGAGGACGGAAAATATTTACAAATTACATGTCTCGTTATGTCAGTCCTGGCTTTCCCGACCTAGATATATGCGCGCTCCCATAACAGACGGCGTTTGTAGCATATGACCAATCATCTATTGGCAGCAGAGCAGCATATTTTACAAATCAAGAGCAAATGATCATATTACAAAAATACGAGGAATACAGGATCATACAGATAAAAGACAATGCTCGAGACAATATGACACCCACAACTAATTGGATGAGGGTGTGAATAAATTCTGTCAAAATGACGGACGACCTTCAAATGCTCTGTCATTGTAAAAAAAAAAAAAAAAAAAACGTCAATGACGGAAAATATTCGGTTAACGCGACCTCTGATTCCGTCATTAGCGTCATAAATAACGTTCACTATTGGCAAATTATGTCCTAAAGTAGGCCTAAGATTCGCTTGAACACAGCTCTTCTGTCCAAGTGTAACGTTTTCTACAGTATAATCCGTCCAGTCCTAACATTCGCATACCCAAAACGAGCCGGTACATGGGGAATCCCCAATCAAAAAAATACATAGCGAGTATGGGGACGGAGTAGGCTACTCGTACATTTATTACGCCATTATTCAACCGATTACCCAAAAATATCCATCAAAATTACACAGTTCAACTGTTAAATATTTTGATCCTTAGCTTGATGCGAATGTTACTTTCTGGACGGAATTTTTTTGCATGAATTAAGTTCACTTTCATGCATGCTGATCTTACTGGCTCAGCCGTCAACGAAATCACCGCTTGTCTGCGCACTGGGAAGTATGATTCACCGTCTATTTGTTGTGGCGGGCAAATGTAGATTGGGATTGGGAATGAATGAATAAATAAATATATGTTTATTCGTACTCTGAGTACATGCAGATACATAAAATAGACAACATTATTAGACAATCATTAATTCGCAATACAAGTGCAACAGCAAATCATGGTATTCAGTGCGAGTGAGAAACTGTTCGTGCCGGTGCAGTATATCAACAATAAATGAAGCCTTTTGTTGCCGAACCTCGTCATGGACATTAGTATGACTTTTAATGTTGCCAATGTTACCATCCCATGGACAGAATTAACGTTAGCAACCGAAAGACCACTTTATTTCAAGGGTACTGTTAAGTGGGATCGAGTTATATATGTCAGAAAAATGTGCAAACAAAAGAAAGTAGTTTGTGAGGGACAGCCAAGTTTCATTCCAAGGCACTTGCTTGTCTGGCCCGTCGTTGTGAACGTTACTGTGTTGGACGGAAATAAACTTAACCTTCGCAACTGCAACAAACCATGGGCTTTGAAAAGTGGGACGAAATCCTTATTCCTTATTATTAAAAATTCTTAATTGCTGAAATTTTGAAATTAATTTACACTTACACAAAAAATATGAAGATTACAATAAAGTTTATGCTCACATAAAAACTGTATTTCATACTGTCAATGATGTAAGGGTAAAACTGTATTTCATACTGTCAATGATGTAAGGGTAACCCACATACAGTACGCAATAAAAAAAAAAAAACCAAGCCTATCGATTTTTTTTTCTCCGGCACCACCCGTGCCCACTTTCAGTCGAATCTTACGTCTATTATTTTCACTTGTGCTAGTTGCTGATGTTTATATGAGTTGAAGTCAAAATTGCTCTAAAAGTCATGTTTCTCTGATTTGTGCAGAACTTCCCAAGGGTAAGAGATATCATAGATCACCACATGCAGATGCCGCTTCTGCTGATCGACGCCAAAGACCGCCGGGAGGGGCAGCAGCGGCAGTGTTTGCTCACGCACCCCGCGGGGTACTGACCGCACAATGTGACAACACTGCCACCAGAGGACCATAAGAGATGGAAGGAGAGAGGATGCTGAAGTATCAATCCTTGAAAGACATGCAACGTCACATATAAGATCTGCGATGACTGCTCAGGATGTGATATCAAAGGCTGCCATGAGGGGGCACACTTACATCAACTATAGCACAGTGACCACCCTCATTGGCCTCCCAGTGTCCATGGTTATTTAACATTTTGTTTGGATTTTTTTCAACCTAGAATTAGCGTATGATTGTTTTTAATTTAAATGCATTCTTCATTCCTAGTTTATGACAGCTTGTTTAACTGTGGGATCATGTGACCTGGGGCCTGTTCCTCATAAGAAGGATTACTCAGCTGGATAATTGCATGATCCTACTTAGTGCAACAGGCTCCAGGTGTGTGTGGAACTGTGGGAGCTTGCAGAGTTTGCGGTCAAGCGATTAACGCTGCAGAGCAGGGTTGTCTTTAAATCACAATTATCTTTGTAGCAGCACACCATTTCTGACTTAAACAGGGAATTTGGATCCCATTTCCAGATACTTTATTTCTATTAGGCCTGAAAAAAACCAGCTCAATGCCAAATTAATGGAACTTTACCTTTCTTTACTTCTGTACATGGTCTATCCCTGAATTGAGTAATGGATTAGCATATCCATTTGGGAATAAATGTGCTGATCTTTTACCCTCTGCTCCCTTGCAAGCTTCCTAAATCTTCAAGCACACACTCACTCCCAATGTACTTGATTGGCACAGCAAATTTGACAACTTAGATCAAATAATGGTCACTATTACCCTTTTTCCACCAAAGCGGTGCCGCAGCCAGTGCCTAATTTGGAATCAGTTTTGCTGTTTCCACAGACAGAGAACCGGTTCCCAGCCTGCAAAAGTGGTTCCAGAGTAGCACAACATCTTTGCTGGGCCAGAAGAAAGGCGACCAGTAACATCAGGAGGCTGGGAGTGGGCTTAACTACTCCAATAACCAATTTGAAATTGCAAGAGCCAAAAAGAAGAACGATTAGAAAATGGACGCAACGTATTAGTACTGTGAGTACGGCTCTGGGAGCTAGCTAGCAAACAAAGAAGGCTATATATTAACATCTTACAATCTGTATTAATAAGAATCAAACCAGCTAGATTCTTAGCAGTCTTCGCGGACGTAGCCGGCGTCTTTTTAAACTATGTATACAGCGGGGTGCAAAAATTTGGGCACCCCCAGTTTAAATGCCTGTTACAATAAATGTTCAAGTGACTGTAGCATTTAGTGTTCAGGTTTGCTTTCAAAGTTAAATATGACACCTTTCCGTAAAATTAAAAGCAAGGTTTCTTTTTATTTGAATTTTTCTGAGATTGTGAATAATAAGAAAGGAAAAAGGGCCCTGTCCAAAAGTTTGGGAACCCTTTTGGATCATTCTTTGTTACTTTTGAAGAAGATGATTACTCAGGCCCAGACCCAGGTGATTTACTCATTAGGGCTTCAATGAGTCAGGTGAATATAATTCCAGGGTAGAACTATATATTCTGAAGTCACTTTATGCCTTCTAAAGTCTCTGAATGTGTTGCTCGTTGTGTCTGGTGTTAAAAACCATGAGTTCCAGTAAACAATTGTCCAAGGATGTCAAAATCAAGATAATTCATTTCCACCAACAAGGAGAGGGATAAAAAAAAAAACTCTCCCAACGTTTCAAACTACCCATTTCTACTGTCAGAAACATCGTAAGAAAATGGAAAATAAATTGAAGAATTGAAGTCAAGGCAAGATCTGAAAGACAAAGGAAAATTTCAGATAGAATGGCCTGAGATCTGACGAGAAATGCTCAGAAGATCCGACACATCGCTGCAAAAGAGCTGCAAAAAAGAGTAGCAGATACAGGTCTAGTTGTTCACAGGACAACAATGCAGCGTACCTTGAACAGCAAAGACCTACATGGCAGAGTTGCAAGAAAGAAGCCTTTCCAACAACCTCGACAAAAAATTAAGCGTCCGAAGTATGCAAAAGAAAACCCTGAAAAACCTCAAGCCTATTGGAACAATGTGCTTTGGACTGACAAACCCAAAATGGAACTTTTTGGCCACAACCTAAGAGTATGTTTGGAGAAAAAAGGGTGAAGCATTTGTGGAGAAGATGTTGCCAACTGTTCAGCATGGAGGTGGATCCATAATGCTTTGGGGCTGTGGAGCAGCTGAGGGCACAGGAAATACAGTGCGGGTGGAAGGAAGAATGGATTCCATCAAATATCAAGACAGTCAAGAGGCTAATGTTCAAAGCTCAGTCCAGAAATCGAAGTTGAAGAGACATTGGGTATTCTAGCAAGACAAGGACGTGAACTATACCGGATGAAGGTTTTGGAATGGCCATCACAGTCCCCAGGCTTGAATATTATTGAAAATCTGTGGACAGACCTCAAACCTGCCGTGCATGCAAGAAGGCCGAAGATATTTCTGAGCTAGAGGTGTTCTGTCAGGAAGAAAGGGGGAAAATTCCAAAGAATTGAAAGACTATGAGCTGGCTACAGGAAGTGTTTGCAAGCTCTCATAGCTGCCCGAGGAGGAGTTACAAAGTACTAGCTGACAGGGTTCCCAAACTTTTGCACAAGGCCTTTTTCCTTGTTTTATTATTTTGAAACTATAAAAAGTGAAATATAACGAGCGACACGGAGCATGGCATATGCCCCCGCCCGTCTGATTAAGTGGGGTTAAGAGTGAATAGATTGCTAGTTTATCGCTTATTCGAGGTGGGGGCATAAAAATTATTCTTGCTTAATAATGTGATGAAATGTGTCACATTTAACTTTGTAGCATTTAGTGTTAAGGATTGCTTTCAATTGCTTGGAGATTAATTGTAACAGACATTTAAACCTGGGGAACCCAAATTTTTGCACCCCACTGTAGCTGTCAAATGGTGTTCAATCATTCGTATTTGGATGTCAAGGATGCCGTGATGTATACATACATACACAGTGACATAATGACATGGCTTTTCAATCGGCTCTAGCGGTGGAAAAGCTGACCGGTTCTTTATTGGTTCGCACGTGGAAATTATTGAGAACTGGAACAGCAAAAGCCCTGGAACCGGCACGGGAACTGCTTTGGTGGGATAAGGGTATACATGGCACTATATGACACATCAGCAAGATCCTCTATGGTCATGGCGGCTGGCTGCATACCACCGACTACAAATTTAAAGGCACATCCTCTTTGGCATTACCTCTTAAGTGTAAATTTTCTTTGTTTTGGCCTGAGTTCCGTTAAAATGATATGCCTTGATAGTCATGCGTTATCCACTTTCACAAAATATCTTCAAACACCTACAAGCAGCACAGCAGACAATCGTAGGTAACATACATCGGTGTCATGATCTCAACACTGATGAAAATGCATTTATCTAGTGTTAATATTAAGTGACCACAGATGATGTCTTTACTTCTTCAGAAAGATGAAAAAAAAAACATAATTTAGAATCATGTCATGATGGAAACATAAACTAAACACTATGAAAAGCCATTTGTCTTTTCATTACCTTCAGGCAATTGTTCTTCCAGTTGAGGAACTCAGATGCATAAATTTGACTGGATGGCAGTTTTGACTGGATTTTCCCAAAGTCCCTGAATGGAGAGTGCACTATAGCTGGTCATATCATTTCATTTAACATATAAATATAGGAGTATTGTCTGTATTGTAATTTCTTCTGAGTTTTTATTGCAAGTGCTGACATTTCTGCAAAAAGTTCAACTACGCTTGTAGTATTTGGAATAAATGCATGCCTTATGGCCACCTAGACCCCAGTTCTCGTCACTCACTCGGAAACAGCTAATTATAGAGGAGGGAAATAGCTAAACCACAGCAAATGTGTTGCAGCCTTGAAGCTTGCCCTTGTGTATGCGAGGACCCCCAACCCTCTCTGGGGAATACATTGAACAAATGCAGAGTTGCATTTTATCTGATTCTATTACATTTACCAGATGTAGTAGCTGATTGGGATCCTGTCCTCATTGCAGTTTAGACCAAGGGTGGAAAGTGCAGGGTTCATAAAGTAAAAGTCGCATCTGGCATTTTTGGGTTTTTTTACACCTATGAACTCAGCTGGCTTATTTGACCATTTAGGTTTACCTCCTGCTGAGGAATTGAATGCATTAGCAAAAACCCCTTCAGGACTTCAATCTTCAGAGCCCAGATGTCCCACCTCTGACTCGGATGTACAGCGTAACAGAGATAAACACAGTGCCAATGGCTACATCCATCATCTACCTTCACTAATTACTGACAATTCTCTGAGTATCCGACGCAGACTTTTTATTCTGTCGAGCTAATGTTTCTCATTTACTAAAACAGATTCAAATATATTGGTAACACTCTATAATAACCACTGTTAATAGATGGTGAAATTATCATTAACCAGGCCCACACTGTCGCCTCCAATAGCAAAGGGTATATCAGCAAAAGTCCACAAGCGAAAGCCCCCCCCCCCCAAAAGCAAACCTAGCTACAGCATTGCCCCAGACGTATTGGATGGCAAGAGTAATGCCACAGCAAAATGAGATCTTAACAAAGCAGTGCCCCTTTAAATCACTATACACTGAATCCATCTTTAGATATCCTCAAACTACACACATGACCCAATTAATGATGAGAAATATACTCAACTATTCCTCTGAATGCATTGCAATTTGTTAAGAGGTGGATTTAATAAAATTAACTTTTTTCACTTATCAAATTATTACAAACCAAACCCATTTTTACGTTAGATATCCTCAGACTGCTCAAATGTACTTATTAATAATGAAAAATACACTTCACTATTTATCAGGAAAGTCAGTAATAAATGTAAGTACTTAGTTCTTTAACTAACTACATTATTATAAACTGAGCCCAATTTTATCTTTTATATGATCAGACTGCCTGCATTTCCTCTTAGTAATAAAAAATAGACTTCACTATTTTTCATTCAGTCAGAAATAAACTGAACTACTTATCACTAAATTAAGTGATATTTTAGCTGTAGTATTCAGCAATAATCGGTCATGAGGAGAGGAATAAAATGGCAAAATTTATGGTGATATAGCTTACATATCAGGCAATATGGTGTTATTCAGGTGTTCCAGGAAATTAATTCATTTATTTATTTTTATTAATAGAACAAAGCCTAAAATCAATTCAGTTTTCTGCCTTGATAAGATGTCAAGGAATATAAAATTTGAAAAGGATCTACATCATAGTTAATAGTGTTAACATGAAGGATCTGCAGTGGAGGTGGACAAGGTGAATGCAGAGACGATGATTCCATACGTTTTGCTGATATAATTAAACTTCAGTAATCAGTAGCTCACCGTTATCAAAAAAATGAAATTATAATTATGTTTACTACCTAGTAGTAATGAAATAATTTATGTCACTTTTGCTGATTATCAGCAAAGATACAATAATATACAATATATGAAGTAATATATTTAATTTCCACAAAGTAATGACAAAATAGCAAATTATAGCAGATCATTTGTGAACATTTTCATTTAATTTCTTGTCAACGATAAAATGACTATTAGCTACTGTTTACTGAACTGTAAAACGATACTCATTTTCACATTTATTAAGGATAGCCGTTAAAAACCTTTACCAATATATTTCCTTTAACTCCTCTGTATGGTTTTCACTGGTGGACGAAAGGGAAATCTTCCTTTTTTCCCCCCAAAAAACATTTAATTTCATGAGATGCCTTTCTTTATCTAATATGCTTTGTTATCCATCTGATATTACTAATTATATCAATGTATAGATGTTATTATGTCTTTTAATTGTGTCTATGTGCCCATTAGTGGGTTTCTTCTAAGAGGCGTTACTGAAAAATAATTGCCCTTTAGGAAATTAATTGAAATGAACTAATGAACTAAACTGAAGTGACAACAAACATCTTTCTAATATATGATTGATTACACAGTATTTCTCTTTCACTGAGTGTTGTGACTGCCTCACTTGTATTCTTCTAGTTTCAAGTAAGTGGAATTAAAGGAACTGCATTAATGTGTGGCTGGCTAGTACACTGAATGTGAAGTTAAGACAAGTAACCCTGAAGCAAACCCCGTGGGTCTGCAAGCACCAGAAAAGTGCTCACAAGTGGATGATAATATGTTTTACCAATGTTGTGACATGGCGAATGATTTACTGCAACATTGTGTGAATGTTTGTATCAGCTGGGCAGAAAGCTCACCCCTTCCTCATGTTCCCCTTGTTTTCTATGAAACAGAAAGGAATAGAAGCAAGACAATCCTAATATTCCATTGACCATAGTAGTGAGTGAGTGAGTTCAAAGGATATAGGCTTCTTGCATCTTATTTGCACTGTGAATTGTTTTATTCTGGTAAGGTTATAGCTTACATGCAGTTAAACAGAACACAATACTAAATAAACTAGCGCAATAAAAACGACTCTTTAGGAAACAATTTTAAGTTCCTTGCGCAAGGTTACTATGCCCAAATCCCAACTGGGTAAGGCCTACTGGCAAATAAATATTTTTGTGGGCCGCAAGCTCACAACAGCTATAACAAATATTTCTGGAACCAAATTAATAAATAAGGAATATGTTTCTCGGTTTATTCACAAAAAAAGGGACAATATTTAAGATCAGCCAAGTGCCAGTTTGTGTTTCACTCTTGCTCAACTCATGACCAGTGTGTTTTTCCCGAAACATGACCAACAACATCTAGCTCAAACAGCCAAAACAGATATATGGTGGAAGAACTTAAAAGATATCACCTTCTGCTATGCAGTACAACCTTTTCAGCCAGGTCTGGTCATTCTGCTATAATATCGCATTTAGGCACCTGATGGAGAATTTGCTGCTGAAAATTGACAGCTCGTCCCTCCTCACAAACACTGCTGCATCTTTTACTCCGCACTCTTGCCCATGGCTTCCAAGCAGGTGGCCTCTATCAGCGCCTTGCACTGATTGAGCTCATCTTCCAGTTTCTGAATGGATTCTCCCACCACTTCGCTAGTGCGCAACACTACCATGTCATAAGCCATACAGGTCAGCTGCACTGCAATAAAGAAGATTCAGTGGACATGTCAGGCATCAAAGTGACTACAATCATTACCTGCATAGAGAAAAAACAATGGTCATTAAGCTGTAGGTTAACCCCATAAAAGCTACTGACCCAACAGACCCATACACAGATCCAACAGACGTAGCTGCTGTTTTCAAATTTGTGGAACTCCAAGCCTATTGTAAATTCTCGTGGAGGTCCCAGTGCTTCTAATGATCTTAAATATGTCAATCTGAATCACGGGGAAATGTATTTAAAATTATGTACAAGATCTACATATAGTCCACTTGATGTAGTTAATGCTGCAGCCATAAAAATGTGGCGTCCCAGGCTTGAATAACTCTCTCAGTATGAGTGTGATCAGTGAAGCGCTGCAACCGGCAGTTGCACAGTGCATGCGAGATTGTTCACCAACATGAAAAAATGCATTCCCCGAGTCTGAAGTGAAGTGGAAAGTTAGAGTTTACGTGTTAATAAATAATACACATTAAAAAAAAAACCATCAACTTTCATATAAATAAATAAATAACGGTCAAATCACGGTACTGATACTACATTTATCTACCCCCAATTAAAAGTTGAATAAATGATTTATTGAAAAATGAAAATAACAGTTTTGTCTTTAGTATGAATTTACACCTCCTGGAGAGAGAACTTCCAGTGAAAAATAGCACCTTGCCAAAAACACTTTGAATTAGGAGCCATGTCCAATCCAAATTTGTACAGATTTTCCTGACAAAAATCTAAGACGGAGAATAGATGGAGAATATGTGCCAGCCCTGATCATTTATCTTGCCGTGTAGAACATTTATTTTAGTATGAGTATGTTTCAGAACACTTCTGAAACACATTTTACTGTCTAGAAGCTTTAGTTTTGTGCCAGTAGCTGTAAGCAGATAGCTGCATAAGTCCGAAGTCATGGACGTACGTAATCATTCGTGTCCAACTTCGTTACATACATCTTTACCAAACATGTGGAAAAATTGGAGGAGTGAGGGAATCACCAGTATGCCGTGAAACAATGTCCTAATGTGGCAACTTAGTCAGAGTAATTTGCGATTTAAAATTGTTCATGTAAAAAAAATAAATCAAGCAAAGGTAAGGTTACTTCGTTCTGTGTCCAATTTCTAGATTACGTAAAGCTTTGTTATTTTTTTATTTAAAAAATTCATCGGATCTATTTTAGGACATCCGGGTCCGAGGATGTAGAGGACTGGCTTACGGCGGCATGGCAATCACAGACCCCTTGTGGCAGAACAAGAAAATTCCGGCACGGATTGAAGTTTTGTGTCCATTATTTTGCAAATATTACGTACTTCCATGGCAATATCGTCTTGTTACTAACATCCCTCAATGGCTTAAAGATGCCTTCCTTTTAATCTAGCGGTTGTTTAGGAATTGCACCTTTGTAAAATATAGAAATTAACGGGCATAACTCTGCCCGGAGTGCTTGTATTGTGCACCTGCCATAAAATGCTGGGTGTACGTATTTGGACACGCGAGAATTTTTTTTCCTGTCTCAAACTTTCTCATGATCCAGGCCTATTGATCGAAAATTATTTGATCAGTATGTTTATTAATGAGCAGCACTTTGTCACTTAAATTATCCAACACTTGTGAGGTAGTCCCAACAAGGTATTATCGACGCATTTTGACATTTTTGTCACTGGTACACTGGTGCAGGAAGAACGAAACATAGACAACATTCAAATTCAATGCAGAATCGCCGAACAAAATCTGTCTACGTTACTAACAGCAATGAAATGATATTTCAGGCCCTCCATGTCAATAAACTGAAATTCACAGTCACTTGTATTTTTTAAATCGTATTAGGGATGGTTCTATGATGGTGAGGCTGCCTTTATAAATGGCCAGTACCCAAATAAAAATCGAAGTGACTTTTCACTTATTTAAGTGTGTCAAAGCACAAAAATTTATCGAAATTTGCATTAGACGCACTTATAAGTGTGGCCAAGATGCACATTGCTCCATTGCCCACACTTATTTTAAGTGTGTCCAAAGCTAAAATTTTTTTCTTGGCCAAACTTATTTTAAGCGGCACTGGGATGGTCATCAACTGGCACTTCTAAGTGTGGCCAAGAAAAAAATTAAGCATTGGCCACACGTAGAAGTGCGAATAACATCGGCCAATAATTATTGCATTTTTTAGAATAAACATTCATGTTTGTATAGAAGGTCATAGCTTTGTCCCTTTCTTCCATTATTCCCATTATAATGGACAACTTCAAAGTTGGCTGACTGTCCATGTTCATGTTACTTACACCCAGCTTAGAAGAAAATGTCATCTGGTGTGTTTTTTTTTCCTGCTGTTTTAATTCTAGATTTTCATTTGGTCTATTTTGCAGCCCATTTATTAGATTAATTTTGGTCTGTACCAAAATGTAGCTTCTTTAGAAAACTTACTCCTGGAATATCCATGTTACATACGGCTTTATGGAACACTGAAGCTAAAAGGTCTCTTTCAGCAGATACTCACTTATCCAGAAAATTTGCCTTGGTATATTCCTCTCCAAATGCAGTAAATGTTATTTGACATTGACATACCTTTTGCATTGACTAGGCCTCAAATTAAAATTGCTGTACATTTGTGTCCTCGTTACATACTGCATTTGAAGGCCATGCTAAATTCTGTTCTGCTGCTTCAGTGAACGTCAGACTTTAATGTTTTGAAACAGTTCTCCCACAGACACTAAACCAGTGGATCCTAATATTAAATGTAGCTTGTGATTGCCCTCTTGATTAGTACTTTCATTGTATCCTCGTTAAGCACTGACTTTTGCAAAATATGACCGGGAATATCCATACCTCAGGGAATACTATCCTGCCCTAAACAGCAGTTGTGGGCAAGGTCCTCCTGCTACAGAAAATGCTTGCTTTTAACAGAAAAAATGGATTATAATTTTTAGGTCTGGTGTTAGATATTTTGCACCAGTGCTGTGTTTTGACCCATCAAGACATGCAAACATTAGCCACAGTATTTGCTTGGTTAACGTTCTCCACGTGAAATCATCAATAAATCATTACATTTTTAGGCCCATTAGTTAGCTAGTTAACGGCAAAATGCATGAATTCTTCTCAAACAACGGGCATTGACGTCAGATTAGCATTTGGCTCGTAACAATAGCCGGCTATCCAACTTGCCCCGACATGCCGACCGGCAGCTAAATTGGCTAGCTAGCTAACTAGCTGACCTCGAACTCAGCTCACTTTCTTGAACTATCTATCACCTGTTTAGTGAGCTAACATTCTCCGCACTCAAAATACTGTCAATGCAAGATTAACTCCATAGTGTTAGCAAGCCAAAGTTATATTTCAACCGGTCCGACGCAGCAAACTGACATACCGCTATATAACGTTCGCTAATCAGCTAGTAGCATTCCAATTAATGTCATTAACGTTAATTAAATTGGCCTAAAATCTTTTAATTCGATCAGAAGTTCGCTGGCTACATAGCTGACAAGCTACAACACCTATTCAAACCTGAGGAACACTTACCTGACACATTCTCGATGACCTCGGCCATTTTTTCAATTTCTTTGCTCAACTCGTTCAGTTCTTCCAAATCTCCATCATGTCGCTCCGTCTCCTCCCGAGACTCGGACGCCTGTCGCGACAAATGGAGAGGCTCGAGCCGCTTTCACACTGTACGCGAAACGAATTTTTCGCCCGACAGATTTCATTCAAAGTCGATGCAAAGCCGCGAATTTTCGCGTCTTTGCTTCGACTTTGAATGTAATCTGACGGACGAAAAATGTGAAATGTGAAAGCAGCTTCAGTCACCGGGCCATGACAGGACATCGTCCCGCTCTAAGCGTAGGCCTGCAGTGTATCATGGCTTAAAATATTTAAAAAATAATAATAAAAATTTTAAGCCACGATATTTCTGGTAATCAATTAAATGATCCCACTGTCAGACT
The DNA here is from genome assembly GCA_029721435.1 of Gymnothorax reevesii. Taxonomy (NCBI): domain Eukaryota; kingdom Metazoa; phylum Chordata; class Actinopteri; order Anguilliformes; family Muraenidae; genus Gymnothorax; species Gymnothorax reevesii. The sequence goes on along the minus strand of CM056578.1, from coordinate 17,146,263 downwards.
ATTCTATTGGAGCCAATGAAAATATTATTCGTTCGTGACTCACAGATGCCATTTTAACCGGGTGTCAATATCAGCGACTGTCCAACAGAAAAAGCGCGTGAATGTCTGAATCGTCGATGAGAAGCGCGAGACATTGTTGACTTATTTGCAGGCGACACGAGCAGCCTGTAAAACTTCATGGGTCTAAATTAGCCGTAACATGACTATTGTTGACCATTTAAACTCTGTAGCCTATTTCACAACTGGCTGCACCGCTTTTAGCTTTACTTACCACCATAATAATTCTGTAATAAGGAATGAGATAAAATAATTTGATTTATTTATTTACATTTATGTCCTCTTGTTTATTTATCTGCCTTCGGGCATTTGAATAAGGGCTTTACGAGCCTCTTAAAAGTATGATGTAATTTTTGCTGCCTTACAATGACGCAAACTGTCACTACCAGCAAATGATCTGAAGGATTATCGCATACGCGCACACACACACACACACACACACACACACACACACACACACACAACCTCTTTTCCAAAAAAGTTGGGACCGTGTTAAATGTAAATTATACAGGAATCAATGATTTGCAAATCGATAAAAAAAAACCTATATTTAAATGAAAATAGGACGAAAACAATGTATCAAGGTTGAAAATGATACATTTTATTGTCTGAAAAAAATATCTACTCGTTTTGAATTTGATGGTCGCAACATGTTCTAAAAAAGTTGGGAGGGGACAATAAAAGAGTGGAAAAGTTGCTTGATGCTCAAGATAAATGGCAGAACACCCCGCAGCCAAGTGGATTATTTAGCAACAGGTCAGTCAGATGATTGGGCATAAATAGTCTTCCATAAGTAAATATGGCTAAGCCATTCCATGAAAGACTGCATGGGGAAATTGTTCAACAATTTAAGAGTAACATTTTCCACTTAAAATGGTGAAGAATTTGGAGATTTTATCCTCTATGGTACATAATATCATTAAAAGATTCAAAGAAATCTCTGTAAGCATGGGACAAGGCCAAAATCCAGTTTCGAATGGCTGTGATTTTTAGGCGCTCAGGCAGCACTTCATTAAAAACAGACAGGATTTTGTGGTGGAAATCATTGCAAGGACTCGGGTACACTTCAACAAACCATTGTCAAAGAGCACAGTTTATCATTGCATCCACAAATGTAAGTTAAAATTCTGCCATGTAGAGATTAAATCATTCAAGATCCAGATAAACTGCCCTCTCTCTCTGGGACCTAGGTCATTTAAATTGTACTGAGTCGAAGTGGAAAACTGCCCTGTTGTTTGACCAATCAAAATGTGAAATTCTTTTTGGAAATTATGGATGCCACGTACCTTGTGCTGAAGAGGCATTCGGCTTGTTATCAGCTAACAATTCAAAAACCAGAATCCATGATAGCATGGGGGTGCATTAGTATATGTGGCATGAGTAACTTGTACATCCGTGAAGACACCATTAATGGCGAATGATACATACAGGTTTTCATGCAAGATTTACTGGCATTCATATGCCTTTTTAAGGAAAGGCCTTGCTGATTTCAGCAACAACATGCCAAACACCTAACTCTGCACGTATTACAACAACATGGCTCCGTAAGAAGAGTGTCTAGGTGCTAAAATGGTCTGTCTGCAGTCCAGGCCTGTCACCCACTGACACTAATTGGCGCATCATGCAGCAAAAAATATGACAAAGGAGGCTGCAAAGTTTTGAGCGACTGAAATCCTACATAAAGCAAGAATGGAAACACATTTTGCTTTAAAAACCACATCTGCTGGTCTCCTAGAAAAATAAGCAAATTAAAGACATGTTTATCGCTCTCCTTGTTCTCTGTCCACCGCCCGCCACTGCCATATTTCCCAAAAAAAAAAAAATCTCCGTTTCAACAGCTGATATATTGTCTTTGTACTATTTTTACATACATATAAAATTCAAAAGATTGCATTCTTTTTCTGTCAAATTTATATTTTACACAGCGTCCCAACTTTATAAATGGATAATTCAATGATTTTGTTGGCACACTTCACTGGTGCCTTGGCGACCATTCAGATTTAGCAGCAAATCTTCAGAATTTAAAACAGCGTTTTTCAAGCATCAAATCTGATTTGCACTTGCTACAGTAGCCTGCTAGAGGCTTTGCAGTCAACGAAGACCCGTCGCGTATCATTGGGGATCTAATGACACACTGTAAGAAAAAAAATGTTGTTTTTACAGGAAAACGCTGGCAGCTGTGGTTACCAGGGATTTCCTGTAAAAGGTACGGCAGCACAGTAGATAATTTTACGGTCAAATTATGTAAATTGATATACAGTCAATAAAATTACATCTGAATCACATTAAATAACTGTTAAGTCAACATAAATAATGTGTTGATTTCACATAAGAGTTGGATATAAACAGACTATTTTCTGTATTTTTTACATGTAATATTTGCTCACTGTGCATTAATAAATGATCAAATTAACAGGGAAATATCAAACAAAAAATTCCAGCAACAGTAAAACTTTGCATTTTAAATGGAGGTGTTCAGTAGAGGATACAGAAAATCAATGTATAATATACTGTATTTTTGTTTTACTAAACAAGTTATGTAAAATTTACTTTAAACCGGCACTTTTTTAAAACTTTTTACTACAGCTGCACCAAAAATGTGAAGAATGAGAACGAGGAGAAAAAAACATAACTTTTGGGACGTTTATTCAGCAGTCATCCTCAGTTACAGTATAAACAGTTGGATGCCTTTTTCCCCCCCAAAAGTACACCACAGTATACATCTGATTTAACAACACACTCTCCCTGCCTCACACAAACAACTCAGAGATTTTTTTTTTTTATCTTGTGAATAGGAAGTGCAAGATTATTGGAGTTGAAGAATGTGGGTGAGAGGAAAAATTTAACAGTCTGTTAAACTCCACAACTCTTTTAGACAACAAAATAAGACAATGTACAGTGTCAATTAACATCCAAGTTCTGAATTCGTATAGGTTACATTTTCCACACTTTCTTTTTATGACAGTTGGAGATGACCCTCAATTGTTTATAGTGTTCTAAAGAGAGCAAAGAAACGTAATATTTTCCACTTCTGATGAACTGGTAGTGGGTTAATCTTTAACTGACATTACATAACATCAACTTTCATGTTGTACAACAGCCACATGTAATAGGAACCAAAATACTAAACCACTGAGGTCTACATTTCTACACTCAGAAATGTCTATTCAATGATGTAAAAAAAAGCAGATCATCAACTGACACGTTCATGTTGTTGTGTACACATTTTCTGTCAAAGAACAGAATAGCATAAGATTATAAATCAGAATTTACCAATGTTATGTTTGTCAAGGTTTGATGCAGTAGTGAGACCTCAGCAACTCTCTGGAACCGAGTAAATCGTTTTAACAGGGTACACATGTAAAAATTTAACAGGTAACATTTGAAATGACAGCTAAGCCACAAAAAAACTTGTTTAAACAATGCAACAGACTCTCACAGACACTCTCACTCACAGACTCTCACAGACACAGACACTCTCACTCACTCACAGACTCTCACAGACACACACACGTCCATAGAGCAAGTCCATACTTAGGTTTTCCGCCACTCGTGATCAGAGAGTTCCTGTATCAGGGTGAGGACGCGTGGGTTCACGTTGAGACGACGCTTGGAGTTTTTATTCTCTACTTTGGTTCCTTTTTCTGGGTTTATGGAGAAGAAACACCTGTAGAATGAAAGTATTTTAATAATTTTCTTCTAGTAATTCCTCACGCAAAATCAAAGTTTTTGCTCTGAAAGACTGCTTCTTCTGTCATTACATTACTTTGGTCGCAGAGTCCCAGGCCCAAGTCCAGGCCTGAGAAATAAGTAAGCCATGTTTACTCACCTTTGAAGAAACTCCAGAGTTGAAGCCAGCTCAGATGGGTAGTGGATGTTGAAACAATAGTAGCTCCCGAACATGAGGCACAATGCAGAAATGAAGGAGGAGATGTTTGTGTTGACGAGGTTCCGATCCAGACTCAGCATGTACCTTGTTGCAGAATAGCAGGACTGCCCTGTAAATAAATAATTGAACAGGTTACATTAATATATGCTGCACTCAAATTCTATGAACAGAATAAGTAGATCAGAAGGATCTAATAGCTGCGACCTCGCCTAGCATCCGTCACGAGGCCTAGTGTCCATGACTGGCGGTTTCTTGTACAAGTGTGATGTCAAAATTGGCAAATGACCTTGAAAATCAATAGGGGACCCTTCCTCTGTACGAAGAAGCTTGTTCTAAGATGTAATAGCCATCCATCAAGTTAAAGTGGAGTTACGGTGCGAAGACTGTGAAATCGGGGCAAAATCGACACTTTTTTGACCGGTGTGACCTTGGGATCCGACAGATGACCTTGAAAATCAATAGGGAACCCCTCCTCTATACCAAGAAGCTTGTAGTAAGATTTCGTAGCCATTCATTGAATTAAACTTGAGTTACGGTGCGAAAACCGTCAAATCGGGCAAAATTGACACTTTTTTTTACCTTTGGGACCTTGGGATTTGACAGATGACCTTGAAAATCAATAGGGAACACCTCCTGTATGCCTAGAAGCTATTTCCAAAATGTCATAGCGATCCATGAATTCTAACTGGAGTTACAGCGCGAAAACCTGCAAACAAGGTCGTGACCTCTGTGAACTTGACCTTTGACCTTGACTTTGTGCATGGACATCACTTTGGTGAAGGTCAATAACTCCTGAAAATTTCATGATGATACAACGACAGGAACATGGTGAAAAAGGTGTCACAGACGGACAGACAGACAGGCGTTCATAGAGCTGCTTGGTCGCAGCTAAAAATAAAAACAAAAAAGAGGGATGAAACAGACTCACCACAGACAACAACAGTTGGTGTCAGAGGAACTTTCTCCAGCTCGACCTCTTCTGCAAGACATGCATCTTCTACGTGGAAAAACATGGACTCCTCCTTCTCATCAAAGTAGCTCAGCAGAAGCAGCAGCATCTCTATCACGTCATCTGAACAGCCACTCTGTGGACCCCGCATCCTCTGAAGTCTTGCATAACTCTGGAGGAACTTCTTGTTCTTGTGGACCCACACTGTGCTAATGTAGTCATGTAGCCTTTTTCCTTTTAAATCCAAGTTGTGTGTGAAGGTCTCTTTCAGGCAAATACCAGTGAGTTCCTTGAAGTGGACTGACATGCCAAGCTCGACAAACCAAAACGGCCACTGCTCTCAAGACTTTTGATACTTCTTCCCAGGTTTACATGTTGATGCTGTGTGTAAAAGGTGGACTTCATGAGGGATTTTACCTCCTCTGCATTGGCATCAGTGTTTGGGAAGATGGTCTTCAGTTTCTCCATCTTTTGCTGTTGTGTCTCTGGTGTTTCTTAAAGAGGCAGGAATTTCATGTTCCATTGAATGCATCCATACGTGTCCTGCATTGAGGCTCTCTCTTCCAGTGTGATCTCGTCTGTGTTGTCTGAGTCGGTCCGATGTTTTCTCTTCCTTATTTTAGGTGTTGAAGAGCGTCTCACATTTTCAATTGTTTTGTTTTTTTGACCAGGGAATGGTAGCCTGTTCCAACAACATCTCCCATTTTTACATCTTGTAGAGAGCTGGGATATTTTGCCTCCTTTTTTTTTTTGCAACATCAGTTGAATGTTTCTTACCTACATGAGGGCATTTTTTCATCATCTCAGTCACAACAATCTGGACCATTTGCCTTCTCAGTTTTGGGCCTGGCCTTTTTCCCCTCTCCAAAGACTGCATGAGTTCCTCCGGAAATTTGCTCCATGGGATTTCAAAGGTGTCTTCCCACTGTGTGTTAAGTCTTGGGCTGGAGGAGGAGGATGACGATGAACTTTGGGGTGAAACCGAGAATGATGACAGCAATTGGGTAGGTGAGGGTTCCACAGACGATATTGAGCTGTTCTCAGGAGTTTGATCTTTTAATGACAAAAAAAAACAAGATTATGATTGACACAGTACAATATTACACAATGTCTGTGTTTGCTATTGATTTTGGACAGTGTGTTTTTAACTTACATTTCTGTTTCCAAACAGAAAGAAGCTTTCTGGCTTGTACAGGTCTCAATGCTGTCATCAGATCAGTCTCTGTTACAAAGCGTAGATCATCATAAGTCTCTACTCCAATGGACTGTAGGTGCTCTTCCAGGATGTTTTTGGACATTGCTGGAAGTTCTGGCAGGACCTCCATGATTGCAACATCTAGGAAGGTTCGCTCTGAGTCACTCATATTTGCGATGAAGAAATGCCACCTTCAAATAGAACAGAAAAATTACACGTTTTGTTGTAGCATATTTCAACGAGCACATGCACTTAAAGCAGGGATATTCATTTCTTAATACTTACAATAATGTCAAACTATTTACAGTGAGATGTAACCGAGCTTTAATTGAGCTTCACTTTTCCACAATACTGTGTTTTAGCGGAATTACTTGGTATCCACCAAGAATGTATGATACCAAAGGATAGAAATCAGGCAGGTCATCAATGTTGATACACTGTAACCCAAGACTGTCCTGTGTCACAGAATACAGATGGTATTCTGAGAGGAAGATGCCTTTGTGGATATCCATCAGAACATGCACAGATGTGTCATTTTGAATCAAGATGAGGAGAAGTTCACCAAACTCCATATACTCATCATTTCTGCACACAAGAAACTGTCCTTTTTTGTATACAGTGCCCTTGTACTGAATGTCTGTGCTAACTGTGGTATTGGTGTCTGAAAAGGCAAACCCCCTGACTGCATGTTTAATACTGTCACTATAGAGGTTGGGATAAAACGCACAGCTGCCCTTCACTTGCAGTAGTTGACTGCATTGTTGCCCAGCTAAAAGATACGTCTGATACATCTGGTGACGCTCTGACAAAGTTTGACAAATGTTTCTGAAGTTTTTCAAGTGTCTGGCACATCTTTTAAAATAACTGTGCTTACTCTCAAACCTAAGTGTCCATAATCTAATTAATGGACCGAATTTCAAGAACAGTGCTGAATAATGTCGCAAATAGTGATGCTTAGGTTTTAGTTGAATTTCGGGAAACAACGACTTTCTCAACTCCAAATACTCTTGAATCAAAATATCAAGATATGCTATCTGGGACAAGGGAATGTTCTGAGCACAAATGAGACCCACAATGTCTTTTAAATGGAGAACCAACTGCCATTCTCATTCATCCTCATGGTTTTGCACTTTATCACCGAACAACACTGGTAGCAGTCTCAAAAGGTTCCAGTTTTGAATGGCTTGCCCTGATAATTTGGCTCCATCAGGGGTGATAGTGCATGGCTTTGTGAGAGCTTCAGAACCCTTGTACTTAAACTGTTTTATGCGCCTGTTTAAGAGGGAGTATGTGAACCATTTTTTCTTTTTTATAATGTTCTTCAGGTACAGTGCTAGATCATATGACAGGACTCCTTCAAAGATGTCATGACCTAAACAAGGCGGGAGACCAGGCTGGGAAACATGAAAAAACTCAAGGGTGTTAAAGACAGAGTTTACCTTTATTCCTCTGACTCCTTCGAGACTTTCAGCTTGGAGATCAGCAACAGCCGTGTCATACGTTTTTGGGGTGCGTGGAGGACCACAGGCATTTGGATCAGCCTCAAACTCACTTCTTGTGATTTCACAGTACCTGCAAAAATATTGAGAGCGGCTGAAGTTCTCGGTAAACCCACCAATACAATGAGAACCCAAGTTATCCCCAGCAATGCAGAAAAGACCCGCTTTTACCGTTTCTCCATTTACATTTACTCCATCTTTCTCCAAGGATTTAAGATCTGCCAACAACTCTGAGAAAACTTTGGACACTCCAAAGCGCTTGAGGTCATTCTCGATACACAACAAGACTAAAAACATATTATCAGTATTTGAACGCAAATGAATGGGTAGATTTGCCAATGAAAGATAGACTGCAAGAACTTTGTGTGTCTTTTTAGCAGAACCCAGGGGATTCACAATTTCAAATGAATCTTGGTACAAAACTAGTTTGAGGCTTTCAGGGTTTTCAATAAAGAATTGGTGACATTTGAAATTTTGTCCATCATATAAATCTGTGAAAACCTCTTCATCCGAATTACCAAACTGATTTGACTGTGTATTCCTCCCTAAATGTGACTGTAAAAAGCTCTTCAGAGTTTCTGCCACTGGTATGTAGTAGGCATATTTTGGTGTCATGTTTTCATCCATTCCTAATGCCACTTTTTGGGGTTCTGTGTAGTTAAAGATTTTTGTGAATGTCTGATTTCTGGTGTATGTTGTTCTTAACGGCCCCTGATGACAGGCAGAAAACAAATCTGACTCTTTAATGCAGTTACAGACTTTAGCAGCTACTTCATCCGATAGGTTCATATCCTGTTTTAATAAAGAACTTACTTTAGTTAATGTGTAGGCTTGACCTAACTCATGCACATTTTGCATTTCCTCAACAATCGTCTGTATAGTTGAGGCAGGAATGAGCAGCTGCCCTTGTAGTTTAAGGTAAAAGAGACACATGTTCCTCAGATAAGACTGACTATCATTTTCTGGCATGTCACTCACTGCACTAGTGGTTGGCATGGCTTCATGTGCGTCGAAATCATCTGTACAGGCAATGGCATCAGGGGGCTGAGGGCGAGTATCCCTGTACATGTCATCTATATTATCAGTGGAGCACGCCCTATGCTTCCTACACATGTGGGAAGTAAAAGACGACTTTTTTGTAAACATGTGCTTACAACCACTTACTGGACAGGGGACAGACCTGCCCTCTTCAATATGAGCCTTCAAGTGGGCCACTAATTCTTTCACCGTGTGAAAATGGCAGGTACATAATGAAACAGCGCATTTCAAATCAGCCACAATAGCTGTTGCAGCTTGTGGCGCAGGTACACTGTGCACGCGATAAAAATGGCCCTTGAACGCTGAGTAAGTGGTAAATGTTTGACTACAGTTGGAGCCAACACATTTAAAAAGGCAACGAGGCTCATTCCTATGTAGTCTACAATGTAATACATAGCCTCTTAGCGTATCCAGTGTCTTTTTACAAAACACACAGGTAATCATTTTTAGGACTTTGAGTGTTTAACTGTGCTTTTGTGCTGAACTAAATTGATCTAGCATGCTAGCAGCTCATGTCACTGGGGTTCATTATCAAATTCGTTTAGTCTCGAAAAAAGCAGGTAAATCGTGAAGCTTACCGTGAAAACTTTCAACAGCAGCAGACCATCCACAAAACCGTGTATGGGTTCCAAAAATGTTTAAAATTAGCGGTCCGAAAATTTCTCCTCCTCGTCTTTGCTCCAGCAAGCAACGCGCTGCTCTTGGTCGCTCGTTAATGAAGTCAGCCGCAGCCGTGAACCAGAAGCTCCCGCTTCTCCCGACCCCACGTCGTTATCCAATCAGACAGCTTCAGCTGCGCACTTTCAAACTCAAGCCAGAATTACGTGTTTCTGCTAGATTCTGCCAGTGCTGCCACGTCTGGTCTGGAGCATAGACGGAAGACGGCGTATATTGCCAAAAAAAAAAAAAAAAAAAGGCGAGTTACAGGTAGCAATCATAGACACGTTGCTGTGCTCTTGTGTACAAGTCAGTGATTTGTTTTCACTCTTTGCCGGCTGATCCTGAAATGAGCAGAAAATGGATGCTGGCTATTTGCTGGGAGGGCTTCGGCATGACGACAGTACAGCAGGACGGCAGCTACTGGAAAGGGAGTTGTGCCTGCACAATTTTAATGGAATTCATCATGTGGTAAGAGGTCTACCTATTTCCATATTATGTGTTATTGTTCATATGTGATTATCATACCTGTAAATCCATAATCATTATGGAATGCAGACATTTGCCTCTTATTCCTCTCTCAATCGCTTCTGGACCTTAAAGGGATATTTCAACAATTTCAAAAGTCGGCCCAACGTCCCATAATCATAGCAATAGGTGCATGACCTTTTTTGTTGATACATACTGTTTCCAGATGAGCTGAGCAGAGCGGCTAGCTACCCAGCTACTGCTAAAATGGCTAATGGTATTTTTTGTTTCCCTCATTAGACTCAGTAAATACTCAATCCAGCAACTCCCTTCAACAACTTGTGACTGGCACATTCATAACGCTATGAGATTACAACTAACATTACAACACATGAAGCAAATACTTAGGACTACTTCCTTCAGTAAGCCACTGGGCGAAGTGACACAGCATGTGCTCCTTGGCAATGTCATACTTGCTAACAGAAGTAGCTGCTAAGAAATGCATCCACCAGGCTGTGGCAATATGACATAGGAAAAATAGTAAACAACAGTTAAACCTAGGATGACTATAAAAGCAAATAATACACCTAAGAATATAACAGCAAAATAGCCTGACTGATTGCAGCTGTGTGTGGAATGGTGATGATAAAGTGCAGTTGGTTCTCAGTTTAGAATTTTCATCTTCTTTGGTTGAGAGGAACTTCATGTAACTTTGAATTTCTTTTGAGCAGACACGATAGATGAGCTGTTTCCCTTCCTCGACTTCCTGGCCCTGGGTTCCAAACAGTGACAGAGCCGACCATTATGGGGTTCACCAGTCCATGGGCAGCCAGATCATCGCAGTTTGGAGCAAGTTACTCTACACTATCCCTGACACAATCAGAATATGGATCCCGGCAGAGAAATAGGAGCACATACCAGCAAAGTTTAGACACATGTTCCTCAGATAAGACTGACTATCATTTTCTGGCATGTCACTCACTGCACTAGTGGTTGGCATGGCTTCAGGTGCGTCGAAATCATCTGTACAGGCAATGGCATCAGGGGGCTGAGGGCGAGTATCCCTGTTCATGTCATCTATATTATCAGTGGAGCACGCCCTAAGCTTCCTACACATGTGGGAAGTAAAAGACGACTTTTTTGTAAACATGTGCTTACAACCACTTACTGGACAGGGCACAGACCTGCCCTCTTCAATATGAGCCTTCAAGTGGGCCACTAACTCTTTCACCTTGTGAAAATGGCAGGTACATAATGAAACAGCGCATTTCAAATCAGCCACAATAGCTGTTGCAGCTTGTGGCGCAGGTACACTGTGCACGCGATAAAAATGGCCCTTGAACGCTGAGTAAGTGGTAAATGTTTGACTACAGTTGGAGCCAACACATTTAAAAAGGCAACGAGGCTCATTCCTATGTAGTCTACAATGTAATACATAGCCTCTTAGCGTATCCAGTGTCTTTTTACAAAACACACAGGTAACCATTTTTAGGACTTTGAGTGTTTAACTGTGCTTTTGTGCTGAACTAAATTGATCTAGCATGCTAGCAGCTCATGTCACTGGTGTTCATTATCAAATTCGTTTAGTCTCGAAAATAGACAAAACAGCAGAGTTTAAGCCAGAGTGCTAATTGTTATCCTGGACTGCACTGAGCTGAGGTACTGGTGACCAACATCTCTCCATCTTCCTCCAGAGTGAAGTATTTTCTGTTTACAGGTTGCCCATCAGAAAAAGTACAGCATGATCTTGTAAAGTAAATTACATATTTTTTTTGTATTTTTCAAAACGATAGACTAAAACTATAGTTTTTACAATATTTGCATGTTAAATGAACAAAATTCTTGTGTTGTGTATATTACAGTATTTATCTGGTTTTGTTACCAATATTTGTAGTTCTCACAAATAAATTTGATTATAATCACATGTATTTTTTGTAAATAAAAACAAATCATTCTGTTTAACAGTTTATGAGACTTCCCTGTGATTTAAACCAAAAATACACGTTTTTGGGTTTACAGTACTTTTCTGTAGGGATTTTACATGTTTTTTATGTAAATTTCACAGTCATTTTTTACAGTGCACGCTTCCATAATTCTATAAGTTTGATTTCTGAGAAGCTTACTTGTGGTCTAAAGAAGTATGAAATATATATATATATATATATTACACGTATTTTTCACGGCCAACTGTTTGATTAATATGGGCAAAGTCGATAAAATCTTCTATTTTGTTGCAGCCTACGGAGTATCTCAGCGCATGCATGTTCGGCCCGCAGGGTGCTACAATCTTATGTAAATTAGGGGACGGGTAAGTCAGAGAGAACGGCTCGAATTTGTTGAATAAGAAATTGTCTTTAATTCTTATGGGCTTTTGTGAGATAAGTGGGTGTTGACGAGCGGTTAAAGTAAATGAATATTGCAAGTACCTACCCCGCCAAATGGCTGCATAACATGCCCCAGAAAGTGATTGAAATAATTCTCAATTAAAATCCAATGTTGCACTCATAAAATAAAGACTGATAACATTGGAATTATTCGTAGAGACTCATTTTACAGTATTAGGTCTATGGGATGATATTTTCTGTGTTGGGGAAACTGGATCGAAGAGCCCGCGTCAACTACAGGTCAACAATACAGGATATTGGAGCAGGTGGGCACCTGTGTTTTATTGGAAGGTTCAATTTCATTAAAAAAAATAAATAAATAAAAATAAATAAATAAATAAAGATAAAATAAACTCTCGAATTCCTGAATTCTAAATAGTCTTTTGCAACCGAAATAAATACGCATGGGTCCCATAGTTAAAACAGGTGCAATGTACGATTCTTTCAAGAAACTAAATGCGCAAGTTATTTCTGAGACATCATGCGACACATTTTCTTACCATCTCTAAGATAATTAGAGAATCGGTGATCATGATTCAATGTTTTATGTTTTAATTCAGGATTTATTTATTTATTTATTTATTTATTCGCTCCAAAAATATGAAGACCTCAATGGAAAAGTGATCAGTGTCACATTTTCACGCTGTGGAGAAATAAACAATTAAAAATTCAAAACGATCTAAAAACAAAGTACTATATATAATATATAAAAATGGTGAATTTGGACTCTGATCATTTTTCTTTTGTGGTCTTCATTTGGGAGCATATATGAGCATGAATTACAATTTTGAATAGAATATAACACACTTTTAACTCACAAATAATCCTCTGTACTCAGTTGTATGTTTTATATGCTTGTATGTTTGGTAACTTCAAAAACAGAGAAAGCAGAGTTCAGGCTTTGAAGAAAAAAAAATATTGCAGTAGTAATTCCTGGAGTCCCAGTGGAATTTTTCTCCTCTCTGCCAGAGGGATTTTTCTGAATTGCTGGAGTCACACAAAGAAAGAGAGAATGACTCTCACAGTCAGCCAGCCAATCAGGGACAAGGAGCGTGTCGCCTCCATGGTATAAATGGGGCAGGTGGAGGCAGGTGACAGACTGTGACACACCTGGCATTCCTGCATGTTGGACAGAAAGAGGAAGGAAGAAGCTGCAAGATCTGATGAATTGACTGAATTAAAAGACTTCTTGGACAGCGAGATCTTTCACCAATACAGAAAACAGCACAAAAAGGCGTCTGAAGACAAGAGCAACTCCAAGGCCCAGAAGTGTCTTTTTTGGGGGGTTGAATATGATGTCATTTGAACAGCAAGGCCAGTCGCCCCCACTTTGTGGGCCCCAGGCTTCAAATTTGGGACAGGAGTCCCCTGAACTCAGCCTCTACAGCGACAGCTACTATACTCCTCCATCTTTACCAAGCCCCCAGCAAGTAGCTCCTTCTGCTTACGACATGGGGGACTACCCCAACTCTTCTTCAAACCCCTACTTGTGGGGCAATGACTTTGGGACCAACAGCAGTCCCTATCCACTTAATGGGGTGACTAACACCCCTTTCATACCCCAGTACTTTAGCATGCAGGGGGGCTACCCATGCTTTGGCAGTGCAGGGGTAGGTGTTGGCGAAATGGGCTGGTTTTCCATGCCCTCCAATGAGGAGCTGATGAAGCTTGTCAGGCCTCCGTACTCCTACTCTGCCCTGATCGCCATGGCGATCCAAAGGGCCCCTGATCAGCGAATCACGTTGAGCCAGATCTACCAGTATGTGGCCGACAACTTTCCCTTCTACAACAAGAGCAAGGCCGGCTGGCAAAACTCGATACGCCACAACCTATCGCTCAACGACTGCTTCAAGAAGGTGCCCCGCGATGAGGACGACCCAGGTAAGACCCAGCTTCTCTCTCTGTTTCGTTTCACAAGCATTAAAGCTCCGTATAAATTTTATCTTTAACCTGAAACCAAAAATAGTCTATCTACTTGATGTGCTCAGTAACATGTTATTCGAACAAGTATCAGTAAAATTGTGGTAACAGGCAAATCTCTGCGGCCTCCGGCAATTTGAAAATATCAGATCTCCCTATGCATCTTGTACTTAGTTTGTTCGGCATTTTGTGAAAGGGCAGGAATATACACAGTTTGGAAGAAGAGGTTACAATGAGAAAATGAAATTATATGCATTTTTATATATCATAAAAGTATTATATGTGTGTCCCTAATGGGGTAACAAAGGTGATTATACCCTAGCAGCAGATAAACAAGACAGGCTCTCAACCAATTTTTCCTTTTATTTTTGTGTTCTTCTCAGGTAAGGGCAATTACTGGACCCTGGACCCCAACTGCGAGAAGATGTTCGACAACGGAAACTTCCGTCGCAAGAGGAAGAGGAAGTCTGACTCCCTGGCCATCGATGGCAGCGAAGGAGGGTCGACGGGTGCGGATTCTGGAAACGGTAGCAGGGGAAGCAGCCCCAAAATCCCCAGCACCTCCAGTACCCCGGAGAGAGGCCCGTCCCCCATCTCAATGGGCTCTTCCCAATGCCTCAATAACTTCCTGTCTGAGGTGACCGGACTGGTGACAGGAGGGTCCAGTCTGGGATTGAGCCCGCTCGGCCCACCATCACCTCTTGATCTGCCGCTGGTGAGGTCCCAGGCCGGGGGAGCTCAGATTGGGGTGTATAGTTCCTACTCCCCCGGCGCCACAGTGCCACAATGGGCAGAGCATGCCAATCAACAGTCTACTCCTCCCTCCTCAGCCACATCCCCTTCCTCAGGGGTGCATAAAGGGTCACTCAGCTCATTCAGCCATCTTTATCCCCTGAATCTGGACTCTACTGCCCCAGCACTGTACCCTTCCAGTGGTACCGAGGTGTAGAACCGAAGGTTCCAGTGAACAGGGCGAGTGGCATAAGCGATATGCGAACTGGAAGTCTCCTGGGAGAACTCTCACTCTCGCTCTCTCCCCCCGAAAATGAAAGCGCCTGCATGAAGCTGAGACGGTGAACACTTGAAGACGGTGAGATTAGGCTCCCACAGGAACACCTGACTCAGCTGGGGGCAGCTACAAGCTCCCACGTTCACTGCGTGTGAGGGATCTGGCCTGCCGATGCTGACATCATCAGAAACCCAAGCAAACATCCACAACTGTTCCTCCCTTCTCCTTTTCCGACATTACCATCATTAACCCTTTTGAGCGTGTGATCTCAAGTGTGTGTTTTGCGTGTTCTAGTGCTGATGTAACCATCTCAAGCTTATTTAAGGCAACAGGGAGACTGACTAGAACGCTGACTTAAAATTGTCAACAAAAAAAAGCCCTGATTTGGAATGTTTAATGAATCTGTATATTTGACAAACATGGGGTTCCTGTGGCCTCTTTTTGGCACTTGCAGAATTGCTGGTCATTTCTCAGTGGCCTGATTGTAGGGAAGGACTGTATGTTAAAAGTTGCAAAATTAGTTGAATCATCATGACTCAAAGTGTTTATGCGTTGCTTGCTTGAAAATTGTGACTTTACTTCATTTTTATATTTATATGTATTTTTTATTTTTTACTTTACTTTTTCTGGCTGTACATACCTTGAGGTATTGTCCAGATATTTATGGAGTAAGTATGGGAACATGAACAGCGTTTTATCTGTAAATAATTTTTTTAATGTGTGATGTCCATTGCTGCTGTATATATGGCCAAAATGGCACAATATTTGAGAAATAAAAAAGTCAAAAAAATAAATAATGTGTCTTATGTTTTACCTCAAAAGTGAATTAATCACCAGCACACAATACATGGGTAAAATGGAGAACCACACTCAAATCTTTTTTTTTTACAAGATTTTTTTTTGGGGGGGATTTTCTCCTTTATTTGACAGTCACACAGTTTAGAGAGCCAGTAAAGTTGGGGAGAAGAATAAGGAAGACCTGGCAAATGACCCCAGCTGGAATGAAACTGGGTCACCGCAGGAAAGCCACAGTCTTTATGGTGTGCGGGTTTAGACCAATGAGCCACCAGGGCGGTCCAACCACAGTCAAAACTGATTAATGCATTTGTCCATTTAGAAGTTGCTCAATTCATACAATGGTCAAGCAAACATTTTTTTTAATTGAAGACCTAAATATATACAAATAAAAATAAAGTCACAACCCATTGGTTTGGACTATTTTAGATATGCAGGGGAATGTTTATTCCTTATCACACCTGAACTCTATGCCATTTTATGGACGGGACAGTAAGGAATATAATCTAGGGAATAGGTCTGTCATTGAAGAGTTGGACAAAGACAAAGAAAGCATGGGGGGGGGGGTGTAAAAAGGAAAAAGAGAAGACAACAGGTTTGAAGAAAAAAACTGGGCTTATGACAGAACTTGTTCCTCCAGGTTCCCTTATCTTTGAGTTTTCCTTCATCTAACGACTCTCCAAGTCTCTCTCTCTCTCTCTCTCTCTCTCTCTCTCTCTCTGTCTTCCTCTCATTTTTTGCTCATGAATTCTGGTCTTCCTTCCCTTCTGGAGGAATTTCCCTTCAATGACTGATTACTGATATTATCACGATCATAAACATGTTTTCACTCTTCATTTCTATGGTTTATATAAATTCTGATTAATAACAGTTCTGAGTGTAGCTTTGGGATGGGACTGTATATCATGGAATCAGATAAGCTTGGCTCCTTATGTCTAATGTATAAAGCTGTATGACAATTTAATTATTAGCTAAGGCCTGCATTTTAAACTCATCCTCAGCTTAGAAACTTCAGCAGACTGAATGGAGTGCCATAGTGGGGTGTGGAGTTGGGCAGGGTGTGAGGTGTTGGGTGGGGTATGTATGCATCTGGTGGTGTGAAATCCAGATGGCTTGTCCATTATTTCTGTGTTAAATGTGCATAGCCATGATCTGGCAATTGAACAGGGGTGTCTCTGCCCACATAAAATTCAAATGGACATTCATTCATTGGGCCACCTGAGTGAAATTTATCTAAATAGGTATGTCCCACTAAGTGTAAAAATTCTGTTGTTTTTAAGGTTATTGTTTGATGAGGCTTAACCCTTCCAGCGCTGTGGGCAACTATAGTTGCTCAATGATGTAAGATATCAAAGTCAGATGCTGTTGAACACCTATCATGTGGCCACTTGTTTAAAAGAGCTCCCACAGGGGAGCTTTAATTCCTTGAAAATGTATTCGGCGCTCAAAAGGTTAACTTTAATTTCTTTCGATACTCTAGCACCACCTGAAAAGGAAAGTCAGATAAAAATGTAGACATCACACATTGTCCAGTGTATTGATCTAAACATGCTCTCGTAGAATACAAAACCCAAAACCAGTGAAGTTGGCGCGTTGTGTAAATCATAAATAAAAACAGAATACAATGATTTGCAAATCTTTTTCAGCCTATATTCAATTGACTACACTGCAAAGATAAGTTACTTAATGTTCAAACAGGTAAACTTTGTAATTTTTTTGCAAATATTAGCTCATTTGGAATTTGATGCCTGCAACATGTTTCAAAAAAGCTGGCACAAGTGGCAAAAAAGACTGAGAGAGTTGAGGAATGCTCATCAAACACTTATTTTGAACATCCCACAGGTGAACGGGCTAATTGGGAACAGGTGGGTGCCTTGATTGGGTATAAAAGCAGCTTCCCTGAAATGCTCAGTCATTCACAAACAAGGATGGGGCGAGGGTCACCACTTAGTGAACAAATGCGTGAACTGATTGTCGAGCAGTTTAAAAAGAACATTCCTCAATGAGCTATTGCAAGAAATTCGGGGATTTCATCATCTACGGTCCGTAATATCGTCAAAAGGTTCAGAGAATCTAGAGAAATCACTGCACGTAAGCGAAAAGGCCGAAAACCAACATTGAATGCCCATGACCTTCGATCCCTCAGGCGGTACTGCATCAAAAACTGACATCAGTGTGTAAAGGACATCACCACATGGGCTCAGGAACACTTCAGAAAACCACTGTCAGTAACTACAGTTCGTCGCTACATCTGCAAGTGCAAGTTTAAACTCTACAATGCAAAGCGAAAGCCATTTATCAACAGCACCCAGAAACGCCGCCGGCTTCGCTGGGCCCAAGCTCATCTAAGATGGACTGATGCAAAGTGGAAAAGTATTCTGTGGTCAGATGAGTTCACATTTCAAATTGTTTTTGGAAACTGTGGACGTCGTGTCCTCCGGACCAAAGAGGAAAAGAACCATCCAGACTGTTATAGGCGTAAAGCTCAAAAGGCAACATCTGTGATGGTATGGGGGTGTATTAGTGCCCAAGGCATGGGCAACTTACACATATGTGAAGGCACCATTAATGCTGAAAGCTACATACAGGTTTTGGAGCAACATATGTTGCCATCCAAGCAACGTCTTTTTCATGGACGCCCCTGCTTATTTCAGCAAGACAATGCCAAGCCACATTCTGCACGTGTTACAACAGCATGGCTCCGTAGTAAAAGAGTGCGGGTACTAGACTGGCCTGCCTGTAGTCCAGACCTGTCTCCCACTGAAAATGTGTGGCGCATTATGAAGCGTAAAATACGACAACGGAGACCCCGGACTGTTGAACAACTTAAGCTGTACATCAAGCAAGAATGGGAAAGAGTTCCACCTGAAAAGCTTCAAAAATTGGTCTCCTCAGTTCCCAAACGTTTACTGAGTGTCGTTAAAAGGAAAGGCGATGTAACACAATGGTAAAAAGGCCCCTGTGCCAACTTTTTTGCAATGTGTTGCTGCCTTTATATTCTAAGTTAATGATTATTTGCAAAAAAAAAAAAAAGTTTCTCAGTTTGAACATTAAACATCTTGTCTTTGCAGCATATTCAATTGAATATAAGTTGAAAAGGATTTGCAAATCATTGTATTCTGTTTTTATCTATGATTTACATAACGTGCCAACTTCACTGGTTTTGGGTTTTGTTGATAACCCCTATAAAACTGGATAGATGAATCCTGTAAATCTCGACTTAGAATTTGAGACAAATATAATTGATGTTAACACTTGTCTTTAGAAATGTTGTATGAGGTGGTGTCAGTTTTATAAGCCAGTGTCTTTTTACTTTGTGGATTCTGAATTGGACCTTACCTGAGATTGCATTTGTTCCTGTCTTATTTTTTAAAATGATATCCCAAAGACTTATGATGTCATTAATAGTTCGTTTGTTTAAAAAAATCCTTTAACTGCCTTTCAATGTGCTCTCAAAACAAATTGTCATATGGAATGCAGACAGAAACTATAGCTTGGTCATGGAAAGAGTGTGTATGTAGCTGAGAATGTGCCTTTACTTTTAACCTGGTTAAGCTATGCGCTGCCTTGGGCAGCAGATCCTGTTCATCTGGGACAGTGGGACTCAAACCCGACTTGTTTTCACAGGCTTCCTAGGAGGTGAAAAGCAAACCAAACTGACATTCCTCACTTCAAAAGTGTGCAAAGCGCCGATGTCATCATTTCAGGCCCTGAGAACCACGACACACCTCTGCTCTCCGTGAACTGCCGTTTTCTGACTGCTGACACATCCAGGTTGGGAACAGGGAAGTTTTGGGGTGATGGGACAGTGCTGAGAGGGGCATTCCCATGTGCTGTGAGAAGGGGAGCGCGTGAGGCAGGAATATTTGTGGGGAGGGGGGCCGGGGGTGAGGCTTTTGGTAATGAGGAACTGTTGGCTTTAGATCTTCCAGAGATTACCTGTCAAGAAAATGACAAGAAGTCCACTTGGCCACTCTGTACTGCAGGCCTCATTGCCTGTCTACACCTCTTTCTTCATCCCCCTTTCCTCTCGCTTTCCCTCTCCCGTATCCCCTCCAAAAGGAGGCCGAGAGGGACAGGAAGGGGGTCTTGTTCAGACTCTTAAAAAAGTGAATTTTAGTTTGTTTAGTCAACTGCTTCCACTCCAGTTAACCCTTTCAGCGCCGTGGGCAACTATAGTCAAAGTCAGATGCTGTTGAAAACTTATCATGTGGGAACTTGGTTAAACGAGCTCCCGCAGGGGGGAGCTCAAGATAACTACATTTTTAATTCATTGAAAATGTATTCGGTGCTAAAAGGGTTAAGTCGTCTGCGATTCATTTGATTTTGAGTTGACTGGCCAACAATCTCAGAACATATTGCTTGATAATACTTAGAAGCCACTAAAACAGTTGTGTGGAAATACTTGACTCATTTTTTCAGTGTAAATCTTACATTTCACTTTTCTTTGAGTGTGTGTCCAAGAGACGGGGGAAATTTCTGTTTCTCCGAGGGTGGCAGGTGAGATTAGTCACTGGTCATCTCTTGAACTGTGTCCTATCTCTCTCCCGTGACATGGGACAACAATGCCATAAATCTTCAAAGGATAACATCACTGATAAAAGAGAGGGAGGTATGGAGAATAATATAAAAGCTGGGAAAAGAGATATTTACTAACCTAAATTCATTCATTTTCAAGACTTCCGAACAAGGGGACAGCTTTCATGACAAAAAGTAAAATTAATTAATTAAGCAGAATCTTCCCCCTTCAATGTGTGAGGAGTTGGGTGGAAGGAAAATCTATAATTTTTATGTAATAATTCTGTTAAATGATTTGTGTCATGTCATGTTTCCCTCTTCCCTATTGAGAAAAGGCTTAAGGCAATGTGCTCTGGCAGTGTTGATGCAGAATTTCTGCAGAATGGCCAGGCAGAGTTGAGAGCGAGATGGAGGAAAGACCGTCGGCCCCAGGGCAACATGAGATTATTTACTTCCAAAATACGAGGGATAAATCAGATGAAACAGGCCCACTCTTATCTCTCTCTCACTCAGTTAAGAGTGGACTTAAGACTCTACGGGGAACAAAGGGTCCCTGAGAAGACAAACACTTACACGGTGACAATGTGAAGTGGCAAATAATTAAATTAAATTCCACTCAAGCTTATTTGCACTGTCATGTTTACTGAGACGGAGTTGAAAATGCTCTGTTGATGAAGCAAAGTGGAAAATAGTGCAAAAACCCACCCAAAAGTTGGCCGCTGTTGTACGACAAAAAATGTCCCGTGTTGGTTTATTATCATTTGTCTTTCCCACAGTGAGCTGTCAGCGGTTTTAGTCAAACCAACTTTGGATAAAAAAGAATTTTTGACATTGACAGCAGACACCAGTAGTTTTACAGACAAACAGACTGAAATTCAAATGAGTTCCACAATCAAGGTGCATTTCTAAAGTGAAATGAACTAGAGCAAAGGAAGCTTTATTGCAATGGAAAATAAAAGCCCTGAATTGCCTTGACGGGTGGATTTCCAGACCATCGAGGTGAAACAGCCAGTGAAGCTGCTTTCTGGACTTTACAGTGACACGTTTAATTATTTTGGTTCTGTTTGCCTGAACAACAAATAATTGTTTGAAGACAGTGGGTGCAGGTCCATTTGAAAACTGCTTTGCCAGTGTAATAGATTTGAAATGGAAACACGAAGCCAGAGAAATGTCTTCAAAGGAGGGGAGGCACTTGGATTGAATCCAATTCAGTTCAAATTTTTTTGTAATAAATGCTTTTTAAGGTACTGAGGTTCAGTGGAAACGGCAAAAACCAGGCCTGAGTCCCCAAGACCTGGGCAGCCAAGACAATGAAAATCCTTGCTGTAGTTGATTTATCCAGGTTTGAAACAGGCCATCAGAAAATAAAATGAGTAAGGATTTGTTCTGAAGGGGGCAATCAGGTTTAATGAATGGTAAATAATAATTAAAAAAAAATTTACTTGACACCATCTAGCAATAGGATCACACCTAGCCACTCTTCTTACCTCCCTACTTCCAGTTGCCTTTCTCAGACCACACCCACTTTAAACCTTCATTATGATCTCAACTACACACCTGTAAAATGTCATGGCAGCATCCTGTACGGTTCCTGATGCTATTTGGTGACATAACCTACCTGCAGCCAGACAGACATATAAACAAAAGGGAAAATACTCAAAATCATTTCTGTGGTGCAGTCTCACTTCAAAAGAAGTCGGGACATTGTCTGAAATGCAAATAAAAACAGAATGCAATTCTTTTCAAATCACTTAAACCCTGAATCTCTTGAAAATACATTTTAATTAAAAGACAACATATTAAATGTTGAATCTGAGAAATTTTATTGTTTTTTTTTCAAAAAGTTCTGCTCATTTTGAATTTTATGCCAGCAAAGTGTCTCTAAAAAGTTGACACGGGGGCAGCAAAAGACTGGGAAAAATTGTATGATGCAAAAAAAAAAGAAAAGAAAGACACCTGTTGGAACATGTTACAGCTACTGCAATTAGGTTATTTGGCAACAGGTCAGTAACATGACTGGGTATAAAAAGAGTATTTCTGGGAGGCTGAGTCTTCCAGAAGTGAAGATTATGAGGGTTTCATCACTGTGTGAAAGACTGCGTGCGTAATGAGTCCAATAGTTTAAGAATAACGTCTCTCAACACAAAAAATGGAAAGAATTGCGGAATTTCATTATCAACAATACACAATATCGTTGAAAGTTTCAGAGAATCCATAGAAATCTCTGCTCGCAAGAGACAAGGTTGAAATCCAGTGGCAGTGATCCTCAGACCCTCAGGCAGCCCCTCATTAAAACAGACATAATTCAGCAGTGGAAGTCATTGCATAAGATCAGGAATACTGCATCAACTAATGCAAGTTAAAACTCAACCATGTAAAGACAAAATCATATCTAAGCAAGATTCAGAAACACTTCCACCTTCTCCGGGTTTGTGCTCATTTAAGATAGACTGTGGCGAAGTGAAAAACTGTCCAGTGGTTTGACCAGTTAAAATATTGAATTCTTTTAAAAAAACCATGGACACTGCATCCTGCAGGTGAAAGAGGTGAGAGACCATCTGGCTTGTAATCAGCAAACAGTTCGAAAGCCAGAAACTATGATAGTATGGAGGTGCATTAGTAGACATAGCAAGAGTAACTTGCATATCAATGCATACACCGCGATGAATAATATTGACAGGTTTTGGAGCAACATATACTGTCATCCAGACGTCTTTTTCTGGAAGACCGTGCTTATTTTAGCAAAACAATGCTAAACACCACAGTCTGCATGCATTCCAACATCATGACTTTGTGATAAAGAATTTCGAGTGCTAATCTGGCCTGCCTGCAGTCCAGACATGTTACCCATTGAAAATATTTGGTGCATTATGAAACGAAAAATATGACAAAGGAGGCAGCAAGTGTTGAGCCACTGAAATCAAACATAAAGCATGAATGTGAAAAAAAATTGCTTTAAAACTATAGCGCTTTGTTATGTAATGTAATGTAATGATAATGGTAACACAGTGTTAAACATGCCCGTCTCAACTTTGAAATGTGTCACTGGCATCAATTTAAAAATGGGTCTGTATTTTTCAAAAAAGAATTAAATTTCTCAGTTTCAATGTTTGATATGTTGTTTTTGAACAATTTTTAATTAAATGTAGAGTTTAAACGATTTGAAAATCATCGCATTCTGTTTGATTTACATTTCATACAGCGTCCCACCTTTTTTCAAAAGGGAGTCATAATTCCCACTATTATAGGTGTCACCAGGATCGGCTTTGCCATGATGACACACACATGCGCGTGCAGACTCACAAACTGAAAACCATACCAGCTGATCACACTGTAAACTGGCCATCATAGAATTTAGATTGGTAACTATGGAGAACTGTTCCCCAAACCCACTCCTGGGGTAGGGGAGACTGGGGTCCGATGAACCATGGGGACCAATGAGCCATTTCACTATTTTGCGATCAATCGATGACAGAGCTGCTTAAAATCGTCAAAATATTTGACCATTGACTAATGAGTCATGGGGATAAATGAGCCATATCACTATTTTGCCTATTTTAAACACCTTTGGCATCGATTGATCGCAAAATAGTGATATGACACATTAGTCCCCATGGCTCATCAGACCCCAGTCTCCCCTACCTCCAGTCAAATCCAGGTACTTGATGTGCTCCATCTCAAGCAGACCTGATACAACAGATTAAACTCTCAATCAGATGCATCAGGTGTGCTTAACAAAGAAAATATCAAATTGCTGGAATCTGGATGACAATTTTTCATGCTGAGGTTTGGCAACCACTGCCTCAGAGTATCTTTGCTGTCGAATGTATGCATTCTCTCAAAGTTGAGTAAGTTAAATCTGAAGGTGGTCATTCTGAGTCACACCACTGTTACTGGCACAATCAGAGAGATGCAATGCAGTGCTATTGATTGTGACTCAAGCACAGAAAAATGCATCTGTCAAGAGTAGAAAATGAAGGTAAGTATATCTATTATTATTTCTCTCACTCTTATCACCATTATCACTATCATCATTGGGAAAGTTACTTTAGCCAGGTTAGTAGTAAAAAAAAAGAAGCAAAAACATGCAAATAATTGTTCTTTTACTGGATTGTTAACAAAGTATAAAACAGATGTTTCATTTTATCAAATGAATAAACTAAATTTATTTGTTAATCCTTTTCCATGCGTTTGCACCATGAATTTATCAAATGGATTTTCAGAACATTGACAGTTCACACAGTAGATAATCTCATGTTGTGAAACTTACAATTAAAACGATGTGACAGCTGGATTTAGCAAAAACGCAAATGAAACTGAGGGAAATGGCTAAAAGTAAGATTTTTTTTCTGATATTTTCATGTGCCAGAGTTTTGACATACTTTGAGTTAAGCTAAAACTCATGCTTTGCATTCTCAGGACAGAAAAAAACCACTGGAAAAAGGACCTTATTCTCTGCATTGGGAGTTACAATTTGAGGCTATGGTGGCCCTCCATGCCGGCATCAACACCCTGAGTTTGTTTTGAGGTGCAGGTGGCTTGGTGGTCACTGCAAAGACTAAAACAGAGGTGGCACATTTAGATTCTGGATGACTCCATTTTTAACTTGGTGTCGCGGGCTCCACGAATCCTTGAGTTTCCGAAGGGCCCAATTCCACGGAACAATCTTTTTCAAGAAAGAGAAAAATTGATTTTTTTTTTGCCCATATGTAATGACCCATATATTTGTCATTTATTTCTTTTCTCAAGAGTGCCATTGGGATACTTTTAGCTGAAATGACAAGAATGTTCCCCTTTTTGTTGTAAGATATTCAGACCTCTAATTCATTGAAGTTGGGCCCTTTGGAAACTCAATGATTCAATTGGACTGTGGAATTTAAACCATTGATTTACCCAAATGGGAGCACATTGGTACATTTTAGGCTCGACAAAAGGGCAAATCTGACCTAAGGACAGGTGTTTTGAGACGGATTTGCTCTAACCCAACCCACAAATGGCCAATTCACTTTTCTATGCCCCAGACTCTGTGTCCACGCATGTTAATAGCCAGCTCATAATGCCCACGTCATCTCAGCAGATAAGAGCGGCATGTGCCGCAGTTCACCACTACCATCGCCGCCCGCACCCCCCAACCACCCCCAAACAAGCAGCCCATTGAACCCCACCCTGCCGCTTCTGAAGGTGTTTATTGATACAACACCGCCCTCATCTATCAATCTCTAACTGTAATGAGCCGCCCAATTCAGCCCTCCTTCCCCATTCACTTGTGTGATCCTGTGGAGATTCCGCCATTGCCCAGAGGGCCATAAAGTGTGCCTCCTGTTTACTGAACTGTGCTGCACCTGTGCTCAAGCTCTTTAAGGTGTGGGGTCACAAACATGCGATTGCAATGTTCTGAACCGAACGTTCCGGAATTGATGTTATCGTGGCTGCTGGAAGTATTGGGGTTTTAGAGCAATGACATAGTGGAATGTTGAAAAGAAAAAAGAAAGAATAAAAATAATCTACTGTTCAAAAGGGTTGAACCAGCTGTTTCCCTGTTTATGTAAGCAGGTGGAATGGGGGGGCAGATACGATCACTTTCTGCCTCATTACCAGCAGTGTTCATCCAAAGTCATGAATTTAGAACATTTTCAGTTCAGCCTGCAGATGATGGTGTGAGATTTGTTGTATTTGCGTACGGATGTTGAATTTGATTCACAATGGCAGAATCTTTTTCATGAAGTTTTCAAATTAAATGTTAAAAAAATCACAAGTATTCAGAAGACAGAGTTAGTTGCTTGGCAATACTGTGGTCATAATCACAACATCATCTCTAGTGATAAGACCGGCATGTGCCACACTTTACCTCCAACATCCACTCCCCCTTCCCAAACTGCAAACCCCACCTCAGATCCCCACCCCATCTCTTGTCCAGGTGTTTATGGATGCAACACCCCCTCCTCTATCTTTATTGGGATGAAATGGACCTCTCCATTCAGATGTGTGATCGCACAGATTGCGATGATATTCTCCACATCCAGAGATAGCCCAGAGGGGCTAAAGTGTGCCCTGGATCTTTCAACACAAACGGCTCGCCTGTTGCCTCTCTGTCTGTAAATATAGGCTTAATGGGAGCTGGCTCAGCCTAGAAAATGGTCGCATCCTCCTTTATAGACTGCAAAAAAAAAAAAATTGTCTGACTTCATATTTCAACATTTGCTGTCTTAAGTCTTCTTATGGAAGAGTTTTTGTCTCACCTTGAGACTAAAAATCTGATGTTTTCCCACTCTCGAGTAGAAAATATTAGCTCAATTTAATTGCTTCAGTTTTTACCCCTCTCATAAATCTTTGAAGAACTCAAACTGTCACCACAATTTTTTTCTTTGTAAAAAATATAAAAATTTGAATTTTAGTTTGCATTGAATAAAAAATTTGAAATATTTGTTGTGATTTGGTATTTTGGTTTTTGTACTCGAAACGTTTGTGGGGCTAGTGTCTTGGTTGACGGTTAAAAAATGTGAATGGCATTATTATATACTCAGCCGAAATAAAAACTTCACACTCGTTTGGAGGTTGATAAGTTGAACATACAAGACATGAGGTTTTAAATAATGATTTTATTTAATTCTGTACTCTTTAAAGATGGTGTATCATAAAAATAATGTCTATAATGTAACCAGTTCCACCAGAAATGCTACGGAAATGTCCAAGAATAAAAATGGTAAGTTACTACTTGAATAAAAGCAGAACGTAGGCGATCATGTATGG
The DNA here is from genome assembly GCA_029721435.1 of Gymnothorax reevesii. Lineage (NCBI taxonomy): Eukaryota > Metazoa > Chordata > Actinopteri > Anguilliformes > Muraenidae > Gymnothorax > Gymnothorax reevesii. Next base: position 17,119,135 of record CM056578.1, on the reverse strand, counting down.
TTTGGGCAGTCACACGACCTCTAAACAATTCATTCCTAGTGGACGTTGCAGTGACAAATCGATTATGCAAATGACGTAAGACAATTAGTTGGTTTTCTGCTTTTGACGTCACATGTGGGCTACCAGAACGAGGTCGGTCAGCTGTGGTGTCAGTTTGTTGGAGACGTGTCCGAAGATCATGAATAGTCCGTCGACTGCATCCCATAACCCTTGCAACGTCAGTGACGGACATTTCCGTATTCAGCATGCCAATGGCACGTTCACGCTGAATGTTTGACAGCCATGGCATTGAAAATCAACGAATAATTAACTGTAAAAACTTGTTTTTCCGAGATGTCACTCTGACATGCTAACGTGAGCTCAGTTGCACATCTGTCATATGGTCACGTGACTAGGAACACGAAAAAACATGGTTTTAGCTTAAAGTACGCTTGCACGTGCTACGTACCTGTGCACGTCGGAGTTGATGTGTGTCACGATGTCTTTGACAACGCATTTACCCCTAGTGATAATAAAAACTCTTTTATGAAAAGTTTCAAGAAAATATTTACAAATTTATGAGTGTGAAGTTTCTTTTTTGACTCAGAATACTTTCTGTGCAGGTTCTTTGGTGAAATAGAACAATGTTTTGGTAACAGGCATATGCAGCCAGTCAAAGCATATTGAATAGAGTCATAAGTATTAGGACTGCGGCACAACATATGCCTCACACCGTGTATCCCAGGACACTGCATTAGATCTGAAAACAATGAATGTGATGCAGTGACAGTCACAGCTCAATTTTCTGGTATTAACACCCATACGGTGTTTGGTATTTGTCCAAATACTTGTGGACAGCTGCATTCAACTTGGAATTACACTCACATTTCAGTTACAAAGCCCAGCTCTTAAGACATTATATTATGCTGCTATCCTGTAAAAAAATCCCAATGCATGTATTCCCCTTTTTCCATCTTCTGTATTGACTCATCTCCAGTAAAAGTAATTTAACATTCAACCGCATGCTAAGTTCCAACAACAAACCTCTGGCTTGGAAAATTACAAGATAACCGTTTTGCATTTGTGTTTATGTTCTTTATTCTTGGTCTATTGCACACAACGGTCCATAATGAAAATATTTCAAAATAATCTTTGGAACTTGCCACCATGCGGGCAGCAAGTCGACATAGTCAGCTTACGCTTTGATTTACTGGCGATAAACTTTTGGGGCAAAGAGCAAAATAAAAAAAGCAGTTTCTTAAAAAATTATTTCACATTTGTTCCGCCGAAGTAAAATGTTTTACTGCGACCAGCTGAATTCAAACAGTCCTGAGAGAATGCTATTAATCTGTTCAAACGTATGCACTGTGTGAGATTGTTTCATATTTGATTTAGTTAATCTCTGCTTACAGAGGCTTTTGCGGCATAGAACAGTTCACACACAGTCATGTCATTTTACCGAATTAAAAAATCTTAATGCAACCCAAAGCTACAGAGTTAAGTATATCCAGCAATAAGCATTTTTTAATGTGTGTTCTCATTTTTATTTAGTCAGATAGCATTTAATACTAAGATTTAAAGATTTTCACATCTTATTAGAGGTAGGAGGGTGCTGGGACAATGCGATGGAAATGTACAAACAGTGAAATAGAAAGTGTGATAGAAAGATAATGGAAGAGGGAGGTGGAAGGAAAAGATAATGGAGAGAGTTGCTGAAAGACAGGGGATGACAGCACTTGATTAATGAAGAATCACATGGATCAACAATAGTGTGTGTGTGTGTGTGTGTGTGTGTGTGTGTGCGCGTGAGTGACATGAAATCCATTGGGGATCCAGTATGCAACCCCAATACTCCACCTGAAATTGAAACCTAGATTCATTTGGACAGGGCTGTACTGTCATATAATGCAATGACGTTGACTGCCATGTGTGTTAACACAGCTCTAATGGCATGTATACACATTTGTTAACAAGTCCACATGCTTCACTCATGCCGTAAATACTTACACACATGTACACTCACATTCACAGACAGGCATATGTGCTTTCAGTGACCATGTTTGCCAGATCAGGCTCTACCATCACCACTCTGTGTTGTGTCTTCATATCTAGTCTTTGGTATCGACAAGCTGATGGCATGCAGATGAGACCGATACAGCACAGAGATGACAAACCAAATGCAGCCAAAAACACAAACGTGAGAGCCAATCATACTGCATATACAACTGCATTCGGGCCAGCGCCTCCTTTAAGTTTAGTAGTGTAATATTATTTGCAAAATTTTCATTGAAATCTCTAAGCTGTGACATCACAAACATATGTTTGCAGTATTCTAACTGAATATTCCAACGCGATATAACCATTGGCAAGTTGGAGGAAGTGAGGAATCAGAATTTTGACAAAAAAAAAAAAGAACACATCCAAATTTTTTTTTGCCAACCTGGGAATTTTATGGAAAACCATTGCCTGCCCTCTCCTAACCTCTGACCTTAACTGAAATGGAGGTGAAAGGTCAGGGAGAGGAAGGGGTGTAAATTTGCGCAGGCATGATGGAAACCAGTGGCTGATGGGTTCAGTCTGATAAAAGATAAAAAAAAATTCCATTCTCTCTGGGGTAAAACCGTTGGGGTAGACCAGAGTTTACTTTCAAATGTCTGATCCCAATGATCTGAGGACATGCTCAGGCAAGCTCCTAAGCCAGGGAGCCAATACGGCCCCGAATCCGTCCCGTCGCTCTGGGACACCCCTATCAGCACAAGCACGCTCAACTCTCACCCATCTATGAACAACACTGCATGCTGTCCTCAAAATACTTGAGTGTGTTCTAACCCAGAACATGCAGGTTTGATTCATCATCATCATACAAGTGTTCATATAAGTAGAACAAAACATCTGAAACGCTGCCCTGTGAATCTCAAAATGTTCTGTTTTGAAAAGGCTGGTTTAGATATGGAATGATTCAATTTTAATGTAATTTTTTTTGAGCTGTAGTTCTGTAGTTATTTGTTACAATCCAACCAAGTGCCCACCTGACTCTGTCTGTGCACTTTGACTCGTTTTTTTTTTTTTGGCAAATGGTTTTGGTGTTTGGCATATGTTTTCTAATTTCCTCATACACTTGATATCTTATTTGTGAGAGACTCACGTGCAACTTGGGCATTAACTATTTAGCTACTTTCGAAGCGGATGAGTATTGTCATTTTGGTTTAGTGACTTACCAAGTAAAGTACGGCTGCCAAGACCTCTTTGAAGTGGATACATACTGCTAACTAGCGGTCAAATTCATAGGAAGGCAAATACTTGTGTGTCATTGTGGTTGAGGGATCTCAAAGTTAAAGCCATTTTTTTGGGGTGCTTCCAATATTTGGTTCAGATTAATATTGTAAAATTATGAACTCCTTTTTTTCATTTTAATGGTAAATACAGAATTTGTTCCACCTTCAAGTCCCAGTTCATCTTTCATAGCCCCGAGGCCGAGACCCGGGGCCAAAAAATTCCATATCCAGGGCCTGTCACACATTGTGCGCTTTTACACGCGTACAAGCCAGACCCACATAAATCCAACGCCTGCCCAAAGGCTATAACTGCACATTAGCACCTGCCATTTCACAGCCTGTGGTCGTCAGATCAAGAGCACAGCAGCTATATGTCAACACTTTGCAAGTTTTATTTCTTATCCCTGGGTCTTCCGTCTCTGAGTAAATATATCAGCGCGCCTGCACACATCACTGCTTATCTGAATGTGCACCCTAGTCCACATGCAGGTCCGCTGTTAGGGGTAAGGAATAATAAATACAAACACTCAAACACACACACACACACACGCACACACGAGTGCACACACACACACACACACCTGTCACAGAAAAAAAATTCTAACTACCGAAGGTTCTGGGGTGGATGGAAGAGAAAGAGGGAGAAAAAGACAGAGGGAATAAGGAACAAGGGAGAGAGAGACTGAGGAAGGGGGATAGAAAAAGAATGTTGGAAATATACTGTAACTACTGCTTAAATGCTGCCATGGCACTGTCAGAAAGAAAAGACCTGAGCTTGCCAAGAAATTCAAGGACTTGACACTAATGGACTGGGAACAAATTCTTTGGACCAATTAATCAAAATAAAAAATTTTCTCCCCCAAATGCAATACTTATGAGCACTGTAGAGTTGGAGAGCATTTCAAAAATGGCTACCCCTTCAGCAAAACATGGAGGTGGTAATATTATAGCTTGGGGTTCAGTCTGCTCGAAAGGCGCAGTAATCTCATAAAAATCAATAGAGTTATGGATCAAAAAAGTATTGCAACATCCTGGTGAGGCACGCATTGCCATCTGGAAAGAGACTGATTGGTAAGGGATTTTTATTTTCAACAAGACTGACCCTAAACACACTTTTAAGTTGTGCAAAAATAAAAATAAAATTATCTCAGCGGCAAGAAACATCTGGTTAAAAGTTATGACTTGGCCTGCTCAAAATTACAAACCAAACCTTAATCTGATTGGGAAAATCTGTATTAACATTGAAAGAATGTCTTTGAATGAACATCAAGCTACATGGAATGGTTTATGGAGTGAGGAAATAAAAAAATGTGAAAACTAAGCCAGAAAGATTTAACACTGTAACCAAAGCAAAGGGTGGCCTCAGAAGAAATTGACTTTTTCTATCAAAAATACATTATTATTCTTGTTTTTACTATAGTATTTTGTTATCTGTTTACTTATTTTCATCTGTATGATCCAATATTACATGAACTAAATACTTGAATAGTTATTGGTTTCTGATTTATCATCATTTGTTAAGTGCATAATTATCACAGCACACTACTGTTTGTCTCAGAAACCTTGCATTTTGGCCAATTCTGTGTTGCGTATCACTCAGCTATATTGCATATGAGGTACCTACCTGAATGTACTTCTGAATTAAAATAAAAGTTGAACATTTTAGTCACAAAAATGACTTATATATCCCAGGGCGAACTTTGATTTGTATTATTGTATTCCGTATTGAAATGATTAAGCAATATACACAACATACTGACAGGCGACAAATTTAAGGTGAACACAATGCTAAGTTTCCTGGAAATGTTTTGGGGCAGCAACAAATGAAAAGCTCCTTGGTGCAGATTTTACAAATCTCTGGAACTCTACAGGAGGGATGGAACATCATTCCTCCAAATATGTTCTCTTTTAATGTTCTTACGTTGGTGGTGGAGACTTTTGTAGAACATGTTGGTTCAAAATCTCTCATTGTTTTTCAGCTGGTTTGACATATGATAACTGTGAAGGTCAGAGCATTGCTTCAGCATCAAGGTCATCCAAAGTGAGCTTCAGACAACCGATCTGTCCAAGCTAACGGACGCTTTTGCGATGGGTCTGTTGTTCTCTGCATTTTTTTTTATACACGGGACTGAGTACAACAGGACTAGTTGCTTAGTATTATCGTGCGCTAGAATCTACGGAAGCACCTGCACTCATTACATCTCTCCACTTAATTATTCAAGTTTTTGTTTTAATTTGTCACCTGTCTGTATACCTCCAATTATCCACAATGCTTAACTGGCTCTTTAAAAGATAAGAAATGGCCATTAAACATGAAGTCGACTAACGGAAAGATTTCCATTTCAGCTACCAGTAGGACCGACCGAACACCTGTCTTTATCATGCAGCAAAATCTGAACGCATGTATTTCACACAATGTTTCCTCAGTCATTTCAGGGTCCACGTCCAATATGTACAGTAAGGAGCACCTTAATAACTGACAGTTCGACTTACTGTAATATAAGAAAAAGAAGTGATTACGTAATAGTTATCCAATGTTATTATAGGCTATATTTTAACAGTAGAAAATACAGTTTGGCTGTTTAATTACCCCCCGGGGTAGAATGGTGGGGGGTTGGGGGGCACGTGCCGCTTGTCAGTGACCATGGGGCAGGCTGCAAGCAGAATGTTGACAGATTAAACATTCAAACAGACGCTGCCAAACCCCAAACACACACCCAGATGGAGAAGTAAGTGGGAGTGAAAGAATGAGGGAAATAGTGTGTGTGTGTGTGTGTGTGTGTGTGTGTGAGGGGGGTGCAAGATACACTACCAGTCAAAAGTTTTAGGACACCCCAATTTTTTGTTTTTTAATAGAAAATTGCGCAGTTTTATGTCCCATTGTACTCTGGAATGAAAGCAAAGACATGATTGAACAAATTAAATTGAAGTTAAAAAAGAAATCATGGAATCCATTTATGAACCAAAATGTATTTTAAAAACTTTTGACTCAAAATAGCCACCTTTGGCAGATATAACGGCTGAACACACTTGTGGCATTCTTTCTACAATGGAAATCAAATATTCTTCAGAACGTTCTTCCCAACTCTCTTGCAGAAGTTCCCATAAATGTGTGGCACTTGTAGGTTGCTTTGCTTTCACTCTTCTGTCCAGTTCATCCTAAACCATCTCAATGGGGTTTAAGTCTGGAGACTGTGCTGCCACTCCATGTTTTCAAGCTTCACATCTTACCAACCTGTTCTTTTTTCCTAAGGTAGTTCTGGCAGAGCTTAGACTTATGTTTTGGTCATTATCTTGCTGTAGGATGAACCCTCGACCAACTAGGCACATACCGGAGGGTACTGCATGGGGCTGTGGAATGCCATGGTAGCAGTTTTGGTTCAGGGTGCCTTTCACTCTATAAGTCACTGAACCTGGATCCAGCAAAACAGCCCCAGACCATCACGTTTCCTCCTCCATGTTTGACAGTTGATGTCAGACACTGAGGAACCATCCTTTCACCTACTCAACGGCGTACAAAAAACCTGGGTAACCTTACTTTCCTACTCGACGGGGTACAAAAACCTGGGTAACCTTACCTTCCTACTCGACGGGGTACAAAAACCTGGGTAACCTTACGTTTTGTTTAAAATTTCTGACAGTTCACCACTTACCCTTGTACCATGTCAAGCTTTTCGATGGACTGGAACTGCATAATTTTCAGTAAAAAACTGCAAAAATTGGGGCGTCCTAAAACTTTTGACGGGTAGTGTATAAGGCTCCAGAGAGGGGAATATGTCTTAAAAGATAGCAGCAAGGATTAAATAAATTTAATCATAAATACATCATATACACTGCCCTCCATAATTATTGGCACGCCTGGTTAAGATGTGTTCTTTAGCTTCTAATAAATTCAGTTTTTTTCTAAATAATATAGGACTACAACAAAAAAAAAGAGGAAAATCCAACCTTAAATTCAAGTGCATTTATTCAGTGGGAAAAAAATCCCACATTAAGAGATAATTCTTTTACAACAAATCATGTGTGCCACAATTATTAGCACCCCTGATGTTAATACTTTGTACAACGCCCTTTTGCCAACAAAACAGCACCTAATCTCCTATAATGTTTCACAATATGGGAGAATACAGAAAGAGGGACCTTTATGACTGTGAGAAAAAGTTTTTTGCATGCATGCCTCCCAAACAGCTTATTGGCATGTACATAGCGCCTGATGGTTGTTTTGGAGACTTTGTGACCCCAAGAGGCTACCATTTGTTGCAATTCTTTAACAGTGAGCTTTGGAAAACTTTTTGTTTCTCTTACTATCCTCCTCACTGTGCGTGGTGGCAAAATAACCTTGCGTCCTCGTCCAGGCTTGTTTACCACTGTTCTAGTTGTTTTAAAATTCTTACTGATTCCTCTGACAGTAGACATGGGCAGGTGCAGGCGAGTGGCTATTTTCTTGTAGCCATTGCCTGACTTGTGAAGGTCGACACACATCTGCTTTACTTGAATGGTGCGTTCCTTTGTCTTTTCCATGTTGAAGAGTGGATAAGAGAAACGGCCTCCGTGTCACGTCATATTTATACACCAGGGAAACAGGAAGTGATGAATTACTGATTAAATGTTCCTAGATACTCTGATCAACTTTGTAAACTACTGTAGAAATGACAGAAATACTTCAATTCCATTTATTTCCTAGGAATTGTTAGGGCTGCCAATAATTGTGGAACAGGTGATTTTATGAAAAATAATTATTTCTTAGGGATTTCTTTTACCTTAAAATTCACTTGAGTTGAAGGTTACATTTTTCTAAAATTTTCAGTGTGAGAGTATGCTTCTGTAATAAAAATGTAATTAATTTTAAGGCTTTTAACACATCTTAACCAATAATTATGGAGGGCGCTGTAAATGCAACACATTCTTTCATACGCATTTTGTCTCTATACCGAGTCTCATTCATTGAGAGTACATTGCATAATGGGCCCCAGAACAGAAACGTAGACTCTCACGCATGCTTGTCTTGCATTGGCCATTAAAATTTAGAAGTGCTAGAAAATTTGCAGAATAAAATTTATTTCATTGACCAAAAAGTATTTTAATTTTTTTTTTTTTTGGGGGGGGTCATGGCCCCCCCAATAATAAAATCATGAGATATCTACCCCCAATTTCGTGCAATGATAAACATAACATCAATGAAAAAAAAAAAAAAAAACAATACTCATTCTCAAGGACACAAGCATTTGAGTTGCTCTGTCCTGTCCATCCATAAAGCAACTGTTACTCCCTTCCAGTCAATGCCAGTATAGGACAGATATCAAAATTGTGAATAAAAGTAAGTAATAATACAACATACATGGAAAATTGTTACTTGCTTTCAGAGGGCAAAACAGACAGAGCCCTTGTCAGTCAAAATGATAATTTTTTCATCCACATTTTATGCAAAATTACATAATGATATATTAACAATGACAGAACTCATGTTCCTCTTTTTTTAGCATTTTATTACAAAATGGCTAGAATTCATGATTTTTGGATTAGATATCATTCAATGCCAGATACAGCATTGTACGCAATTTCAAGCTATATCAGGCAATAGCAAGTACATAGTTCACCACTGTCCTTGGAAACACCAAAAGTCATCCTTTGCAAAGGTCGAGTCATCGACCAGCACCTGTGGAACCCAACACAAAACATGCCCTTCTCTCTCTTGTACGTACGTACACACATGCCACACTGTTTACTAAAACAAGAGTCATTCTGTCTGTTTCCGTTTACCAAACTGGCAATGGCATGAGGCAGAGGTCCTATCTATCACTGGCTACCTGGACCAAAGATGCATCATCATCATACCCACCCAACCACTGCCATAAACCACATCAAAGCGCCTTTCATAGCCCCCAGTATACTGACACACTGTTTGACGCAGGTCCACAGGAAGGAAATACCTTTTCTGCCATTGTCTTCTCCTCTTCTCCATCTCCATTTACTCTCTTGCTTGCATTTTCTTGCTCCCCCATAACAGAGCCCGCCATACAATCTACTACAAACCAACCACTGCCAAGAGCAATGGCTATGTCACCAGGCTGGTGTCCTCAACTGTTCTGACCTCAGAATCTCCACTGACTGCTGGCTGTAGATATTTAACAAAAACATATTCCTGATAGTTTGCTGAATAACGCTGGGAAATTACAGAGACACATCCTGACTATAAAGAAAAGCTAAACTTTGACATGCTTAGAACAAACACTTTTAAAACAAAAATTCAGAGTTTTTGTTATCGCAAGCAATGATAAGAAGGTAAAATAATGATCTATATCAAGAAATATAGCGCAATTTCCTTTTTCTTTTTTCAAAACTCATTGTTTAGCATGTGGCCTGTGACCCCCCCAGTGAAAGTTCTATTCATTCCCAGACCAGAAAAGAACAAGAAATGCACTGTTGACCACTTTGTCCAGACAAATGTTCCTGTATCCTCTGAGATAAATATCCAAGAAAGGTTCTGGGTGCTCTGAACTCCTTTACCTGTAAAAAGATGTTCATTCCAGCATAATCTGAGGAAAAATGTGGAGACAATTCCATGCATATCAAGAGGAGCCAAATAAACAAAAATGTGCGTATCCACAGCAAATAATTTTCAACACGTTTTGATTTTCAAACCCGGTTTAAGCAGAGAAATTAAACTATAACTACTGCACATAGATGTTCCTAATATCTCCTCCAACCCTCCGAAAACAGAAATGCTTTGGCAGCAGCCCTTTCTGCTGTTTTTATACATGATTAGGGGAAAATAGAGCAGAAGCACAATAAACAGCCAGCCAGCGAGAGCATTGGCGGACATCTCAGCATAAAATATTTGAGATGTCAACATGGAGTAAACAAAACAGGGTCAAAGAGCGCTTTGCGTGTATAATACACTAGGAATTAGGAGCGGGGTCACTGTTGGCAGTAGGACAAACACATCAGCGCTGTTACTCAGTTTCAACAACTAACACAGACTGCGTTTCTTCAGCAAAGAGGATACACCATGCTTGCTACTATTTAAAGGACCACAAAGCATGTGTTCCTGTAAGTGTGTGCCGTTTTTCTCTGTAATCTATATTACAAACAGTTGCGGAGATGTGCTCAGCTTCTGCATTGTCAGCAAGCCTGATTGCCTCAATTTCTTCTGTGACTGAAATAGCATGAAAGAAGAAAGAGCCAACAAAAAGGCTAAGAAGGAATAATGAAGTACATTTGACATTGCTGCCACCTTGTGGTCTGAACTACAAAACGCATGGGTTAATATCCTGGACTGGGATTTCAGTTTATTTACTGAACTACAACTTACATTTTTCAAGAAAGGGATTCACAATGATACACTCCCTCTACAGTGAAATGATTTTACTCGCTGATAGCAACCAGATATATCCCAAATTTAATGTGTCATCACAGGCATTCATGCTCGTACAGAAGGGATGGTCTGCAATTATGATGATTTATTACAATTATGGCCATTAATGAGTACTTTTAATCATGGAAATGAGCTGCATAGAGCTGTGTGAATTTGTTTCATGTCATGAATGTAAGACAAAAATTGAGCAGTTAAATATAAGCTGAAAGATAACACATCGGTTCTCAAGAGTCTTTCTTATACCGAGGTCAAGGGAAAATAAATTTGCAAGCACACATTAAAAAACAAATCTACAATTTTGCAAAGAAAAATTTTAAATGTGAGTGCTCCATCTCATTACTGTCAGCATAATGGTGATATTCTTAGGTCTTCTGAAATATATAAATTCAAGGTCTATAAAAATTATCAGCAATTGCTTTCCTGATCATACCATGACTGTCAAAACCCTCATGCGAATTTCTTGTGTGTTTATGTGCATTTCAGCAGTTTGCGTGTTTATTAAGTGTATGTGTGCTTTGATAGGTTTAAGTCGTGTGCATCTCTCCCCCTCAGCTGAATTTTGTTATGCGGTTGTGCGCTTAACGGCGGCAGAGGAAGGTCATGTGCAGGTTGCTGGACTGTAAACTCGCTTTCATGCAAGTTATCCCAGACAATGCTTAGCTCTAAAACGCTTTCAAGTTTGTTCAAAGCAACTAGTACTTTAGTGATAGCGTTTTCCCTAGAAGTCGTTCTTATCACTAAGTTGATTCGAACAAGCTCCCAATCCTGATCAGGGTCCAGGATTGGGACCAAGTTCAAGTTGACTCAGTTCAAGTCTATTCCTGTTCTTCTATTCATGTTATCAAGAACAAGCTTCCAGTCTTAATCAGGGTCCAAGACTGGGACTGCGTTCTTGCTAACCCATCCAGTTTGCTCTCCTTGTTGAGCTTGTTTGGAACAAGGTTCCAATCCTGATCCTAAGCCAGGATCGTGAGTGACCTCTCCATCTACTGAAGCAGTTCAGTGCTGGTGTAGCCTGTGTTACACCTAGCAGCATCCTGGAAGCCTGGCCAGTGATTGCAGCTTAAGCTTAGCCTATAATAACTGCTGACCTGCCTATCCTCCTTGGGGTTCTGACCCCGCTTTCTTATCTTGGGGTTCCACCCCCAATCTCAACCTTATTGCTGTCGATAAATAACCAATTGTATTGCGCTTCTGACTCCTCGCTTGATTCCTGGTCTGGGCCGTAACAATAATCAGGTTTACATCATACAGTCAAACTTCTCATCTAAATACAATTCCTATTAAACATGACATTTGCGGCACAAAATCAGTTCTAAAAAACATGTTTTAAGAAAATATATTAAAAAGAAAAACACAACCTATTGTTTATTTTAAATTTGGGGATGTCTGAGCTCAACCTTATAATAAATAAATAAATAAATAAAACAGCAATGTTTTCCCCTGTCTAAAGCGGAATTTCCACCAAATGCAAAACGAATTGTTCGCGGGGACAGATTATATTCAAAGTCAATTCAAGATGTAAATACACGCAAAAGTTCACGCCAGGCAACGCGAATCACACGGGAGACATGGCACGACGCGACACGAATGGTGCTTGTGAACGGCACTAATGCGCGAAATTCGCATTTCTCTCGACTTCAAAATGTACCTCTTTTGCGAAAAATTTGCGCGAGTAAATTGGGTTAATAATTACAACACCCAACACTGGGTGACAAACTGCTACTGTCTGATGCGGGGACTCTTTTTCATTTCTCTCACTCATTCCCAATGTGATCAGGCAATCCAATGATTGAACGCAGCAAGCTAAAAATGCTGACTACATATATATATATATATATATATATATATATATATATAATTTTTTTTTTTGCCAGTTTTTACACTGCAGAAGGTGGGGTTGGGGGGAAGAGAGGAGAGAGGTCCGAAGAGAATTGACACCACACCCACCACACCCACCGAAGTTCTAGTGCACTTGTTAGCGACTCCTATTAACTCCACAAAATAGCTGCATTTCTGCATTTGCTGCAACATAATACAAAGTATGTAGGCACTAACCTGAGCAGACATAGTATCAGAGCCGGCCCAAGCCTCCATGGGGCCCTAAGCAAAATTTGATTTTGGGACCCTCTATTTCTGCCAGTAATATTGATTATTGATCATTAATACACCTATTATAAACTAACTATGCAGCTCTGGCAATGTTGTTTACATTATCTTATTGTCAGCCTGACATGTCTTCACCCATGTATGGTTTTTAATCTCAAAAAAGGGAGCACATTCAACTACAAGAGCGGACTGGGGTTGATTTACACAACATTTCAAGTGATGAAGCACTAAGTGGGATACTGAATATCATCTAGGCCTACTAAAAGTAACAAAAATAAACCAGTAGACAATGCATTTATTGTAAAAGTGTCTTCTGGTTTATTATTTTTGGTTTCAAAAAACTGGGACAGCAATGTGCAAAAATAGCTTGTAGTGCAAGAACAACAATAATGTGCAACAACAAATAAAATCACAAAGATATATAAAAATAACTTCAATTGTACAAAAATAGTATTAATTAAACTCGGCTTGCTTGTGAATATTCACAAACTGATCCGGGTGTGCCGTCTACTGGTAAAATATTGTAACTGCGTGCATAAATTTGCAGCTCCATGTCCACTGGCGGACACATCTGCACAAAGATACCCTGCCGAGCACCGTTGTTCTTCTCGAACACGCCAAATGAGTATCAAAGTGGCCAGTGTCAAACTAACGAAGTAAAAGTATACTTTTTATCTTTTAAATGTAGTAGAGTAAAAGCCCTATTAAAAAAAAAAAAAAAAAAAAACTCAAGTACAAATCCTCAAAATAAAATACGACTTCAGTACTGTAACGAAATACATGTACTTCGTAACTATACACCTCTGCCAGCCAGTTTAAAAGAGAAATGTCTCTAGTTTTTAACTAGCAGGCTAATTTGCTATTAACGGCTACACGCAACCAGTTGCATCATCACCAGTTGAGGAAACTTACATTACCAAGACATGCAAACATATGTTTGTCATTGCGTTTTTTCTCCTCTTCCTCTTCCTTTTCTCTGCTCCTGATGGATATGAATTTTTGTGACATTGTTTAGCTTTCACCCAGCTGCTCCTTGGATGCGCAGTGCGCACTACATGGCAGGATGCACATATTACCGGTGCACCGGAACTTTGACATTTAAAGCGAGGGGCAGTAGGAATCACTAGGCCTACATCAGCAGTACTCCGTTAACATAAAATTTTGTTTTTGTATGATAAAATATCTTTGATCAAAAAGAAATCATCACTCACACATGCAATAAATAAGTAAATAAATAAATATTTTCGTTTATTGCTCTTGGGGGCCCCCTTGTGGTGGCGGGGCCCTAAGCAGTCGCTTAGTTGGCTTGTGCCTTGGGCCGGCTCTGCATAGTATGATCCAAAAAATAAAAGTGTTTCTGTTGTGGCCAAAGACTATGAGATAGAGTGCATGCACACATGGAAACACACAGACACACACACACACACACACACACACACACACACAGTTATATTCATCCATTCATGCTCACGCTCCTCACATATCCAATCAAGCACACGTACGAGGGTGAACACAGAATTGTGTTGATGTTTAAGGAAGAAAAATCATTAAAGGCAACCAAATTAGAAGCCAATTAACTTCAGTCTTTTGTAATACCTTTTCTAACTTTTTAAGTAATTGTTTGCCATCCATAATGCAAGAAGCACAATATGAACTTTTGAATTGACAAGTATATGCATAGCAAGTATATATATATATATATATATATATATAGATATAACATCTGGACATAACTGTTTATTGCAGTCAGCCCTCGATATACAGTTTAATGGCATTGTAAAACTAGTTTTAGCATTATGTTAAGACGTTAAGAAATCCCTCTAATCATCAAAGAAATGAATCAAGAAATAATTACAACTTGTTGAAATTATTTTACATCAATGGTTGGAGTGAAAACCAGCATACAAAGGGGTACTACATGTTTAGGAACCACTGGGATAAGTGGGCTTCAGTGAGCTGGGATTTCAAATCCTGTGGGAATGGCCTTAATGATTTCACACAAACATGCAAGTGCGCTTCCTGAAAAGATGAAGGTATGGATCCTCCATTTGCAGGAGACATTTTGGAGGAATTTTGAATTGGTGTCCACGTTTCCAACAGTTTCGCATCAGCAGTTAGGTGGAAGAGACATATTTGGTTTCTGGGTCATGGAGGAAGGGAGGATAGAATGAGGGAGTGGAGGGGACATTTTCATTGAATTGGAATAGGGCCAATACATTCTCTTTTGCGGAATACACAGAATTTCAATGGCAGAATCTTAAGACACATAACTGTAACTTTTCAAACTTTGCAATGAAATATGCACAACTAGAGTTACACAGCCAGGCCCAGAAAAACAATCGAATGTTAATGCTCTCACTAGTGTCAGCTGATGGTCTCAGCCTCTGTGGCGAGTAACCTCAGGCACTTTTAACAGTTTTCTTCCGGCAGAGTAAACAAAGTGGTGCAGTGAATAACTAATTGAATGAATAATTATTTTTTACTATTCAGTATTATGTGCAATGAGATATGGATGTCATGTTTTCAAAACCAGAGCGTCAAATGACCAATAACAGCTAGTACATAATAAATGCTTTTAGGAGTTTGTGGTAAAGCAGGTGCTGGCATATGTGCCTCACTGTTTAACACTGCTTGTACACATTCTTAATAGGAATATTTGCAGCTTTGTGACACATCATGACACAAAAAGTAATAAGCCTTACCTTCAGACAAATTTCTGTGTGTCACATCTCATGCCTATTTGTTTGTTCTCTTCCTGCAATCAGGGAGTATGTGTCACTTTCCATTAATTGCTTCTCATTATTCAATTAGTGTCTTGTGGTTTTGCCCCTCCCCTTGTGCTTTCATCTGCCCTCTCCTGCACTTCATCCTTGTTGTTAATTGTAGTCCTGGTGTATTTAAGTTCCAGCCCTCCATCTTCCCCTTCCCAGACTGTTGTTAGCTTTCATGATCAGTTTGCCCTCCAGTGACTTTTTTTTTGTTTTTCTCCTCATCAGCTCCTTTACCTGTTTCCACCCTTTGTCATTTTTGGCCGTTTAGCCTCATCGACTGTCTTCCTGTCTCGATCGTCACTCCCTCTCAAAGTGTCTCCCGCTCCATCAGGACAGACCCTACAACATTCACCTGGAACTGACCGTCTCTGACTCTGATCAGCCTCATTGTCTGTACCTCGCTCGCTGCCATATAACTTTTGCCTGTTCGACGACTGTGATCTGCTTGACCCGTAATAAACTTCAATCTTTTGATGTTGATTCCGCATGCAGCTCCTCTTGTTCTGCCTTTCATGACAAAGTGAACATTTTAAGGAAATAATGATTAAATAAAAAGGCAAGTAAGTAGTTTGTTGTATGTATCCAAATATATTTCCATTCATCATAATCAGTTTAAACAATAATACAGTAAAAAGGCCAATAATTTAATGGCATAGATCAGGAAAATATAAAGGCATAAAACTGTAAACAGCTGAACTGTGATAATCGTGTTTGTACAGTGGAACACCATAAACACATAACATTTTTAGGCCTATAGCCCACTACCACATGCTTAACGTCATTATAATTATAATGGCACATTTCTGGCCACCCAATTTCCAGTATTTTAACATAAAACTCATATTTGAACTTCTTACAGTAATGGAAAACAAAAATACAGGGATAACAAGAAATGAGGGATATAAAAAACAAACAAACAAAAAATATTAAAGTGGTAATCCGTAAGATTTGAATTGGTTTGTTTATACTGACATCTCTGGCAGTAAGCTGTAATTGCAGGTGCGCTTCTAGACCTCATTTCCCATAACTCTTGTCGAGACCCAACAGTGTCGCCTGTATGACGTCGGTAAATTGACGGCCCTTACCCAGAGGCATTGGTATTCCCAGTTCCACGGCACGCCTCCTCAACCCTCATGCAGACGGGAAAGATGCTCTTTGACACGGCAATTGAACTCAATAAAAGTAAAAATTATGTGACGTTAGTCATCCATTAGCATCATCTCATTCCAGTGACATGTTAGGCTATTATGATAAATCGATGAACTTAAAGGGCTGACAACACTCACCGATTCGCCGTGAAGCTTTGTGCTTCATTCATGTTCCCGTGCTGTAGTCAGTAATTAATCAATCAACGAAATGCGTGTTTCACGATCGATCAAATTGTTTAAATGAAATAAGACCATTTGAAACATTTTTATGTAATTCCACTGCTTCAACCCCGCAGTGAAGAAAAGCATGAGAATTCTGGAATTGTAATTGTTCTCATATTACTAGTGGCGAAATCCACCGTAACACGTGAAACTAAGAAACTTCAATGCACAAGGACTTCAGTACCACCTGACAATCTCTACAAACGGTCTGATAGAATAATTTCTGACTACAGCAAGGGAACGTGATTATGTCATTTAAACTCAAGCCGAATATGTTTAAGTTGAGAGCCCTGCAATGACAACGGTAGTTGGTTAACAGGTAACGTTATAACTTTTTTTAAAATAAAAATTATTTGTCGAGGCGGTTAACGTAGCTTTTTTCCCGTTTGCTTCCTGAAATTACGTTGTAATTTTTGTTTCGATAGTAGCCTCAACAGAGACTCAGCTATCGTCAGTTTCTACTGTGCACAGTATAGCTACAAGGTATGGTATTTGCCATTGCCATTGGGTAGACGTCAGAAGGAATCCAGTAGCCGAACTTTCCGCGTCTTGGAAGGCTGCATTTTTAACGGTCCTCCCTTAAATCCATCCGTAAAACTGACATGTATTGTAAGGGACAAGTTAAATTTAGGGTTAGGGGATGGAGCCAAGGCGGAATGTACCGCTACTGGATCCCTTCTGACGTCTACCTTACCATTGCTTCTCCCGGGGTTCCTTACTTCCTTCAAGCTAGCTTGCGACTCCATGGCTCCTCCTGCCCTCTGGACAGACAAAACACTGCCTACTGACGTAAAAGGCGTCACTATATGTGCGCCTGCGTTTGAATATAGCGCGGGAATGTCGCCACAGACACACTGATCGCTTTACCTGGCAAAGAATGAAATACAAGTGCTTTCATCAGTGTGCAATAGGCCCAATCTTACGGATTACCATTTTAAAGTGCACATGTAATCAAAACCGAGATACAAACTGTTAAAGGAGTGATGCCTTAAATCATCTGGTTATTAACTTTTTTTTTTTTTTTTAACCATGGACTTCTAAATGAAACACACATGAATCAATATGCCATTGATGCAAAGGTTCCAATCATGATGCTAAAAAGGCCCATTGAACTGATGAAAATAACAAATACTGCAATATACTTGGAGTACAGTTCTTCTTCACATTAGCAACACATTGGAACACTAAGTCCCGTTCCTCATAACAATCTGTTTCAAAGGCACTGACGCAAAATTTCACAGTAAAAACAGACAAAAAATAGTATGCATACATATATTTCTAATAGTTTTTTTTTTTTTTATAAAACAGTGCTTCCCCTGATCTCCAAACATGTTTAACAAATGTATTCACATGGCTCCAGAACATAATGGTTTGTTTTTATTTTTGCTACAATATGAGTCCCTCATTTGCCTGAACAGTATGTTCCCACTCCCCCATGAGCTCCTCTGGAGAACACTGCGCCAAGCTTTCAATCACGCTGTCCAGAAACCTTCTAACATCTTCACATTTTCCCAATCCTCTCTTTGTTTTCAATAAATTGACTCGAGGAAAAAGAAAGGAGAGTCTTTTGGCATTTTATGACCCTTAAAAATGCTTACAGCCAGGCAAGTGCAGTTCTTTTCCGGGGACACAGCTACATTCACCTGCTATGAGCCTCAATTTGTCATCTATGCCAAGAATTTAAAGGATAAACATCAGCTGTGTGAGAGAAGTGAGGGCCCAAGTCGCAAGACTTGGAACACGGTGTCTCGTAATAGCTGTGATCCCGAGATTTAATAAGAGGATTATCGGGTAAGGTGGCTGCGGCATCAGGACATATCTTGCGCTTTCTCTCGCTTTCTCTTTTTATCACTCTCTCCCTCGCTTTCTCTCTCTTTCACTCTCACAGTTCTGGAGCGATACCCTGCAATCCCAGGAGCAGCAGAAGACACTCATCGCGGACCCCCTTCAACTTCCTTTTTTCAACTCCCATTCCTGAAAACAAACAAGCAAGTCAACACAAGCTCACTTTTACGTCATTTTGCAGAGCTGAGAAATTAACCAGATCAGAAGTCCCACGCGAAAGTCTACGCGCTCTCCTTGTACATGTGTGAGGTTTCTGCAGGTACTGCAGATTCCTCTGAAAACTTGCATGTCAGGTTAAGTGGAAGTCTCGAAAATTGCCCATAGGTATGAGTCTATGAGTGAGAGTTGTGTGTAATCCCAGTGATGTGTTTCTCCAAAATCCCCCCCCCTCCCACACACACACACACGCACAAACACACATGACTATGGCATGATACCAAGAATAAGCATGTAAGGTAATGGTTGAATGGAGTCACTGATCCCATATGACTCTGTTCTGACCTGATGTTCAAAATTCTCCTTTAAAGGTGCATTTGTTAATTTTTAGCAATAAGAAGAGAAGGGGAGAGGCAAAGAAACATTCAGGTGATCTCGTTATCATTACTGACTGAGGACCTGTCACATTTGAAACTTTATAAAAGCAGACTAACAGCACTTCTGTAGTGAAGTTAACTCTGAACAGCTCGGATGGAGTGAAGCGCAGTAGTATCAAACAAAGAAAAAGCTCTGTGCATTTCATGTGCAGTGGGAGTTATTACATGAGTTTCCCAGAGAATTGCACTGATTCAAAATCACAAAAGAGTCAGTCAGAGGAACTGGATCAAATACAAAGAACATAGACATTTCTCCAATATATTTGAAGGTCAAATAATTTTTGTCGTAAAACGGGAACTGATTTGACAAACGTCGCGCACGTTTGTTTAAAAGCCTTATATTCTCTAGGCACATCAAATCTGGATGTCATTATGGCTTTGGCCGGCAGAATGCCGCAACACCAGAGAAAATTAGAAACAAATGAAGGTGTGTGATTATGCTTCACGATAACTGCAGTTAACGATCATTATTATGAGTGAGAGCTCCCTCGGGTGGACAGATTAAATACTGCAGGTGTCGTACCTTGGCTTTCTGCATGACATTGCCGCGGCCGGAGGCGTAGAGGGATGGGGGCCGTTTGCGCATTTCCGAGGCGCAGTTCACCGGCAGGTGGGCCTCACTGTATGGACTGTCAGTCTTACCCCCCTGGAGAAATAGTCATAGGGAACAAAGATTTCACTCAAGATGTACCAACTCTCCATCACAAACTTCAAAACTCGGAGTTTCCCTTCACAGCCTGACACTGGCATTTCAGTACATCCACTCAACTATTGCATCAGGTTCTTAGTCAGTGATGTTCAGTCTATGCTGTTCGGTGAACAGTAACTTATCTGGGATGAAAAACATGCACTGATCTGCAAACTGATCCGTGATGTTTGAAGCCTGCTATACAAAGAATAGCCTCTTTTCTGAGATGCTGAAAATGTGCTGACCAGTAAACAGAGACTGTTTTGTTAAGTCAAGTCATAAAATGCACTAATCCTGCGAACGATAATTCCTGTGATGAATGAAATACACTGTCCTCAGGTCAGTTCCTGAGTCTGGGATGTGTGATGAGTACTGTTGAGTGAATGGGAGATGCGCTGTTCTGGGGTCAGTACCGTGCTGGCAGGTTTGCTCTCTCCCGGTGCTCCCAGCGCTCCTCCAGCGAGAGACTTCCTCAGGTTTTCCTTCACCTGCGTCAGTCGCAGCTCCAGATCCACCCTCTCCTCCTCCTTGCCCCGGCACTTCTCCTCCAGCTCAGCCACCTGTTCTTCCAGAACCTTCTTTTTCACTCCTGAGTACAGTACACGCGCAAAGGTGCATGGGCGTTTACACACAGGCATGCATGTACACACACACGCACACACACAAAGACATTCATGCACACATACACGCACAAATACATGTACACCTACACACACTGCATACACACGCGCATGCGCAAGCACTCCAGAAATTCCCACAGGAGGTTTGACTGAGTGGAGAGATGTCGTGCTTTATCCTGCCAGTAGGTAGAGCCAATGCACCACAAGCAAGAGTTCTCCAACTCCTAAGATGGTAAGGTTCCTGTGCCATATGTTTCAGATCATCCAAATAATTGTAATATAAAGACAATGTGAGTAAACGCGAAATGTATAAATAGTCATTTTCTTTACTGTAGGTACAGTTATTCAAAACCTAAGTCACCCATGTGAAAAAAAATAATTGCCCACCTAAATATAATAACTGTTTGTGCCACCCTTGGCAGCAACAACTGCAATCAACCATTAATGATATAACTGGCAATGAGAATTTGCATTGCTGTGCAGGAATGCTGGCCCACTCATCTTTGCAGAATTGCTTAAATTCAGCCAGATTAGATGGTTTTCCAGCACAAACTGCCCATTTAAGATCATGCCACAGCATCTCTATCTTTTTAGGGCAGGACTCCAACTAGACCACTCCAACACCTTCATGTTGTTTCTTCTGAGCCATTCAGTGGTAAACTTGTTTGAGTGCTTCGGCTTATTGTGCCGCAGCATAGCCCAACCAGGGTGTCAGACATTCTCCCTCAGGATTTTCCAGTAGAGAGCAAAATTCAGGGTTCCATCAACTATTGAAAGTCGGCGACGTCATAAAACAGCAAAGCAGCCTTCGACAATCAAACTTCTATGACCATTTTTGATTGTTGATATGATGTTCTCACCATAGAATGCTGCATTAGTTTTACACCAGAAGTAACAGGACTTCCAAAAAAAAAAAAAACTCCACTTTTCACTCATTCGTCCAAAGAATATCATCCTAAAAGTCTCAGGGATCCTCAATACATTTTTGGCAAATGTGAGACAAGCCTTTCTGTTTTTGGTCAGCAGTGGTTTTTGTCTTGCAACTGTCCCAGTGATGCCAGTTTTCCCAGTCTCATCATGGAATCCTGAACACTGACCTTAACTGAGGTAATTGAGGCCTGCAGTCCTTTAGTTATTAGAATTCTTTGACCTCCTAGTTGAGTCAGCAATGTACTCCTGGAAAATGTGGTAGGCCAGACACTCTTGGGAGGGTTTCTCCATTTGTAGATAATGGCTGTCACTGTGGTTTTCTGGAGTCCCGGAGCCTAAGAAATGGCTTTCTAACACTTTCTAGACTGGTGCCTCAACAACATTGTTTCTTATCTGTTCTTGGATTTCTGTTGATTGCGGCATCATGCGTTGCTTTAAGTTCTATTTAAGTGATGTTAAGATTCATCAGGGCAGTCAATGTTCATGCCTAGGTGCATTTAATACATTTAAATCCAATTATTAATCAAATTTTTTTATTTGGTTGATTTAGTAAGAAAGGGTACAATTATTGCCCACATTAGGCCAATCAATGTGAGATAGTTCTTTTCCTTCAATAAATTAGATCATCATTTAAAAACAGCATTTTTTTGTCTGCTCGGGTTATCTTAATCTAATATTAAAATTAGTTTGATGATCTGAGACATTTCAGTGGGACACATGTGGAAAAGTCAAAGTAATAGGGGAGTGGGCACATACCTTTTCACAGCACTGTACATAAATAATGGACTCTAAAGACCTAAGGTATGTAGGAATGGTTTGCAAAACACTGCTGAATTAATGGCTTACAATGTGAGGTTACTGCAGGCCTTTCATACCACCAGCATGTGGGTTTGCACATGGGTACGTAAGTGTGTGTCTAAGTGTGTGCCTGAGAGTGCATACACTACCGCTCAAAAGTTTGGGATCACTTGCAAATTTCTTTGTTTTCTGAAAAAAAATATATTTTCATGCATTTCACAAACATTTTTTTCCATTTCACAAACAATTAAAATGAATCAGATGATTTTCAAAGAATGATCTACATTTTTGCATTGAGGCCTATTATCAGCAACTGTCAGTCCTCTGCATCAATCTCCTGGTATGGCTGCTAATCCAAGTTAAGCATTTTATAAGGCTAATTGATTATTAGAAAACCCTTCTGAAAATGTGTTGCACAGCTGAAAACCGTTGAACTAATAAGGGAGCGCAAAAGGGCGCACAGCATTCTTGAGGTTGGTTTAGTATCTGAAGCATCAGCAGTTGTTTGTTTGTTTACAGGCTCAAAATGGCCAGAAAGAAAGAACTTCCTTTAGAGACCCGTCAGTCTATTGTTGTGCTTAGAAAAGAAGGCTATTCAATGCAAGAAATTGAAAATTTAAAATCTCTTACCATGCTGTCAACTACTCAAACTACAACTACAGCAGCTCAAACTGGCACTAACAAGGACAATAAAAAAGTGGGAGGCCCCGATGCACAACTGTGCAAGAAGAAAAATATCTGAGTGTGTAGTTTAAGACAAAGATGCCTCACAGGTTGTCAACAAGCAGCTGCGCTAAATAGTTCCCGTCAGACACCAGTTTCAGTATCAACAGTGACAGTGTTTTTTTTTTTTTTTTTTCGATGAAGGCAAAGTTTGAAGGACATATTCATCATTTTCTATTAAAATTGTTATTTCTAACTCAGACAATGTCAGCATGTTCTGCTCATTTGCTATAATTTCATGTGTGTTTCCATGGAAAACAAGAAAATTTCCAAGTGATTCCAAGCTTTTGAGCGGTAGCGTATATTGCATATATATATATATATATATATATGTGTGTGTGTGTGTGTGTGTGTGTATCAGTATTTGTAGGTGTGTATTTGTTGTATGAGTGTCTGTGGGTGTTTTTGCATGTATTTGTGGGTATAAGTGTCTGCAGGTGTGTCTTTATGTGTACGGGTGTGTATAAGTGTCTGTAGGAGTGCATTTGTGTGTATAAGTGTCTGTAGGTGTGTATTTGTGTGTATAAGTGTCTGTAGGTGTGCATTTGTGTGTATAAGTGTCTGTAGGCGTGTATTTGTGTGTATAAGTGTCTGTAGGCATGTATTTGTGTGTATAAGTGTTTTTTGGTGTGTATTTCTGTGTATAAGTGTCTGTAGGTGTGCATTTGTGTGTATAAGTGTCTGTAGGTGTGCATTTGTGTGTATAAGTGTCTGTAGGCGTGTATTTGTGTGTATAAGTGTTTGTAGGCATGTATTTGTGTGTATTAGTGTTTTTTGGTGTGTATATCTGTGTATAAGGGTTTGTAGTTGTGTATTTGTGTGTATAAGTGTCTGTAGGTGTGTATTTGTGTGTATAAGTGTCTGTAGGTGTGTATTTGTGTGTATAAGTGTCTGTAGGTGTGTATTTGTGTGTGTATGTCTGCAAGCGTGTATTTGCGTGTATAAGTGTTTTTTGGTGTGTATTTCTGTGTATAAGGGTTTGTAGTTGTGTATTTGTGTGTATAAGTGTCTGTAGGTGTGTATTTGTGTGTATATGTGTCTGTAGGTGTGTATTTGTGTGTATATGTGTCTGTAGGGGTGTATTTGTGTGTATATGTGTCTGTAGGTGTGTATTTGTGTGTATATGTGTCTGTAGGTGTGTATTTGTGTGTATAAGTGTCTGTAGGTGTGTATTTGTGTGTATAAGTGTCTGTAGGTGTGTATTTGTGTGTATAAGTGTCTGTAGGTGTGTATTTGTGTGTATAAGTGTCTGTAGGTGTGTATTTGTGTGTGTATGTCTGCAAGCGTGTATTTGCGTGTATAAGTGTTTTTTGGTGTGTATTTCTGTGTATAAGGGTTTGTAGTTGTGTATTTGTGTGTATAAGTGTCTGTAGGTGTGTATTTGTGTGTATATGTGTCTGTAGGTGTGTATTTGTGTGTATATGTGTCTGTAGGGGTGTATTTGTGTGTATATGTGTCTGTAGGTGTGTATTTGTGTGTATATGTGTCTGTAGGTGTGTATTTGTGTGTATAAGTGTTTGTAGGCATGTATTTGTGTGTATAAGTGTTTTTTGGTGTGTATTTCTGTGTATAAGGGTTTGTAGTTGTGAATTTGCGTGTATAAGTGTCTGTAGGTGTGTATTTGTGTGTATAAGTGTCTGTAGGTGTGTATTTGTGTGTGTATGTCTGCAAGCGTGTATTTGCGTGTATAAGTGTTTTTTGGTGTGTATTTCTGTGTATAAGGGTTTGTAGTTGTGTATTTGTGTGTATAAGTGTCTGTAGGTGTGTATTTGTGTGTATATGTGTCTGTAGGTGTGTATTTGTGTGTATATGTGTCTGTAGGGGTGTATTTGTGTGTATATGTGTCTGTAGGTGTGTATTTGTGTGTATATGTGTCTGTAGGTGTGTATTTGTGTGTATAAGTGTCTGTAGGTGTGTATTTGTGTGTATAAGTGTCTGTAGGTGTGTATTTGTGTGTATAAGTGTCTGTAGGTGTGTATTTGTGTGTATAAGTGTCTGTAGGTGTGTATTTGTGTGTGTATGTCTGCAAGCGTGTATTTGCGTGTATAAGTGTTTTTTGGTGTGTATTTCTGTGTATAAGGGTTTGTAGTTGTGTATTTGTGTGTATAAGTGTCTGTAGGTGTGTATTTGTGTGTATATGTGTCTGTAGGTGTGTATTTGTGTGTATATGTGTCTGTAGGGGTGTATTTGTGTGTATATGTGTCTGTAGGGGTGTATTTGTGTGTATATGTGTCTGTAGGTGTGTATTTGTGTGTATAAGTGTCTGTAGGTGTGTATTTGTGTGTATAAGTGTCTGTAGGTGTGTATTTGTGTGTATATGTGTCTGTAGGGGTGTATTTGTGTGCATATGTGTCTGTAGGTGTGTATTTGTGTGTATATGTGTCTGTAGGTGTGTATTTGTGTGTATAGCTGTCTGTAGGTGTGTATTTGTGTGTATATGTGTCTGTAGGTGTGCATTTGTGTGTATAAGTGTCTGTAGACGTGTATTTGTGTGTATAAGTGTCTGTAGGCATGTATTTGTGTGTATAAGTGTTTTTTGGTGTGTATTTCTGTGTTTAAGTGTCTGTAGGTGTGCATTTGTGTGTATAAGTGTCTGTAGGTGTGCATTTGTGTGTATAAGTGTCTGTAGGCGTGTATTTGTGTGTATAAGTGTCTGTAGGCATGTATTTGTGTGTATAAGTGTTTTTTGGTGTGTATTTCTGTGTATAAGGGTTTGTAGTTGTGTATTTGTGTGTATAAGTGTCTGTAGGTGTGTATTTGTGTGTATAAGTGTCTGTAGGTGTGTATTTGTGTGTGTATGTCTGCAAGCGTGTATTTGCGTGTATAAGTGTTTTTTGGTGTGTATTTCTGTGTATAAGGGTTTGTAGTTGTGTATTTGTGTGTATAAGTGTCTGTAGGTGTGTATTTGTGTGTATATGTGTTTGTAGGTGTGTATTTGCGTGTATATGTGTCTGTAGGGGTGTATTTGTGTGTATATGTGTCTGTAGGTGTGTATTTGTGTGTATATGTGTCTGTAGGTGTGTATTTGTGTGTATATGTGTCTGTAGGTGTGTATTTGTGTGTATAGCTGTCTGTAGGTGTGTATTTGTGTGTATATGTGTCTGTAGGTGTGTATTTGTGTGTATATGTGTCTGTAGGTGTGTATTTGTGTGTATAGCTGTTTGTAGGTGTGTATTTGTGTGTATAAGTGTCTGTAGGTGTGTATTTGTGTGTATAGCTGTCTGTAGGTGTGTATTTGTGTGTATAGCTGTCTGTAGGCGTGTATTTGTGTGTATAAGTGTCTGTAGGTGTGTATTTGTGTGTATAAGTGTCTGTAGGTGTGTATTTGTGTGTATATGTGTCTGTAGGTGTGTATCTGTGTGTATATGTGTCTGTAGGGGTGTATTTGTGTGTATAGCTGTCTGTAGGTGTGTATTTGTGTGTATAGCTGTCTGTAGGTGTGTATTTGTGTGTATAGCTGTCTGTAGGTGTGTATTTGTGTGTATAGCTGTCTGTAGGTGTGTATTTGTGTTTATAAGTGTCTGTAGGTGTGTATTTGTGTGTATAGCTGTCTGTAGGTGTGTATTTGTGTGTATAAGTGTCTGTAGGTGTGTATTTGTGTGTATAGCTGTCTGTAGGTGTGTATTGTGTGTATAAGTGTCTGTAGGTGTGTATTTGTGTGTATAGCTGTCTGTAGGTGTGTATTTGTGTGTATAAGTGTCTGTAGGTGTGTATTTGTGTGTATAGCTGTCTGTAGGTGTGTATTTGTGTGTATAAGTGTCTGTAGGTGTGTATTTGTGTGTATAGCTGTCTGTAGGTGTGTATTTGTGTGTATAAGTGTCTGTAGGTGTGTATTTGTGTGTATATGTGTCTGTAGGTGTGTATTTGTGTGTATATGTGTCTGTAGGTGTGTATTTGTGTGTATAGCTGTCTGTAGGTGTGTATTTGTGTGTATATGTGTCTGTAGGTGTGTATTTGTGTGTATATGTGTCTGTAGGTGTGTATTTGTGTGTATAGCTGTCTGTAGGTGTGTATTTGTGTGTATAGGAGTCTGTAGGTGTGTATTTGTGTGTATAAGTGTCTGTAGGTGTGTATTTGTGTGTATATGTGTCTGTAGGTGTGTATTTGTGTGTATATGTGTCTGTAGGTGTGTATTTGTGTGTATATGTGTCTGTAGGTGTGTACTTGTGTGTATATGTGTCTGTAGGTGTGTATTTGTGTGTATAAGTGTCTGTAGGTGTGTATTTGTGTGTATATGTGTCTGTAGGTGTGTATTTGTGTGTATAAGTGTCTGTAGGTGTGTATTTGTGTGTATAAGTGTCTGTAGGTGTGTATGTGTGTGTATAAGTCTCTGTAGTTGTGTATTTGTGTGTATATGTGTCTGTAGGTGTGTATTTGTGTGTATATGTGTCTGTAGGTGTGTATTTGTGTGTATAAGTGTCTGTAGGTGTGTATTTGTGTGTATAAGTGTCTGTAGGTGTGTATTTGTCTCTCTCACCTGCAGAACTCTTCAGTTCCTCCTTTTTCACTTTCTTTTCCTGGCGCAGTGAGATCAGCACTTGCCGAATACCTTCCTTCCTCCTCTCCAGCTCCTCCGTCTCTCTCTGGTACCTCCGCGCGTCCTCCTCCGCTCTCCTCTTCCCGTACTTCCCGTACTGATTTGCATCTGAGACGCAGGAGAAGTTTGCTCTCTCACTCCGTCACAGCGTCTCCCACGGTTCTCAGGTTATTTATAGAATCTGGAGAGTTTTGTGTCTACAACCCACTTTCACTCCCTCTGACTCGATACATCAGTCAAACTCAACTGGAACAGGTATCACTTGTCAAAAATAATGGGTCAAATTCTTGTCAAATGGAGAAAAATAAACCAGTAAACCACACTGTAAAGACTCTGCGTCTCTGTGGTCTTCAGCGAGCAATGAGGTGAAAATAAGTAAAATTGTTCCCATCTGTCAAAACACGGAAAGCTCTGACAGGCTTTCCTAGAGTGGATTTACTTTGGCGAAATTCCTCTAATTTTTTATTTATGTACAGTCCCAGCAGCAAACAGATGGTGAAATGACAAGGCAGTGGAGTGAAATAGATAAAACCTTTACAAACAATCACCCACTAATATCAGGTTTCCTGAAGCACTCACTCATATACTGTGTTCTGTCACCATGAAGGTTTTGTAATTGTACAGTGATTGAATTTAGAGGTAACAAATCCATTCACTATGAAATGTTGAGTTTACATGTGCCTTATAATATGGTGTGTCAACTTCTCCCATGGAACTGTGTTGATGAACTTCTGAGTAATTAGATTTATTAACTGGGCTTACAGTCTTTGATTTTACTGAAAAGTTACCGTGATCAGTTGAAACTACACTACAAAGTAAATCCAACATTCATCTCTTAGAGTGTGCCTGCAGACACACGCACGCGCGCGCACACACACACACACACATACACACATGCGCGCATTCCAATCGTTCAAATCTAGGGCCTTGTAATACTGAATATTTACAAGAATCCCTGACTCCCACACCAAACCCAGTCACAACTCAACACCCATGCAATGCTTACTGGATCCATGACGATTGATGGTAACTGAGGCCTTGACCTTTTTGGGGTCACCTCCGGAGGGGGGAGCACTCTTCTTCCCCAGTCCCCTCTTTGCTCCCTGCTCCTCGGGGTGCTGCTCAGTTTTAAGACAGAGGACACAAAACAGGCTGGTTAGGGAGGCACCATTATGCACCACAAATACAGGCCAGAAATATGGCAGTGTCAGGGTAATGAATATGGCGCATGAGGCAGGGCAGTTCACAGATGAAATCTATCACTCCCTGCACACTGGGGATATTGCACAACTTCATTAAGTTTCATAAGTTTCAGTTCAAAGTTGTTTGCTCTTAGCCCGTGGTTAATACTTTCAGCTAAACAAACACAGATTAAAGAGAGCGAGGCCAAGAAGAAAAGATGATGTTTTGTATGTTGAAGTCGTGCGCATGAAGACTCTTGGCTTTCAAATAATTGTGCTTTTTATGAAAAATAAAAAATATGCTGGCAGCCTAGTGCAGTATTAGATATTGTTTTTTTAAGCAGTTTAAAAGTGGAGCATCTAAGGACAGGGCGAACACAGCAAAAAAGTACTTTGAAACAGTGTTTAAAGGGAGAAAGAGAGAGGTGGTTGCGTTTCTTATAAAAATGGTTTTTGCTTTTGCTTATTGAGAAGATGAAAGGAACTCTCTGGAAACTGCAAGGATTATGGGTAAGAAGCAAAGAACACATATTCATGTAATTCCACACACACACACACATTCACACACATTCGCACACACACACACACACACACACACACACACTCTGGTACACATTCTTGTATAATCTCATACACACATATAGGTAGGGTGAGGCAACATTAATATTACATGGATATCATGATAAAATAAAATATATCATTGAGGATTTTGAATATTGTCATATTTTGATATGATGTGTTGGCGTTTCTGGTTTTAAAGGCAGAATTACAGTAAGGGCATTCTGTTCTTTGAACTTATCAGACTGTTCTATCTCTTAACTGTTTCTGCCTGGTCATTATATCCACATTATTAATGACTGTTTATCAAAAAAAAAATGTAAATATTAAGTGAAAGCACCATTAGTTATCCCCACAATATGTTTATTGAGGTATTCCATCAAAGGCATCATATTTGTTTTTGTCCATATCGCCAAGCACTACATATAAGCACACAAACTCATCATACACACACGCACACACACACACACACACACACACACACAAACACATCATACACACACACAAACACACACGTGCACACGCACACTCACAATAGATACTATCTGCTTTCAGTTACCCAAAAAGAAAGTCTTCCTCTGAATTATATTCCCTCCATTTTGGAGGAACATCAGATGTAAAACAATGAGCTAATTCAGTTTCATCAAACAGTTCTTGGGCAGGGAGATAAATCCATTGAGGTCAAATCACAGACTAAACCAGTAACACCAATCTCCACCCAAAAATCCAACCATGCCACTGAAAAGCAAATCTCACAAAATATTTCAGCCACACAGAATTTAATGTCTATTACAGATATTATTTTCGTGGTGTCCAACACCACAGCAGAACTGGCTCAAAAGTTTCAGTCATATTTCCTGCTAACATTCACAGCCTGAGGGAAATGGGAATTTGTGTTCCAATTCTAATAAGACGTAAGAAGCTAGGTTAATATAAATTCCCTTATCTATCATCTGGCTCTGAAGTGGACCCCAACAGTGCGATAACATCCTTTATTTACTTAAATCTTTCAGAGACCAGGCCAGAGCCCTTTCAAGTATTAGACTGTTTTTTATATTGAATGTTACAGAATAATTGTGCAAGTACCTGCCTGGTAGAATACATGGTTCTTGAGATTAAGATATCCCAGTGGTAAATAAACATGTAAATTAATTTTGCTAATATAGTTATGGATTCAAATTCTCATTTGTTTTGCTGGCATAAGAGCAGAGGAAGACTACACATTCATCCACATGACAGTGATTCTGACCTTCCTGCGGCTAATTCATTTCATCAGCCTGATAATACATACAACATAGTTCTTAAGTGTTTCCACAATTACTGTGAGTAAAAAACAGCTGTTATTTTTAAGAATATTAGCCAAAATACTCATAAAATAAAGCTGGCAATGCGTACTTTTAACCTCATACTCAGTGCTTAATTTCAACTTTCTGGAATGCTGAGCCAAGACAAAGAAAAAAATGTACCGTTGTCCTAATATTCCCGATTACACTGTATGTATAATGCGTCAGGCATGTTTGCTCATACCAGGATCTTCTCATACGGCACATCGTCATAGGTCCTGGAGGCATTGCCGGGAGATGTGGCCCACCTGAGATGAGAAGATATACAAGCAGCTTTTGAAGAATATAGTGTATGGGCACAGCATAAGCACTGACACCAGCTCACCCATTCCAGCGTAAGCAAACACAATACGAGCCCGAACGCTGATTATGTCTCTTCAGATGGAGAAGATCCATACTCAGGGTTTTTATTTGAGACGAAGCCAAATGAGCCAAACATTTAACACTAATGGTGCTTACTGCATGAAACTGCTTCCCAAGTCATGTAATGCAAGTAAAAACAGAGAATTTTTTAGACCAGACACTGCGAATGCAAGTCAGAAGGTAAACAAAGGCGGCCAAGCCTCTTCCTGGAGATCTACTGTCCTGTAGGTCCTAACTTTAACCAAATTACTTCAAAGCTTTTGTGGAGTCCATTTAACCCTTCCTACAGATAGCAAAAAATGGGTGGACACTTCACAGACACACACGGAAAATGAACCTTCGTAACTCTAAATATCAAATGTCTGACATTTCAATACAATTTTGGGACTAAAAGGTCAGTTTAGTGTGATAGGACAGACATTCAGCTAACATTTTCCAGTATTGCAATTCAATCTGTTTTACCATCAGAATTTTGTTGCACTTTTTATCAACAAAGTTGTGTGGGGTGCAGGGAGAGAGAACATATTACAAATTTCCAAATCATGGAGCAGAATTGCATAAAAATACCCTCAAATGAAAGGTGTCCTATCGGCCCATACTGAACACTTAATTCAAAATTCAATTACAGGTATCATATATTTGATCATATATCATATATTCCAAATTTTGTCAAGAGGTTTAGAAGTTAACTGAGCACCCCTCTTTGAGTTGTAATAAATTATCTTGGTATGCCTTGGCCAGAACTAAATGCAGTAAGACATTACAGGTCATCAGCGTAATTCAAACCTTGATTTTCACCCCAGCAAGGCACAATTTTTTCAATAGCCGAAGATTATGTGGGGCCACCATTTCATAGAAACAAGTTTTGCCAAATCAGGGTTGAAATCAAATCCTACAAAATGGCTGAGAGGGTCGATCACTGGAGGTAAAATGGAGGAGCATTACTGGACAAAAAGGCCTTTTCACCAGAAGGGAGCCCCACTCCATGACACCCCCCCAAAAATGACTCACAGGAAGGAATTGCGAGCCGCATCGCGGATGTTGGCGATCGTGTCCACGTCAACGTAGTCGTAGTGCAGGGCCTCCGGATCCGCTGCACATCCAGACTCTGCCAGCAGAACCCCCAGCCAGCGGCCCATTTCCTGAGAGCAGCTGGCCTGTGGGACGGACGGATGGACAGACGCGAAGGTCAGACGCTGCAGAAACTGACTGTGGCTCTCGAAGCCACGGCTTCAGTTTGGTTCAGAATGCACAGCAGTCCGCACACATGTCAAACATGCACACACATATACACACACATACAGTTAGATAAATGATCCAGCTCACCTCCAGTGCCAGCACTTCTGTGCCCCCCTTAAGGATGCGGAAGGCAAAGGGGTGTTTGGGTCCCAATCCTGGGGCCACATCGCAGTCCTGTAGGGCCACAGCATGGAGGTTACCCTGGGGGTCACCCCGTTCCTGCTGGAAGCACAGAAACCCTCCCCGGACGCAGCACCAGCGCTCCTTCCAGCACTGGTTCACCAGCACATTCAGATAACCTGGAGGGAGACGATAGAGGGTACTGTAGCCCATAATCTAGTGGGCTGGCTGTTCCATTGACATTCAGGCGGTTAGCAGCTCAAACCCCAGGGTAGCCCTAATAAATACCAGAGCAGCTGTTGGGCCCGTAACTGCAAATTCCACCAGGGGAAGTGAATTGGCCCAACTTAGTCTAATCAACTGTAAGTCCAGGGTTCTTGAACCTTTTCCAAAGTCATATTCTTGCATTTCTAGGATGTATTTTTAAGCTTTTCCTTACAGCTCTGGAAAATGACATAATTATCAAACAATTCGGCCAGAAAGCATTTTATTGAAATTTATTGAATTATGAAAGTAATTCAATTAAAGTAACGTAACAATTTCAAGCAGGTTCAAGCTTGCATTCAAAAAAACTCTTCAAACCTTGAAAACACTATATTAAAATTCAAGAATTTTCAAGGATTTCCAGCACCCATAGGAATCTTGAAAGTTGTTTTGGATGAAAGCATAAGCGAAATAACTAAGGATAGTCAAAGCTGGGAGTTAATCTAAATTAACTCCCGATTTCCCATCTGCCCAGGAAGATAACAGAAAAATTAGGCCAAAGAACGCATTTAAATATGTTTTACAGTTATTTCATAGCACATAACCCCATACTAGTACCTACTATATTAACTACATGTCTGTGGCTAAAACTTACCCAGCACATGTAAGGTATTTCATGATGGAGAATACACAAGCTGACTCACAAGTTTTGAGACAAGAGAAGCAAGAGGTTGAGGAAAGTGGGGTGCTCACCACAGCGGGGATTATCCTCGTCGGTATTGGGGTCTCCAGGGAGCGGAGGCTTCTTCTTAGAGAAGCTGATGATTCGGTTGATCTTCCGCCCCGCAGCTCGGCTCATGGACCCAGTCAGCTCCGATAAACCTCCCCGCTTTGCCTTCCCTGGTGAGAGACACAGCAGGGCATCATGGGCATGGGCACAGCTGGGCATCAACCCAGAGACATTATGGCTCTAAAAGCACACAGCAAAACAAAGTCTCTTTTAAGTTTTCAGTCTTGTGATGATAATTAAAATCTCATTAATTTTTTCTCTCTCTCTCTAAAGATGGAAATGAAAGCTTGTTTTGAGTTATTGTTTGCTTAATAAGTGAGCGTATCTTGGAAAAAACTGCCTTACCAAACTGACAGTTGGCTTCATTTACTAAAATATGAAGGGAGAGCCTTAATTACTAGTAACGATAGCGTCAGCTGGTATTGTTTCCACACCTTGTGAGTCAGTGTCTCTGTATCTGCGTGTGTGTGTGTGTGTGTGTGTGTGCGCGCACATGTCACACCATGGCTAAATGTAGTCCTGGAGACGCCTATTGTAGTAGGAACAACCAAGGAAGCAGTTTTGAGTACTTTGCCAGGTTTTTACATGCCTGCCTGACTGTCTGTGGACAGAATTTGTCATCGCTATTGCATCACAACCGTGCAGGATGCAGTCACAAAACTTCACAGCTGCGTTGGTGAAATCAAAATGAAGGCTGCGTCCGAAGGTGGGTGTGGTCTGACCAAGGACACAGGAAATAGGGGGGAAGCAAGAGCGGCAGGCGCAATGCCATCACAAGATAGTCCCTAATTTTGGGTATTTTCAGTTAATTGGATAGCTTTACCTTGTATATAGAGTATAGTGAACCCCTGTTCTTACTTGCTGATGCTTGATGTCAGAACAGAGAAATTCCCATGCCGATGTTTGGCAGCGGGAACACTTCATAAGGCACAGTGAGCCCAATGTCGAAATAAAAAACTCATTCATGCCAATTTTAGACTTGCAATCTTGTTTTCAAACGATGGGCCTGTTTTGGCTTTCTGTGAATAGAAGGTTAAAGCCAACTTTCTGAAATAGCAAACAAACCGGATAATAGTTATCTGCTTTCCATGTCAGGAGTGCACCACAATCAAACTTCCTCTGCCTCAGGCATAAGAAGCCATTATTTGGACAGGATGTTTTGTGGACCAGTAGCTGTCGGCATCCGCCATTTTAAAGACGTAGGAAGGGTTGTGAATGGCCACTTCCTCCCTTTCCTTGAGGACGGCATCACAATAGGTCCCAGAGCAGCACCTGAGAAATGACTTGAGGGAATCAGTGCGTGTGTGTGTGTGTGTGTGTGTGTGTGTGTGTGTGGAAGAGGAGGGAGGTTTTGGGGCAGTGAAGGCAAGCAGCATGAACTGACTCAGAGCTACACAAATCCTTGAGATTTCGGAGAGGCTGACTTCACACAGCTCTCTGCTTACAGATCTGGCACTGAAGGCAGTGATGAGGAGATACAGTGAGACACACCCAACCAAACAGACTAATACACACAGACCAACACACCCAACCAAAAACACATGCATGCACGCATATAGGCACATACACGCATATCAAGACATCAGAACACACATATGTCCGTGCACACACAACAAACCGCACAAGAACTTCACACGCACACACAGACACAACAACACACATAAACACGCTCACGAACACACACACACACACACGGGCGCGCGCGCACTTACACATAAGCGCGCACATACAAACACAAGTACACTCACGCACTCACCATGCTCACGGCTGTCTCGGGAGTGTCCAGAGGAGACCTCGCCTGTAGCCACACTGTCGGAGTCTGATGGGTGCTTATCAGAAGACAGCCTCTGCGAGAGACAGAAGTGTCACATTACGGCGAGAAACTGCCCAATAATGGCTGCACGCAGTGAAATAACGACACAGCCAAGACTATGTCAGCAACATGCTGGGCAGAGATCACATACACAAGGCTGCAGCATTATTCACCATAGTTACATTCTAGTCATACGTAAACAAACAGAAACACAAATGGATACAACTTTCGAGCAACAGTGACGCGACATGAGACCCACACAAACACTCTCCGACCGAGAAAAACGCAACAGAAAAGCATGTAGCTTTCAAAAGCCGCCGCAGTATGAAATCTGTTATTCAAACATTCTTTGTTTTCCCCAAAAATACAAGTTCTCCATCTAACGAGTCAAGGGAAAAACTATAATGTCAGCTTCTAGCCTTTTAACAACAGTCATTTTTTTTAAAATGATGTTACCTACTACTGCATTTGAGCAGTTTACTGGACAAGTTTTAATTATATCTGGCGCCTACAGAGCCACAAACTAGGCCCAGGCTGTTACACCCAGCGATTATGTTTACGCTGCTCGTCGACACAGAGCAGGGACACAGCAAAATAAGTCCCTTCTATTAAGTATTTAGGCCTTGTAAGAGAAATTCAAATATTTTTTGCTCATAAGTAGCCAAGTAGCCAAGCTTGAATTGTCAAATGTCAAATTTCCAACCCCCTCCAAATTTTGAAATTAGCAAAAATCTTGCCTCATAGATAGTTTTGTCTCCTTTCACAATAAAAAAAAGACATAGAGATAAGTACAAGGCTCAAATACTTTTTAAGATGAACTTAATTTTGTAATTTATGTTGTTTTTATGCATTGGAGAGAACAGGCGTTTCCGCAGTGGATCAGATGGGCGGTAATTATGCAGGGGTAGTCGGGGGGGGAGGGGGGTAGAAGATGCCAAGTGATTATCTTCTTTGTTTATTCCGCACAGTTATTTACTGGGACCCAAAAATGCACCCACAGTGGATTGGTGTGGCTTTGTTTGCCTTTCTAACCCCTCCTGGGCAGAGTCTGTAAGAAAAGCTGCATTTAGGCCCTTGATCTGCACTGCCAAGACCAGGACGGCCTGTCTCTGGCACAGTGCATGCTGGGAAATGTATGCAACACCAGGGTCAGAGTCCCAGGATGTGGCAGTGTTAGCATTGAGCAGCACTGCTCTTACTTTCTCCAGTTCCAACTTTCGGAGGATCATGGGGGATGTGGACTCATCCAAACCTACGGGCTCCTGGCTGCTCAGATCTCGAATCACCTGTACAGAGGCCCACGAGGGACAAAATACACCAGATATGTAATACATTCCTATAAATTACCTGCATTTTTTCTCTCTAAAATAGACTTTGACTGTTAAACAGAGTTACAGCACAAACCACACATATAAGGAAATACTGTAAACATGTAATTTCATGGTATTTTGTCTGCCATTCTGGAGACTGAGAATCATTTGCAAATTGTACACTGGACCCATGAGATTCTAAATCAATGTGTGAATCAGAGGAACAGTGAGTCTGCAGATCCCAGTCTGAATCAGTAAAACAACGATTCTGAGGTTCCCAGTCTTGGAACATGTGATGCTTTATTTTTCAATCAACAAATACAGGGGCCTAAGAGTCTGTTATACCTGTTTGATGAATATGTACTTTCACCAGAATTGAACTGAATCAATGCAAAACATTTTGCGGAGAGTCCGCAGTCAGTGCAGTGATAATAAGTGAGGCGGGCAGCTGCAGCCTCGTGTTTTTTACCCTTAGCCAGCGCTCTGCCTGCTCCTTGCTCTGGACTGCTAGAATCAGGGCCTCCCCTCCAGGCAGAGAGAACCGCAGCTCGTGCTTCTTGCGTCGGCCATCTTTGGGCACATAGATGACGTTGCACAGGTTCAGTGGCAGGTCGATGTAAGGGGTGTGGTCTTTGGAGCTCTTGTAACACTGCAACGGCAGAAATGTTAAAGTGGTGAGGTAAATAGAATGTTCTAAAGTGTGCATTCTAATACTAATGTAACAACTGCCACTGGTAAATGAGGGAGATCTAGAACACAGTCAATGACCCAAGGAAGATACAACCCCAATTCCAAAATAGTTGGGATGAAGTGTAAATTGTGAATAAAATCAAAATGCAATGACTTTCAGATCTCATGAGCCAATAAGTTATTTACAATAGAACATAGATAACATTTCAAATGTTGAAACTGAGACATTTAACATTTTTTATCCACAAAATTAGCTCATTTCAAATTTTCTGGCTGCAACAGGTCTCAAAAAAGTTGGGACAGGGGCCTGTTTTCCATGGTGTAGCATCCCCTCTTCTTCCCCATAACATTTTGTTGTGAGTGCTAGTAGCCTACTCGGCATTAGCCTGTGAACTAATTCACACTGTTGTGTGAGTCTGTAGTCATCAGTTCATACATAACATTACTGAAAAAGGCATACCGCTTAGATCAAGATGTTTTAAAATGCTCCACTCGCTTGTTGAAACTTGTCACCCACCAGGATTCTATTGTTGACCAAGAGAATTAACTTTATCCTTACGCAGGACACTTAATGCTAATAATGCTATAAGACTGAAAATTTTTGAATAGTCTACAAACTGCTGTGCTTGAAAGTTAAGGAGTCAAAATTTACTTAGTTAAATACTTTTTGGTGCCACAAGTCATCTGCAGTTTGTGTAGAGGATGCGAAAAGGTGAAAATATAAATGTGGCGGCTATAAGTTTTGGCACTGAGAACCTTGGTTACTATAGGTGCAACTATGCAAACAAGGTTTAACAATTGCCATACTATCCCAAATATATGTAACACACAAGGTTATTTACTCATGAGGTTCTTGAGATTTATCTAGATAATAAATATTCTGTGGCATATATCATGCTTCACATCTAAACAGTAGAGGTCAATCAGTCACATATTATATTATGAATAACTGTGCTTTCCCTTAACAAGAGAGTTACACAGAGTTCTGTAGAGTTTGAGAACACACCAAGGGCAGGACCAAAAATGGAGGCAGAAGCCAAGGAAAAGGTAATCGCCTTTGATCTGTAATGTGAAAGGTTATTCTTTACACAAATTCCAGATGCGCTACTCAACAAATATCCTCTCCCAGCAGGGAAAGTATTTAGTTTTTTGAAGCCAAGGCCACAGAAGAAACCTGACTCCTGGAGTGCGCTCATATGGATCATTGCCTATTGCCGACAGCAGTGTCAGAGATACAGCAACCACGCCTCACCAGCAGTCGGCTGTCACGGACTACGGTCAGCTGTTTGGCCCACTGGCCAAACCTCTTCTTCCTCAGAAGGAAGGCGCATATCCTGCAGTCCTTCACTGGGCCCATAGAGTTCTCCTCTGATGGCCACTGGTGTGTCTGTGTCATCTGCCGGGCCTTCGCTTCCTCATCTTCCTCGTCATAAGACTCGTATGAGCTGCTCAGGGCATCTGAGTCATTGTCTGAAACGCAATCAGAGGCACCACAGAACCACAGCACTTCAATGACCCATTGTATCAAAACGGCTTGTGGTTAAAGGCACAGTTACATGCGCTTTGCACACGATAACCCAACACAGCAGCCCTTTTCCTGGAGATCTACCATCCCATAGAGTTTCAATCCAACACTAAAGCAAGACTGATTCAATATATCAGCATCCAGCTAGTGCTTCTCCATCCAACAGGTATTTCCTTCAACACCACCTGATTTTCACCGCGAAATATGCATCCAAGACCGAGGTGACAAAATTTTGTTGGAACAAATACCTGTGGCAATCAGGATGTTCAGGTGAGTTGTGTTGCTCTAGCTGGTGTCTGAGGTGTGCTTTGTTAAGTTTGGAGTGACAATCAATCTCCAGAAACAGGGCTGGACAAAAAAAAAGTTCAGTGTATGCCTCTCTCCACATGACAGGACTTACAGGAGTTCTTGAGAGGGCCGTTCAGGCAGGTTGTGGGGTAGTTGTTGTCCGCATCTTCATAGTACCCGTCGATTGAATTGGGGGGGCTCGAGCTGTCTGGCAGAGGATAGAGTTCGAAGGTCACTCAACTGCCTGCCCGGCAAGGGAGGTGGAAATGATCAATGGATTAGAGCTATGCATTATAGGAAATGTAGTCCGGGTACATACTGCGGGTGGTGATGTATTGGGGAGATTTTCCTGGGCTGAGGGGCACGGCTTCCTCGTAATATTCCTCTGGAGGGGGCGTGGTTGGCAGGGGAGGGGGCGTGTCTGCTGGACTCTGAAACAAGTGCAAAAAAAAAAACAATGAAGATTAAGATCCCACCTCCACAGAGACTAATTTCCATTTTTCCATTCCGAGACAACACTATTGCACAGACTGCTACTTTAAAACAAGTGCAAAAATACACATAAAGGTACGCTGAAACAAATTTGCAACAGCTTTTGAGTTCCTGCCTGAAAAACAGTATAGGAACTTATCTTTTTCCCATGGGGTTAAACAGTTGTGCAGAAATAAACACTGGCATCATGGACTGGGCACATGTAGCATAACAGGCTTGGGTTAGATGCTCTAATCACATGACAGCAGATCAGTAATGAATACAGGAGCAGGCGTCGAAAGAAGCAATACAATATGGCACGAGTGTCAGTATATAAGATGGGTGATGTATAAATATCACATTATTGCAGCTTGTTACCGATTTTGAAGGGGGTGTTTCCTGTGTGTCTGGGGGGTCTTTTGGTTCTTCCGCAGTATCTTTGAGCTCCTGAAGGTCACAATCTGATAGGACAGGAGCTATTATATTTTGGACAAAATACTGATGATCCTCAATTATTGCACTATATTACATGACAGTGTTTTCATTACAGGTTTGCTATCTCAAAACACATTCAGCCGATTGAGGTTTAGGATGTTGTTTTGGACATTTCCTGAGGAATTGTAGGATGTTTATTAATATAAGGTTTAGCACATTACAAAAACATTACTTATCATTCCAATATTACTTAATGCAACATACTCTGTAGGGCAGTACTTAAATGACATTATAAGCTTGCTGTATCTCAGTTAAGTCCACTGAATTATGTTTTATTACAAGTAAAAAACTTACCAAACTCTTCAAACAGGGATTCTACAAAGCTGGTTCCATTTCCATAGAGAGAGGTGTTCACATACAGGTCTGTTCCATTCACTTCCATGAAACAACATTAAAAACGGCATATTGAAAAGGCTGTATTGAATTATCTAATGTTCAGTAATTTACATGGCTTTCATGATATCATTATTTTCATCCCACAACCCTAACACACATACACATGCACAAACACACACGCACGCATGCACGTACGCACGCACGCACGCAGGCACACACACACACGTGTACACACACACAACCCTTACACACACGCACGCACACACACACACACACACACACACACACACACACACACATGTGCACGCATGCAAGTCCGCGCAGCTACCCTTATTAGGACATTGTGTTGACTTCTATTCATTATGGACAGCCCAACCCTAACCCTAACCTTAACCAAATCATACCTGACCTTTACCTTCACAAAACCTCAATTCACACCTGACCCCTAACCTCAACCTTGACTTCAGAAATAAAGTTTGCCGTATTAGGACCAGGCTTTAGTCCCCATTAGGACTACAGGTCCTGACAAGGTCAGTGCTTATACTGGAAAAGGTCCCTAATAGGTCAAAAAAACGTGAACACACACACACACACACCACACACACACACACCAGGCACGCACGCACGCACGCACGCATACACACTTCCTCTGTCTTACCTGTAGGTTGTATCTGTTTCAGCAGGTTTCTGACAGAGGCCTTCTTCTCTGCAGTCACGGGGCTCAGGGCCTCGTGGTCCAGCATCTTTAGCAGTACGTTCAGCTCTGACACCAGGAGCTCCATCGCTGGTGGGGAACAAAGGTCAAGTGTCAGGGGTCTTTGTGATACCAATTACAAATAGTTTCCGGCCAATTAATGAAAAGCAAAATCCTTGTTGCCATATTGCTATAATTGTAGGCCTACATGCATCACTATAAACTGTACAATATAAACTATGCACTGTGCTGTACATTTCTAATTGACGGTACATCAACACAAAAGAGGAACTATACATTACTGGAGAGCGTAGGTGGGCTGAACGGCCTGTTCTCGCAATTCATGTTATGTTATGATATGCTAAGGTAACCACTGAGCATGCGCTACAGCTAATTCAAGGGTTACCTTAGCATGTATAGTATAGATTGCATCCTGTCTAGCCTCTTTAACTGTATAACTCACATATGCTACAATTAGAGAAAACTGTCAGTGTAATACAGATGCTAAAAAACTGCTGCAGCAGTTGCGAAAGGTACGTATAAATAGACAGTCTCTGCTCTAGTGAAACGTCACTGTTCCATTCTCCATATACATACAGGCAGAGTTGCTGCTAAAAAAAACAGCTCCTTTGAACATTTATACATGTAGTTCCATTTTTGAGAAATTTTTGAAGTGCAGAATTCAAGTCATGCATTTAACATTATACTGCTGTACCCAGAAGTAAAGTTCCCTCTCTGAGCAGCAAGCACCTCATATTTGAAACCAACTATTTGGCTGTCTGTCTGGGTAAGCTTCAAAGGAAACGGTTCAAAACTATACTGACAGCACTTCCAGACTTCCCACTGGAGGTTTGATTCCTACAGTAAGCCTAGATGCCCTCAAAATTCCAGGGAACAGCTGAATAGATGCTCCCTGTCAATCATCCCAGGACTGCGGTCTTCAGTATAACAACCGGAGCAATAGCCTGAATCCTAAATTAGCCTCCACATGCTCCAATGCCATTCCGGCGCACTAGATTCACACATTCCTGAAACCTTTAGGAATAGCTTTTCCTGCCGACACTGCAAAAACTTAAAAATAAGCCAATCTCGACAAAATTCATGTTCAAAAATTACTTTTATGACCTTGTCACATCATCGGAGTCAAATACTGTATATAGCCAAGAACGTGAAATGATTTTATGCATCTCAAGATTAGCCAATGGGATTAGGAAATGTAACTTGTCAAACAAAATGTGAGTTTAAAAAAATTTTTCTAATTGCTAGAGAAATAGAAAAGGAGAATTCAGTTCCATAAAAGAGAAAGACCTTTTTTATTATTTGCGGGGAAAATTCCCATTTTCGCACTTTTTCAGGTCTCCTATTTTCCAGAGGCAATTCAGTGCCCAGTCAAGTGCATCCGCTTGCTCAACACAGTTTTCTAGGCATGTGCAAACCTCACATAATTACATTTATGATAGCCTCCACTGTGTGAGGTTTAAAGCAAGGTGTGGAGTTCTGTTCTCATTTCATTCACTTCATAAACTCAAATTCCTCCGTATAATTTGTTTGTTTCTTTACATCATCGGGGTCAAAGGGAGAAGGTCATGACCTGGGTTTCGAGGTAAAAACATGACATCTCATTTATACCCAGTTAAAGCCAAAAGGTAATCTATGTTTGTGCTGTGATGTTACCACCTTATTACCACCTTATTGGGGCGGAAATTATGTTTTCACCGTTTGTCTGTCTGTCTGTCTGTGAACAATATAACTCAAAAAGTACAGGACGGATTTGGCTGAAATTTTGTGGATGTTTTGCCATTACATCAAGGATGAACCATAATGATTTTCAGCACGATCAGTGAAACAATATGGCCGCCACAGCAGCCATCTTGAAATCATGTGACATGCCATAACCCAACTTTCCTCCCACTCATGAAGACTTGGATTTCGCTGCCTTGGCAGAGGTTTGCACTCTATGAGTGCCTCGAGTATTTTACCTGTTTTTAATTCCTTCCATTAAACGGATGCCATTCAGTTTGCAAAATAATATATTTTGTGAACCATTCTCACTTTGATTATAGCCACTCTTGCAATTCATTCACTTTGTGTTTAATGGAACTTCTCAGACATGCTTCAGCTTCCAATTAAATCCAGCGCAATAACAAGATGGTTGAGAATACTTTACATTTTGAGCAAAATAATTGAGAGATTTAACTACAAACTAACAAATTTATGCACCTCAGCTATTCGAGGCTACATAGTACTAATACTAATAACATTTCCGGCCTCACTCTGTAAACGTGAATAACATCATCCAGTTAATGAATTCCAGACCACACCTAAGAAA
Organism: Gymnothorax reevesii; assembly: GCA_029721435.1. Lineage (NCBI taxonomy): Eukaryota > Metazoa > Chordata > Actinopteri > Anguilliformes > Muraenidae > Gymnothorax > Gymnothorax reevesii. The sequence continues at coordinate 17,075,773 of CM056578.1, read as the reverse complement.
ATAGTTAACAATATTTATTGCATTGAAAAAGCATGAAAATTTGCACTGATGAAGGATGGAATGGAGTTGAGTGGATGGAGACCAGGGCAGGATAGTGAGGAGCCCCAGGCGATGAGACTCAGGGTGGGGGATGCGCCTCTTCTTGGAATCATAAAGGCTCTTTAAAGTCCCACGGAGTGATAGGGTGAGATATGAATAGGAAGGAACGGGAGAGAGGGACGTCAAACGAGACAGATGAGGATTGTAGAATGAAGGCGATATAAATAGACTGGTTGGTTAGGACGTGGATGAATGGAGTGATGTTTTTAGCCGTGGTCTGGATCAATAACCAGCGTTTAATGAACTCCCTTAACTGTCTCTGTTTTGTGAGTAACAGTTACAACAATTCATGAGACCAATGATCCAAAAGTAAAATGAATGTGACATATAATACAATAGTAAAATAATCTTGAAAATACGATCAGAATGCTTTGTTCAGTCATAAAGTGGCATGGAGGCATTACAATTTGCACAGAGAATTGTTTTTTTCTTCAGTATCTCAGTATGAATCACAAAAAACGGTGCTACAATTATGAGACCTTCATCTGACAAAAATAGTCAGGTTGTCCAGCTGTTAACAAATTCGACAATATTCATCTACAGCACTGATCCTCAAAAACAGCTCTATTCTGACTGTTCAAAAAAAACAACCTTTCTGTGAATACCAGTCATCACCCAACCTTGCTGCATATGCACACAGTGCAGCCTGCATTTGTATAAAATGGCTGAAATCCCCACACAGATCACACAATATAGATGCAATAACCAGCAAATTCAAGTTGACAGTCTCCTCTTGGCTCCCTTACCCATTGTTTTTAAATTCAATGTGCTGAAGCAGCCAAAAGGCGAATAAAATGCGTCACTGTCCAAGTATTTATAGACAGCAGGGTACGAGGGGCAGGAACAGTGCAATACAGTGTCTGCTAAATGACTAAATGAATGAATGTGACCCAGAAATACAAGCAAGGGGGATTTCCCCCCGTCTGGCCCAAATGTTGACCCCCCCTGGACCCCGAAGGCCCTGTGGACAGACAAGATCCTCGGTATTGAGAGAGATGGAATTCTCCTCAGGACCATCTGGGAAACTTGGCACACTGACTGGGAGAAACGGGGAAAACCCAGCCAAAATCATCTACACCAGCACCAGCGCCTTCGGTCGTAGCGGAGCTAATAAGTAACCTTAGACCCTAGCACTCACTTTATTCTGTTTAGCTCCCCACTATAGATTTGAGACTCCAGCCAGACAAACAAAGGGACACCCCGCTCCTGGAGTTCCCCTTTTATAAGCAGGATGTAGAGGTCAGCCTTCATATTAGACAGTTGTTTGAGCCGCAGCCATACTCTTTTTCAGCTTCAGCATTATTTACTCAATCAATAAAATAATCATTATTAAAAAACAAATATGAGAATTATTGCGAGCCCTTTTCACCAAATTTGATTTACATCATCCGTTGGAGATTAAATCCATTTGACTGATTCAGATCTGTTTGTTTGAATTGTGTTGTTAGTTCATTATCGTACAAGTATATGAAAAAAAGTTGTGTTTCTGTCAACAAATTTTTGAAGCACAATCTGTCCCTCATATTCTCTTCAGTTACAAGAGGTAAAGACATTTTTGGAAGATTCTGGCAATGTTCTTCATCGCTTTTTGTAAAGCTCCCAGTGATGTGTATCAACTAATTTGATGGATGAATTGAATGAATTCTGGCCTCAAAGTTCATAGCAAAATCATTCGTTAGCCAGTTAGAAACTTGTCAAGTTGAGAGGCAATGAAATTCGACGATCAGTTGAGCATCTGTCAAAGACAAGAAAAGCGCCACTTTTTGAAAATCTATGTCCAAGCTTTTTTGATAAATAAGGTGCAGAACAAAGATGTAGCAAGTCTGAAATGCTGTTTTTGAAGTTCTACCTTCAACTCTCTATTCATCACACTGAGTAATAAAGGGATTCCTTAAAGTAGCTATGTAATGATAAATCATAAAATGGGCAAATGATACCTCTTCGGAAAGCTGAAGTCATGAAGATGATGAATTAGACACTTTCTGGACACTGTCAAATAGGAATAAAATAAAGGCAGAATTTTGAACACCCTATCAACTTGCGCAAATCCCCACAAAGACTGAGCAAAAATAACCCCTTTCTGGTGACGTAATTCGTGGAAGATTCGTGGGACACATGGTAAGGAAGTCGAGTGCATCGACAATCATCTGCCTATCGTAATTAATTCAATTCTTGGTCTTGTTTCATTTTATTTTTCTAGTGGATTAGATTCATGCTCATCAAAAAGCATGTTGTTGTTGATGACGCAGAGCACACTTTCCTGTAACATTTTGTTTTCGATTTTTTTTTCCAGTGCGACAAGCAGAAATGTAAAACTTTCCTTGACGAAGTTCTGGGTCATAAAAAGTCTGCCTTACTTTACCTCATGGAGAATAAAAAGTCCTTAAAACCTTTATTAAAGCGGTTGTTCAAATAATTATCAACATATATCTGAAGTTTTGAAGTTACATTGGACGATTCCTTGAGTACATCACTTGAATCCAAAACTCGGACAGTAGAACTGGTGTGTGACTATTTGCATCAAAATATTGTTATGTATATTTGGTTTCCAAGTCAAGCAGAGGTTGAAAAATTTCTGACATTTTTGGCGGGTTTCAACGTCTTGTTTGTAAAGTAATATCCACACACAATAGCCCATGTGTCCCAATTGCTCCTACGAGTGACGTCACAGCTCTTGGCCCGATTCTCAGTGCTGTTCAAGGATGATATTCGGGGTTGCTAAAAGTCCATTTTACATCCACGAATACTCTATTCCATTATCATCTTTGGGTGGAAAATGTTCATCATGGTTAGAGAGAGTATTGCATGCCCTTTCAGATGATACCAAATGCGACAATTTTTTTAAACGAAGTTTCAGATCAATACATGTCTGCCAGGTCCACAGCCATGCCAGAACACTCACCTGCTATGCCTTTGATTCATTGTGTCACATTTCATTACTGTTATCTCGCTGACACTTTCATCTACATAAATTTAACACTAATTAGTTGGCAAGGCCCTCTTTCAAGGGGACAACAGCTGCACTGATGGCTACACTGCGGCGTGGACCATTGGCCATTAGATTCCCAGTCAAGCACATTGGCCACTGGCTGAGCTGTTCTGCGTCAGTTGTTCTTATCCCTCTCTCGAGAGAAACCCTTCCCGCAGAGGAGCAGAATGTACTCGCTTTGACTTTTGACTGTTTGTTTTTCTTCCCTGTGCCATTGGGAAACTCTTGTTAGCAGCGAAGTGGAGTGGAACACTCCACAATGACTGAAGCTCTGCTCCCACGCGGCCATCTCTTACTAATGAGGGAGCGAAGAAATCTGACCTTCACCTCACAGCTCATACCTCAGAGTCTCAACATTCGTCCAACATTCCCTGCTCCCACCCAAACAGCTGTCCCACCCTATCAGAAAGATCCAGGCCAACAGAGCTCTTTAATTACCAACGCTGCTGAAGGGTTGTTGGTATCGGGACGAAAAAAAGTCGAATCAGTGCATCCCTATCGTCCAAAATGGCAACCAAATTCTCATCTGCTCTGGGCTGTTTGCAAAGATTCAGCAATTTGAGAAATACCAGTAACAATCTCTGAACTTTCTTCAGAAACCGCATGTCTGGCACAGTTAGCAATAAATAGGGTCTAACAAGTAAAACTGAGGTAACCGAACAAATGCAATCTTATCTCATAGCAGCCACACTGTGCATGAATCAATGCCTGTGTATCAATGTCTGTATGACAATGCTAGCCCATATCTGAGGCAGGAACAGCCAACAAATTTGCAATGGTTTGGACTGATGTGCTGCATCACTCTCTCCAAATCTCTCCATCTGTTACTGGCGGCATGACAGATTATCACTGCACAAGGTCTGCATTCACCTGCAGATTGCTCATCACGACTAATGACTGGACTCAAGTGATCAGGCGGCTAGGAACAGAGAGGCTGCTGGTATATATGGGAAGTGAGGCAGAAAACTTGGACCTGCTCCAGAAAATCCTGTTAGGGCAACGTAAAGCTGTCCTTTCGTCAGGAAGCAGGCTGTGACCAGAGCTTAATCTCTCTCCATGCCCTCTGACACAGTACACTTAGCGTAGCGCATACTACACGGGTATTCATCCTTATCCAGGCAGGGTGTGTGTGGGTGCAGGCTTTCATTACAACCAAGCAGTTACACACTAGAGGCTATGAATCAAGGTCTTAAGCTTGGACTCTTGAGGTTGATCAGTAGAATCAGGTGTGTCACTGATTGGTTGGAATGAAAGCCTTCACCCACACCGGCCCTTTGTGAATAAGGTTAAGTACTACCAGTCCACTAGTTTCTAAGTCACCCTTCTCCAGCTTATGAGAACTGTTTGGGCAGATGTTGCTGAATTAGCTTCAGCTGTTCTTGATTATTCTGTACTAGCCTGCTATGTTTACCTGCACTCTCAGAAAAAAAAGGAACTGAAAATGAAAAAAAAATCTCTGTTTTCCCAACTCCAGGGTCAGAAAGTAAAAGTCCTGTCCAATATTTTCCTCTAATCACACTCAATTGCTGATTGGCTCAGGTCTTCAGCCAGTGGGACTGTTTAGTGAAATGAAATGACTGTTTTTGGGTTGGAGAAAAACATGGAAGGAAAACTGCCTCCGGACTCCTGGATTTTCCATCTCCAGTACCCAGCAGAAACTCTCCATAATTCAGTTGTAACTTTGCTGAGTGAATCCTTTGTTCATTTGTACCTAGTAGAAAGTACTTGTGAGAGTACTGGGAGAGGTTAGAAACTGTAACAGGCTAGGTAAGCTAGTTAAGAGGGCGGAGTCAGTGATCGGGGGGTCACTGGACACTGTGGGGACAGTAGTGGAGAAGTGTATGGGGAGAAAGGTGCAAGCAATCCTCGATAACACCAGACACCCTCCGCATGGGATTCTGTCCACTCAGAGGAGCAAAAGATCGGAGCGGCTCCGCTTCAGGAGATCCTTCATTCCTGCTGCTATTAGCTTCTGTAATGATCACTATTGATTGGATTTAATTCGTGTGGGGGGTTTAACTCTTGGGCTTTTAGAGTACTTTTATTTTTATTTATATTTATTGTCTATATGTACATGCTACTGAAGGACAACTGAATTTCCCCTTGTGGGGATTAATAAAGTATCTATCTATCTATGAATTCACAAAAAGAATATTAGCCAGTTTCCCTTCAGAATACATTGAACAAATATGTCCCTTAGGTATACAAAAGCACCTCCACTGTACTTTAAGTGCACAAACTGAAAAGCCCGTTGTCTGCGGTTGTGTCATCATCATCTTTATCTGATTATGATACTGGCAGCCAAAACATGTTTCGGTGTTTCTCATGATTCAAGATTTTCTACATTTTGCTTACGCCTTATTGGCGTCTTTCATCACAGACTGATGCAGTAGGCATGGAAGTCATTACCAGCTGCGAGTCCCAGCAAGTAAGCTTTACGAAGCACCACGAGCCTCCACGCGTATGCTATCTTCGGTTATTTTGACAAGCAGAGGCACCAGGCACCACGTTATCTACTGCAACACTTGTGGCGGTAGTCTTTTCTCCAAAGCCAAGTGGGACTGGGGTGGGGGAGTCAGGTCAACATCAAGGTCTCTCAATGCCCCCCCCCCACCATCTCGCCTGGGAGAGGAACACATGTGGTTTGTTCTGATAACACCGGCTCCGCAAACCCACCGGCAGGACCGAAAGATGAAAGAGAGAGGGTTGAACGCCAGTCCAGCGAGCGCTTCAATCTGGATCTCCAGGCTACCTGTAGATTAGCCTCCCGCGGAGGTCTGCGGGCTGGGCCTCATGTAAACACTTCATCATGACTCAGGTCTGTTAGCTTAGCTCGGGCATTTGTTGTTTTTCCACCATCCCTTCCCCTTCCCACCGCCGTCCTCCGGCCCCCGCCAGATCAAAAACAAACCCTCCTAGTTATCCTTCTCGAATACCACCACCCCGTTCCGCCCTGATCTTGGCCGCTCGAAAACACTTGTTCCTGGGAGGGTTCCTTCGCTTGCTTCACTCTTGGACAGACATCAGAAACAAGGTTTTATTTCTGATCTGACTGCTTGCAATGCCAGGGAACTCCTTTCTGCGCGATTGTTGCTGCTTCTAATTTCTGAACTTTATCCGCCTAAGGCATGTTAAACCTTCCCCATCAACCCTCATAAAGGGGAGGCAGTCCTGCTCTATTAGAATTTTATTGCAGCATGCTTAGTTCTGCAATACCAGCTCAATATGCCATCCCTGAGAGGGTTTCAGTTGTAAACATGAAGCTAAATAATGTCAGCAACAAGATCTAATTCACAGGACTGCATGTTACTGGAGTTTTTATGAATAGCAGTTAGCAGGAAAGCAACACCAGAAAATCATTAACAGCACAGATTGACTAATTAGACAGTGTAAGCATCACACAATGTATGGTTTGTATGGTTTTGCATTTACAAAACTCTAATTGTGTATTATATCATGAAATTACCTAAGCTGTGTTTGTCGATGGTAATGACAGATGTGCCACATCACAGCTACACGTGCCTTCTGTCATGTTAACAGCCTCTAATTGGTTTTCTGGAATTGAATTCGAAATGACCTGTTTCTCTTTCCAAGCCACAACTAAACCCAAAAGGATAATTACTGAAGCCAATGGAAAATTAAAAAAAAAAAAAATCTGCAAATACACATGTACTTGCGCCCTCACACACACACACACACAAACACACAGACACGCACACACACACACACACATACCTGCGCACACAGGTAGTCCCAAACAGTTCTGTGAGAATAAATAAATTGGCCCTGATCAGTTCCAGTTTACGTACATGAGCTACAGGCATCTACTTCCACGCTAAGAAGTGTCCCATCTATCTCAGGAATACCCTTCCCTCCAGAAGTATAGAGCTCCCTAGAGAGAGGTGCAATAACAGTAGAGAATGCAGATAATTTGGCACATACCCGTGGCAACAGCAGAAGCGGATGAAAATCCCACCATTTTCCAAAACAAAGTGGGAGAGAGAGTTCCTCCAGTGCAGTGTTCCCCTGCGCTGTCCCCACAGCTTTTACACTCTGTGATGACAGAGGTGACACTTTACCTCTCTCTCGCTCTCCGCTCCTTCCCTCTCTCTTTCCCTCCTCTTTTGGTCTACTTAGAAGGGTTTCTGGGTCATGTAGGCTGAAGTGAGGCTCTCTCTCACTCCCTCTCTGCCGCCCCCCTCGCCCACCTTCTCTAGCTTTCTCCCTCCCTCTCTATCTCTTTTCCCCTCCCTCTGTCTCTCTCTCTCTCTTAATTCTTTTTTCCTCTGTCTCAAACTGTCTCTCAGTCTATCTCTCTCACCAATCTGTCTCTCCCCTCTCTATCACACACTCCCTCTTTCTACCTCTCTCTCACTCGCTCACACTCTCTCTCTCCTTCTCCTGTGGCATACAACCTGAGAGATGAGCCTGGAATGTACACTCTTTTACACAATCTCACATAATCTTCACTCCTGTGTCTGCATGTGACTCTTCTCTCCTTCTATCTCTCCTCCCTCCCTCCCTCCCTCCATCTATCTCCAGGCCTGGCTCTCCTGTAGATCAGTGCATCTGGTGTTCTGTGGGCCACCCACACCCAGCCCTTAGCCCTAAAGAAACAGAAGAGTGAATCTTCGAGGGATTCCAAAACACACAAAAGACAAGAATTGTTGATGTAAAACAAGGAAAAGATTAAAAAAGGAAAAACAGCCTTTCAGGCAGGTGGTTCTTCCTTCACAGTAAGAACAGAGTTAGGGAGGGGCCTCGTAATGAATTCCATTTCTGACTTGTAACACATTTTCACAGGGAAAACATCACTGCTGAAGTGTGTCATGCCTTATAGCTTTTAATGAGTCCTGTATCGGTGGCTGGGGCCAAAATCCTCCTTGGTTTCTGCGAGAGCATCAGGGCCCGTCTGAAAGACGAGGAAACGCACTGGACCAGAGGGGCGGTTGTTTTGGATTAGCTTAAACAAACACACATGGACAGCGATCCCTGGTGATGAGGTTTTAACAGAGCAGGGCCAGGGCATTATAACAAACCAGTTTCTAGGTCCTAATGAAAGTTTTTTTTCTCCTTCATTAATTCCTCTTCACATAAGGGAGCAGTAAAATTCTGCAATCTCCCAAAATCAAGTTTGAAGGCGACAATTAAAAGCCCTCAACAAATGTCACAGTATTGGATCCAGAGCAGAATTTCCTCATGATTTTACTTTGTAGCTTAAGACAATATGAATCTGTTGATAGATTCCTCTTGGAAGGATGTGGATCAACAGGCAAAATGACAGAGCTGTAGCCAAGCTAAGCGTGATGCTGGAACGACCAGCAAAATACATTTATTTCACAATGGGACCGTAATTTACATCCAGCTACAGTTAGAGTGGGCTGGGCTGAACTTGATCAATATTTGGATGGGAAGAAACTGACGTCATCACTGGTAACAGTTGTGGTTGGCTCAGGAAGCGGAGAGTGCTACGATTCTCTATCGCAATATGATTCTCGATCACAGTACCTCACAAAAGTGTTACAAAAGCTTACATGTGTAACAAACTTATGCTAGATGGCTTGAACATATAATAAGGCACATTCATACCGTGTCAACGGAAAAAGCAGAAGGAACACAGGTCACGCGGGCCATGGTCATGTTTTGAAGGAGAAAGAAAAGGTGCGGGATCAATGTGACTGAAGGAATTCAGTGGGTTGCGTACTGATATATGTAACTACAAGGAAGACGAGCAGCATAGTGAGCCACTCTACTCGTACTGCAGCATCATGGGCAAAAAAGGCCCCCCAGATACACACCTCTGCACGGCAAACAGATCACACCAGCTGATGCTCTTTCTTGTTTAAAAAAATGCTCCCGTGTGTGTTATAAAATCTATCTTGGGCAAGTGCGAGACTTAACTGAAGATGTGAGTTGAGTGACCTGATATTGCATTACATAACCATGTCTCAGTGAGTTATTTGAGGAATGATAAGAGAGAGAGAGGTCGTTAGAAGTGAAGAGCTACGTGCAAGAAGTACTTAAGTCACATTTTGCAAGACACCAGTATTAAAATCATTCTGAGACCAAAGATTTCTCAGACTCAGAGGAAGGACTCAGGGTGTGTTGCCATTGTCAAATTCACTAACCTTTACTGCCAGAGATACCCACATCCATAATGTTTGAGGAAGAAGTACATAAGTTCATGACTGTCCAATCAAAATGCTAGTATGTGTCACATGACTAGCTGTAAAAATTGTGACCATGGAGGCTGGACAGTTGGCTTCCTCTGTAAAAGTACTCAAGTCCAGCCATTTAGCAGTAAAATGCACTTATGTCCATGTATTTAGCAGAAAAAAAGTACTGAAGTCCAAAACTAATTTTCTTATTAACTATGTAGTACACAATTTTTTTTTGTCAAAATAGGGTTTGTCAGCTCTTTATAGCCCCTGGAAACACTAATCAGCTCCATCGTATGCTACCATTAAAAAAAAAAAACTAAACCTGCAGCATGTTTTGAAACCTTTGACCCCCAAAACCTCCAAAGTGTTATTTAGTGATGAAGGTACCTCTTGCACACAGGTGCAAGATATATATATATATATATATATATATATATATATATATATATATATATATATATATATATATATATATATAGAGAGAGAGAGAGAGGGAACACTAGATTGCTGATAGGGTATGCTCAAGCGAAGCATCTGTTCCAGTAGTGTATACACCCGGAAGTAAAATTTGCTCATAGACTCCTGTGGTGGAAATTCTTATTTCATAGTGTGTACCTCCTGAACTGTAGGTGTTGCTGTTTATATAAGGATTTACTTACTGTAACCTTCCGGCCCTTCCTCTTTGTTCACTGTAACTCCTCCCCTCCTGCTGTGAATAAGGTCTGCGGTCAACCCCGTTTCTAGGAGGTCTCCACCTAGGACTTTTGTCTATAGTGTGGCTTCCCGTGCACGTATAAACTAATATCAACTGCCTTGGACTGAGTGTGTTATTACTTATTGCTTACAATACTTAAAATACACAACCCAGAAGGGGAAATCCCCCACACTCCCTTTGATTTTCACCTACTTTAAAGGAGCAATATGTAAGTTTGTGGCCAAAACTGGTAATGCAATCAAATTCAACATAGTGCAGAGCGCAGTATCCCCTCCTCCTCTCCCCCAGACGAGAAGTTGCCAGCTCGGTTGCCGGATCCAGCCAGAACGTCTACTACACAGAGCTACCATGGCTACGTTTCAATATCACCAATGATTTGCTAAGACAGGGTTGTATTCAGTTCAGTTCAGTTCAGAAAAGATTGAGACAAATGACTAACTAACTAAATAACTAACTAATATTGGTCAACTTGCTCATCACTCTTCTGTGTGGATAGCCCAATAAAGTCCATACTGCAATAAGCATAAAGAATGAATGAGGACTCATTTGACCGATGTACTGTCTCAATTACATTTCAGTTCGCCATAATGGCTGCGCTAATGTTGGAACGGTTTCCACAGCGTCTCAGCATAAAGCCAGATAAACTGACTAATAATGCATTGCTAATGTTAGCAATGAAGAGCTGTTTTTATTTCCAAAACAATTTGTTACCTAGTCAATTCAATAACCCACCTGCATACGCACTAATGCATCATGAAAGAACATATATAACGTTATTCGACTGTAGTGAATATTTGAAATGTCCGGGCCTGTATGAAATAGAAGGCAGTGGCTACTCTTATGGCCGCCATAATGATACTCAATTTGGCTATTCTTACGTCCTTCATGCTCAGAGCACTGAATTGGTGAAAAAATGTAACATATGGGGTGCGTTCGAGCGCGTCTGCAAGTAAGCCAGCCGCGCGAGATTCCCGAAAAATTCGGCGAGAATCTTGCCGAAGTTGCACGATAAGCCCTCCAAAGCCTGCGATAGCTGCAAGATCCAGCAGTTATCCTGAGGTTTGGAGGGCTTATCGCGCAACTTCGGCATTCTTGCGTAATTTTTCGGGAATCTCGCGCAGCTGGCTTACTTGCTGATGCGCTCGAATGCACCTATGGCCTTAATTCGCTTGCGTAGCTTGCTAGTTGGCTAGCCTAGCTAGCCAACATTTTGGTGCACAGAATTAAATAGAAAACAAATTAATAAAAATTATCCATTATTTTGCCATCTCACTCAGCCAGAGTTGAACTGCGAGTATTTACGTTATGCTAAATATAACTGTAAGCTAGCTAGGCTAGAGAACTAGGTAGCTAAGCAAGCGAACTAACATTAGCGAGCTAGCTAGCGAGCAGTTATATTTGGTATAACATAAATGATCGCGGTTCAAATCTAGCTAATTGAGATAGCGAAATAATGCATAATTTTTATTAATTTATTTTCTATTGACATCCGTGCACCAAGCTGTCGGCTGACTAGGCTGGCGAACTTGGTAGCTAAGCAAGGGAACTAACATTAGCAAGCTAGCTAGTCAGAAAGCCTAGCAAGCAAGCAGCCAATTAGAAGCGCCAAATTGGGTCTAATGGATATAACAGGAAGAAGAAAAAAATGGCAGGTGGCTTCATCAAAATTTAAGTCCTGAATTCGGTGCGCTGCGCATCTGCAAACAGAAGGACGTAAGAGTAGCCAAACGAAATGGGCTGCCGTGAGAATGGCCACTGCCTAAATAGAATTAAGTTTGCCAAAGTTAGCTGAATCTTACCAGCCCAGGAGAAAATTAGCAACTCCAGCGTCCGTCTTCAAATTCTTCTCTGCTTTCAGCCATCACCATCTTTCAAAGGCATGTCTTATACAGATCAGTGACGTGCGGTGGAGGTTAGTTTGGTGAGGCAGAATCCTTCCCTTTGCTTGTTTAGCAATCACACGATTAACTAACTAGTTTAGTAAGAATATTTGACAGAATGACGGGCCAGTTAAGTTTCCACGGCGTTATTACTCAGTATATCGAACCTGAAATGCTCACTTGACAGCAGATTTGCGCGTACTTGCTTACAGGAAGCTGAAGCAAAGTCATCAACAAATATTAACACTTCCGACTTAAGCGGAGTTCAATGCTTAATCAATAGCTATACAATGTATTCACCTTTAAATACGCGCTTTTACACCCAAACAAAAAGGGGGCGTTTATTTTCAGTCTTCTTTCGTAATCCGATTAATAACAATATACAGAATTACCGAGAGCCGAGAATTTTTCCTAATTGATTATTCCGATTTTCATCCTTGCAATCTCGAATTGCAGCGTATACGTGAATGAAGTCATGATCTCCTCTATCAGTATCAGGCTTCCTATAGGCTTGGTCTTAATTGTTTTCATTGTCAATCAAGAATAGTACGTGGGAACAGGTTCAGAAAATCCAGAGCAAAAAGTTTGGGTCACTGTCACACCTCACCGCATGCCTCCTGTAAGCAAATACTTGCAAATCTGCAGTTTCGTGAGAATTTCAAGTTCAATGTAGCCTACTGAGTAATAACGCCGCGGAAACTTAAATGGGCCCGTCATTCTGCCAAATAGTCTTACTAAACTAGTTAATTGTCTAATTGCTTATCAAGCAAAGGGGAGGTATCTGCCTCACCAAACTAGCCTCTGACTGCACGTCACTGATACAGATCCGTCTTTTGTTTCTGACTTTGTCACGACGTATTTCGGAATCATAACGAGGCGTTTTAGGTTTAGTAACGTCAGACATTTGTGCTCTGAAACACTGGTTGCTGCAGCTCAGTGGTAACTAGCATCCTGGATGCCGAAACGCTACTGACTTCGTGATTGGGAAATAGGTGAAGGGCGGCGCAACCGGCCAAAACACAAAATGAAAACATAAACATTAGTTGTGGGCTGCAACTTCGGTTTTGTAATGAGAATATTCTGGCTGGACTACTGTTGTCAGTGATATAAGTATCTGAAATTAACATCATTCCTTAATGTCTGGTGATATATCAGGGCCATTTCATGTTTAATCGGCATGCATTTCTTACATATTGCTCCTTTAAAATTACATTTTCAAAAACACTAGTGAGTGAATTGGTGTTATTTTGGTATGGCGGTGTAGAGCAACATTTTGTCTCCCTAAATATGCGCTTTTTTAGGGTGGTGGAAGACGCGCATTCACGGATTGGAAGACCAAAAATGTGACTCGACAGCAATTAATTAATATAACAAATCCAACGTTGTTAAACGGAAGTGCAAGTTAACTGGAGCTACTTCATCAACAAGTTTCACCTCACCGATCGTGGGGATGACTTTTGACAGCCAAGCATTTCTCTCCTCCTTGTCTCTCTGAAATCTGGGGTGCATTTACCAAAAGCATAGTTGCTAACCAAGTCACTAACTTACATAGTTCGTCCATTCTAAGTCAATGTAACTTACAACTTTGTAAGTTAGCATCTGCGATTTCGGTAAGCGCACCTCTATATAGAAAGACAAGGCAACTTTTCCATTTTAAATATTTTGCTGGTAAGAATTATTGCTGTTGAATTTCAATTACAAGTACAAGTTCACCACCTCCTTAATTTTATTAACTGCCAAGTCAACGTAGTTAGTAAGTTGGTGACCGTTAACAATCGTCTACATTTGCTTTTAGTCGGCGGTGTATTCAAGTCAATGGACTGACTAATTAGCTAGCTATCATGCAAATGCAACTTTCTCCATTAAAGTAATAAATGCATTTCTACGATAACTTTCGCATGAAACGTTTTACTACCGCCCTTCGCATGAATATTTTTACAAAACGCGGCCGCACATGTTTGAGTTGGGGGGGAGGGGGTGGGGGTTGTGAGGGGATTCTACTTAATTTAATTTAATTTAATTAAAAAAAAAATGTATTCAATCATTTATTCTTTTTTTAATTTCTCCGTGTACTGCACTTTGCGCTACATTTTACTGTATGAAAAGCGCTCAATAAAAGAAGTTTTGATTGATTGATAGTTTGAGAGGTTGGGTGTATCAATATGGCGGGCAGGTGCTTCACTTTGTGTAATGTAAATATGTCATCATCAGAAAACTATATGATAAGAATGTTCTTCAGTGATAATTCTTTTTTTTTTTTAAATTTGGCATCTCCAATCCCACCCGAATCTGGAATGCCCAATTAGTGAACTATGTACAAAGCTTGCTCGTATGCGACCCCTTGCTGCCAACTCAGGATAGTGAAGACAGTTCACGACTCTCCTCCGAAGCACGTGTCCGTCAGCCACTGATTCTTATACACTCATTGATCGAATCTTCATAAGTTACGAACGAGGGCGGAGGATACCCGGACGTGAACAAACCCAGAGTCTTCCTGACGAGCGCCCGTCTGGCCAACAGGAGGCGCTGGAGCAACGAACAAAGCTGTCGCTGAACACCCAAATCCGGCAGTCCCTTCCCAATTTGAAACCCTGTAGCGCTATAGCCAATTGTGCGCTACTCCGAAAAGGCTGCCGACCCCTGCCGGTGGGTACGCCGAGGCTCGAACCCGCGACGTGGTGATCACCTCTGCACTGCAGAGCAGTGCCTTAACCATGTGAGCCACCCAGCAGCTCTTTCAGTGATAATTCTAAGGCTGACGTCACAAATGTTTCCGGTGACGGAAAGTTTCACAGGAGTTCACGGGAGTTCTAAAACACTCTTTCAGCATCTTGAAAAATCATTTAGAAAACCTTTTGAATATGTGTATACTGATGTGGGCCTGATGTCCGTGAGTGACATCCAGCAAGAACACACTCCAGCTCTGATAAAGGGCTCTGTACAATCTTCTGTAAACTTGCCTGTTCTCTCACGAGCTATGGAATGTTTGAGGGGCTGACCTGGTATTTCTTAGCCAGTTTTACGGCACAGTGCTGCATGCCCACAAATCACATCCTCAAGAGTATACAATGAGAAGGAGCAGGGTCAGCCATTATCTCGCCATTCATTAGAAATGTCCTCCCCACTCACATTCCACAACCATGCTCATTTTTTTCCATACTGTTTTGTGTGCTTTTTCATTCAAACATTCATTCAGCAAGCTGGGGAAGGAAATCAGAGAACGAACAGAAAAAGTAGAGCAGCCAAAAAAAGAAGGAAGTGCGGAGGAGCCCATAGGAAGGATGGAAGTTGGAAGCAGAGGGGGGGGGGGGGGGACAGAGCTGTGGGACAGGATGGAGGTGCAGTATAGAATTGGGGTGCAGTTAGGTTGTATTACAATGCTCTAGAGACAAAAGGCGATCCTACATGACAGTCTACTTCAGCATGTGTATGAATATTTGAGCGTGCTTGTGTGCAGTGTGTTTTTGTGTGTGGTGGGTGAGTTTTTGCCTGAGCATGTGTTTGTGTGTGTGCATACTTTGTAAGTATGCTAAGGCATTAGTGTGCGTATCAACAGTTCATGCATATACAGTGTGTGCGCGTGGGTATGTGTAATTGTCTGTATATGAATGTATTAGTCTGTGTGCATGTGTGCGTGTGTGTGGGTACATGTGAATGTGTGTGTGAGTGAGTGTGTGTGCTTGTGTGTGTGTGTGTGTAATCAGTTCTGTCAAAGCAGTGCCTCTCCCTGTTTCATTAGCCTCTCCTGTTCCCAGGCAACACCCAGCACCTAGGGACAGCTCCACCCCAACACAACAGTGCATGGGGTCACCCCCCACTCGGACCCCCCGGACCCAGCTGCGATTGGTTCCTACATCATTCCACCCACCTCCACTCATACAGCCAGGCCTATGGAGTCAAGGCCTTCCTGTGACCTTTGACCTTTCCTGCAGTGGAGTAAATTCAGTCACAACTTTTGGAATTTTGGGTGTGACCATCAGATCTGTTCTGTTCATCATCAAATATGCACACACACATGCACGCACACACACACATGCGCATGCGCACACATACAATTTCATTTTCCAATTCATCTACCAACGCCAGAGTCTTTCAACTTGTGTCTGCAACATGCCAATACTTCGTGATGCATTCCTTCTGCAGAATGACCATCATGGGATCACAGGTAATTCAAAGGCCTGCAGATATTATACGGCACAGTACCCCACTCCACGGCAGAATGAGTCTCCACACACTACTAAACCTGAGCGCCCCCTCGATGCTATTTTTACCCAAGACACTTAGTATGCAGCAACCCACTTTATGACAGCCCTTTCACAACATCTTCATTTCGAAAAGAGAATCAAAGCCACTTTTTATTGGTTTAAAAACACAAACTGGACAGTGAATACTAAGTGGGAGAGCTTTTCACATGAGAATATCACTTTTTTAAGAGCTGTTTGCTCAGGGTCTTTCATGCAGAACAATGCTGTATTGTTCTTGCGAGCGCCAAAATTAGCAAATGACGTAACTGACCAGAAAACGCATAACACAATACAACATGATGAATGGGAGTGAATTTACTGAAAACAACACTGAGAACAAACAAAGAAAAGAAGCGAAAACCTCAGATATGGGCGCGTTAAAAGCATAGCTTTGCCATACAGTCTGTCCAACTGCATTATGGGTGACAGGATATGTCTCCCAGTTGTGGGTTTCCTGTCCGGGCAGATGATAGCTCTCCCTATCAGCTGCCGTCTGCTTCCTACCATCCCTACTCCAAACCCCCCTCTCCAAAAAAAAAAAAAAAGCTGTGGCTCTTTTTGTTCTGTATGTACCCCAGTCCTCCTCAACATGTGCAACACAGCCGGGCTAATTTTGTCTCTGTGATGGTGCACCACAGTATTATCTTCTGTCAGTCACTCTCTTGTTTTCCTCTTCAGAACTGCCCATTACATCAGTCTGTTGCACCAGGATGGAGGCTTTGCAGGGATGAGAGGGAATTACAAAGATCCCCCTACATTGATTGCACATTTTTTTCAATACCAGTACCAGCCAGTGGGGAGATACCACAAGGCTGTATGCACAATTACTAACAATTTGGTAGAGTAAGACTGCATGTTATGGACTGCAAGAGAAAACCAGAAGAATTTATCCTGAGGACCGCTCACCTGAGTGTAGCTATGATGAATACCTGAGTGAGAGCACATTACAGCAGCTGAGGGGTTATCTGTTAGAACACTAGTCCCTGCACTGCACCATCTATGTCGAAACGCATTCTCTTTCTGGCTAGGACTGTGGTGTCTTTGATTGACAGCAAAGAATGGTATAAATTATGAGCTCATTGTTAAACTAGAAGAGGAGGGGAATTCCTAAATGCACACCCAGCAGTATGCACACTCAGGACGGGGGCAGTCTTGAAGGGGGAGATCACAGGGTGTGTGGGTCAAAATGGTCGCCAGGGGAGCTGGTTATGTTGGGAAGAGAGGATGACATGATGCCGTTAACTGTCGGCAAAAGTCACTGAGGGCGAACAGGACATGGACACCCCAACTCCATTCAAACAAACACCGGATGCATGACAGAGGAAGACAACTCATCGCCGCTTGAATATAACTTCCTCCCCAAAACTCCAGCACCTCCGCACATCCTCATCGGTGATCATGTATGAATCTACAACTTCTCTCTCAAAACCCTCAACACTGACTGAGGGCATACTCTTAGTCAAGAAGAATATGATGCTCCAGTACTCAAGAAAAAAAATAATAATAAAAAGAAATAAAAATCTATATCTTCTTACTTAGTGGGCGATTTGCATAATTTCACATATCTTCTCCGAAACCACCGTGAATAATGAGTCTATTTTCTGCATACACCAGTTTTACTGTGTGACATAGATGATGCGCAATGTTTCAAACTAAGTTCTGAAGTGAAAACTGCATTTTGAAGCCGTTTTTTCAGGTAAAACCAACTAATTCAATCAGCCCTCGCCTATAGCCCCTGCGTACCACAGGAATCGGCTAGTAATAATATTTATTATTATTACCTCCATTAAGGAGGTTATGTTTCCACCCGTGTTTGTCTCTTTGCCTGTTTGTCTGCCTGTTAACAGGATGACTCAATAAGTTATAAACTCATTGGCACAAAATTTGGTATACTCTCAGAAATAGGGGTACAGCAGGAGTCCATTTCTGTTCCCCAAGGTATTATGTACCCTTTAGGGCTAATTATAAGACCTCAAGGTACCTGTGTGAACCTTTTTAGGTTCTAAAAGGTACTTTTATGTTCCAAAACAAATGGAAACCCACTTCTAAGGTACAACAGGAGTACCTTTGAGGGTACTGCCCCAGTGACAAGCCTTGGTTGGCATGGTGGAGGTATGCGCTCTACCAAGTGCCCATCTACTTATCTCCACCAAGGAGGTTATGTTTTCACCCCTGTTTCTTTGTCTGTCTGTCTGTCTGTCTGTTAATAGGAAAACTCAAAAAGTTATAAACACAAGATTTGGTAGGATGATAAATGGTAGTTCAAGGATGAGTTGATTCATTTTTGGAAGAGACCTGGAACATATTCAGTATTCTGGATCCAGAAGAATTAAAATATATCTTTCTAATGTGGGTCTGTGTGATATTCCTGACCAGACAACTCAAAAAGTTATGAACAGTTTGGCAAGAAATCTGGCAGGATGATAGGTGGTAGTCCAAGGAAGAGTTGATTTAATTTTGGAAGTGATCGGGAAAATATTCTGTAACCAAAAGATGTATAGCGTGGCGGAGGTATGCGCGCTACCAAGTGGCCACTACTAATAATTATAATAATAATTAATATTGTTATTACTGTTGTTGATGTTACAGTTATTATTTCTGAAGCAAACATAGGCACATCAGTAAAACTCAAATGAGATATATACAAAAAAACAAGAATGAAACTGTTCAAACCCACAGCGTGTCTTCTACATTTATCTTAACAAGCGTCCCTACCGAATGTCTGTGGCTGAGTGAGTGACTGAGTGAGTGAGTGAGTGCTGTGTGTTTGTGGCCACACGTTTCAGTATGTACTATGGCAATTAGTTGCTGCATGCTGAGGGAAAAAGTCAATTTAGTGACCGTAACACAAAAGAGAAACGATTCAGAACCATCGCGAGGCACAGGACAAAACCAGAACGAATGAGCTGAGAAAGTACCAGTTGGTTAACGTGGCGGTAACTAACATGTAAGGGTCTATGAGGTGGCCATCGCCAAGTGCCTAAGGTGCTCGACTGGAAGAGAAGTGAGAATCGCTTTACTAGAGGCGACACAGCACACCTCACTGAGTGACAAGGCATGAGGCAAACAGGAAGTGACACGTGCTGTGTCTTGTCTCAGACCAGTAGGCAGGTCAATGCTTGGGCTATTACTCATTGGCACTTTTTCACAGGCTTCCTACCTTTTCTTTATAGCTTTTACAGCAATTTGCTCTACCCATCAAGGAGGGAAAAAAAAAGAAGAGATAGAAGGTAGAAAATACGGGGGTAGCAGATAAGAATAGGTAGATTCGCTGGTCAAACATTCACCGCATATTTCCTCACATTACAACATTCCATAACTGAAATAAGGGTTTCCATTTACCTAGATGATTCAACGGACTGGAATGACAGCAGGCCTCGATCGATTTTTCCGGCCAGGCGTAAGGTAGGAAAGAAAACAGGGAAGAATAAGCCTGCTTAACTGCTGCTGTATAGCTGTCACTGCTCTGATTTCCACTGTGAGCCGCTCAAGGACAAAACTTGCGTATGTGCACCGTACACAAAGGCCTGCTTCAATTCCTCCATCACCATTCATCGCATCATCTTTCCAGGCCCACATGACCTCAGACCTCAGCTATGTCTCATTAGAATGCGCTTGATATTTGAATTTTATTTTTATAAAGGGACAAAGCCGGCCTTGTGGACAACCGCTGGCCATAATGAATGAAGAAAGACTGACGGCATTGTTAGCCTGGGTGGATATTTATAGAAGAGAGCCTACGCTCAGGGAATAGAGGCACGAGGAGGCGAGATGAAGATGGTGGGGGCGAAAGAAACATCCATAGCTATGACCCTTTGTCTCATCTTGCTGGCCAATCAAAAGAGAGCTCTGACCCTGTCTGCTCTTTGTGGCCAATCAATAGAGAGGTCTAGCCCTGCCTGCCTTCACCAAAGAATATAGGGTGCGTTCGAGTGCGTCTGCAAGATCCTGCTACTATCGCATAGTTTGGAGGGCTTATCGCGCAACTTCGGCAAGATTCTCGCATAATTATTTGGGAATCTCGCGCAGCCGGCTTACTTGCAGAAGCGCTGAAACACACCCATAAAGAGAGCTCTGAATCTGTGTCTGTTCTCATACACCAATCAGAGAACAATGAATTCGTTTCTGCGCCACATGGCCAATCAAAATAATTTCCTGATACCAGGTTCACTCTTACAGGTCAATCAATCAAGAACATTGACCCTGTCTGCTCTTCGTAAACCAATTCAGATTTTTTAAACCCTCTGTCAGCCCTCACAGCCAATCAAAAGAAAGCTCTGCTCTTAATAGAACTATCAAGCATTTACTGATAAGGGCAACTCAAAAAACCCCCGCTACTATCACAATCCAGCAATAGCTATGGCTACAGTCATCATGGCTTGTTGCCAGCAAGTGCCAATGACATGATTATAAGGGTCTGCCCTATTTGGAGCTGTTAGCAACAGGTGCCAAGGAAGAGATGGAAAGTGTAGTGTCCATTTGTTGAAGTGTTGGAATAGTCAGCTATTAACTGAATAGCAACCAATATATCTTGAATTCCTGGGACAAAAATAAAAATGAATGAGAGCCCATTGACTCTCAAGTTCAGGGGCACCAAAATGTGCATGTCTTAATATGACTTCATGTATTTCATGGTAAAAGGACATACAAATATGAAAATAAGGTTATTATAAATGGCTCCAAGTATGCCTAGATTGCTCCAATTTATGATTTTTTGTCCACTTATGGCTTCAAAATGTGTGGACATATCTCTTTTACAATAATTGTCACTGTTATTTCATCACATTTTATGGCTGACAGCTGAAAAAATGGTATTTGTCACTGAAACCACAAAAATCACATTGACTATCGAAACCACTAGTGATTCCTAACATAAGAGTCCCTTATTATGCTGTTGCTTCCATTTTTGGAGTTGCTTCGAAATACTAAGTTCAGGTGACATTGAGATCATGTCGCACTTGCCTGAGAGATTAAAAAGGCCACTGAAAACCACCTGCATTCTAAAGAGGGAGCTGTCACACCGGTGCAAACTAAGCCAATCCCTGTGTCTCATGCCCATGTCATGAAACGCGCTTCCAGAAATATGACTGCAATACAGTGAGTCTCCAACCCGCTCAACTGGGTTACAGTCAATCCACAGCCTCTCAACCTTACATGAAAATGCAGGTGCACTGTGCTTCCGTTCTACACAACTAGCACTCCCACTGATACAGATGTACATTACCTGAACCAATTTTGGAAAAATTCATTGTTGAAAGACTAAAAAAAAAAAACAACAGCCTCATCTGGGATCTGGCTCAGTATGCGAGATGTTCTCACAAAGTCAGAGATTCTCAGCTGGATCTGCATCAAATCGAACCCAGCAGGGCAGATTTCAGGCCAGACTCCATGCAGATCTGACCCAGGGAAGCTGGTTATCTGGGTGAGAAATTGGCGCTTAAAGTGCATGAAAAAAAAGAATAAATTAAAAAAAAAACAGGAATTGGTATGTCAAAACACATTTTAATGATAAAAATTCAAGGTTATATTAAACGTGATATCTAGTAACTGTGTATATTTAGAGTGACACTTTTTTTTAAATTGATAGATTTTATTCAGATTTCTAAAGGCCAAAGACATTAAAACTGTTATTGAGCAACTTTTAGTGATATTTCCCAGATGTCTGGGGGGGGGGTGAAGAACATGATGCATTTCAGTTCATTCAGAGGTAACAAGAGAGCCCTACGCACACTCCCTTCTCTCAGGGTATGTACTCTCCATGGCCACCCAAACTCACTCACATTCTCTCTCTCGCTCTCTGTCTACCACACAAACCCACACGAGTTCAGGCAGGACCTGCTGACTGAATAGAGGAAAAGAGGAAGGAACTGTCGCTATCCTGCCGTCCTTGAGTTAATGAAGCTCAATGGCATTCCTTTGTTACTACAGCAACGCTCTTTAATGATGTCATAATTACTCACAAACAAGAGTCCACCGGCCACAGATGATATTAACGGAGGGAACTCTGGTTGTCAGAGGAGGGCTCTGAGATTGAAGGCATACTTGCAGTGAAAGACCTGTCAGACTCTTCAAACTTTTTGCAAGTAGTGAGCTTAGAGTAAATCAGCATGTTGTACACCAGTTCCTGTTATCTCCCTCTTCACCTGAATTTGCCACAGTGCTTTCACCCTACATGCCTACATGATCAGATGAAGGTTAGTCTTTCCCCATATCCTGTCCTTGTATGTCAAGGAGCTGGACTGCTTTGTGCATATACGGGTGTGTGTTTGTGTGTGCATGTGCTTTATGTGTGTACAGTGAGCAAGCAAGCTTAGTGTTTGAGTATGTGTGTGCATGAGTTTTCTGTATATCTGCAAGTGTGGATGACTGCTATGTGTGGGAATTTGTGTGTGTTTGTGCATGTGTGCATGACAATATTGTGTGTGTATGTGTGTGTGTGTGTGTGTGTGCGTGTACGCATGCATGCCGCTTGTTATTTCTAGCTCAATTGTCTCCACAGGTTCCAGTTTGTATGACACCGTACCTGTAGGAGGTAGATGCTATTTTAAGCCAATTGCTGGGCTGCCAATTACTTCACTTTACTCTACCTTCCACCATCTGTTGTGCTTATAAATTCTGCCCTGCTTAAAAATTGCATCTAGTGATTGTGGGAACATTTAAACATTCCTGCAACACTGCTCAACAACGCAGACAACATGGCTGAGTAACATGAAGACACCTGTTCAGGAAATATCTAATACCATAATAAAGGCCATTAATGTAGGATTAGTCCTCCCGGCACTGCTGCTGCTACAATTGCCTCCAATCTTCTGGGAAACGTTTTTCTCCAGATGCTTGAACACTGCTGCCAGGATTGGCCCAAATTGCACCCAGAAAACCATTAGTAAGGTAGGGCAATAATGTGGGGCAATTCTGCCCTGCTCAATGAGCCTTCCAATTCATCCAATCATTTGTTTCAGATTGAGGCTAGGGCTTCATGCAGGTCAGGCAAGTTCATAAACAACAATCTTGAAAAGCCATGTATGAATCATAATCTTTGCATGTAGGCACTGTCATGCAGAACTGTGAGAAGTACAGCAGCACCTGGATTCCCATAGCTGGCTCTCCAATCTAACAACCGTCCTGTTTTTTTCTTTCTTGAGTGAACAATTAATGCCACTGTTTGACCAGACTGTCATTACTGCTGACTCCCAGGTTATGGACAGAGGATCACCACTACTTACTCCTTGAGGACTGTGATTTGACCCATTTAACGCCAGTCGCAAGCAAGTAATAAGCAATTAACCGTGTCTATTTTCAGAGCGCAGCATATTTTCAGAGAGGGGAGCTGCCAATTACGGCACCGTGAACTTGAGATTGAATCTGACACAAGCTATGATATTATTGGTCGAATTCATATTGTCTGTTTGCATAGTATATATATTAATGAATCGATTATGGTTTATGTTGCTGCTATGATGCTGCATTAACAGTATTGTGCTCTATCCAAGATATTTCCGATTGCCATCAATTTCTAGTCAGTGTCATAGTAACACAAGGCGCACCACCTGTAATAAAAGTAAGGAATATGGTTCAAACAAACAAGCTCATGAATCATTTCAGCACTAAAAGGATATTTATCCTGTTTGTTTATAGAGAGAGAGAGAGACAGAGAGAGAGAGAAGGAACCATCTAATTGTATTGATGAAGCTGCTGGGGTGTTACGGAAAACATTGCCTACTCAATAAGCAAGTCGCTCTTGGCGCTGTTCAAATTAGACTGCAGTCCATTTGGTTCTGAAGTTGAAGAAGTCTGCCAAGATGGCGACTACGAAAACAGTAGGGAGTATGACGTCTAAGAGATCTTACATCTACAAACTCTTCACGATGGTGGACCACGCTCCACGATGGCGGCTCATTAAGTAAAATTGTTAAAAGTAAAGCAAGCAGACCCTTATAAAACTAGAGTGTTCAGGTGAACACCTGTCGCCTGCTTCGCGTGTGACTACCAACTGAAAGTGTGGCTACCGGACAGACAGACGGACAGACAGACGCCGGACAAAGTGATCCCTATGTGCCGTTATGCTTCCCAGTCGACGCAAAAAGAAGTATACTTCAAGTTCATATTTTCAAGTAAACGTCATTTTCCAAGTATACTTTTTTAATGTATTAGTGTCAATGTGCTAGAAGTATACTTGTAAGTGTACTTATTAAATAATACTTGGAAGTATATTGGCCTATATTAAGTTTATGAAAGTATACTTTTAAGTATACTTCAAGTATAAGCAAAGGAAACATACAGTACAAATCTAGTTTACATCTAATTTTTATTTTATACTGCATGTACACAACAAGTGAACTTTTTAGCGTACTGTGAGTTAACTAGTCATATACTTCTAGCATACTTTTCTGTTTGTGAAGGTATACACTTAAGTACACTGCAAGTAAACTTACAGATATACTGCTAGTTTATTACCTCTCCCAAAGAGAATATAAAATCACCTGCGTTTATTTGTCTGTGTGTCTGTAAGCAGGATTACTCAAAAACTACCGAGCGAATCGTCATAAAAATTGGAACAGGTGTATCTTGATCCGAGGAAGAATCCATTAAATTTTGGTGGCAATATGGATCTAGGATCCGGAATGCCAAACCTTGGCGGAAGTCAAAAATACCTGATTACTCTTGTTAGTTGTATACTTCTAGTAAACTTTTCAATTCATGAAAGTATACTGTGAGGTATACTGCTAAGAAACTTAATGACCACAGTAACTCGGTACTTAAGATTCATTTCTCATCCAAAGGACAACATCCTTATCACTGCACTAGTGAGTATTATTCCACTAGAGGGAAGACCCCAACCTACTAGCCCACCAACACCTGCTCTAGCAGCAATTTATTTTCCCAGGTGGTCTCCCATCCAAGCACAAACCAAGTCCACACCTGCTTAGCTTCAGCCACACATCTTGTGCATATCAAGCAGTGGTAGGTAGGGCTGGTAATTATAAAATTAGTACACACATTTCATTGTCACTATATCAGACCAGATAGCACTAAAGTTCCAGTCTACTTAACCTCATGTTTGAAAATACTGTGAACATTTATATGTGAATCTGTACATAATGGCCAGCTAGATTGAACTGATATCTCAACTAAAACACAGCAATGTACAATATGTTCAGGTAAAATATGCAGGACTTTGATGTCCACACTCTTGTTTTAAAATTATTAAATCATTTATTAAACAGAATGCACCATCTTTCAAGTATACAGCACTGCTGCATCTTTTCTTTAGTCAGTCATATTTTTGACTGTGATACAGAGCTCCATTAACTAAACAACATATATTTCATGAGCCTTTGCTTGAGTTCTTCAGCCTACTGATCAGGCTGAAGACATTGCTAATTCATGTCTTATGCAATATGAATCTCAATATGAGAGAAGGAGGTATTTTTTTTGTTTTATTTTGAATTAGGATTTCAAAAAGAGTTGCCATTGTTGTGTTCTTATACTTTGTCATCCAATATAATATTGTGTTTGAAAATTTAATTTATGAAGGAATCAGTTTTGTTCTCAATCCTGAATATGCGTTTCATTGTGAATTCTTATAAACACCTTCATCTATAAATTAAAGCAGAATGCACTTAAGGATTGTCCACTAGTAGAGTACATGAGGTAACCTTTAGTGTACTTACATTAAATAATATTTGAATAGCAACAGTAATATATTTTAGAGTGCAATAATCATAAGCTGTGAGTATGATGTCAAGTTAGCTTAAAGAAGACTTTGAAGTATACTTGCAGTTTAAAAACAAAACAAAAAAACAACTTTTAGCTCCCTGAAAGTTTGAAACTAAATTTAAACTATATAGGGCTTGAAGTATAGAACTAGTGGAATAGTAGTCTACCTAGAAGTTTACTTGCAGTATACTTCGAAGTGTACTTTCATAAACTAAAATGTTGGCTTGAAGTACTGTATATAACAAGTTAAGTAGTAGTCTACCTAGAAGTTTACTTGCAGTATACTTCAAAGTATACTTTTATAAATTAGATATTGTGCCAGAAGTATATAACTAGTGAACTAATAGTTCATCTCTAAGTTTACTAGCAGTTTACTTCACAGTATACTTTCATGAACTGAGAAGTTTACTAGAAGTATATAACTAATAAACTCGCAGTGTATCTGTAAGTTTTCTTGCATTATACTTTAATGTATACTTTCATAAATTGAAAAAGTATGCTAGAGGTATACAACTAGTTAAGTCACAGTATACTTACAAGTTCACTTGTAGTGTACTTGCAGTACAAAATAAAACTTAGATGTAAACGAGATGGGTACTTTAAGTTTACGTTGCTTAAACTTGAAGTATAGTTCTTTTTTGTAAGGGTATGTATCAAGTCTGTCAATAATGGAAGAATTGTCAAATTTATTCTCAAATAAAATCAGACAAATGTTTATCTGTTTCTGTGTGGGTTAGTAACACTGCATAAAAATCAAGTTCAGCTCCACCCATGTGCTATTTACTCTGCTATACTACCCCAAAGCTGACTTGTTACTGCAAACTTACAGGTGGAATATGTAAGCTCATGAGATAGTACAAACAGAAAAAATATACTGCAATATACTTCAAGGAAACCAATATGTATGGTAAAAAATATTTTGATGTGCTTATTCTTTTGATAATATAAAAAATATTTTGATGTGCTTATTCTTTTGATAATATAACTGCAAGCCAAGTATAGGCCTACTTGAACATTAGGCATGAATATTTTAATACAATGTTTTTATTATACTTTTCTTGAGTATATCTCGATCAAAAGCTTAGGTACAAGTATAAGTCAAATATACTTAGACAATATTTCTGTGTACTTTTCAGTATAAGCTCTCGCTGATAAGTACATCAAAAGTAAACTAAAAGTATACTTTCTTACTTTTTAGTTCAGAAGAAGTATACTAATAGCACACTTGAATTCACTTCTTTTTCTTATGGGGACGCTGCAGCCCTTTCAAGGACTGGAGTTGGAGACCCCAAATCAAGTGAACGACGCCAAGTCAATTCGAAGAGCAACTGCTATAACCTTCAGGCTGTAATATTTCGTACACGAATCATCCGACACCGAGCATCATCAAGTGGTGTCAGCACATTTTTTTCTTTCCATCGTAATTTACGGAATAAAGTGATTATCAAAACCTGTAAATAAGTGAAATGTCCAGGAGATAAATGAATAGACTTGACATGTCTTTCTTTCAACCAACCATACCAGCAGTTGATTTTATCCATTGGTTACACCTCAAGCCTTAAAATTGTGCTAATTTAGCTAAAGAGAACGAGGGAAAATTCTGCAGAGAAATTTTATTTTCTAACCCAGGAATTTCCCGCTCTCATTTTTACAGTAGCCCGTTTTTGATTATTAGCTGTGATTAGTGTTTATGTTTAATCCTCGCATGCATGAATTATGATAAACTCAGTCAGGAGTTTTTTACTAAATGTTTTTTTTATACATCATTAGGGATTTAAAACAATGTTTGAAAAAATCTTTATTCTATAAATGACTACTTTTTCCCATTGCAATGACCTGCCAATGGGATTTTTTGAATGGGATGATGCAATAGCTTCCACTAGAGTGGACTATATGCAGCAGTGCCCAAAATTGCAGGCTTTTTAGAGAAAAAAAAACACTTTTTACAGCTGTACACTGTAGTGACCTCCATGCATGAAAGGGTTAAAAAAATGTGTCCCAATTATTTTCTCAAAAAAGTGACATCGTTGTATCCTATTATGAATTACCAAGACTGATTGCCCATTCTCTGCATAGAAACGACAGATTAAACATGATAAAGCGGGTGATCGTCGCATTACCAGCTGGACATGATAACTGGCTAGCCGGCTTTACTAAGAAACGCATATACATAGCCTACTGTCATTTTAAACCGGCTGCCATCCCTTTGTTAAACAATTTAGGTCTCCGGTGAATATTTCAGCAGGTTACCCATTACCAGTGGCTGGAACGTTAATTCCAGCCACTCTGCACAACTCTGTTAACACTGGAATGATGAGGATGAAGCCTTGAAGGAGAGCATGCAGCAGATATCACCAATCATCTGAGTACTATCACCATTAAAATTACACCGTTAAATTTATGGTCCTTTTCGACGCAACAGTTTAAGGATAAGGCCTCTCCACTGTAAAACAAGATAGTCCCACAAACCCAGCCAGGACACGACCGACCTTCAACATAAAAATATGGTGGAAATTACGTCAGTTGTCGTTTCAACGTTGAAAAGCTATTGAAACAATGTTTAACTCTAATGTTTGTAACCCAGCCGGCGCTTGACCGTCCTTCAACGTTGAAATATGGTTGAAATCATGTCAGTTGTCGTTTCAGCGTTGATATGCTATTGAAACAACGTTCAACTCTGATGATAGTAAAAA
This sequence comes from Gymnothorax reevesii, assembly GCA_029721435.1. Classification (NCBI taxonomy): domain Eukaryota; kingdom Metazoa; phylum Chordata; class Actinopteri; order Anguilliformes; family Muraenidae; genus Gymnothorax; species Gymnothorax reevesii. Next base: position 17,047,275 of record CM056578.1, on the reverse strand, counting down.
GGTTCACCACATGTTCAAAAAACGTTGCAAAATCAATGTTGATTCATCTTTCAAAATCAAAACATAATTCAACGGTGATTCAACAATGACCCATGACGTTGATTCAACAGTGAAAAAAAGCGTTAAAATGCCAGCTGGGAAGTTATGTGAAATTATTTATTAGGCTATCTTTAACCCCACTTGTCATGCCAAGCAGTAGATATTGAATGCATTTTCCCACATTTTTAACCCTCCTATTATGTTCAGATTAATAAGCCACTTTTGGTTGAAGTCAGTTTGATCCCCGCAAAGAAAAACTACATAAGCTGTTTGTTACTGAAAGTTTTACCCAATCTCCTCTCAGCTCATTTTTGCCCTTCTACTGACCATTTTAATAGCCAGGTACATAAAACACGACTCCCCCATCCTGCCCTTATACATCAAACATCGATTTTACATGATTATAGCAAAATGAATGGGACCAAATGTGAAATGAATGAGAAATTGATTTGAACATGCCCTCAGTCTCAGGCAACAGTACAAAAACGAGATCAAAATTATGGTTTTATGGAATAATTGATCCTGGGGTCAAAATGACCCAAATAACACCGATGCTTACAAAATGTATTCGGAATATGAAATATTTTTTCACTGAAATTCATGGTCTACCCATAAAGTTAGGGGGAAAAAACTAGCCGAAAAAAACTATGTTGACCATGTTTTTAGAGACGTTGAACATTAAGTCGGGTCAAATTACCCCAGAACATAGCCTAATAGGAGGGTTAAAAGTTAAAACTTAAAGTTAGCCTATCCATTGTCTTTAACTGTGAGTTGAAGGCTTATCTTCGAGTTAACTAACGTTTTTAAAGCAGCCGGTGAACTTTCATCTCTAAGTTTAACCAGTTAGAAATCTATTAATAGTGCAGTACCAAAGATCACAGCTAGAGCAGTGTATGCGCTTATGGCCATTGTAGTCTAGGCGCACACTCGTGCCGAAGAACATTTGATTTGATCGGTGAACTATCACTCGAGTGCCTGCTTCACTGCATAGTTGGCAACTAAACATCTAACTTCGGGACTCTGATGTGTTCAGTGAGAGTGTAATGGGCACAGCATGCTTTTACACGCCGACTTGCCCTTTTTCGAAGGGAATACTAGGGTATAACTTCACTCAAGAGATGCATGTTGCCGCGTTAATGATGCATTTAAAGTAATGATGTTCAGACCCCCCGCACCACACCTGTAGTGGGCGACTCTTATGAAAATGCCTCCATAATACAAAATAACAGCAGAATAGTTATTATTGTTGTTATCTAAAGAAATGAAGAAGGTAATTCCCATAATCTCCATCATAATGAACAGCAAACCGAGCGTGAATTTGTTCGCAAAAATTGATTATTGAGACCAACAATGCCCACTTCCTAGAATATGCATAAGTTTGAAAAAACTGTAAATACATGTCTTAAAAAGGGAAGTACAACGGCCTCTACCACACTTGTTCGGCAAGTTTTCCGACTTGAGATGTTCCATTAGACCAAGAAACGGGCGCACTTCCACCAAAAGCGTGACGCGCTAAACTCAAAATTGATACGAATCTCAAACCCAAATAAAGTGGGAAAGGCGGACCTCTACTTACGATCACCACCGCTGGTTTCCATCTCAGGGTAGGCTATACCGTCCTTCAATTATTTTTTGCACCCCCAAAGTTTTACCAGAAATACATTCCTAAGTCAGTGAGTCCCTCTGCCTACAATAAGATGACATGAGTTGACCAGAGTCCGAGCGGATGGCGTTGCACTTCCTACGCGCTCAGTTGGGTCCTAGTGCTACAGAAAGCCGCCTGGCAAAATATTCCGATCAGATTCTTCTCATTACACGGAAGACAGTACATTTAAAGTGAATCATTCAATAAAAAGTTGAATAAAATTTGCGAGATGCTTAACCTAGAAGTTCACAAGTTGAAAATATATGAAAATGAAAATTTTCTAAGTTCAAGATCATTCTTAAGAACGCTTTTTATCTAGTAAAAATATAAGGTCTTTATAATAATTTATACAGCATCAATTGCTTTTGAACGCCATACAAATCAAACAATTTATTATTCCTCTGGAATGTAATAATTTTTATGATTCTCAAAGCATTGCTTGGATTAATTCCAATGTGTTTTCAAAAGATATGTATATATATATTTACATGTCAGGACTCTACACAAGAAAACAGCATTTTTATTTAAATAAATGTCATATAGTATGTCCAATATCAGTACTGACTGGTAAAGTACAGGGATATGATTGTACAGTTACAAAACATAAAATGTACAATTTAAAAATACCACTTTACCCCTGATACTTAAAAATGTAATTAATATTTGAGCTATTATGTGTACTAGACCTGATATTGCTCCTATAAGTACAATCAACCATCTACAACACAGCACTGGTGATGCTCAAATATGAAAAGGTTAATATTGTGAATGGCAAGAGGTTGTGCTTTAAACATTAAAATTAATGAAAAGTAAACTATTGGTAAAAGAACTTCTGTCCCATGATGCAATAACAAGTGGCAGTATCATCATAATGGCAGTATTGTCACCACTGAATGGCGACAGCATTAACTAGGTTCCCTATCGGCGAAAGTTGCAATAATAGTTCTGGCTTACATTATATATAAACCAACATACATTAGTTCTGGACCTCAGAAATGAAGTATCACCAATCAATGTTTCTTGAAAATAAGTTGTTAAATATGGTTTGTCTTAAACTTACAGAGCCAACCATCATCGAGCAAATATTCAGAATGAGAAAGCAATGAAAAAAAAATTCAGACACCCTCAAACAAAATCATCTCGATAAACATAACATATACTGCAACCATGAAGAATAAACTTTGGCTTTTCCGAGGAGTGGCTGTAAATGTATGTCACAACAGAAAAGCAACTCTATTTGGTTTATAATAAAGACTTATTATAATCATGTCAAAAGCTTCAGAACCGCAGTTTCACTCAATATTCAATAATAAATGATGCCATTGATACATTACAGCAGACTTGTGTGCAAAATCAGTGGTGTGTAAAGTCAGATCCCACTATGGTCCTAAGAGTTACATTTTTGAAGTACCTCAGATAATTGCAATCCATAATGAATAGCAAATAATATTATGGGAAAATACAGTGGGGATAGAAATATGGCATTCACACGGTTTCCCACACGGTTTGGTGACAAATCAAAAGTTTCATGATGAAAAATACATTCAACAGATTGAAATTAATTCAGTGGAGATCGCAAACAAAAGTCAGATAACTTAGGAGTCAGGACAAAAAAAAAAAAAAAAAGATAGGGAGATGAAATAAGAGCAAGTACAACCCCATTTACAAAAAAAGTTGGGACATTGTGTAACAAGTAAATGAAAACAGAATGCAATGATTTGCATTTCATTTAAGCTCTATATTTCTTTGAAAATAGTACAAAGGGAATACATCAAATGTTAAAACTGAGAAATTTGATCGTTTTTTTAAATAATGTGCTAATTTTGAATTTCATGCCAGCAACATGTTTCAAAAAAGCTGGAACAGCCTTGTTTACCACTGTGTTGCATCACCATTGCTTTTAACAACACTCTCTATGTGTTTGGGAACCAAGGAGACTTAGTTAATATTGATGCAACTGATGCTTCCAGTGGGTGTTTAAAAGCATTTGTAGTTTGATGCGACGCATCGCAGCCAGTGGGCGTTGGGCTTAACTGTTGCAGTTTTGACAGCAAAATATTCTCCCATTCTTGTTGATGTTGGATCTCAGCTGCTAAACACTTTGTGGCCTTCTTTGTCATACTTTTTTATTTATAATATGGCAAATATTTTGAATGGGTGACTAGTTTGGCCAGCAGGCAGGCCAGTTTAACATCCAAACTCTTTAAATATGGAGCCATGTTGTTGAGGTGCATGCAGCATGAGGTGTTTGGCACTGTCTTGCTGAAATAAGCAAGCCCTTCCCAGAAATATACTTCTGATAGCAGTGTATTTTGCTCCAAAACCTGTATATATCATTCAGCATTAATAGTATCTTCATAGATGAGTGAGTTAACCCATGCCATGTTCACTAATACACCCCCATACTATCATGGACGCTGGCTTTTGAACTGTGTGCTGATAACAAGCCGGATGGTCCCTCTCCTGTTTAGCCAGGATGATGCATTGTCAGTGATTTCAAAGATTATTTTTTTGGAGAATTTTTTTTCCTTTATTTGACAGTTATACAGTGTAGAGTGACAGGAAGGTTGGGGAGAAGAGTCGGGGAAGACATGCAGCAAATGACCCGAGCCGGAACTGAACCCAGGTCGCCGCGGCAAGGACACAGCCTCCATGGTACGCGCGCCCAGACCAATGAGCCACCGGGGCGCCGCAGCATTGATTTCATAAAAGAACTTCATGTTTTGATTTGTCAGACAAGACAGTTTTATACTTTTCTTCAGTTCATCTTAAATGAGCTTAGGCCCAGAGAAGGCGGCAGCGTTTCTGCATCTTGTTTAAATATGGCTTGATTTTTACATGGCAAAGTTTTAATTTGCATTTGTGGATCCAACAACAAACGCGCTCACTGACAGTGGTTTACAGAAGTGTTCCTGAGCCCATGCGGAAACATCCACTACTGAATCCTGTCTGCTTTCAATGCAGAGCTGCTTCAGGACCTGATGACCACTGCCATTCAGTATTGGTTTTTCATCTTATCCTTGACCCTCAGAGATTTCTTTGAATTCTTTGTATCTCTTAATGATATTATGTACCACAGGGAATGAAACCCCCAAATTCTTCACATTTTTATTTAGAGAAAATTATTCCTGAATTTTCCCCCATGCAGTCTTTCACAGAGTGATGAAGCCCTGGCCATCTTTATTCCCAAAAGACTTGTTATACCCATTCAGGTATAACTCCTGTTGCCAATTAACCAAATTAGCTTTGAGGTGTTCCACCAGGTGTATTTTTTGAAGCATCGTTCAACATGTGTTGATGGCATCAAATTGAAAATGAGCAGATATTTTCCAAAAAAAAAAAAAAAAAGGATTTTAGTGATTTACAAATCATTGCATTCTTACTTTATTTACATTTTAAACAGTGTCCCAACTTTTTTGGAATTGGGATTGTAATTTCAAGCCATTTTAATCGGAAACTAAACTTTATATGAAATTAGAAAAAGAAACCAACACTGTATCTAAACTTTTGCTATACCTTTGGTACACACTCCTAAATTAAAACCACACCAGCCGATGTCATAGTTAATCAAAGCAACATTAGATATAAGGTGGGTTTGCACAAATGCTGTTTTGGCATTTGTTGGTCATTAAGATAAAATAAAAGTGATGATCAGTTTCATCATAAAGACAATCTAGTAACTTTGCACAAGTTAAAACAGTTTACTGAAACTGCTTGGCTGGTGACACACATTACTGTTTAAAGATAAGGCAAAATCTCTCATTTGAGTGTGTCACAAGGGCAGTTTATGGCAGTTTCGCAGCAGTGACACAATCGATAAATGTCCTAAAAGAGGAAATTTAAAAATACTGAAAGGAGCTGTAGTTCATCCATGCTCAAAGACAAAAAGACAGAATTTTAAAACAGTAGAACGGACATGACTATAATGTGAATGTGTGAAACTGTTGGCCATATTGGGTAAGACTTCACTTGTTGCCTGCTACCGGTGGTCTGCCTGTGTAAAATTCATGGGCCTTACCTTTCTGATGTCAACACATGTCATAATGGGGAATATTAGTTTTTTCATCACTTCTGCACTAACGTAATGTCATGTGGTAGCGGAAGCCCTTGGATGGGTACAAAGCAAATTGCAAAATGGCGCCCGTTAGCTTGTTCAGCATATTGTTATTCTTGTCAGGGGAGCAGAGGCTCATTAACCGAGGTGAAAAGGCAATCAGTGGTTACACTCAGTTTCAAAGCGCAGTCCCATCCTCTGTCACCTGCCATTAATCTGTCCCTTGCAGCAAGATGTCCCAAACACATATAGAATCATTAGACGTGATTTCTCCATGACCAGTTCCAACATTCAAAATAGCAAGCAGTTTAGCTTATAGTCAATATGATTCATCTCCATGGTGATAATTAAGTCTTGACTTCACACTAATTTTCCCTACACCAGTTTGGTCTGACCCAAGATGGCACCTATTAAAGGAGCTGTGTCATGATTACTGCGCATACTTGCAACTTCGAAAAAAGTTAATTCGTTTGACCGCCAGCCAAAGTGTAGAAGGTATTTTTCTTCCTCCATGATTATTGGCAATGGCGTTTAGCTTATTCGTATCCTGTGGCAAAAGCTTAAAATAGCACTTTGAATTCTCAAATTTTGATGAAAGCTCCTTAATAAAAGCATTGCTACTTTATTTAGATCCAAAAGCGATAAGAAACAATCTTTTCCATCTTTTGTCCTGGCAAATAATATTCTTAATATATGCAGCAAAGTAAAATATCTCGGGCACCGGATTACAGAAGATCTGAGGGATGATGATGACATTTTACGACAGTGTAGGAAAATGTATGCTGAAGCAAATACTTTGTTACGCAAGTTTTACATGTGTGCCGCTGAGGTAAAAATGACATTGTTTAAGCATTATTGTACACCTTCATATACTGCTCATATGTGGTGTGAATATCGGAAAGCTAGTATCAGAAAGCTTGAAGTTGCTTATTATGATGCCATGCGAATTTTTCTAAAGAAGCCTAGATTGGCTAGTGCAAGTCAGCTATTTGTGTCCAATGGAGTGCCAACATTTGATGCGGTTTATATGTTTATATGTCAGATTAATGAATCTAGCAATAAGATAATTATGGCCTTAATCAATCCTGGAATCAGTGCAATAAAATATCAGTCCAAATTGTGGGTGCATTTATATAAATGTCTTCTTTTGTGTTAAATTAGGTTTTTAATTTTTATCTTAGTTAATTGTTGTTGTTGATGTGCAATTTGTATGTCATTTGATCTCCGTTATTTATGGACCCAGAGCCTGCAATAAAGAAAAAAGTAAATATAAAAAGCATAATGCCGGAGTAACTAAGACATGAATAAAATGCAGAATGAGGACTTATTGGCAAGAATGGAATCAGATTATGACTTGCAGTCAAGCATATTCACTTTCTTGGGATGTAAGGTCTGAGCCTGCGCAGTAATCGTGACACAGCTCCTTTAATGGCACAATTCAGATCACAAGAACCCTGTCAGTATGTCCGTTCTATGGTTTTTAATTCTATGTCCACCACATCCTTCCTGCATTCAGTGTTGCTGCGAGGCGCACTCCATAGCCGAGCAGGAGATTTTGTTTTTTTGAAAGCCCCAGCAGTGCCACACCTCTGAACCGTGACCCCGGGACCGGGAAGGCCAGGTCCATTGTAGTAGGTTTGGAACTAGAGCCAGAACCAGAACGCTGGCCCCCAAAAATGTTTTAAAACAGCCTGGCTTGTTTCTTCAGCTCATTCCTCTTCCAAAGGGCCAGCCGGTCAAAGTCCGACATGGTCATCCCAAACACGCGGCTGAATTCCTCCGCGGACAAGTGGCGCTGTCGGCCAAATATGAAACAAAGGTTAAAGAAACGACCAACAGCCATTATGGACTTTAAAGCGCATATTTATCATCATATTATCAAATGTGACTTATGGCAGCTGTTACCTCTAACCTGGTCCGGTCCACATCACTCGGCAGTCTATTTCGCCCCCTTGTGGTCACTATCAGTTGTTCATATGGGTAAATCTGGAAGGAGGGAGGGATGGAGAATGGAAGTTGGGAGTGCACGCGCAAACACACACACAAGCACACGCACACACATACACACAAGCACACACACAAACACACACACAATGTAACAGCTAAAATAAGAGAACTAATTCCATTCTTGAACACTATCAAAAGAAAAAGGACCAGTTCTACAGGGCCACACCGTCTCATTTACAGCAATAATTTGTGTTTCTTCACGCTCACCAACCAAACTTTTCGAGGTAAAAAAGGACCTCTAATCAACATTTCACATGGAAGTCAATATAACATCAATTAGTGGGATAGAAACTTTGCACTTTAGTAACGATGGGGATTATATGAGTGTAAAACACAGATGACAGAAAACCATTTGTTGCATGACTGAACGATAATCGGCCTTGTAATGCAAGCAGAGAAATTGTTCGGGGGCATCCATGATACGAATTGTATTCAGTTCCTGGATTTAACCACAAATCACAGGGCAGGAAACAGCCAAGTCTGACCCAGCTGCACTGCGACTTGCTTTTCCTTGCTGGGGGTTGTTTAAAATGCCCCGCTCACCCCTGGAAGACACTCAAAGGGCCTCCACGGGAAGTGATGTCAGAGCAGTGACTCTGTTCAGCCAGGTGAGGCTTCACTGCTATGTTTCCTCAAACTGTGGACAGAGGAAATCCTGTAACCCTCATGACCTGCGCTGGACTGAACCTTCCTCAGTTACGCTGGACACAAGGCCATCTTCTACCCTGATTATATTCTCCTGATGGAATCTGGCAGCACATACTGCAAGCATCATAGTAAAAATCTGCATCCTTTCATATCTACATACTTATTCCTGGTCAGGATTGGGGACGGAGGTGTGTGTTAGAGTAGCAGAATCTATCCCCTATACCATTGCAAGGCGCATACACACACGCACACCATTCACTGACAATCTCATACCTAGAGACAATTTATACACTACCTATCCTGGATATCTTTGGACTTACCTCTGTTGGTACATTAATACTTTCCTATAAATCATTGTATCTTTTGTCGTATTCTGCTAACGGCTAAATCCACCCATTATAGTACTGCTGCAAAGAAACTGAAATCTTCACACTTCTCAGTTTTAATACCATTATATCATGCTTTACTCAATGCGATAGGTAATGACACGAGTCTGGTGGAACAATTTTGTTTTGTTGAAATTAATCTAAATTAAATAGAATGTTTTTTCCCCTTTGGCTCATCAGTTTGATCAGTGGAACTCTTCGGGTTACCATCTCACCTTGTATTCTGTCAAAAACAAGAAAGAAACATGATTACTGCACGCTCCCAAAAATGCTTAAGGCAACAGCTAACTCTGATACGCTGCTGTATGTGTGATATACAGCTGCCGAGATCACAAATTCAAGCCCATTTTTATACAATATCTCATTGCATATACACTAATCCTTACAAAAGTGAGACTAATATTGCTCTTCCTGTATTTCCTGACACCCGCGCTGATGGCCATACTGCACAGCGTTTACAGCTAAAACTCTCTAATACAAAAACACTAGGAGTTGTTTTCTAAGAACATATCATGCTCTTATTCCAGATAAGGGTGGAAAATCCAGGGGTCAGACAGTATAAGTCCAACCATGCCTTCATTCCACCCAAAACTCAACCACTCACTGGCTGCATTCCAATTCACCAAACCAGACGGACATTTTCCTTCCCTCTCAGCCTTTTCCAGATCTCGATAGAAAATGTCTCGTGGGTCAAGGTCTAGTTGCATGGAGTTGAGGTCACACTGAAATGTTTGAGAAAAACTAGACGCCCCTTCCTTCAATACAGTATATCATGAAAATGACCGCGACTGATAGCGATATGATTGATCCAACGAGAAAACCACAACAATTGACGTATCAAATAGCTAGATCTGCGAAGAATTTTGGTCCCCATTCAATAATTCGTTTTTTCCAAGGTTGGTCCTGTATTTCCTTGCTGGAAGGAAGCGATGAAGGAGCTAATTGCCTCCTTTTATTCATGAAATGGACTATTTGGACCCTCCTCGTCATGGCTACCAGCCAAAATATTTCTGATTCACGTGCGAAATCAAGGAACCTTTCCTCTCTTTAGGAAATATATATGCAGCCATTAGTTTTAACTGCTGACTGAAGAAGAAAATCGTGAAACCAGAGCAGATACAGTAGGTGGAATTTTACTTTCTGACCCTGGATTTTACACCTTTCATTCCAGATACAATCAAGATTCGCCTGCCTCTCATTCCCCAGTTCACCGCGCTGCTGCTGTCGTAGTCATAGTAATCGGCACTTTGAGGCTGAAAAACAAAATCGCATCACAAAATGTACAATTAGCTCGACAGAACCATGTGTCAGAAATATGATGATTGTCTTCAATTACTCTGAGTGGATGATGAAAATTCAGCATTTAAACTCAAGATAAAAGAAGACAAATCACACAATGACAACAACAACAACAACAACATCAACAACAATAATAATAATAATAATAATACCATATAAAAATTAGCTGACTAGAAGCCATCACATTTCATTTATCAGCATTAGGCAGGGTTTTCAAACTTTTATAAAAATGTTATGATAAAAGAGTTTGTGATCCAAATTAAACAACAAATCTAAATCACAAGTACATGTACTAACATTAAAAATCAAATCTGTCAAACCCTTAAGTGGCGCTGAGACTGAAAGCCACACAGATCACCTGCTGCATGGGAAGCAATTCTGAGAATATTTCTTGCTTTCTTCATGGTGCGATTTTGACATTTTTTTTTTCAAAGTAAAAAATACTTGAAAATTTGAGGTTTGCAGGTTTTTATGGGGTGGGCAGGGATGCTAACCAACTGATCTTTTCATGGCCCAATAATAAAAATAATAACAATAATTAAAATGAATCTTCACTCTACATCAGTCATGTATACAAGGCTGATCTACTTCCTATGGACTCCTCTCTTGTTTATTTAGAGATGGTGATGATGATGATGATGATGATAATGATGACGATTGTTTTAAACATTATTATGAATCTGCACTGTATCTACATTCATCAGCTAGCCCAGTGGCTGTATGGTCATATGCGGTGGGGGCTTCTGGGCCCACGGTCTTACCCGCTGTAGCCCGTTCCTGCCATATCCCGGCAAGGAAGTCGACCCGGTAACACAGGGGTCTAGAAGAGAAAAGCAAGAAACATTCAGCTGAAATTTACGCCTCTGACCTTAGAACCTCATACCTCTAATCACAGTCCACAAAAAGTAAAAACCTTTTTTTAAATTTATGATGACAGTATATGTATTTTTTTTGTATTGCAAATTTCTTTGTAAATTGTGATATTTTAAATTTCTTGTTATGCCGGACCCTGCTGAAAAGGAGACTTGCTCTTAGTCAGGCCCTCTACTTAAATAAATTTGAAATTAAAAATTAAAGTTCGGGTTTTCTACCCTTCCTTTACCCGAGAGTCAGTTTTGAATCCAGTCCAACCAATCAGCAGTGCTAATTGTTCACCTATTGTCCAGGCAGAAAGAAAACCAGGGCAGAATTTTGATTCGCTGGCCAGATTTGAAGATCCCCATGTTGGTTGAGTCGTTCCCAATCCTCTCCAAGAGCACCACACGTGCTGCATGTCTTAGATCTCTCCCTGCTCCGGCGCCGGTCATACAAATGATCCGCTCGGTATCATGCAGCTCGATGGATTGATAACAACCCGATCATTTAAATCACTAGTAATGGAGCAGGGATCTAGAGCAAGCGGGACAAGTGGCACTCCAGGAGCAGTTTGAGAAACACCGTCTTAAGTCATCAGACCTCACAATAGGGGTAACCAACCCTGGTCTCAGTGTCTGCAGGCTTTTGGTTTTACTCTGAACTCGATTCATCAGTTAAAGCAGTTGAATACATAGGTAACTCACCCCAGTTTGTTTCTTGGGTATAAAGTGGGCGCTGAGAACAAAAATCAGCAAACCCTGTGGCCCTCCAGGATCAGGTTTGGACAACCCTGCTTTAAACATACCATCATAGCAACTATGGAACAGCTAAGTAAAATAAAGGTTTTAAACCTGTCCTTTGTTTACTGTAAGAAAATGTTATTTTGCAACTATGGATTCAGTCTATTCAAATAAATTCTGTCATTTTAAGAACACAATCCTGCTTTCAATAGGTTTGGTCAAGATATCACGATAATTCAAAGATTATTTGGTTTGCAAAGTAAAATTCACGTTAACTTAGGAGTGAAAAAACAGCAGCAGCCCATGAATCACTGCACAGTGCACTCAGTGCACCATCTCGTTAGCCTCATGGCATAGTTCCCTAAGTCATATTTGAAAGATTTCAGAAAACAAGAAAAAAAATAATTTTTAGCGAGCCCATTGGTATTTTTTTGATATTGCAATAGTAAGCCAAACATGACTTAGGCAATTATGCTATGAGGCTAATGATATATAAAATGGGGGAAAAAAATGAACTTCACTTCCACAAAAAAAAGGAAATAATTTGTTGCAGGAAACCACGCAGGTTGGGCGAACCAATTGGATGAAAAATTTGTTTTTTCTCAAGCTCTTTCCAAATAACCCACTGTCACTCTTACTATTTGTGAGTCATCTAACTTTGCAGTGACTTATTTTACAACTCATAAACCTCATTACAGATCAGAAAGATAACACTGATGTGTAATTCCAAATCGTCACCACCAGAGGGTGGTGAGTGAACACTAGTGACAACCGATGGAGTTTAAATCAGTGGTCTACACTCCTGGTCCCCGAAAGCTACAGAGTCGGTTTTTGATGTTACCGGGCTCTTAATCAATCAATTAAAACAGACGATTAAACAGATAACTCACCTCACCTTGTCACTTATGTCTAAATTAATTGCTTATTACAAGGCAAAAACAAAAACTAGCAGACGCTGCGGCTCTATAGAACCAGAAATGAAGACCAATGGCTTGATGACGGTTATTCAGCCTTATTCAGAGATGGCCGGTGTGTGTGCAGGCCTTCAAGTTGCACACATGATTCGATAAATCAGACCCTAATCCGCCCTGTGCAGAAGGCCGTAATTAGTAGAATCAGATGGGTAACTGCATAACTGCATGGCTGTACCCAAAACGGCCCTTTGAGGATAAAGTTAAGAAACCTTGGGTTTAATGATGGTCATCACAGCACTGTCTGACACCAGAACCCTATTTATTTTGGGTATGTTCCTTTAGGCAAAACTGCCAAACCCCACTCCAAGAGGAAAAGCCTACTGTGCATTTTCATTTCAACCCTTTAGTGGCATGCCTGGGTTACAGTTCTGCTCAAAAGTTTGCACACCCTGGCTAAATTTGTAAAATAGGCAACATTTTTAGCAGAATACATGAATGGCCAGGCGAAACACATTTCTTTTATTACCCCGCCCGTAAACGAAGTGCAGAAGGGGTTATGTGTTTGTCTCTGTTTATCTATTTATCTATTTATTTATTTATCTGTGTGTGCTTGTCTGTGGACAGCCTACAGGCCGCAGTTTTGCTCAGATCATTCTTGCATTTCACAGAGGGGTTGGTCCAAGTGAGAAGTGATTCATTTTTGGTGCAGATCCGGATCAAACTGTGGATTCTGGATCACTTTGAAAATTTCGTTAACATTGGGAAATAGGGCAAGTTTCCACATTTCCTTTAATAACACCATCAAAAACACAATGAATCACTTGAGCATCAACACACCATAGCCCTCCGGGGAGGGCAACAACCATGAGTAGTTTGATCTGGATCTGGATTCGGATCCGAATCTGACAGATAAAAAACCTCCAAAATATCGGCCATATTCGGAGGTCGTGGGCGCCGGCGGGGTATGTGGCCTCTGGACACACCCTCTAGTTTCTTATTGGATTCGTATCCAACTGTAGGTCATGTAGAATGGTCATCAAATAAAAAATGGCAATAATAGAGAAAAATAAAATTACCCTGTTCAAAAGTGTGCATACCCTTAGTTCTTAAAACTGTGTATTGCCCCCTTTAGCATCTATAACAGCGTGCAGTCTTTGGTGATAGTTGATGAGGCCCCTAATTCTATTAGGAGGTAGAGCTGCCCATTCATCCTTGCAAAATGCTTCCAGCTCCTGCAAATTCTTTGCTCAACTTGTAAGACCTGCATGTTTGAGATCTCCCCAAAGCGGCTCAATGATATTGAGGTCAGGTGACTGTGATGGCCACTCCAGAACCTTCACCTTTCTCTTCTGTAACCACTGGAGGGTCAACTTGGCCTTGTGCTTTGGATCATTGTCATGCTGGTGAATCCAAGTGCGTCCCATGCGCAGCTTTCATGCTGAAGAATGCAGATTGTCTGCCAGTATTTTCAGATTGCATGCTGCAGTCATCTTGCCATCAATTTTCACAAGATTCCCGGTGCCTTTAGAGCTCACATACCCCTAAAACATCAGAGAGCCACCACCATGCTTTACTGTGGGAATGGTACTGTATAATTTTTACCATGGGCCTGGTTGACTGCTCTCCAAACATAGCGCTTATGGTTGTGACCATCAAGTTCTATTTTGGTCTCGTCCGTCCAAATGACAGTATTGCATTTTTGAGGTGTGTCAAGGTGTATTTTTGGCGGGCTTTTTTGTTGGACTGGCGCAATAATGGCTTCCTTCCAGCAACTCGACCATATGGCTCATTGTTATTTAAGCACATCCTTAATTTGCTTCTTGAAGGACCACGCCATTTTTTTCCCAGAGCATCCAGTATTTGTCTTTAGGCAGCTAGTGGTTTTTTGGGGGGGGCTCAAAAAATTCTCCTGGCAGTTTGGGCTGAAATATTTCCTGGCCGACCAGACCTTGGCTTGGTATCAACATGTCCCCCAATTTTCCACCTCTTAATCACGGACTGAAAGTACTGACAGGCATATTCAAGTCTTTGGATATCTTTTTATATCCTTTCCCATCTTTAAAAAGTTGAACTACCTTTTTACAGAGGTCCTGAGACAGATCTTTTCCGCTCCCCATGGTTCAGTATCTAGCCAGATCAGTGCATCTACTTGGGAGCTAACAAGCTCAATGACTGTACACAGACACGAGAAACAATTAAAAAGCCACAGTTGTGGAAAATTAACCCTTACTAGCCATTTAAACCTGAGTGTGTCACCTTGTGTCTATATGACAGGGTCAAACATTCAAGGGTATGTTATCTTATGATCTTATGGCCCAGTCACACAGCGAAAACGCATGAATTACGCACGAATTACGCACAGATTTTCGTTTCTGCGCGGAGCATACGTCGTATGCGTAATTCGTAGGTGGAACGAACATGGACTGTCAGTGATTGTAAGTGGATGTGCGTCGAAGGCGGTTTGTGCGTGATTTTGAGTTTTGAACGGTTCAAAATTTTTCCGACGCACAACTGTGCGTTGGTGTGCGTAATTCATGAGTCGGCATGCGTAGTTTATGCGTCGAGTATGCGTAACTATGCGCGGGACACTCGTCGGCCGTCAGTGCTTATGCGTCAGAACTGGTTTGAATCCACGCACGTCCACGTCCGTCCACTGATGCCCCACGTTCATATCACGCATGAAACGCGCACGTATCACGTTCATTCCACTGACATTCACTGACAATACGTGAAGCGTTCGTGTTTGGACGTGCTCCATCGGTGATTCATGCGTCGGGCGTGCGTCGAATGTTCGTGGAATACTGCACTGTATTTGCCAGTATGCGTCGACGTGCGCGATATGTCAGTGATTCGTCAGTGATTGTAAGTGATACATGCGTGGTTCATGCGTGATTCGTCAGAGATTTCTACCCCCTGACACCCCAAAAAATTGGTCAATTTCTCAACGCACAAGCACGTACAAACCCAATCTGTGCGTGATTTGAGAGTGATTCGTGCGTGATCGGCTGTGTGACTGGGCCATTACTGTTTGGGTGATTTCGGCTATCATTATGATTTAACAAGAAGAGCACCGCCAACGGTGCATAATACGCCCGTCATGAACATGGATCAGGAAGTGGACAGACAAAATGATACCAATATCCAACAGACAACAGCCCCATGTGAGCTTTGACCTTTGTCTGTGACCTTGACCTTGGAGGCAGGGCCGTAAACATGGTACGCAACACTCCGCTCAGTGATGGTATACGTGTGTGTGAAATATCATGGATGTATCTGAAGCGGATGAGAAGTTATGCTCCGGACAAGCCCCATCTGGGCCCCATGTGACCTTTGACCTTTGTCCGTGACCTTGACCTTGGAGGGAGGGCCGTAAACATGGTACGCGACACTCCGCTCAGAAGGGATGGTACACGTGTGTGTGAAATATCATGGATGTATCTGAAGCGGTTGAGAAGTTATGCTCCGGACAAGCCCCATCTGGGCCCCATGTGACCTTTGACCTTTGTCCGTGACCTTGACCTTGGAGGGAGGGCCGTAAACATGGTACGCGACACTCTGCTCAGTGATGGTACACGTGTGTGTGAAATATCATGGATGTATCTGAAGCGGTTGAGAAGTTATGCTCCAGACAAGCCCCATCTGGGCCCCATGTGACCTTTGACCTTTGTCAGTGACCTTGACCTTGACCGGGTGAACGAAATCATGGTGCGCGACACAGCGCCTAGTAATGGTGCACGTGTATGTGAAGTATCACGAATGTAGCTCAAGCGGCTCAGGAGTTATGCCCCGGAAAAGAAATTGCTAACAGACAACAGACAGACGGACGGACGGACGGGGGTGATGACATAATAGTAATAATAATAATAATAATAAAAAGGAGCCAATCACCTATTTGATTATAAATGACTTCACTTGATCACTTTCACTATGAATAAAAGGCTATTTTTTTTTTGCAGAATGAGTCATATTTTCAAAATAAATGGTAACATTTCACAAATTCAGCAAGGGCATGCAAACTATGCAGCACAATTGTATATTAACTAGCAGTTAACAAAAAGTGAGAGACAGGGTGCACCAGAATTACAGAAGTTAACAGCGCAAGTACATTTCGTACAGTTCGCAATTCATCTATACATTCCCATAACAAATATTTACAAGCGGAAAATACATCAGCTACAGAAGTGCTGTAGAGAGACTTAGAACACTGAAGAATTATAAAAATTATCGGACTTCAGGGAACAAAGGAGCCTTCATCAGGGAATGATGCCATCCATGATTCAATCAATTTCTCAGCCAATCCTAGCCGGAGGAAAGCTGGTATCCCCAAATTACCAGCGATTCACAGTAAGAACGTGCTGAAAAGTAGGCCAATCCCCTCTGGAAACATCTGAGGCAAAAGACCTGCCAATCAATGCCTTGAAAACAAGTCCTGTGGGCTCATTAGCCAATCAGTGGGTCAGATTAATATATTGTACAGGAGCAATACCAGAAGGAATAGGGGCCCTCCAGGACTGGATTGACATCCCTGGTTTCTAACGACTGAATTGGCAAAACTGAAAAACAGTAATGGAGAGAGGTTCACAGAGAGGTTTACAGTCACCCATAAAAATGTCACCTCAGCCATGGAGAAGACGAGAATCGCTTCATTTTTCTGAGGGGCGGCTTCAAGCTGAGTCATGCAGAATTATTACAGGTCTCTGGTTTATCTGTATGGTAGCATTCACACTACAGTCTGTTAATTTCTCTTCAAAATTTTTCGACTCAAAAATAGATATCTCACCCTGAACAGCAGGGAATGTCCTATTGTGTTTTCATGTCCTAGCATGTTCTGTGCCCTGTGAAGGGCTGGCCTCGCTGTTTCCCAGGCGTGGGACAGAGACAGGACACGGGGACTAATCTACCAGCAGCACTGATGGTTTGTGACTGTTCCACTGGGAGCCATCTGTGCAATCTAGCTTGCAGGATATTTCTGAACTGTAATTGCTGCAGCGTGTACGTTTCAATGCTACCCCTTACACCAGGATGAACAACGAGGTTAAAAGGTCAGCAACTTCCTGACTCCAGTCCTCGGAGGTCATTCATGCAATGCCATCCCCACCCACACTGGCCTCTGTGGTGACCATGACATGCACATATAATGAGTCACACACACATACAGACACGCTCGTGCACAAACACAAACTGGCTTCTCCGGTGACCTCCACACACACACATACACACACACACACACGATGAGGCACACAAAAACACACACACATAGAAACTCACACACAACCACACATACTGTAGGCCAAGACAAAAATACACACACACGAACACACACGCTGAGTCTCACACACTCACATACTGACATGCTTACACAAAAACTGATAAACAAACACAGACACACACACAAAAGTGCGCGCACACACACACACACACACGCATTCACACACGCATACACACAATGAGTCACTCACCACTGTCTGCGCTGTACTGCGAACGAGGAGCTGAAAGACAAAACACAGATAAAAAACGTATAAATAAAATAAAAAACCATGCATCTTCAAACACCAACCGCTGTCATATCGTTAGTGAGGACTAATAATGAGCACTTCTGTTGGTTTGGAACGCTCCCTTGGTGCGGTTAGCCCGATGGGCGCCGGCTCAATAAAAAAGTTGGGATGACTGAAAATAAACAGATCCAGTCTGCCTTCGGGTTCTGGAGTTACAGAATCCTCCCGCTTCCCTGGACTTTACAGCCCTGACTTCAGAGAGTTCACGCTGTCTTTCCTATGCATCGTAAAATATACAACACAAAAATCAGCTCTGTCCTCTGAAGACCAGCTCTCAAAAAATAAAGTGTAAGGTATACTTCAAAATTTTATGTACCTTACAATTAATTCAATAACTTAAACTGGCCTAAAATTGAGAATTTAGTTTTAAGACACTCAAAACACTGTGCAAAATAGATTTACTTGAAAGTTTTATGTGACGAAACTTCCAATAAATTTAATTCCTTAAACTGGGCAAAAATCTTAGAATTTAGTTTGAAGTCGCTTCTAGCAATTGCGTGTGCCAAGGTGACCAAAATGTTTTCAGTCGATCAAACATTTCATTTTTTGAGTGAACTTTTACTCTCATAAAGTACATTTTACAGCAATGTTACCAAAGAAATTCACGAACAAAGCTCTTTCCAGATCCCTGAATTCAGATCTCAAACCCCTTCCTGGAGTACCCTGAACAGAATCAGAAATTTGATGAGTTCCACCTCAGCTGGACCTGAATTAAAGGAGCTGTGTCATGATTACAGTGCACGCTCACAACTTTGAACAAAGTAAATCCGCTCAACTGCAAGTCAAAATCTAGAAGGTATTTTTCTTCATCTATGATTGGCGATGGCAAACCAGCGTACATTCCTCATATGCTTTGGCAAAAGATTAAAACATACTCTACCGCTCAAAAGTTTGGGTTCACTTGCAAATTTCTATGTTTTCCAAAAAAAAATACTTTTTCATGCATTTCACAAACATTTTTATCCATTTCACAAACGATTAAAATTAATCAGATGATTTTTCAAAGAATGATCTCCATTTTTGCATAGAGGCCTATTATCAGCAACTGTCAGTCCTCAGCAGCAATCTCCTGGAATGGCTGCCAATCCACGTTAAGCATTTTATAAGGCTAATTGATTATTAGAAAACCCTTCTGCAAATGTGTTGCACAGCTGAAAACCATTGAACTAATAAGGGAGCGCAAAAGGGAGCATGGCATTCTTGAGGTTGGTTTAGTACCTGAAGCATCAGCAGTTGTTTCTTTGTTTACAGGCTCTAAGTGGTCAGAAAGAAAGAACTTCCTTTTGAGACCCGTCAGTCTATTTTTGTGCTTAGAAAAGAAGGCTATTCAATGCGAGAAATTGAAAACTTAAAATCTCTTACCATGCTGTCAACTACTCCCTTCAGAGAGCAGCACAAACTGGCACTAATAAGAACAGAAAAAAGGAGTGGGAGGCCCCGATGCACAACTGTGCAAGACGACAAATATCTGAGAGTGTGTAATTTAAGACAAAGATGCCTCACCAGTTGTCAACTAGCAGCTGTGCTAAATAGTTCCTGTCAAACACCTGTTTCAGTATCAACAGTGAAGGTGGTTTTTTTTTTTTTGATGAAGGCAAAGTTTGAAGTACATATTCATCATTTTCCATTAAAATCATTATTTCTAACTCAGACAATGTCAGTATGTTCTGTTCATTTGCTATATTTCCTATTCAGACTAATTTCATGCGTGTTTCCATGGAAAACAAGAAAATTTCCAAGTGATCCCAAACTTTTGAGTGGTAGTATATGCACAACATCAACAGTTTTGTGAATATTTTTATACTCAAACAGGAACAGCGTTCATAAAGTAAAATGTTTGTGATATTAGCTTAGCTACATTAGCGTTGCCCTCTTTTTTGTAGATTCCAGGAATTACCGCCCCTTGAGTGTAAACAAGGCTTAACTTGCATTGCTATTCGTCAGTGGTGTGAATGTGTAAGTCCTCTATCAAGTTGATCACCCTGGAAGTGCATGTAATGTTGCTGCAAATCCTCAAAGCAGAAAAATAAAAATTATTCCGTGGTCAAACTCCTGCAACAAAGGGGAGGAGAAATTTTGCTTGGCTTTTGGAGGAGTCCCAGCAGCAGGAGGAAACTGGCCGCAGTGGGGGAGCCCATCCTCTGCTGGCGAGCTAATTAATAAAAATTGGATTTATATCTACAAAAACCCAAAACCAGTGAAGTTGGCACGTTGTGTAAATCGTAAATAAAAACAGAATACAATGATTTGCAAGCCCTTTTCAACCTATATTCAATTGAATACACTGCAAAGACAAGTTACTTAATGTTCGAACAGGTAAACTTTGTAATTTTTTGCAAATATTAGCTCATTTGGAATTTGATGCCTGCAACATGTTTCAAAAAAGCTGGCACAAGTGGCAAAAAAGACTGAGAGAGTTGAGGAATGCTCATCAAACACTTATTTGGAACATCGCACAGGTGAACGGGCTAATTGGGAACAGGTGGGTGCCATGATTGGGTATAAAAGCAGCTTCCCTGAAATGCTCAGTCATTCAGAAACAAGTATGGAGCGAGGGTCACCACTTAGTGAACAAATGCGTGAGCTGATTGTCGAACAGTTTAAAAACATCATTCCTCAACGAGCTATTGCAAGAAATTTAGGGATTTCATCATCTACGGTCCGTAATATCGTCAAAAGGTTCAGAGAATCTGGACAAATCACTGCACGTAAGCAACAAGGCCGAAAACCAACATTGAATGCCCGTGACCTTCGATCCATCAGGCGGTACTGCATCAAAAACCGACATCAGTGTGTAAAGGACATCACCACATGGGCTCAGGAACACTTCAGAAAACCACTGTCAGCAACTACAGTTCGTCGCTACATCTGCAAGTGCAAGTTAAAACTCTCCAATGCAATGCGAAAGCCATTTATCAACAGCACCCAAAAACGCCGCTGGCTTCGCTGGGCCCAAGCTCACCTAAGATGGACTGATGCAAAGTGGAAAAGTGTTCTTTAGTCTGACGAGTCCACATTTCAAATTGTTTTTGGAAACTGTGGACGTCGTGTCCTCCGGACCAAAGAGGAAAAGAACCATCCAGACTGTTACAGGCACAAGGTTCAAAAGCGAGCATCTGTGATGGTATTAGTGCCCAAGGCAGTTTTTATCTGTTTTTATCTACGATTTACATAACGTGCCAACTTCACTGGCTTTGGGTTTTGTAATAAACGTATAAAAATCCAAACAGTAGCATCTGTAGCTCCAGGAATTTGCAAGACGAGGACATATGGCAGTGCACATAGGAGACGTGCTTGCATTTGAAAAACTTGAGACAGGACAATATATGCACATCTTTTAAAATACAGCAGAAATTGCATGAATTGAAACATTGCTATGACAACACTGACAGCATCACTGACTATGTATAATATGGTGACAGTTTCTACAATACTGCTTACGGAAGTTGACCAATGGAAATTCAAGTCCTGATGATTTGATGAGTAGATGAGTAGTGAGTCTCCCCAAACATTAAACAGATTTTATCATTGGACACCATCTTAAAACCCAAAGTACCAACGTGCTAAATAACAGACAAATCTCCTGAGTGCATGCCCCCTTACACCTCTGCACTGTTAGCTCCCAGGTAAAGGTAAATAGCACATAGCAGAGAATAATCTCAAGCAGCTCAAATTTGTTTTGGCCATTCTGCAACTCAGCTAAATGAGAAACACTAATCTGTGTTCAACTGGACTGATGAAGATTAACTGACTTCGGTAAATGGCTCTCAGGAATAAAGCTGGGGCTCTCTATTCGTGCGGTATGGTAAGTGTATGGTTCTCAAGGGGATTGTGCTTCGTCCTGCTTGAGCTCGTTGAAGCCTCTGTCGGCCTGAATAATACGAGAAGGTAATGCAAAGCAGGTGGAGGCTTGTGTGCTAAATTGAACAACCCAGACAAACCCAACTATCCCCAAATTTGGCTCCAGCAAGAGTAGCGCAAGTCAGATCAATAAACGGAGACTGCAGCGGCTCCAAACACGTCACAGATGTGGCAAGATTTGTGAACTCATGAGATCCCAGCTGGCAAACAGGTGGATTTCAGGTCTGTTTTAAATAAGCAGAGTATCTGTGGCATTTGGCGTTTCACAGCAGAGGGGAGCTCGCTGCCTCCACAAAATCCATCAGCGTCAATCCCAAAAGCAGCCTTGAAGGCGATGATCCGCACAGCTTCAAGACCAGGATTTTACAAACTGGCATGGATAGAGTACTGTAAACTGCACTTTATCTCTTCTCCACCCTTCACATAGCATTGTTGAGTCTCAGCCCTTTGAGGTGTTGCGAGCTGACAAGCAGTAGCTGAGCATTCTGACGCTGATCTTATGATTGCAATGGGGTCTAGACCAGAATTATATGAAGAACAATCCAATCCACTCTTAAGAATAAAAAAACTTAAATAATTCACTGGTCAACTCAAGAATAGGCTGAAGGGTTATATTCATTGTTCCCCCGAACTGAGGGTTATAGGCCACATTCACCTGACCTACAAAGAGTGATAAAGCTATACAAAGTCCTACTGATTCATTCTGAATCACTACCTGTACCTTCCAAAATTAGAGACAGGGAACAACCACCACTGTATCCCAATTCCATGTCCCCTCTCTTTATGGGCAACATGGCGACCCAGAGACAACATGTTGTCTGAGTGGAATTTCAGACACAATGCTGGCAACCGTGAAAAAATCTTTTCCAACATTCAGCCATTCCGGATGACATTATGGTTATTCTTGGGTTTGTAGTCATGACTTTGGTTGTTTTTGCTCTCAGCATGCAGAGGTCATGCAAGTACTTATTTACTGTGGGTTATTTTATAAAAGGAAAGAAAATTGGCCTTAAAAATAAAATGGGACCCATAACAACTGCATTATACATTTGTTTTCCTTTGGTGTGTTTAGTCTCAATGCGCGTTTGGGTTTTGGGTCATGACGTGTTTGTTCATAACTTGGACATTGCGCTCTTTTTTGCATCTGAATTGTTTCACAATTTTTTTTACACGCATACTTTGTGACAAGCCACACAGTAGTATGCCTTAAATCCTATCTTAATATACAGTAAGATCAGTAAGTATTTGGGCAATGAGAAAATTTTAAAGGGCAGTGTGAATAGTTCACTCACATGGATGTGGAAAACACTCATATTAAAATACAGGCTGGAACCTTTACAACCTTAACCTTTACACAGTAAAAATTCCAGAAGCCAAACAAATCTTTTTCAATGTTGAATCAATGATTTTTGAGTATACACAGTCCCTGATGAACCAGATTTACAAAAAAACGCTGGACATTTGACCATGTATGAAGAGTATATCTGTAATAAATATGAATCATAACCCTTTAACATTCTTCAGCAGTCGAATAGTGACAAACTTCACTGCTTATCATCTCAGAGGGCATGGGAGTGGAATGAAAACACGGAAGGCAGTATAAGCAGTAAAGACAGACTGTGAGCAAAATGGCCCACAACTCACCACAGTGGGCTCTGACATTACCCCGGACAGGCAATGCACTAACAATACAAATAATAATAATAATAATACTAATAATAATTTCTGAGTCCACTGTATATAGACCCCTATATAAACTGTATAGTGTCTCAGCCATTTTTTGTAGCGTCCAAATTGCCAGATTTGTTTATTATACAGTCTGCTACAAAGTGCCAAAAATGTTCTGCAAAATTTAGAGAACAACTGATAGTTTTTTTCCGCTGTCATTCACTTATACTGCATATTTCTTGTTATGATTAGTTCGCATTTTTTGAATTTTATCAGTATTTTATGTATTTGTGTATCTTACTGATCTTATTTCTGTTTTACTGTCAATTTTCTTCTCTTATCTTTTTATCTTTCTGAAAAGCACACTGATTGGTGCTTTGGGTTTGAACTGTGTTATATAAATAAAGTTTATTATTATTATTATTATTATTATTACTACTACTACTACTACATTGGTCTGATGTATAGCACAATGCATTGCGATTGTGTCTTAATGGGCGTCCCCAAAGAAGAAAGGAGACTGACGGCAGAAATACGTTCTGTTTGTGCAGTAGAATTGAGTAGGGCACGTGTGTCCCACAGGTGTCCTACGCGTTTCTTAAAACCTTTAATGTCTAGTCCTTCTTTGAGCAATTTCCTCCCAAAATAAAATGCTTACTGCTCTTGAACCACTTTGACTACAGGCATAACCATGGTTCTCGTTTCATAGATGACACTCAATAGATTGCTCTCAAATAGTCATAATTGCTGAGAATATTACCCAGCAACACTGTTAATACGAGTTTTTGTCAATCAGGAACTTACTCATCTGTAAACCTGGGCATTGATCTGTAGAGTTCACAAAAGACCTCATTTTTGGCCTCTGGAACCTCTTCATATCCCAGCGGGTATCGCCATTGAGTCTGGAACTTTCTTTCCCTTCTTATCCTCTCTTGCTCCTTCTCACTCTCCCTCAACTCTTCCAGTGACTTTTTTTTCTTTGCTTTGAATTTTTTCCAGGCGTTTGGCTGGGAACTGGGGGCTTTAGAAACATTTTAAAGTAGGGATTCAAAGGAAAAACTGAAATATGGCAATCTCGACATCAATGGAAAGCTTAGAACGCAAAGAATGCAATGTAATGTCATTATATCACATTATCGATACGAGAAAATGGAAACACGCACGCAACGACAGTATTTTAGCAATACTTCTGTGATGCTAGGAATAACGCCCATTTTTGGTGACGTCACATATGGGTTCTGCAAGCTCTGCTCTTTGAGTGTGTGTGCAGAGTACGTCTCTCTCCAAACTTTATATTTTGTTATTCAAAGTTCAAATTGTGTCGTATTCTACTTGAGATGGATAAATTATAATGAAAAAACATTCATCTGTTGTTTTTTACCCCTCGGCCCGGAGGGGTATTCTCGTCACCTGCATTTCTGTCTGTCGTCCGTCGTCCGTCGTCTGTCGTCCGTCGTCCATCCTGATTTTGTCTGGGCCAGTACTCGGCAACTAATGATCGCAGCTTCACCAAATTTGGTATGGTAACTCTCTATGACCCATAGATGTGCAATGCTCGGTTTTTTGCTGGATTTGACCTTTGACCTTAGCTCTGTGACCTTGACTGTGGAAATCTTGTCCGGGTCAGTACTCGGCAACTAATTATCGCAGCTTCACCAAATTTGGTATGGTAACTCACTGTCGCACACATATGCGCAATGTCGTATTTTTTGCTGGATTTCACCTTTGACCTTTGCGCTGTGACCTTGAGGCAGGAAATCTTATATGGGTCAGTACTCAGCAACTACTGATCGCAGCTTCACCAAATTTGGTATGGTAACTCACTGTGACACATAGATGTCACTGTGAGTTACCTTTTTTGCTGGATTTGACCTTTGACCTTAACGCTGTGACGTTGAGGTGGGAAATCGTATCTAGGCCACGGGGTATTCAGCAACGCGTTATGTTTTAATTTAAACTCGCATTTTTCTAAATAGTACATTGAAGATTAACATGGATATAGGCCTATAGGCTAAACGATCTGACACAAATCGTGTAAATACAGGGAAGGACTGATCCCTTAATTTATTATGATATTATTTCAATGATTAGACTTGATAAGAGCGACGACAAAACAAGAAAGGACTATTTTTTGAATTTATTCTCTCTCTTAACTCACGCAGGAATACATGCACTTGCAGCTACCCGTCGTCAGATTTTATTGCGTATAGTGTAACTATCTAACTTTATCACATTTGCGAGGTTTTGTTTCGTTTTGGCCATTATGGAAGAGGACAGACCAGAAGCTGAAGAAAGAACCATGGGAAGAGGTACAACAACTATATAAAAAAGCAATTAAAATTGAATTCCATGCATGAGAAGTTGAGGCGGACGATTCAGGCTGCTTTTGAGGTATTGGGTGGGATATTTAAGGGGTACGATTGTGTTCTAAATGGCATCAACCTCGTACCTCCACAGTTCAGTCAGTCAATCACTGTTATGAGAGTCCACTTGATTGTGTCCAGAACATTGCCTTACCCAACCTTCCTCAGAATGGTAGCATGACTCCAATAAAAACATAATTTTCTTTCTAAACTAGACAACTTGTATGTGTAAAGCGTATAGCCAGCACGATGACCGGACGTTTTGCAGCATGGAACGAACCAAAATAAGCAGCATAACTAATATCCATCGATGAAAGAAATCACCTTTATGCGACATTACCTTAAAAAAAATAAAGATTTGAATATGGGATTTAAAACGATGAACTACTGGGAGATCTAGAAGGAATCTACTAAGAGTTCTGACTCGTCAGGCTTCAAAAACAAAATTGAAAACAATTTTCACAGTGTTCACTATATTATAACTATGGAGCATCTGGGTACTTTCAGAGTACACAACCCGTATGTGACGTCTCGGAAAATGAGACTGTCGGAGAACTGGTTATGGTCGAAGAAGAACAATATTTGGAAAGCGAATATCAAGTAGCATGAAACTTTTTTATGAGTGAATACCTTCAACATATATAATTACCGTAACGAACCAATTTTATGGGTACTTATTTTCTTTGAATCCCTACTTTAAAGTAGCTAACTGATGAAAACTATGTCAGGATGCATCTTCAATCAGCAGCAGTGAGCGAGCGAGCAGTGCACAGTGCAGTTGCTCGCAGGTGGTGTGCCTACAGTACGTCTCAGGGCTCAGCACTCACTGCGCACAGAAAGTAAATGTCTCTGCCTTTGATCAGGATCATGTAACACTATGTGTTAGCGGTAATTAACGAGAGGACTTAACAGAAATCATTAGGAGATACAGTACCACAGGGAATTAATTTGAAATTAGATTTATTACGTTTTTACTTGTTATTTTATTTTCAAGGCATTATTTTTCACTGGCTCCACCAGGCCAGTGCTTGGAGCGTTCTGGTGGCCCTGACGGTTTTAAAAGTACATCCGGGCCACCGGGCCATTTATATTGTGGACCCCTGAAGGACATCGATTTCAACATGCTTTGATATGTGATTGAACCTATGGGACTGTATAGTCAGGCTGAGGGTTGTTATGACACAATTTTAAATCCTATTTTCGAGATTGTATGTGCATCTTAAAATGGCTTACGCAGTGAGAATGCAGTTCTCAAACGTTCAAACAATATATAGTTCTCCAGTGTAGCACAATATTTGAGGATATGAAAACGCAATTATGCCGCGTGGCCCGCCCTGGGGCCCCGGTGCTCGCAATTTCGTGAATGGAATTATTGCTCAGGTTGTCCGAAACCTCCAGCACTTGTTTCCCATTTTGTTCATTATGTGACAAACACTACATAGAGAACAAGTGAATTAGCAAGCACTTCATACACAGCCAAAGTGCACTCACAGCCATTGAGTGTGTTGTTGTAGCCAGTGCTCTGTAGTGCCTCCCTGCTGCCACTCCGAGAACTGCGGGAGCCACCCCAGGGGTCGTTGTCATAGGAACCTGACCTGGCCTTCATTTCCTCTTTCAGGATTAGCCTCCCGATCCCACCTTGCGCCTGTGGGGACGGGAGAGAGAGACAGGTTAGGTGAGAAAGAGATAGGGCACATGAGAGACATACAAACGTACAGACAGACAGACAAATAAAGATATAAAAACAGTCAGCATACAGACAGAGCAAGATTTAGTCAGACATAAATAGTGTACAGATAGGCTGTTACAGTTCAGACATACTGACAGACACAAGACAAATCGTCACATCGCAAAACAGACACAGATAGAACCAGCAGAGAGGTAGACAGGTACAGTAACCATACAGACAGACCATTAGACAGCTTTAATACTCAAACAGAGCCGAATGTGAGTTGAGACTGACAGAAATGCTTATGGGTGTACAGACGGTGGGGGTGAGAGAAGAAGGAAGGGAGGAGGGGTGCTGTTTCAGCCCGAAGGGCTCTGTCACACTCTGACAGGACATATGCTGCACTCCCATTCATCTAACAAGTGAGCGTTTTACAGTCAGAGTTATACAAGACAAGACTGCTCATTAAAGCCACTGCTGGCTCAGTGTCACATTTTGTCACTTTTTTCCAGCATAAGCTGTGAAATTCTGACAATCACTCTGTTTCAAGAATAAAATTTCTACTTTTAAGCAAAGCCAATGTTAACAATCCACTGTACATATCAATAACCTTTTTAAAAATTGCTTGTTTAATTTGCTTTTTATTTTAAAGGTTATCTCTGTAATATACGAGGATAAATACGTTAAGTTTCCTGACTGACACAAACAGAGTTGAGTTACATATTCCAAATAAGATTTAAATCTCGCACATTCAAACACATCTGAAGGCAGGCATGATATTAGGATTAATAATAACGATTCATTGTAATTCCACACAGAGTGTGAATACATTTATCATGAATTATTCAGGTGCACATATACAGACAGTAAAGTACGGACCACTTTCCCTCTGTTGATTATCAGAGTTTTAACAGGGGGACATCAAAACAGAGGCGATCTCTTGCTGTCACCAGTAATGCAGTCTCACCAGGTAGGGAAATTGAATCTAATATTTTCCACAACACCTTGCAGGATAAATTAAACTACAAAGAGAGAAAGCAGTATTTAGGTCTCTCCATTTGCTGCTTTTAAACGTCAGTGTCTCGCTGATATTTTAAAAAATTAAATGTCTGCATGACACTGCCAGAGGAGATAATTCTGTACTCAGAAAAGTGTGTCTTAAACAATACCTTCACACTTCTCTTTTCCTATTTTATTCAACCCCAGGATTCAGGTACAAAAATATAGCTGACCTAATTATATTTGCTGACCTGATTAGCGAGCAGGTTATAAGGTACTCTGCTCAAGCAATCAAAGCAATCGATAGATGTGAGAGAGGCGAGGGCATGCAAGTGTGCCCTTTCAAAGATGGAGGGATACACTGACAGGCGGAAAATGAAGGAGTAAGAAGCATACTCTGTTCAGACTGCCCCAGCCATCCTCCTCTCCTCCTGAGGAAAATCTTCGGCGAGCATGAGGAGCTGGGGAGAGAGAGAGAGAGTGAGTGAGGCAGGAAGAGAGGGAGAGAGATAGAGAGAGAGCCACAAGGATGAATAGAAAACAGGACTAAATCAATATAGTTAAATCTGAAATTAGGTGTGAGAAACACAAGCATAACATTTCAATGGAAGCTTGTGAAATGAATAACGAAGAGCTGCATAGATATACACAAGCCCAGCTGGATCAGAGGTTCACAGTGCGGAATGAAAATAAATATCCTCCCAATCTGTCTCATATTTCATTTTTTTCCTCTTTGGCAGCAGTGCACAGATCACAATGAGAGTTAATCAGAGAAACAACATCACACAGTGCCCAGGTGAAAAAGGTTGCAAGCAATAATTTTTTGATTGGACCACCTTTTTCTTTGATTATGACACGGCGGCATTGTTTCAAAAACCTTTGTGCAACATCACTACTCTATACAATAAGACACTATTCACATCCAGAGTTGCATTAATTTTTGACGGAGATCTGAAGAAGTGGAACCACTGTATAAAGTCCTGCTCAGCACATCCCAAAGACTTTTAATAGGGGTAATAATGTGCTGGACAGTTTTTAACCCAAATTTCAGCAATCTCCATAGTTGCTTTCTGTGCTTGATGCAGTGCAGGCAAATAATTTTCCCCTTCTGAACTCCGTAACATGTTTTCTACAGAACAACCACAGGCATTGTCTTCCAACATGGCTGTCTGAGAAATGAGAAGTTGCATCAGTCAGAGTTCAAAGAATTCTTACCAACTGAAACATATTATTCACGGCAATAATGATCAAATCATAGGCTCTTAATTATTTGCTTATTCAAATCAAAACAGCGACTTTTGGCCAAGCGGTGTATGCACATTGGAAGGACATTCGTAAAAATGAAACCAAATATAAATTGCTGCTAATAAATGTGTTGTGATTCTGATTCTGCCATGCCTGCTGATTCTGCATGTCATGTTAAGTTCTGTGCCTGGCTCTGCCATGTTAAGGATTCTTGTGTTTAGTGACCACCTCCTGTCTGACTATTCTTAGGATTGTGTTTTGTGTGTTGGTATTTAGATTTCCTGTTTATTATTTTTCATGTTTAGATCATTTAGTTTCCAAGCCATGTTTTCATTTCCATGCTTTGCACTTTGTCTCCCCTGTCTTGTCATGAGTGTATCTTTGCTCAAGGTCCCTTGTCTTGTGTGCCACTCATTCGGGTGATTTATTGGTTTCTGGGTTTCAATCTTCTTTCATTATCTCGTGTTCTTCCTTCCTCTCTCTTTTACTGTCTTACTAACACATACTAACAGTTTATTGTTTTTGCTAAATACTAACCCACACTAACCTTGTATATTTGGACTAACTTACTAACAAGCACTTGGGATTGTATAGCTGCACTTACTAATTGACTAATGATCTCTCAGCTGTCGCCCAATTCTAGTCTCCGCCTCCTTGCCTATCCCTAATTATCTCTGCTGCAGTTTTCCACTTATCTCATGCTTTCCTTTTCTTTAGACTATGCACTTTTAGTACTCCTTAACCGGAGCTGTTTGTACTTAGGTTTGTCTTGTGATCCCTGTCTGCGTTTTGGCTACAGCCAAATTCATGTAATTAGTTTATCCCTCATGTGTCTCTCCCTAATCATTGTCACCATTGATTGCACCTGTTCTCCCTGGTCATGTGTTCTCCTGGATGTGTATATAAGATGTCTGTTTGCTTCACACTCTTGTCAGATCGTTCTCCCTAGTTTTCTCGTGCCACGTTTCTCGCCTTGATCTCTCAGTGTTTATGTTTCTGACTGGACCGTCTTTGATATCGAGCTTTGCCTACTCCCTGTACTTTTGCCGCATTCTTGTTTTTTGACCTCTTTTGTCTGACTACGATTTTTTGTGATTGGTGCCCTGTGTATGACTCTGGATTTCGCCCTTTGGATTCTGATTTTGGATTGCGGACATTGTACTGTTGCCAGCTCTGTTGGGGGGTTTCCCCCTTCAGAAATAAAGCCTCCTTTTTGCATTTTACTGGTGTTTGCTCTTGGTTCATTTCGTAAAACCTCACATTACGATCTGACCAAGATGGAACCAGCGAACATCCAGCCTCTGCAGGAGGCAGTCAAGGAACAGGGAGCCCAGCTCGAATTTCAGGAGCGTCAGCTTCGCGCCCTCATGCAGCATATGCAAACCATGAGTCTCCAGGTTGCGGACCTCATTCGAACAGTTCAAGACTCTCAGCTGCTGCATACCCCCCAGCCTGCAGTCCACGCTACGCCTGTGCCCTCCTCCACTCTGCCGCTGCCTGTCTGCGAGCCACGCCTGCCTCCCCCTGAAAGGTACGACGGCAACCCCGGTGCGTGTCGAGCATTCCTCACCCAGTGCAACCTCATATTCAGCCTCCAGCCCTCATCATTCCCCACTGAACGGGCTCGTGTTGCATTTATCATCACGCAACTCACGGGAAGAGCCAAGCAGTGGGCTACTGCAGCTTGGGAGGCTGATCTACCATGTGTACAGACATCTGGTCTACTGGGTGAAGAGATGAAGCGGGTTTTCGACCGCACTAAGTTGGGTCATGAGGCGGGACGGGAGATTCTTCGGATACGCCAGGGTGGTCGTTCTGTGGCTGATTTTGCAATCGACTTCCAGACCCTGGCAACCAACAGCAGGTGGGGCCAAAGAGCCTTATATGACACCTTTTTTAATGGCCTAGCCGAGGCCATAAAAGACGAACTGGTGTCCCAGGATTTACCAGAGGAGCTGGACGAGTTGGTCGACCTAGCCATACGAGTGGATGCTCGCCGTGAAGAACGTAGACGGTCCGTTCTTCACAGTCGTCCAAATAACCCCTACCGGACCACTCCACTTTTACCACCACCTCCTGACGGCAGCCCCTCTCCTGAGACGGAACCCATGCAACTCGGACGAACGCGCATTCCCACTGTGGAAAGGAACCGTCGTCGCAGAGAGGGGGCCTGTTTCTACTGTGGCAAAGGGGGACATCAGATAGCTCAGTGCCCCAGCAAGAAGCCTCGTCCTGGCACCAGGAATGGAACAGTGGTGGGCGTTATGCCAGTCCAAGATTCAAGAAACCGCACCTGCCTTCCGTTGATCCTGGAATGGGGAGGGGAGAGCAGATCCACTACGGCTCTCATTGATTCTGGAGCAGAGGAAAACCTCATGGATGTGGAGCTGGCTCGTGAATGGGGGGTTCCGGTGGAAAAGATCTTCCCGGATCGAGTGGCCAATTCCCTTAGTGGCCAGCAAATTGCCCAGATAACTCATGTTACCAGCCCCATCAAACTCAAGATATCAGGCAACCACCATGAGACAATTCAATTATTCCTCATTCACTCTCCCCATGCTCCTATCATTCTGGGTCACCCATGGATGGCTAAACACCTACCTCACATTGACTGGCGAACGCATGAAATCAAGGGCTGGAGCCCCAACTGTTCTCTGACATGCCTCCAAAATGCTTCGGAACTACAGCCTTACTCTACTCCAGAGGAGATCCCCGACCTAGAAAAGGTTCCCCTCGAGTTCCATGACCTCAAGGAGGTGTTCTCAAAGTCCAGGGCCACCAGCTTACCTCCTCACCGTCCATACGATTGAGCCATCAACCTAAAGCCAGGTACAATGCCCCCTAGAGGCCGATTATATTCCCTGTCCCGACCAGAGACCCAAGCCATGGAAAAGTACCTGTCAGAGTCTCTGGCTGCAGGTATTATTCGACCATCATCCTCCCCTGCGGGCGCTGGTTTCTTCTTTGTGGCCAAAAAGGATGGGACGTTGAGGCCCTGTATTGACTACCGGGGACTAAATGAGATAACCGTCAAGAACCGATACCCTCTCCCCCTCATGAACACAGCGTTCGACCTCCTACAAGGAGCTAAGGTTTTCTCCAAGCTTGACCTCCGCAACGCCTATCACTTGGTGCGAATCCGGGAGGGAGATGAGTGGAAGACGGCTTTTAATACTCCCACGGGGCACTGGGAGTACCTGGTTCTTCCTTTCGGGCTCACTAACGCTCCAGCTGTGTTCCAGAGTCTTGTAAACGATGTACTGAGAGACATGATTAACAAGTTCGTTTTTGTATACCTTGACGATATTTTGATTTTTTCAGATTCCCAAGAGGAACACGTGAAACATGTTCGCCAAGTGCTTCGTCGTCTCCTGGAGAACCGTCTCTTTGTAAAGGCCGAAAAATGTGAGTTTTTTGTTGAGACTACAACCTTTCTGGGTTACATTATCTCCCCAGGCACCATACGTATGGACCCAGTCAAAGTGGAGGCCGTCACCAACTGGCCCCGACCTGAGGACCGTAAGTCTCTCCAGCGTTTTTTGGGTTTTGCTAATTTCTATCGACGGTTTATCAGAAACTATAGTTCTGTTGCTGCTCCTCTCACTGCCCTCACTTCCTCCAAGTCCAAGTTCCTTTGGTCCGAGAGAGCAGAGAGTGCCTTTGTAGAACTAAAGTCTCGATTCACGTCTGCACCCATCCTCATTATCCCTAACCCAGAACTTCAGTTCATTGTAGAAGTGGACGCCTCGAATATTGGAGCCGGCGCCATTCTGTCCCAGAGGTCCCCTGAGGATGGGAAGATTCACCCATGTGCCTTCTTCTCTCGTCGTCTAAGCTCTGCTGAAAGAAACTACGACATCGGAAACCGTGAGCTGCTGGCAGTAAAGTTGGCCTTGGAAGAATGGAGGCAGTGGCTAGAAGGATCCAAGGTACCCTTCATAGTGTGGACAGACCATAGAAACCTGGAATACCTACAGACAGCCAAGAGACTTAACCCAAGACAAGCCAGGTGGGCACTATTCTTCTCCCGTTTCAATTTTCACATCGCTTATAGACCTGGAAGCAAAAATGTTAAACCCGACGCCTTGTCCCGTTGTTTTGAGATAAAGGAAGAGGAACCATGTCATGATACGATTCTGCCCAAAGAAGCATTTGTTAATGCCATCTATGTCAATATTGAAAAGGAAGTCAGAGATGCCCAAGCCAGTACTGCTGCCCCTAGCGCTTGCCCCACTAACTGTCTTTATGTTCCAGCTGCATTACGCCCCAAGGTTCTGGAATGGGGACATTCTTCCATGCTGTCCTGCCACCCTGGAGTACGCCGTACTAAGGACTTTATTTTACAAAGATTTTGGTGGCCAGAAATCTCCCAAGATGTCCAAAGTTTTGTAGCTGCCTGCTCGGTCTGCGCCCAAGCAAAAGCCTCACATCAACCACCTCACGGTTTGCTTCAGCCCCTCCACACTCCACACCGCCCCTGGTCCCACATAGCACTCGATTTCATCACTGGCCTTCCCCCTTCCAATCATCACACTACCATTCTCACCATCGTAGACAGATTCTCCAAAGCCGTTCACCTAGTTCCCCTCACCAAGCTCCCCTCCGCCCAAGAAACCGCTAACCTTGTTATTCAACATGTCATCAGACTTCATGGTATTCCTATTGATATCACATCTGATCGCGGCCCCCAGTTCACTGCCCTATTTTGGAAATCATTCTGCAAATCACTTGGCACCACAGTTAGTTTATCATCAGGTTTCCATCCCCAGACTAATGGCCAGACCGAGCGGGCTAACCAATGTGTGGAAAATGTTTTGAGATGTCTTTGCATTAGGAACCCCTCCTCCTGGAGTCATCAGTTGCCATGGGCTGAATACGCCATGAACAGCCACACCTCTGCTGCCTCTGGCATTTCCCCCTTCAAGGCCTGCCTAGGCTACCAGCCCCCTTTGTTCCCTTCCCAGGAGGAGGAGGTAGCTGTCCCCTCAGCCCGTGAGTTTGTGCGTCGGTGCAGACGCACATGGATAACCACCCGCCAGGCCCTGCTCAGGTCGGTCGCCCGGATGAAGGAGCAAGCAGACAAGAGGCGCACGACAGCCCCTTCATACCGACCTGGGCAGCGTGTCTGGCTATCTTCAAGGGACATTCCTCTCAGAGGTAATGGGGGCAAACTTTTCC
Organism: Gymnothorax reevesii; assembly: GCA_029721435.1. Taxonomy (NCBI): domain Eukaryota; kingdom Metazoa; phylum Chordata; class Actinopteri; order Anguilliformes; family Muraenidae; genus Gymnothorax; species Gymnothorax reevesii. The sequence goes on along the minus strand of CM056578.1, from coordinate 17,012,150 downwards.
CTAAGTTTTTGGGCCCATTCACGATTGAAAAAGTCTTGAGTCCCACTGCGGTTCGCCTCCGTCTGCCCCTGTCCATGAGACGTATTCATCCGACTTTTCACGTGTCCCAAGTTAAACCTGCTGTAACCCACCCCCTGTCCTCTGGACCTGATCCCCCACCACCCGCCCGGATCATCGACGGAGGCGAAGCCTACACGGTCCGTGCCCTCCTGGATTGTCGTCGGCGAGGCCGGGGACTGCAGTACCTCGTCGACTGGGAGGGTTACGGACCGGAACACCGCAGTTGGGTACCGTCACGCCACATCTTGGATAAGGACTTGATCAAAGACTTTCATGCCAACCACCCCAGACCAAGGTGAAACGCCTGGAGGCGTTTTTTTAGAGGGGGGGTACTGTTGTGATTCTGATTCTGCCATGCCTGCTGATTCTGCATGTCATGTTAAGTTCTGTGCCTGGCTCTGCCATGTTAAGGATTCTTGTGTTTAGTGACCACCTCCTGTCTGACTATTCTTAGGATTGTGTTTTGTGTGTTGGTATTTAGATTTCCTGTTTATTATTTTTCATGTTTAGATCATTTAGTTTCCAAGCCATGTTTTCATTTCCATGCTTTGCACTTTGTCTCCCCTGTCTTGTCATGAGTGTATCTTTGCTCAAGGTCCCTTGTCTTGTGTGCCACTCATTCGGGTGATTTATTGGTTTCTGGGTTTCAATCTTCTTTCATTATCTCGTGTTCTTCCTTCCTCTCTCTTTTACTGTCTTACTAACACATACTAACAGTTTATTGTTTTTGCTAAATACTAACCCACACTAACCTTGTATATTTGGACTAACTTACTAACAAGCACTTGGGATTGTATAGCTGCACTTACTAATTGACTAATGATCTCTCAGCTGTCGCCCAATTCTAGTCTCCGCCTCCTTGCCTATCCCTAATTATCTCTGCTGCAGTTTTCCACTTATCTCATGCTTTCCTTTTCTTTAGACTATGCACTTTTAGTACTCCTTAACCGGAGCTGTTTGTACTTAGGTTTGTCTTGTGATCCCTGTCTGCGTTTTGGCTACAGCCAAATTCATGTAATTAGTTTATCCCTCATGTGTCTCTCCCTAATCATTGTCACCATTGATTGCACCTGTTCTCCCTGGTCATGTGTTCTCCTGGATGTGTATATAAGATGTCTGTTTGCTTCACACTCTTGTCAGATCGTTCTCCCTAGTTTTCTCGTGCCACGTTTCTCGCCTTGATCTCTCAGTGTTTATCTTTCTGACTGGACCGTCTTTGATATCGAGCTTTGCCTACTCCCTGTACTTTTGCCGCATTCTTGTTTTTTGACCTCTTTTGTCTGACTACGATTTTTTGTGATTGGTGCCCTGTGTATGACTCTGGATTTCGCCCTTTGGATTCTGATTTTGGATTGCGGACATTGTACTGTTGCCAGCTCTGTTGGGGGGTTTCCCCCTTCAGAAATAAAGCCTCCTTTTTGCATTTTACTGGTGTTTGCTCTTGGTTCATTTCGTAAAACCTCACAAAATGAGTGAAATCAGAGATCCTCAGCAAATATATACAGTGATCACTCAAGTCTTTCAAATATAGCTAAGATAAACTCATTCATCAATCAAACAATCAAATAGTCAACCACTTTTGCAATTAATCAGTTAATAAATTAGCCGATCAAAGGATAAGGTACTGACATATTTTGGTAAGGACTGAACAGAGAGTAGACTGCTCAGCCGTGCAAATCATAGCACTACAGCCTCACAAACAGAGGGTAAAGGGTTTGAATCAAACCTGAACCTTTGTGTCCAGGGTTTTCACAATCTACCCATGGTAGCTTGGGGTTCCCTCGACGTTCACCGCTGTCTTTCTACAACCCAATGTCATGTCAGCCGAACAGAAGACTAACTAGACCACACCTGGGGATGTGCCTGCCACAACCACGTGCCGACTTTTAAAGATGCATGCCACAACTTGCCAAAAATGCCCATAACCACAAAAAATTTGCTCATAACCAGCTTAAATTTGGGAAAATCAAGCCTTGTTTCATCCCGACTTGTCATAGAGTGACGCTACCTGACCAAGCATCGACATACGACACAAAAGGAGGCTTTTGGCATACTTATTAGACACCAGTTTAAAACGAACCCTTCCCCCTAACCCCTAACCCTAAACCCGAACCCTAACCCTAAGCATCAAATGAGGTCACCATAAGCCTCCTTTTGCATTGTATATCCATGCTTGGTCAGGTAACGTCAATACATGACAAGCTGGGATGAGAATGTGTCAAAATATCAGTCTTTGCCTTTACTAATGTCCAATGTCAATGAGCAGATTCTGATTGATTGGTCCACTGATTGAGAAAATAAATGGACTCACACAGATGGGCAGCGCTTTCCTCATTTCATAGCAGGATGTTGTACCTGCCCAGTGATGGACAGGCAAAATGCTGAGTGAGTCTTGGATGCTGGGATGGGCAAAAGCCCAGGTGTGATGAGGAGTAAGTGGGTTATTAGAAAATGGAGGAAGGGATGTATGGACAAAAGATGGTGCTACCTTTAGGGGACCCAGCGTAGGGGTAGTAATTGGATTCGGTGTGTTGGCGGAGATCAGGCGAGTACGGAGATGAAAGTTTGGCGCAGTTCATGATGTCATCACTAGTCTTGCTTTTTGTAGCTATGAATGCGTCATCGTCATCATCATCATCGTAAACACCATCATCGTCATCTGGAAAAACAGCACAGTGAAGGAAGAATGAAGATTATTTAACCCCAGTGGATTTCTCAGGAGTGACGATGTCATCATCGACACATAATTAACCAACAACTTTGCTTGAAAAAAAAAGTATGTAATGAAATGATTGGGCCGAGGAGGAGGAAGAAGATGGGAGACAGAAAGAGAGAAAACTGAGGGGAGGTAGAAAAAGAATGAGGAAGAGAGAGACAGAGGGAGAACCACCATCCACCCCATCTTATTATTAAATCTGATCATGATTGTGATCTAAATTAATCTTGCCACTGTTAATGAGGCAATTATAGTATTAACCAGAGATCATGACTCATGAACAATCCAAAAGTGAACACACAAAATAAGATTTTCCTTAGGGCTTATTCAATAACCTCTATTCTAAAGCTACTATTAATAAGTACTTAATATTTGATTATAATATATATTTATTTATATATATATATAACACTGGAATGAAATTTGTGAGAAGACCGAAAAAGTCATAATTCGTTTTGAGCTCATAATCAGAATTACATTTTGTTGAATATAATTGTTTTATTGAATTGTCAATATGATAAAACCCAGACAAAGACCAGAATGACAAAAAATAAATACACAATGAGGAAATCACTCCATCGTTATTCACGAAGCAGGTACAAGCATTCAGCTGAGTAATGATATCATTGGTGCCAATAAGATGTGGTCTCTGTCAGTGATGAGGGTGGGGTGATAGACAGGGATCTGACGGACAGACACACGGACGAAGAGCGGCACGGCAAGGTACTTACAGACCAGGCAGCCGGCCCGGGGAAAGGCATTGAGCGTAGGAGGGAAAAAATACAGGAGAGGAAAAATGAAAATAGCAAATAAAGACAGAAAAAAGGAACATTATCGGCGATTCAGGAGGAAAGGAGGGTATGGTAAAAACTGCTAAAATTAGCTTCCCTTTATAAAGGAAAACAACCTCAAAATCAGATAAAATGACCATATGCAGCACACAGAACTTTTAGCAAATCATCTCTCTCAAGCCCTGATTGGTTAATAGTAAGCCAATCACATCTATTGGAACAAAACCCATTGCAATATGAAACAAAAATATATATATATTTTTTTTTGCATTACAGGGTTGGAGACAAGGAGTAAGAATAATGTAGCTGAAAGCTCCCAAGCATATACTTTCTAGTAAAAGCAGCAGAAGCAGTGAGCCATTGCTATGACTGAAATAAAATAAAAACAAATAAAAGAATGAAAATATTAATTCAGAACAGGAGGGACACAACCGCAAGTCAGCTGAGGGGTCAAGGCAGAAATGCAGTGAATTATAAGTGAATTACAAGTGTATTATGAATCAGCCTAAAGCCGAACACCTGCATTAAGGCCGTTCCACAGCAAGAATGGAAAGTACAATGACAACTTTAAATACTGTACATCGTTTTAGAAATCAACATAAAATCAAGTGGATGGCAAAGTCCACAACCGCAATGCTGAGGACAGCACCGGTGATGAATGGATTGCTGGGATCTCCTCGAGAATAATTTATTTTCCCCCCCTTCAGCTTCATAAATTCATAGAAACCCTGAGAGCCAATAAAAATTCATAGGTATTCTCAGGACGTCACATTTAAAATGGCAAATGACATAACCAAGGGACTTCTTACAGATCGCTGTCTTTAATCGGCTTGGGCGCTCACACCAGCATTCATATGGTTATAGTTCTGGGGATGGAAGGGCCTTTATTTCCTGCTTATGGGATCCCCCAAGGTTTGACTGTGGGTGAAATGAACGTACCAGGAGAAATGCTAGAGTGGAGCAGCAGGTTTGCAGTGCACCATAGACGTCTGTTCACCAGGGAGCTTGGAGGTTCAGCAAAGCCTCAGATGCTTTCATCTTTCATATCCTTTGATTTATATATAGACAGCAGATTTCCACCAGCTTACAACTGTCAAGGGTTCTGGTAGTGTGTGAGTGTAAGTGAATATGTTACTGCATGAGTAAAAAATTCATACTAACACATGCATGTTAATGACTGTGTGTGCCTATGTGCATACCAGTGTGCTTGCGTGTGGGTATGTGAATGTTCATTTGAATATGTCCACATGCTCTACGCATGTGCACATGCATGTTAATGCCTGCGTGACTACATGCAAGGTTGCATACAGGTGTAAGCCAGTGTACCTGCAGGTGTGAATGTATGCGCTTGCAAATATAGGATCTGGGATGTTTCAGCTCCCAGGAGAGTGGTGGGAAAGTGGTGGGTGTAGAACAGTTTGTTCAAGCCAGTATGCACCTCCCTCTTAACTTTCACTCAGGCCTTTCCAGCCAGACTGTCTTGCCCCACCCTGCATACTTCCCTGTATCATTAGTAAACAAGCCTGTACTGTACACATTATAACCAAATGAGTGCAGACAGAAGAAGTGGTCAACACAGACACAATCAAACAGTAAAAAAAGGTACAGGAACGACCTCTATAAAATCTATCAGCACTATTTTTTTTATTATGTAGTTGCACAGAATTATAAACAATGAAACACTGTTGAATCCTTTATTCTAGCTTACTTTGTTTCCATTAAGCAGAGGCATTTACAGAGAAATAAAATCTAAACGTAGGAGCAAAGATCAGGGACCGAGAGTACCAAAGTACTGTCCTAAGATAGACAGCTAGTGCATGTAAAAGCTTGTCAATCCCCCAGCTGAATATTATGCTTGTTTATACAAGTAAGAATGAATCTACCTCAGCGAGGGCCAAAATATATCAAATGTGCTGCAATTGCATTTAAACACTCAAAACCCAATTATATATCTGGTGGCATGGTCACCCAGCAGCCAGAATACCACCAAGCTGACATGGTGGGAAGGAAACAAGTTCTAATAAAGCTTTTTCAATTTCTGGCCAAAGCACAGCAGCCATAGATCCAACAACAATTTGTGAATAGAAATGTTTCACAGACAATTTGTTAAAGACTCAGCAAGGTGTAATCGCAATGAAGCTTTCAAGCATAAGGATTCCCTATTAGGGCCCCCAAGGTCAGTGGTGCCACTGTTATCATTTTCTATGTCCAGCACTAATTCAACAAGCAACCTACATCACAAATCTGACGAGGACTGTGTGCACACAGCACATTTATTTAACAAAGAATGTACTGTATAATGTGTCACCAATAAGCCAGATTTTTCTTCCCAGAAGTCCTGGGCTTTAATCAGTCTTGATTTGAGTACAATAATAGAAACCTGTGGTACTACATGTGTGGACGGTCAGAGTTTAATACCCCAGCCATAGCATATCTTCAAAAATGGACCAAAATCTGACCCATGGGGGACTCCACTCGCTCTGTACCTGGTCTCTTATAGATGGGGGGCCTCCTGTAGATGTTGGACTCCCCTGTTGCTGAGGAACAAAAGAAAAGAAAGCGGAAATAAAACACAAAGGACAGGAAGTGGGCAAAAATAAGACAGGAAGGGGTGGAGCTGGAATCTACCAGGAAACATGACTCAAAACTCCAGCAAGAAATCGGTACGCCTGAGAATGCCACTGGATATGTATTATACAAGCACAGGCTTTGTACTGTGCAGTGTGATTACTTCCTGAACCAAGGAGAAAAAATAATGAAAATAGGCAATGTAGTCTAAACATAAAGCAAATACCAGCAGATACCATAGCCTAAGTCGTGTGGCAGATAGTTACCCATGTGTTTGGGGCGAAAATGGAAGATCTGGTAACCTACCTGGCACATGGAAGTGCTTAGGCGCCTGATATGTGGTAGGGGTGCTGGGCCTGCCGTCCACTGGACTGAAGTAAGGGGAGCTCCTACCACTCTCATTGCCTGCAGCCAATGATGGAGAACAACATGAACATGAATTCATACAACAAAAAAGCATTTTGACACGTTTCGGGTAAGCAGACTTGGTAAAGTAAAATATTCACTCATTTTAACCCTAGTCCTGCCTCCAGGCTAATGCTTATCAAGGATTGGCATACAGGAAAATAGCTACAGGGGAATAATACATTGACAACTGGCACACAGGAAAACGAATGTGGATCCTCTATATATCGGTGGGCGGCAGGACTAAGGTTAAGTTACCATGTGTTTGATTAGTGAAATTCTCTTACTTTACTGGCAAAGCTGGAAAAAAGTCACTTTGCAACACCAAATAAGCAACAATAAGCTCTTTTTAGCCAAAATGAAATAAAGCACTGTGCGTCAACAGCTTATTGTGACGGGTTTGCTTGGGCGGCAGGAAAGCCTAGTAGTACAGGCAACTTTAGAGTTGATGGTTCTAGCCCTCTGGCAGGGCTTGGGATTCTGATTCGCCTCCAGAACAGGAATTAAAAATGACTCAAAAAACAAAAATGAAAACCGGAAATGAACAAGATTATGCAATGAACAATATCGAAAACAGGAAAAAAATGAAATTTCTGTTGTTCTGGAGAGAAAATGCCATTCTCAACTTTACATCACTGGTAAATAATGTTATTTTATAATTCCAAGAATCCCTTCTTGAAATATTATTGCCAATACATTTTTAAACCCTCTGCGCAGATGTAGACACCAGTGGACATGGAGCTGCTCTATTCATGCATGCAGTTACACTACTCCGTCAACAGGCACACGAGAAAAGGTGATTGAATATCCATGAGAAAGCCAAGTCTGTTACCAGTTTAGAATATGGACAAGTTAAGTCCCACCCCTGTTTTCCTGGACTTGTATGAATTAAACTCCTCAGCCAAGCCTGAAGTGCAAACTGCCTAATATACTTGATATAGTATCAATACAGCAGTTAATAGAAATGGTCTTTTGTGACAGAAAAAAAAATCTTTGTCCTTTGTTGCAAACAGTTCAGCTATAATAGGCTAAAGGTATCTCAATTGAGTGGTGAAAAAAAATCAGTTTTCTGAAGCAAAATTCAACAAGGTATTGATACTAATATCATCCTACAATCAATTATAGTCATCATATATTAAAAACGTGTGATTTTCCACTATTGAATTACACATGGATTCATCCCTTGATGAACTCACTGGTTCCTTACAACCTCATAATATGCCTCACTGATATTTAGTCTCTCTAATACTTGCTCAGGCTTATCTGCGCAAAGCACAGTAATAACTCACGCCTACTTGAACTATATTCCAGTGATTATCTATTGATTGTCATCAGTATAAACTTTCCACAGTAATTGAAAGACTTTGATTGGACTCTCAGAAAAGTACTTAAGTGCATGTCCACGAGAAGACCATACAAACGGTGACAAGGTGGGGGTTGGCCTATTTGGTTGAAATTTTGTATTGAGGTACCTACTGAATGATGACATGCCAAATATTAGTCCAATTGCCTGAACCATTGTGGAATTATGTTTTTAAGCCTTTTTGACAGAATTTTAAGGTGGTGATTTTGATCAGCTCTATACAAAATACTCAAAACCCACTCAGACAATCCCAACCGAAAACTGTGATTACGATGAGGCTGACGTGCAGATGCTGGAGCATGGACAGGGTGCAGGCACCGACGAGAGGGGTTCCAGTTCAGACCTAGCTTATAACAATGCACAGTGTAGATGGTTCGGTTGTCCAGTACACTGCTTGTGAAGTCAAACACTCCTCCATGCATAGCAATTAGCTGCCACTCTGCTTGTATCTTTGCAATATCAACAGCAGGGACCTCCAAACTCCTCAAATGCGATGGAACATCCTTCATGCAATGCTTCAACAGCACAACACTGTCATTCTTCCCATATTTTTTCAACAAACCACATTCTAGACCAGTAGAAATATCTGAAAAACTGCATTTCATGGACTTTTTTTTGCTGCACTGGAAGATTTTGCCAGTTGGATGCCATTTTCACTGCTGCATCCGTTGTTGCTGTTAGGCATGGTCAGCCAGACGATAGGCAAATTAAGCGTGTAAGGGGAGAAGTAGCCAGGGCCTGAGGGTACAGTGGGAAATGGAGTTTCCCACTAGTGGCACTGGACACAGGAGTTTCTTAGAGACTCATAAGAGTGTTCAGAGCCTCATCATAGATAATAGTCGTATGAAGCCAGCTTGTTTGCTTAAGTCGATAGTGTTAAAATTGGGGTGGGGGTAGTTCTCTACCAGCATATCTGAAGGGGCACCCGAAGATTTTATTGAAAGAGAGGTTCCTCTCATTCATACTGTAAGAGAATATTAGCAAACTGTCTGCAGCATTTCAGATATTGACCTTAAGGTAGGGCCCAGTTTCTCCTATTTTGAGGATAATGCAAATTTGTGGGGCATGGTGCGTTTAACTGGAGCAAGACGGGGGCACCACTTGATCATGGAAACATTACATGTGAACTTGTATTTTAATAATAGTAATATGTGTTCATATTTCCTGTAAAAGTGAAAACCCCCTTCAAATATGTCCATTTTCAATGAAAATCAGCCTTATAATCTTAAAGGAAATGAATTAAAACAGGTTTCCCCCTGCTACTTCTTAGCCATGCGATCATATGTCAAAAGGTTTCACCTGCCATCATCCTACCATAAGACCAGTTTATGGTAGAAATTTGAGCTTGATCTGTTGACCCCCCACCTTGTCACTTTTTGCAGATTTTGCATGGTTTTCTCATGGACACACAATTACTCCATTGCATAACAGCATGTAAGGTTGTATTCTCTCAATTGTGTGCAGCTTAATGACATGAGTACAAATAAGAAAAAAAAGACTTCCAAAACCAACCTAGAAGTGCCTAGGTTACATTTACATGATGGCATTTGATACCGACATGGTTAATGGGTGTTATTCTGAATGGAACAGTGCTGGAGGGTTTCTCTAACTGGTAGGCTCTGTAACTATGTTTATCAGAAGGAAGACTTCAATGATGGAGATGCAAATCTTGTACGTGACATATTCAGCCTCACGCAAAGCTGCAAACATTCATTGTTTCTGTTGTTTTGATGTGCATTTATATTATCCTATTGACAAATAAATCACTTTGTAAAAATTATGCAATTTTAAAATAACGTTATGAACAATTCTTCCCATAACATTCTAACCATTATTATTGTTATTAATAAGAGGAGAGGCCTCTGACCACTGAAACAGAAATTTAAAAAACAATGTCTTTGCTCAGAATTAACCAGGATAAAAAACGTTTTGTTTTCAATCCCTGATCTGGTGAGATAAAGTTGGGGAGAACTCTGCTGTGGGGCTCTTGAGCGAGGCCCTCGGCCCCAAAACCTCCCCTAGGGCCTTATGCCTTCTTATCTTCATCACTCACTTTCATGCAAATAATATGTGGCATTTCTCTCAGGGGATTCTTTGAAAACGAGAGGCAGGTTCACGATGGAGCTTCCTAGGTTAACCTCTGTGCTCAGCTGGGATCGGCCATAATGGGACCAACAAATAAATGAGTTCTTTTTTCGTACCGCACTTCCGAATTTTGAAACATTCACAAGTTCTCAAACTATGTTTATGAGCGGTTCTCATTAAGTTAGGAGGACGTAGGAAATGTCAAGTTAATAGAAATGTGAATTATATTGTTTATTTGTTTACAAGGAGTTTGTTCGTCTTCCAACAGAACAAAATTAAATTAAGTTAAATTAGGGCATCAAACTAGAAGTGGACTCCCCCTATGGGACACACCCCCTTCCCTGATGAGAGAACGGCCCGGTGAACTCACTGACGCGAGGGGACCGCGGCGAGGCTGGGTTGAAGCCGTGACGGGCGTAGTTGGGCGAATCGACAAACCCAGGGCTGGAGGAGCGGCGGTGCAGTATCTCCACACTGGCGCTGTCGTACATGTCCTGAAAAAAAGGGTGGAGCCAGCCACAGGTGTACGTCAAAGCCATGCCCGTACACACAAGTCACATCCATACACCTACGACACACCCATGGCAAAAAGCCATGCCCACACGCCAAGGGCATGCCCATAGACCAAAGTGACCCCCGTTGTCCAAAAAGACCGAAAATGTTGTATGTTCGACATGTAATCGCGCAATTCCAAAATCTGTATTATCGCGTATCTAATAGTTCTATAACCATACATCAACGTCAATACGCAGAAATAAGGAGAATATGCGTAGAAGAGGAGAACTCGTAACGGCAACTAAAGTAACATACCACGCAGGTCCTTAATTAATATGATTCCACACCCCAATCCACAGACTGGCAAAGACATGCACGAACATCGATGTAGACACATTCATACAAAACATATAAATATATACCAAGGTTTTAAAGAAAAAGTATACAAGTTTTTTATACTTAAACGCCGGGGCCTTTAAAAAATTCAAAGGCAGTGACATGTCAAGTTGGGAAAAGGTTGCCTTAACCTTAAGGTACTGCAGGTTTGATTTCCAGCTGGAGGACAGTAGCTGTGCCCTTGAGAAAGGTCACCTGAAGTGAACTGCTCCACTATACATCCTTGAGTATAAAAGCATAGTCTGTGAAATGCTTAACAGTGCCCAGATATCCCAGAAACAGGTACCTGCTCAATGCCTTAAACACGCTGATTTTGGAATACAGCCATTTTAATTGCTGGCTGGGGCCTCTCAAACAGAGAAGCGAGCCAACAATTTCCGATTTTGGCAGAAAGAACTGTTGAGAAGGAGGAAACCCTTTGAGGCTGGTGGAAAATTGAATGAGCCGGGTTCAGCCACAGCTGAAAATAAGGGGGGCAGATAACATTCCTTTAAACCGATTATAAGCCCCGACCTGTTCTCCCTTTCCTTTATTAACACGCTTTCCAATCATAAGAATGGTGCATTGGCAATTAAAGACACAGCTTCTGGCCTAATGCACTGTAGAGGCATGAAATAATAGGCAAAATTTAATTCAGAAAAATATTTTATTCACAAAGTACGATTTAATGAAAAAGGTGAAATACTCTGGATCTTCAATGTTACCGTTTTGGCACATACTGCGAAAAAGTTGTTCTAACTCGTGCCTCATGATTGTCTAAATTATATCAGAGAAAACAGAAACACCTTCACACAATTTTGAATAACTCTGATTGAAATGCACCAAATTGTGCATTCAAATGTTTCACTTTACAGTATTTTTTTTTTCCAGAGTGAATGTATCGTTAAGTGAGAAATATGATTGAGACCAAGTCAGGGCTGCCTAGGGTATTAAGGGATGTTCTGTGCTTACCTTATTTTCAGCTCTGGCTATGCATCTGGAGTAACACTTTAACAGTGAGTTGCGACACACTAATGGAATATGTCTGTCTGAGCAAATCATTACTGAAAATTCCCATTTTTATGGGACACTACATGTAGCCCATAGGTTTGAGTGCATGGGCTCTAAGTTCTTGGCACAGCGCTGGGTGGCGCAGCCCACGCAGTGGTAATTTCGTCAGGTGCAGCCCACGCCATGGTAATTTTGTGGTGCAACACCGTGCGCAGCCACTTCGGCAATTTGGTAGACGGACGTGCGCCGAGATGGGCGTGGCGGCCTAGTTGGGGGAGGTGTCACATATTCATCATGACACAGTGACAATTTCGTGGATAAAGGCTCCGCCGAAAGTGCTCACCAGCTCCAACCTGGTTCTCTTTCTGTGCAGTGGTAATTTGGCTGACCGGCCACAGTGCGCACACATCACCGAAACCTCACAGGCATGTTTCCAGAATGTCAGGCACATTTCAATGCAATAAATAATAATAGCAACCACTATTTAATGTAACTATTTGAATCAGTACATAAATTATAGTATCTATATCAATTGTCCTGATGTCAGATCAAAGGCGGTTGGCACAGGGAATGGAAACTCCACCTGGCTCAATCAATGCAGCTGAATCTGTGATGCAAATTAACGACTTCACATCAACTCAGCCAACCACAAACTGCCTCGGCATCAGGCAGTGCATAATATATATATATATATTTATATATACACAATGCTTGCACTCTAAGCTCAGTAAAGCCGCTTGCTTTATTTGTGTCTTTTCATTGACTTTGAATGTAATCTGTCGTGTGAAAAATTTGTTCCGCGTCCAGTGTGCAAACGGCTTAATACTACTATTATTGTCACTTAGATTTTATAGTTTTTAGTGGGGGAAAGGAATACAGCATGATTGCTATGATCTCGTACTGAGTTAAAATCACATATTGAAAACAAATGTGTAACGTATCTTGCATTGCTGTCCATGCATGTTAATCCCAAAATTTTATGCAGCAACAGGGTGTAATAATAGGGACACTCTATCCATAGTTTCTCTTCCCAATGATGCAGGCAGAAGAAATAAATGAGCAACCGTCGTGTTTCATTTCAACTTCATAAGTTTGAATTATCTGACATAGTTTTGTTTTGAAATTCCATTCAAGTTCGCTAATGGTAATAATTCGCGAATGCCCTAGCTAGCCAGCAAACTCAAATTCGTAATGCTTAATATAGACATAAGCAGTGCAGAAAACATGCCTGAAGGAGCATAGTAAAATGCAACATTAACGCATCCTGAAGAAATAGGACAGAGGCTTCTTTATTCCAACACTTAGAAGATGAGGAGAGGAGCTCATTTGATTGGTGAAGATTTGACTCGACAGTGTTAAACCCACACACGCCTTCTCTCCTTCTTCTTTGCCACTTGCACCGGCAGGAGGGACAGAGGCGGGACAGAGGAGTCCTTGTGCCGGGCACAAAATTGCAAAATACGCCTGGATACACCCCGTTGGCGCGGCGCTCCCCTCATTCTTGGCGCCTGCGCCTGGTCAATGAATTTGGAGCCCCGTGATTTACAGTGTTATGGTATGCACCCTGTGATGGGTCAGTGAAATGCTATGAATGTATCCCTAGCTTTCAGCCTCAGAATGCTGGAAAGGTCCCAGCCCCTCCCATGACAGAGATCTTCAGTTAGATAACAGACAGATGAATGCATTACTTTGCGCTCCACCCACTACAGGAGGAGAGAGGTGTATTTACCTGTGAGTACTGAGAGAGGGATCCCAGAGACTGCAGGGGGGAGAGAAGAGAGAGAGGCTGTCAGCGTCCCACCGAGGTCAGAGGGACCACTTCACTGGCAGCTCATGACTAACATTGTCCTGACTAGAAGGATAAGCATGCCTTCTGCCAATTCACTTGCATCACTGCTCACACAGCATTTCCTTGATTTTTTGTTGAATGAAACACATGTGCTTACCATGCACATCTTCCTCAAACCAAGAAATTAAATTTTTTTCCCGACTGGGGACAGAACTGTTTGCACTAAGTGGAGGTTCATACATTCTGCTACGCTGTAATGGCATGCTTTACTAAGGGCTTGCAATAAAAATACTTCAGAAGATATTTTCAAAACAATTTATTATTATTATTTATTATTATCTTTTTTATTCTTCCGAGTCTCCATACAAGAATTGGGTTAAAGCAAGAGATATTCCACATGAACATGCCTATAACGGATGCTCTTTGTCCCCATTAATCCAAAACAACAGAGAATTCTGATCCAAAATTCAGCATGCAGACTCGATTTTTATTTTCATTTTTTCAAAATCAATTTTTTTTTTCTTTCTGGTGGCCCGAACATACCATGAAGGACTCCCATTTATACTCCCAGTTACATCACTGGATAGAAGCAGTTAACGAGCAAAGCAACAAAATGATCGAACGCAGCGTTAAGACAACGAGCCTATTCACACTTCCAGTCAGACTTTATCTATACATGACTCAAGTTTTTAGTCACATTTTTGGAGAAATATAAGCAGTTTTAACATACTACATAAATGGCACAAAGTAAGACATGATAAGTACGAAATTAAGATTCTGGAGTATATTTGATTGGTAATGTATGCAATTACACAGATACAACACTGACTATGCTATATCTTTTCGCACCATCATGTTATTGTAATTATATTACACATATTGTTCAGTTGAGCATATTACCATTACAGCACATAACAATGTAATTCATTATATTGTTTTAGTTTAACACCGCAAATAAAATGCATTATGATCACAGTATATAGTTTACGGGCATAAGGATTTAGAGAGGTAATTATGAGCCTTTTGAGTGGAGAAGACCATAGATATTACTATGATTTTTATTGCACAATAATTCAAGTGGGTTCTTAGGTAAGATATATTGAAGTACAGAATCATACGCAATGTGCTGTGAACAGAACATTCATGCAATTGAGAACCTGGTTGCATGCTCTGGTGTTAACGTTCTTTGATGGAACTCTTATCGTTACTCAAACCAAAAATGCATTAAATATCATTTACGGGCTGGGTTCACAGTAATTTCATTTGCACAGATCATCTGCGTTGTACTCCAATGATGCAGAAACGTGAAAACCAGCAGAACTCTGGGTAAGTAAGTGTGAAACATCCAAAAAAGCAGTTTTGGTGCTCCATTGTTAGTTTCATTTGGATAAAAATAGAAACCTTTGAAGAGTGTTTTCAAACTCTTCACCACAAAGACCTGTTATAAACAATTACTTTCTGGCCTGGTAAGTCTTCACATCAGCTCATGACCATAAATTTAAGAAACAATGTTTTAGAACAAAAAGCACAGTATTTTACAAATCTGCACTGGAATTGTCTGGATGGAGTTACTGGTTACATATTAAATATTGCCTATTTGACAGCATGAATTACAATGCTTTTTGAAAAAAAAACAAATTCAGGGTTTTGCAATATTATTCGAACACAGATAGAACCAAATATTCTTCCAAGGTTAGTGATCACAAATATACTGAGAGGCATTAAAAACGCATAATAAAATATACGGTTTTAAGTAGTGGTAAATGGTTTCTTCCGCAGTTGCAACACGGAATCGGGAAACTGCATTTGGTAGTGAGACTTGCCCTCACTGTTATCGTTACATTGGTAGTCAGTTCAGCAGTTCTTATACATTATCTGACATGGCAGAAGACGTCTCAAAAAATGTGTTTTTGTGGCGTCATAGATGACGCACTTTGTCGGGACGACAGCTGACACATCTGGTCATTCTGTGTCATCCCTGCAGTCTGGATACAGTCATTTAATGGACATTAATGCGTCCAGACTCTATTCTTTGAGAGTGGCCATCATTCAACATTCAAAATGTTTGATTCCTCAGAGATCCATTTGTTTGTGGCATTTGTAGTAGGAATGATGTGACTTTTATGTTTTTGTTTTTTTTTTATTGGTCCTGATTTTCAACTTTTCATGTGCAAAATGATTCCTCCCAATGTGATTCATGACCATGATCCAGGGAACTGTGCTGTATTTAGATAATCATAATGACGTGTTAAACCATGAAAGGATTCGAGCCCAGACACTTGACATTTTGGTCATCATGTCAATCAGCAAATTGAAAACTATCAGTTTTCAAATTAGATTATAAAAACCACTTCGCGTTTTTAATGCCTCTCAGTATACATGATGAGAACAAACCCAAAATTCTAACGCTGTGCTGATTCCACAGTTATTACTGGTCACTGGAAGAAATGGGGTTTCAGAACTCTGATTTAGAACACTGAAAAAGGAGTAGTCTAAAAATTAGCTCCTCTTCAAAGGGTTGAGTCGAAGGTGGGGAAAACATGTTGGGGGTGGGTCATGCTGGGATTGGGGCGTGGTATGCTGCTATATGCGCGTGGACCACTGGCAGGGGGGCAGCGGCATGCGGAGATGTGGGTGGAACATGTGGGGCTGTGAGCGGGGTCTGCATGTAAGTAGAAGGGCATATGGGGTCAGGGGTCACACGCACATCAACGGAAGAGCGCGACTCCTAGCCGCACGTCAGTACCTCCCCGCAGTAGTAGCCATCTAGCCTGCCATCAGAAACCAATCTGCAATAGGACTCATACGACATGAGCTCCGGTTGCTCCATGTCATAAATAGCTTTAACCTTCGGTAGCGCGACGAAATCTTTGTACCTAAGGATACCATTTCCCTCTTTGCCCTGGAAGGAAGGAAGGTCACAAAGGAACAGACAGGAACAAATAATAAGAACAGTTGAACAGATGAAAGACATAAAAGAAAGCTGCAGGAGACAAGACAAACACGTAGAAGTTGTATTTTCTGCAGGCTAATGACTAGCCCATGCAAACTGATAGACAGCAGCCCTAATCTGTTGCCCACGGTGGCGAACAGTATTACTTCACATGGGAGGACCCAAACAGTTCACAAAGAAAATTACAGAGTTTGGCTTTCGCCCAGCAGAGGCCAAACCGCATTGATTATTCCTTAAAGCAAAGCATCTCGGAAATCTTTGGGCCTCTTACAAACCACTGGGATTTTATGCAGGCACATAAAACACCTCACAGACTGTTACAAAAAGTACAGAATGAATACACCACAAACGTGCTAAATGCTAAAAGCCCAGGCATCTCAAGACTGAGAGACAACAAGAAATTAAATGCAATTTAACCAGTCATGGACACTAGTAGTATAACTCCTGGGTTCACATTAGTGACTCAGCTAACTTAGCTTAGCTCAGCTAGTTAGCAAAACATAACATTTAAGTGCAGGGTGCAGATGAACAAAAACTATAAAAAGGAGAATGAAGGTTGGGTAAAAAACAGTGCTGAATTTGGAAACGCGTCACCCTACTTTGTTCACTCACCCCATTGCAGTAAATAAAAGCACGGGAAGTATGTCAAGCGTAACGAAGGGGGTAGGGTTCACTCTGTCAGGATTCGAAATCAGCCCTGGCACCTACAGAAACTCCAATGTTCTACCCGCCAAAAAAGTCAGCCACAGATGGCAATAAGAGATGCAAGCAGAGCGTACATGCTGAACACGGAGACGCTGCAGCGATACTCACACAGTAGACTCTGTTAGGGGATCCTATACTGGAGCCAGGGGGTGAGATGGACGTTTCTGAAGTGCGTCTGTGCTGTAAGGGAAAAGGTCAAAGGTCATAAGCCAGGGCTTTCCCTTTGTACATGAAATAAGCTTTGGATACAAAAGGGATGGCATTTCAGGTAGCACTACCCATACCACCAAAACCACTGCAAAACTTCCTCCGATTGTTCTGCACGATACAAGCCCAATCACAACTCAAGATTCCCAGATTTCATGCCTTGCACAGTAGTTACAGGCATTTAGGCAATGCTTATTAATGCAAAGAGTAGACTAAGCAGAGGCTAAGCAGAGTTGAAGGGCCTTTGTGAAGGCCCTAAGAGCTGCATTGATCTCATTGTGGCTACGCTGAGGCTTCAAGTGCGAGTCCTACTCCAGTGCCTTAGAACCATACATCATGCTATCCTAATACCTTCTCAAAAAGGATCATTCAATACAATAAAATATGTAACATTCCTGAAAATATTTTCATGGAATCTCAAAAAAAAAAAAAGGAAAAATAAAAATTCTAACACAGAGACTTTTGTCCTCCCCCGGATCTCAAGCAGTAAATTGTGTCATCGCAGATGGGACTGAAATACTCACCTTCAGTTTCCGCTCTGTTCGTAAGGCCTGTTTGCACAGTGGATGCCAAACCTCTGAGCCTACAAAACAGCGTAAAGTGGCCACTGTTAGTTCTTTTGCTGTTTTATGGAGGTTTGTGCGTGTCGCAGCAATTTCTAACACAGTTCCCAAACACTGCAAAAAGTGTCTGTCTTAACAAGACAACAACACGTTGTCTTAAAATAAGACCTAACTTCCTAGTTTTCCTCTCTCAAGTAGAAAATATAAGCTTATTTTCAGTTACCATGTGCTTGAAAAGTGAAATTTTCTTATCTTATCAAATCTTGAAATAAGTCAAAATTGTCTCACCCCATTTGGAAATTTTTGTCTTATGAGAAAAAAGGTGATAGAAATAAGTGATTTTAGTCTTAAGAGATACAAGAATACAAGATAAAACTACTGGGTATGGTGGACTTTTTTTGTTTTTTGAAGTTTTGCCACCTCACACATAGGCATTTTTGTGATTGATGCTCTGATTATTTGGATATGGGCTATTTTGTGACTTTGGATTTCTGTTATCTACCTAGTCTTGCTTTGGAGACTAACATAGCAAAGTGTATCATTTAAGTGAAAACATGCAGCTGGTTAGCAGTAAAATGTATTGGAATGACCTGTGTAGGTGGTTTTGCAATTGCGGTTCAAAGTTCATTTTTAAAGCCGTTCTCAGGGGTGCTCGCTATATTTTGCAGATGGGCTTCTGGAATTGGATGAGTCATCCAGTGGATTTTAACCATTAATTTGTGAGATCACACATATTTCTCAATCAGAATGGGCCTCAATCACCGTTCTTATGAACAAATTTGTTCTTAAGTCCTACATACAAAGTTTTTACAAAGATTGCGGCATTCATGAATGTTTTCTTATCCAGGATTTGTTCTTCGGTAAGAAAAAATCCTACGAACACTCAGGAGTACTCTTACACACATTTCAGTGACGACATATTGGCACATTGGTTGTGTTGCCTTCTTTTGCGCAGTTAATTAAAATGCGATATTACAATGATATTTTCATCATATTTATTAATTTATTTTATTATAATTACTATTATTTTTTCTCTTTACTGACTGCCCTCCAATTGATTTACTTTTTGCTTTAGACATTTTGTTGTCACTGTTTCCCCTGTATGGCATCTGTGCCTGCTCACAGCTCTGCAGTTTCATACCCTTTTATGGGCATTGATGGGCGGTTACCTATGCTAATCATATGTTAATTAGGCTCAACTGGTACGCACTCTCAGTTTACAAGAAGATGGGATTCATCAATTTAAGAACACAGCTGCGAGCAATGCTGCAATTTAAGAACATGTTGATGAATCCGACAGAGAATTTTCTTAAGAACCTCCTTAAGAACACCGTATGAAAGAATCTAAGAAGATTTTTAAGAAAATATTGGTGAATGAGGCCCAATGTCCTTAAACAGGGACAGGTAATTCCATTGCTGGAGGGCCAGTGTGTATACACATTTTTGTTTCCATCAATTATTCTGACTAAATTAGCTAACTGGCACTATAATCAATTATGAGATTGCTGATAGACTAGATCACAGCAGAATGTTTGATGTCGGGGCATAAGAACAGTTTCTGGCAGTCATTCATGAGCTTTTCGAGAACTGCAACTAAATATAAAATTTCATAAATGGTTTGGCTGGTTGTGTAATTCATGGGCAGACGTTGGCATGAAAGCTAGGGACAGATATGGCCCTCGCTGCCCACCTCTGGTCTCAAAAGCTAATGTTACAATCACTAGAGGCACATTCCAGAAAAATAACATTCAAAGAGCTCCAAAACCTACTTGTTATGGTGTTTAAGGTCAGTCCATCCAGAAGCCCAGCACAAGCATAGGGAAGAGCTACGTGATACTTCATGACAAGCAGAATGGGCATGCTAACCATCACTGACCTTTCACCATGAAACCCTCTATCACTCTACCACCTCCACAAAAACAAAGAAACAAACAAAAAAAAAAACAGAAAGAAATAGCACACTAGTCAAAGAACAAAATTTTATTTATGAGAGAGGACATTTTTTGCAAACATTTTTTGTTTACTTTCTTTAGGCAAGGACAGTAAAAGCTGAGTCAGTTGGTCTTGAGTTTGAATCAAGCAGAGAAATCAATAGTTAAAATGACCAGGTGCAGCACTTAGCTGTGACTCCTAAGGAGAGTTAAACTGTATAGTCTGGCTGTCCCTGCCTTTGTGTGTACTGATAACAGCGTCTTCCATTACGAACTTAAAGAAGCCTTCATCGCCTTCTCTGAAGAGGCATCTATTCGGAGATACTGATTCACGAGAGAGAGAGAGAGAGAGAGAGAGAGAGAGAGAGATACTCTAACTCTCTGAGTTATTAGAAAAAAAATGCTACAGTCTGGGCAATGTCTGTTTCAGAAAACACACGTATACATGCAAGTCTGCAGACAAAAACACACACACACACACACACACACACACACGCACACGCACACGCACACACACACGCACACACACAAATATGCATCTGCGAACATTCACACAGAAAAAAAAAATACAAATCTTACCTGAAACACAAAAACACACAAACACTGTACACACAAACACACACACACATACTGTACACACAAACACACAAACACTGTACACACAAACACACATACTGTACACTTAAACTTGCACACATTCACACATAAAACTGTGTGCATATACACATGAGCTCAAAAACGGACACATACACTAAAACACACTCACATACATACAGTAATCACATAGAAACGCACACAAACATACACGCACTTGAATACAAATAAACGAATATTGTAGGCGCACATATGGACACATAAGAACATTCTGTAAAGATTAACAGTCAGTAATTTTCTTTTTTATCAGAAAATATACTGTAAAAAGGATATCAAACAGTCAAAATTCAGACAAAAACAGACAGATAAAATACAACTGAAAACTGTGAAACGCACACCGGCTCACACACGCATGCCGCAACGGAAGAAAACACTCATGTATGCCCAAACACACACAGTATGGATACGTGCACGCATACACACAAATTCAACAACAGACACATTTTTGCTCATAGACACGCACACAAACATACAAAGATACAAAGACACACTCACACACAGAAACAGACTCACACACACACACTTGGTGAATCTCGAGGAAAATGCCTGATTTTTCCATTCGGCGAGTAAATGTTAACTGTCAGTAATGCCACAATTCATACCCACAAAGTCACAGAAAGTGGTAATGAGGTGAGATGCTGCATGTTTCTCAATATCCTGTCCTTGCCTGAGGCATGGTGTTGTACGTGGCATAATAGTTTGATCTCCCGGTCTGTGGGGCATTGTGGGAAGGGGGAGTTGAAGCCTGCAGTAATATACATGAGAGCCATCGATCGGGGCAGTGGAGCCTTGCTTTTTTGGTTCAATCAAGCATCAATAATCTAAAAAAAATGTTGATACGTGACCACACCATAAACCTACTGAACCAATATAACATGCCAGGCGCTATGCAATCAAAGTGATTTCACAAATAGCTGTGGAATTGGACAGCTAAATTGCACAGTTAATCTCGCAAAATGCAATGCCTCAATAGGAATTTAACCAGATTACCCAGAATAATTCATATTTCAGAATGTTCTTTTCATGCTAATCATGCCTGAATACTGAAACGAAATAACAGCCTGAATGATGTCGAGGCTTTTGAATAGAGATGATTTCTGGCAAGCTTTCAGCATGAAAAGTTGAGGGAATAATGAGAAAGTGTCTTGCCTCAGTGGAGCCCTTTTTAATTGGATCATTCACTCAGGGAGTTCCTGGTGATTGGACTGATTTCCCAACTCGCACTCCTCATTGGACTGTTCTTAGCAACAATGTGCAGCAGCAGCTTTCAGTCCGGTTGTCCCAATAACACTTCCAATCCATACAGCTACTAACACAGTCTGACTAAATACACATCGGTGCATGAAAAAAGCACTTCTCAAACTGTCACAGTCGTACACCAGTATTTACTGTTACAAAGTCACTTTGGTTTGGCCTTCAAGTGATGGAAATGAAAAAAAAGAAGCTCTGAGATGGGAGCAGGCTCACATTGTTCAAGCAAAAGAGTTGGCTCAAAGAACTGACTCATTCACAACCAACGCATCTTTGTAGCCTTTCAGACTGCACAAACATAGCTCTGATTTATCAAGCATATACTGTGAGTCTCTTAATATAATAGGAATCCTTCACAGCTTCAGCACCGATGACCTCGTAAATTATGGTTGGAAGTATCACAGGCATGGAGACCAATGCTATCAGCCTTGTTCAATCTCCTACCAACAACTAAGTCCAATTCAGCCAGAGGGACATGCAGCAGCAGTGGGATTCCCTTGATGTACGGATAAAACCAAATTCATACAGTGTCTTGGCCTTCGAATCAATTTATTCTACAGTAAAATAAAAAATAGCGCGCTCTCGCAAGCAGGACCCCTCAGCCCCGAGCTTTATTTGAGAATGTGCATCGTTTGTGTGTTGTATCACTAGAAAGTGAGTGTGAGAATGTTGTAGTATTTTTCTGCTGACCTGCTATCAGTGCTTGTGAAGTTCAAAGCACTTTCTTCCTGTCGTGCTACCATTCCTATGTAAGTTAAGAACTTTTTCAAGCTGATGTGTCAGAGAAGTATCCACATTGTGACAAGACTCGACTAGCTAATGTCCGTGATCCATGAGATGTGATGAAACCGGTTGCAAGTATCCACATTGTAACATGACTCGACTAATGTCCGTGATTCGAGAGACGTGGTGGGAGCAGCTGTAAGTATCAACATTGTGACATGACTCAACTAATGTCCGTGATTCGAGAGACGTGGTGGGAGCAGCTGTAAGTATCCACAGTGTGACGTGACTCAACTAATGTCCTTGATTCAAGAGACGTGACGATGAACCAGCTGTAAGTATCCATACTGTAACATGACTGGACTTATGTCTGTGTGATCGGTGAAGTCGTTTTGGAGTTATTGCGCGGAATGTGATTTCAAGATGGCGGCTGTGGCAGCCATATTGGATATCGGAGCACGACCAATATCGATATGCTTCTGTAGTTCCACACCCCCAACATGCACTCTGAAAACGAAAGTAATCGGTGAAGTCGTTTTGGAGTTATTGCGCGGAATTCGAAATTGTTGACAGACAGACGGTCAGACGGACGGTCGCCGTGCGTGACAACAGTACCTCTAGCTCTTTCGGGCTGACGAGTAAAAAACAGCTGATAGCCTTGTTACCCTGGAGACAAGCATAGACAGAAGACAGCATCTGCTTCGCTATTAAGCAGACATAGATGACAGGTAGCAAGTGGGAGAGAAAAGTCTATTTAACTTGTTTCTTTCAATTATGAGTCAGTTTTCCAGCGCTCAGTGGCTTTTAATTAACAATATTGATTAGAATGTTCAGTTGAAAACAGTTTGTGATCGCACATCTTAAGCGATTGTAAAAGCTTAGGGAAAACAGCTAAGCAAATCAAACAAGGCTCTCTTAGCCTGGGCCTCATTCACTGCAAGATGTAGCGATGGCCAGCTGGGTGGAAGCTCTGGGAACGCATTGGGCGAATCAGTTGACTCACAGCAAGAAGATAATGGGCTTGAGTCCAGCGTTGGCCTTTCTGCGTGGAGCTAGCATGTTCTCTCAGTATTTGGATGGGTTTACTCTGGGTACTCTTGTCTCTTTGAACCGTTCAAGGAAATGCATGCTGGCAGGGAGAAAAAATGAACATGCCACTCGAAAGATTGCCATTGTTTTTTGGCTGGTGAGTGAGGCAAATCCACCAGCTACTTGCATTTTTTTAACCAGCATATGGCAGGTGCTAGGTGCCAATTTTGGTCCCTGCATGTTAGGTTCATTGGGGACTCTGATTAGCACAAATGGACTGCATTTATATAGCGCTATCTAGTCACATGACATGACCCCAAAGCGCTTTACAGTTATGCCTATCATTCACCCTGATGGCGGAGGCTGACATGCAGGACGCCAACCTGCACATCAGGAGCAGGGTGGGGTTCAGTGTCTTGCTCAAGGACACTTCGACATGTACATGTGAATAGTGCATGCATCCTGCGATGGATTGGCAAAGGGTCCAGGGTGTGTTCTGCGTTCCTGCCTCTCATCCTTTGTAGGTGTAGCCTGGGGCAGCCTGAAGACCCCCCCCCACCCACCTCCCTCTCCTAACACCCTGACCAGGAATAAGCAGTGAGCAAGTCAGATTATGGATGCATATATGGGGTTCAATCACATCAGAGTGTTTCAGTGAAACAGGGGCCGTATGCACTCTTTTAGAGTTGATTTAACATTTTACTGCTTTGCCCTCACCTGAGCCAACAGCAGCTCTGACATTGTGTGGTGCTTATGCCTGTGAGATAAACACTGAGTAGCGGGCTTCCATTTTGGCTCCAGTTACACAGTTGCACTCACCAGTCAGGTACATCTCCTCTCCCTCGGTGAACATCATGTTACAGCGTGCACATCGGGCACAGGTGGGGTGGTAGTGTTTTCCTCCTGCCTGAGAGAGAGAGAGAAAGAGTGAAAGAGAGAGATGGAGGGATAGGGAGGGGGGGACAGAGAGAAAATGATTTATTGGAAAGATCAGTACATAACCAACTGGCAAGAGGAAACTAAACTGAACAATAAATTGGACATCTATTGTACTCTAGAATGTGATTACTCCCTGTCAGAATACTTAACTAGAGTCAAAAACCCCAAACAAAGACAGACATTAACAACGCACAGACTCAGTGACCACAGCCTTGCTACAGAAACAGGACAGCGCAGAAACACCTGGCTGCGGAGAGAGAGGAGACTGTGCGCTCACTGCGACCGGGCAGAGCTCGTAACAGAGGCCCACTTTTTACTTTCCTGCCCCAAATATGCAGCAATATGGAGTCAATATTTTCCCAAATTCAGTGCCCACATAAACAATTATCAAAATAAACCAGACCCTAATAAATTAAAAGTCCTTCTAGGCAAAGACCATAACACAATAGAGGAAGCAGCACAATTTGTCTCTGCCTGCTGCACTATAATAAAAGGTGTGGGCTAAATCACAGCATGCTACACTGCACTTACTGTGTTCATTTTGTTACATATTTGTTCAATTTATATACAAGAAAACAATTATTATTCCTATTTTTATTATTTTTGATTTAAATGTTCATGTCAATATATTAGTCAATTAGAACATGTTATTGTCAGTTTTGTTTGTCATTTATGTTTACCACTGCTTTTTTTTAAACACAAGTTTACTTCTCATGCAAATAAAGCTCATTTGAATTTCAATTTGAATTTCAATTTGATGGAGAAAGGGGGAGAGTTGTTGAGGAGAGGGACAGAGACAAAGAGTTAGAGAGAGAGATGGAAAAGGGATAGGAAAGAGAGAGATAGAGGGAGGGAGTGAGAGAAAAAGAGAGGGATAGAAGGAGAAAGCATGGACGAGAAAGAGAGAGAGTAAGATGGAGAGAGGAAACCAGAGACATAGTGAGAGACAGAGGGGGATGGAGAGAGAAGCAGGGAGACAGAGAGAAGAAAAATGAATCATTTCATTTCTGCCCACACTGGTATTCACACTGAATGAGGCTGAGGTGGGTAATAGATTAAAAAAAAAATCTCTGGTAGCTCTGGGCAGCACAGTCCCATCTTAAATTAGGCAGCCTGATTTATCTGATTTCAATTACATGAAGGAATTGTGAAAGATAGAGGGAACAAATAGAGAAATCACGAGGTGGTGAATGTAGGGTACAGAGATGGAAATGCAGGCAAAAAAGAAACACAAAATGAGTGAGGAAAGATATAAACGTGGGTGTCTATTCTTATCCAAAAATGGCCAACCGTAAAAAACCTTGTGTGAACGCCTCATGCTTTTCCTCTGATGCAGCGGCTTGTGTGTCTATTACAAGTATTTTCTCTTTTGACTGGCTTATGTTCTGTGCGCTTTCCTCATCAGCTGTGTCCTGTTCACATTTCCCCTTGCTCACGTGTGTCTTGATGTATGTACTGTGTTCCCCCTACTTTGAGTTTAGAAGTTGCTAGATTGTCACTGGACTACATGCTAGTAAAAGCATGGGACCACAATCCAGTTAATCTACCCTCAGTATTTTCCTCTTTCCAGTCAGGAAACAAGCTCCCAAGCTTTCTACGATCACCAGGATTGGGACTGTGTTCTGGCTAAACTCCTCCCACCTGCCATCAGCCAGTTTGTCTCTGGTGAAGTGTGCACTCCTGCCATCAGACAGTTTGTTTCTGGTGAAGTGTGCACTCCTGCCATCAGACAGTTTGGCTCCGGTAAAGTGTGCACTCCTGCCATCAGACAGTTTGTCTCTGGTGAAGTGTGCACTCCTGCCGTCAGACAGTTTGTGTCTGGTGAAGTGTGCACTCCTGCCATCAGACAGTTTGTCTCTGGTGAAGTGTGCACTCCTGCCATGAGACAGTTTGTCTCAGGCGAAGTGTACACTCCTGCCATCAGACAGTTTGGCTCTGGTGAAGTGTGCACTCCTGCCATCAGACAGTTTGTCTCTGGAGAAGTGTACACTCCTGCCATCAGACAGTTTGTCTCGGGTGAAGTGTGCACTCCTGCCATCAGACAGTTTGTCTCTGGTGAAGTGTACACTCCTGCCATCAGACAGTTTGTCTCTGGTGAAGTGTGCACTCCTGCCATCAGACAGTTTGTCTCTGGTGAAGTGTACACTCCTGCCATCAGACAGTTTGTCTCTGGTGAAATGTGCACTCCTGCCATCAGACAGTTTGTCTCTGGTGAAGTGTGCACTCCTGCCATCAGACAGTTTGTCTCTGGTGAAGTGTGCACTCCATCTGGCAGCCGTCCCAGGAAGCCACTGGCCGGGCAAAGGATACACCCCCCCACCCTGCCTGTTACATCTGAAATGAACAGTGTCATTCTGCTCTGGGCTCAGTCCCTCTGTTTTACCACATCACTATCAGTAAATCCTACAACTGGATTATACTCTGCCGCCGTATTTAGTTCCTGGCCTAGATTATTACAGCTCATGGTTCATGGTTCTGTATTATCCCAGCGCTATGACACTCGGCTCTATCAATGTATCATTTAAGTAATCTTGGTCTCCAATCAAGACATCCAAAATCTGCTGTCTTACAGCTCAGCAAGAACTGAGACCAGGAACCCCACCAGCCATCTGCAGATAAAATTCAACGCTCCCCCCCAGAATAGTGATTAAATGGACAGAGGAGAAACACATGAAAATGAGAGAAGAACAGAGAATGAGGAGGGAGAATCAGAAATAAATTCTTCAATAAGGAAAGACAGAATCAGAAATAACTCAGTGGTGTCCAGTCGGCAGGTAATTCCCATCTTGTTGAACAAGCTATCAAAAATTGGGGAGATAACAGCCTCAATATCAAAATTTAAAGAGCCAGCAGACGGCTGCGAACGTTCTGTTAATAAAGCGGGGAAATGGGGTTGGCAGGCGGCCCATCTACAAACACTAATCCCCAGTTTTATTAAACATTTACAAATGAGGCTATGAATATGCTTTGCCAGCATCCCAACTGGCGTCTTGCCCTTGCTGGAGACACATGATGTACGATGGCCGCTAAGTGCTTGTTTCATTCATCCCACTGGGTACCTTCATGCCGATTAGCCAAATTTTGCTACATTTTAACCCTATAAAACCTACAGACCCATATATTTGTTCATCAAATGCAGCTGCTTTATTCAAACCTGTGAAACGTAAGGTCCATTTTATATTATACTGGCAAAGCCATGGTTTTTAAAAATCCCAAATATACCCTGCTCAATTACGGGGAAATGTGTATGAAATGATTCACAATATTGAGATATTTTATTTTTGATGTATTGCTGTGGCCATAAAAAATGGCATCCTTAATATTTAACTCAATTTAAGTGTGCTACAGCTTCAGCAACATGCTGCAACAGGCAGATACATCATATCAAAATGGGGGGAAAATTATTTTCAAAATTTTTTACCAGCACAAGCAAAAATCAGTGTTTATGCAGTTTAAATATCTTTTTTTAAGTCTCATGTTGAGGAAACAGATGCTGAAACTTTTCCTGAATAAGTTTCATTATTATGAACACCAGTGCTCAATAACTACCAGCTAACTTGTGAGTGAAGTTACCTCACTGAAGCCATTTTTCAGCCCATTGCTTCATTAGTTCAGACCTGTGAATTAATCATTTGCTAAGCTAATGAGTCAGTTGCAACGTCATAATAGTGGCCACTTTCACTTTCTCGTGGCACTAAGTGAAATATCAATCAGAAACCCAACATTGCACTGATCTGACATGGATTATAATACACCATTACATAGTACTTTTAATTTGACAAAGCAAGGGCCAATCATTCCCTTAGTAATAAAGGGTTAATGGCATTACTTCAAGGTACACTGATGTTATTACGCTTACCCTGGAGCTTTGATCACTAATCATTTGCGCCCAGTCACTGCCAGCTACGATGAAATAAGCTGCCGAGCAGCCTCCAGGATTGCTTAGTAGGTATAATATTCCTTGACCCAGTTAGAGTTAGTGATGCAAAGTCTGATCTCTCTAACGGTCATCATGTCACTTTACTTTCCTAGAAACTTTGAGACAGCAATGCGCGTCTCTATTCATTCTCACGTCACACTGGCACTCTCTCTGCCTCAGCTATGCAGATACAAGATGTCAAACATGTTCAAATCTGGCGGCTCACGGCAATGCATTATAAAAGCCTCCTATTTTTAAACATATAGCTGATGGGAGCCTGAATGCTTTTTCAGTCTCTGTTTGATCAAAACATTATCAGTTGAGTCAGTGGTTACTGGAACCCGACCCTGTTCCTGGAGAGCTTCCTGTAGGTTTTCGCTCCAATCCTGTCTCAGAAAAGCTGATTTGGGAGTAAACATCTCAAAGATAC
This sequence comes from Gymnothorax reevesii, assembly GCA_029721435.1. Lineage (NCBI taxonomy): Eukaryota > Metazoa > Chordata > Actinopteri > Anguilliformes > Muraenidae > Gymnothorax > Gymnothorax reevesii. The sequence goes on along the minus strand of CM056578.1, from coordinate 16,983,188 downwards.
ATCATCTCTAATCCTTGAATGAGAGATGCTCTGTTTAACTTGGACCGAAAACCATCAGAACAGTAGATCTCCCACAGCAGGGCTGGGATCCACTGTGTTATACCGCAGTGACATGGCTAACAATGCTGGTTTGATGCTGAAATGCACAGTTTCATGGCGATGTGCATTGAATGGGTCTATCAGGCATCAGGGCCAGGCTACACATTGCTTGCTGCCATTGATCAAACTAACTGACAGTGAAACAAAGCAAGGCAGATGACGAGGGAAATGCAATGAATGGCAACAATTGTGTTTGTTTTTTATCTATCTAAAAGGGGACTAAAACCGCGCATTTCGGCCCGTGTTCAGCTGAACACAACAATACAATGCCACACAAAGTCAGTGTGTAAACCATGTGAATGTTTTAAGCAGGGACCAAAGTAACAGTTACTCAGAATAACTCAAGAATTATTTGAACCAATAATAAAAACTAAGAAACAAGGCGAGATGTTAAAAAAAAAAAAAAAAATCGGACATTGTTAATAATCCATAACCTCAAGCCTATAGCCATACTATACTTTAATTTCAATATTTTTACTTATTTTTCAGCATTTATTTTTAAGTTAAATGTCTGTTCAGTGATAATAAATGCATCACAGCCAAAAACACAGTGGACTTGCAGTTGTAAATGTTTGCTAAGCTTGTCCAAAACAAACACCACAGAATATTTGCTGACTATGTTGTAAGGAAAAATAAATTGTGCAGTTGAAGGAATAATAAGCTGTGAAGATAATGCATTCCACCACAAAATCAGTGAATTTATTTATGTGGCATTAACTGACACTCACCATATGCGTGACAAACATTTCTCCGCGCATTTTCTACATAATAAAACTGATACTCCAACACTTGAAGTAAAATAGTATCACTTGCTGGTAATGCTGACAAGACGAAAATGCTGCTCGAGATTCAAAACTAACAGCCCTAAGATGGATTGCATTGAAACTATTCGTCTGACCCTTTTATTAAACTAGCTTACAGCTGATTCGTCTAATCTGGGTGTCATTTCTCCCAAGACCAACATGGTGTTAAGGGCCAAGCAGCTGCGCTGATCTTATCATGGCAACTCTGTGGCTTGAACCACTGACCTCCTGCATCCTATTTAAATACCATGGCTACTAGACAACAGCTGACCCAATGCCCAACAGAGAGAGATGACGACAAATGAAGAGAGATAAAGATGGATAAGGATTAATAAAGACAAACAATACGCATTAGCCCCCACACCTCCAGCACATCACATAACGCAGCACTTATACCCACCTCCAGGACCCTCCCGCTGATGTACCTTTCACAGGTCTCGCACCTGATGCCAAACTGGGCGTGGTAATCTGCCTCGCAGTATGGAACTCCATCTCTAATACACAAGAGACACACTAAGGGGGACGGCCTCACTGGAGGAGACAGTTTGAGAACAAATCTGCAAGGGGTTAAGACCAGGCATGTCAAACTCCAGTCCTGGAGAGTCACAGAGTCTGCAGGCTTCTGCTTTCTCCTCTCATTAACCCTTTCCCTCACAAGGGGAAATTTTTCATCTTGCAAAGAAGCGAGCAGAACACTTCTGGGTTAATTTTAAAGTAGTCGTAAGTACATACATTTCAGATTGCAAATTACAGGTCACTTGCCCTACCTGTCAGTAATCATGGTAATAACATGTCCTGTCACTAAAGTGGGTGTCTGGAGGGAATGGTTTAATGCCTTTTGAACAAGGGCTGAGGGCTCTTTCAGTGACTGCAATGAATCACGTGAGCAAAAACCCGACGAAAACCAGCCAAAACTATGGACGTCTAGTGCTGGAGTTTGATGCCCCAGGCCAAAGACCATAAGTGTTCATACTTATCTGAAACGGACCAGCGTAACTTCCGGACTTCATTTTAGCCAAGTAAGCGAGGCGTAGCCATGCTATTTTTGGTCGAAAGCTAAGATATGCTGTGGTCGACCTGGACAGTTAACAAATTAAAATTTCTCTCAATTGAGATTTAAGTTACTCTGGACATCTAGATTACGGCTTCTGCTCACTACACTCAAATGCACAACTAAATTACATTCGGGGTGCAATTACACAAAGTAAGGGTTGAGAGGACATGAATAGCACAGGGCAGGGATGGTTAAGAAATTTATTTGATGTCGACGTCCCGGTCGGGGTTAGGGGTACAGGGGTACAGGGGGTACAGGAGGAGAGAGCACAGAGGAGGGGTACGCACTTGCTGATGTACTCTGCGGTCAACACGGTGTTGCAGGTCTGACACTTAAAGCAGCTGACGTGCCACTGCCGCTCCAGAGCCAAGAGGGACTGTCCGTGTTTAATCTCCTCTTTACAGCCGGCACACTCTACAGAGAGAGAGAGAGAGAGAGAGAGAGAGAGAGAGAGAGAGAGAGAGAGGGTGAGAGAGAGAGAAAGGGAGTGGCTTTATTCATTTACAAATCTCAAAATCAAATTCAATTCTTATCAATGGTCCAAGCACCCTTACATAATTATTAACATGCGACAATGTTTTTGGTCATTTCCATTTACTTTGCTCTGATAATGTTGATGCAAAACTATCTCTGACATTCGGTCTTGCCTGTAAGGCTTATGTGAACTGGATTTGAAAAGAGAGAAAGAGAGGGGGGGATAGAAAGAGACAAAACTGCTTTCAAATAGAAAAAAAAAATTATGTCCGGTCGTCTAATTCCCAACCACTTTTCCTTAACTTTGATGGCAAAAGTCAGGAGGTAAAGGGGAATTGAAGCACTGATTACTAAAACCCCACAAGTCAAGTCAAGTGTGACTTATGGGGTTTTAGTAATAGGTGCTTCAACTCATAACGGCTCAGGTGAGACAACCACGCTGCTCAGAGAATCCAAATGTACTAACACTTGGTGACATGATCACTTGTCTCTCGCCCGTCATATTCGTTTGTTTTTGTGATTGGCCAGATGGATGGTCGTCGCTTTAAATGTTGCTGCCACATGGAATTGTGGGATGGCTCTTCGAAAAAAGATGGTTCAGTGTACCCTATGCTATAGCATTTAGAACATTCAACTTTTATCATGTCTGCCTCGTAAATACCTCCAGGTCATTTTTTAGGAGTTAGGAAATTTCCGACGCAAAAAAAGACTCTTTGAAAGCAGCCAGAGAGAAGGGGAGAGAAAGAGAGAAAGGGAAGAAGAGAGAGAAAGAAAAGATAGAGATAGTGAGAGAAAGGAGAGAGAAAGGTTCTTTGCCATGCTTTGGCAATACATATTTAAAATGTGGACCTGCCAATAAAGCAATTTGAATTTGAGAAGGAGGAAGTGCTGAGTGCTAATTGACTGACTTCACTCATTTCAATTTCCTATCCCCACTTGTGACTCCACATTCATTTCACCTGCTTTCATTATGTCCCCCGCGTTTTTTACATATTAATCCACATGGCCAAAAGACACTGATTCTTGAGTCTATGAGGTTATACGATGGAAATGAAATGGAAAAATGGGATGAGCTGCAAATTGTGAAAGGGCTCAATACGACTGAAGGAAGCAGAACTGCACAGTGAGACAGTGAGGAGGACAGATGGAAAGAGAGAGGGAGTGTGGTATAACGCTCAGTGTCACAGACGCACGCCGAGCATTCCTGATTTACAGCTGGTGTGAGCCGCTATGGGGTGTCAGTACTCCCATTTGTTCTTGTCTGGCTTGAGTTTACCTATGTGACCCCCCCCCCAGAGGGTGTCTGGTCCCCCAAACACAGGGCTCATCCCTCTCTGTATGCATTAAAACCTGTGCAGAACCTTCTAGCAAAGCAAAAGCAATAACATGGTCAGTGATTGGCTAGGGTATTTGTTTTGCACCAACCATGGGCCATATTGTTGTTTTGAATGTTGTGCTAAAAGTATACGCAAATGATCTTGGTAAATCTAGCCTATCATTTACTGTCATTACTTTAAGTGATAGTTATGTATCCATATGCATCACGTGAAAACACCCAGTCATACACACTCATACATAACATAGCTTTAACTGAACAGACCTTAACTGAACACACAAGCTCACACACATACCATTGCGTTATCTGACTTTAACTTATGTATCTATGTATGTATCTATGGCACCAGTCACAAGCTACACGCAAATACAAACACCAGTACATTTCAAACTTAATTCACTTTTATTTAATTTTTTTGTCCTGTGCCATCCGACCTTGACTGTTTACTTGCCAGCAGCCCTCATGACCAGTAGGGGGCAGTGCAGCCACAATATAAACAAAATACCATCCCTTTTTAAGCACACGGGCAGCCGAGGCTACTCAGGTGACCAAACACTAAAGAGTAAAATATTTAAACGTTGACCAGGACGGCAGCAATAACCATGCTCTCATCTTTAGTGAAACTGCACGCTCCATATTTCTTTATGGTTCCCTAAAATACCTCCAGGATCTTTTCTCAATGTGTGCTATGAATCTCCACTGATGGAGGTTCTGGCTCAACAGCTCAGGGACTAATGATCCTTGACAGGCAATATTCAAAGTAAATGAAGTCTATTGGCAGGGCCACTCCTAAAGCACTATCATTGCCAGTGATGTACTCCTTAATGCCTGGTAAGGTGACTGTTTGCAATGATAATAACACAGACTAGAGTGACAACCTCTTCATCGCACATGATTACTTTTGACACATGCGCACACAAGCACACACGCATGAGCGGACACATAAACCTGCAGATACACAAACACACAAACATACAAATACGCAGATTGGCATCCACAGTATATATGCACACGCACACTGATGGAAAGACATACACTGCAAATAAAAACAAGCATATCTAAAGACCACAAATACACACACACACACACACGCACACACACACACACACACATACACACACAAATCCAGAACCCATCACCATGATACATTGTCTTTCATTCACTGCTATGAACATTGATTCATTATTATTGAAATTGCCTTGGAAGGCCTCATATATGAATTCAAACAGAGCAGCGCATTGCATTATAATGGGAGAGCCTGCATTGTCAGGATGATTTACGATATACAACAGGAGATGAGGGAAATTAATGTGGCGTCATGCTCAATGGCATCACCCAGTACAGCCGTCATCCTATTTCCCCGGTCTGCCTATCGCAGCCACACCCTCAGCAGCGCTTACCCACAATCCCATGGTGCGTAATCACCGCCACGCCCCTCAACGATCTAATTCACCTCAAACAGAACACCAAACAAGAGGTTGAAACTTCAAAATACACCTTCTGCAGGCTTAAATTTAAAGCCCTTGCCAAGAATGTACTGGAGGCTGTAAACAGCAAAATGGGTGCAGTATCCAGGTTCAAAAAGTAAACACCCACGTCAATCATTCTTTTCTAATCTCTTGGATTCAAAAATCACAACAAGTCTTGAGCCCAGAGGGAGAATTAATGAGTAAAATCTTTGGGCTGAGTTAATGGGTGCACAAAACGTGACAGGACGCATACTTTATTAATCCAGGCTATTAACAAGAAGAGCACCGCCAACGGTGCATAATGCGCCCGTCATGAACATGGATCAGGAAGTGGACAGACAACATGATACCAATATCCAACAGACAACAGCCCCATGTGAGCTTTGACCTTTGTCTGTGACCTTGACCTTGGAGGGAGGGCCGTAAACATGGTACGCGACACTCCGCTCAGTGATAGTACACGTGTGTATGAAATATCATGGATGTATCTGAAGCGGTTGAGAAGTTATGCTCCGGACAAGCCCCATCTGGGCCCCATGTGACCTTTGACCTTTGCCAGTGACCTTGACCTCGACCAGGTGAACGAAATCATGGTGCGCGACACAGCGCCTAGTGATGGTGCACGTGTATGTGAAGTATCACGAATGTAGCTCAAGCAGCTCAGGAGTTATGCCCCGGACAAGAAATTGCCAACAGACAGCAGACAGACGGACGGACAGACGGACCGTCGAATTATGTCAGCGGTCTTCAGTCCTGGTCCTCGTTCTACCCCTGATATCAACGATCAATTTGTACCCCAGGAACCAGGAACCTCAGGTATCGACGCTGCATAAGCACAAAAAGATTGCTTATGCAGTTTGTCATGCATGCGCTCCATGTGTGAAAAGTGAACTTGATGTGAGAATGCAAGGGCGCTCCACAAATGTTTGTCTGACACGAAACTACTGTCTTTTAGGCTCAACTTGTAATGGCCTTCATATCATATTGCAAATAAACTGAATTTAACAAAAACAAATCCAACTGGCATTGTTATTTCCTTTTTATAGTTCCTTTACACAAAACACCCTTTTTTTCATAACTTGTTTAGAATATAATTTTTATCATGCCTAGTTCAGTGTGCAATATAACCCAATAATAGTAAATTATTTAGGTCAAAAGATCATATTATGAATCTGCATTCGATTGGCGTCCTGCGTTCAAACCGTCCTCACTGCCATATCAACAACCTATACAGAGAGATGCAGGACAAGTCACTAGTTTGAATCATTTTTAAGATTGCTGATTATCCCCTAATAAGTGATACTGGTGTACCCTCATACTACAACAAATTTGACAAATCATTTGAATGGAGTCAATTCTCATTTTCTCTGCTTGGCAAACTTTAGGTTGGACATTAGCTGACTCGTTTAAGCAGCTAAAATAGCTATGATGAATAAATCACATGGCCAAAGATTTTCAGAAAAGAGTACTATGATGGCAAAAGATATAAAACATAAAGAAATTCCAACCCCAATTCCGAAATAGTTGGAACAAAGTGTAAATTGTGAATAAAATCAAAATGCAATGGCTTTCAGATCACATGAGACAATATGTTATTTACAATAGAACATGGATAAGAATGAGACATTTTACATTTTTATCCACAAAATGAGCTTATGTCAAATTTTCTGGCTGTAACAAGTCTCAAAAAAGTTGGGACACAGGCAAAAAAGAGGAGAAAAAGTAATTAATATATAAGAGAATCACGTGAAAGAACATTTAGCAAGTAATTAAGTTAACTCATCAGGTGAGTAACATAATTGGCTATAAAAGGGATGTCTTAGAGAGGCTGAGTCTCTCAGAAGTAAAGATGGCCACCGGCTCTCCAACCTGTGAGGGCTTGTGTAAAAAAGTCGTGGAATACTTTATAAATAATGTCCCTCAACGTCAAATTGCAAAGGCTTAGAAGGTCTCATCAACAGTGCATAACATCATCAAAAGATTCAGAGAAACTGGAAGAATCTCTGTGCCTAAGGGACAAGGCCAAAGACCTTTACTGGATGCCCGTGATCTTCGGGCCCTCAGACACCACTTCATCACTCACCGGCATGATTCTGTCATTGACATTATTAAATTGTCAATGCAAATGCATTAATGCATTTGGTTTGGGACACTTGCATGTTTTAAAAAGCACCATGAATGCTGAAAGGTATATAAAGGTTTTAGAGCAACATATGCTCCCCTCCAGACGACACCTATTCCAGATAAGGCCTTGTGTATTTCAGCAGGACAATGCAAAACCACATACTGCAGCTATTACAACAGCATGGCTTCGCAGTAGAAGAGTCAGTGTGCTGAACTGGCCTGCCGGCAGTCCTGATCTTTCATCAATTGAGAACATTAGGTGCATAATTAAACGAAAAGTCCGTCAAAGGAGACCCAAAACTCTCCAGCAGCTGGAGGCCTGTAATTTCTCAGTTTCAACATTTGCTATGTTATCTCTGTTCTACTGTGAATAACATACTGGCTGGTGTGATTTGAAAGTCATTGCATTTTGATATTATTCACAATTTACACTTTGTCCCAACTATTTTGGAATTGGGGTTGAACTTAATAGTTAATAAATGCAATTTATATGTATCAAGGAAAGAAGCACAGGACCTGGCATAAGCATGGTTTGACACATGCAGGGGTGCCTTTGCGTGCAAACTTTTCCAGTTTTTTGAATGCCCCATCTTTCAATCGGAAAACTACTCAGTTTTTGATACACGAGACCCCTGGTGAGGTGAGTTATCTGTGTAATCGGCTGCTTTGATTGATCAATTTTGAGCTGAGTAACAACAAAAAGCAGAAGACACTGCCGAAATGGGACCAGGAATGAAGACCGCTGACGTACAGCACAGACGAATTTTGAATTCAGAATTTACCAGTAGTTTATATAACCTTCAGGGAAAGTGGTTTACATCAATAACCAGACAACAATGCACCAAGTACAATATTTGTCATGACCGTTCGGACAATTTTTTTTCATTGCTAAAGCAAAAAAAGCTGCGTTTAAGAAAAGCTTGATTCATATGAAAGCAAATATTCACCTCAAATGAATCCAGACAAATTTTCTCACTGCAGTTTGGTTTTAGTATGATATATTGACATGTCTCCAGAGAAAACTAAATACAAAAACAGCTTTATCAAGTATGCAAATGAGAATTAGCACATAATTCTGAAACCAAAATCACAACACTTCCCCTCCATAAATCAATCACAGAGGTGGGCAGCCAATGGGTGAGAGGCCTGCAAGAAGCCTGTTGCCGTGGAGATGTGGGCAAATACGTACGACTTGGTCCATGGACTTTCACCGGCTCTCTACTGCTGGCGATTGACTGAGAGCAATGCTGGCATACACACTGCTTCCCGTTAAATGTGACCCGGTCTCCAATCGGGAATTGCTTCCTAGAAATGATAGAAACAAATCAATAATTCAGATATGTGTAGTTAGGTACAGAAGTTTTTGGACGATGACACAATTTCTGTACTTTTGCCTCCAGATACCACCACAATCATTAAGATCTGATTAAAGTGCACACTTTCAGCTTTAATTTAAGGCTTTTCACAAAAATCTTTAGGAATTACAGTCATTTTTATACACAGTCCTGCATTTTCAGAAGTTCAAAGATAGCTGGACAATTAAGACAGTTATAAATATGAGGTTTATTTTAATAATTGGTTGAAAATCCTTTCCAGTAAATGACTGCCTGAAGTCTTGAGCCCTTGGATGTCCCAAATGCTCAATTTCATCCCTTGAGATGTTAGCCAGACGTTTACAGCAGCCATCATCAGTCGCTGCTTGTTTGCGGGTCTTTCCACCTTCAGTTATTTCTTCAGTAACTGAAAACATGCTCAGTTGGGTTGAGGTCAAGTGACTGATTTAGCTATTGAAGAATATTCCATTTCTATGGCTTGAGAAGCTCTTGGGTTGCCTTTGTATAATGCTGTGGGTCATTATCCATCTTTATCACAAAACTACAGTACTTACCATAACTGAGCTCATGGCATATTTTTGACATTACCCTAGGATAATATCACCTTTGGGAAAATTTCAGTGGCGGAGAGCGTGGGATAAAAAATCACCTCGAGGCACTTCACACTCAAGTGTAATACTGATTAAATCGGTATGGTTTACTGCTGTAGCAAAGTGCCACTCTCCTAACTAAGTTACCATTACTTAGCTAGCTAGCCAGCGTGCACGTTGCGCCTTTTCATAACCATTTTGTACCATTTGCTTGTAAGCTACCGAACTAACGCTAACTAGCCAATCAGTTGACTGTGAATTTAAAAACCATGGCTCGTTCAAACGGGAATGTCTTTGACTCAGTAGCCGACGTAGTATCACAGTGATGGAGTTAGTTTGGTGAGGACATAATGGTAATTAGCATTAAGGCGCTAATAAAATTATGCAATACACAGTTATGTAATAAACAGAATCTTGTACTCTTGGTCATGTCATATGAAAGTTATGAAACTCGTAACTCACAAAAGCTTACGACAAATGCAAAATTTACTCAACTTGTTTTATAACTTTCATATGACACGGCTACTCATGGAAGTTCCTCGATGTATTTTTAGGTACCTTCCTATCAATTTTGCAGTATTCGGCTGAATCTGAGCAGATAGTATAGCCTTTTAAACTTCAGAATTCATCCTGCAACTTCTATCAGCAGTCACATCATCAGATGTCGGAGCATGTGCAATGGATGGATCAGGAGCCATTCCTTTCCTTCTCAAAACTTCATTTCCGATAATTTTGACACTAGTCAATCTCAGTCTCATTTATCCAGAGAATCTTATTGCAGAACTGTTCAGGCTTTTTAAAAATATTTTTTGGTGAAGGCTAATCTGGTCTTTATGTTCTTGACTGTTACCAGGCGTTTGCATTTTGACGTAAACCTCCTGTATTTACATTCATGAAGGTATCTGTTAATTGAAGACTTTGACAATGAAATGTCTGCCTCATTAAGCGTGTTTTTGACCTGACAAGATGTGAGAGTGTTTTTCTTCACCAAGGAAAGAATTCTGCAGTCATGCAACTTAGTTGTCTTCTGTGGTCTTCTGGCTCTTTTGGTGTTGCTGAGCTTTCCAGTGCATTCCTTCTTTTAAAGAATGTACCAAACTGATGACTTCGCAACTCCTAAAGTTTTGGCTATCTATCTGATAGTTTTGTTTTGTTTTCTTTTTCAGCCTAATGATGCCTCCTTCACCTGCATTGACAACTCTTTGGACACTGATTGAGATTTCCCATGAGCAGCAATATATATCACAAATGGCAAAATTACAAAATTTGTGTCACAGTCCAAATATTTCCATATCTAACTGTACAACAGTCTGCAGAGCCAAAACACACACACAATACTACCATAACGTTGCAGATTTGACATATTCAAACAGTGTTTGCTTTACTCAAATAAATCTTGGAAATGAGAACATAATAATATCATATGATAAATAACTGAATAACTGTCTGTATTTATGTACACTATGTATATATGTGTGTCCTAATAGGGATGGGGGTTGAAACCCATATCTAGTACGGACCCGGTTCCGCATTATTCAGAAACCGAAAATCAATAACGTTTGAGCTTATTACCTCCGCTAAGGAGGTTATGTTTTAGGCAGCATTTGTCTGTCTGTCTGTTTGTTTGTTTGCTTGTTTGTTAGCATGACAACTCAAAAAGTAATGCACTGATTTTGATGAAATTTTCAGAGAAGATGGGTATCGAGTCAAGGAATAGGTGATTACATTTTGGCATATCTAGGCCAAAGTACAGCTGAGATATATGCGAAAGTTCAAGATTTCAAGTCTTTCCACAGGGCCGGAGTTCCAATCGCCGTGCTTTTGGGTTTTGCTGCCCCCTGGCAGAGGTCTGCGCTCTCTTGAGTGCTTTTCTAGTTGATACTGCAATCGAGTCTCGTGGGTCTATTGAAGTAATATTATGTCTCGAGTCTAGTCACTTGACTCACGTCATTTAAATGAAATCACTAGAGTGCAAATACATCAATTGTCACATAAAATTTTTTGGGGGAAAAAACCTGAATTATCAGCCAACGAGTACCTTATGAAAAATTACCACAAAATATTAGAACAAAAATACTATAATTTTCTATAGTAACTATGGTAGTTTTGCGGAATTACTATAGATATACTACAGTAACTCTGTAGTTTACTATAGTGATGCTAAAGTAGTTCACAAAAGTCAAGCTCTACCATAGTAAACTATAGCAATGATATTCAGTTACTATAGTATATTGGTAACAAACTATAGTTTACTGTAGTAAAGTGTAGTTTACTGTGGTTTACATCAATTTCACTGTAGTAAACCAAGGATAACAATAGTACATTATTATAAGGGGCATTACAGTGCATGACAAAGAATTTGGGTAAGTTTCTTGCAAGGATGGCACAGATCTGAAGTCTGACTACATTTTACCAAAGAAAAAGATAAAGAAGAAGCAAAATGCAATTTATGTAGCAAAATAATTTCTTGCAAAGGCGGAATACACCCTCCATGGCCAAGCACATCCATGTTGTGCACCAAATTAAACAAAAATGAACTACATTCGACTGTCCTGGGGTTAAAATAACTCCATCAGCTTCGGCTGCTGTTGCTGTGGGCCAGCCATCCACCTCGTCCACACAAAGCAACCGCAGTAAGCACATCCAAACTCTGTAGCAAGTCCCGTTAGTTAAAAATACACGGATAGAATTCATGGCTAGTTCTGCATATATGATATATAACTTACAGTGTGCTTCCTGGCCCAATGATAGTTGTGCCTGTTGAATAAATGTAACGTAAAAACTAAGTGAATATATTTCACTAAAAGTTAATTTTATGGCACACTCAGCTATGAGTGTTCACTAAACAAGATCAATTATTCCATCATTATCGAACTGCCGAAGTGCACCATCGTTGGGTCAGAGATCACACAGTAATATATGTTATTAATTGCTTATTTCCGTATTGCCTTGGTATTGGCCAGAGGGAGCCGTATTGGCCCGAGACTGTGACTTAGTTATACAATATGCTGAAGGGGTTCCTGTCACATCAGCTGTGTGTTTTAAAGCTGAAAATTTCTCATTCTGTTTAGAAACAGTCATTTGTTAAATAATAAAGGCAATCAGTTCTGTTAAAAAAGTTCTGTCATCTCATATTTCCAAGAAATAATAGAAAAATATCGATAGAGGTATCGATAAGGACTCGAATCGTTTGGGAGTCTCAATAATGACATGAATATCAATAAAGATTAACGATCCCCATCCCTAGTCCTACGCATATCTGGAAAGTTGTTCATCCAATCGACTTCAAACTTAGCATGCGTATTGCGGAGGACCCAAGGAGGTGCAGCATCAGATGTAAAGTTATTTGGCACAGCAGTTCTTTATAAAACTACAAGCAGCAATATCGAGCAAGCAGCCGTACCGAACGCCATACAGTCAGCACACTCCAAACAACCATGTTTTGAATGGACACTGCACTACTTTGTATTTAATATTGGATTGCATTTAATTAAGTCAACAGCATTAATCCATTCCATTAACATTTTAAGATTGAGCTGGTGTTGCCCTCAGTTGAATTCATTTTGTCTGATAAGGAATTTCCTTTGAGTGATCAACTTGAACCCCCTACTGCAGAGACTGAACTGCTATAGTGATGCATGGCTTCTGACATTCAACTTAAAATACGTATGCATTTTAAAAAAATGTTAATGCAGCCATTCTGCACAAGAGTGTGAAAATAATGTGCAGTTCTCTTACATACTGGAAGATTCAGTATCCTGCTTCAATAAAACTCTGCGGGGCTGGGCAAGAGGTCTATGGGTCATCAGATCTATTTCAGAAAAGATTACCAGCACTGAGTCCACATTTAAAGGGTCCAATGCCTCTGGCCGGATTCATTGTTTATATGCATATTTTTTCATGTGCATTGATCACCATAGACCATATACAGGTATTTGTGCTCCTCAGTCAGAATTCCTGTATAAAAACTTTCTAAGTGTTTTATGAAATCTAACATCTCTAGAGTGTGTTCAGAAGGAGAGGACCTGCTGAATTTTTCACCATACCTCACAGGAAAAAGAAACGCAGGCAAAGAAAGCCCTGTTTGTGGAACACGTGCAGTCCAAAATGCTCACTCCAGCCACAGAAAGAGTGATAAAATATGCTACTCCAGGCAATGTCAGCGAGGAAAACCAGAGCAGAGTCACGTCAACGCAGACCTTTAAACCCAGTATTATCATGACCGCAACTGGGCACAGCACTCAGAGCTGCTACAGGCCAGAGTGAATCACTAGGGTTGCCAGATATCCTGTTTTCGATGCAAATGTCTTGTTATAACATTATTTGTACTTATTTGTAAGTGTACAGTTTTGATGTCCCCGGCACATTGCAAAAGTAACTCCCTAATTACAATTAAGCCTCCGCTTGGGCGTGATGTCCATTTTTAACCGACTTCAAGTTTGGCAACCCGACCACTTTCATCTCAGAGATGCTTCACAATACTGAGTCTGAACACAGAAGAAAAAATCTAGTCTTTCATGGCACTGATATGATTAAAAGTGATATGCTATGCTAGCAGTTTGGTTCAGTTAATAAAAAAAAAAGAAAAAAAAATGTATCCATGCATTTCAGAGTGTTAAGAGAGAAAAAGAAACAGGAAGCAGGACAGGCCTAATTTGGTCAGTAAAGACAGAATCAAAAGAACATCATGTGAAACACCGCGCCAAAGGCCACCGCGAGCTGATGCTTCTCCTTTCACCAGAACATGAAAGGGCACAGATGCAGATTCGATAAAATAAACCTGAGTACAAAGGGCTGTGTTAGCGCTCCTGCCGTTCACTCTGCTGACACGTCTGAACTCAAGCCTCATAAACCAGGAGCAGAGAGAGAGAGAGAGAGAGAGGAAGTGGTGAGAGAATGGGATCAATGCAGATTATTCGGTTAAAATGTATTTTCTGTTGGGGTGTAGCTACACTATCAGCTTCGGCACATTCATAGACAAAAACTAAACCAGTGAACAATGAAAACTACAATAGAGCACTGTCAATAAGCCAGTTCTCCCTGCCTGCATGTGCGTGTGTGTGTGTGTGTGTGTGTGTGTCTGTATCTGTGTGTGTGTGTGCGCGTGCGCGTGCGTTGTGATGTACAGTAAAAATATTCCGTTTATTGCACCCTCACCCCTACTGCGTGCTGGGATGGGCACCAGCCCGCCCCTCCCAACCCATCCATCCTCTCCACACCCCATGTCGTCCCACCCCCTCGCCAGCTGCACCCCTGAACCAGAATTAAGTGGGTTAAAAATGGGATGGATAAAAAGCCACACAAACCGCTTTGGGTAGTAGAGAGCACCTGTACTGTCACTAGTGTCCTAGTACACTGCAAGTCATTTTAAAGCTGCACCATTTCTTCCACAGGCCACTTTATGGCAGTCATAAACTAAACAGCACACATACAGCCAAACTACACAAAATCTATACTTCGGGCAGCATTTAAAACTCCTCATATCGATCAAAACAGTCACTTAGACTGGTTGTGTCTCCATGCTACTGAACCTCAGAAAGCTGCATTGTCTGTGCCGAATGAAACCAGGACTGAGCTTTAAAGAGCGTCGTAACATTACCAAATTTTTACTGCATGCTATCAATATCTGATTGAAAGGTCATAATAGGCACCTCAATTTTTAGACAGAAAGGAAGCTAAACAGCTTTTCGAGTGGTAAGGTGAGATACAAGAGTAGCCATACGCATTTCTGAGAAAGGAAGAGGAAAAATTGTAGAGTATTTAAAACCGGCCACAACATATTGGTCCGCGATAAATTCATGGCAACATTTCTGAATGCTTCACCAGAGAGGAGACTGTATATTTGTTCAGTGCGAATCTAATATTGCAGTGGCTCACCAAAACACGGACAGTGAAATATTTGAAGCCACTAAAAAGTATGTTAAAGTCTGTGGGCCATTGCCTTTCAGTTTATTAGAACATGTCAGCATTAAATGCGCAGAAGACATTGACAGACATCTGTTAGTATGAAAACAGAATGTGGGAGACTGGAAAATCACTCATTTAATTGAGCTTTCTGAATATTCCATAAATGACTATTGAAATGAACCCAAAATATGCTTCTGCCTTCTGATCGCAGAACATGGACACAGTGATGAACAATGGCTAAAAAGGAACCTAAAAAAAAATGCTGCCTTTTTGTACACAAAAACATAAATGGCAAGAAATAACACAATAACGCACTTGGAAACAAGTGTGCCAGACCAGGGTGGACATATATTTTCATTTTCTTCAAACTTTCAGCACAGCCACAGCTTTACCAACTTAATCAATGTTCCACTTTGTGAGCCAGACTTGAAGTTTGTGGCCTTGAGTACTTCATAAGAGTTGCATCCGACCAGTGTTTTTGCAACAGTTACAACATCCAACGGTATACACATAGTGTCTACTGCTTTGGATAAATTTTCCCACTATAAGTTTGTATCTATGAATTGGAAATAAATAATACAGTATAGACTATTGACTCAGTCTACAACGGCTGATGTTCGAAACATTCGGATGTCTCTCACTGAGCACGTGCAGTGGCTCCGTTTGATAAGAAAGTGAATGGTGCCTGTGTGTGTGTGTGTGTGTTTGTGTGTGTGTTGTGAGCATGCATGTGCAATAGCATCCTTTGATAAGAATAAACTCCTGTTACGAGAGAGAGCCCTGTGGTGCCTGACCGACGGTAGGTCATACAAGAAGCACTCAAACATATGTAGGCTATGCAGTCAAAAAAGTGAACACAGCACAACACACACTGGGAACATTTAGAATTTATTCTGCGGCATCAGAGAGTGAGAGAAAGAGAACAAGTGAGAGAGCCTTGGAATAAGCAGTGTCAACACGCACAGGGGTAGAATTACTTTGTTGGGAGGGCACAGCAATGTTAGCCTCCAATTTTGGGGGGCAGCAAGGCATTTTCTTCTGGGTTTGGGGGGCACCAAGGCAATCTAGAATTTTTCATAGCGGCACTAAGGCAATGGTGTATTATTTTGTAAAAGAAAGATAAGAAAATGAGTTTTAGTGGAAATGATTTTAATGAACTGCAAAAAGAAAGAAGCCTAATATTTAGAGATCATTTATAAAAATATATGTGCATCACAATCCCGACAGGATTTGTTAGGATTGGATTTGACCCCCCCCCCACCCCGCCAAATTAGGGAGCTAATTTGTGAATTAGCCCGCTATTTGTGTTGCGTCTTCATTTCTGGAGAGGAGGACTTTCGGGCTAATGGAGATGCAAATTCGAACTATCGGGCTAATTTCCCTCTCCGCAAAATAGCTGGCGAGTTTAACTTAGTTCTGATGAAGACACAGATATAGAATGCTGACCCAGAATTTTGAAAAAAATAAAAGAAATACATTTTATAGAGGGTTAAAATGCTAAGACTCAATTCAAGGAGCGCAGTACAAGAAGCTGCATATTGGTTGGGTATTGTCAAACTTTGACGTTAGCCACTCAGCACCCAAAAGTTGGCAGTTAAATCTGGTCTGAAGTTTTCAACTTTAGTTCAGAATCCAAACCCCCAATTACCTTGTGAGTCCAATGTGATGACCAAATTTAAAAAAGATAAACAAAAACAAAGAAACAACTTCTGTAACAAAAACCTGTCTTCTCTTTCACCAAATTGTGGCCCGTCCTCTACTCTAAATGCAGCAGGACACAAAAAGCTAAAATTACTCCCACTCATTTCAACCTTAAGGTCGAAGGTTCATGGCCGGAGAGTTTTGGATAAGGGACAGCAGGTGTTATGGAGGCCCCCAGGTTACCGGAGGGTTTCAAGCATGGCCCGAGTGAGCAGTGCACGGCAGAAGTAACGTGGTACAGCTGTGAGACCGGTCGGCCTGAAGCGCCTAACGCTCCGCGTTTTACGGTTCAGCAGCTGAAATGCGTGACAGCCTCCGCCAGGCTGCTGTCAATCACCAGTTGTAACTGCCATTGGGACCTCACAGAGAGACAGAGGCAAGGGCTTCCCGGTCATTAGGCGAGTGTCGTCCCTTCATTTGAGAAAAAAAAAACCTCCTGAGTTCCACACAGAGTCATGAGCTCAGCTACCATGAGAATGAGGCAGAAACTTGCCAAGGGAAAGGGCAGGGGTTCAATGCTTGGGAAGGCAATTCTCTAATTACGCTTTAATCCATTGAGGAAAAGAGTATTTTTTAAATCAGCTTCCATGTCCTAATTCCAACCTAGTCTTCCAGAACTGCAGCAGGTAAAAAAAGTATTGAACGCATCAACATTTTTTCTCTGTAAATGTATTTCTAATGGGAGTGTTGACATTATATTTTCACCAGATGTCAGTAACAACCCAAGCAATCCACACATACAAAGAAATCAAAACAAATACATGTAAGTCCATAAATTAAGATATGTGTTATTAAGCGAAATGACACAGGGAATAAGTATTGAACACATGAGGAAAAGAAGGTGGAAAAGGTAAGGAAAGCCAAGAAACCAGCTGAAATCTGTCAGTATTTAGAAAGCAATCCTGCCCCCTATCAGTGCAAACTAATGTCAGCTGGTTTAGCCCTAATTCCTGGCCTATAAAAAGGATTCTCATTACCAAAGTGTCACCCAGCAAGCATCTAATGATGGATGAAAGCAAAGAGATCTCTCAAGGCCTTTGCAGCCTTATTGTTGCAAAACATACTGATGGCACCTTGCATTGTCACATGCCCAATTTCATTCATATAAACCAATGTTTTACTGAGCATGTGCAGATAATCCTAATATTTTGGTTCGTTTGCACAGGTGCGGCACGCTGATTGGCCAATAAACAAAAACGAGGGGAATGGACTTTACGGGAATGCCCTTTAATAGACAAAAAAAGAAAACTTGAAAAAGATACGGGAAACTGGCAAACTGCAACGAACAAGTGCTGAGCAGGAATTGGGAAACGCCAAGGAAAGTCTGTCAGCATCTTGGCAGCTCATAGATGTCATGCGGAGAGACACGGGATATCAGACAGTGTGTGTCACTGAGATCAGAGAGGCAGAGCCTCCTGTCTCACTCAGGGGTAACTCAGTCTGGATCTGTTACCCACAGCAGTAACAGTCAGACCGTCATTAGTCGACAAAACCTCAAGTAAACCCATTCTCTCTCAGACAAACGGCTAAGGGAGTTATGACCTCTGGGCAGACATAGCTGCAAGGCCACCTTCAGAGGGTTTGAGACTCCAACAATTTCTGAAAAGAGGTTTGCATATAGAGATAAAAGTAAACATATTACCAAAGTATTGTCTTCAAAAGACAGTTTCCACAAACTGACCCTTGTTGCCTGCACTGGCCATTGAAGTCTACGTATGTGGTGCCCGCCCTTTCTGAAGAGAGTCGTAAGAAAGATAGCCTATAACACCCTACCATTTGCATAACGAAACACAATCACACTTTAGATGAAGTGTTGCTCATAAAGGCTTTATACAGCATGTATAAAGCCTTCATAAATGAGACATAATGTCTTCATAAATCACACATAAGCAAATGTTATGCTGTGTGAAGGGTGAAATAACGCATCTTTATTCAGCATGTAATGCCAGATGTGATACCCCAAACATTGGCTGCCCCAAACAATATGCTCCCTCCCGCCTCTGCTCTTCATGATGCCGGCCTGTGAGGGTGACAATATGACCTGAGCCCAGGCATCAAAGTTAGTGCTGTGGTATAGTCTGTAACCCCCATCTCCTCTCGCACTTAACCCTCCATACCCCAAGTATACAGACCTAAGGCCCATGATGACCTCCAGCCCCCTCTTACAAAAACCGTGTCCTTCAATTTCACGGAGAGAGAGACAAAGAGAGAAGAAGGTTGGACAACAGAATTTATTTCATTCCTCAGCAACCAGAGAAGACTCAGCTGTCACTCAGAAAAACTTCAAAAACGAGAAAACATATAGTGTAGTGTGCATCCTGCTATCCCGCCTCAAAGTACATAACGAAAAGGAAGGCTAATGCGCTATAAATTTGATGACCAGACGCCCCGATTTAACATCTCCTCAGCCGGCTGTAAAATCTGTTTATTTGTCCGAGGTAGAGCTGGCAATAACTCGGTTGCTTGAAATGAGCTTTCCGGAGGGATATAGGGATATTAGCAAGACATCCTCTGGCAAGAGGAATGGAATTTTTGTCAATTAGAGTGGGAAACAAGTGCCTTTATGCGTGTGTGTGTGTGTGTGTGTGTGTGTGTGCGTGCGTGTCTGCGTGCACGCCTGTGTGTGTGTGCATGTTCATGCATGTGTGAGTGTGTGCTTGTGTATGCGTGTTTGTGCATTTGTATATGCATGTGTGAGGGCGTGCGTGAGTGCGTGCGTGCGTGTGTGTGTGTGTGTAGTATATGCGTGTGTGTGGGTGTGTGTGTATATGCACTCATCCAATGGGGAGAGAGCTGGATCCAGATCCCGGACGAGCCCCCAATATGTTGTGATTGACTAGAGAGCAGAATGGCAGCAACAGAGAGAGAAAAGGGAGTAATAGAGGGAAGAATAAAGAGTGAGAAAGAGAAAATAAGAGAAAAGGATAGAGATTCATCGATGCGATAATGAAGTTATCAGGAATCCAGATGTAATTCTCCAAGCTCAGTGCATTCCAGCTCAGGTTAAATTAGGATGAGGCGATGTTAGGGCAGTTTGAGGCATGCATGGGTGATGGTTCTGCCCCTGACCTATACACATGTTTTACACTTTAAGTACATGACATCAGACACCACTCTATTTTTAGACACACCCACATGGCCTGAGGGGAGATCCTTTTCCCAGAAGGAATAATCAGAGATCAGAGGTCAAAAAGCCCATTTGCCAGATCCAAAGCATTCGCTAACTACGTATGGTATATGGTCTCTGTTACTACAGATTATAAACTCCCCATTAATGACTCAAACATTTTGTGCAAAGAACTGTATTCAGAAAATTCCTGACTACAAAAGGAACCTCACTGCGGTGGCAAATATAAAGATAGCCCCGCAAAACAAATTAATAGGCCCAAATGGCAGCCTTGTTGAGGATATTATTTGATAAAAAATTTTTCAATCATCACCAAAATCAGTTGGGATCCTCTTCTTATCACCACTGACCCACAAAACAAAAAAGACAAGAATCCAGCAAAAACTGTAGTCCAGAGTGGGAACAGTAAATTGTGGACGGCACGACGCAGGGATAGGGGTGATTACAATACACATAGATCCAGATGGGCTTTTAAAGAAGAAATTTTTACCACATGCATTTCATATAAATAATAAGATTTTATGTAATATTAAGGACCCTACAATTTCAACGACAATCTGACCCGCTGCATGCTTCAGGTATCTCTCTGAGATCCTGAATCCATATATCCACACATCCATCCATTCATTATCGAACCAAATTATTCGTGGTCACGGTCATGAGGGGTTTGGAGCCAATCCCAGCATCTAATGGGCAAATATTCAACCTGGGTGGCTCGCCAATCCATTACTGAGCACCTATATTCATACAGTACTCTCTCACACGCTCTCAGCTATGGGTGTTTCGACTGACCAATAAGCCCAACATTCATTTTCTTGGCCTGAGGGACAGGATTGGAGTCCTCAGAGAAAACCCAAGCTAACATGGGGAAAATATACACTCATCTCCAGATAGAAAGGCCCTAGGCTGGATTCTGCTTCACGATGCCAGCCCTGAAGCCATTTAATCAATGGGAAATGTAACAAGCACCTATTCAGAAATTCTACATTTGTTATTTTAATAGTATGTTCCAAAACAACAAAGATGCCTGAAAGTGTAGCTGTCATGTTGATGGAGGTTGTTCGGGGTCTTTCAAATGTGGCCCTCAATGCTTTCCCTTCGACCTGATAGTGATAGATCAGGGGGAAGAATGATAAACAGCAATATTACATTTGAGTATCTGTAATGTAGAAAAGTACTACAATACTGCAATATTGTAATATTGTAATATTCTGCTGAATAGTCATATGGTAACGTAAAAAAGCAATGGAGTCTTGGAACACTGGCTTAGATTTTTGGCGAGGCCATTTCAAAAATAGTCCGAAAAAGCTTTAAGGGATTGACAGAACATGAGAGAGCACATTCACTGATGATGATCTCCTGATCGTTATTTGTAAGGGTGAGCTTGTTTTCCCGGCCATGCTTCCTCTGAACAAGCCTTTGTATTAGCCTACCCTTATCCTCAAATGCTCCTTTAAATATGTCCACATGACTGATGACTGTACACGAGTTAGGCATTGGATGTTGAGCCCTGGAGCGTAAACACATCCCTGTGATCGTGACATTATGGGTCAATCCAGTGAGGGCAAACGTCTGTGCGTGCCTGTGTGTGTGTGTGTGTGTGTGTGTGTGTGGGCTTGTGTGTGCATTTGAGAGTCAGATATAACCCTCAACCAGATCCAGGCCTTAAACAGTGTGGTCTTTTAGGAACAGTAGACCACAGGAATGTTTGAGGACAAGAACAGGCCCTTCAGTCAGTCCAGCCCCAGCATTTGTCTGACTGCCGAAGACAAGGTCAGGCATCATCCTGAATGAACACGCGACCACCCAAGGGTGCGGACAGCTTGTCAGCACTTTAACAGCTCTCTTTTCTCCACAGGACTGTTTAAAGAGGGAATGTTTCCAAGGGGGGCCTACGGTCTTGATTTTGAAACAGCAGGAGTGATATGACACCATGTCATCAACAACAAAAACCCCGGGATGTAGTTTTGAAAAAAAAAAAAAAAAACAGCCCCCCGTAAGCTCATCTGGACACTACAGTAAATCCATTTATTGCGATGACTATTGATCAATTTGTTATGTCATTATTGAGACTACTTCTTCTTAGCCTATAGGTCACAGGAGGGGCTTGAGCCTATCCTAGCAAAGACTATCTGCAATTAGACCCTGGACAAGCCAACAATCCTTCAATGGGCACATGGATTATTCCCTCACATACTTACACCCAGACAAGACTTTGCCTACTCAAGAAGGCATAAAACTAAGCATAAGAGACTGTTTTATTAGGTTATTGGGTCAAGTGCAGGACTGAACAACTCAGTACTGCTGAGCAAATCATTTATATATTACAGTCAAAACACTGCATTTCCGAAGTATTGTTCATCACATTCATACCCGCCGAAGAGTAAACTCACAAATATGCAATTACAATGTTCTTAAGCAAACATTGTAAATATGATGCACCAATTATGACTGCTCATGAAAAGAAATGGAGTGTGTGACCCATCAAGGAGAAGGAATGGATTTGGATCCATAGATATCTAACAAATATTTTAGTAAAAAAAAAAAAATAAGTGGTTCTTTAATTGAATAACAAAGACCCATGCCCATTACAGGGAAAACAAGAGTTTGTCACTAAAGTGACTATGTCCCTCGCCGTTAGGTCACCAAAACCGACTGGTGTCTGCGCATTCCCAGTCGGAAGGTTGGTACCAAAAAGTATTGAAATAGGTTGACTCCTTCTTGAGATATCGCGCTGACAATGTTCAGGACGGACGGACGGACGGAGCTGAATACTATATCCCCCGCTTTGCGCTAAACGCGCGGCGGGGAATAAAAAAAATCCTAGTCTTTGAAGGCTATGACCTTGCAACAGCATTACAGAAAAAGCCGAAACATTAGCAGAATTAAGAGTTCCAGTACCTGCAGACGCTGCATACAAAGCAGTTGGGGTGGTAGGTGCGGCCCAATGCGGACACAACCTCCCCAGTGATGAAGTCTCCGCAGCTGTCGCATCTGGTGCCGTACAGACGCTGGTAGTCCCTTGTGCAGATGTACTCCCCTTTCTTCTGGAAAAATCCAGAGAGGGCCAGGTCACAGCCACAAACTGCAGACACAGGAGAAGAAAAAAGAGAGAGGGAGGCCATGAGATGTGGGTCTAGGAATTGGGGAGGGATCACCAATAGTTGCAAAATACTGCAGCTAGTCCAAAAAAAGGCCACCGTTTGGATTTTAATCAACAAATGCTATGATTGCATCATTATTGCAATGATTAATGTGTTTCAGCAGGCAATAATTATTTGAACCCTGACTGATTAAAGGCTTGGAATCTTACTTCCTGAGAAATTATGTCAGTAGACGTATGTATCCCTTGGAGGCAGAAAAGATGGTACAGTATTTCAGAAGGGGCAAATTATCGGCCTGCATCTAGCAAAGAAAACGCTGAATGAAAAAAACAAGTATGGGAATCATTTTCACACATGAATTGGCATCGCAAAGTCCTGTCCTTAACCAAATTGATGTGCCGGAGAAAACTATCCTGTCGTCAAGACAAGATCTTGGCCAATAGTTTACGTAACATCTGATTAAAAATAAATGTTCCGACATAGCATATGGTTTTCAAAAATATGACTGAAGGAATTTAGGCTATAATCAAGGCTACAGAGATTCCTAATAAATATTTGAATGTGACTTTCCTTTTTTTTTTCGGACAGGCCGCGTATTTGTGTGCATGCGTATGTGTGTGTGTGTCTGTCCCCACAAGATATAAAAACCCTTCGTGTGTACGTGTGTGTGTGTGTGTGTGTGTCTGTGACTGTGTGAGCCTGCCATAAACTGCAGACACAAGACTACGAGAGAGAGGTCATGAGACAGAGGGGTAAAGCCTTTGAAGTGTGTCTAAGCACCAGTTTAAACAGCAGAGATGGACAATCCAGGATCAGCAAGTAAAGTTCAACCCAGAATTTTGTTCCAGCCAACTGAATTTTCTGCCAAGGAGTGGAACTAATCAGTGAAAACATTAGGCTGAGTTCATGGGTAGAAGTAATACATTGCACTGGGACTTTCCACCTCTGTTAAACTCTGTTTAAAAGTTTTAAAAAGTTGTTTCTGTTGTGATCCTGCATTTGTCCAGCCATGTATCATGTTTCTGACTGACTTCTGTGTCTTTGAATTATTGCTCATGTCTGACTTTTCTTAGGATCATGTATTGTGTTTTGGTATTTAGATTTCATGTTCTATTATTTTCCATGTTTCAGTTCAGTTTAGTTCCATGCCATGTTTTGAGTTTCCATGCATTGCACTTCGTCTCCCCCGTCTTGTCATCAGTGTTGTCTTTGCTCACAGTCCCCTGTCTAGCGTGCCACTCCTTCAGGTGATTTATTGGTTTCTGGGTTTCAGTCTTCCTTCATTATCTCCTGTTCTTCCTTCCTCCTGTTTTTGCTATTTTACTGACACATATACTCAGCAACAAAAGTTTCTGTGACACCAATATTGTTAATTATTTTTCATAACGCAATTATGAAATTGTCATACATGGTGATATCAGACTGAAACAGTACACGTAAACACAACATTGAAATGGAAATCATGAAAATGCGAGAAAATGACTTTGCACGTGAAAATGTGCGTAAATCATGCTTGTGGATGGCAATAAAAGAGGAGAATTTTTGGAATGTTCACGTTGTGCCTGATGAACGACGGAAGCATCACTTATCGAAAACACAGCCATTTCGGATCAGGAACTCTACCCTCTAAATGCCAAGACTGTCTGAAAATGATCGGTGGAGGGCCATTGGGATGATTGAATCCGGAACCTCGCAGAGGGAAGTTGCTCATCGCCTGAATGTCCACCGAAACACCATTTGGAACTTATGGCAGCGTCATCAGCAGACAAGACATGTCAGAGACCGTCCTCGCAGCGGCCGTCCACGAGTAACCACTCCCAGACAGGACAACTGGATTCGAACAACCCATCTCCGAAATCCATTCCAACCTGCAACCATAACTGCAAGAACGATACCTGGTTTGAGGCGACTGTCTGCACAGACAATCCGTCGCCGTCTCCGTCATTTTAGCATTGTCCCACGTCGGCCAGCAAGACGTCCAATACTCACAGTACAACACCGACGACTGCGTCTACAGTGGGCACAACAACATCGACGGTGGATCCAACGTCAGTGGGATCTTGTACTCTTCACTGATGAATCAAGATTCATGCTTAACCGATGTGATGGTCGTTTACGTGTATACCGTCGACGTGGAGAACGTTATGCCAACAACTGTGTTCAGGAATTTGATCGTTTTGGAGGTGGTAGTGTCATGATTTGGGGAGGGATCACGGCTAGAAACAGAACAGATTTGCTTGTTATTGATGGAAATCTGACAGGTCAAAGATATCGCGATGAAGTGCTACGGCCATTGGTGGTACCGTTTTTGATGTAGCATGGTCCCGGAATAACGCTGCAACATGATAACGCCAGACCACACGTTGCAAGGATTGTACAGCAGTATCTGATGCAACAACATGTCAATGTCCTGCCATGGCCAGCCAGATCCCCAGACATGTCCCCAATCGAGCATCTTTGGGACGAGATGGATCGACGTTTGCGGCGGTTGGATAACCCGCCAGCTACACTCCAGGAATTGCGACAACGTCTACGTCAGATTTGGACTGACATCCCACAGCAATTTCTGGCAGATCTGATTCGGTCCATGCGCCGGAGATGCGTTGCTTGCATCATGGCACGAGGAAGTCACACCCGGTATTGAAGTGTGAAGGTCAAAATTGGTTAGACGTCAGACAAGTGCTTCATGACGCATGAAAATGACATTTTTCGTTTTGAGTGACGTTGGCACTGAAAAGTCAGTGTTTCTCCTGTTAAATAAACATATTGATTGCATTGAGATCTTTGCATGTCATTTATAACATACACATAAATGGTGTCACAGAAACTTTTGTTGCTGAGTATACTAACCGTTTGTTATTTTTGTTAATTACTAACCAACACTAACATTGTATATTTGACTAACTTACTAACGAGCACTCGGGATTTATAGCTGCACTTAGTAACTGACTAACGATCTCTCAGCATTCGCCCTATTCTAGTCTCCGCCTCTTGTCTTTCCCTAATTATCTCTGCTGCGTATCTCTAGCGTAGATAGCGTAGCAACTGCTTCTTGCTGTCTTTTCTCTCTCATTACCTGTGCACTTTAGAACTCCTTGACTGGAGCTGTTTATCTGTCTATAGGTTTGTCCTGTGATCCTCGTCCGCGTTTTGGCTACGGCTAATTTCATGTGATTAGTTTCCTCCCAATGTGTTCTCCCTTGTTTATCAGTCTCACTGCTTGCACCTGTGATCCATTGTCATGTGACCTCCCGGAAATGTATATTAGATGTCTGTTTGTAGCACTTCCTTGTCAGATCGTCTCCATTGCTTACCTGTGCCACGCTCCTCTCGCCTTGTATCATTGTGATTATCTTTCTGACTGGACCTTCCTAGACCTCGAGCTTTGCATTCTCCCTGTACTTCACCGCTTTCTTGTGTATTGACCCATTTTTGTCTGACTTTGATTTTTGTGATTGGTGCCCTGTTTACAACCCTGGATTACGCCCATTGGATTCTGACTTTGGATTGTGAACTCTGTACTGTCGCCCGCTCTGTTGGGGGGTTTCCTCCTTCAGAAATAAAGCCTCCTTTTTGTATTTTACTGGTTGTCGCCATTGGCTCATTTCGTAAAACCTCACAGTTTCTTATTTTTTCAAAAGTTTCCTAGTAAGCAAACAATATTTAAGGAGTTCCCTGGCTAACCAAGTGTTTTCCAGGTAAACAATGATACTTTAAGAACACTGTAAACATTGTCAATACATTTATACCGGTTTTCATAGACAAACATTTTTTCTAGATTATCAAAAAACATTGACTGCGTGGGGTCAGAACAGAAAGATTGTAACTCGAGGGTTCTGTGGAGTTTAAAATGAACAACATTTCTAATCATTCAAAGGAACTATCAGGCAGTTAGTCAAGCATTACTAGTTCCATACTTACCAGCACTTCACCACCAATCAGGAAAAAATTGAAACTGCAGCTTTAGCAAAACAAGGAAAACAAAATTTAATCCACAATGTGAGGTGTTTTTGGAATGATTTGTCCTGTTATTTTCAGGATATTGCTCATTGGTCACTTCTATTTCACACGGCCTGAGGCAAAGCTTTAGCAAAAATGTCAGCAATTCAGAAAAATACGGCAGATTTTGCTTTGATGTGGAGTAGAATACTCCACTAATTAGATTAGGGTTCCAGTAATTATAGATGAGATGAGTGAGACTAATGATCTGTTATTATGTTTCTGCTGAATTATGTAAAATTATGTAAAATTAGAATAATTATGTATGACAAATTTTAAGCAGAGGAATTGGTTCCCGCTGGTGTGAAGAGGAGAGTCCAGGAATATTTCAGAAGCAGACGCGAACAATCACAATTCTCCCAAAGACGCGAGTCCGCAACTCAGACAAGTCTAGGCATGTCTAGGCACACACACGCGCACACACACTCACAAGCAAACGCGCGCACAGATGAGAGTGCTCAAGATTTCAAGAGTGCATACGGACAGGATTCAATGACTCAAATTAATTAAAGTGGCGTGAGACACTGCTGGACGACATTTTAAAATAAACTCCCTTACTATCCTTCTCTTATTCAGCACTGATCGATAAAAAAAACGTAAAAACACACATGCGTGAATATAGGAAAAATATAAATGATTTTACCAGTTTAATACTTCCTGAAACACAGCGAGTATCAGGCAGTATTGAATTCACAGACTGCTCTTTTTTTCCTGTTCTTGCTCTGTGGTGAAGTGTTGTGAACGTGCGCTCAGTGGAGGCTCTTATTTTAGTGTTCGCAGTGGAGACGAGACAGCAGCGTGAGGACATCAACTTTCCAGTTTAAATTAACAACTTTTGTCTGTGTGTGTGTCTGATAGTGTTTTGAGAGAAAGGGAGAGAGAGAGTAAAAGAGAGCAATAGAGAAATAAATACGGAGAGTTGTGAACACCAGTATGTTGTCATACCAGATACTCTGACGCTCACATTTGAACCGCACCACTATCTGACTGAGAGAAGCAGGTATTGTCAAATAGCACTCCCACATTGGCCGCCAACTGAAGGCTCTCCACTTCCCCTCCTTGAGGGTCAGGCACGGAGGATAGCTTGGAATATCTGGAACTCTACTGTCACGACACACCGATTACCAATACTCGGCAAAATCAACAAAATTGCCTCGTGAGCTGCTAAGGATGCTTCAAATAACTTGCAGTATACTTGGAGACAACAGGTAGGGCCCCTAAAACAACCACTGGGCCCTTAACCAGAAAAATACTTTCAGGGGCTGTAACCCTTGTTTTCTCCTACTCTCTCTCCGACTGAGGGGGTGGTTCTAGGCTAAGTGTTTGATTTCTGATAGTTTGGATCTCTTTGGTACACAAAGCTTAGTTTTCTGCTGTGATTGTTTCATTGTTGCATAAGCACAGTGGACAAAAAATAACCCTTCTCCTGGATATCTATCAGGGATACTCAGGGATACTTTCCCAGAATGAGCCGGTGTGATTGTGGGTTTTCATTGTTAACAAACAGTGATCAACCCTTAAAGCTTTTGCCATAGACCCTTGATTAGTAGAATCAGGTGTGAAACTGCATGGTTAGAATGAAATCCTGCACCCACCCAGGCTCATTCTGAAAAAGAGTGAGTATCCCTGATATCCACTATCCTTTAAGGTTTCACAGGAACCCCACCAAAGCAGATCTCCTTTGACAGCTAAAGACCTAAGTGTACTTCTAATTCGTAATGTCAGGTGTGCAAAATTAGGGTTGAAAGAAAACTTACGGGGCAGTAGATCTCCAGGAACAGGGTTGTTTACTACTACATTGAACTGACACATTGAATGCCGCGCAGTTGAACTCAGTGTGAAACCCTGGGTTTATGTCACCATTTCCCTGGCTGTTTTCCAATAGTCTTTTTCAATTAGTAAAGTTCCAAATCCTAGGAAATGACCTTGAAGTATTGACGTGGCAGCCAAGATAAGTGTGTTCGAATTCTCTCAGTGTTCAGGAAAGGTGCTTCAATGCTTCCTAACTAATCTCCTTTAGCATATAGGATACATTGAACCATCCTTTACAAAAAGAAAGAAAATAACACCATCCCACAATTTCATGTGGCAGCACTGTATAAAGTAATGACCATTTATCTAGCCAATCAAGCAAACATACAATCATGATGGCCAAGAGATGCATGATCACGTTGCCTAGTGTAAGTGCATTCAGCTTCTCTTGGCAGCACAGTTGGCTTTCTGAGCCATTATGAATTCCCCTTTACACCTTTACTTTATACCTCATGATGCTTTCCATTGAGGGTAAAAAGAAGAAGTTAGGAAATAGGCAATAGGACCTAATTCCCCCCTCTCTCCCCCCTCCCCTCTCACTCTCCATCATTTTCAATTGCTTTCTCAGTTATTTTTCTATCAAAAAGAGAAGCACAGTGTCTGAGGACCTTCCCTTGCTAAATAAAGGCGTGCGAAACACAAATAAATAACTGCAGTGTAAATTCTAACAAGCCAGTGTAATACCCAGCTACTTTAGTCACGCCGTGAAACCGTTGCCAGCCACGTGTGTAAACACATCCTGACCAGACCAGACCAAACCAGACCAGACTGCCCTGGTGCTGCAGCCACAGTTATGTCTCAATGTGATGTGGCTTGGCTTCCACCACTGCCAGCTGTAGCATTTACACAGTTCTGCGGGTCAGACAATGGCTCTCAGCTTTCAATGTTTATATACTTAATTTACTCTTTTTTAAGCTACCTGAGCTTGCAAAAACAAAAACGCAGTAGTACACAGGAAGTATTTCCTGAAGTAGGATTACTAAGATGGCTGGATAACTGTACTGACTACAGGGTTTCTGCAGGTTTCAGTCAGTGAAAATTAAGACTTTTTAAGACCATTATGATTAAATTTATGACCTATGTTGATAAGTGAAAAAAAAATGCTTAGCAAAAATGTTGATAAAAATTTCCTTGAAGACATTAATTTATACATATACGTTGTACATTCACATATTTCACAAGTCATATTTCATTAAAGTCACTCACTTTCCATACCCTGTACCCCACATCTCCCTTCCTACATATATCTTAGTTCAGTCCCTTTCTCCTTAATTTCTTCTTCAATGGCCATGTTTTGAATGTATTCTCATTGAGCCAAGCTTCGAGAAAAAAGTGCACTTTCCCATTGCTCTACTGAGTGGCACCTTGGCAGCGGTTCTCGCATGGTTTCTCGAATGTCCGGCGGCGATTAATTCCTTCTGGCAATTCAGCATGGACCTTATAGCTCTGGAATTCCCAAAAGGGAACTACAAGAGTAAAAAATGAATGCCGCCGCCACCAGCGCGCATTCTCGTGGCATTTCTCCGAGGGAAAAGGCGATGATGGAACCCATGAATGGACAAGCAAATAATTTTAAGACGTGACTAAACGTTATTTATGACCTTGTACCGAAAATCCATCCGTATTTAATTTTTAAATTTAAGACCTTTTTATGACTTTTTATGACCCCGCGGAAACCATGGACTAAAGCCCATACCAGAGCTTTTTCTCTTTTTTTCCAGTTTTTCAGCTTTTACTTTGTACTTCTATCCGGCTGACACACCTAATCCTGCGTCGTGAAACAGGGCCCTGATTTCACAGTCAAAGTTTATTATTACCATTGGAAATTACTAAACATAATGTGGAGACAGCAGATTTACTCGTATACTGTATTAAGTACACGTGAAACCAGTTACGGGAACAATGATTGATTAAATCATTACAATTGTTTTAAATCATTACTTGTTTCTGTCTCTAGGTTTCCAAGTGATAAATAGTAATGTTTATGTCCAGCTCTTCGTAAACCAGGCCGTAATTGAGATCCCTTACTGGTACTTTGGCACAAAAACCGTCTTTGTAGCAAAGAGGCGAAGATGCCTAGGACATATTCATGCAATGTTTAAAAAGCAGTTTTGGGACAAATTTATCATAGCACAAAGAAAAAGAGTGAAGACGAGAGGGCGATGAGGGGTGTAGCACTCGGCATGACTTTGAAAAGGCCTTGTGGAAAGCTCGCTAAACAGCCTAATAAATCACTTTTCCCCCCAGAAGGCTAAAGATTAATACCGGAGGGGAATGAGAAATGAAAGGGCTTCAAGCGCGTGCTAACACCAGCCCGGACAATGACAAGTTGCATTAGCAATCCGTGGGCAGGCAGAGGGAACATGCCCTGATGCTAAAGGGCATCAGGCCCCGAATCCCAGGAGGAATACAGAGGATGAGTCCTTCAGGAATGTGCTACAGCTCAATGCTTTTACAAGACACTCAGTCAAATACACAAATCACTACAGACTATGTAAATGCAGCCTAGGGCAGTTGGAACCAACAGTCCAGGTAACATAAATAAAAAATAAATGTATTACTATCACCCATACACTCACTCCACTAGTTCATAAGTTGGGAACGTTGCTCCTGGAGAGTGACAGCCCTGCATGTTATCGATGTCTCTTCTCTCACACACCAGATTCTAACAATTGGAGTGTTATCAAGCATCAGACTCATTCTCGAGCCCTGGACAAGCTACAATCATTTAAATCAAGAGTGTTCGAGCAGAGAGACACCCAAGACATCAGTTCTACAGCTTAGCTGAAAAAATGCTGCACTCATTAGCAAATTCTGGTGACTGGAGCAAAATTCCAGGGCAGACTTAGACTTTCTGAATAAAGATTTTCCACTTCTGGAAACAAACGCCATTTCTGGAGATCTCCTTGTCGTGCAGGGTTTTTATTTAACTCAAAACCCAGAATAAGCACATCTTTCAGTTAAACTGAAACACATGAGATATTGATGGTCCAGGAGAACAGTTAACTCCAGCTAAAAAAAGGGCCTGTATCATGAAGCACGATAATTGAGTTAACCAGATAACTGCACAGGATGGCAGTCCTAATTCCAGACCAAAATGAATTCAGGATTTTTCCGAATTGTTATGCAGGACTTAGATAGTCCCAGCACATCCCAATTGTGTCCCTACAGGTTGTTCAAAGCTTTGTTAACTTCAACCGGTGATGAAGTTTAAACCACAGAATCTTTATCTCTGAATGAAAGCACAGACGTTTGGATGTTTTTGATGCATTTTGTGGGTTTCCCCTTGATTAGTTTAAGTAGTGAAGAGAATTTGGGAGAATCTTATTTAGAGAATGGTCATAATGTCAGGTGTTTAGCGCTAACCAGACGTTAAATTAACGGAGCTTTGAACAGCCAGGCCCAGATATATAGTTCTGTAGGTTTACACTTATGCATAATTTAGGCTTGAAACTATTCTAAACACCACATTGCATAAATCGGTACTGGGTGGCTGTTCAAATAAGTGTGATTATATTTGTTAGGGTGGGAGTGAAAACCAGTAGGACTAGAGGTCTTTATTCAGGCCACCCTTGTTGCAAAGGGATCTGACTGTAGCTAAGGAAGTTGGTGGCTAAAGCCCCAGTGTAGCCATAATTAGATCAGGACAGCTGTTGGGCCCTTGAGTGAAGTCCCTAACCCCACATTGTTCCGAAAGGGATCGTTATCAGCTTAGTCTAACTGATTATAAGTCGTTTTGGGAATAAATGCATCCACAAAATAACTAAACACTAAAAGTAAACTGGCCAAACCATTTACAGAAGTAGGGTCAGGCTGCCTTAGTAAAGACAATCCAGGATTGCATTACGGTACCTCAAATAAGATAGCTTTTCCATCAACTCTATTAAACACACACTAAAATTATCTCGGCTCTGCCGAAATCAGCTATGCAATCATTAATCTAACGGGAGTCAGCTTCGGTTTATCTAGTCACAGTGCAATTTGTCACGGTGACATTACAATTCTTTTAGTTTGCCTCTTGTTGTTTTCTTTTCTTTTCTATCTCACAGCTAGAACGAAAAATCAATTGAAATTAATTTATCTGAGCGGTGCCCAAGACCAGGGCATTATCTTGTGTACACAAAATTTTATTTACTGTATAAATAAAAAGACTCTATAAATGTCCCTGCGTAACGGAATAAGCTGCCAATTCCATGCATTTGACTCTGACAATGACTAACAGAACACATTTTTCCTTTTCTTCTTTCTCCGATCTTCTTAGAAAGTTGGAAATTTAAGGACATCTGGGACCTCTCAACCCTTTATCACAGGTTTTATGCTTCAGGTGGCCAGTCTGTTTTAAGGAAGCCCTGCTTTTTTCATGTTTGAAAAGGCCTGATTGAATAATACATTTAGCACATGCAATGTAAAACCATTCATTACATGCAAAGCTAATAAAACAACAAATGATAGGTCCAAAAAAAATATACAAGACCAATCCATGATCATGTTTTTGATTCTGATTGTGCAAATAGGCTTTGCACATGCTCTCAAAAATCAGGCCCAAAGTCATGGCGCAATGCTGTTGAGATCATTTTGCACAAACACAATGTGAAAAGGGAACCTTGACTTAATTGAGCACTGAAATCTAAGCAGACATTTAATTACCGTTCAAAATGCATTTAAGAAGCTTGCAGATGCAGCAGAATAAAGGATGAAAAAGAAAAAAAAAAGCTGTGCAAGAGACAGATTCCTGACATCTGAAAATATTTTAAATTAATTGCTCTGCACTCTGAGAAGGACTTTTTCCACCAGACATGCTATTTCTGACCCAAAACATGACAAAAAGGAAACCAAAGCCTTTGTTTTGGCACAGAATGTAGCACACAAATGGGATGTGGCTTGACCATGGTTATTACGTTTACTTAATATGACGTTTACTTTAAAAGTATTATATACAATATTGTGAGGGAGCTGAGAAACCATCGTTTCTTAAAAAAAAGGAAAAAGAAAACTGCAGTCTAATGAGCTAAGAATCACAAAAATAAGCCGCAATTTGACTTTAACATCACCATCCTCATTTTCCATACACCCATTAACTAATTCACTTATTCATGAATAGGGTCACAGAGGGGCTGAAGTCTATTCCAGCGCCCAATGGGTGAGAGGCAGTGACACACCCCAGACAATTTTCCAATCAAAAACCATTCATTCATACCTATGGGTGCAGACACCATACGCTCACACACTCATACCTATGGGTGCACACACCATACATCACACACTCATACCTATGGGTGGACACACCATACATCACACACTCATACCTATGGGTGCACACACCATACACTCACACATTCATACCTATGGGTGCACACACCATACATCACACACTCATACCGATGGGTGCACACACCATACATCGCACACTCATCCCTATGGGTGCAGACACCATACATCACACACTCATACCTATGGGTGCAGACACCATACACTCAAACACTCATACCTATGGGTGCAGACACCATACACTCACACGCTCATACCTATGGGTGCACAGACCATACGCTCACACACTCATACCTATGGGTGCAGACACCATACGCTCACACACTCATACCTATGGGTGCACAGACCATACGCTCACACACTCATACCTATGGGTGCACAGACCATACACTCACACACTCATATCTATGGGTGCACACAACATACACTCACACACTCATGCCTATGGGTGCACAGACCATACACTCACACACTCATACCTATGGGTGCACACACCATACATCACACACTCATCCCTATGGGTGCAGACACCATACATCACACACTCATACCTATGGGTGCAGACACCATACACTCACACACTCATACCTATGGGTGCACACACCATACATCACACACTCATACCTTTGGGTGCAAAGACCATACGCACACACACTCATACCTATGGGTGCACACACCAAACACTCACACACTCATACCTATGGGTGCATAGAACATACACTCACACACTCATACCTATGGGTGCAAAGACCATACGCACACACACTTATACCTATGGGTGCACACACCATATACTCACACACTCATACCTATGGGTGCACAAATTATACATCACACACTCATACCTATGGGTGCCGACACCATACATCACACACTCATACCTATGGGTGCACACACCATACACTCACACACTCATACCTATGGGTGCACACACCATATACTCAAACACTCATACCTATGGGTGCACACACCATACATCACACACTCATACCTATGGGTGCAGACACCATACATCACACACTCATACCTATGGGTGCAGACACCATACACTCAAACACTCATACCTATGGGTGCACACACCATACACTCAAACACTCATACCTATGGGTGCAAAGACCATACGCACACACACTCATACCTATGGGAGCACACACCATACACTCACACACTCATACCTATGGGTGCACAGACCATACACTCACACACTCATACCTATGGGTGCACAGATCATACATTCACACACTCATACCAATGGGTGCACAGACCATACACTCACACACTCATACCTATGGGTGCACAGATCATACATCACACACTCATACCTATGGGTGCAGACACCATACATCACACACTCATACTAATGGGTGCACACACCATACACTCAAACACTCATACCTATGGGTGCAGACACCATACACTCACACACTCATACCTATGGGTGCACAGACCATACGCTCACACACTCATACCTATGGGTGCAGACACCATACGCTCACACACTCATACCTATGGGTGCACAGACCATACGCTCACACACTCATACCTATGGGTGCACAGACCATACACTCACACACTCATATCTATGGGTGCACACAACATACACTCACACACTCATGCCTATGGGTGCACAGACCATACATTACACACTCATCCCTATGGGTGCAGACACCATACATCACACACTCATACTAATGGGTGCACACACCATACACTCAAACACTCATACCTATGGGTGCAGACACCATACACTCACACACTCATACCTATGGGTGCACAGACCATACGCTCACACACTCATACCTATGGGTGCAGACACCATACGCTCACACACTCATACCTATGGGTGCACAGACCATACGCTCACACACTCATACCTATGGGTGCACAGACCATACACTCACACACTCATATCTATGGGTGCACACAACATACACTCACACACTCATGCCTATGGGTGCACAGACCATACACTCACACACTCATACCTATGGGTGCACACACCATACATTACACACTCATCCCTATGGGTGCAGACACCATACACTCACACACTCATACCTATGGGTGCAGACACCATACACTCACACACTCATACCTATGGGTGCAGACACCATACACTCACACACTCATACCTATGGGTGCACACACCATACACTCACACACTCATACCTTTGGGTGCAAAGACCATACGCACACACACTCATACCTATGGGTGCACACACCATACACTCACACACTCATACCTATGGGTGCACAGATCATACATTCACACACTCATACCAATGGGTGCACAGACCATACACTCACACACTCATACCTATGGGTGCACAGATCATACATCACACACTCATACCTATGGGTGCAGACACCATACATCACACACTCATACCAATGGGTGCACACACCATACACTCAAGCACTCATACCTATGGGTGCACAGACCATACACTCACATACTCATAACTATGGGTGCACACACCATACATCACACACTCATCTCTATGGGTGCAGACACCATACATCACACACTCATACCTATGGGCGCAGACACCATACACTCAAACACTCATACCTATGGGTGCAGACACCATACACTCACACACTCATACCTATGGGTGCACAGACCATACGCTCACACACTCATACCTATGGGTGCAGACACCATACGCTCACACACTCATACCTATGGGTGCACAGACCATACACTCACACACTCATGCCTATGGGTGCACAGACCATACACTCACACACTCATACCTATGGGTGCACACAACATACACTCACACACTCATGCCTATGGGTGCACAGACCATACACTCACACACTCATACCTATGGGTGCACACACCATACATCACACACTCATCCCTATGGGTGCAGACACCATACATCACACACTCATACCTATGGGTGCAGACACCATACACTCAAACACTCATACCTATGGGTGCAGACACCATACACTCACACACTCATACCTATGGGTGCACAGACCATACGCTCACACACTCATACCTATGGGTGCAGACACCATACGCTCACACACTCATACCTATGGGTGCACAGACCATGCACTCACACACTCATACCTATGGGTGCACAGACCATACACTCACACACTCATACCTATGGGTGCACAGACCATACACTGACACACTCATACCTATGGGTGCACACAACATACACTCACACACTCATACCTATGGGTGCACACATCATACACTCACACGCTCATACCTATGGGTGCAGACACCATACATCACACACTTATACCTATGGGTGCAGACACCATACATCACACACTCATACCTATGGGTGCACATAACATACACTCACACGCTCATACATATGGGTGCACACATCATACACTCACACACTCATACATATGGGTGCAGACACCATACGCTCACACACTCATACATATGGGTGCACACACCATACGCTCACACACTCATACCTATGGGTGCACACATCATACACTCACACACTCATACATATGGGTGCAGACACCATACACTCACACACTCATACCTATGGGTGCACACATCATACACTCACACACTCATACATATGGGTGCAGACACCATACGCTCACACACTCATACATATGGGTGCACACACCATAAGCTCACACACTCATACCTATGGGTGCACACAGCATACACTCACACACTCATAGTGCAGCCAAAATAAGACCAGCGCAACAGTTTGGTCCTTAAACACTGCCCTCAACCTTAAGTCACCGGAGATCGGCCTGGCTTCTTCTTATCAACAGCAAGATAGATGTCACTTAAGTCACCAAAATCAGATTCAACCTCATTAACTTGGAGGACTAATAAAGCAATCAAGGAGATAACACTTCAGGAAAATACCTTTGTGACCCCCACAGGATCATTTCTAAGTTTTGGTAAGAAATACATGTACACACCACTTCTCAGGCTTGCCAATGCAAGCTACCATTGAGTTTTCACCGCAAGTTTTTATCATTTTTTTTATTACCTCCAGTTTATGGTTTACATCAGGTAGCAGCTCTCAGTGCATAATATAAAGCCCAAGATCAGACTGAGGGAATTTGGCAATTGAATTCCTCATTCCCTTCCGTATCTGCAGTATGAAGTATGAGCTATGGCACTACTCACTGATACTGAAGGCATGATTTTAGCCCGTCAAAAAATGTAGTAATTTTTACCGACACAGTGTCATCGAATACAAAGAAAAGCATCCATGTGCACTGAGATACTGTATGTCACTGCGGCCACAATCACTTTTATAAAAAGCAAAGCATAGGTGTCTAATGCTACGAGCAGGGGGTGGAGGGCCTGCCCACTCCCCAGTTGCCATAGGAAACAAGCACATTCTCTGGTTGCCCTAGAGACAGCAAGATTACCTATGAGAGCCTGACAGGAGTTTTGCGTGCAGATGCGTGTGTGTCCATGTGTTTGCCTGTTTCTGTTTGTATACATGTGTACATGGGCACCTCTATGTATATCTGTATGTGTGTGTGTGTGTGCGTCTGTGTGTGTGTTTCTGTTGATAATCATGAATCAATTTTAGATTTTGATCTGAATGCAGGGCCACATGTTATCTCTGGTAAAAAAGCAAATGAAATGGGAAAATGGCTCATCTTAACAACAGCTTATATGGCCTAAAAGGGGTGATTTTTCCTAAAAGCATAGATGCCAACTCTGCACGCAACCACAGCCATGGAGAGAGAAGCATGCAAGTTGCTAATATAGTTAGCATCTGTGCTCTTTTGGAAATGCGTTCCTGCCACTCGCCCATTGGATGCAGGATAGAATACCGCCTCCTCGTGATCCTGACTAGGGATAGGCAGACTAGAGAATGGCTCCATGGATGTTAATATAATTGCAAAGATTGTACACATTTTTTTTTTTTGTCATTTAGTTTGTGTACACATAACTATGCACTGTACGTGGGACAGCTTTACAATTGGCATTAATATGCAGTCCCCATCATAACAGACAATGATCAGTTACAAACAGTCAAACTTCAGCAATCCTGTGGTTTCCCTATGCCAGATCTGTGCACTTTTGACTAATAAACAGCATAATGCTGAGTTCTCCACACCCATTAGCCCTGAGGAAAAACAATCAGCAAATAAGAGCCAAGCAGAAAGGCATATAGACATTAAAATATCCTAAGTCATACTGAACTTGCGTTTGCCCTCAACATTTTTCATTAAAATCACCTCAGGGCCGGTGAAATAAAACAGTGTGGAATGAGAGTTATGCTCACTCGAAATGTATTACTCAACCTTAGGGCCAGATGCCATGCCATTTAGACGACACACAGGAGGCTTGTTCTTGAAATGGGAACTACTGTAAAACATAATAACAGGCTGTAAACTTTTTTATTTCAACCACACAGGATTCTGATGATATGTATGATTTGTATTTTCAGAAACACTACTCATATGAATAAATGTCCAGGCACCACAGATTTGTATTATCAACAGAGTACAAAAAAATTACTCATGACGTTCTTGGGAGCACACTGATTACAGTGTCAAAACCAGGTAATAGATTTTTTAAAAATGTTTA
The DNA here is from genome assembly GCA_029721435.1 of Gymnothorax reevesii. NCBI lineage: Eukaryota > Metazoa > Chordata > Actinopteri > Anguilliformes > Muraenidae > Gymnothorax > Gymnothorax reevesii. The sequence goes on along the minus strand of CM056578.1, from coordinate 16,943,427 downwards.
GCACAGCATTATTGACACCAATAGAGCTTCTAATATGGTAAAACTGTCATGAAAAGCTGCAAAAGTGTTTCTGTTAGAGAGGAAGAGAGAGAGAGACAAAAGGAGAGGGAGAGAGAGAGAGAATGATGCACATCCACCACCTGTACTGCAAGGGACTCAACATCAAGTCGCTTCAAAGCAAAAATGCAATAAACTTAGCTAAAGGCTAAGCTCCATCCACACTGTACCCCAAAGTCCAGTAAATGCAGGGATAACGGTAGCCAAATACTGAATTCATTAGCACTTATGGTCCTCAAATATGTTCTCCTTTGGCAACATGACTCATGGCACGTAAACCTGATTACCCTCATCTGTTCCTTAATTTTATACCTCAGATTAAAACGCACAAGTTACAGAGATTGGCTTGTGACTGTAAGAATGGATGTGCTGAACTTTTAGCCTGGATTAAAGTTCCTGCAAATCCGTGGCACCTAAAGACAAAAATACTGCATACTGAAATGGTGATTGTCTTCGAGATTGTCTTCGATTGTCTTTCTGATTGTCTTCGAGATTTGCAGAAGCCCACTTTTGTCATGATCCAGAGTGCAAATGTGCATGTGTGTATCATTGTATATTTGTGTGTGTGTGTGTGTGTGTGTGTGTGTGTGTGTGTGTGCGTGTGTGCGTGTGTGAGTATGGAGGTGGGGGGGGTCGGGTGGGGGGTGATTTGTATTGTGTGTATGTGTGTGTATGTTTGTGATGAGCAAGTGTATAGGAGGGTGTACTTGTTTTTGTGTTCTGAAAAACCTCTGGCTTTCTTTAGCAGCCGAACCTGAGATGTGCCTGAAAAAGCAAGAACTACAGAAACTGCGCATGGATCATATCCCAAGAGCACTCATTCATGAGAATTGATCTTGACTGCCTGTCTGTGTCCCTGCCCTGTTAGCAAACAGACAAAACAACGCTACTGTTTACTGTGCCCTCGGCAAACACACGCTGACCTCCCGCATAACAGCAGTTAATGAAAACCAGCCGGTCGGAAGCAAATCAAAACGTGCCGAGTGCTGTAATCACCGTCTGGAAGAGACAGCTAATCCTTTCAAGTGAAACCTAGTGGCATGCAGACATCCTCTCTGGGTTAACCTCACTTCCTGGATGAATATAGCAGGAACTCCATAAATAAAGACTGTTTATTTTTTTTTCATAAACTGTACGGGAAACTCTGTGCTGGGATCAAAGAATGTGAACTGACATGAAACCACACAGTGGTTTGGAAGAGGTGGTTGCCATTTTCAATTTATCAGCAGCCCACTGCTGCAATTAAAGTCTCCCGTTGTGGGATTCCCTACCCCCAAAATCACCCTCCTAAGCATGTTCTTGTAAGTGCAGTTAGTTGTATCTCCAATAAACTGCATGCTGTCTGTCTAACTAGTTAGGTAGACTTTGATGAGCAGGGATAAGCCAGACCCAGTATCACCAAGCTGGAAAGGATGAGAAAATAGGGTATCAGGGATGCCTCTGGGCTACATTCTGGGCCCACTGTCATTCTCCACAACTGCACATTGGGATAAACCCAAATATAAAGAGACAGAACTGGAATGATTGCTCAGTGTTATATTCTGCAATTGTCTTCTTTCCCTCAGTAAACAAATCAACAGAATAATCTAGAATACTCACTGTGACGAATCAGCTAGTGTTTCCACTAGCTTCTCACATACACAAACATACACATACATACACATGCACAAATCCTTGTACTTCTGTCCTTGTGAGAACATTACATTATTCATTCTTTGTGTATCTCTACAGCTTTTCCCTAATCTTGACCATAACCAATGCATGCCCAACCCAAACCCTTATCCTAATGCCACCCTGACACTTGCATGATTTTTTTCCTGCAGTGGCACGCTTTTCGTCGTGGCAGTGATTAAAATCTTCGGGAACGAGCGTGAGGAGTGTCAGAGGTGCCGGGGTGCGTGCTATATCGTAGGGAGAATTTTGAAACGTTCAAAAATTTGGCATGCATTCGGCACGCAATGTTCGTGCCATGTGCGTGCCACTTGCATGAACCATGCATGAACACTACGCGAACTCAGCGCGAACACTGCCGACGGTGCATGTCAATGCGTGCCGTGTTAGGGTGTTGTCACAAGTTGTTCACATGACCATGGCACGCCCAGCTCAGGCATAGTTCGCGCATGTCACAAACCATTCACGCATGGCAGGAACTTCTCATGAAGTGTTCACGCACTGTTCGCGTATCGTAGATGTCCTCACTTCCAAAAAATGTTCCAACTGTGTTAGTTAAAAACATGTTCTGGTCCTCTCTATGTAGCAAGTACTACAACACACACACTTGCACACACACATGTCGAGTGGGCAGTAGACCCACAAATATAGGGCTGCAAAATGCTTCAATTTTTTCAGTCACTTCACTCACAGGCATTTGTGGGGAAGACCTCCTCTTAATTAGACTGTTGATCAACCTTGTATAATTAGGGGCAGACACTGATTAAGGTGCCAATGCTGCTGTTGACCTGTGGTTAAGATGAAAGCTGGATTTAGAAATCACATTGCTCCTGCAGCCATGGCTTACTGTTTTATTCTTCTAAGCAAATCATAGCAAATAGGCTTGATGCCACTTTCCCAACAGACTTGTCTCTCATTCCTGTCCAAGCAAACTACCGACTTGAAGCAATAACTACTGCAGTAAATGAAATGGACATACTGTAAGATTTACACAATTAATCATCAAGCATTTATACTCAAATTGACTGTTACACGTATTTCAAGGTCATTTTACCCCATTGCAAAGAGGGGTCAAGCGCCTCGAAGAGGGGCCTTTTAGGTCCAGGGATTTGAACCACTTATCTTTCAGTGACCTGAACAGCATCCCAACCATGATTATTCCTCAGAAGTTATGAACCCTGTTTACTCCCCATTGAAAAATACTTGCATTATTTTTATCTCCAGGAAACTGAGGCAAAGTAACAATGAAGCTAGGTTAGCGCCCCCCACTGGAACATAATACCCTAAAATATCAGGCTGGGCAGAGACCTAACCTCTCTCATTCATAACGTTACTGAGAGGCCAGCGCAAGCTAATAAAATCTGGGGTGATTAATTGCTTTCCCAAGCTGTCGAGGTGAACAAAGTGCTAAGTGTGCGATATACTACTGTAGCCAGGAGGTACTTGCTGTCTTCTGAAAACTGAGGGAAAGAGAGAGAGACACGGAGAGTAAAAAACAAAAAAGAGTGAAGAGTGAAAGAGTAAAAAGAAAAAGAATGAATCAGAAAAGAATAAGCAAACAAAATAAGCAATTTTCTTATTTATATACTGTGCCCTTTTCATGCCTATGGACCGTAGGTTCTGTTCCAGAGTGACCTTTCCGGTGCCTTATTTTCCTATTTATACTGAAATGGAAATGATAACTGTACTTTCATGTACACAGGAATGAAAAAACCAAAAAAAAAAGAGACGTACTGGAAAGTGGAACCAGACCTTGCGTGTATAATGATGTAAAAGGGTGCCTGGACATCTGTGAAGCATGTGTCGGTCGTTCTGAAGGGTGAAGGGAGGTGCCGAGTCCTATCACTGTAATATCACGAGTAATATCACTGACGTAACAGCAGAATTCCCCTGCTTCACAGCAGAACTGAAACGGTTCAAGATCACATACACGCGTGCCCAGCTCAATCTTCTGTGTGTGAGCTACTGGCCTTTATCTTGTCTTAGAATGTACCGTAAAACAAATGGTGTTTTACCTGGTGACCGAGCCTTCTCTGTAGCTGCTCCAAAGCTTTGGAATACCCTCCCTCCACATATCAAATCCTTCCCTACAATTACCTCTTTTAAATCCAATCTTAAGACCCAGTTTTTCTCACTTGCTTTTAATTCAGGCTGATGTCTGGTCTTACTTGATCTTATTTTATTTTATTTTATTTACTTTTGTTGCCGTTGTTGTTTTTGCCACAAATAACCAAGCTTAATCTTGTGTAGATGTAAGGTCTTACTGTCCTTGTTATGACCCCTTAGCTAACTTTTTGCTCAGCACTTTGGCTCAACCCCTGTTGTTTTTAAATGTGCTATACAAATAAATGACTTGACTTGACTTGGCTTGACTTGACAAATGCAATTAAAAAGCATGGAATGAAAATAAGGCTGATGAATGTTCATTTGTGAAGTCAACACAAGCAACACAAGGAGATCAAGATGTCCACCCAAGTCCACTTGCCTGGAAATTTGGCCCTTAAAATTCCTCCCCCCTTTCCATTAAGTGACTGAAACACCAGACTGAAATCTTTGTAGACCATAAATCAGTGCACAAACTCCCCACTCCTCGGCGAGAAGATGTCTCTCAATGCGTCATGGTTCTTCAGATGTTTTGAATGGTCTCTTGATAAACCAGCCACTTCTGAACCCACCCATTCCACTCCTGAACCCCCACCCCTACACCTCACATCACTCCTCATCTCCATTTTTCTATTGGTTTCCAACACATGTTGTTGTTGTCTATCAGTCGTCGTGAGGAAGCCACAAGCAAAAAGGATACTGGAATGTGCAAGAAAAACAGAGATGAGTCCCTGTGGGATCCTGGTTGGATGCTGCTCCACTTCCATTTCTCAGCCAAAAGATTTAATTCAATGAAAAACTGTCAGCAGAACGATTCATAGCCACACCGTCCTCTCTACAGGCGAGATCAGTCTTTCCCAAACCTCTCCTACAGTCCTCGACTGAATCCAAGCATTCAATTTTGACCAAAAATGAGCATAAAATACATAAACAAAAAAGAAATTGCCGATCCCTGAAAGAAATTTGGAATAGGAATAATTACTGAATGAAGCGAACATGTACAACAGTGCAGGTGCAAAATAATTGGATGGACTACCCTCTATCCCGTATAGACCTAATGCCAGAGCTGAATTTTGGTCCCAATCCATGCGTGAGAACATTTGATGCAGCAAATAACTCCTCGATTAGTCGTATCAGGTGTGTGTAAGGTGGAACGCATCAAATACCTGGTTCCAGCTCGAGACACAGGGAGACATTTAGGAACCACTGGGCATTGATGGAAAAAACTAACTTTTCTGGGAAGTCAGCGCCAGCACCTTCGCACCTGATCATTCCACATCCCTGTTTGCTAAGATAGAAGCTGGGTAGCTTCACAGTGTCACACTGCTGCTCTCAGCCAAATCGAATCACTTTGACCGCTGCCTGACAGCGGACAAAAGACATTTGCTTTGCAAATTGGACCCAGTGAAGATTTGCATCTTGAGCACGTGTGTGGCAGGAGTCAGCTCAGGCAGACTGGATTAGCCTTAGCAGGCCGTGGCACTGCCATTACATTAAATTACCCGGATCCAGCTGACGCTTTCACCCAAATACATTTGCAGTTAACTCATCTAAGCCGGGAACAGTCCTCTTTGGAGCAATGTGGGGTCAAAGAAGGGCCCCAGCAGCTGCACAGATCTTATGGTGGCTACGATAGGGCTAGAACCGACAGCTATCTGCGTCCCAAACACCTTAACAACGAGACTGCCGGCTGCCTGGTGGACTGTAGTTAGGGTCACATTTAGATGCAGTCTAAATGTGAAAAGAGGCCGACATCTACAGTAAGCATCAAGGTCCTCTGTCAGTCAACCAAGACAGTTGGTAGTAGAAGCTGCAGAGTAGCCACATTAAGACCAGGGCCCAAAACCTGAAATTATGGCCCCAACTATATAAAATCAATTGTAGGTCGCGCAGGATGTGTCTGCTCAACCACTGTACTGTAATGTAAAGAGAACAGAATGGCGGTAAATAAAGAGACTGTGCCCCTCTATCCCAGTTCAGACAACATGTCCAATAAAGCCTGATATCCATCTCAGGAAATATCTGAAGGCACATACAGCATGTTCCCATAAATTCGCAAAGCTATCCAAATATCAAACAAAGGCACACAGCCAATGCTCCCTTCAGGTCAAATTCCTATCCCTGTTTGTAATGAATACAAACACTCTCATAGCTATAGAAACCTATCCATGATCGAAATAAATCCAAAAGCAGAGCGACCAGGTCCTATTGAAGCCAGATATGTTGCTTCTATAGTGGCATGAGTAACTATGAAGATTTTGGTAGGTGTGTGGCTTTTGGGAGAAACTGACCCTCATTTGCAGTAATTAAGAGTGGTGAAAATCTTAAAGCACCAGCTTGTGTTATTTTAACTGTCAAAATCAAGTTTCTATTATTTTCTTCAGTTAGGAAAAGTCCAGAATCCAAAAGTTTTTGTTCAGTTGCGAGAATCCTTGCCTTTAATAAATTCACTAGGTTTTTCCAGATCACAGGAGATCACAGGAGGTATGACATCAGTAGGCATTAAAGGCATGTTTAAAAACATGAAGCAGTCAAATTGGGACTTCTTCCATCTTACAGAAGACGTGCACAGTTATACCTTGTGTGTTTCAACCATGATTATCTCAGAATCTTGAAAATTCTGCTCTGTTCACAATGGACCTCATGCAAGAAACAACATAAATAAATTGGCGTCTCCTAAAATCGTTCCACATTTGAAACTACCTAGGTGCACTATGCAACGTGCTGTATCGGAATTTCGACATGTATGCCAGCGTACTCAGGTACGGTGCGATATTACTAGTGTGAAAGCTGAAAGCAGTGGGGGGAGAGGAGAGAGGGGAGGGGGGACAATCATACTGTGGCACAGCGCGGAACAATCGTACCCAGTGTGAAAGCGCGTTAGATTGCCATGAGCAGTCGGCTCTTTGCACACGTCACGTCACCTGCCCTTATATGGTGTTTAGTGGGTGTCATATATGCTAATTTAAAACAACTGTACCTGCGCTTTGAATTTACGATCAAGTGGGATTCAACATTCAGCACACCCGGGTAAGAGCAGATTTGGAGGGTAAGAGAGTTTAGTGCATCTGGAGTTTATTTCTCTTATATTTCCTCTTAGCAAACAAAGAAGAAAAAATATAAGAGAAATTTAAGAAAATGTTGCTGCACGAGGCCAAATGTCTCAGTAAAGTGAGCGGAAATTTTTCCACCAATAAAAATCCCATCAACAACACATGACGTCAGCTAAAACTTCTGTCAGGCTGTGATGTCACAGCATGGGAACTTTTTGAGGCTGTCGTACCCTCTCCGCTGATAGTTAGAAGAACGTTAGCAATCGCTAGCCCATAAAATCGAGCCAGGCTACTGCCACCTCCAACTTTGTACACTCCCTTCAACTTCACATGTCCCTCTAATGCCAAAACATTGTTCTTCATATGGAAGAATGTCAAATAAAGGAAGCAAAATTTTCCCCCAACTTCAGTTGCACCCTGTCTCCAACACTCACCCCAGAACTAAATAAAAGAAACATGAGTCCCCATAATTTAAGAACAGTATCTCAGAAACTTAGTGACTGAGAGACCACAGCTCCAGTTAGTTGTGATAACCATCCTAGTACAGATAGAAGAAACAGATGCCGTATCCCTGTAATGTTTAATACCGATCCTTGTGCTGCACGAAAGCACAGATATCATGTCCACAGGCTGTAAGGCATCCCTGCTGCTCAAGCAGATGGTCCTTTTACCACGGCTCAGTGAATTAAGAAAAAAAAAATTATACATTTGAAACTCCAGTCATAAACCCTGTGAATAAGTTAAAAGCTCAGGGATGAGGAAAATGTGAAAATGAATTTATTCCCTTAAGGTTTATACCCTTATTGCTCACAAGCATGTACCTGCCATCGGCAAACGAGCGGAACTACAGAACTTTATCTTAGCCCAGCAGGGTGATACACATCTGCGCAACCAAGCAATTATCTAGCTCAGTTGACAAAGCTAACACAATAAAATTATTAATTTGCGGGAAATACCTGGAGCAAGTCTCATAAAGTACCAAGGATACAGAGGCGGTGTGTTGCAAGGAACTCAAGTCTGTGACTTCCTGGTTACAAGCCCTCTCCCCTCCACCTTTCCTGTGCCATGCTGTTGCCATGGTAATATCCCCTTAACAATGAGGACTGTCCTGATTTATCCTATTGCAAGGCTGCATATCAGACGATACTGAAAACTCCCTAATATAGTGCCTAGGGATTATGCTGTGATCTCTGACCCGAGGGCGAGTGGTTCGGGCTAAAATAATTAGGAGGCCTACTCTATAGCCCTAAGGGCTGCATTTTGAGTGAGTATATATATGTATGTGTGTGTGTGTGTGTGTGTGCGGAAAAATGTCCCCTCATGAGAGACTAAGTTGCATTATGCCATTACTGCAGGTCTGTACTTCATATCCTATGATTCACTCCCCCACCTTTAGCCTACTGTCTCTCTCTCCAGCCCGCCAGCGTAATGAGCTGTTTGTGTTTGCCTATGTTTGCATGTGTCCATGTGTGTTAGTGCGTGTGTGTGTGTGCGCGCAAAAGCATGTGTTAATGTGTGAGCGTGCATGTGTGTTTATGAACGTGCATGAGTGTTAATACGTGTATCTATATGTGAGCAAGCATGTACAAAAGTGTGCATGTGTTCATGCATGCAGATTCTTATAGGTGAGAGAGGAAGTGGGCGTGTGTGTGTGTGTGTGTGTGTGTGTGTATGTATGCAGCTGTGCATGTGAGCACTTGTGTGTGTGTGTGTGTGTTTGTGTGTGTATGTGCATGTGCACATGTGAGAGCATGTGCGTGTGAGCACACGTGTGTGTGAGTGTGTGTGTTTGTGTGTGTGTGTATGTGCATGTGCACATGTGAGAGCATGTGCGTGTGAGCACACGTGTGTGTGTGTGTGTGTGTGTAAATGTATGCAGGTTTGAGTGTGTGCATGTGTGAGTGTATCCAGGTGTGTTTGAGTGCATGCGTATGTGTATGCATGTGTGTGCATATGTATGTCCAGGTTTGAGCTTCGGTGTGTTCATGAATGAAATTCAGTCAATTTCATCCAAGATCTTTGCCTGAAACAGCTAATTATGTCCAATGTTTCCCATAAACTCTATAAGCCCAGGTTGATTCTGTATCACAGTTCAAATGCAGCTTTGTGGATGTGCATACCTGTAGTACCACCGTTCAGTCCAGCCAGCAGATGTAAGACATACGTCCATCCTCTTTTGAAAAGAGGAACGGTAAAGATGGCAGCATTTATTTTTTGACGAGTTGCCTGATCCGTGTGCTGTTTTGACTGTCGGAGACAGATAACTGCAGCTGTCCGGAAGCAGGGAACAGGCCAGGTGTCTTGACATTCCAACAAAATGCGTTCCGACAAGCAGGTGGCCATTTTCACTGATCAGCAAAGCAATTGTCTAAACAACCATGCGGGCCCACCTAGTGTCCCAAATGACATGCTCTAAACTGCTTCGACAGCAGCACATTCTGCCAATGGTTCATCTGTACATGCTGTAGCAGGATGGCAAATATGATAACATATCTGGACCCGCCTACGGAGTCGGGATCAGGCAGCGATTAAAGAAAAAAGAAAATCGATCCCAGAACCCAACAAATTCTGGATCGGGCCGCTCACTGATGCACAGCCTGACCTTCAAACAGGGGTGTCTCTCTGGCAACCGGGAGTGGTAGCCTGGGCCAGCATTGCCATGGCAACCAGAGGCCCCTCAAATTCTGGTTAATCAAAATCTCTCTCCTTTTTGCACTTCCTCGCTCTCCCTCTGATCTTCATCTCTCCCTCCTTTTCTGAACGGGCGCTGGGCTTTGCCTGCCGGCTAGCTGTAGAGCTTTTTTACCACCTCATTAACTCCAACGCCTGGAGTGACAGAAATAAGATCTGCCCCATGCTCACAAAATCCAGCGTGGGGGTGGGGGGGTGGGGAAGGGGTTTGTCTTCAGGAGGGGGCAATTTTTCCCTGTCCAAGCAGTTGGCTGCTTTAAGCGCTGACACTGTTCACCACCGTGACCTGTGTAATGAGAGGGTGTGGGAATAGAAGAAGGGGTGACAGTGCGTTTAACCTGAAACCTGATAGCGGAGTCAGTGCCGGACAGGGGGTGCGGATGGAGGTGGTTGGGTGGAGGAGGTTACTCCACACAGTGGGTGTACACCGCGCACAGTCGCAGTAGAGGCCTACCTCCAACCTGATGCAGACCACTACACTGGGGCTGACCTGACACTAGAAGGGAATGAGCGCTTAACAGCAGGAGACAAATAAACAGAATATTTGTTTGAGTTACTGTTAATTTCCCTTGTGACATAAATGTTTTGATAGTTTGTGCTCCTTCTGCAGATATAGAGGTGGTGGGAGGGGTTAAAGGCACACCTGACCCAGGTCACATGGAAAGCAGGTTACATGTTATCTAGAAATGGGGTGAAACATTCTCCCTATATATATATATATATATATATATATATATATATATAGATATATAGGTGTGTGTGTGTGTGTGTGTGTGCGCGTGCGTGTGTGTGTGTGTGTGTGTGTGTGTGTGTGTGTGTGTGCGTGTGTGTGTGTGTGGGCAGGACAAGGAAAAGGGGTCACTATGTCAGCTATGTCGATTTGCAGGTTTACTCTATGGCTCAGTGGGGTGATGGGAGAGTAGTCAAATCATTAGGCTTCTGATACATGAGTGAACGGCGAAAGAGCCAATTAGCTGTTAATTTATTCATTTGACAAGTGTATAAATAAGCAGAGTCAGATAGTCAGTCAGTGGGTGAGTGCGTGAGAGAGCAAGTAAAACTGAGTCGAACTCCTCATGAAAGCATTACAGATTCCAAAACTGCACCTTCCTCTCTCCTCCCACACTTAAAAAACAATTTAACAAGACAATTAAATCTACTTTAAGCACAAAGACTCTCTCTCTTTTTTCATTGCACCAGGCCTCACTCAACCCTTTCAAGACTGGTTTCATAAACTTTGTTATTAGCTCCGGCTGCCAAGACGCTGAACCCATCCTCCCGTCTGTAAGATAGGGAAGGCGCTCTTATATGCCTGATATACTCCCACTCCGCTGCCCAAAGATCTTGGCGTTCCTTCCTGGGAATTAATGGGCCTGAACGCTGGGGCAAGTCCGGCTAAGAGGCCACCAATTAGGGAATGGGGGGCAAGATTCATTGGGACAAGGCAGGGTCAAAACATGGAAGAGTCCTCAGAAAAATAACAAATAATCTTCACTCCAAAGGTGTATCGTATATAGTTTTTGAGAGTAAGAGGTAGAATTTTGATTCACATCAATATTTACTTTGTCATTTATTAACATGTTTCCCACCACACTGTAAAAAAAAAAGTTGTCTCAACTGAAAAAAGTTAGTGTCCAGGCTGCCTTAAAATTTCAAGTTAACTGAATTTAAGATTATAAGTTGAATATTACCTCTACTTGTCATCTCAAGTTCAAGTTTAAGGCAGCCTGGACACTAACTTTTTTCAGTTGAGGCAACTTTTTTTTTTACAGTGCACCCAGTTTTCTTCAATTTGATGAAGACCAGTTCAACACCCGATGCTCAAGCTGGGCTTGCTGTTCATTAAGCACTGAGCATTGATTGAGTGACACATCCACCTACAGGCCAGAGACCTTCACCACACAAGGAACAAATTAACTCATAGGGATTATCCAGAAAAACAAAGAATCAGACACGGGTGCATCTCAGACGTAATCATATACTATATGTTCATGTCAACCTCACGCCAGTGCGAAAAAGCATGTCTAACTCTTCATTGTTTACTGATAATATTTGCATTGTAGCTGGCAGTTACATTTTAACAAAATCCAAAAACAAGGACAGACATGTCTTTGGTCCACATGGGGGAAAAATTCACTCCCTAATCCGAAACAACTGACACCAACGCTGGAGATGTTTGTCTTCAGTGAGGCTAGCCAAGCCTGTAATTTCTTAGGGTGTAGTCGCTCAAGTATCTACTTACGATTAGCTTGATGTCCTGCCTGATAGAAGGTCCATCAACTGCACAAACTATTTGCAGAACAGAGCACTTAGAGATGATATGATTAAGATTTTCCAAGGTAATACAGCAACTCTGCCGTATCTGGACTCGTACCTACAGCCTTCAGGGGTTGAGAAAGGAGAAAATACGTGTCTAATAACCTCATGTGTTTTACTGGAGCAACTACAGTCACGTTGGGATTGAGTCTGGAGAGGGACAAACCAGGGGCATGAAGAAAGAAGCCGTCAGTCTGATGTCTATATTGGGTGGGTCACTCCACCAAACTACTCTGTTATAGGAGCCGCCACATCCTTCTTAATGCTCACTACAGCTGAGGCTGCTTCTACTGTTCGTTCAACAGAACTCAATATCTGAGGAGGAGATGGCAGAACACGGGACCGAAAGAAAAACAATCGTTAACTTGAAGGGCCCTCAGGAAAGCACATACTGTAGCTCCGCCAAAACAACAATCCCAGCATTCAATGCAACGTCATAATATATAGCAATACTGCTATTTTGGTACACCAGGGTAATGGCATACCTTCAATTTTGTAATTTACCGCAAGTTGATGCAACTTTCAATGAGTAAGACATTTCCAAAAAAAGTTTTCCATGGCGTTACATCATAATGTCGCCAAACAATGTCACAAAGTATTCTCCATTTTTGATGGTCTCCGGTGCATCGTAATAGTAGATCATGACGTCCCCAAAATTCATTCACTTCCAGAACTAAATATTACCAAAGTGGACCAAATCGGCCTAGGAGTTTCAGAAATAGCTTGTAGCAAGTAAGACAGACAACAAACAAAATAATTAAAAGGATCAGTTGCGCTGACAGTGAGCTGTCCAAAATTTGGGACTTGGGCCTTTGTTCAACTTTGAGCAACTGTAACAAAAATCAGTAGGTTTGAAATTTAGATTTAGCCCTGCTTCTGTGTAAAGTTTTGTGATGATTGGCGCTGAATTGAAAGCCAGACAGTTGATGCAAGCAAGCACACAAACTCAACTAACCAGTATGTTTGTCGAAATTGAAAATTTCAGCATGCAACAAACTCGGGCGATTGGAAGGTGGAGCCAATTTAAAACTGAATTGCAGTCAGTTGTATTCAGTGGTTATTGCCGCAATTAGAGCACAAGACCTATGGCATTACACTTGCTGGCACAAGTAGACAGAGTAACGACTTAATGATTGAGAAAGCAAATCTTTGATTGTAATAAGCCATAAAAAGGGCAATAAAAAGGCAGTAAAAGAGAGAGCTGCACAGTAATAAGACTGAAGAACCCAGGTCCTTATGAATGGGAAATAAAACCACAATATGATTTCATCCTGCCGTCTTCCCAATGGCAAGAAGTGACTTCCTGTTTCCTGGAAGTCGTAACCAGGGCCAGGCTTCCACCTTGCCGTAGCATCCTGTTAGTATTTCCCTTACAGCAAGGGCAGAGGAACTATAACTGATGTCCAGGAGGTACTTGTATTGACATTTGTAATCTGGGAGTATTACAATTTACATTTACAAAATTTGAAAAGATTAGTTTCAGATTACAGTCAAACGTGCTGCTGAGCAAACACCATAATTAATCATCACATCGCCTCAAATTACATTTCCCTTTTTCCAACTCGTTGAAATAGTTCTGTATTGTCTTCATATTCCCTCTCTGCTGGTTTTATAGCAATGGGGAGCAGCAACCCACCCCCCACCCTGGAAAAATAATAATAATAATAATAGTAATAATTGAGCAAATAATAAATAAACACTTGTAAATAAATAAATACATTCATTCATTCATTAATAAATGTCGTTCACAGAAAATGACATTTCAGTAAGTGTAAATGTATTTTGCCCAAAGGCCCCAGCACATTCCCTTCTTTAACTGCTTCATAGATTTCCCCTCTGAAAAGGCTGCTCAGATGCACGTCCAGGCTGGCTGCAGCGACGAGCTCTATACAGCAGCCGCAGGGAATATAAAAATGGCTTTAAAAGCAATAGTCTGGGTCAACGCAGCATTCTGCGGGTGCTAAACCTGAACGATCAGGCGAAAGGGGCCCATAAATTTGGCAGCCCTACCGGCAGTTACAGGCTCTCCGTTTTATGTCTGTATTTTTCAACCAAGCAGACGAGTTCCCCTTCCGTCCGGAAGCGTCCGAGCTTGAAAACAGCATTCTGTCTCCAACCTGAGAAATGGCTCTTTGGGGTCATCCTGTGTGGCTTTGGTGAGAGCTCGGCTGTGTAACAATTACGTGAGAGGGAAAGAAACGTGAGTGTGCAACTCTTACCTGCAAGCAACAGGTTTTGCGTGTGCGCAGTGTGTGGGCCGGTGAGTGTGCAGAATGTATGTTTGCGTATGTGTGAGTGTATATGTTTGTGTAGTATATGTATGTGTGCGTGTGTGAGGGCATATAGTATCTGCATGTATATGCAAGAGCATATGCTAGTATATATGCGTGTGTGTGTGTGTGCGTGCATGTGAGAGCTTATTTTTGTACTGTATATGCGCATATGTATGCATATGTTTGTGTACATGCGTGTGCGTGCAAGTGTGTGCATGTCTGAAAATGTGTATGTGAGTGCAAATGTTTGTATTCGTGTATGTAGGTGTGTAGGTATGTGTGTGTGTCTGTGTGTGTATGTGCACGTGTGAATGTCTGTATATGTATAACTTTATGTGTTTGTGCATTTTCGTGAATATGTTTGCTTATTCGCTTGCAAGGATATGAGTGTGTGCATGTGCATGTTTGCGTTCTTGAACTTGTGGGAGTGTGTGTGTGTGTGTGTATGTGTATGGGTTTGAAAGAGAGTGTGGGTGCATGAGTGCGAGAGGGAGAAGATTTGTGCTCGCGTTTGTGCGTGTTTTCCAGATATTGTCACTCTGTGCGGGTGGTGTTTTACACTGCCGGTATTATTTGAGTCAGCAATCACTCTGAAGGCCATGGGGAAGGATTATGACAAAGCGAATCGTTTCCCACCACACTTACACTACACACCTCAGGAAGCACAGGCATCACTGTTGTGTTCTTGTGACATAAAACATACAAATAAAAACACTCCCTCACTGCTGATGTGATTAAAGTAGATTTATGAATCAAATGAGCACTGCTCAAAAGGACACTTAATTTAGATAAATCTGAGGGATTCAGTAAGAGCCGTCAGTGATTCAAAGCCTTTTTTTTAACCAGTGACCTCGCAACCCCCAGCCACCGCCCTTTTCACATTGTCAGCAAAATTTAAACCATGACCATTCCTCAATACGGTCATAAAATTAAGTTAGTCCAGGTGTCTATCTGAGCCATATGGATTAATGCCAAGCCAGCGATGAAGATCACCGCACAGCTGGGTCAGCTGAAAAATGAGGCCTGGCACACAGACTCAGATCACTTGGATGTACAGTATGCTTTCAGATTTAGAGACTGATCGTCAAGACTGTATAGCATTGAATTGCATGCAATGTATGCTGCTAACAGGCTTTCCTGAAGAAATAGGCTCTTATTTTTCAAAAGGGGTCAGCAGTAAATAAACTGTACCCAATCAGTGCAATGAACTAGTGACATTATGACCGGGATGGAAGAAAACCAGGGACAGATTTGGATTCAAGGGCCACGTTTGACTATCCCTGATATCTTGAACGATGAAGAAAATCCAGCAAATCCTACAGAGTAAGTGACATCAGACTCGCACAAAAGTGAAGAATCCAGAGCACTAGGGTAGTGTGCTTGGAGCACATAAATTAAAGAGTCCAGAGCACTAGGGTAGTGTGCTTGAAGCACATAAATTATAGAGTCCAGAGCACTAGGGTAGTGTGCTTGGAGCACATAAATTATAGAGTCCAGAGCACTAGGGTAGTGTGCTTGAAGCACATAAATTATAGAGTCCAGAGCACTAAGGTAGTGTGCTTGGAGCACATAAATTATAGAGTCCAGAGCACTAAGGTAGTGTGCTTGAAGCACATAAATTATAGAGTCCAGAGCACTAAGGTAGTGTGCTTGGAGCCCATAAATTATAGAGTCCAGAGCACTAGGGTAGTGTGCTTGGAGCACATAAATTATAGAGTCCAGAGCACTAAGGTAGTGTGCTTGAAGCACATAAATTATAGAGTCCAGAGCACTAGGGTAGTGTGCTTGGAGCACATAAATTATAGAGTCCAGAGCACTAGGGTAGTGTGCTTGGAGCACATAAATTATAGAGTCCAGAGCACTAAGGTAGTGTGCTTGGAGCACATAAATTATAGAGTCCAGAGCACTAGGGTAGTGTGCTTGGAGCACATAAATTTTAGAGTCCAGAGCACTAGGGTAGTGTGCTTGGAGCACATAAATTATAGAATACAGAGCACTAGGGTAGTGTGCTTGGAGCACATAAATTATAGAATCCAGAGCACTAGGGTAGTGTGCTTGGAGCACATAAATTAAACAGTCCAGAGCACTAGGGTAGTGTGCTTGGAGCACATAAATTAAAGAGTCCAGAGCACTAGGGTAGTGTGCTTGGAGCACATAAATTATAGAATACAGAGCACTAGGGTAGTGTGCTTGGAGCACATAAATTATAGAATCCAGAGCACTAGGGTAGTGTGCTTGGAGCACATAAATTAAAGAGTCCAGAGCACTAGGGTAGTGTGCTTGGAGCACATAAATGATAGGATCCAGAGCACTAGGGTAGTGTGCTTGAAGCACATAAATTATAGAGTCCAGAGCACTAGGGTAGTGTGCTTGAAGCACATAAATTATAGAGTCCAGGGCACTAGGGTAGTGTGCTTGGAGCACATAAATTATAGAATCCAAGAGCACTAGGGTAGTGTGCTTGAAGCACATAAATTATAGAATCCAGAGCACTAGGGTAGAGTGCTTGAAGCACATAAATTATAGAATCCAGAGCACTAGGGTAGTGTGCTTGAAGCACTTACATTATAGAATCCAGAGCACTAGGGTAGTGTGCTTGAAGCACATAAATTATAGAATCCAGAGCACTAGGGCAGTGTGCTTGGAGCACATGAATTAAAGAGTCCAGAGCACTAAGGTAGTGTGCTTGAAGCACATAAATTATAGAGTCCAGAGCACTAGGGTAGTGTGCTTGGAGCACATAAATTATAGAGTCCAGAGCACTAGGGTAGTGTGCTTGGAGCACATAAATTATAGAGTCCAGAGCACTAAGGTAGTGTGCTTGGAGCACATAAATTATAGAGTCCAGAGCACTAGGGTAGTGTGCTTGGAGCACATCAATTATAGAGTCCAGAGCACTAGGGTAGTGTGCTTGGAGCACATAAATTATAGAATACAGAGCACTAGGGTAGTGTGCTTGGAGCACATAAATTATAGAATCCAGAGCACTAGGGTAGTGTGCTTGGAGCACATAAATTAAACAGTCCAGAGCACTAGGGTAGTGTGCTTGGAGCACATAAATTAAAGAGTCCAGAGCACTAGGGTAGTGTGCTTGGAGCACATAAATTATAGAATACAGAGCACTAGGGTAGTGTGCTTGGAGCACATAAATTATAGAATCCAGAGCACTAGGGTAGTGTGCTTGGAGCACATAAATTAAAGAGTCCAGAGCACTAGGGTAGTGTGCTTGGAGCACATAAATGATAGGATCCAGAGCACTAGGGTAGTGTGCTTGAAGCACATAAATTATAGAGTCCAGAGCACTAGGGTAGTGTGCTTGAAGCACATAAATTATAGAGTCCAGGGCACTAGGGTAGTGTGCTTGGAGCACATAAATTATAGAATCCAAGAGCACTAGGGTAGTGTGCTTGAAGCACATAAATTATAGAATCCAGAGCACTAGGGTAGTGTGCTTGGAGCACATAAATTATAGAGTCCAGAGCACTAGGGTAGTGTGCTTGAAGCACATAAATTATAGAGTCCAGAGCACTAGGGTAGTGTGCTTGGAGCACATAAATTATAGAGTCCAGAGCACTAGGGTAGTGTGCTTGAAGCACATAAATTATAGAGTCCAGAGCACTAAGGTAGTGTGCTTGGAGCACATAAATTATAGAGTCCAGAGCACTAAGGTAGTGTGCTTGAAGCACATAAATTATAGAGTCCAGAGCACTAAGGTAGTGTGCTTGGAGCACATAAATTATAGAGTCCAGAGCACTAGGGTAGTGTGCTTGGAGCACATAAATTATAGAGTCCAGAGCACTAAGGTAGTGTGCTTGAAGCACATAAATTATAGAGTCCAGAGCACTAGGGTAGTGTGCTTGGAGCACATAAATCATAGAGTCCAGAGCACTAGGGTAGTGTGCTTGGAGCACATAAATTATAGAGTCCAGAGCACTAAGGTAGTGTGCTTGGAGCACATAAATTATAGAGTCCAGAGCACTAGGGTAGTGTGCTTGGAGCACATAAATCATAGAGTCCAGAGCACTAGGGTAGTGTGCTTGGAGCACATAAATTATAGAATACAGAGCACTAGGGTAGTGTGCTTGGAGCACATAAATTATAGAATCCAGAGCACTAGGGTAGTGTGCTTGGAGCACATAAATTAAACAGTCCAGAGCACTAGGGTAGTGTGCTTGGAGCACATAAATTAAAGAGTCCAGAGCACTAGGGTAGTGTGCTTGGAGCACATAAATTATAGAATACAGAGCACTAGGGTAGTGTGCTTGGAGCACATAAATTATAGAATCCAGAGCACTAGGGTAGTGTGCTTGGAGCACATAAATTAAAGAGTCCAGAGCACTAGGGTAGTGTGCTTGGAGCACATAAATGATAGGATCCAGAGCACTAGGGTAGTGTGCTTGAAGCACATAAATTATAGAGTCCAGAGCACTAGGGTAGTGTGCTTGAAGCACATAAATTATAGAGTCCAGGGCACTAGGGTAGTGTGCTTGGAGCACATAAATTATAGAATCCAAGAGCACTAGGGTAGTGTGCTTGAAGCACATAAATTATAGAATCCAGAGCACTAGGGTAGTGTGCTTGAAGCACATAAATTATAGAATCCAGAGCACTAGGGTAGTGTGCTTGAAGCACTTACATTATAGAATCCAGAGCACTAGGGTAGTGTGCTTGAAGCACATAAATTATAGAATCCAGAGCACTAGGGTAGTGTGCTTGAAGCACATAAATTATAGAATCCAGAGCACTAGGGCAGTGTGCTTGGAGCACATAAATTAAAGAGTCCAGAGCACTAAGGTAGTGTGCTTGAAGCACATAAATTATAGAGTCCAGAGCACTAGGGTAGTGTGCTTGGAGCACATAAATTATAGAGTCCAGAGCACTAGGGTAGTGTGCTTGGAGCACATAAATTAAAGAGTCCAGAGCACTAAGGTAGTGTGCTTGGAGCACATAAATTATAGAGTCCAGAGCACTAGGGTAGTGTGCTTGGAGCACATAAATTATAGAGTCCAGAGCACTAGGGTAGTGTGCTTGGAGCACATAAATTATAGAATCCAGAGCACTAGGGTAGTGTGCTTGAAGCACTTACATTATAGAATCCAGAGCACTAGGGTAGTGTGCTTGAAGCACATAAATTATAGAATCCAGAGCACTAGGGTAGTGTGCTAGAAGCACATAAATTATAGAATCCAGAGCACTAGGGTAGTGTGCTTGGAGCACATAAATTATAGAGTCCAGAGCACTAAGGTAGTGTGCTTGGAGCACATAAATTATAGAGTCCAGAGCACTAGGGTAGT
Source organism: Gymnothorax reevesii (assembly GCA_029721435.1). Taxonomy (NCBI): domain Eukaryota; kingdom Metazoa; phylum Chordata; class Actinopteri; order Anguilliformes; family Muraenidae; genus Gymnothorax; species Gymnothorax reevesii. Next base: position 16,923,969 of record CM056578.1, on the reverse strand, counting down.
GTGCTTGGAGCACATCAATTATAGAGTCCAGAGCACTAGGGTAGTGTGCTTGGAGCACATAAATTATAGAATACAGAGCACTAGGGTAGTGTGCTTGGAGCACATAAATTATAGAATCCAGAGCACTAGGGTAGTGTGCTTGGAGCACATAAATTAAACAGTCCAGAGCACTAGGGTAGTGTGCTTGGAGCACATAAATTAAAGAGTCCAGAGCACTAGGGTAGTGTGCTTGGAGCACATAAATTATAGAGTCCAGAGCACTAGGGTAGTGTGCTTGGAGCACATAAATTATAGAATACAGAGCACTAGGGTAGTGTGCTTGAAGCACATAAATTAAAGAGTCCAGAGCACTAGGGTAGTGTGCTTGGAGCACATAAATTATAGAATCCAGAGCACTAGGGTAGTGTGCTTGGAGCACATAAATTATAGAGTCCAGAGCACTAGGGTAGTGTGCTTGAAGCACATAAATTATAGAGTCCAGGGCACTAGGGTAGTGTGCTTGGAGCACATAAATTATAGAATCCAGAGCACTAGGGTAGTGTGCTTGAAGCACATAAATTATAGAGTCCAGAGCACTAGGGTAGTGTGCTTGAAGCACATAAATTATAGAGTCCAGAGCACTAGGGTAGTGTGCTTGAAGCACATAAATTATAGAGTCCAGAGCACTAGGGTAGTGTGCTTGGAGCACATAAATTATAGAGTCCAGAGCATTTGGGCAGTGTGCTTGAAGCACATAAATTATAGAGTCCAGAGCACTATGGTAGTGTGCTTGGAGCACATAAATTATAGAGTCCAGAGCACTATGGTAGTGTGCTTGGAGCACATAAATTATAGAGTCCAGAGCACTAGGGGAGTGTGCTTGGAGCACATAAATTATAGAGTCCAGAGCACTAGGGTAGTGTGCTTGGAGCACATAAATTATAGAGTCCAGAGCACTAAGGTAGTGTGCTTGAAGCACATAAATTAAAGAGTCCAGAGCACTAGGGTAGTGTGCTTGAAGCACATAAATTATAGAGTCCAGAGCACTATGGTAGTGTGCTTGGAGCACATAAATTATAGAGTCCAGAGCACTATGGTAGTGTGCTTGGAGCACATAAATTATAGAGTCCAGAGCACTAGGGTAGTGTGCTTGGAGCACATAAATTATAGAGTCCAGAGCACTAGGGTAGTGTGCTTGGAGCACATAAATTATAGAATACAGAGCACTAGGGTAGTGTGCTTGAAGCACATAAATTAAAGAGTCCAGAGCACTAGGGTAGTGTGCTTGGAGCACATAAATTATAGAATCCAGAGCACTAGGGTAGTGTGCTTGGAGCACATAAATTAAAGAGTCCAGAGCACTAGGGTAGTGTGCTTGGAGCACATAAATTATAGAATACAGAGCACTAGGGTAGTGTGCTTGGAGCACATAAATTATAGAATCCAGAGCACTAGGGTAGTGTGCTTGGAGCACATAAATTAAAGAGTCCAGAGCACTAGGGTAGTGTGCTTGGAGCACATAAATGATAGGATCCAGAGCACTAGGGTAGTGTGCTTGAAGCACATAAATTATAGAGTCCAGAGCACTAGGGTAGTGTGCTTGAAGCACATAAATTATAGAGTCCAGGGCACTAGGGTAGTGTGCTTGGAGCACATAAATTATAGAATCCAAGAGCACTAGGGTAGTGTGCTTGAAGCACATAAATTATAGAATCCAGAGCACTAGGGTAGTGTGCTTGAAGCACATAAATTATAGAATCCAGAGCACTAGGGTAGTGTGCTTGAAGCACTTACATTATAGAATCCAGAGCACTAGGGTAGTGTGCTTGAAGCACATAAATTATAGAATCCAGAGCACTAGGGTAGTGTGCTTGAAGCACATAAATTATAGAATCCAGAGCACTAGGGCAGTGTGCTTGGAGCACATAAATTAAAGAGTCCAGAGCACTAAGGTAGTGTGCTTGAAGCACATAAATTATAGAGTCCAGAGCACTAGGGTAGTGTGCTTGGAGCACATAAATTATAGAGTCCAGAGCACTAGGGTAGTGTGCTTGGAGCACATAAATTATAGAGTCCAGAGCACTAAGGTAGTGTGCTTGGAGCACATAAATTATAGAGTCCAGAGCACTAGGGTAGTGTGCTTGGAGCACATAAATTATAGAGTCCAGAGCACTAGGGTAGTGTGCTTGGAGCACATAAATTATAGAATCCAGAGCACTAGGGTAGTGTGCTTGAAGCACTTACATTATAGAATCCAGAGCACTAGGGTAGTGTGCTTGAAGCACATAAATTATAGAATCCAGAGCACTAGGGTAGTGTGCTAGAAGCACATAAATTATAGAATCCAGAGCACTAGGGCAGTGTGCTTGGAGCACATAAATTAAAGAGTCCAGAGCACTAAGGTAGTGTGCTTGGAGCACATAAATTATAGAATCCAGAGCACTAGGGTAGTATGCTTGAAGCACATAAATTATAGAATCCAGAGCACTAGGGCAGTGTGCTTGGAGCACATAAATTATAGAATCCAGAGTATCCAGGGAGCTGGCCGACGTATTTCCCCCAGGGAACTTAAAAAGGAACTTCAGCACGATGGAGGAAGGAAAGGAAGACAAAGGTGCCTTCAGATTCTCTAAAGAGTAAGGAACCTTCCTTGATAACGGAGGTCAACCGGACGTTGTAGGGTCGATCGCTATATGAAGGAGGCAATTAGCTCTTTTTCACTTCCTAGCAGCAAGGAAAGGAAACTCAGGACTAACCTTGAAAAAAAAAGCAAATATTGAATATGGGCCACAATCCTTCGCAGCTGAAACCACTGGACACATCATTTGTCGTAGAACTCCTGCTACATCAGTCGTGTCATTATCAACCATAGTGAAGCTTGTGACGTATTGAGGGAAAGGAAATGAGTTTTGTCCCTTGGTGACTTCAAAAGCTCCCCGCAACTTCCCCTTGACCCATGTGATGCTTCCTAGCGAGGTGAAATAAAAATAGAAATGAAGGGAGAAGGCTGTGTGTTCAAGAGAACTCAGATGCACCCCAGGGAAGGGAGGGCAGGAAAAAACAGAGAGAGAAAGGATGAGCAGAAAACCCCCAAAACTCCACAAAGGAGGGAGGGATGAGAGAGGAAAAAAAGGAGGAGGTAAGGCCAGTGAGAGATAAGACCAAGCGGGAGGGCGGTGGCCAAAAATATTTGGACACCAACAATTTTCAGGCAGTCAAAGATGAAAAAATAAAATACAAAAATTTTTGTCTAATAAAAAATTAAGTCTAAAACTAAATCTAAATTTTATATTAATCAAAGTAACCCTCTTCTGGTGTGATAACTGCCAAGCAGGTACTGTACAAGGCATTCCTTCTAAAAGGACAGGTTACACCAAACACCATTCTGGAAGTTTCTAAGGATTCTGTATGCTGCATTTGTTGTTTGTCCATCTGCACCAGTCTTGTTTGATTTTACCTCCTTTGTGAGAAAATGCAAATAATTAGATCACCTGTACATTTTGTCAAATCCTAATTTTTAGAAAAGTTTCTCCAAATATTAGGTCACTACCCTTAATTTACAGATTCTTTTTGAGTTCTCATTGTTCACATCGTTCATTGCGCCATTTGAGTTTATTTACACGAGTTAAAGCTGCAGATATTTCGCGATCAAAAACATGAGTAAAGTGTCCAGATATTTTTGATGAGTAGTCTGTATGAATGTGATGCCCAAAGATAGAGTGCTGAATAAATGACTCTCACTCTCTACTTTAACATCAAATTCAATTTCTTTTTCAGTGAAATCAAATGCGTGCCAAAGCACAGTGCCTCAAAAAGCATAAAACTGCTGTTGTTGTCCATGTTCTAATAGACTGTGCTGTATGGTTCAGTCATTTCTACCGGTGCCCTCTCCCAGGGCATCACAATATCATCCTCCAGTCACAGATACCTAAAAAGAAAACGCTGAAAAATACTAGAAAATATAGCAGAGGACACCGTCAAAAAATATACATATATTGAATAGCATAATATGGTGAGAGGTGGCGTATGAAAGGCTAAGAGAGATGGAGCGAACTAGGGCTTTGGGTGGTGCTCTGCAGCGATGGAGCACCGTACACTATACTCTCCCGACCCACAGTGTCAGGCGAAAGCATAGTTCCACCTCGCCCCTGGAATACAACACTGGTAGCAGATACATCTACAGCAAAATGCCTTAACAGAAGAAGAGGGGGATAATAACAGTTCCCAGTTGAACGCCAAGGAAACAAATGGCCACAATTATCGCGATTACTCATCTGAATACAACCAGGACCCGTATCAACCCAGACATGCAGTGCATTGTTAGTGTACAGAAATACTGTAAATTCCCGAGCAGAGGAGCAGAGTGCAGGCATATAATCTCTTCCTGTGGCTGCCATGTCGCCCAAAATCTACATATATCTGACGGTAGCTACAGTAGCTAGTACAACAGCTAGTAGAAGTGCAACACATTTTTACAGCTGTTGTTCATATGCAGCCAGTTTGAATCTTTTGATTCACATGGTAAAGACGGAAGAAGAAAGTGGCGAAAAGACAGGAAGAGGAGAGGAGATAGAGGGAAAGCAGCAGGATGGAGAGAGAGAGAGTGAGATGTAGGCAGCGATAGGGAGCGAGAGAAATACTGAGAGTGAGAGAGGGAGGGAGAGAAATACTGAGAGAGAGAGAGAGGGAGAAAAATGGAGTGAAAGCGTGAGAGAGAAAACTAGAAAGAAGGTGAGAGAGTGAGAGAGGGAAGGAGAGAAAAATTAAGGGAGGAAGGGAAAGAGAGTGGGAGAGAAATAGAGTGAGAGAGAGGAAGGGAGGGAGGGAGGGAGGGAGGGAAGAGGGGGTACGCGTGTGAACGGCACAGTGGAGGTTCTGCTGTTGTTAGGGAGTTTTTTTATACGCTTCCAGCAAAGTCATGATGTCACAGTGGAGAGTGATTCCGTCTCACCCTCCGCACCCCCCACCCCCACTCACCGCCCTGCCACTGGGCTCCCGAGCAACGTAAGAAGCCCTCCCATTGGCTGCCGCTTCCCGGAGTGTTGCTGAGAATAACCACAACCAGGGGGGGTGTGAGGGAGGGGAGGGGGGCGGGGGGGTTGCCCCCTTCACACCGTTACCACGGCAACCACTCGCGCGCATCGCTGGAAACGTGCGAGCGCGAGAATGGGGAAAGCCAGGCGGCCCACCAGGCAAGGCAATCCGCACCTCGCCGTTCCGCACAATTTAATCCCAGTCAAGCCCTTTCCAATCGTCTGCCTGTTCTTTCGTAAAATGGATTTCCCCCCTCTCTCTCTCTCTCTCTCTCTCTCTCTCTCTCTCTCTCCAGCAGTGGTAACCAACCCTGTTCCTGGAGATACACCATCCTGAAGGATTTCATTTTAACCGGGCCATGGGACAACTAGTGCAACTGGAACAAGTTGCTGCCTTAGTCACCTGGGAGATCCACATGGTATTGGTGGCCAGCGTTAAGTAGATCCATGTGGAACCAGTGGCACTGAGCAGGTGTTAATGATGCCTGTGGGGCTAGTCAGAGTCACTGGGGGGGTCCATATGGTACTGATGGCTACTGTTAAGGAAATAGTACTGGCTTTTGTGCAAGGTGAACAAGAGGCATATAGTGATACAGGTTGGAGTAAATGCTGGGCATCTGAAGCACAATAAGTGGATGGAGAAGGGCTGACCGTTTCTAGACTGCATGATTTTGGCTCGCTGCCTTAGGGTTATAATGCTTAAGTGCAAGTTTGAACTTAACGCAAGATAACACTTTATTCAGTGTGCCATCGCCTCATGCAGCGCATAACCTCTTTTGTCTTCTTCTGGGGATTCTTTCCCTGCACTGTAAGCTGACGGGCAACTCAAGCCCTGTGCCTCACCGAATGGTCACTGGCTCCAGCCATCCTGATCCAGGTCTACAGCTGGTTTACACCCGCGCCTCGCCACATCCTTCTGCTAGGATTCATAAGACTTTTTTTAATAAACTTATTTCAACTTTTATTAATTTGCTTTCCATAAGAGGATGGGCTTTCCCACAATAGTCAGGATCCGAGTGAGATTTCTTCCCACGGCGAAGTCTTTTGTCACCAATGTTTGAAATTCTCTCTACTGGGAGGTTTTTTTTTTTTTTTTCCTTTTGCCTCATTTGCTACTGAAGGGATTAGGCTGGGCCCTGGTCTTTTTCTTACACTGTCAAGAATATCTCTTTACAGATAAAACTGAATTAAACTGATCGACTGACTAACAAGTCAACAAAATCTCAAGCTGTTAAATGAGGTGCACTTTGCTTGGGTTAGAGTATAAAACCTACAGGATGGTAGATCTCCTGGAACAGGTCAATTATTGCTCTGTGGTGCATTTCCCAAAAGCATAGTTGCAACCTTCATAGTTTATTCCATTTGGAGTCAATGGTTCCGAATATGTAAGTTAGTATCTTTGATTTCGGGAAACGCACCCCAGTTGAGACTCTCAACACCCACCACATGCGGTTTCACAGCTATCAAGGCCCACTGTTGAACATTTTCTCTCCAAACAGCTGGTGTTAACTACGCCACGTTCCTGTGTCTTCAAAATAAAAGTGTTGGAACTTCTCTGGGGCCAGGTTAAGAGAGCTTGATCTGGTTCAGCATGAGAAATGTCCTCTCTACAGCCTGCTGTGAAGATATTCCTTCATTTTTCAAAGCAGACTGTTTGATCTCCGCAAGGACTTTATGAACCATGGTACTCTGTCTAGACAGAGGTCTGCCAATGTCTATTGACATTCAAGAAGTGAAACACTAAGGTGCAGATGTAAGGGCAATGCTCAGACCCATTATGAACAGCTGAGATTGGTAGATTTAGAATTGGAAGGAGGGATCATGCCTTTTTTTGAGGGGGGGGGTTCAATTTATTATGCGGTTTGAATGCCCTACATCAAAGATGACCCCTCCATTTTCCTTACTATCTGGGATGGGGGGGGTCATTGGTCGTGGATCATACCTTTTTTTTTTTTGCTTTGTTATTAGAGACACACAACTGAAACCCAATTCAGCTCCAGTTCTTGTCCACTTTACTGCATGATTAGTGATACAAACCCCAATTCCAATGAAGTTGGGACATTGTGTAAAACATGAATAAAAACAGAATGCAATTATTTGTAAATCTCATTAACCCATGTTTTATTCACAATAGGTCATAAACAACATAGCAAATGTTGAAAGTGAGACATTTTACCATCTCATGAAAAGTATTAGTTCATTTTGAAATTGATGGCAGCAACAAATATCAAAAAAAGTTTGGACAGGGGCAACAAAAGGCTGAAAAAGTAAGTGGTACTAATAAAAAATAACTAGAGAAGCATTTTGCAACGAATTAAGTGAATTGGCAACAGGTCAGTAACATGACTGAGTGAGCATTTTGGAAAAGCAGCATCTCTCAGAAGTAAAGATTCATTTATTTATTTATTTTTATTTATCCTTTATTTAGCCCAAGGTCCCATTGAGATACAAGATCTCTTCTTCCAGGGAGTCAGAGGCAGAGGGTCACCAATCTGCGAAAAATTAAATCTAAAAATTGGGGAACAATTTCAGAAAAATGTTCCTCAATGTAAAATTGTGAATATTTTGAATATCCCACCATCTATAGTACATAATATCATCAAAATATTCAGAGAATCTGGGAAAATGTGCGCCAGGGACTAAGCCAAAGGTCAATATTGAATGCTTGTGATCTTCGGGCCCTCAGGTGGCACTGCATAGAAACAGGCCTGATTCTGCAGTGGAATTCACTTCATGGGCGCAGGAACGCTTCTAGAAATCATTGTCTGTGAACACAGTCTGCTGCACAATCCTCAAATGCAAGTTAACGCAGTATCATGCAAAGAAGAAGCCATATGTAAACACGATTCAGAAATGCCGCTGTCTTCTCTGGGCCAAAGCTCATTTAAAATGGACTGAGGCAAAATGGAAAAATGCTCTGCGGTCAGATGAATGAAAATTTGAAATTCTTTTGAAATTCGCTGATGGTATCGGGTTGCATAAGTGCCTATGGTGTGGGCAGCTTACACATCTGGAAAGGCACTATCAATGCTGAAAATGATATTGAGGTTTTACAAGACTAGTTTCCATCCAGACTCTCTCTCTTTCAGGGCAGGCCTTGCATATTGCATCTAGACAATGGTAAACCACACAATGTATCTATCACAACAGCATGGTTTTGCAGAAGAAGAGTCCAGGTGCTGAAGTGGCCTGCCTGCAGTCCAGACCTGACACCAATAGAAAACATTTGGCGCATCATAAAACGAAAAATCTGGCAAAGACGACCCAGGAATGTTGAGCAGCTAGAATACTTCATCAGACAAGAGTGGGGCAACATTACTCTCCCAATACTCCAGCAATTGGTCTCCTCACTTCCCAGACATTTACAGACTGTCGTAAAAAAGAAGTGGTACACAATGCTACCAAATGGTAAAAATTGCCCTGTCCCAACTTTTCTGAGGTGTGCTGCAGCCATCAAATTCAAAATGAGCTAATATTTTTCATGAAATGGTAAAATGTCTCACTTTCAACATCTAATATGTTGTCTATGTTCTATTGTGAATAAAATATGGGTTTAGGAGATTTGCAAGTCATTGTATTCTGTTTTTATGCACATTTTACACAATATCCAAACTTCATTGGAATTGGGGTTATAGATGTTGTCCAGACTGCGCAAATTTGGATTTATTCTTTTGTTTGGATTTATACTTCAACTGTATGCCTAAAAATCTTTTTTTTACACCACAATCCTGCAAAAACAGACCCCCTTTCTCCCCAAGAGGTACAGCATTATTAGAGCACAGCTCCTGCATACCACATTGGGAGACCTTGGAGACTTCTGGATGAGGTTCATTGGTGGTTAAGGTGCATGGGGGCGGGGCTTACCTTGGCAGGTGAAGCACTTTACATGGAAGTGGACGCTCTGTACACGCACCACCTCCCCCTTGCACGCCTCCCGGCAACGATAGCACTGGATGGCGGCGGGGCCAGCCTTTTGTCCATCACCGTAGGGGCTGTGCTGATAGGGTACTGTCAGGGAAAAAGAACGCAAAGTTCCACTCATCTTTGGTCACATCAGTTCACTAATGCTCTCACAGTGCGACAGGGATTAAATTCAAAGGTATGATTGGATAAGCTCCCTTTCTGTCCAGATAGAGATCCGAAAGGACGCAATCCAGCCTTGACTAAATTCCTAACTCCTGGCCAAATAAAACTCTCCTGGTCTCGAAACAAAACCCTAATGAATAGGACAGAGAGACAGACAGATGAGAAAACAGAATCCAACAGACAGCAGAAAACCCAAAATCCCTCCCTATCTCTCATCCCATGAGGAAACACAAAGTAAAACTGGAATAGTCCCCATCACCCCCAGGGCAAGGGGGGCATGAAAAAAATGACTTAAAAAATATTTTAGTCCTGCATTCACATTTAAAAAGTTTTTTACTATCTAAGACAAAAATGCCACAAAAAATGCAGTGAGATCCATTGACTTGTAACATGAAGGCAAGAAAATGTTACTCGTCAAGCGAAGTTACTCAAAAAAAGCAAATATATTGTTCATGAGAGGAGCAACAATTTTATTTAAATTTATTTACATTTTATTGTAAGTCTAAAAAAAGTTTTTATTCTTTTTTTGCCACTGACACCAATCTCCGACAGGCTGCAGTTCAGTTGTCTGCAGTTTCCCACTTCCACAGGAAAAATCCTGAAAAAAGCAGTATAACAGATTATATAGCCGGAGGAAACGTTGCCAACCGCACATTCTTCTAACATCTGCCGTTAGTCCCAAAACGTGCGGAGGATAAAGTAAAGCTGGAGTGGATGAGTCGTGCGGTTCAGGATGGAAATACAGGAGGATGGTCGGATGGTCTCTCTGATATTTGAATTCCAGGCCTAAGATTCAAACCTCAACCTTTGTTCACTGAAATTCTGAAATCTCCTACTGCTACTGCAAGCAGCAAGTAACAATTCACAATGAAAAATAATTGACTCAGACAACTGGCCAACCAAACACAACTTAGTAACAGACTCATTAAAATTGTCTGCGGGTAAATTATTTTTACTTTTGATTTCATGTTCCAAGCAGAAAACTGAAGATGAAGAGTAAGGCTCCATGTTGTGGAGAGGTGCACAATGTACTTGCACACACACACACCCACACAGACTCACACTCACATGCATTGTGCGACCACACACACACGCACACACACACACACACACACGTATCCAAATCTCCAGCAGGTTTTTAACTGAGCACAGCTGTCCTCTAGAGATTATCTTATAGCCCGCACGTACGGCCACTAGACAATCCAGCGCTTGAACCGCATATGGACCCACACCGTGCAAAGCGACATGCTTATCAGAGCATACCATAGGCACCCGCTCCCACCCCCACCACCACCACCACCACTTTCTAACAGCTCAAAGCCATTACACGCAGCCCATCATGCAGTAACGTAAACCCACCTCGCACCCGTGTTTTGGACACAGTCAGTGGAGTCTGTTCTCACATATAGGCAGAGTAGTCAACCGCCCTGTTGCAGCAACCCCAAAACTCTGCTTTAAAGGAGATATACTGTATAATGAAAAATTCTCTTTTTTTGTTCTTGTGCACATATATTTCGGTATCTGGAGCAATTACCAACCCACTAACTGTGAAGTAAAACAACTCAGTGATTTTTTTGCAGACTGCCTTCTACATCATAAGTGGCATTCAGAGATGGCTCCCCTTCCTACATCATATCCAGGCTTGAGAGAATAGTTCCATCCTTCATCTGAATATCTCCATCCATTGCTTATTTTTATGGCAACATACCAGTTTCACTCGACAAAAGCCCTTAACTAGTTATAGGGGGTTCAAGCCCAAAGGGCTGAAAACCTATTGTTTTCCTCCTAATTTATTATTATTATTATTATTATTATTATTATTAATAATAATAATCTTTAGAAATGTTTGTATAAATTCCTGTGAGATGGTGCATTGTAGAGACATGAAACTTTCACCAATGATCGGAAAGTACATTCATTAATTGCATAAAGAATATGACCCCAATCAGCCTAATGGTGCAATAACAAAAGGTAGAATCTTTTTCCTTTAAAACTCCGACTCCTTGAGTCCAATTTACACAAAACTTTCTACAGAGTTGTACTGGACCTCTATCTACAAATTTGCCAGAAATTTGCCATTTTGAATTGTTTGAAAAACACATTTTGGCATCTTCTTCTAAATTCTAACCTCAGTTTGCACCAAATTTGCAATGCATGTGGACCTAGCTTGTTAAAAATAGCATAAATCATGTTGATATCTTCAACTGTTTTGAAGATATTGACCAATGAAGTTCAAAAGGGGTGTGGCTTAACATATAAATAAACATACCATCCTTCTCGCCAGCTTATTTAGCCTGAAAAAATATGCAGTGTCTTGGCCCGCTACACTGTCTTTCAAGCTGCGTGATTGTAAAATTTGACACATTTTCCAAAAAAAAAATTTTCCTAAAAAACTTGTTTCCCTACTGTCGTCTTTGCTGCTGAAAAATAGTGCAAGGCTTGTTTTGACAGAAACAACCATGTGCACATTGTGATATGAGATTGTTTAGGAAAGAACGGAGGGTCGTATGTAGGCCAATTATTAGCAGGTCTTGAACGCAGGCTAGAGTGAGATTTCAGAATGTTTTCAGCAGCTTTCAGAACATTGTTGTAGCAGGTCACATAAATAATTCCAGAATAACAATGTTTTTTTTTTTTTTTTCATTGGTTGATGTTCTAAATCTTACCCAGATACGATAGTGCTATTATCTGATTTGCTATTGCGTGGCCCATTTCCTTTTTTGATTGGCTGGCAGGCAGCAAGCTGCCACAAAGAACTCCAGGGGAGGCGTGCTTGATTCCTGTTGGTTTCCACAGTCATAGCAGTGCCGCTGCACATATAGGCCTTTAGCTACAGTGGTCCCAGGTATTCTTTCAAGAGATTATACATGCAAGATTTGTATTCTAGGTGAGTATATATATCCTTAAATTGGGCCATCTAGAATGTCAAATAGGCCGCAAAAAACCATAAATTGCCAGAGCTTCGAGGTTGCTTCACCCCCCAATCCCCCAACAGAGCTCTGCCCCTGGACCCCGTTGGGGACCTCAGTGGCCCCCGAACCCCCCGCCAGTTTTAGTGATGTCCCACCCCACTAAGCAGTCAAGAATTTCTGATGAGAACCCTGCATGCCTCCACAACCATCTGGCCAATCGTCAGAAATTATATGTTTATATGTATACCATTATATGTATATTAAATGTTTCACAACACTTTTTGAAAGGCGTGTGGAAAATTATTTTGGAATAGCCCAATAGGTAGAGCCACCAGCTCCAATTAGTTCCAAGGGCCTGGCTCAGATTTGGCTATAAATCAATGACATTTTGTCCATACATTACCAAACCTGGAGGATAATTTTCATTCAGCTTTTGAAACTTGTCCCAAAAATATTCTTTAATTTCAGAGAGAGTCAGAGTCAGAAGATTTATTCATTCTTTCCACATACACACTAGCCTACACAGTGAAACAAGATATTGTTCCCCAGGACACCAGTGCTCCATAGATACAGTACATGTAACCTACCAAACAACCCTACTAACAGGCTAACAAGCTACAACCAACTAACCAGTTCTAAGAAAGCTAACAGATCAGTGGACTAAGGGGAGAATGATACGGGAATATAGGGAGAGGAAAAAAAAAGTGCCCTGTACAAAGGGAAAAATATACTATCCTTTACTACCTTATATATTATATATCTGTACATATAATGAAAGAGTCTTTTCTGAATAAATAAATAATAATGCAATAAAAGTCTAATAAAACAAACATAACAGTGGTTAACAGAATTTGACCAATAGGGGGCGACGGCATTGCAAAAATAGAGAGTAGCCAGCCAGAGAATTGGTTGTAAATGAGTCAGGGTCTGTCCTATCATAATATAACCTGTTAGCTATTGTTAATACAGTTGTCAGAAGCTGCCAAAGGTCTTACTCCCTCTTTCATCTTTGAACAGTCTTCATTAGCTTGAATCCTGGAACGGCCGCTTGCGGCTTTATTAGCTTATGTGTGCTTTTCATTTTTTGTCAGACAGCTTCTGACTTCTTTCCTGGATCCGTACAACACAGGACAGGTGACAAAATTAATAGTAAAGGGGACTTATCACCCTTCCCCGAACATACAGATTTTCAAGGAGAATCTGAAGTTAGCATGTGACGTGTTTCCAAATTCTTTTAGAATTCAAACCAAATTCCGAGTGTAAGCATAACTTGCATGTGTATTGCTCGGTTGTTGATGTAACAGCTAGCTACCTAGCTAGGTGCTACTCTTAAAACTAACTTAGCTAGCATCCCTTCATTACCTTCAAATACTCATTGTTTATTCGATAGCAAGCAACCTAGCTAGCTAGTGAATTGTCTGTGAATTCAGACACTGTTGTTAGTTCAGTCAGAAGCAATGTACGAGACACGTTGATAGCATCAGAGAGAATGGGTGACCATTTTAAATCAAATTTACTCAGTTTTTAATGGAGTAGCTAGTGAATTTAATGGAATGTTGTTGAACCTCTGCTACTATAAAGCAGCTAGCTATGGATTATTCTTAATGTTAGAGGCTGAATTATGAGTGTCGTAAAACAATTATGGTGACTTCATGTCACATTCAAGCTTGCTTTGCCTGTGGAAGTACCCTACCTTTCCATACACATTGTATAGCTATAGCTACTTATTCAGTCACCTGTATTTAAAGACCTGCCAGTGACTGGAGGATTATGAAATTGTCCCTCACCATTGACTGAACAATGAATGAATGAACAAAGCCCATTCCATAGAGGGGACATCCACTCAGAACAGCCCATTTTTCAAAGTTTTAGCAATTACAGGAATCAAACTGCCTTAAAATCATGGCATTTTTGTTTTATTTTTGCTAAAAATTTTATAAACCTCCATTCTGGGCATCCATAAATATTCTAACTTGAAAAGAATTGACATAATAGGTGTCCTTTAAGATATTAACTAGATATCTAAATTAATTTATTAAACCTTTATTCAACCAGGTTAGCCCCATTGAGATTAAAATTTCTTTCACAAGAGAAAACTTGTAAGGATGGGCAGTAGTACAAATAGTTCATTGACATTTTAAAAACACGCATCAAGACAAAACAGAGCAAACAGCGCGATTAAAAAGGTAGCAGTGAAAACAGTTAAACTTTTACAGAAGTAAGAGATAGTTAAAAATAAGAGATGGAGCAAATCTGACCCAGATAGCAAGCACCTCCGCTCCGGATCTGCCCTGGCTCTGTGTCGACTCCAGCTGATCCAGCTCAGAGCCGGGGCAGATCCGGAGCAGAGATGCTTGCTATCTGGGTGAGGCAGAACATCAGCCTCTCACTCACATCGAATCGTTTGTCAGTCCCACACATTATAATTCAGCAGAACACAAAACCAACTGCGGCCAAAGGTAATGATGGTAATTTGAGGGATATGCCATCGAAGAGTTTCCTGTCGATGTGCACCTGTAGTGGCCTCTGAACTTCACAGTGCTTCCTAGCAGATCTAATGAGGTCATGCCGTGACACAATTATATACCCTTCACTACTGCAGTGAGTCTTGCAAACTGAATGAGGCTCAGTACAGACAGGACGACATCTGAATGTGCTCCTGGTCGCGCCTGACAGAACGCTGATGGTCTTTACTCTGCTAACGCAGCAGGGTGCATGTTATCTAGATGTAATCAGGCAGCCTGAAGCATCTCAGTGATTACATGTGTCACTAAGAGCATGCCAATGCCCCAACAGAATAATATAACAGGCGTGTGCACGCACACACACAAACGCACACGCACACACGGATATACACAAAGATATACACAGACATACACGGCAGCAGTATGCTTTATTGAGATGTTGTGTGACAGTTTTAAATCTGTAGCGGCCATTTGCCAGTCATTCCCATGCTTAAGTTCATGTGCAGACATTCAGGCTTGATGGGGTTTGCATGTTCTCCTCATGTTTGGGTAGGTTTCTGCCAAGTACTATGGTTTCCTCCCACAGTCAAAACACATGCATACTGGGCTAATAAATTACCCATGAGCATGAATGAATGCTATGTGCTCTGATTCCTGATACCTGTTTAAAGGAGCATGGTGGGTGGAATGAGACGGCAAAGAATAAAAAAACCGCTGGAAGTGCCGTTAAAAACAATAAAGAAACAAACAGACAGACATACAGTTGGAAGCATGATGCCCACTCTTACAAAAATATATGTACACTGACATCTCGTGTGCAAACCAAAATTGCACACAAGTATGCGCAATGATGTCTGTGAAACACACGCATGCACACATACACACAGAGAGACAGAGATAGAGAGAGAAAGAGAGAGAGAGAGAGAGAGAGAGAGAGAGAGAGAGACTGAATTATTAAACTAGCGTGGCTAAATTCTACTCAGTCTCCTTCCTCAGTCACAATATGGCAGATTGACAGATACTTTATTACACCCTAAAGGGAAATCAGGCAAAAAGTCAGGCCTGCTACTTGGGAAGCACCCCAATTTCCCCCAGTAAGGAACATTTCATAACAAAGAGGCCTCTCTTTTCCAGCAATCATGTGAACTTCAGCCAGCACACATTCCACAGAAAAGGGGTGTGGGGATTTTTGGAGATCTCCACCCAGCTCTGTATGACTCCCTTGACCTTAAACAAGGGGCAAAGCTCTGTTAGCGAGCATGTTTCTTGCTAGCACAGGCCCAGTTCTGGAGAGCAATTGCTAGAGTACTGAGAAATAAACTCAACCCCATTCCCAGAAAAGTTGGGATGCTGTGTAAAATGTAAATGAAAACAATATGCAATGATTTTTTCAAATCATTTAAACCCCACATTTATTGAAAATAGTGCAAAAACAACATATCAAATGTAGAAACAGAAAAATTTCATTTATTTTTTTTTAAATATTTGCTCATTTTGAATTTTAAGACGGTAACATGTCTCAAGAAAGTTGGGACAGGGGCAATATTTACCACTATGTTGCATGACCTTTTCTTTTAACAATACTCTGAAAGCATTTGGGAATTGGGGTGAACAACAGCTATAGGTTTAAAAGCGAGGTGTTTTCCTAGTCTTGCTTGATATTGGCTTTCAGGAGATCAACACTTTGCATGTATTCCTTTGTCAATTTTTTTTCCCATTATGTCCCAAATATTTTCAATGGGTGACAGGTCTGGCCTGCAAGAGGTCCAGTTTACCTCTCAGCCTCCTTTCCTATAGAGCCATGTGGTTGTAATACGTGCAGAATGTTGTGTTTTGCATTCTTTTGCTCAAATAAGCAAGGCCTTCCCTGTCAAATATATCTGGATGGCAGTAAATGAAACTGCCAAACCTGTATACATTATTTAGCATTAATTGTTTCTTCACGGATTTGCTAATTACCCATCCAATGTGCAAAAATGCTCCCCCACACTGTAATGGATGCTGGCTTTTGAACTGAGCACTGATAACAAGCTGGATGGTCCCTCTCCTCTGTAGCCTGGAGGACGAGGCCCCCATAATTTCCCAAAACAATTTCACAATTTTGATCAGTCAGACCACAGGACAGTTTCCCACTTTGCCTCAGTCCATCTTAACTGAGCTCGGGCCCAGTGAAGGCCATAGCATTTCTGAATCTTGGTTCAATATTTCATGGCAGAGTTTTAACTGGAATTTGTGGATAAATTCACAAATGGTGGTCACTAACAATGGTTTACAGAAGTGTTACTGAGCAACTGCAGTAATTTCAACTTCTGAATCCCATCTGTTTTCAAGGAAATACTGCTTGAGGGGCTGAGGATCATGGCCATTCAATATTGGCTTTCAGTCTTGTCCCTTGTGCAAAGACATTTCTCTTGAAACTCTGAATCTTTTGACAATACTATGTACCAAAGGATTAAATCCCCAAATTCTTTGAAATTTTACACCGTGAAATGTCATTTTAAATAGTTAAACTACAACCCCAATTCCGAAATAGTTGAGAGAAAGTGTAAATTGCGAATAAAATCAAAACACAATGACTTTCAAATCAAACCAGCCAGAGTTTTATTCACAATAGAACAGAGATAATATGAGAAACTGAGAAATTTTACAATTATATCCACAAAATGACCTCAGGTCAAATTTGATGGCAGCTACAGGTCACAATAAAGTTGGGACAGGGACCTGTTCACCACGGTGTAGCATCCCTTCTTCTTTTTAACACAGAGTAGAGGCGTCTGGGCATTGAGGAGACAAGTTTCTTGAGTTTAGCCATTGGAATTTGATCTAACTCTTGTTTAATGCAGGCTTCCAGCTGCTGGAGAGATTTGGGTCTCCTTTGACGGATTTTTCCTTTAATTATGCGGCAAATGTTGTCAATCAGTGAAAAATCAGGACTGCAGGCAGGCCAGTTCAGCACACGGACTCTTCCATTACGAAGCCATGCTGTTGTAATAGCTGCAGTATGTGGTTTTGCATTGTCCTGCTGAAATACACAAGGCCTTCCCTGGAATAGATGTCCTCTGGAGGGGAGCATATGTTGCTCGAAAACCTTTATATACCTTTTAGCATTCGTAGTGCTTTTTAAAACATGCTATTGTCCCACGCCATATGCACTAATGCATTCCCATACCATCAGGCGTTTGAACTGAATGCTGATAAAGGAGGGGTGGTCTTTCTCCACTTTAGCCCGGAGCACATGACGCCCATGATTTCCAACATGAATGTCAAATTTGGACTCATCTGACCACAGGACAGTTTGCCACTTTGCTACAGTCCATTTTAAATGAGCCTTGGCTCACAGAACACGGCGGCGCTTCTGGATCATGCTCAACAATGGCTTCCATATTGCATGATGGAGTTTTAGGTGGCATCTGTGGATGGCACGGCGCACTGCGTTTACAGACAGTGGTTTCTTTACATATTCATGGGCCCATTTAGTAATGTCAATAACAGAATCATGCCGGTGAGTGATGCAGTGGCGTCTGAGAGCCCGAAGATCACAGGCATCCAGTAAAGGTCTTCGGCTTTGTCCCTTATGCACAGAGATTTTTCAAGTTTCTCTGAATCTTTTGATGATGTTATGCGCTATCGATGATAAGAACTTCAAAGCCTTTGCAATTTGACATTGAGGAACAATGTTTTTAAAGTATTCCTCAATTTTTTTCTGCAAACCTTCACAGGTTGGAGAGCAGGTGGCCATCTTTACTTCTGAGAGACTCAGCCTCTCTAAGACATCCCTTTTATAGCCAATCATGTTACACACATGATGCCAGTTAACTTAATTACTTGCTGAATGCTTTTTCAGCTGATTCTCTTATACTAAACCCAAAACCAGTGAAGTTGGCACGTTATGTAAATCGTAGATAAAAACAGAATTATTATTAATTATATTTATTATATTAATAATAAATATATATTATTCAATATATTAATTGAAGCACCTATTACTAAAACCCCATAAGTCACACTTGACTTGACTTGACTTGTGGGGTTTTAGTAATCAGTGCTTCAATTACTTTTTCAGCCCTTTATTGCCCGTGTCCCAACTTTTTTGAGACGTGTTACAGCAAGATTATTTGAAATGAGCTCATATTGTGGATAAAAATGTAAAATGTCTCAGTTTCAACATTTGAACTGTTATCTATATTCTATTGTAAAAAACATATTAGCTCATGTGATCTGAAAGTCATTGGATTTAGATTTTATTCACAATTTAAACTTCGTCCCAGCTATTTTGGAATTAGGGCTGTATTTTCCTGTGCAGTCTTTCCCTGAGTGGAGAAGCCATTGCCATTTTTATTTCTTACAGACTTTTTAAACCCAATCCTGTTACTGACCTTTTGCCGATTAATCTTATTCGCTGTGAGATGTTCCACCAGGTGTATTTTTTTTTTTTTTTTGGACATCAATCAACTTTTTCAGTCTTTTGTGGCCCCTGTCCCAACTTTTTTTAAATCTGTTGCCGGCAGCAAATTCAAAATGAGCAGATGTTTCTCAAAAAACTATAAAATTTCTCAGTTTCAACATTTTATGTGTTGTTTTGCACTATTTTCAATTAAGTATAGGGTTTAAATGATTTGCAAATCATTGCATTCTGTATTCATTCACTCCCAAATTTAATGGCAATGGGGTTATAAATTGCACAACAGAAATCAGCTCATAAGATGATGATCCAATCAGAGCAAAACAGAACAAAGAGGCAATGTTTCTGAAAGAAGAAAAACGTATGAAGACCTCTCTGCTTCCTTTGTTCCAACACATTTAAAGAAGGCATTTTGTAAGTTTTTATCTCTTATTTCACCTGGGCAGAGATAGCCTTGAGCCTTTTTCCTTAGAGCTGCACCTCTTACTCTGATTTCCTTCCAGAGGCAGTTTCCAGTCAGGGAGCACCTGCGGATCCTAGTCCCAAGCATAGCATGTTTCAGCTGTTTAGCTTCACTGTATCCTTATTTCTGAGCGAGTACTGTAAGCCTGAACTCAGTTCCCTAAGTTTCGCAGGAAAGCGTACCGTAGCCGAGCATTCACACTTCTGGCTGGCAGGCCTGGTAAGCAGATCGGAGCTGACAGGATTGGCTCAGGGCCTGAAAAGGATTTCACACAACACAGCTTTGCGGGGACAATCCACTTACTGACACTGTGCAGTGCTGTTCTCCTACACAATGACATGTTGTGGCTATTGGCTAAAGCCTATTTCATACTTATGCATAGTCCTCATAGTTCGGGTGATTTGCATTTTGAGCATCACTAGTTAATGGACTAGGCATTTACATTTATACGCACGTAGCACAGGTCACACCGGCCACATAATCAGATCTCAGACATAACTCATGGCATATTATAAATACTTATGTATGTGTTGATAGAGTAACCCAGAGTCTCTTTGATTAACTCCTAAATAAATTGTCTCAAATTTGTTGTATAATCCCTGCTACACTAGTGACTGTTTTCTGAATTTAACTCAGCAGGTAGCCAATCATCGTCAGTGTGGAGTACCTGGCCACAGGTTGCTAACAATGCACTTTTTAAATTTCTTCACGTAAATGTTTGGCATCTGAAATTCTACTCGAACGCAGAAGGTCCAATCAGCAAACTGTGATCAAGCACGCGCAAACGTGACTCATGCTGCCATCCCAGGTCAGTGCAGACAGTTTGCGGTTCTCCTCTGAAACATGCGGCTGTCAGCTGCCGCGTCTTTTCACTACGTGTTTTCAGTCATATCGTCCACAGAGCGTGGGTGGAAGAAACACAAAACACAGGCACCTGGAGGGCCAGTAAGTGGCGACAGAGCTATTGACAATGCTAATCCAAACTGAACATGTTCCTCCCATGTCCCTAAACAGCACAAAGCAAATTATGTACTGCTCCGGTTGGCACTGGCATGACTGGACTTGAAACAACATTGAGGTAGTCACTAATGTGGCTCCATTACCGAGTGAGGAAAACTAGCAGCCTCTGACTACTGCACTCCATCTGCAGTGGGTAGGTTAAGTTAAGGACTTAACCTACCCACTGCAGATGGAGTGTACTGACTACAGGCTTTAACATTTCTAAGGAGGCATGGGACAGATGAAGTTTGAAACTTCTCTCACATGCCGTAAACCATTTTTATTCAAACTACACAGAGGTTCAGAAGTGTGCAGTGATGATGATACACTTAACAAAATGAAGATGAATCAGAAATCAAGAACTATTCAAGTTCAGTTCTATTCAAATAAGTTAACAGATAACAATATATAGGAAAACAAAAATAATGTCTTTTTGAGAGAAAAAGTCAATATTTAGTGTGGTCACATTTTGCTTTGATTACAGCATTTAATCTTTCAGGCATAGTTTTCAAATATTTTTTTTTATTTCCTCACTCGTTAAACCATTCAATATGGTTTGAAGTTCATTCCAAAGAGATTCTTTCGATGTTACAACAGATTCGCTCAATTGGAATAAGGTCTAGACTTTGAGCAGGCCAAGTCATAACTTTTATGTCACCAGATGTTTCTTTCTGACTGAGATCATTCTTGCACAACTTAGAAGTGTGTTTAGGGTTATTATCTTGTTGAAAATAAAATCCTCAGCCAATCGTTCTGTTTCCAGATGGTGAGGCGTGCCTCATGAGGGTGCTGCGATACTTCTTTTGATTCATGATTCCGTCCATTTTTATGAGATCACTGGCTCCTTTCGAGAAGACTGAACCCGAAGCCATAATATTACCACCATCATGTTTTACTGAAGGGGTTACACGGTCTTTTTTAAAACTGTCTCCAACTCAACGGCGCACATAAGTTCTGAATTTAGGTGAGAAAATTTTGAATTTTGATTCATCGGTCCAAAGGATTTGTTCCCAGTCCAATCCTCAAGTATGTTTTTGATGTTGCCAGTGCTACAGCACTGACTGGCAGCAACGAAACCAGTCAGACAATTTTCACACTGGCGTCTGGAAATAGTAGATCTTGATATTTTTATCTCTTCACCTCTGGCGCCATAAATATCACAGAGTTGTCGTGCTGTCAACCTCTGATTTTTTTGTGACTTGTAATAAGGTCAAGGTCATGTTTATTTATAGAGCAACTTATAAACAACCTAGTTTGACCAAGGTACTTTACATAAAATAACATAGATTTTATACACACAGATAATGAATATGAGAGACACTTAGCATCATTTAAGGCCACAATGCAGCCACAAATGATCACAGAGAGCTCCTTCCGTCATGCCATCGTGTTTAACACTGCTCAAAGCTCTTGTCACTTTATATACTATACCAACTTGCCATCAGAGGTGAATTTACAGAATAATGTTGCCTCAAGCCAATTTAAAGAAATTTTTTTATCATCAAAAAACATTGAACGAGCCTTGAAACATGCATTCAGGCTATGCAGGACGCAAAATAAAATAAAATTTGCGACACCTTACAATTGTTAAAAAACATGAATGTTTTCAGTGTTTTTGTTCTCATTACCTACATCAATATTTTTCTATTAATTTTCACCAAAAACTTTTGGAGAAGTAATACAGGACCCCTTTTAGACAAAAGTGGTAGTGTGTAATCATCACTGCACACTCCTGTATAGAAGAGCATATAGGCACTGGACTGGGTCTGAAAGGGCTGCTGGCTCAAGCCCTAGGGTGGCACAATGAGATTACTGTGGCCATAACCCAACATTGCTCCCGGGGGAACTGACTTCTGCTGGATCAACTCAACTGTCACTCGCTTTGGATAAACCTAATGATAATGCAGAGAAGCAAGTTTTGCACTGTTTTGCTCAGCGCTAAACTTAACCACAACTTTAACCTTACAATCCCAGGCACAAACTCAGGTCTGACCCCTGAGGAGAGGCAGACAGAAACAAACCATCAGCAATGATTATGTCAGGGCTGCCCTACCCTCCTCCTCAGATCAGTAGGCTTCACTCCCACCAAGCACACTCCATTCACTAGCTATCAATCTTGTTGAGCTGCTAATCAGCACTGTCCGGTGCGGCAGATCAGAGCTGAGTAAAAACCTAAAATGGTTGGGCAGCTTTGAAACTTTTCATACTTCTTCTTTTCTTTTTGCAAGATTAGCAAGTCTCAATTTGTCTCTGAATTCTTTGAACTTAACTGCACTGAACGTTGCAGCTAAGCAGACACATATTCCAGGAGAAAAAGACGGCCAGCGCTTAATGGCTCCTCTTGTTGTCTTGATCTTGGCCAATTAGACGCTGGCACAGTTCCACCGCAAGTCCGTCTTTGTCGTTGGCTGCTTTGAAGTGCCAAGTCTTGTGCAGTCTTCGGATTCCCAAAAATTTCCGCCACTGACAGACAGCCTCTTGGGCGATGGCAAAACCTGCCTTTCCGGTCTGATGTTTTCTTCCGTGAGAATTAAGGAGTGTAAACGGCACATCAAATCAACGGAGTCTTTAGTCTGTGCAGTCAAGCCTGAAATATTCCTGCAGTTATTCAGCCATTCCTCTAATTCACAGCACTAAATCAGAGCTCATTGCCGAGAGAAAGTGTGGGCATTTTTCTCACTATTTAAATTTACGGGGGGGTCGGGGGACATTTTCGCCTGTGAGATTTTTGCATTCCATGCTTTTTTGGAAGCTTAATGTACTAGCCGTTTAGTTAGTGATAAATGTGAAGTTATGTTACTTTTGTAGAAAGATCTGATTTCGTTTATTAGGATCAACTAACCTCCAACCTTGATAATTAACTCCTTTCTTTGCCTTATCCTGTTCTCATCCAGAGTAGATATCTAGATTTGTGTTACAGATATCACCTGCCCGATTTTATATGTAGTGATTTTTTTCAACCAGAAAAAGCAATAACAAAGAATAACAAACAATTACAAAATAGTCTGATGGATCACTGAATACCATTCCAGCAGCAACATCACTACTTCAATGGGAACAAATTTTTGAATCTGACTGGGGCAGTGTACCTCCCTCACAGAGGCCCATATGTCACAGCTAGCTGAGCGACATCTCAGCTACCCAAGAGCAATTAACAGCATTTCTCTTTTTGCTCAGATACAGAATGCTCACATCTCCCCACGCGTGGCCTCTATTTGGTGGCAAGGGTCTACTCTTATTGAGTGACAAAGCACCACAGTCTATCATTGCCAAACCAGCCAAGACATCGTGCTCACAACAATCATCATCAACTGCTCATCTTCCCGGACGACTCAACAGCCAGATGGATCTAGGCTTCTGCTTCCGCCAACAGTATCATAGTGGCGGGTTTTTCTGCCCACCATCTGCGCTCACATGCCCCGCCAAAAATGCCAGGAAGCTCCCTGTCCCCGGCTCTGCTTTGAGAGAGGTGAGCCACAGAGTTTTTTTTTTTGCTTTTCCCAAAAAATGAATGTCGAGCTGCGGAGCTTGTCAAAGCAAACTGAATCCACTGTGCAATCAACTGCATGAATTTCCAGCCGAGAAACAAAAATAAATAAAAAATAAAAGTGAATGGACTCTGTGATCCTCCGGCAGCAAGGTTAGACACCCCACTGAACTCTGTTTGGTCGTCTCTGAGATGTATGTTGTACAGGAACGAGCTCAGGAACAAGCATATTATAGCCTAGAGGCTAATATATAGGATAGTGGTTCAAGTTCCAGTGTAGCCACAGAAAATTGAGTGCAGCTGTTGGCCCCTTGAGCTATAGGCCCTTTACCTTAGCTTTCACCATGAAGGACTGGCCCCTGCTCAGTCTTATCAACTGTAAGTTGCTTCGGATAAGAGCATCTACTTTATAGCTGTAACGCAATGCAACATTTACACTCACCCCATGAAGCACAGTTCTTAGTCCAACCTCGCATACAGTGCAGACACACGCTATAGCCTAGCAGCAAAGTGCTGGGCTTCACACTGTGATTCAGTGATTCAGCAGACTGCGTTCCATGCCACCACTTGGCCCTCAACCATGGCCCTAAACCTTGAATTCCACAAGACGCTAATTGGCCCCTGCTAAACCTTGTGTTTCAAAAGTGATTCTCTTCCTGCAGCAGTGCGAGGGCTAGTCCAAAACTTAAAAATTACACTGACTGACCTTCAGAGACATTATCCCATTCTTAAAGTCCTGCGATACAGAGGATTGAATCCACCCTTCACCTTGCAATGCCCCACACTCTTCACGGTCTGATTGCTTCATGCCTGCTACTCTCAGCAAAAGACATTTAGAAAAGCCACACCAGAATATAAGAATGAACTGAACTTTTGTCACCGGCCATCAAGCTGATTATCTTTAAAGCAGGCTCTCTGACAAATGGAGGGAGAGGATTGATGATCTTGAACCAATACTCTTGGCGGCTGGCCAGGAGAAGAATACTCTTAAAGGGAAAACTGTGAGTCACTTCCTTGGGTGCCAGAGATAGGTGTGATAAATGAAGCTGCCAGTTGTCACGGTCTTGCAGTAGTTATCATTAGCGTTAATAACGGCTTTAGAAAAGGGTGACACACACCTGAAACAAAAACACATACATGCGCGCAAATACTCGCTCACGCACGCACACACACACACACATACACACACACACAAACAACAGTGGCAGCTGGTGAACTGGCGGTAGGGCAGGCTCAAAACAATCCCTTAAAATTAATGATTGGTCAGACCTGTTTTCAATCATTCATTTAAATTACAATTACAGAAACTAAGAAAACTCAACATTATCAGATGTGGCCAGTTTTCATTTATAACACGTACCGATCAGGACTCCGGACTTCTCGCACTTTTCTTTATTCAGAGTTTGGAAGCAACACGTTTCAGAATCGTTTAAATAAAATAAGATCATTTGAAATGTCTTAATGCAATCCCATTGCTACCAACCCCTCCAGTGCAGTGAGTGCACAAGGACTTCAATTCTGCCCGAGAATCTTCAACATACACATTAATTGAATAATTGCTGACGCCAGCAGAGGAACGTAAAAATGCCACTTAAACTCACACCGAATGCGTGAGAGTTGACAGGTACTGGCTGAGACTTTTTATGTACACATTTTAAGTCGCAAAGTCACCAAAAGTCAAGTCGAATCCAATTCCTATCCGCTACTTTGTTGATAAAATTACTTTGCGGGCACTGAACTGACAACATCAAACACGCTGAAAAACAAAAGGTGCAATATTGATTTACAGCGTACACTCAGAAATAAGGGTTCTTGGGTTTGTTTCAGTAGAGGAGCCCTTTTCAGCTATTTATGGAACCCTATATTATATGCATGAAAAATGTCAAAGCTCCCAGACTGAAGCACTTTATCTGAGAACCCTTGATCTCGGCAGGGTCCCTCTATGGAATAGCAAGGCTGCTTTCGGAACACGTTTTTCTACGAGTGCAGCGACGGGATCACCAATGACAGAAACTGAACGCTAGAGACCGACGGCAGGGAAGGTCGAGGTGGAGCAACAGCACAAGCTAACAGGAAACCTGACAGCGAGGAGGCCACTTTCCATGGCTGTGGTTACGCAACATCTCTCACAAAGCACCATGGGTAATTTCACAGACAGTTGCAGGGCTAACTTGCGGGTCAGAGGGAAGAAACAGAGAGTATAATGGGAGATGTCAGCTCCCCCCACTACGTGCGCTGCAAGCCTTTCAGGATAAATATGAAGACCCAGAGTAAACATCAAAAAAGAATATAAAACAATAAGAGAGACAATCCCTTGCAAATAAAATCAAGACAACACAAACACCTGAGTCCATTTTTTCCAATATGACTGCAAGTAAAGATGGGCCAAAGAATAAAAAATCGAAATATTTGCGAGACAAAATCATCAGGATAGTGCAGAATCATGGACAAATGGATGTTTTTTTTTTATTATATTAGGAAACAGTGCCCCCCCCCCCCCCCCCCAAAAAAAAAATCCTTGTTGTAGCTTCATTTCCAATGATTGAGTATCACGCCAGTTTGAAAGGATTTTTACACCACCATTATAGCCATGTAATAAATACATAAATCATCTTCCTCCTTTATAACTGCTTTATAAACCAGTTAAAAGGCACTTATAAACCAGTAAAATTTCACAACGATAGGTTGATGATGCAAAGGTGGTATTAAGTGTCTGGAGCTCACAAACGTCAGGAGTCTTCCTGCAGTTATTGTGTATTTCATAAAATAACAATGTGTGAGGTTATCCTTAGTAGCAATTTCATGAGCTGTTAAAATATTTATTTGATTTCCCTACTCAGTGTTTATAGTTAGCCCATTACAGTTCACCAAGTGGCATTCGTGTTGATTATTATGACATCGTACACTGTTCAATTACTGACATTCCTAATGTATTTCTCCTCCCATCTCCAACAAAGCATACAGGAAGAGCTAAAATGAAGATGGCACAAACATCGTAAAATATTCAGCGATAAAATGGCAGAGTGAATACAATGGTAACAGTGCATGCAGAAAGGCATTCCCCGGGAGCTAATTTACACTAGTGAATAACAATGTTTATTCATTGCAGTATGGGAACAGGATGGCATTGTTAATGCTTACTTGATATAGCAGTTAAATTTGACTGCAGTTCCCCACTTCTCATGAATGGAACTTAAAGTGAAGCAGTGCATCATGGTCATCATCAAACTGGAAGCACTGTGGAGGGGTGGATAGAGTAGAAAAGTGGAAAACTAAAGCAGTGTCCTGTGTTTATGATTACCTCTGACCTGTGTGGAGACAGACAGGAAGTGGGGGGCAGGTGGCAGAAAAGGGCATGTTGGGAGCAAGAGAAGATCAGGGCAGAGGGGAATATATGGATGAGCAGGGCAGGGAACACACACACACACACACACACAAGCACGCACACACCCACACTAGCAAACCCCTCGGTGTCTAGTTATGAGGAGTTTAAACTTCAAAGAGTTGCCCCACGGTGGTCAGGGATCACAAGGTCCTTGTAGAGGGAATTGAAGTACAAATAGGAAAGGGATAGTTGTCCATGTTATGGTGCTCTGTCAACAAGCATGGGAGGAGAGGGTCTCCGTATTAGACCACAGCGTCCAAAGACAGAAGGCACAGAAGGGGTACCTATAATGAAACAGCGGTGGGTGCAAAGATGTATGAGCAGGGGGTCCATGTGCTGGTACTCAGTGAACAAAGACATTAAGATACAATTAAGATACAGTGTAAAGATGGACGGTAGAGAAGGGGTCCTGTACTGAAGACAGAGGGTAAGGGGAAAAGCCAAGCAGGAAGTGTTCTCCTGCAGTGGACTTGATTGGCTGATAATGTGGTTGACACTTCTCTTGAGCAACAGCACAGACAGAGGAGGGAGAGAGTGTGAGAGAAAAATAGAAGGAGAAATAGAGTTGGTTAGTTACAGAAATACTGGACCACAATATGGCATCCCAGTCAGAGCTCCCTTTAACTTAATAGGCCAGCACACCCCCCCAACACCAAGAGGAGCTGTAGTAAAGTCCATGAACACCCCCCCTCCCCTCCCAAATCCCACATTAACATCCTCATCTGATAATAATAATAATAATAATAATAATAATAATAATAATAATAATAATACTAAAAACTAGCCATTCCCGTGCTCCACAAGGGGTTGATTGTGACCAATAATCCTAACAAATAGTGACGTCATGGTAAGAAAAGGCAAAAAAACTGATAAAATGGCCCAGATTTCAATAACGGGGTGTGTTGGTTCGATCCCATGGAAGACAGAGGCAGGCTTGTCTGGAACGCATATGCCAGAGGGCGCGGGGATCCGATTTGGGAGGAGATTGCAAAGGCTGGGCAAACTGAGAATCAATAAATAGATGATAAAAATAATAATAGTACCTCCTCAGGGGTGCAAGACTTCTTCATAATATACATAAGTAACACATAATAATAGAAAAATACAAGCAATACCCTGGAGCGCTAGGAGGTGAATAAGAATAAATGAGAATAATGCATTTAATAAGAACTGTTTTCATGTATAGTATTTATGCAGATGTATGAACCTGCAAAAAAAAAAAAATGTAAAACTCAAAGCACTTCTATTAATAACCTTACTAATCAAGTATGCATGAAGCAAATATACATGTATAGTGCATAAGAGCGAAATGAAAATCATGAGCAGACACATTAAAAACAGAAAACAGCCCAGAAGCACAACTGGCAGGGGATGAAACCAACAAAATCACAGCAAGCAGAGTCAAGAAAATGCACAGTAAACACGTCCAAATAGTAGAAATGGAATGAAAGAACATTAAAGACACATCTGAGACAACTGAGTAAAATTTTGGAGGGAGTTGCAAAATGATGTTTCAAACGCAGTCAAATACATGTGAGTCTCCAGACATGTGGGAAATGAGTCCTCAGGATAGTGCTATTGATCGCAAATCTGCTTTCACTGTCTTGCAACTGGCAGGGTAAAGTTTATAGGAGAATCTTGTGCTATGTTCACAGTACCAGGAAGAAGTGACTGAAATCTGAGTTCTTGGCTTAATGTTACACAGATCTGATGTTTTCAGAGCTGTACGGCCACAGAAATCTGATTTTGTATCCGATCTTCAAATCAGAATTCAGCCTCTTTCATATGTGGTCCTAGATCAGCTCAAAATCTGATAGATGGCTATGCGGCATGAATGAGAAAGGTCTGACTGCAATCCATGAGACTGTTTGCCTGTGCACATGCTTTGAGCGCAGTAAAAAATCTAAAAAGCAGGCCATCTGGCTTTTTTTGCCTTTTCAACCTAATCAGGTACAGTGGACTTACTGTTTGCCGCACTCAAGGGCAAAATCCCATTCACACATTCGGTAGGCTACAAGCATGTCCATTTTCTCAGTTTGAATCAGGTTTTCATACCATCGGTGCTCTCACAAGTATGACATTTTTTTGTTGTTGAGAGCAGATTACTGGTTCAAAATCTGTCAATATGCCCATACCTGTCGTTTCGGAGGGCAGCTGCATACACATTACAGATATATACAGGTCGCTTACGTTATTGTGAATGTAAACCATCAAGATAGGCAAATCTGATTTGAGCAAAAACTTGGAATTCAAGAACGAGGCGTGTAATGTGAGTGTAAGGACACAGACTTACAATCCATAGTTACAATCATGTGGAAACACATTAACTGTCAGGGTCTGAACATGTCTAGTTATATTTTATGCTTATTTTGCCATTGTTATTATTTTTTCATGTTGCATTGTTTAGTTTCAGAAGTTCTTTGTTTGAGGTCAGCGTTCTCACCTCTCTCTCACTCACTCATGTCCACCGCCCTTCCCTCATTGTTAGTTATTTAATTACCTCCCTATTTGTAGCCACAACTCCCTGCACATGCTCAGCTCCCCTGCACACCTGTTGCCTATCCAATTAGTCACTCAATTCCCCTCTATATAGCTCTCACTCCTCATCCCAGATTGCAAGTTTGTCTGAGCCTGTTTCTACAGTGTAGCACAGAGTTTCCCAAACCTCTCCTGGAGGCCCACCTGTCCTGCATGTTTTAGATCTCTCCCTGCTCCAGCACAGGTGATTCAAATGATCAGGGGCCATATGCATGATGCCAGGATAAGTGACTTATCCAGAGAGCAGTTTCAACTGAGGATAGAGGCTTTATTCCGCAGATTCCGCTGGTCTCGCAGCCTGTTTACTACAGCTGCTGCTCAGCCAGACAAATTCACCTTTGCGGCAGTTTGGGGCCAAATTTCAGTCTTAATTTGTTTGTTATAGCACATGTATTAGCTGTAAATAGCACTGTACATTCCACCGAGATTTCCTCCAAAAGAACATGGATTTCCGTGTCAGAATAGTTACTTTTCCGCTGCCGCTTTGGTTGTGGAACAACTGATACCTGCTGTACTGCAGGAAATAGCCATTTGTTGTTCAACAAATCCCATACAGATACAGTATGTGCAGAATGCTATAAAACACCGAGAGTCCCCTTTTCTAAAAATAGCGCTTGTGTGTAAACCTGGGATAGGTTTTCCCTACCCTATCCTTGACTCATGCATATGGAGAGCATGTGGCAGTTATCCCTCGGATAGTAATCCAGAGGATAGGCCTTTTCTAGGGGTAAAGTTATCTCTCCTTCATGCATATGGCCCCAGGTTGTCATCAATTAGCTTTAGGTGATTAATGAGCTGATCATTTGAATCACCTGTGTTGGAGCAGGGAGAGATCTAAACATGCAGGACAGGGGGGTCTCCAGGAGAGGTTTGGAAAACACTGGTACAGCACCAGTGGGTCATTCTCCTTAGATTTTTTCCGCACCCTTTGATTTGTTTTCCCATTCAAGATCCTCTGCGTGATTTGGCTTTGGTGTTCTGACGTCCTAGTTCTGATTTCTGAACTGTTTCCTGATTACAATTCTGGTTTTACCTCCTTGTTGAAGTCTCATTTGGCTTTGACCAGGATTACCTGACAATGATTTTCAATAAAGCCTGTGAGCTGGATCTTCATCTGCGCATGAGTTCTGATTCTGCCTCCGGACACAAATATTTTAATTGACTGGTTTCCCTTAGTTTTTTTTGTTCAACACTTCCGAGTGCCTGACCAATTCTTGCAATTCTGATCATCTATCAGGGTTAGCCAGGCCTCGTTGTGGAAGGCCGCAGGGTCTGACCTTTTGGTGTTACTAAATACTTCACTGATCAATTAAAACAGTTGATTGCACTGTTGATTCACCTCATCTGGTTTCTTTAGTCTAAATTGGGAGGTAAAGACAAAATCCGCACACCTTGCGCCTCTGCAGCACCAGGGCAGGCCACCCTTAATGTCTTGACCGGTTTCCCACTCGGTGTCATGGGGCCCTGTCCCCCAAACCATGAATGTCGAGGGCCGAGGACTGCTGGTTTTCCACCCTCCCACAACCAAGAGGTCAGGTGTGATGACACCAGGGCAATTAGTATCAGCAATTGTTCAGTTAATTTCCTGGAGGGGAAGACAATGAGCGCTCCACCTAGATTAAAGGGCCTGATTTTGGGATCTATGCCATAGGGCATTGTCCTGCAAAGGTCGGTGTGGGTGCAGCTTTCATTCCAACCAAGCACTTACACACCTGATATTACAAATCAAGCTCTTTTGAGATGACTCTAGGGGTTGATTGATGGTGTCACGTGTGTAAGTGCTTGGTTGGAATGAAAGCCTGCCCTTTCCGGAAAAGGTTGAATAGCCCTGCTTTAGGGCTTCCCAATTCTATTCTTGAAGCTGTAATGACGCAGCGGGCCTTCACTCCAACCCTGACAAAGAACACCTTCAATAGATTGAGATTTTGTCAAACATCTAATTGGAGTTATTACTACAATCATTTTACCGATGGATTTTCTCCTAAGTGACTTGCAGTTGATTAAAATAAGCAGAGGCCAATCCTCAATGGAGCAGCGTGTGGTTAAGGCCCTAGCTGCACTGATCTTACTGTAGCAACACCGGGGCTTCAACACCCCCCCCCCCCCCCCCCCCCATGGGAGGTCAGCTTTATTTAATGTATAGAATGTATAAAATGTTAATGTATAAAAATTAACCCAATTAAGGGGGGGTCATACAAAAACAACAACAGAAAAAAAGAACACGTGCATGAACAGAGGACAGACTATCAGACAGACAGGAGGACATGCAAGTATAAGTGTTGTGAGAGAAAGAGGAAAAGAGAACGATACAGCAGAAAAGAGAAAGAAAGACAATCGATGGAAGAGAGACGGGTATCGAATGGGAAACAATACGGTCTAAAAGATGCCAGTAAAAACTATCATAGTAACAACAGTACCAATATTGTGCAGGACCACACAAAAAATTTGAAGCCATAACAGAAGGCAAAGAATGACAATGTACAGGTATTTATACAGGATAAAACTGAATTTGAATATTTCAGGGGATGGTGTTTATGTACATTAATATGAGGAAATGGGATTAGTTCTCAGGCAGATTTAAAGATTTATAAAAGGTGCCCACATTTTTTCAAGCGATGAAGATTGCTGCTCATGAGATGTAATTTCCATGGAAATGTGCTCTATGAGAAGATTTAACCTTTGTGTCGTGTTTATCTTTTTCCTTCTCTTCCAGTTTAGAAGAAGAGTCTTCTTGGCGACTGCTAGAGCAATGAGTACGGGTTTTGTATTTTGAACTGGTGAGTTGAATTCTGAGAAGTGTCCGAGCAGACAAATCGATGGGGAGAGAGGGATACTACAGCCCATAATAAGCGATATTCTGTCAGTGACTTGCTTCCAGAAGTTATAGGTTAGTGGGCAGTGCCAAGTGGAGTGGAAACAATCATCCGGGGTGTTGATTGTGCATTGTGAGTATGTGTCTGTCTCTACAAACCCCATTTTAAACATCTTGTGCTGAGTGATGTGTGCTCTGTGAATTACTTTCTAATGTATTAATTGTAGGTTAGTATTTTTGGTCATTGTGAAAGTGTTCTTACATATCCGGGCCCAGAAGTTTAAGTCGGAGAAGAGAGATAAGCCTTTTTCCCCGGCTTGGATGGGAAGGGATATTGATGAACTTGAGTTAAATATCAGTTTGTATAATTTAGATAGCGTTTTTCGGGGGTTAGTCATTTTTTATTTCTTCTGTTATTGGAGGAGGTAGTCATTTATTTTCTTTCAGTTTGAATTTTGATTTAAGGATTGATTTTAACTGGAGATATTGAAGATACTGATTGTTCCCGATGTTATACTTATGGGTCAGATCCTGAAATGTAATGAATGAGTCACTTTGGGAGATGTGCTGCAGATGAGTTATACCACTGTCTTTCCAGAGGCCAAAGGATGTTTTGGTGAGACAGAAATCAGGGTTGTGCCACATTGGAGTGTATTTGCATGGTGTCACAGTGAAATTTGAGATTTTATTATGTTTCCACTAAGCTGTCAGGGTTGTAGAGATTACTTTGTTTTTAAAACAGCTGTGATATTTTA
Organism: Gymnothorax reevesii; assembly: GCA_029721435.1. Taxonomy (NCBI): domain Eukaryota; kingdom Metazoa; phylum Chordata; class Actinopteri; order Anguilliformes; family Muraenidae; genus Gymnothorax; species Gymnothorax reevesii. The sequence continues at coordinate 16,890,653 of CM056578.1, read as the reverse complement.
TAGAGGTTTAGAGAAATGATAGGTTGGATATTGAAATTTCTTTGAACACTGACTGTTCTATTTCTATCCATGAGTTGTTTAATTGGTTGGGATGAATCCAGTTTGTGAAGTACTGTAGTTGGTTAGCTAAATAATAACAATGAAAGTTGGGTGCTTCTAGTCCACCTTGAGTTTTACATTTCTGTAATGTTGAAAGTTTAATCCATGGGCTTCTGTTTTTCCAGTAAAATTTATTGATGGTGGAATTTAGAGAGTTAAACCATTTAGAAGGAAGGTATGTTGGAATTATTTTGAACAAATAATTGATTTTAGGTAGTGTGGTCATTTTTACTGTTGCAATTTGAAAATGACTTGAAGAGCTTTATAGCCTCTGGGAGGGATTTTGATGGGTTTTGTAGATAAAGCAATAAATCATCTGCATAAAGGCTGATTTTGTGGTGAATGGAGAGGGTTTTAATTCCTGTTATGTTGTTATTCTGACGTATTGCAGCAGCGAAGGGCCCGATAAACAGGGCAAACAGTGACTGTGAGAGTGGGCATCCTTGCTTTGTCCCTCCGTGCAATGCGGAACTCTGTCACGTTAGTCCATTAGTGAAGATTGTGGCCATTGGTAAATTACATAATATTTTTATCCAGTGAATAAACGATTCCCCGAAGCCAAATCTGCGGAGCACTTCAATCAAGAATTTCCAATTTACCCCGTCAAAAGCCTCTTCTCTGCATCTAATGAAGCGATTATTGATTGAGTTTGGTTTAGTTCTGATATTGAGATTAAATTAAATAGTCTGTGCATGTTGCTGGATGGGTCTCTTCTTTTAATTGAACCGGTTTGATCAGTGTGGATTAAGGATGGGGTTACTTTTTCAATTCGAATTGCGAGTGTTTTACTGATAATTTCGAGATCTGCGTTAATGAGTGATATTGGATGGTAACTGAAGCTTAGTGTTGGATTTTTGTCAGCCTTCAGTATTACTGATAGGAGAGCGGTGTTCATGTTTGGAGGGATTTTTGAATTTTGCTTGAAGTCTGTTATCAATCTTAGAAAGAGTGGTGCGATTGTATTCCAGAAGTGTTTGTAGAATTCAGCAGGGATCAAGTTCAGGAGCTTTATAATTTAGCATTAGCTCTAGTGCATTTTAGAGTTCACCTGGTGTTACGGGTGCATCTACTTTGTTTGAGACTTCTTGGTTAAGTTGAGGGATGTCTGTACGGTCAAGAAAAGAGTGAATATATGATTGCTGCAGTTCACAGATTGAGTTGTATAGTTTTGAGTAAAATTCCTGGAATGTGCCGTTTATTTCTTTAGGCGCCTACAATGTCTCCCAACTTTCTACCTTGAATGCTAGTATCAAATGGCTAAGGAGTGGCATGGTAATGCAGTAGGTAGCATACGAGGTCAAGGGTTTGAATCAGGCCTGGATCTTTCAGTGAGGGCTTTGCATGCTCTCCCTGCGTTCAAGTGAGTTTTCCCCAGGTACTCCAGTTTCCTCCCGCAATTCAAAAGACATCCTAGGCAAATTCTGGCAATCACCAATATGAAAAAAAAAATCCCTGGATGTTGCAATTAAGCCCCATTTACGGTGCATTATTGGACGATTTAGTAGCCAAGTCGCTTCGGTCTCGAACAGCTCCCTGACAAGGAATCTCAATATCAGTCAAAAAATCTTTCAGCTGGGGAATGGTCATTTTCTCAGAGTTTCAAGAAGGGCTTTCCATGAAGATAATCAGGTAATTGATATAATTTATGTCATAATTTTTGGAATTGCCGTCAAGAATCATAGATGGCAGATGATAAGATCGCTATCGTCCAGTGTTATTGTGTGCATGCAATAAGCCTAAGTGCTAGTGCACAAAGCATGATGCTATGCAAGCTGCTCATCAGAAGTGTGGGAGTCCCAGAAGTGAAAGAAATTTCAGCAAAAAAGCCACAGCCACATATTTTGCCATATTGGCGATAGCGAGAATTGTAGACTCTAATTTATTCATCTTAATTTAGCTAGGGAAACTTTACATTTAGTACATATCTCCCTTTCAAGGGTGTCTTCAGAGAAATGCTTGATAGAACAGTTGCAATTAAGGAGGGATAGAGAGAAACAGCTGTGTAGCCCAACAGCAACTTCATCTCTCCAAATACAAGTCCCAGTGTGGGCTTTAACTAGCAATTCTTCAGTTTTAAGTCAAGCTACCCAATTAGTCACACCGATGGGTGTGAGAGTGTGAGTAAAATGTGTTCACCCTGCGATGGATTGGAAAACTGTCTAGGGTGTGATCCCACCTCTCATTCACTGGCTGCTGAGATAGTCTCCAGTCTCTTAGAATACCTGACCAGAGATAAGGAAAATGGACGAACGGATGAAAACCAATAAGGTGGTCCCACAGATCTACAGAATCAGGGTTGATCAGCTCTGCAACATATTCTTTTTCTTTGAAGGCTTCACAAACCCCTTTTACCTTGAAAAAGTGGGATATTTTATCTATGATTCTGTAACTGCACCACTCTGTCTGGACCCCCAAGAAGCCTCGTTCAAGGGAGGCCAACAGCAGCTGGCAAAGAGTCGTGTCACAACCTTTTAACTGAGGAGCAGACAGCTGCGGACCCCTTGACATTTCCATGGTGGTTCTGCCCAGCTGTTTCAGTAAAACAGTTGTCGGGACATCGATAGAGTGTATAGTATTTTCCTGCAACTGAGGAAGATGTCGGCAACTAAGCACACTCCAGTCTCTCTGCAGCAAGAGGCCAACACGTGCAGACGGAGATGTGGGTGTCGTGGCGATCTCTTGCCCATCCTCAGTCCTGACCAATGGGGCTATGAATGTGAAAGACTGTCTGGAGCGTCATCAAGATCCGTGGTTCCTGATGCTGCTGACTCACCTAGTGCCAAAGGGTACCGTGTCAGCTTAGATTACTCCACTCCATTACATACTTCTCTCCCGCTGCGCTTATGTTTGGAAGCCAGGCTGGAAGGTACACTTAGAATGTTATAACATGGACCATTCTGAAGCTGATGTCACAAGTCACAGCTGGAAATTACTTTGTAAATACAAATGAGTTCTCGAACACTGGCACACAATACTACAGGAGACATAGAATGTAAAACAGAATCCCCTAACAGAAAGACTTTGCAGAGACCAACTGCATGAATCTAATTTCAAACAAATCGACTCTATGAATCCTATTTTCAGCAAACCATCAGAAAACATGAATGAAACCCATACTGGTTTGCCTTCGGGTTTCATACACCGCCTCACACCTTCAATACGTTTACTTCTTTAAAAACAGTGATGAAAGATTTATTGCACCAGTGTGATCCCTGGGTCACTAACTTTATCGATCTTGCATTTGATTAGGGCGTTACTTACTTCCAGCTACTTCTTTAGAGCTGGCCCATAAGTACAGCAATGCAAAGTCAATGAGCACGATAGTACTCGCATATGGGCCTGACTTACTAAGACCCATAGCACATGCAAAATCTTTTTGCCCGTGCAAAACCAATAACATTGCCCATGATTGGCCAGGGTACTTGCCTAGCACTAATCAGTGGCAAGGTTTCTGGTTTTGCACAGGAAAAAAGATTTTGCATGTGCTAAAGGTCTTAATAAATCAGGCCCACAGTGAAAAGATTGATTGAGCATTCTGGCCTTATGTACAAAAAAGTGGACATCAATCAAGAACTCAGATCACACTGTTCCACCAATCCAACCATCTTTTGATTGTGATATAGCTTCAAAGGGTGACTATCTTCAAAGGAACTGCTTTTCACGTCTGACCAAGGTATTTAATCCCGATTACTCCTCAGAGATTCAAGTTACATTTGCCACAACAAAGGTATGTTGTCGCCAAGTTTGGCGTGATATTACATAACACATATTTAAATAGACAGGTTTAAGTAGAAGGACAGATAAACAGCAACAGTTCCTCAAGTAAAAGAAAAAAAGCACCATAATATATAATATAAATCATCCTACAATTAGGCTTCATTAAAGTGAATAATAAAGAAGTAGCAGTGAAATGAAATGGGTCACCATAAATCATTTGTAACAGAAGTATTTACTGTGAAAAGCCCTCATCTCTCCAGCAAACACAGCCTGAATACTCAATACTCTTATCTAAACACAGAATCCTTCACCCATACAAGGCCCCTAGATTGGGCACCGCAGCTCTGCTAGCTCAGGGAGATCCGAGAAGGTCTAGTAATATCACTGTAATGTTGTAATTAGAGCCTGGCATTCTACTACTGCTAATGGCAATGGTCACTGCCTGGTGCTACAGAGTGGTTCAACCCGCAGTCTGGCTACAATGAGAATAGTGCAGCTGTTGGGCCAGAAAGAGCAGCCCTTAAAGGGCATGTAAACCCTGTTTCACAGTCGGATTTTACCTCATGGATCAATTATATGGTCTTCTAAAGTTATGCTGGTGATAAACATTTAATTGATAAAGTGCCACATCCTTTTCAAAGCACTATCAATTACAACAATTTTCCTCTCCTCTTCGAAAATGGCTGCGATGTCATATCTGCCTCCTTTACCTTCAGAAAATCTCATCAATATAACTGAAAATTGAGTACAAAAATTCAAATGGTTTCTCTTGAAAATAAATAGCTCAATGATTTCTTAAAATCAAGTTTTGTGGATGATTATGATCCTGGAAAGCTGATCCAGGGCATGTATTTGGGATATTCAGCGCATTGCAGTGAGTGAACACCGCAATTGAAACATTTTGATAAAGGCTACTACTTTATGTTTAGACCAGAACAAGGACTTGGTTATCGTGAACGGATGTCTTGAAATAATTCTGCATGATAATTTTTAAGAGCTTCGCTAATCATATCGTAATAAATTATTTAATAAATAGACTTGCGTGAATCCCATTGCAGCCTCACTACTTCTAGCTTCTTGAAAGCTCATATTTATGAGCCTGTGGCCCTACATACCCTTCCACCTCACAAAGACCAAAACCTTTGCTTCCACCATTATAATCCAATCCGACGTCACTCCAGTCTTTCAAATCACAATACTAACTCTCGCTCTTAAATCCACTGTTTGCCATACTTGATGTACTGGTCCGTGTCTGTGCATTATGTATGACATAATAGATTACTCAGTATGGCTTCTCGAGTTCCCATGTGTATGGCAGTTCCTGTTCAAAGCTGTGAATAAAATTGATTATCTTTGATTGGGGATTGATTTCAGCAGTAACATTTGGGTATCTGTTTCCTCTGATATGTTCTCCAAGTCAAAGCAGCTGTTGCTCCAGCTAAAAGCAAAATGTGATAAACTGCATTACATTGTAATTGCCCACATATAGTCGATATATCCAGTCTTCGAGAGGCCTGGAATAAGGTGTACTCATTGTATTCCACACCACAGAAGTCAAAGATGATCGGGAGTTAGGGCAGAGGAAATTAATTCTCAATACTTATGTTCTGGATTCAAGGTGAAACATGATTGCAGTTCAATTATGAATGCATAGTGCATAATTAATAGCTATGTTGATGCCTTTCATTCCTGATTTCTGTCCAATGGTAATAAATTTGCATTTGACAAACTTCTAAAGAGGAAAAAATCCCAACAAGGATAAAGTGAGGACCACATTTACTTCATGTTGGTAAAAATAATTTGTATTATGAGTTCACAACCTTATCCATAGAGGGCGAGGCTGGGTGGTGGCTGGAATGGAAGCCACCAACCAGCCTTCAGGTATAGCCACAACATTTCTATTTGATTGCGGTCCGTACTTTGACAAGGCCAATCCAGAGTACAAATACCTTTTCTTTTATGCCATTCCTTGGTAGTTAGGCTGGAATGCTTTGGATATTTGTCTAGCAGCATAACCGATTTCCGGTCCACCCTCAACTCCCTGACTGATGACAAGAGATTCTGGACGACTCTTTGTTGATAGGCCTGAAAATTCTAGTTCCTTTGGATAATAAGAAGTTGTCCAGGACTAGAGGCAAAATAGCAGCCCTAGACCTTCTTATTTACACTACCATGCTTCACTGTTGGGAGGAGGTTCTTCAGTGTTGGCTTTTCTCCAAACACGGCCGCTTTGATTGTGACCAAATAATTCTATTTTGGACTCATCTTTCAAGAAAACTGACTTCCAGAGTGCCTCTGGTTTGTCCAAGTACTCTCTAGCAAAGTTGAAACATGCAGCTTTCATCTGTCTTGCGAACGTGGGCTTCCTTTTAGCAACTCTCCCAAGAAGGTCATGTCAATTCAATTTTCTTCTGATTGTACAAGTACGTAGATGTATCTGCTTTTATCCCAGATGCTGCCAGAGAGGTCTGTAACTCTCTAAAGGCAATGTGCGGGCTGGCCTTTATCTGCCTTATTATTTTTCTGGTGCTTGTTGATGATAGTACTGATGGGCATCCGCTTCTAGGCAGAGTTACAGTCCTGGTGAATGCCCTCCATTTGTAAATTATTTGTCTAATAGTGGATGGATGGAGCTGAAATCGCTTGGAGATAGTCTTACAGCTGTCTCCACACTGATGGGCTGTCACTACCTTCTTCCTGATGTCCCTGGTTATCTCCTTTGCTCTCAGCATTGTTGATCGTATGGGTACACCGAGGTATTACAGTGGTTTAGTTTGTTTGCTCTCTTTTAATCCGTGTTGCCCAATTCCATTCCTAACACCTTTATGCAGAAGCCAAATCAGGCTATTTATGGGTTACCCTATTTAAAGCTTTATAATTCAAGATTTCGGCTTCACAGAGAGGGGGAAATGGCTTAAATGAAACAAGGCACTTGCAGCATTTCGATTCACATTGAATTTCAGTTCCTTTTCATAATTTGTCTCCAGAACCATATTTAATGTCAAGGTCATTGGTCATTTTTTGTAGGTCAAAGGTTGGTCACGCGCACCTGTAAGGCACGGCAAGGGTGTATACAGCTTCAAGCGCAATCTATTCGGCACCCGTTAAGCATTTTAGTCTGACCCAAAGTAAATGTATTAAACGCACTTATATACATATAATTACAAACAGATGCGACATCAGTCACGATAAAATTAGTGATGAGTGGCATAAAAGAGAGTTGTATTTCAATCAGCTCTTCTCTGCACTGAAGACATCTTTTCAGTTTTTAACACGGTGACAGTCAATATCATTGGTAAATTGTGACTCTGGAAGCTTGTTTGTTGTTTGTGAGATAAGATGTTAAACAGGACTGCTCATTGCTCATAAACAGTGATTACGATGAAGCTGCCCCTAATGTCTAAGTTACGTGTCGATAGCAGAAACGTGACATCGCTGCTGCGGAGTGCCATTACAGCAAAGGCTTGCCACAGAATGAATGTCATATGACAATTGAAGCAGCACACAATGTGGAAATTGTCCATTTTGATGACTGATGGTCTAACTCCTGCGTAAATGTCCGTGGAAAGTCTTGTATCTATGTCTCTACTACCAATTGGTTCAGCTAACGCACCTATAGACTCAAGGGGTTGATCAGGAAAATCAGGTGTGTGCTGAACAGCTGGAACTAAAGCCTCTACCCACATTGGCCCTCCCTACATAAGGTTGGATACTGTAGTTTAAATAATACAAGGCCGAAAAAATGAAAACCCTTGGTAAAGATCATCAAAGAACCGATGAAAAATCTCACAAAAAATTTATATAACGCGATACATTTTCTCAAAAATGACAAACAGAGGAAAATACGGTCTCACACATGAATGCAACAGCTCATCTAAAAAAAATTGGTTTGACAAGCTCCTTTTTCCTTGAAGGAGGATTACACTTTTCACTTTAAATGTCGCAATAAAATTGAGAACTTACTCCTCCAGATATGACCTTCTTAATCACAAGAAAGCTTGAATACTCAGACCAAAATGGTCTTAAATTTTTTTGAATCCAGTTTTTTTCCAATTTAGCATCAATAAATTACTTTATGGAGGTGTTTGTTTTTTAATTAAAGGAGGTATTGATTCTTCTTGGCACTCCCAATCTTGCCTGATCTTATAACAGTAACAAACCTAGTTTACAGCACAGTGCATCTGGCTTGATGAAATTCACATCTGTTTAGGCTTCGGCCAGGGGTGAATAGTCAATGGCGCTAAAATTAAAAGTGCAGCCACGTGTTTGTTCTGCACGCGAATTCGAGCAGCTGATTTTAAGTATTAGTTCCTCCTGTCTGAGGAATTATGTTAATGGCACTTCAGGAGCACAGTGGGGTTAAGAGCCTCACTCAAGGGCCCCATGCTGACCTTAATGTGGCTACTCAGGGGCCTGAATTACCACCAGGTTACAGAATCCCAGTCTGGATACAACTACTCAAGCATAATTGTTTTCCGAGAATTTTATCCCATAATTCTCCCCCCTTCCCTTTTTTCACCCCTCTTTACATTGGGCTAATGCCCAGCGCTCTACCACCTGTCTGTTCCCATGTTGTCAGGACAATATCCCTGCCTCTGCTCTATATCATGAGGTGAATGCAGACTCATCCTTCAGGATGGAATGATGTGAGCTTACCCCATAATTCTTATCAGCACGGTAGCATTTTGACTGACATCATCGGACGAGCATTTCAACAATCCCCCACTCCCCCACCCGCCCCCACCCCCTAAAAAAATATGCAGCAGGGAAGGTTGCATGACTGCCAGGACTGTCACCACCCTCGTCAAGTTCCGGAGCTCATCATAACATTATTGTGCATGTTTCTACGACAATAGTGGACTGCACGAAGAACTGGATCGGGTGCAGGAGGTACCATATGTCCATGCCCATACAAAGCCTGAACTTGGTTTTCACTGAAAACTAAATAGAAAAAAATCACCTTAACAGGATCATAAGAGTAGCTAGATGTGAATCGCAGGGTGCCATAAAACATCACTGAACAAAACGGACAGGTAAATTGCTTTGTTTATTTCAATGTTAATCTTTGTAGGCAGGCAACCTTTCAATGACCTGTGATTAAGCTGAAAATCCACCTTGAGTCCATGCAGTTAATACAGCTAATACCATCCGTGAGCTTGAGTGTCACTCAAAGGTAGCCGACAACGTAGTTACTGTGTTGTTATCTATGCAATACTCAGTGCTGAAAGGGGTCCTTGAAACGAAATCAAAAGGAATCTCACAACCATGATAGTAAAAACACAGTCTAGCCTTCAGTCTGGTTTTGTCATCCAAAAACAACTTTTTGCATTTTACATAATTACACTGAAATCTGAGCACAGACATAGTGCAGAAGAAAAGAGATGGTTCTTTCATAATAAAGGCCTGTCTGCAAACCAGGAATTTGGCGGGAAAATGCGTGGGGGAAAAAAACATGACTTCCGTGTGAGGTTATTGTCAAAAAATTTTTGGTTTTTTTTTTCTGTCACCAGCTCAAAATCTAAGAGTAACCATCCTATCAACCTCTCAAGTTCTGACATCATAGATGTGTAATCAGGATATTCTTGAATGAAGAACATTCTTCCATAATTCTGATGTAACGTTCACTGCTGGTGAATTAAGAGTGAATGAGTACTGTAACTTCGACTATAAAATACAAGAAAAAGAAATAGTCATGATTTACAGTCTTAACAAGATTTCCCCAAGGACAAAATCCTAAGGAGTGTGGCCAAGTCATTAGAGGCTTTATTAACATAGCTAATTATACTCCCTAAAATGGAAATAAAATGCAGGCTTTAAGGCATTAATTTGACTTGCAAAGCAATGGTTATAATAGGAAACATCCAGAAAGTGGGATATAAATGTCAGACCAGCGCATATCTGGCAACCTAATTCTTGGGATCTTTGCAAAATGCACACAAAGGCACGCAGAAGTCAGGTCCTTCAATGGGTTTGGTGATAATTTTTTAAAAAAAACATACTTTCTACTACTACTTTCTTGCCAGATTACATAAATATAAGTACCTGAGAATCAACACACCCTACACATGGGATTCTCGTTCATAGTCAAAGACGGTGAAGCCTAACTAACTAAAGAAATTTCAGCACAATCATCTCTCTCTGGTGCAAAACCAGCGGTTCTGTCAGTCAGCAGGCCTCCTCTGAAAATGGCTGACCCTGCTTGTCTAACCAGACAACTCACTCAGTTAATCCACTCCTCAAACTTGCAGCACTCTACTGAAATAACACTGGTGTGCTGAAGTCTGTCCCAAGCAACCCCTGAGAACCTGATCATGAGTTCCACCTTCATGTGAACGCCATTAGGCAACTGCTGAGACATTTGGAACAGTCGGTTTGGAATTTGCATGAGATTGAATTTGTAAGTCAGGTGAGCTCGTTCCTTCCGTCTCCACGGGCCTTTTCTGACTTAGTAACATGTTTCTTGATGCCTGTTGCCATGGCGGCGAAAGTTGCTATGCGTTTTTGAGAGAGGATGCAAAAGCAATTGAAGTTTGGCGCCTTGTTCAAACGCCGCAGATAGATACATCGAGGGAATCAAGCCAGCGAGGGTCTAGTCAGAAGCCAGACCAAAATCACGTACAGTCATCGAGTAATGTCAGATTGTCCGCACCCAAGGAACAAGCAACAGCTACCGCACATGTGCAGAAGCAAGCAACAAAATGTTAAATAGGCTCCTGTTCCGGTAGCTTTCTTCCGAACAGATTTCAACAGTATCTGACTACGGCCAACTTAACTAAGTACAAATACACTTGTTCCCTATGGCAGGGTAATCGCAAATGCCCATGGCAGGGATTTACAAGAGGAGTTCCGATTAATAACTGCGACTGAACGTTTCCTCCATGGCTATTCTCAGTATAATCCATACATACATGCAAGTGAGGCGAATTTTCAGTCTGTCTTTCTTAAATACTAAAATTTGCTAACTCCTAAATGCGACAGCGCAACAGATGGGCGTGGCGCGGCTGAGAAAAATCATTTTTCTATTTAACTGTACCGAGTTCGCACGCCTGAGACGCATCTTGAGTTATTTTGGAATTTATGCATTTATTTTAAGCTAGGTAACCCAATGATGCGCTTGTGACAGAGGGAAGTTGACACTCGAGCCGTGAAGGCTGGGCAACAGTTGGGACGAGAGAATTCCAAAAACTCGGTTCCTGTGTCTCGTCATGCTGTCATTTGGAAATCATGCTCCACTGTACATGGAAACCTTTAGAATTCAAATTTCTGGTTGGTTTTACATGTATCCCATATTTTGAGTCAGGTATGTCACTATAAGTAAACTACACTAAAATTTTTCTCCATAACCATAGGCCTATATTAAGTCGCGTGACATAATACTGCGCCAATAGTAAACGTATGAACTGAGGATATGTAATCAGCTTTTCTGCTATAAATAAGCGGTCCATAGAATTAACTTTGAGAGTCTTGAAAGTGCGGGTTTCCCTCTGAATCATACAGTAGAGAGGCACATTTAGTTTTGGAGGCAATGATTAAAATATTTGGAAAAACGACTTAGAAAACTGAATAACGGAGGTAAGTTTTAACATATATTCCACATTTCAGCTTTATTTTAGTGTAACCATTTGCAAAAATTAAAACACAGGCCCGCGCGCACACCCACGCACACGCGCATACACGCACGCACGCACACACACCCACACGCACAAATAAACACACACACACACACACACACACACACACACACACACACCGTTCCTGCGCGTTTAAACTAATAAGTCAACACACAGTATAAAGTTTCTAAAATTGAACGAGATTTGTTTCCACGCAAAAACACCGCATGCAGAAACCATGGCAAAGTTTTCCAGCCGAGTACATGCGCGTGTGCAATTCGCTTTTTCTACTGATAACCGTGCGCTCGGCATAAAAACTGTAATTTAAAAAAAAAAAAACAATCCAATATGATGTGCACTACCTCTCCCAGCCTTTCAGTCATGAACAGCAGCTAGCCAACATTTGTTAGATATGCAGAGACCTGTTCCATCGTGAAAGGGTTACGCGCAATACAGGGAAACCTGCTGACGACCAGTTCGCACTTTCTCATCCTTCTTAATCATAGTTGCCACATCCTTTCACATTTAACGCGTCTGTAAGAGAGAAGACGAGACGTAGACAGGTCCACTCACCGCTCGTGCTCATGATGCCGAAAACTGTGGAAAACGAGGGGCATGGGATATCCAAAACGCTCTTTTGTCCAAAAATTATATATTCCCCAATCCACTTCTTAGGAGCAGATGCAAATGGAATACCTTCGCTCGACGTCGGCAAGACAGGGTTTGTAGTCGAAGGACCAATCAATCCATTGTTGTATTTTAGTGCCTTAGCGTTGAATGTCGTTTATCCAAAGTGCTACCACGCAAAAGGGAGAATGTCGTCCACTGGTTTGGTTAAATAACCGAAGTGTTAATGTATCGATAGGATATTCCCAGCGCCGTGGAGTCGATTACAGTTACGTTTGTGTTGTTACACTGCCGAGCGGGAGGATTTGACTAAATCCGGATTGTGATGGAAGCGCAATGTTGCCGGGTCACATTCCATCTGCACGCTGCCGTTTCAGTGAAGAAAACACCGCGGAATCCACGCTGTTCAGAGTGTTGACAGATACTGCACGCCCATCTCGCTGACATGAGAGAGCACGATCGAGCCCATCATAAGTGGAGGGGGTACATCACTGAGGCTGCTGTGGCTGGCATGCGAGCGCCCAATAGCGTCCGCGCTCACTCAGCTCCCATTTGCTAAGGTCACTCCTAACAAATACTGGTGTAGTTCAGCGGTCGGAATGTCACATCCCCGGCTGAACGGAGGTGCTTTATTCAGCAAGGGCAGTTTGCGATCATCTTGCTCAAATTTAATGCATGGAATAGAAATGTAGTCGCCAGTTTGAAATGGTAAATAAAAATCAATGAATGTTGCATGGTATTGCTACTGGTTTAATTAGAACTGTATGCATTTTTTTTATACTTTCAAACTTATTAAAGTCAACGGCAAGTTTGCGCAAACAGATGAAAGGGCACGATGCTTGCATTCTCCATTACAGATTGAGAATACTGATCTGAGCTGTGGTAACCAAGGTGTTATGCTGGACCTTAGGAGTCTAAGGCAGAGGCAAAGATGCTTGCTAAAAAACGCAATACTCCAGCGTTGTGGGCAAAATTTCGCAAACTAAGGAATAAATTAAAAAATGTATGTACTTTCAAGTACAATCAGTATTTGGACGTTCTCAGTGATTCTCTTGCCACGACACCAAAGCGTTTCTGGGGATTCTTCAAGAGTAAAACAAAGACAAACTGTGTCCCCAGTTTTGTTGCTTATGGAGAGAAACCTGCCTCCAATCCTAGCACAAAGGCGAGTCTGTTCAACGAGTATTTTCAATCCCTATTTACCCCTCAGCCTTTAGAACGAACATACCCGGATATAACAGTCTTCAAACATGTTCATTTGGGTGATTTAAGGATTACTGCCCATGAAGTTGAATCAGTTTTGATTAACCTTGATACAAATAAAGCATATGGGCCTGACGGGTTACCAGCTCGGATTTTAAAAGAATGTGCTCGTGAATTGGCTCCATCACTTTGTAGTCTTTTTAACAAATCTCTTCAAGCTGGAGAATTACCACTTGATTGGCTAAGAGCAAATGTTATTCCAGTCCATAAAAAATCTGACAAAGAAAATGTGAGTAATTATCGACCGGTATCGTTAATGTGCATTTGTAGCAAGGTGCTGGAAAGGTGCATACTTGATTTTGTCTACCCTCATGTAGTGCCTGTTCTACATCACCTGCAACATGGTTTTGTTAAGGGTAGGTCCACAACAACTCAGTTAATCCAGGTATTTCATGATGTTGGCAAATGCTTAGATCAGTCCGGACAAATTGATATTTTATATCTAGACTTTTCATCTGCTTTCGACTCCGTCCCCCATGACTTACTTTTATATAAACTCCAGACATACGGATTTCATGGAAATCTTTTAAAGTGGTTTACGTCGTACTTATCCAATCGTAAACAAAGAGTTGCTGTCGATGGTGCCCTATCATCCTGGTCTCCCGTTAAATCAGGGGTTCCACAAGGATCAATTTTGGGCCCTTTGATGTTTCTGCTGTATATTAGTGACATGCCTGACTGTGTAAGTCCTGAGACTAGGGTTGCCTTGTTTGCAGATGATTCTAAATGCATAAGAGAGATCAGAAACACGCAAGACTGTTCACACCTGCAGTGCGACCTAGAAAACATCTTGGATTGGAGTCGTAAATGGGATATGAGATTTAACGCTGGTAAATGTAAACTATTGAGCGTTACAAGGAAGCGAATTCCCATTCTTCACCATTACACAATGAATGGTAATCTAATTGAAAAAGTCAACTGCATGCGTGATCTTGGGATTGTGGTGTCATCAAATTTATCATGGGATGCACATGCTAATGTCTTGGTCAGTAAAGCAAATCGCATGCTTGGATTAATTCAAAGAACTTGTGGTCATACGTGTTCAGTTCAAACAAAACGAAAACTGTATATTTCGCTTATAAGACCACTTTTAGAATACGCCACCCAATCTTGGGCCGTATCATCAAAAAAATCTCTCCTTCATATTGAAGGTGTGCAAAGGAGAGCCACTAAGTACATTCTTGGTTATAATGATTGTGTTGATAGCAATTATAAAGCCCGACTAATGAAGCTTGATCTTTTACCGCTGGGCTACAGACGTGACATATTTGATTGTGTATTCTTGTGCAAATGCTTGAAGGGGGAATATGACATTAACTGCAACCATTTTGTTTCATTTCAAAATGAGGATACATTTTTAATGAAAATTCCAAAATTTAGGACTGAAACTTTTCGCCATTCATATTTTAACAGATTATTTTATTTGTGGAATGCCAGTCACCTCTATCAAATTTCTGATACTACAGCTGCTTTTAAATCGAAGCTATTTCATTTTTATACAGAAAAGTTCAACAACTATTTTTCTTCTGATGATTCATGTACATGGGTTGGCAAATGTCATTGTTCACGTTGTCGTCTGTCCCTCTGATGTTACTTACACTTGCTGATAAACTGTCTTATTTTATTATGTATATATGATTTTTTTTTTTTTTTTTTCTTCCTTCTCATTGTTCAATTGTCTGTACATGTTGTGGGATGATTGCCTCACAATAGGTGCCTTGCCACCTGTGCGATCATTTCCTGACTTCTGTCAAAGCTTAATAAATAAATAAATAAATAAATAAAAAATAAAAATAAAAGAGCTGGAGGTACTCTGAAGGTATCTACGTCATTGCGTAGGATATGAGAACTGAGCTGGACAAATGCTTTGACGCTGCAGAAGCCTCCAAGTTCTGCATCAGAGGAGCCAAAGGAGCCAAGTCCCTGTGGCACAATGCAGGGTCACGGGTCTTGCTCAAGGACCTAATAGTTGCACTGATCTTATTGTAGTTACACTGTTGGAATCAAACCACCAGCCCTCTGAGTTCCTGTCAATCATCCTTTTTATAAGGCTACCCCATCACTCAGGGGACATATCAGTGTTGACTATCATTCTATTCCTTTAATCTGACACAAAATCCCTTTTTATCTCCTGTCTCATGGAAAATATAAGCAGGTCCTGCTGTTGGACTGATGAATGAAAACTGAAGACCTGCATGCAAGAAGTTCTTAAGTCACAAAATGTCTGTTTGATAATGTCAGATATTTATGTTCAAAGTTTCAAAACATGCTGCACATTTTTTCAAGGTAGCTTATGATGAACTTGTGCACTTGTTCTAGGGGCTAAACATGGTTAGTCACCATTTTTTTTGTGTGGAATGATTCTCCTTTATTACCAAGAAATCGAGAAAATAGTTTTGGACTTTGGTACTTTTTGTGACAAAATGGTTGGACTCAGGTACTTTTTGTGGAAAAATCACAGACTTGGGTACTTTTAACACCAAAAACCCTTAATTGCTTTGTTTTCAATAAAACCGTTATTTTAGCTGAGCTTCCTTGCTTTGTGCCTTTATGGTAGGCAGAACTGCTTGTTTAACACTAATATAACTTGATAAAATCCAAAGTCAACTTGACAAATCAGAAATGAACATTCGAAATGCATAAAAACCTAACTTTGGAGAACCAATCATCTTTCAAACGACACTTCCCTTCTACTTGAACGAGTGCTTCAAAATCCTAACTTATGTAATGGCAAAATCTACTTCTGTGAGTATGGACATTCCCTCGGTAACCATGGTAACCCCTCAATTCCAGCATTTTGACTGGCCGGAATTGTCATGGACTTCGGAACTTATTGCACAAATTTTACGGACTTGAGTACTGCTTGCAGAAAATTTTAGTGGATTCCAAAAAAAAGTATAACAATAAACAGGAGCTAAGTACTTCTTTTTTCCTAATTTTGGTACCAAATGATTCTTTTGTCAGTACAGATTCCAGAATTGGTTCCGGCTCGATTAAAAAAAAAAAAAAAATGTAATTTGGGTACATGTAACTCTTCAATTTCTCTCCCCTTTGGGCGATGTTAGTCACGGAAATAACATGAACAACAACTCAATGATAAAAGCAGCAGCAACAGCTGCAACAGCAACAAGAACCACATTAATAATAATGATAAAAATAATAATACATTACATTACAATTTTACTCACCTTAATTCCCAGTTAAGGAAACTGCATTATGCGTCATTTTGAACACTCTGTGTTTAAGACAACACTCCTTGAAGAAAAAAAAGATCAAAGTAGCACAAAAGTAAGAACACAAAAATTGTATTCAACATGACCACATCATGTCTGAGTGAGTGCAACACAGAGACAACTCTGTTTCTGGCCCGTAGGGGGGTTGAGGATTTTTGCAAGCACAAACTGGGAACCTTGATAAAGCACAGAAGAATTGTCAGGTGTGGCTTAGCACCAGTGTAATTTGGAGAAGTCACTCTGATGATTATTGTGAGTTTAAGAGGAGTAAGAGTCATTGATGTTATGCAATGATGATTTATTTTTGTTTTCTTTTTTCTGCATACTAATCATAGTTTACCTGGGCGTCATGGGTGTAACCAGGATTTGAAAACATTGTGGTTAGAAGAATCGGGATGGGGTGGGGTGAGATAGGCTGGGCTGATGGGCTCAGGGTGGGGGGGGAGGGAACTGAATTTCAGGGTGGCACTACTATCCCATCATAAAATGAGTTAAACTCTCTAAGTCCAATTTTCTCCTCCATTGCAGGACCAAACAAACTGAAAATGCACATGGGTATTGGCAGAGGCAAGGACTGACGCAGCCCATTTTTCAATTTTTGCCAATTTATGCCATTTATGATCAAATTTTAAACTTTTATTAACGTTCGTGACAATTCTGTGCAGAGTATTGCATCATTGTGGCAGGTGCATCCCCAGGTGTGGACTAGTGCATATGCAATATTTGGAGCCATTTATACATTACCATGTTAAATGAATTGTTAGTTGTGCTCTCACTAAAGAAGGGGAATCCAGGCTTTAGAAGTGTGCATGGAGAACACGCAGAGGCTTGACCCCAGTGTCCTCAGTGGCAGACACGGTTCTTCCTGGTTTATCCTCTTTTCATCCTGATTTGTCCTTAACACTCACTGGTCTGTGGGATAGCAGCCAGTGGTCTGTGGGAGGACAGTCATTGGTCTGTGGGAGGGCAATCACTAGTCTGTGGGAGGACAGTCACTGGTCTGTGGGAGGACAATCACTGGTCTGTATGAGGACAATCACTGGTCTGTAGGAGGACAGTCTGTGGGAGGAGGGAAGAGCCAGTGTTTGATTGGCTACTAGATAGTTTCCACAATAAATGTCATACAATTATGAAAACTAATGGCTTAACTTGCTTTTGAACTTCTTGTTAAAAACTGTCGGTTCCGATTCAGACATGGGCAAATGGCAAGTTATTGTGTCCACGACTTGCCACGATAGGAAGAGTTTGGGCAACAGTCAGGGAGAGGAAGTTGTATAACTGTTGGTCTTCAGCTGGTTTATGAATATTTTTGCCCTTGGTATTTTATTCACTCTAAATTGGAATGGCCATTTTGTCACTTTTTATTACTGATGGGTAAGATCAAAACATGCACCTCACTGCTAGTAAGACACAGGCAGCTGCTATGGGTTGCACCTGGCACTCCTGCCTGCATTTCCACGGTAGCATCGGTAAAGCTTTGCGCCACGTGGCAGAGCGTGACTGTGCAATCCACACCTGCTGCTGCATGCAAAAATGTGCGAATGACAGACACCAGGCTGCTCAAGCTACTGCTGACTGTGTATCAGCTGTGCTGGCCCTGTCCACTGCTTATGACATCATCATTCCACGCTGTGACCTCAGTTCTCATTAGAACTGCTGATCAGACAGCAATTTTCTCCTTTGTATGAGAACTGACAGAGAAAAAGTTGAAGTAATCTACAAGTATTTTTTTCTTCCTGACGAGTGTCCTGGATGCAGAAAATAGAAATGTTAGAATGAATTTATTTATTTCTTTACTTATTTATTTATCCATCTGTCAGGAGTATGAATATTTTGGGACACAAGAAAAATTACTGCGATTGCAGGACCTGAATTATTGTGCTAATCAAAAGCTTTTTCTGGTTCTCTGTCCTTGCTGCAAGTTTATGCAATGATCTATCTGTCTGTCTGTCGGTATGTTAATTTTTTTAATAAAGCTTTTGAACGATAAGCCTTGATTTATTGTTTTTGGTGGCGATATAAGATTCTTATGTAAGACAATTAAAAATTGAACTGGAATGAAACTATTGAACCGTTGATATTGCACTAGTGACATCCAGTGGCAATAGCATTGAATTGCAAGCACAGCTCCATTGATGTCTCTTGAGCCTGAGGCTGGCAGAATGTACTAGTTATGACACCAGAGGGCACTAGAATATCATCCATTATAACATCAGAATCCATTCTAGAGCCCCTTCAGTAAATGGTGAAAGGGGTCCACCTCACTCTTGGTCAATGGGTAAGATCCACTCTTGTTATTGAGTCCACAGTTTTGGTTCATTGTGCGCAATGTTAATAGATTCAAGGAAACGTTACTGCCTGTGGATGCAATCTGACAACTTCTCTTTGCCACTTTCAGTCTGATAAAATACCTAGGGAGGGAATGAAGGAAATTAAAATATGATGAGACATGCAGCAAGGCTAAGTCAAAACCTACTATACTGCTGGACTGTTTATTGTCCTCGTTCAAAAACTGTGGGTTGTTATGTATGATCAATTTTTGTACAGCATTTTATTTCATTTGTAAATGAAGATTTGTTACATGCTGTTTTGCTGCCTTGCTGGTCAGCTATATTTATTTTGTTCATTGGCACCATCTGGTGGCGTGTTTGTAAAATCATTAAGAAAAGTCTAGTAATTTCTAGAAGCTTCTGGCACTTTCCTGCTTGGAGGGGGCGGGATTTCCCTAGAATCCTGTGGATCTTTCTGGAAGGTTGCTAGACTATAAAAAGGCTGTGATATTAAGCACAGGAGAGACAGACAACAAAGAGAGAGACAGCAGAAGAGAGCAGACCAGAGTTTTGTTTTGGCAACAGTTAAATAGTGGCAGAGTGTTATTAGAGAATTTAAATAGTGGATATATTTTTTTATACAACTTTTTTTTGTGACGAATAAATTTGTTTTAGTTGTACTTGCCAGTTTTTTGTTGTGATTTTTCCAAGTCATAACAAATTGGAGGTTCTACCGAGATTGGATTCACCGAAGATTATTATTTTAAATCTTTTGAATAGTTTAAAAACCAGCAATCATGACTTTTGATGTGGAAAGTTTTTTAAAAACTCCAACCCAGGAATTAATTTTGTTGGCAAAGAAGAAGGACTTGCTACAAATAGCCTCAACCCTTGGATTATCTGATGTGAAGTCATCAATGAAGAAACAAGAAATATTCAACATTTTGGTGCAACATTTCATCGATGAAGATATCTTTGGGGAAGAAGCAGCAGAATTAATTAAAGCTGTGGAAGTGCCTGCAACGGAGCTGCAAAGGCTTGAATTCCAGCTACGCCAAAAACAACTAGAGCTGGAAGAAAGAAGGTTGGAGAGAGAACTCGAAATAGAAGAAAAAAGGATGCAGTTTGAATTGGAAATGAAGAAAATAGAAGCAGGTACTGTTCCAAAATCATTTGGACTTTCTGATCATTTTGATGTGGTTAAGCATATCAGACTTGTTCCTCCTTTCTTAGAAAATGATGTTGACCAATACTTTACCCATTTTGAAAAAATTGCTGAAAATTTGAAATGGCCAAAAGAGCATTGGACAATGATGTTACAAAGTGTTCTTACTGGTAAAGCTAGAAAAATCTATAACCAGTTATCTGTCCAACAGTGTGCTGATTATGATTTTGTCAAATCTGCCACTCTGAAGGGTTATGAATTAGTCCCTGAGGCTTACAGGCAAAAATTTAGGAATTCGTGCAAGGAAGCCAGTCAAACTCATGTTGAATTTGGCAGGTTAAAGGAACAGTTGTTTGATCAGTGGTGTAATTCCATGAATGTTGAAAAAGATTTTGATAGAATGAGGCAACTTATTCTGGTTGAGGAATTCAAAAGGTGTGTCCAGCCTGATATTAAGACTTTCCTTGAAGAAAAACAAGCCATTACTTTGCAAGATGTTTCTACGCTAGCTGATAGTTATGCATTGACTCACAAGACTTCTTTTGTCCAAAAATCTACTTTTTCTAAATTTCAAAGCAAGTTTCAGTCTAAGACTACTTCTAATAACACTTCTAATGATTCTAAGGCCACTTCTGAAAGGAAACCTTCCAGTGAGAAGCAATCCTCTGATTCTTTACCCTCTGTGTCTTGCCATTACTGCAAAAAGCAAGGTCACCTTATTTCTGAGTGTTATGCTCTCAAGAAAAAACAACAACGAGAAGAAACCAAGCCAACTGCTTTGACAAAGAGAGAATCTCTTGTATCAATGGTCAGTTCACCTGATCTTCTACCTTCTGTGTCTGATCCGGTTATGGAGGGTTTTGAGCCATTCATCACTGATGGTTCTGTCTCACTTTCACATGATTTTTCCTCATCTGCTCCTGTTCGAATTCTAAGGGATACTGGGTCTTCCCAATCTCTTATTCTTGCAGATATTCTGCCTTTCTCGGACAAATCGTCTACTCAGGCTAATGTCCTTATTCAAGGAGTAGAATGTGGTTTTACAAGTGTACCTCTCCATAATGTTCATCTCAAATCAGACTTAGTCTCTGGGCCTGTTACTGTTGGTGTTAGGTCTTCTCTTCCTTTCAAAGGCATTCATTTGCTTCTTGGTAATGATCTTGCTGGGGATAAGGTTGTGCCCTACCCTATTGTAACTGACACTCCTTTGATTCATCAAGAATCTGACTCTATAGAGGAGGAAATTCCAGACCTCTATCCTTCATGTGCAGTTACTCGTTCTATGGCCAAAAAGGCTATTCAAGATGATGCTGATCTGGACTTTAACCTGGCTGACACCTTCATTGGGCAGTCTTTTCATCAGGAACCTTCCAGTCCTGAGATGTCTGGGAAATCTTCAGACTTGTCCTTGTCAGGTCATTCTAATGACATTTTGTCTCGTAAACAACTTATTCATGAGCAACAACAAGCTCGTGATCTAGCGCATCTTCTACCACAGGCTGCAAGTGAACAAGAGGCTACTCAAGTTCCTGTCTGTTTTTACTACAAAAATGGTGTGCTTATGAGAAAGTGGCGTCCACCCGATGTTCCTGCAGATGAAGAGTGGATGATCACCCATCAAATTGTTCTTCCAAAGCCGTACCGTCAAGAAACTCTTAGTCTGGCCCATGACAATCCTATGTCAGGTCATTTGGGTATCAAGAAGACCCTTCAACGTGTCAGAAACCACTTCTTCTGGCCTTCCATGAGGTCTGATGTACAGGAGTACTGCAAATCCTGTCATACTTGTCAAATGGTAGGGAAGCCGAACCAAAATATTCCAAAGGCTCGACTTAAGCCCATTCCCGCTTTTGAAGAACCTTTCAGTCGGATCATCATTGACTGTGTTGGACCATTGCCGAAGACTAGGTCTGGTTGTGAGTACTTACTGACTATCATGTGTGCTTCCACCCGGTTTCCTGAGGCAATTCCACTTCGTAATATCAAGGCGAAGACTATCATCAAGGCTCTTACCAAGTTTTTCTGCTTTGTTGGTCTTCCTAAGTCTATTCAGTCTGATCAAGGATCAAATTTCATGTCTGGCATATTTCAACAAGTTATGCATGAGCTTGGTATTAAACAATACAGGTCATCAGCTTACCATCCTGAGAGTCAAGGTGCTTTGGAGAGGTTCCATCAAACCCTGAAGAACATGATAAGGACCTACTGCCTTGACACAGAGAAAGATTGGGATGAAGGTGTCCATCTTCTTCTGTTTGCTGCCCGTGAAGCTGTTCAGGAGTCTCTTGGGTTCAGTCCTTTTGAGCTCGTTTTTGGGCATACAGTCCGTGGACCTCTGAAGCTACTGAAGGAAAAGTTGCTCGCTGAAGATGATGTCCCAATGAACTTGCTTCGGTATGTCTCTGACTTCCGTAATCGTCTCTCTAAAGCCTGTGACTTTGCTAAGTCTAATCTCAAAGAAGCTCAGGGCAAAATGAAAGCCAGATATGACCTTCATTCAAAAGATAGAAGTTTTAAAACTGGTGACAAAGTTCTTGCACTTTTGCCAATTCCTGGAAACCCTCTAAGGGCCCGATATTTCGGCCCTTACACTGTCCTCAAAAAGGTCAGTGATCTAAATTACATAATTTCAACTCCTGGAAGGAGGAAACAAAAACAAATGTGTCACATCAACATGCTGAAAGAATACATTGATAGAGACACACAGCAAAAGCCAGTCAATGTGGTAAATACAGTTGAACTGGAAAATTCCGAAGATTGTGACTGCCCCTTAGAAAATGAACCTGGTCCAGTCAAACTTGAAAATTCAGACATTCTTGAAAATATTGACAGCAAGTTGTCCCACCTGGACCCTTTTCAACAACAGCAGCTAAAGCAGCTCATATTTGAATATAGTCACATTTTCCCTGACGTTCCATCAAGGACTGATTTGGTTTACCATGATGTCATCCTACAAGACTATGCCAAGCCTGTAAAACAGCATCCCTACAGAATGAATCCAGAGAAGCAGGAATACCTTAAACAAGAAGTCAAATATCTGCTTGAAAATGACTTTGTTGA
Organism: Gymnothorax reevesii; assembly: GCA_029721435.1. Classification (NCBI taxonomy): domain Eukaryota; kingdom Metazoa; phylum Chordata; class Actinopteri; order Anguilliformes; family Muraenidae; genus Gymnothorax; species Gymnothorax reevesii. Next base: position 16,867,609 of record CM056578.1, on the reverse strand, counting down.
ACCAAGTTACAGTGACTGGAGTTCTCCATGCATCCTAGTTCCCAAACCCAATGGAACATATAGAATGGTGACAGACTACAGAAAAGCGAATGCTTTATCAAAAACGGACTCATATCCTATTCCCAGGATTGATGACTGCATTGACAAAGTTGGACAGTCAAAGTATGTCACAAAATTTGATCCCCTCAAGGGCTTCTGGCAGATCCCTCTAACTGATCGAGCAAAGGAGATCTCTGCCTTCGTCACGCCAGATGGATTATACCAATACAAGGTCATGCCATTTGGAATGAAAAATTCTCCAGCCACCTTCCAACGTCTGGTAAACAGAGTGATTGCTGGACTGCCAGGATGTGAGGCCTATATCGATGATATTATCATCACCAGTGACAGCTTCCAAGAGCACCTCACCTACATCAGAAACTTCTTTCAGAGAGTGAGTGATGCCAAGCTGACTATCAACCTTGTTAAAAGTGACTTTTGTAAAGCTTCAGTTGTTTACTTAGGTCATGTTGTAGGACAGGGTCAAATCAAACCAGTTGATGCAAAAGTCAAAGTTATCACTGAATTTCCTGAGCCAACAACTAAAAGACAGCTCATGAGATTTCTAGGGATGGCTGGCTACTACAGAAAATTCTGTAAAAATTTCTCTATCATCTCTGAACCTTTGACAAATTTACTGAAGAAAAATGCAAAATTTGTTTGGGATGAAAAATGTCAAAATTCATTTGACCAGCTGAAAGCGATTCTCAAAAATGCACCAGTTCTCTTATCTCCCAATTTCAAAAAGGAGTTCAAGTTGGCAGTTGATGCCAGTGACATTGGTGCAGGTGCAGTTTTACTGCAAGAAGACACTGATGGAGTAGATCATCCTGTTTGTTACTTTTCCAAAAAGTTTGATAAACATCAGAAAAACTACTCAACAATTGAAAAAGAATGTTTGGCACTTGTTTTGGCTTTACAACATTTTGAAGTCTATTTGACTTGTTCAGCTACTTCCATCAAGGTCTTCAGTGATCACAATCCCCTCACATTCTTGCACAAGATCAAAAACAAGAATCAAAGATTACTGAGATGGAGTTTACTTTTGCAAGAGTATGATTTGGACATTTCTCACATCAGGGGAAAAGATAATGTAATCCCAGATACACTTTCACGCATGTAATTTTATTTCTTTTCGTGATTGTGAAAAACGTAATTTTACTTTTCTATTTGATTGTGAGACTTACACTGTTTGTTATGTATATGATTGTTATCATGATCAATAATACGTTTGTGTAAAGTTCAATATTGTTCTGATTATAAAACTGTGTTAATTTTAACAAAAGAAAGCTTTTAGCAAACCTTTCTTTTCTTAAAGAGGGGAGGTGTTATGTATGATCAATTTTTGTACAGCATTTTATTTCATTTGTAAATGAAGATTTGTTACATGCTGTTTTGCTGCCTTGCTGGTCAGCTATATTTATTTTGTTCATTGGCACCATCTGGTGGCGTGTTTGTAAAATCATTAAGAAAAGTCTAGTAATTTTAGAAGCTTCTGGCACTTTCCTGCTTGGAGGGGGCGGGATTTCCCTAGAATCCTGTGGATCTTTCTGGAAGGTTGCTAGACTATAAAAAGGCTGTGATATTAAGCACAGGAGAGACAGACAACAAAGAGAGAGACAGCAGAAGAGAGCAGACCAGAGTTTTGTTTTGGCAACAGTTAAATAGTGGCAGAGTGTTATTAGAGAATTTAAATAGTGGATATATTTTTTTATACAACTTTTTTTTGTGACGAATAAATTTGTTTTAGTTGTACTTGCCAGTTTTTTGTTGTGATTTTTCCAAGTCATAACAGGGTGAATAGCTACGGCCAATGCAGAAAGTACTCTTGGCCATTTGACCAATGGTTTAACTTCACTCACTTGCTCATTTGCTTGCTCACTCACTCACTCCCTCCCTGATGCACTCACTCACTCACACACTCAGACCTACGCATCAGCGCGTGCGGGGCTGGACTGTTTTCCGATGCAGCCAAAAAAAGCATCACAACCTTTCAATGTCAGTGCACTACAACCCATGTCCAAAAAGGTTGGAATGCTGTGAAAAATGTAAATAAAGACAGAATGCAATGATTTTGAAATGATTTGAGCCTTATATATATTTTTTTAATTGTATGAAGACAATGTATCAGATGCTGAAACTGAGATATTTTATAGATTATTGGAAAATATGTGCTCATTTTCAATGATTCCAGCAAAATGTTTCAAAAAAGTTGGCACTGGGGCATTTTTACCACTGGTTGCATCACGTCTTCTTCAATCAACCCACTGTTAGGGTTTGGGAACTAAGGAGACCAGCTGATGTAGTTTTGAAAGCAAAATGTTTTACCATTCTTGCTTTATGTTTGACTAGCTGCTACCCGCTTTGTAGCCCATTATTTTGTCGCTTTTAGATCGCATGAGGGAGAGAAGCCGTGTCTTCAATTGCCACTTGATTATTCTTGAATTGGAACACGTGTAAATCAAGGGAAACCATGTAGAATCAGCCAGGACAAATTTTTGTCAATAATTGCTGCCGAATTTTCAGGTCTAACGCCAGCCTTGCGAGTGTTCAACTGTAAAATTTGAATTTGGGAGCTGTCAAGTTCGACTAATCAGAATGCTGCATTTGTGGACGAACGCGGTGCCCTCTGAAAAGCCTGGCTTTCGTGCAGGCACTCTTATCACTCCCTCGGCCCCATTGCAAACAGTAGCCTGCTCGCAGGTTACCTCAACGCACGTTCGTAAGGACACTGCGGCTCCTAGCGGTGCAACCGGATATTGCTACGCGCATCAGGTCATATAAGTTTACCTGCTACCCGGAGTGAAATTGCCATTTTTTTTGCGTGCATGACCATTTTTCAAAAAATCGGGGACGTCAAGTCCTTCCAAGTGTCCGAATTGATATTCATACCAAATTTGGTGATAATCGGTTGAGAAATATAGGAGAAAAACGTGTACATACACAGACACACACAGACAGACAGACATCGACCTCAAATATATTATAGATTTCAGCTGCTGAATATTTTGCAAACACATTTGTCATATTTTTTGTTTTACAATGGACCAAATATGGTGCATTGTGGGTGATAGGTCTGGACTGCAGTCAGACCACTTAAGTACACATACTCATTTACTACAGAGCCATTTTGTTTTAATGCGTGCAGAGTATGTTGTTACCTCTGCCAAGGAGGTTATGTTTTAGGCAGCGTTTGTCTGTTTGTTTGTTTGTTTGTTAACAAGATAACTCAAAAAGTAGTGCACCGATTTTGATGAAATATTCAGGGAAGGCATATCTAGGCCAAAGTACAGCTGAGATATACGCCAAGTTCGAGATTTCAAGTCTTTCCAATGGGCCGGATTTCCAATCGTGTGCTTTTGGGTATTGCTGCCCCCTGGCAGAGGTCTGTGCTCTCTGAGTGCTTTTCTAGTTTGGCATGGTGTTCCTGAATGAGCCAGACCTTCCCTTAAAAAAGGCATCTGGATGGCAGTAAATGTTGCACCCGTATGTATCATTCACCATTATTGATGTCTTCACAGATGCGCAAGTTACTCATGCCGTGTGTACTAATGCACCCCCATATTATAATGGATGCAGGCATTTGAATTGTTTACTGATAAAAAGCCAGATGGCCCCCTCCTCTTCAGTCTGCAGGACGTGGCAGCCATGATTTCCAAAAAGAATTCCATATTTTGATTAGTTAAACCACAGGTCAGTTTTCCACATTACATTTTAAATGAGGTCGGGCCATGAGAAGCAGGCTGTGTTTCTGGATTTTGTTCATATCTCTCCATGGCAGAGTTTTAACTTGTATTTGTAGATGCGACCCAGTCTTTACACACACAAAGATCGTTGGGTGACCATTGAGCGATCCAAAATTGCACTGATCTCTCAACGAACTCTTAAAGCCTTGAAAAAGCCGTTTCTGCGTTTCGCGTTGTGCGATCAAAAATGCAACTTTCACCAACTTCTATCTATAGAAGTTTATCTATAGAAATCTTGGAGTGACGTTGGCGTTCATTGAGTGCTCATTGAAAGATGCTTGAGAGATGGATACTAAGCCTCTGAGCGCTCCTTTTGCGACAAAGAGAGATCACTGGGAGATCTACGGAGATTGCTGAGAGATCCGGTGCAACCAAGCGAGATCACTGAGAGACCAGAAGAGATTGCTGAGGGATCATTCAGAGTTCCTTGGGCGACTAAGGAGATTGCTGAGCATTTCTTGGGTGACGGGGAGCCTCTGAGTATATATATAAGAGGTTTGTGGTGCCCTCTCTTCAGTCTCTGACAAGATGCTGAAGAAGAAGCATCTCCAGAGGATAAAGAGTCCAAGATGAACAACCAAGCTTTGATACATGGTGCCATCCTACTTGGTCACCAAGCACTTCTACGGAACCAAATGGCCATTGCTGTCTTCCGGAGGAGGAGGCAGAGGCGCAAAAGAGGTGGGTCCGCCCCTGGCTGACACAAGCAAGAAGGCTACAGTGCTGTGAATGTTGAGTTATTCAGTTCTTGTTCCTGTGCCTTCAGCATGTCTACAGCGAGAATGAAAAACAGAGGATTTAGGACCCGTGTTTATACCACCAAATACCACACTTCCCATCACCGCGGTAATCTCTCCCAAATCTCTCAAGTGGAAATTGATCTCGCAATGATCTCTCAGCGATCACCGCTGCGGTCTTTCAATGAACTCTATTGGTCCTGTATCGGAGGCTCAGCGATCTCTCGCTGATCTGTCAGCCATCTCTACCTTCGGGGTGGAAAAATTTGGTGTTCATTGAAAGATCGATGAGAGGTCCTTGGGAGATCGATGAACACTCCTTGAGCGTTCATTGAGAGATGGGGATTGGCGATCGTTGAGAGATTATTTTGGACTGAGTCAACACTTTGAGGAGACCATTGTGACCATGGAGATCATTGGAAGATCACTGAGAGATCTGGCCATTTTTTCATCGCTCAGCGATCTCTCAACAATCACCATGCCTGTATAAAGGGGGTTTTAAAGGCAATGTTTTATTTTGTCCATGCAGTAATTTCCACAACAGGATACTGTTTGTTTTTAATGGAGTGCCGCCTGAAGACCTTAAAATCAAAGCTATTCAAAATTGAACTTTGGCCTTGTCCCATGCATAAAGAGATTTTTCTGGATTCTCTGAATCTTTTAATGATATTATGTACCAGAGGATAAGATCTCCAAATTCTCTGCAGTTTTACGTTGAAAACATTATTCTTAAATTGTTGAATTATTTCCACATGCAGATTGAACATTTAAGCCAACATCATATTTATTTATGTAAGATTTTAGATGCCCAATCATGTTACTGACCTGTTGCTGTATAATCTAAATCCCTGTGAGATGTTCTGCCAGTTGTCTTTTTTTAGCATCATACAACTTTGTATATATAAAAGTTAAAAGTTTTATTATTTAGTGGTTTCTATTATTTAGCTAAATGTATAAACATTTAACTAAATGTGTGAAACATTAAGCTAAATTAAATCAAGAGCAGCTTGTTTGGCTATTGTTGGAATGTGGTGTCATGCTGGATGTCTTGTATGACTTATTGTATAATGTGTTTTTATGTTTTATGTTGGACTACAGATGGAAATTAGCTTACTGCTAAATCTGGTGTGCCCATCTCTTCGTTTGTGAACGAAAAATGCAAGCACATGCTGTCCTTAAATAAATAAATAAATATTTAACTAAATGTATGAAACATTTACCTATATATGTAACTAAATGTATAAAACATTTGGCTCAATTTTTCAAACATTTAGGTAAATATATGAAACATTTAGTTAAAATTTAACTAAATGTTTCATACATTTATAAATGTTTGAAACTCTTGTTAATGAGCTCCATCTCCAGGCAGAGTTTTCCTGTGGTTCAGCAGATAATGCTGCACTGTTTGTGAATGCTTCTGTCCTGGATCGTATCCAATCTGTGCTAGTTCTCGTGCTAGCTGCGTATAATTGGCATTGCGCTGCTCGGCAATTTCTAGGTTTATGGGACAGGTGTGCTTGTATAAAACTTGTAAAACTGTACATTGTTGGTTTGGGTAGTTTGGTACTTTGATACTTATTTATTGTTTTGCAACTAACTGAAAAAATGGGGGCGGGGCAATTTCTTAATTCACCCTTGTCCAGGTAGTTCTCAAATGGTTGCGCTATATTCCAAGTCAGATGGATGACTCTGGAAGCCAGACAGCACAGGAGTTTAACTTGTTTCAACGAACTAAATACTTATTTTTTTAAACTGACATAAACTTGCCTGCTGTGATTTATGAATTAGATAGTGCCTAATGTTCAATAATATAAAGCTAGGCTTATTAATATTTCGTATCATTTGTCCTGGCTGTAGATAAAGCAGGATTTTTTAAAAAATCAACATGGAAGTATTGATCATTATTTGCTGTTGTATAATATAGGATGAAATATGATTGAAGTCCCGTTGTTCTTTTGTTCTGATTTGAACATTGCCATATTGGAAGTGGCTATTCGCCCCACAGCGGGGTGAATTGGGAGAAGGGATCAGCTATTTGCCCCACAACGGGGTCGACAAGAGAAGCAGTCCTGCTATTCACACCACGGTGGAATGGATAAGGGAATCATTTCTGCTATTTGCCCCGCAGTTGAGCCAATAAGAGATTTTATTTTGTAATCCACCCCGCTCTTTGATCTTTCACGTTGAACCGCCACGGGGCGAATGGCCTCCGCCTTCAATATTTACCGAAGGTGCAGAATTGAGTATCAACTTTGGAGTTCATTGTTAATTAAATCTGTGTTTTCAAACTAACATGGGCTAGCATACCATATCTGCATGCTGAAATATTTGACGATTCTCCGCTATTTTGACATGTAAAACTTTTAAAAAAGTTTTCCACTGTTGACTGGAAGGCTGGCAATCCTCCATATCTGCACAGTAAATGCACAACAAGTACCAAACTGCTTGTAAAAAGAAATGCTAATGTTATCACTGAGCTGAGTGCTCGTTTTCTCCAGCTCAGTTTACATGTAGCCTAATAAGATCCTGTCCAAACTAACAATGCACAGTTTTACCAATTATATACAAGAGCACCTGTCCCATAAACCTAGAAATCACAGAGTAGTGCAACACCAGTTATATGCAGCTAGCATGAAAACTAGCACAGATCGGATATGATCCAGGACAGATGCATTCACAAACAGTGCAGCATTATCTGCTGAGCCACAGGAAAACTCCACCTGAGTTACATGAGTTTCAAACATTTATAAATGTATAAAACATTTTGTTAAATATTTATCTAAATGTTTCATACATTTAGCTAAATATTTGAATCATTTTGCTAAATCCTTAAATAAATGTTTCATACATTTAGCTAAATGGTTTATTCATTTAGTTAAATATTTAACTACATGTTCCATATATTTATTTAAATATTTCACTAAATGTTTCACACATATAGTTACATATTTAGTTCAATGTTTCATACATTTAGCTAAATGGTTTGTACATTTAGTACATGTTCCACACATTTCTTTAAATATTTTGCTACATTTTTCATATATTTAGCTAAATGTCTCACACATTTAGTTAAATATTTAGCTAAATATTTTATACATTTAGCTAAATGTTTGAAACATTTAGCTATATATTTAAATAAATGTTTCATACATTTAGTTGAATATTTAGCAAAATGTTTCCCATATTTAGGTAAATATTTATCTGTTTCATACATTTAGATACATTTTTCTTATATTTTGTCAAATATTTACTTAAATGCTTTTACCATTTAGCTAGACATATAACTAAATGTATAGAACATTTAGCTAAATGTTTCTTACATTTAGCAAAATATTTCGCTAAATGTTTTATACTTTTAATTTTATATTTAGCTTAATGTTTAATATATTTACTTAAATGTTTATACATTTAGTTAAATAATAGAAATCACTAAATAATAAAACTTTTTGTATATATATATACAATTTTGGAATGGCACATTTAACATTTACGCTTGCCACTTCAAGGTTTATAAATGTAGGGAAAATGAACATTTCTTTCTCTAAATGTGAGGAAATGTGGGAAAAATTGCAGTGAAAATACCCCATACACAAAGCTTCAATGCAATGTGAGTCGATCAAATACATGTACGCACCAGTTGTTTGAGTTGTATTTTCTAAGAATTGCACGCCATCGTTTGGTTATTATTAGATTGCTTTTGCATGATAACAGAAACCCAGTCACTGTAAATAAATGTTCGGACCAGTGCTACAGTGCTAATGTAGAAGCATACTAAAAAGCTTACTGTACATTACAAACAGAATGTTTGCAGATTTTTCAAACAGATCTCTTCAAAGCCTGGTTTATGCAATTTGCAGTTATTATAACCAAGCCCCGCAGTTATTGGCAACTGAGGAACTGGAGGGTTAGAAGTTAAGATTTCTACGCTTCTAGATTCTCACTGTCCGCCACTGTCTCACATTTTCTGTGAACGCTCGTGAAACTTTGGCAGAACCATTATCAACTGATCAGGATGGAGTAAAGCTACCAGGAGTGATAGACTTTACAAACTCCGGAATACAGAAGCAGTGGAAAGCACAGAAATCAAATTCAATCTCTGTTTATTGTCTAGAAGCAATTTGACACATAACCTCTAGTGCCTACCCATTCCAGGCTCTGCGCTTCAGCTGTATCGGTCTGTTCGACGCCATAGCTCTTTTTTTATAATGTTCTCCAGCCATCTGATGTCCAGGATGCTCCTGAAACACTTACTCACAAAAACCTGGAGCTTGGTTAGCAGGACTTTAGCAATCCTCCATGTCTCTCATCCATAAAGTAATATTGACTTGACATTGGAGGATAAAAGCCTGAGCTTCCTTTTTTCTTGACAGAAAGGTTCTACACACTCGTCTCGACATGGAAAAAGCCAGTCTTGCTTTCACCAAGCAAGCTCTGATGTCCTCATCGACCCGAACCGAACTGCTGACAGTGCAACCTCAGTACAGAAAACTTTCCATCTCTTCCGTCTCCATTGAGCTGAGTGCCAAGCCGGCCTCTTGTGTGGTCAGAACTTTCATTAACTTAGTTTAATCCTTATTCCTTCTCAAGCCAACCCTCTGCTCCAGTTACCACTTGGTCTTCCAGCTTATGATCCATGTCCTATAACCTGTATGATAGCAGCGCCAGGTCATTGGCATATTCTAGATCTTCCAAACTACTCATAAGTTTCCACCGGATTCCCCTTGTAAAAGAGCCGAAAGGTCTCCTGGTAAACCCCAGAATGAGGAGAAACAAGACGGGAGAGGGAAGGCCTTACCTCACATCCATCAACATGCTGGTTGGCTAGGATAATTATCATGGTGACAACTGCCCAGTGGAAGGCGTTAGTGGGCAATATTCAGGTGAAAGAAGAGTAGAGAAGTGCATAAAAGTGTAAAGTGAGAGCTTTGCTGGAGCAAGCACACAATTAATTCAAGGCACATACTGTAGTGTTTAGGCTACATTGACTGTGCATGTTTACTGCCCTCGCCTTGTTATTCACATTTGGTTTTCATTTGTCACCAGAGGAGGGCAGTGCTGGCCACAATTTCAACCTGTGGCATTCAATAAGATCAGAACTGTACTCATGTATTGTGAAAATTAACAGCTCATAGTAGGGAACTGTATATCTGCCCGTAAACCTCAGATAATGCATAAAACAATCCAAGCAGCCGTGCATGTTCCACTTGTGTGCAGTGCAATGCATTGAGCTCAGTAACTGCGACTTCTGCCATTTATTAGCAAGAAGGCAGCCATACTTTTTGTGTGCAATCCAGATGTTTGCACAGAAGGCTTGCTGACTCAGCCCTCTTGAACTTATGTGGTTCAAACGATTTTAATCGACTAGACGTCAAGCCTCATTCACTGCCTTGGGTACAGCCCAATGTATAAAAATGAATAAACTGGTGTCCAGAATGAGAACACAATTAGAAGGAATGATTTGTGCATTACATAAATTTGGATTGCTCATTTGTTTGCCATACCATTACATTTCAGTTGAAGGGCTGGGTGCAAAAGGCAGGTATCTGGCATTTTGCAAGTTTTGAGAAGATCAAGCCATACATTTTGAATTATTAATAAAATCAGTTTATTTCCAGCTAAACAAGTAAAGGAAATTTTCAAGGAAACAAATTAATAAGTGTTCATTACGACAATAACCAAATTAAAATCAGGCCCTCCAGGATTTCGCAGGCTTTTTTTTTTATCATTGCAGTCTAAAATGCCTGAGTTTGCGGCAGCTTTTTCAAAAAAACACGATGAAAGTTGCGATGTTTTGAGGACAAAATTGTGAAGCTGCGCAAAATTTGCGTTGATTGGTTGAATTTGCATTAATAGTTGGATTGCGACATCGCAACATCCTGGAAGGACTGAAAAATACATATTGCAGAGGCAGGCGATCTTGCTTTAGCCCCTGACTCATAGAATCAAGCTACTGTGTTGTAGGCTCATTTGAAGTAGACCCATTAATGTACTGTGTAGCGTACATCAGGTAGCTTAAATCTGGCATTTTTTAAGTGACCTGTTTATTAAAACTCACCATCCTTGTCAGGTTCATAGCTGGGATCATTGTGTGAATCATCAACTTGTCATCAACACTCCCTGAGAATGCATCATTCTCATCTCCAAGTAATCTGTTCATAACTTCATTGTCTCTGAGCCAGACCTTTCTCCAGGAGGTCGCCATCTTGAAATGTTCAGATAGCTTTTTGCACTATAGTTTTTACAGGACCCTGTGGGGCAAGAATGTGAGAGCCCTCTTTTGGAAGCCATTGTAACTAACATCAGGTACGTGTGTTTCGCAAAACAAATATTGGACTGAATTGAACCTGATAGTGCAGCCAACTCAGTTTTACCAGAAATGTGAGATTGCTGCTTTTGCGCTCAGCCCCTCAATTAATATTTTACCTTATTTGAAATTTTTTTTACAGAATCATCTACGATATATTGTAACTTACTTAATCCTATGAATATATATTTGGCGATCGCATTGGCAAAGTCTGCACCCCAAGCAAACTTTCGAGAAGTCTGCAGACAGTCTGCTTGAGGATCCGAAGGGATTGGATGAATTATGGGTTTGGGCTGCCCTTAGCACTCACAGACTTCCCCGGAATGCGCCCGCAAAGTTCGCGACTAGTCTGCAACAGCGGCTATGTCCAGACATTTGGGATTCAGCCATGCTTTCTTCTGAAGTGTGTGATGTCAGTGGCTTCTTCCCATCTCTCCACAGTTTACAAGGTGGGCTGGAGCCAAAATGAGTCAGCTGACAGCCCTTTCCCAAACCGTTCCTCTTCCACTAGCACTTCACTGTGTCACTCCATGAGGAAGTCTCCTTTGCAGCAAAGAAGGGTACTCCTCAGTCAGGGGGAGGGTTTAAATATGTGTCTGATCTTTTGGATGCACTTGCCCTAAATCCAGCCAGTAACAGAAAGAACTGGCTCCGTGGATACAGAATAGACACGTGGCATTGTACAACTGTCTTTTCTGTCATCCTGCTTGGAGAGTCAGTATCAATGCAGATTCACTGTTGAAGGGCTTCATAGTCTACTCACACATGCTGACTTTAAGATTGAGACAACCTTCAACATGGAGGTCCCTCAGAGGGAGAGAGGATTGGGTGAGGACGTAATGGGTGATTTGGGATTGAGCGCATACGGTTTAATTTAACATACATCACTAATGCTATGAAGTGCGAGCATCCTTGCCACTTGCAATGTTTCCAGCCAGGTGTGAAAGTGGATCCACTTCCCAGCAGTCATAAAATGTTCTCACAATGTTTCCGCAAAGTCGTGGGAAAGTCATGACATTGACAAAACATTTCTCTAATACTTTGAGAGTATTTTGCTTTGGTGGATCATGCAGCAAGGTTGTTGGTGTAATCTGGATTCAATACCAGGTCAATGGGCCCATCCATGCACTTATAGCAGTGCCTCAACAGGATGCAACTGTATGTTTGTTTAAAGACGGGTTCCTTCTGGGGAATTTTAAACAGTTCGGAGTTATAATAACTAACTTCTATTCCGAGGTGAACAGCCTTAGATTCTTTCCACATACAGAGGATTTTCAAAAAAATAAATTCCCTTTCTGTCTCCCCGCAACTAAATAAATGTCAGCATTTTTGTATAATTTTATTTCATGCCATTGTATTTTTCATCTCTGCAATTGCTTCTTGCCAAAACCAGCAATATTGCTCAGCTTTTCTGGAAAGGTAGAGTTATTGTTGTGGAAATCACAAGTTAAAGGTTAAATGTTTTATTTGGTTGTCAAAACATTTGAAGTCATGGTTAAATAATACTGTATGATGGTTGGACTCCACTATTTCTCTACCTCACTAAAACGACAAAGATATTGTTATAAAATGTTCTTGCCTTGACGGATTGGTTCATCATTCAATATTTTTAATGGTACTTTACCTTTTAAATAGTGAGTTGAAATTATTTCATCCCTCAGATATTTTATACAAGGGTTTCCCGCTGTGGCATTCAAGTCCAAACACTCAGGTGTCGGCCTACAATTTCTGGGGCTGTCTCTGAGCACTCGCTGCCTTCTCATGTACATGTGGGAAATACATTCTCATGTGGGGAAAAGCTTGAGAGCTTATGAGTTGGTTCCAGAGGCTTACTGACAGAAATTCAGAGGTCTGAAGAAATCTTACAATCAGACTTATGTGGAATTTACTTATGAGAAGAAGGTTTGCTTTGAGCGCTAGTGTACTTCTATGGAGGTCAAGGATGATTTCAATGCACTAAAAGAAATGGTGTTAGTTGAAGAATTTATGAACTGTGTTAAGGATGATATTAAGACCTAGCTTAATGAGAAGCAAGCACTGAATTTGCAATCGGCTGCCAAATTTGCAGATGAATATGTTCTCACACATAAGTCCAAATTTCAGTCTAGCAGTAACAATAAATGGTTCCAATTTCAGAAAAAAGGTAATGTCTAGTACAACTAACTGTTGGTTCCTTAAAGCTAAGAAAGAAAAAGAAAAGGATACCAAATTAAATTCCTTTGTAAAAGCAAGGTTAGAAACCCCTGTAGTAGATGACCGATCTGCTAAATTGCCTGCTCCTTGTGGGGCTAAGAAGCCTGATACTGCTGACTTTGTGAGGGAGGAATTTCTTCCATTTGTGTCAGAGGGATTTGTGGCTCTGAATAAGCATTCTCCTCCTGTACCCATATATATCCTAAGGAATACCGGATCTTCTCAGTCACTTTTGTTGATGGACTCCGTAGAGTTACGTGATGAGACCGCTTCTGGGGATTTCATACTTGTACAAGGTATTGAAGGGAGGTACCCCTGCGCTCTGTATTCTTGAAGTCAGATTTAGTGACAGGACAGGTAAAGATGGGACTTATGTCAGGTCTACCTATTAAGGGTGTTTCTCTGTTGCTAGGCAATGACCTTGCTGGTGGCAATGTAGTTCCCCCTGTTCATCTTACTTCACAGCCGAGCACTGAAGATGGCGATGAAGACCCATCTCTGTATCCTTCCTGTGCAGTGACTCGTGCTACGGTCAAGAAGGCTAAAGAAGAAGATGATGTGGTGCCGTCCAGCACATTGAATAGTCATGACTATTGTGGTTCGCTTCATGACTCTGTTCGGCCTACAGTAGTTTCTCCGTTTGAGGACTTATCAGTCACGTTTATCAGTTCTTTGTTCAGCCAGCCAGATTGGTCTGGTGATTCTGATGTGTCTGGAGACTTGTCTCTGTCCAGAAAGTGGTTGATTCAGGAGCAAACTACTGATCCTGAAATTTGTGTACTAAAGAGGAGAGCCCTTCCTGATAAAGAAATAGACGCAGTTCCAGTTGGGTATTATCTCAAGGATGGTGTGTTGATGCGGAAGTGGTGCCTTCCTGATGTCCATGCCAATGCAGATTAGGCAGTGGTCAAGCAAATAGTTGTTTTGAAGGTCTACAGGAATGAGATCTTAGCAATGGCTCATAGTTTACCTTTAGGAGGTCATCTTGGTGTTAACAAGACTGTTGATAAGATCATGAAACACTTCTTCTGGTCTGTACTTCGGAAAGATGTTTCTAACTTTTGCAAAACCTGTCGCACTTGTCAGGTAGTTAGAAAACACCAGTTAGACCCACCTGTCGCTCCATTGCAGCCTATCCCAGCATTTGGGGAGCCCTTCTCCAAGGTCATTGTTGATTGTGTTAGTCCATTACCCAAGACTAGATCTGGAAATCAGTACTTGTTGACAATCATGTGTGCATCTACCAGATTCCCTGAAGCCATACCTCTACGGAACATCAAGGTAACTGCAATCTCGAAGGCTTTGATAAAGTTCTTCGCGTTGTTTGGCCTTCCCGGGGGAAATTCAGTCAGACTAAGGGAGCAATTTCACTACCGGATTGTTTCAGCAGGTTGTGTATGAACTAGGTGCGAAGCAGATTCTTTCCAGTGCCTATCATCCTGAGAGTCAGGGTGCCTTAGAGCAGTTTTATTCCACTCTCAAGACAATGATGAGGAATTATTGTTCTGACCATGAGAAAGACTGGGATGAAGGTGTTCATTTGCTGTTGTTTGCAGCTAGGGAAGCAGTGCAGGAGTCTACTGGATTCAGCCGAAGCCGTGAGTTTAACTAGGAGAAAAAGTCCTTGTGTTGTTTTTCTTGCAGTCCAATCCATTGCAGGCTAGATTTCATGGTCCGTATGAAATTCTAACGAAACTCAATGATCTTAATTACATTGTGAAGACTCCAGATTGGAGAAAGCCAAAACAGTTGCGTCCCATTAACATACTGAAGCCTTATCATGATAGGAATGCTAGGGTTGCAGCTGTCACTTCAGATCCTCCTATGGCCGAGACTTGTGAAGATGAGGGGGAGTTTCAAGATGATGAACCTATAATTAAAGCTGAAGTTCTTTCATGTAAATTGTCAAATTCTGAAGGGTTGCAAGATGTTTATGTAAACCTCCAGCACTTAGAACCCTCACAGAAAGATTGGTTTGAGAGGTTGATCAAGAAATATAAAGATCTATTTCCTGATGTTCCAAAGAGAGTTTCTATAGCCTCTCATAATGTAAATGTTGGTGATGCCAAACCAATAAAACAGCATCCGTACCGGATGAATCCTGAAGAGAGAAAGATTGCTGAGAAAGAGGTTGAGTACATGTTAGAACATGATATTATCAGACCCTCTAACTCAGATTGGAGTTCACCCTGTGTGCTAGTTCTAAAACCTAATGGAAGTACTAGATTCTGTACAGATTATTGCAAAGTCAATGCTGTAACTAGAACTGATGTGTTTCCAATACCTAGGATTGATGATTCTATCGATAGAGTAGGGCAAGCAAAGTTTCTGACCAAGATTGATTTATTGAAGGGTTATTGGTGTGTGCCTTTAACTGAGAGGGCCAAGAGCATCTCTGCTTTTGCCACACCATCTGGATTGTACCAGTATGAAGTCCTACCCTTTGGAATGAAAAATGCCCCAGCCACGTTCCAAAGGATGATACAGTCTACAATCGCCGGATTGCCACACACGGGTACATACATTGACGACCTGATCACATGAAATGACTCCTGAGGAGAACATCTGAAAGATTTAGAGACGTTATTCCAGCGCTTGACCCAAGCTAACCTGACTGTTAAACTGAACAAGAGTGACTTTGGTTGTGCTACTGTCACGTATCTTGGCTACGTCATAGTCTAGGGTAAGGTGGCACCCATAAATGCTAAAGTCTAAGCCATCATGGACTTTCCAGTTCCTGACAACAAAAAAGCTTTGCGCCGCTTCCTCGGAATGATCAGGTACTACCGCAAGTTCTGCAAGAACTTTGCTGAGATTGCTCTCAGTCTCACCAACCAACTGAAGAAAGGTGTGAAGTTCACTTGGGATGAAGCAAGCCAAAGAGCCTTCAATCACCGGAAGTCTCTGCTATGTAAGTCTCTGCTATGTCACTTCCCCGTGCTCAAATCTCCTGACTTCAACAAACCGTTCTCTATTGGGGTCGATGCTAGCGACCAAGCTTGTGGATCTGTGCTCCTACAGAGAAATGACTCTGATAACATTGAGCATCCCCTGGCATACTTCTCCAGGAAGTTCAATCGCCACCAAAAGAACTATTCCACAATAGAGAAGGAGCTGATGGCACTGGTTCTATCCTTACAATACTTTGAGCTTTATGTTTGTACAGGGCAAAAGCCAATAATTGTGTACACTGACCACAATCCGTTAATGTTTTTGAGTAAGATGAAAAACAAGAATCAGAGATTGTTGAATTGGAATTTGATTTTACAGGAATTTGACTTGGAAATTAAGTATGTAAAGGGTACTGACAATGTAATTGCCGATTGCTTATCCCGTGTTTGAATATGTGTATATATCATGTGTTTATTAGCATACTGTATTATATGTATAGATGCACACAAGTGTCTACTTAACCATTTTTGTATTGAAAAGAAAAATTTCGCCTTCACGAGTCAAAATTTTTCCCTTTTGGAATGGAGGTGTAATGTGGGAAAAAGCCCCTAGATGGCAGTATTGACCTTTCTTTTGTTAAGCCCAGTCTGGAGCTAGGTTTGGGCATGTCCTGGGCATGTCTGAGAGGGGGAAGTCCCAGAGGAAATAAAAAAGTCTAAATGTGGGAGGGGGCTGCAAAAGAGTATATAAGGAGAAAAATTGAGAGAGTAAAGTAGTAGGAGAAATTGCAAGGAGAAGGATATATTTGACCAGACCTGTCACTCTTTTAAAGACCTGTGAAGTTTTTGTGGATTTTTGCCTGTGTTGGAGCATTTTCCTCACCCGGAACATCACCAAGCAACCCTGGAGGCTGGTGTTTGCTTAGGAGCTTTCTCTGTTGCTCTCGTCCGGGACGATATCGTTTTGCCCACTATCGGATTCTTTGACCAGTTGGCATCAATTGTGGGCGGCACCCGGACTCTATTTAAGCCCAAGTTCCACCTTGCCGCCTTTGCTAGAGTGTCAGTGTTTCATTTGCATTACAGCCTGTAAGTTCTCCAACTAGAAAGTTCGTGAGGAATTATTTGCAAAAGAGGAAAGTATTAGTAAGTAAGGGAATCTTTCTCTCTCTTTTCCTCTGTCTGGGCACCGGCTGGTGCTTATTTTTTTTCTCGGTTTCTGAAATTTTTCCTTAATTTTGTTCAGTCTAGCTTGCCTTCCTTATTTTTACTCAAACAAGATTTACGTATGTCCTTTGCAAGTGCGAGCCTCTCTCTCTTATTTTGTCTGTGTTCATCTTTTTGCTGCACTTCCTCTTTTTCCAGCCACTGCATTTGGCGTCTCGAAATACCAGCCATCACAGAGCACTCTAGCCAACATGGAGACGTCAGCTGTGGCTGCGATTGAAAAGGTTGTTACCAGCCAGCAAGCTATGCTTTCTGATTTCGGTGAAGGGCTTTCCAGCCTGGGCAACTGGCAGTCTAGTTTGGCTGAGAGACTCCACCTTCAGGAGAGTTCTTTGCTGAAACAGGAGAGCGTTCTGTTAAGTTTAATCAATAGTACGTATTATATCCCTGTCTACACAAGTTTCAAAAGATGTCGCACAAGCACCATCCATACACCTTCCCTAAGAACCAAAATTACAATTACCCCAAAGATATAGCGGCGAGGCCGGAAAATGTATAGATTTCATTGTCTAATGTGAGATATTTTGTAGGGCTCAGCCTTCATGGATTGTTAATGAGGATTCTCGGGTTGAATTTATTTTATCCCTGTTGACTGACAAAGCACTCACTTAGGTTAGCCCACTTATCAGATCTAATTGAACGGTGGTAAATTCTGTGGAGGCTCTTGTTAAGGGAATGGTGTCAGTGTTTGATCAGCATGTTTGTGGTCAGGATGCGGCTACACATTTAATGGATCTGAAACAGGGCCAGGAAAGTGTCACAGAGTTTAGTATTTTATTTCGCTCCCTGACGACAGAGACAGATTGGCCGAAGGCTCCTCTTATGACTGTGTTTATTCATGCTCTCACTGAGGTAAAAGACGCGTTGGCTACATTGGAGCCCTGACTTTTGATTCTTTGGTTTGCACTGCGGTGCGAATTGACAATCGCATCCGCAAACGTAACGGGGAAAAAATAAACAGATTGCTGCTTGCTGACAATGAGGCCAAGACTGCTAGTAGCAAGCGTGCGGTCCCTATTCCACCCACTGAAGATTCCACTCCGGTTGAGGCCATGCATGTTGATAGCTCATTTGAGAGTCAGGCTCATAAACCTGCTCGCAGAAGAATAATCTGCTTTAATTGTAATCAACAGGGTCATACCCATCCACGTTGCCCAAAACTCCAAGGGAAACTGGAGATCCCTCTAGCGGTTTACGTGGCGCAAGAGGGAGCAGACCTAATTTCCCTTCTGAACACTAATTCCTGTTGAACTGACTGTGGAGAGCAAGAGAGTTATTATTGAAGCATTCGTGGATTTGGGTGCCGTGAATTGCTTCATGGATGTTGAGTGGTCTAGGAGGCACTCCGTTCCTACCTGTCCTCTTCCACAGCCACGCTCGGTGAGAACTTTGTACAGTCGCCCGCTTGGAATGGGATTTATAACCGAAGTTTCTGAACCACTAAATATGTTCATTTCTTCTGGTGGAATTTCTGAGGAGGTTTGGTTTTTTCTTATCAGTTCCCCTGCTTTTCCCATTGTTTTAGGGCATTCCTGGCTACAGGAGCATAGGCCTTGCATCTCTTGGGGGGAAAAGAATAATCCTATCATCCACTGGGGTACCAATTGTAGGTCCCATTGTAGAGAGAATGTGACTTCTTTTCCCAGACATCAAGCTATGGGGCAGGCTGATGCCTAGAGCAAGTGTGAGAAGTTTGTCTCCCCTTACCCTCCTAAACTAGAAAAAGGGGCAGAGGAGGGGTTGGAATGGAATCCTCAATCTGATTGGCGACATCCAGAGGATGATTACCTTTTAGAGGATTTTCTCGATTCTGAATCAGTCACCGAGACAGTTCTGAACAGGGTGAGGATTTGGGGGCCACCCTGAACTTTGATTTGCCCTTTAATGTTCCTAATGTTTATGCTGATCTCGCGTAGGTTTTTAGTTAACAACAAGCCTAGACTTTACCTCCTCATCACCCATACAATTGTGAGATCAATCTGTACCCTGGTACTACTCCTCCTAGGGGTTCATTATACTCGCTGTCAGGGCCTGAGCAAAAGGCCATGCGAGAATATATTCAGGAGGCTTTCGCTATTAGTTTTATTCGGCAATCAACGTCTCCTGCCGGAGTGGGGTTTTTTTTGTGGGGAAAAATATGGCGGTCTGAGACCCTGTATTGATTATAGGGGTTTGAATAAGATCACCATTAAAAACAATACCCCCTTTTGTTGATGAATTCTGCAGGAGGCGTTATTTTTTACCAAGCTGGATCTCCATAATGCTTATAACTAAGTTCGCATTCGGGAGGGGGACGAATGGAAAACAGCATTTAATATGCATGACTGGCACTATGAATATTGGGTCTTGCCGTTTGGATTGGTTAACCCCCCCCGTGGTGTTTCAGGTACTCGTTAATGACGTCCTCCGAGAGATGTTGGAGAAATTTATCTTCTTTTATCTTATCCTGACGACATTTTGATTTTCTCTTCAACGCTCTCAGAGCACAAACAACACATTAGACATGTGCTTGAGGCCCTCCTTAATGCCAAGCTGCTTGTCAAGGCCGAGAAATGTGTTTGTCATGCCCAAACTGTCTCGTTCCTTAGCTTAATTGTTTCCATGGGGTCGGTCTGCATGGACTCGGACAAGGTGGCTGCGGACAGGAATTAGTCTGCCCCTCAAAGTGTTAAGGAGATCCAATGCTTCTTGGGCTTTGCTAATTTTTATAGGAGGTTTATCCATTATATTAGCGTGGTTGCTGCCCACATTATTGCGCTCACCAGGAAGAATACCTCCTCAGCGTTTTTTTGGTCTCCTGCAGCTGATGCTGCCTTTCAGGAATTAAAGAAATGTTTTTGCTCAGAGCCCATTTGCCCGATCCCTCCCTCCCATTTGTGGTGGATGTGGATGCTTTGGAGGTTAGTGTGGGTGCAATTTTGTCAAGGATAATAAGGTTTTAGGATTTTTGTCTTTAGGATAATAAGCTATACCCATGCACATACTTCTCTCGGTCTTTGTCCTCCGCGGAACGGAATTACAGCATTGGTGACCAGGAGTTATTGGCGGTCAAGTTGGTGCTTGAAGAGTTGCGCCACTGGTTGGCGGGAGCTGAACACCCTTTTGTGGTATGGACAGACCATAAAAATCTCCAGTATATTCAGCAAACCAAGCAACGTAATTCCCGCCAGGCGCTGAGGTCATTGTTCTTTAACCGTTTTAATTTAATGCTAACCTACCGCCCTGGCTCTAAAAACACTAAGCCTGATGCCTTGTCACAGATTTACAATCGCTCTGATTGCGATCCTACCCCAGAGCCAGGTATTCCAGCTGCTCAGATTGTAGAGCTCATTCAAAGGGAGATTGAGGCAGTGGTTCAGGAGGCTTTGAAGACCGATCCTGGTCCTGGGGGGGAGCCTCCTGGCTGTTTATTTGTCCCGCCTAGGGCTAGGCCATAGGTTCTCCAGGGGGACACTCTTCCCACTTGGCAGGGCACCTGGGAGCCCATCGGACCAAGCAGTTCCTGGCCCGACGTTTTTGTTGGCCAGGCATGATGAGGGACATTTGGGAATGTGTTGCTGCCTGTGACATCTGCTCCAGAAAAAAAAACTTCCCATCTCCCTCCCTCTGGTCTGCTGCGACTATTGTCCATTCCCAGGTGCCCTTGGACGCATATTGCGTTGGATTTTATTATGGGACTGCCTGTGTCTGAAGGCAACACTGTCATCCTGGTTGTGGTTGACCGCTTTTCCAAGGCTGCTCATTTTGTCCTGCCACCCAAGCTGCCTTCAGCACGGGAGATGGCCCTTCTTGTGGTTAACCATGTGTTCCGGTTGCATGGGCTTCCGCAAGATGTTATCTCTGACCGGGGTCCTCAGTTTACGGCCAGATTCTGGCGGGCGTTTTATAAGCAGTTGGGGGCCACTGTGAGTCTCTCCTCTGGGTTCCACCCAGAGACCAACGGGCAGACTGAGTGTACTAATCAGTCATTGGAAAATACTCTTCGATGTTTAGAGGCAGATAATCCATCATCATGGAGTCGATTTTTAGCATGGGTCGAGCTCAACTCACTGAGTAATTCCTCTACGGGCCTTTCACCGTTTTAAAGCTCAGGTGGATTACCAACCTCCAATGTTTCCTGAGACTGAGAATGATTCCAAGGTTCCCTCAGTCAACCATTTCATTTGTCGCAGTCGATCGGTTTGGAGCAGGGTCCGTTCTTCTCTGTTGTGCTCAGGGCTCAAACAGAAATCCGCCGCCAATAGACAGCGTCGTTTGGCCCCATATTATCGGGTGGGTCAGAGAGCTTGGCTGTCTACCGGGGACCTCCCCTTGAAGGTAGAATCACTCCTGCTATATTGACTCGTTCATGATAGTGCGGAAGATCAATCCAGTCACTGTCCAGTTGAAGCCACCTCGATCTTAGCGCATTCATCCATCGTTCCATGTCCCTCGGATTAAGCCGGTTAGCACTAGCGTCCTGGCACCTGCCAACACACCCCCGCCACCACTGCGAATGGTTGAGGGGGGGCCGGTTTACACTGCACGGCGCATTCTGCTGAGAGGCGTGTTGGTCATTGGGCTGAGTTATTTGTGAACTCGGAGGGATACAGCCCTGAGGATCCCTGCTGGGTCCCTTCCCGGGATATTCTGGATCCCACTTTAATCTCTGAGTTTCGTGCACGGGGTTCCCTAGGGACTTCTGGAGCTGTCCCTTGGGGGGGAGGGGGGGAGATCGGATTGGTTCATCATTCAATATTTTTAATAGTACTTTACCTTTTAAGTCGTGAGTTGAAATTATTTCATCCCTCAGATATTTTACACAAGGGTTTCCCGCTGTGGCAGACAAGTCCAAACACTCAGGTGTCGGCCTACAATTTCTGGGGCTGTCTCTGAGCACTCGCTGCCTTCTCATGTACATTTCAGTATGTTGTCGTAGGTGTACCTCAAAACCAGTTTGTATTTATTTGTAAACCTAACTGTACTAATCAGGAAAATATACAGTATAAGTGTATATATATATATATATATATATATATATATATAATTTATTTATTTTTTTATATGCTATCATGGTTCTGGAGGCTGGTGTTTACTTGGGAGTTTTCTCTGTTTCTCTCGTCCGGGACGATATTGTTTTGCCCACAATCAGATTCCTTGGCCAGCTGGCATCAATTGTGGGCGGCGCCCGGACTCTATTTAAGCCCAAGTTCCGCCTTGCCGCCTTTGCTAGAGTTTTAGTGTTTCATTTGCACTACAGCCCGCAAGTTCTCTAACCAGAAAGTTGGAGAGGAATTATTTGCAAAAGAGGAAAGTGTTAGTTAGTAAGGGAATCTTTTTCTCTTAATCTTTTTATCCCGATTTCGGAGATTTTTCCCTTATTTCATTCAGTCCAGCTCGCGTCGACTAGATTTGTTTGATTTGTTCATTGAAAATAGCTGAAAGATTGTAAATTTTGCAATTAACAAATTTATTAGACCACCTGTTATAAAAAAATGAGAAAACACAAATATTTTAGAAATTTGTCAAAAACCTGTTTAGAGAATTATTTTGTTATTTCTTTGGCAAATAATGAACTGAAACCACTAAATAGTTCTTATTCACACCTAAAAAACAAACAGAAAAAATTTAATATTTTGTACAGCCTCCTTTGGCCTTGATAACAGCTTGCATTCTTGTATTTAACCACTAAAGCTACTCTTTTATGTTCAGGAATGCAAGAAAATAACTTACTTGGCATCTTAATAAAAAAATATTATGCGCTTAACTATTTTTCCCGGTTTTTTGTCAAATAGTACATTTGAAAATTCATGAATAATAACAATAATTATATTTTAGCATTAAAAATATCATTTCAGTTAAAGAGCTTGCACATACTGGTGGATTAACCAAAACAGAAACAAAAAAATAATTTTGTTAATTAACAACACTGTTAATTTAGGGCAGCTGTGGCATAAACCTTACATTGGGTGGTGGTCTAATATATTTATCAAGCACTGTATTTATGTTCTGTTTCAGACCATCAGACAGAACATCTGGACTTCATCAGTAATGCAATATGGAGGGGCTTTTCCAATGAGTATCATGATGAGCAGGAAATAAACAGAAGTACCAGTGCACAAGATTTGCATACAGGATTAAGTTTTGCATTTTTGTTGCGTCTTGCATGAGTTACATTCACTGCATCCACTACACGCGGGTCAGAATTGTATTTGCATGAAAGTGCTTCTCTGCGTACCGTGCACATAGCTTAATCTTGTTCATTCCTTTATCTTGTTGTTTTGTGTGATGCTTTTGAAAGCACAGGCAATGCAAATCACTGTGTGCAGGCAGTTGGAAGAAAATAGATCCAATATCAGAAAAAAAAAATTGATCCAAAAGTGACTCAGTTTTCCACAACTACGTCTGCATCAAGGCAATGTACAACTGGGACATAAATTGACCCAGTTATAAATTGTCAAATCAAGGATTGTTGATTAATCAAAAATATATTCACAAATTATAGATTTTCAATTGGCAAAATAAATCATTTGCAGTTGATTTGTGAACTGTGCATTCATCAATCATTGACTGTTGATTTGTAAATAATCTACTGAGAAATCAACGGCTGTCAATTTGTGAATTGCTATCCATTCCATGTCCATAATCCATTTCATGTTCAGACCATAAATCAACTAAGCAGTGAATTAATATCCCTCAGTTTGTATGTACAGTATGTGCAGAAACTTACTTAGGCATGGAAATGGCTCCTTTGAGGAACAGGAATAGGATTCACTCTTCTCCCAGACAGGCTGGCAGCATTCAGTAGGATGTAAGCAAAGCAAAAATAGAAAAAAAAATAATCAGAGCCCTTCTGACAAGTTTGGAATGAAGTGGACAGATATGAGAATAGACAGTTTGAGCGCTTACGCCTTCAAAAATCACAAACATTGCCAGGTTTTAACTTAAAAAGACAGAGACATACAGTATAACAGGCCCATTTTTGGAGATTAATAGAGTTCAATTATGTGCGTAATATTTGCTCTACAAAAAGAACAGAGCCTCATAGAATTACAGCACTTTCAGTATTTCTTGAGGCGAAATCAAACCAAGGTATCATTTTGGAGACCAAAAACTCAGTACCCTTTAAGGTTACTCAAGGATGAAAACACTGTCTGTTAGGTTAGATTCATGCTTGCGGGTTTAATTTTCAACTTTGAGATGCACTTTTAAGAAATTCTTGGTTCGGCCACCAGGCTGCTTTTTCTGCAAAACTTCAAACAGCTCTAGCTCTCTTATTCTACAATCTAAGATGCTCAATTTTTTAACTGTAGTTTGTTCTGCCAAGGGTTCACCATTTGAGTCTGTCCAAGCAAAAGGGTAGGTTTGCATTCCGCCAATTTCCACCCTCATTATTTCTGAATAGGTGGGTCAGATGCATAATTTAAGCTGATAGGTATTCAGTACACATCCCAGAGAGATAACAGAGATAACTTTATGCCCCTCACATAAACCACTGAAAAGTTACCTCATATAATATGTCTATTCAGGGGCAATTTTTCAGTTTATTTTTGTGACATTCTTGAGTATGTCAAAAGAGAAGCTTTATTAGAACTTTAAGGGCATTCCTATCATATTAATTTCATTTTCTACTTGAAAATAAGTGTTTGAAGATTTTGTTCCATACAAAGATTCAAATTTAGGTGTAAGCGGAAAAAAATTGATTTTGTTTCTTTGGGGGGTTTCGTATGTGATGCTGTACTGCCCATCAGCTACCCCATGTAGATTCTTAACAAATATCATGAAATAAACGCTTTGAAAGTAATTTTTCTGTTTTGAGCTTCAAAACTATTAATCTCCTTGGAACATAAGTGGTGTGATGGTTTGTTTCTTGCGTAGATACAAAGAAAAAAACGTCTTATTTTAGCCGCCCAGATGGTGCCCCCGAAATGATGACATCACCAATTTTGTTGGTTACAGCAATGGCGTCTTCCCCGCTGTTATACATGGAGGTAGGTTATCGGTCAACAAAGTCACATACATGACCATCGTCACAAACAATTAAAGTTCAGATCGCTACTCAGTTAATTTGCGGAACATTTAAGAAGTATTCTGAATTATATACAGTATCTTCCATTTCCAACTCATCTTTTTAGCATGGCGGGCGTTGGAATGCATGCTGATTCTTCTCACATGATTTAAAAGTTGTTGTGACAGTGTGCCAATTCGGTGCCATTATGTGATTTGGACATTGAAAAACGGTGGTCAATCGTCACGTCACGTTAAATATATCATGGAAAACTGGTGAAAAGTATCTAGTATGCTGTGATAGGACACCCATCTCAGTATTTTGTCTTTTAATGATCGCCGGTACAACTGTTTTCAGTGATAGTTTTTGCGCAATTTCATCTCAAACGATCTTTATGTATGGAGGTTACGTGTGTAATGGTTGACTTGTGCAAAAGCTGTCCAGCGTCATGTTGGCAATGATGATGGCGTATTTTAAATAAAATATATACTGTTGGTGAGGTTCAATATAAGTGCAGTTTGTGCTCAAAGCTATTGCTCTTCATATATTTTCAAAGTGCACCACTAACATCCCAAAAAAGGTAAAAAAAATTTGGAGCAATTAAAGTTTTTGTCAAGCATCAAATACGGAACCACCCATCTTGACATGCATCGCATACCTGACCTGTTGACCACTCTGTGGTCACTATGCCTAGTTTAAATGAAATGGTTTGCCTTTCATTACCTCATAATTTGGTAGTGTTAATAAGATAATGAAACCCTTTCGAATGCTGCTTACCCCTTTTGGAATAGAAAAATATATCTTGGTCTTCCCTCCAGCATGGACATTTTGATGTACTTAAAATCGATTGGAATCTTTGCATTTCAAGTGTTGCCCCGCAGGTTTTATGCTAAATGTGTGTTGGGATGGTTGTTTTCTATGATAAAAGATTCAAGTCTCAAGTTAAATGCTTTTTGATGAAAAAATTTGGCTTCTCTTATTGTCTACATCACATACAGGGCCATAAGGATGTTTTCAAATTTTCATTTGAATTCCTTTTTTGCTGTAAATATATACTCAGCCAAAATAAAAACTTCACACTCGTTTGGAGGTTGATAAGTTGAACACATAAGAAATGAGGTTTTAAAATAATGAACTTATTTCATTCTGTACTCATGAAAGATGGTGTATCATAAAAATAATGTCCATACTGTAACCAGTTCCACCGGAAATGCTACGGAAATTTCCAAGAGTAAAAATGGTAAGTTACAACTTGAATAAGAGCAGTGCGCAGGCGATTACTTATGGTTTGGGCAGTCAAACGACCTCGAAACAATTCATTCCTAGTGGACATTGCAGTGAAAAATTGATTATGCAAATGACGTAAGACAATTTGTCGGTCTTCTGCTTTTGCCGTCATACGTGGGCTACCAAAACGAGGTCGGTCAGCCGTGGTGCCAGTTTGTTGGAGACGTGTCTGAAGATCATGGATAGTCGTCGACTGCATCCCATAACCCTTGCAACGTCAGTGACGGACGTTTCTGTATTCATCATGCCAATGGCACGTTCACGCTGAATGTTTGACAGCCATGGCATTGAAAATCAATGAATAATTAACTGTAAAAACTTTTCCTGAGATGTCACTCTTACGTGCTAACGTGAGCTCAGTTGCACATCTCTCATATGGTCACGTGACCAGGAACACGAGAAAACATGGTTTTAGCTTAAAGTACGGTCGCACGTGCTACGTACCTGTGCATGTCGGAGTTGATGTGTGTCATGATGTCTTTGACAACGCATTTACCCCCAGTGATAATAAAAACTCTTTAATTAAA
This sequence comes from Gymnothorax reevesii, assembly GCA_029721435.1. Lineage (NCBI taxonomy): Eukaryota > Metazoa > Chordata > Actinopteri > Anguilliformes > Muraenidae > Gymnothorax > Gymnothorax reevesii. The sequence goes on along the minus strand of CM056578.1, from coordinate 16,840,671 downwards.
AGTTTCAAGAAAATATTTACAAATTTATGAGCGTGAAGTTTCTTTTTTGACTCAGTATAGTTATCTTCTCATGATTTTGTCATGAAAGTACACAAACTAAGCTTCCATTATGTGTGTTCAGTTCCTACAGACTACAATTTGAAATCAATAATGGCAATGTCACACTTCTGCGCCCTTTGTCTTGGACAGACCCATATATACAATGGGTTTTTCATTTGACGTAAATTTAAAGGTTACGTAGGTAAAAGGGCATAAAATGCACAGATTTTGTTTCAGTGCAATAGTGCCATCAGTTTTCAATGGATCCTTTTCATATTTTATATGCACGTATATGGGCCCAAGATCCAGCTTGAGTTCGATTTTGGGCATGCTGCGATTCTTGGTTTGGCAACCAGGGGGCTTTTTCTGGAAAACATCAAACGGCTCTAGCCCTTATTCTTTGACCTACAATGCTCAAATTTTTACTGTGGGTTGCTCTGCCAAGACTTCCTTATATATGCAATGGGTTTTATATTTGATCTAAAATTTAAAGGTTATACAGGTCAAAGGTAATAAAATATGCTGATTTGTTTCAGCGCCATATCGCCCTCAGTTCTCAACGATCCTTTTCCTCTTTTATATGCATGTATATGGGCCCAATAACTAGCCCGAGTTTTATTTTGGCCGTTTCTACACCCTGTTACATATTTGTAACATTGGGTTTTAATGGACATAATCATGCATGGAAACAACTCAAGAAAAACACTGATCAGAGCTCAGATGTACCAGAGTTTTGTGAAACTGCTCCCTTTGTTAGCGCTGATGCGCGAAGAGTGGTCTTATCCACCTGTAGACCTCACTACCCTGCAGGCAACAGAGTCCATAGGAGAGGTCATAGTGGATTCCTCTAATGTCCACGATGCATCTCAGATGCATGCTTTCAGCCAGCAGACAAATGCAGTGACAATCATCTGCAAGTATTACTCTGCTAATACATTTGTGCACTATGTGGGGACAACAAAGGCCCGATGTTACACTCGCATCACAGAAACCAAAAGTGAACTACAGTTTTCAAGAGAAGAACTTCATCACTGTCAACCACATCTACATGTTCTTCTAATTACATCAATGTAAAATATCGAATAAATTTTGTGGATGCTTACCTGAAGGCTGTGCTAGGGACTGCTTTTGTTAACTAACTTTCAGCCTCTCAGAAATTGATGGGGGCTGCCATATTTGAAAGGCTCACTTGGTCTCGTTAGTGCAGTGGTTCCCAAAGTGGGGGGCACGCCCCCTAGGGAGGGCGCAGCAGAGCAATTGCAGGGGGGGCGCGGGCTGCGGGAAGTGAATTCCCCAGCAGAGAAAGTTTGGGAACCGCTGTGTTAGTGTATGAAACTGACTCTAGATGGCCCTACTATTGTGACAACAGTGTCACTTTGGGCTTAAATGGTCAAGTAGTTGAATTTATGTTTTCGACCCTATCCCCTACCCCCCAAAAAATTGTTTGACATGGGGCCTAAGAGGATTGAACAAGAAATTACTAGAGTAGGAGTTATCTCTATGTATATGCAATTTATAATTTAAATAATTGTAATTTGTTTGTGTCGTGGTTTTGGAGCTTTGAGAGCTCTTTTTGTTACTCTCGTCCGAGACGATATCGTTTTGCTTGCCATGGGATTCCTGGGCCAGCTGGCATTCATTGGGGGCGTTACCCGGACTCTATTTAAGCTCCTGTTCTACCTCGTTCGGGTTGCTAGTGTCATTGTGTCTTTGGCGCTTTAGCTGGTAAGGTCTTTTGAGAGAGAGTATTGTCAAGTTCTTAGCTGCATAACAGGATAAGTGTTAGTAAGTAAGGGAATCTTTACTTTATTTCCCTTTTCTTTTGTTTTCTTTTGAGCTCGCCTGTTTTGTTACCACGGACGGGCTTCATTGTTTCTAAGGGGTCGGTGCAGATGGACCCGGACAAGGTGGCTGCGGACTGGAATTAGCCTGCACCGCAGAATATTAAAGAGGTCCAACGTTTTCTGGGCTTTGCAAATTTTTATAAGAGGTTTATTCGTAATTTTAGCATGGTTGCTGCCCCCACTATTGCGCTCACTAATAAGAATACCTCCTCAGCGTTTTTTTGGTCTCCTGCAGCTGATGCTGCCTTTCAGGAATTAAAAAAACGTTTTAGCTCCTCCCTCTCATTTGTCGTGGAGGTAGATGCTTCAGAGGTAGGCGTGGATGCTATTCTGTCCCAGTGCCCTCGTTGGGATAATAAGCTTCACCCATGTGCGTAATTCTCCCAGTCTTTGTCCGCCGCCGAACGCAATTATAGTATCGGTGATCGGGAGTTATTAGCGGTCAAGCTGGCGCTCGAGGAGTGGCGCCACTGGTTGGAGGGAGCTGAGCACCCTTTCGTGGTTTGGACCGACCACAAAAACCTCCAATATATTCAGCAGACTAAACGGCGTAATTCCCGACAGGCGCGATGGTCATTGTTTTTTAACCGCTTTGATTTTACGCTCACATATCGCCCGGGCTCTAAAAATATTAAGCCTGACGCCCTATCTCGTATGTACGATCGCACGGATAGCAATTCTACCCCAGAGCCTGTTATTCCTTCTGCCCAGATCGTGGCACCTATTCAATGGGAAGTTGAGGCGGTGGTTCAGGAGGCTTTGAAATCCGATCCCGGTCCTGGGGAGGGAGCCTCCTGGCTGTTTATTTGTTCCGCTAGGGGTTAGGTCGAGGGTCCTTCAGTGGGGACACTCTTCCCGCTTGGCTGGGCACCCGGGGGCCCATCGGACCAAGCAGTTCCTTGCCTGACGGTTTTGGTGGCCGGATATGATGAAGGATAGGGAGTTTGTTGCGGTCTGTAGCGTATGTTCCAGAAATAAAACTTCCCACCTCCCTCCTTCTGACCTGCAGCGACCTTTGCTCGTTCCTAGGCGCCCTTGGTCTCACATCGCGCTCAATTTTATTACGGGCCTGCCTGTATCTGACAGCAACACTGTCATTTTGGTAGTGGTTGCCCGGTTTTCTGAAGTGGCTCATTTTGTAGCGTTACCTAAGCTGCCTTCGGCGCGGGAAACAGCGCTTCTTGTAGTTAAAAACGTGTTCCGTTTACATGGGCTTCCGCAGGATGTCGTCTCTGACCGAGGTCCTCAATTCACGGCCAGATTCTGGCACGATTTTTGTAAGCAGTTGCGGGCCACAGTGAGTCTCTCCTCAGGTTTTCACCCGGAGACCAATGGGCAAAAGGAACGGACAAATCAGTCTCTTGAAAACACTCTTCGATGTTTGTAAGCGGATAATTCCTCAGTGTGGATTCGATTTTTAGCTTGGGCCAAAAATGCCCATAACTCTTTGTGTAATTCCTCCTCGGGGCTTTCCTCATTTGAGGCCCAAGCCGGTTACTAACCCACATTATTTCCATTATTTCGGCGCTGTCGGTCGGTTTGAACTAAGGTCCGTTCTTCATTGTTCCGTTCGAGGCGCAAACAAAAATCCTTTGCTGATAGAAGGCGTCGTTTGGCCCCGTCTTATCGGGTTGGACAGAGAGTTTGGCTGTCTACCCGGGACCTCCCGTTGAAGGTAGAATCCCGAAAATTGGCACCCCGCAATATCGACCCGCTCAAAATAGTGCGGAAGATCAATCCAGTCACGGTCCAGCTGAAACTCCCGAGATCGTTATGCATACATCTGTCATTCCACGTCTCTCGGATTAAGCCAGTGAGCACCGGTGTCATGACAGCTGCCGACACGCCTCTGCCGCCGCCACAAATGGTGGAGGGGGAGCAGGTTTATACTGTGCGCCGTATTCTGGCCCAGAGGCGTGTAGGTCGTGGGGTCCAGTTCCTTGTAGACTGGGAGGGATATGGTCCGAGGATCAGTGCTGGGTCCCTTTGCATGAGATTCTGGACCCCTCACTAATTTCGGAGTTTCGTGCGCGGTGTTGCATGGCGACTTCTGGAGCTGTCCCTTAGAGGGGGGGTCCTGTCATGGTTTTAGAGCTTTGAGAGCTCCTTTCGTTTCGTCCGGGACGATATCGTTTTGCTTGCCATCGGATTCCTGGGCCAACTTGGTATTAATTGGGGGCGTTACCCAGACTCTATTTAAGCTCCTGTTCTACCTCGTTCGGGTTGCTAGAGTGTCATTGTGTCTTTGGCGCTTTAGCTGGTAAGGTCTTTTGAGAGAGAGTATTGACAGGTTCTTAGCTGCATAACAGGATAAGTATTAGTAAGTAAGGGAATCATTACATAGTAATGTAATGTAATGTAATATATAGCAGAAAACCTGTCTGACTATACTTTGTACTATTGATATGTTTTCTGCTAAATATTACTTGTGGTGTTTGGAATTCTGGGCATTATGGGGCTGGATCAGTCATTACTATGAAATCTATTATATATTAAAAAATATTTTTTGTTTTTAAGAGTTCCTTGGCTGTACCAACTACAATCTGACCCTGTTTTGGATTGCCCTATTTTCCTCTGTATATAAACCCCTACCCTCACCCCTGTCACATGTTTGGAAGTGCACCTGACGAAGGCCACGTCAGCCGAAACATTGTGGATATTAAAACTCACTTGGGGAGCTATCAAAACAGTGTGCGGGCTTTTGTTCATTTTTCTACATTGTCCTTTTGAGTCGAGCACCTGTGAACTTTTTGGTCTGGATGTGCGTACATTTTTCTGCTTCTTAAACAGGCCCCTGTCCAAACTTTTTTGAGACCTGTAGCGGCCATCAAATTTGAAATGAGCTCATTCTCTGGATGAAATTGTAACATTACTCAGTTTCGTTACTTGCTATGTTATCTCTGTTCTATTGTGAATAAAATACTGGCTGGTGTGATTTGAAAGTCATGGCGTTTTGATTTCATTCACAATTTACACTTTGTCCCAACTATTTCGGAATTAGGGCTGTAGATCACACTTATATAGAGAGAAATATCCAAACCCAGGACACCATGTTTTTATGGCCAAAGTGTTGCATCAAATGGAAAATATCTAGATTTTATACATGATTTTATATCATATATATTGGTTTGTTTGAAAACATTGGGATCTCCACTGGAATATAAAATAGGCCTGAGGTTCCACTGGTTTGCATTTAGCAGCTGCATTTGACAGATCAACATTTAGGCCAGTAGGATTTGTGGGGTTAAGTTGACAAATGATTAAATCAGCTTCATTTGTTCAAACAATAAATAAATAAAAATGTAAAAATGCATCATTACTTAAAAGGTTGACCCAATGGCTTTCTATCATTATCTGGTCACCCGCACTTTACAAGTGCATTATCAAGACTCATTCTATTGAAAGGAAGCAGATTGCAGCCCTGATCCTGCACTTAGGAGTCTTCACATTGCTGAAGGGACTGAAGCTATTGTCGAACGGTCATTTTGTTCTGCGGTGAATTTTCTGCGCTTGAAGTCAGGTGAACGTGGAGTGAGGAACTCTCTGTTCCCCATCCAAAATGTCTGTAAATAGCTATTTGCTGACCCTTTGCCACCTGCGTCACCTGGCAACCACTTTCCATCATAGCTGCTCTGGAACTCGCCGTCACACAAACAAGGTCTGGGATGATGGAGGGGGGAGGGGTCACAGCTAGCACTGTGAGTCCGAAACTCTGAATGTACAACGTAGTATGTCAGATTAGACACTTGAAACCTGCTGATATGCTGTCTGATTTGAACATGTCCTAAGTTGTCAGCAAAATTCAAGTCACGATAAATTCAATCCCAAGAAAATTATGACTGCATTCAGAATTGACAAATTAAAATAGTTGGAAGTGATAAAAGCTGCAAGAATTTTTAACAACACGCATTAACCATGCTGGGTAAAGGTTCTCCTGCTTCAGCCGAGCTACAGCATGACACTAATGGATAGAATGTGTGAATAGTCACTCCATTGTACAGACTATATTTTATGTTTCTCTTGTGGGTGCTGGGACAACTAAAATAATTGAGGATGTTTCCTTTATTTTATTTCACTTTTAATTCAGTTCATAGCTCCAATTACATTTTGAAAAGGGACCTGACAGTAAACACTGTCATGCCCTCGCACTCAGAGATGTTAACAGGGCAGCAGGGCGAGTGCATGAGGACCCAAGAGCAGGGATGTTGATTTTATTAAATGATAAAGGTGAGAAAAACAAAAAAAAAAGGAAAGGGGGATGATAATTAACTAAAAAAAAACAGGTGACAATCTTTAACGGATAAAGACTGAGGATAATTGAATAATTAGGTGCAGGCAGGTAGTCAGGCATTGGAATGCCAAAGGGGAGGGTCATGACAAACACCAGAAAGTTGACGTACAAGGGAGCTGAGAATGAAGTTACGAGCATGAAATGGGTGTTGACATGGTTGTGAAGAAGTTTCTGTATTTAGGATAGAAAAAAGAGCACTGCTAAATTACTGAAAGGAATGTGTCCAGTTTATTATTATTTTTCTCCCGTTTGCTCTGATTTTAACATGCAGTATCTGAATAATTCATACCCTGCAGGTAAATATAAATAGCTGATTACATTTTGAGTTTTTTTGTATGATTAGTATTTTGAGTCTACAAAAGGCCTGTCGTGTAATGTAATTATTACAGTTTAATTTGCGAGACCACATGTTGTCCATCAGGTCTGCAGTGGTTTTTATTTGTGTTTTGATAGGTTACTGCAGGTTACCATACTAAAGGCGACTGTATTTTTCAGCCTCACACAAACAGACTCTGACAAACCTGATGTGATCCCGGTACTTTGGATAGCAACAGAGCTCTACCATGAGTTTCCAGAACAAATCATTTCACCCCAAGGCCCAACCACTGCCTTTATTTTACCGACCTAAAAATCATATCCTTTTTTGTTTAACCCCTAAAAACACAGTTTATTTTATGGCCCAGATTAGTTCTGTTGCAACATTTGCCTGTGATCCACATCAGTATGATGCTTCAGAATTACACAGCAATGGCTGCATATTTTTAGCAAGGAATAGAGCATAACAATATACAACAGTATTCATACAAATACCTAATATTGAATTACTGAATTACTGCGAAATGGAGACAAAAGATGGAATCTAAATGTATACAGGAATGACACTTGCTTAAACAACAACAATATAACGTTGTCTCATTGTCAAGCAGTTTTCACTGCTGTTTTTCAAGTAAAAGTAGCCGGATTTCACCCACTTTTGTGCGATTGGTTTTCGCCCTTATCCACTCGGATCAGATACAGAAAATAATGTATCGTCAGCGCTCTCGGTATGGTATTCTTGCTCTTGCAGCGTTGACTCTGAGTGCAAGAAAGTAATGTTTGGGTGAAGTTTTGTTTTACTATCTGAACAAATATACCATTTAGGATGTAGATGAAGGTGTTTTCTGTTGACACAGTTCAAAGTGAAGCCAGCAGACCTCTAATATCCCTTTCTGTTACACAGTAAAGCCTTTGGTAAAAACGTCTAATGCCTGGGGTTTGCTCCTAATACCATTGTTTCTAAAAAGGGAAGAAAATCAGACTGATTTATTTTTGGGATGCCAGATGCGCTGTAAAAAATTAAAGTTTGACTAAACTTTAAACTCTAAAGTATGGCAACCATTTGCAAAGAACTTTTGAATTTGCTGTATTCAAATACCAGAGGTTGCATAAACTCATTTTTTGGGGGGGAAAAAAGGAACATGGAAGTTGAACCAGCACAAAAATGCTTGGCTGCCGGTTGCCTTCGTTTTTACAGTGTGCCTACGAGATCTGTCTCTGAACGCCCCCCAACCCCCCCCACCCCCCATTTTCTCATGCTGACTTTCAACCTTATTCCCCCTGCATCTCCTTGTTAAAATCTAGTTATTCTTGTTCTTGTTTACATTTGCATATTTGCATTCCCCTGTATGTTACGGACTCCCATACACGGCACATCCTCCTTGAAATTCCAACAGTGCCGCCTCGAGTTTAACGATTCCGCTGTGTCAACCATGTTCTTCTTTGAATTTTGTGTCTATTTCAAGAAAATGGCTATATGGTCCAACCTCATTTGAGACAAAAATACTGCCACAGAAACAGCAGAAAAGGAGACGCACCACGAAACATATGAACAATAGTGTGCAGTTATGATTACACATAACCACTTTTGCCTAAAAGGTGTCCAAATATATTACCTCTCAATAAATTTTTGGTGAAAATGTACTGGAAAAATACTATTGTAGGCAATGGGAACAAAACAATCATTCCCACGGGCATATACAGGTAAAAATATGGGTAATAAATAAAAACATTGAAAACATCAATTTTTTTACAGCAGTTGAAAGGTATTGCAAATTTTATTTTTCGGCTCTTGCATAACCTAAATGCATGTTTCAAGGCTCATTCCATGATTACTGATGTTAAAAATGTGTTTAAACTGGTTTGAGGCAACATTATTCAGCAAAATTACCTCTGATGGTCTGTTGTTCCATTACGTAAGGCGATATGAACTTTGAGCAGTGTCACAGTGTTATACACTATGGGCTCTAATTTCTTGGCGCAGCGCTGCGTGGCATAGCCCGCACAGTGGTAATTTCGACCGGTGCAGCCCGCGCAGTGGTAATTTCGTGCGGTGCAACACCGTGCGCAGCCACTTTGGCAATTTGGTAGACGGATGTGGGCAGAGATGAGTGTGGCGGCGTAGTCCGGGGAGGTGTCACATATTCATCATGGCGCAGTGACAATTTTGTGGAAAAAGGCTCCGCCGAAAGTGTGCAGAGAGCTCGCCAGCTCCAACCTGGTTTACTTTTTGTGCAGTGGTAATTTGGCTGACCGGCACACAGTGCGCACACGTCACCGAAACTTCACAGGCAGGTTTCCAAAATGTCAGGCACATTTCAATGCAATAAATAATTACAGCAACCACTATTTAATGGAACTATCTGAATCAGCACATAAATTATAATAACTATATCGATTGTCCTGATGTCTGATCAAAGGTGGTTGGCACACGTAATGGCAACTCGACCTGGCTTAATCAATGCAGCTGAATCTGTGATGCAAACAAACGACTTCACATGTTTATCAGCCAACCAAAAACCACTTGCGTCGGCAGGAGGGACAGAGGCGAGACAGAGGAGTACTTGCTCCAGGCTGCACCGGGCACGAAATTGCAAAATACGATTGGATACACCCCATTAGTGTGGCCCTCCCCCCATTCGCCACGCCTATGCCTGGTCAACAAATTTAGAGCCCAGAATCTGGATGAAACAACTGTACACTTTTCCATTTTAGAGGAACTCTGAACACATTAAGGAACTCCGTCATCAGTTTGTCCAGATAAGTGGAAGGCTAAATTTTCTCTGCCATGCCTGTACTGTTGATAAAAAGTACTAACACAGGTGACTTTGCTAGCTTTTTCTTTTAGAGAGTCATGGAACTTGAAATCCATCAGACACCACGTGTTCTCATCTAAGTGGATGAGGCTGGGTTCAACTTGGCCAAAACACGCTGGCGCAGGCGGAATGTGATTGGCAAAAGGGCTACAGTGAGGGTCCCAGGCCAGCGAGGTGCCAATATCACCATGTGTTCAGCAATCATCGCTAGGATTGCTGCAACACAGACCGCTCATTGGGCCATATAAAAAACAGCAGCTGATTTTACTTCTTGTTCTCCATGGCAGGCTTGAGCCAGAGGAGGAAAGGGGTGAGGTGAGGCGCTTTGTAATTGTATAGGACAGTGTGGCATTTCACAGGTCCTGTGCAGTTACTGAGTGGTTTGCTGCCCATCCTGCAATGCAGGCCCCTTTTCTACCACCGTATTCACCATTCCTAAATCCTATTGAGAAATTATTTTCATTATGGAGGTGGAAGGTGTACAACCACCATCCACATGATCAAATGCCACTGATTGATGCAATGAATGCAACATGTGAGAACACATCGGTGGAGCACTGCCAAGGGTGGATACACCAGGCAAAAAGTGGCCAAATGCAGGAGATGGGTTGGTAATTTTTTTTTTGTTTTGGTAAAACCTGCAATAGAAACTTCTGGTTGTCTAAGCCTGCAGTGATTTTTCTTTGTGGAAATTAAAGAACAATTGCTATGCTACTCCTGCTGCATTTCCATTAATTCCTATAGTGTACTTATAGTGTATAAGTTCTCTCAGTATTTCTAAAAGGGAACTTTGTTCATTGTAAAATAAGTCAATGTACACTTATCCTAACCAAGAATAACAAAATATACACACAAACAAACTAGAGTCCGACATTATCTACTCCTTCAAAGACTGTCATAAAATGAGTCTATTGTAATGCTACCATTTGATAGTGTTTTTGAGGTAATTGTGCTATGATCGTCAATGTGCTGATGCAGACAACTATTGCTGGTGTTTTAGTAGAATTATTCACTTTTGGCATAAGTATGCAGTGTTTTGGTTGTTTTTGTGTACAAAATGAACAGTTTTGCTATGCTGTGTGTTGCCCGCGACAAGTGTTAGAGTTTTGAAAAAGCTGTGTCAGTATTAATGTCATTTAGCGATCCCAAAAAACTGTAATGGCACCAGAAGGGAAGAGAAATCAGAGCATCAAGATCTACCACTTCCAGACACCTGGGGCAAAATGGCCAGCGAAGAGCTGGCAACATGTAAAGAAGAAAGAAATTCAAGGATTGGACACCAGTGGACTGGGAACAAGTCCTTTGAACCGATGAAACAAAATTCTCACCCAAATACAGTACTTGTAGTATAGTTGAAGTTTCCAAAATGACTGTTCAAGCCCGTCAGTAAAACATGGAGGAGGTAATATTTTGGCTTGGGGTTCAGTCTACTCGAAAGGAGCTGGTGATCTCATTACAGCATCCCTGTAATGCAAGAATTGCCATGTGGAAAGACTTGTCAGGGATTTTATTTTCAACAAAATAATGACCCTAAAACACACTTCTAAGTAGAGCAAGAGTTATCGCAGTCGGAAAGAAACATCTGGTGACAAAAATTGACTTGGCCTGCTCAAATCCAGACCTTAATCTGATTGACCAAATCTGTTATATCAAAAGAATCTCTTTTGAATGAACTTCAAACCATATGAAATGGTTCAGCAAGTGAGGAAATATAATATTTATGAAAACTATGCCTGAAAGATTAAATGCTGTAATCAAAGCAAAGGGTGGCCATTCTAGATTTTGAATTTTTCTCTCAAAAAGATATGATTAGTGTATTTTGTTTAACTATATTATATGCTTGGGTAATTAAATATTCTTGCCCCTTTGGCAAACCCTGGAATGATTCAAATGATCTCATCCTACTGTGAGATTTCTTTGCCTGAGTGAGTAAAGAAAGAGTAACAGAAATATGATGCTACTCTACATTTAAGGTTTAAAATATCTCTACCTAGCAGCTGGGAGGCAGACTTCAGACTCTAGTGTATGGGGATGCAAACTGGCCTGTCTTTACTAATCTGCCTACTGCCCTCGTCCTGTGGTGTGACCTGGAGTGTAAGTTGGTAATCACTGGAGTCAAGGCTCTCATCCAGGACAGTAAAATAATGTTAAAAAGTTTTTTATGTTATTCATCGGAAGGTAATGTTCGTTTTTTTTAATTATTATTATTATTTGTACGTCTAGCCACTAGATTCATTTGCTAATGTTAATGTTGAGTAGGTAATGTTAGTTTGCTCACTTGCATGGTTGATATTCAGCCTTATTTATCTAATTTAGGTAGTGAATACTAATGTTGCGTAGGTAACGTTAGTTTGCTCCCTCGCTTGGCTGATGTAGGCCTACTACTTTGTTTCTGCTGGTTCGGTAGCTATTGCTGCCATCATGTAAATCACCTGCTCACTTGGCTGATGAAAAGCCTCCTTTCTCTCAGCTATCGATTCCAATCACAAATCACATCGAGGTGGCATGTTATGTGTCTGTAAAAAACATTTAAATGCTTATCATTTACTTCACATTTTTTCCATAATTTCTCACTTTGAAATAAGACATACTGCAGCTCGTGTTTCTGTCAGCTATATGGGTTTTGAACTGAACTTGTGAACATTCTTAGAGGGAGGGACAACAAGAGGGAGAGAATGAGCAGATATAGAGGGGTGATGGTGTTTATGATCAAACCTCTCTCTTTAGCTCTTTTCTCCTAAGTTATGGATTGCAGCTTTTAAGGGTTAGCTTGTACAGATTTTATTCCAAGTTGAGTAGTATGAGGTAGTATATGTTTACCGCTGACCTTGTCATTAGATGTTCATTGTTTAACTCCCATGCTTATGTCCACTATTCGCTTGCTAGGTAGCTAATACATTGACTATGGATGGGTAAGTTGCTACTTACGTATCTACTTCATACAAACCTGCTTTAAAAATCTAGTGCCAACCCTTAAAAATGATTCGCCACTATCATGCTGAAACTCGATTTACTAGCTTGTTAATTGTTGTTTTTAAACAGGGCACTTAAGCTAGCAGCACAAATTGATGGTAAAAAGCCATTTGCTTTGAATGCAGCATTACAGCATTCAGTACTTTATGCTATGTTCAAAGTAAAATGTTTTAAACCATTGATTTCTGTTGCTACCTATGGTGACCAACTATAGAACCTTGATCGACTAACTGGTCAGCATGCTTTTCTTTTCTACACTAGTATCGCTGCTAACAGTACATGATGCTATGCTCAGAGCAAAGGACCATTTTACTGTCAATTTTTGAAGGACTTCCAAACTTACAATGGGTGAAATTCAGTTGTACTGGGACCAAGAAACGTAGGCATATGTAACGTTGATATTTTATCTCCTCTCAACGGACATACTCTAGCTCTGAACTATTCCCGAAAATAAGTTGGCAGGTGAGAGAAGCTGTCCATCACAGCTCCACACGTAACTGAAAATACATCAGCATGGCAAGAAATACTGAAAATGACAGAAAGCATCATCTGAGAAAAGATTATTTGATACGTACTTACATTTTTTAGAGAGCCCCATGTCCCTACCACTAATGCCGTGTTCCCATTGGGGTACTTTCGGTATAGTACCCTTGAAACCGTACTTTTGGTACCAAACCCCTAGATCTGGTTTGCGTTTCCACTGCAGACAGTACCCTTAAATGTAGGCAGGCTTTTTTTTTGTTTTACCAGATGGTAAAATGCAATGCAAACACGCAAATACACGCGAAATGCGTTGACTTTGAAAGTAATCTGTTGTGCGAAAAATTTGTTTCGCGTCCAGTGTGAAAGCGGCTTTAGTTGGCAACCTTTTTATTTGGCACATTTTAATGCCAGCTGGTGAGCTAAATGCCTCGCAGTGCAACTCCAGCTAAATTAGTTCGCCTAATAATGGCTATACGTATTTCAAATTGACTAAATTTAAATACATGAAATATACATCTGCTCCATGGTGCGTTTTGGTGAACGGACATTTCCAAAAATGTTTTACCCAAAACGGTAGGCGAGACGGGTGTTTTCCTGCCGTTTCCTTATGGAAGTCACGCTAGAGTGAGGATTCTGTTGGCCAATCGACCGATGGCAGTGATGACTATTCCCTACCAATACAGAAGGCGTGTTTTAGCTCCGCCTCTTTACTATCAGATGGTAACCCTTGGTACCCCAACCGAAAGGGTGACAAAAAATGGTAACGGTGAGAAACTGTTCCAAAGGTACCATACACAACTTTTGTAATGGAAACGCCCTGAAATGTGACATGACCCGTACCGAACCAAACTGTTCTACTTGATGGAAACGTGGCATTACATTGAGGGGGCGGGTTTATAATCTGTATTGCAGCCAGCCACTAGAGGGCAACCAAGATGTTTTGGTCTCACTTTTTTGGAACTGTTTGGTCATCCATCCACATATTCAGTCAATTGTCCTGTCATATATACGGTTTTGACCTATCTTGTCGTATAACATATTCTTTGCATAAATGTTGTGTTACAAGCTGCCTCTAAGAATCAACATTTGTGCATCACAGAAGTTGCATTCAGCCAAAACCCATTTTAATCCAAAGGTGTGACCGAGGAAGTAGGTTGGCACGGGAAAAGAAAATAACTTTGCTTGCATGTACATGATGTGCTGCATGAAATTACCAGTTTATATTACTTTATAGTCAAATGCTCAAATTCTGGTTTGAAATTTAGGTTGTTTATGGTCTTGGTGAGCATTACTTCGGGTATAAAATAACGATCTTTAAGTATACTGTTACTGTAATGATGGGGTAGGACTTGGAAAGCATTCTTGCTTCTTCCTGCTCCTTCTCGAACGTATTACAAATTTTCAGTCTTCTGATGAATACCAAGTGATGTATTGTATTATATTTTGTGTTATTTATATTATTTTTTATCTTTTATGTACTGTAGCTTATCTTCTGATTTTGCTGTTGTTGTTCGAGATAAATAAACTTAAAAAAAATGAAATAAAAAAATATTGGGCAATTTTCGATTTTCAATTTTTTTTTTTTAAGTTTCTTGCGAAAAGATGCAGATGTCTGAGATTTACGCAGATCAGCACTAAGGCATCAAATGCCCTGTCAGATACCCATATATGGTCAAGTTCTTCCTCATTCCTCTTCACATGACTCTCTTGCTATGCATTTAGCATCCAATAAAGCATTGTTGGCAGGGGGGTTGTCCATGTTGCTGACGGCTGGTATGACGGCATACTCTGAAGATCACGAGACTTCGCAACGTAGGTGTAATCTCTCTATAGTTACCATACTGAACATGAAGGTAAACAGGTATAATCTGCAATTGCTGGACAATGAACTTCAAGCAGCTGGATGCTATCTGGTTTGGAATGCTTAACGTTAATTAAACAGTCAAAACTATGTGTGCTAACAGTACATCACTACTGAAATATGCGTCCAAACAATACGCTTTGCTTTCAAATCTGTTTCTCCTGAAAAGGTCTGTGAAGAGGTGTTTTTTTTTTTCACATCTTTAGGAATGCTTCTGTCTCTCCTCAGTGTGTGAGCACTGGCAGTAGTGATGCTCAGACTTAAGTTCCACAATCAGCTGAGACTGTTACGTGACTAATTATGCAAAATTTGAATAAAAATTCAAATAGGATTCTCTTAAACAGCAAAAAATACCGTAGCCCATGAAGTTGTTCACTCCAACCCTATTCAAAGCCACTTGATGTTTCAAATGTTCTATTACTTAATTTTTTTTTTTGGACAAATTGGCCAAAAATTCACTTCAGTGTGCATCATAAAAATAGGAATGGTGTGAGGCAAAGATAGAGCAGATGTATTTATTTAAATATGAGCACAGCGGTAGTTCAGGCAGGCCACGGAGTCACGCCCAGCTCGCAGGTCTGTCTTCATTAGTGATGGTACAGATCGTAAGCCAAGCCCACATCATCTGGCAGCTCAGCTGACTCCTTTCAGGCACTCAATCGGCAAATCATAATCAAGGCCCCGATTTAAAGATGCTCTGCCTGCTACTATTGCTGCTTTCTCTGCTCATTTTTCAACCCACCTCCATCCCCAGCTCCTCCTTTTCATGTTTTTCTGACTTCAGTCAATGACACAGTCACTGATGCCGCTCTGTTTTGTACCCCCGGGGGGGGGGGGGGGGTTCTGCTGATCTCTCCGCCGATGACTTTCATGTGTATGCATGTTAGGGCTGGTTTTTGGCTCTCCCTGCCTGCTGGCTTTTCATGCAGACGCGTGGTAGGGCGGGGAGGCCCCAAAACAGAGCCATCCCACCAAAATTAAATAATACAAGTAAATTCCCTGCAAATGATATCATTTGGAGATCCTGACAAAGTGGCCCTGACTGAAATGAAATCTGAGAAAATTTCTTTGCTCATGCAAGCTCAATTTTGTGCTGATGTGAAAACACCACCTTTATGCACAAACAAATGGCAAAATGATCAGAAACCACGATAAAGGCTGCTGTTAGAATTAATATTTGGGAGATTTTAATCGTGTTGCTATTCAGAATATAGAACATCATGGTTACGAGGTTTCCTGATGGCTTTCCTCAGTCCTTTTCATCTTTAACTTACCCTATCTCAAAACGTGATCAGTCTTTCGCCCTCATTTCCTCTTTGTATGAATAAAATGTGTTGCGTTCTAACCAAAAACACTGTCATCTCAAATGCTAAACCTTATTCATCCATAACTGCAGATAAGACGACTGATTCTTTGACGACACTTTCAGTTTTCTCATGTCAGTATATGTATGACTCACTCATTCCAATGAGCAATTTAGAGTCTCTCTTAAGAGTATTTTACTTTCAGGTACTCATCGCAAGTAATGTTCTCGAGACTCAGCATCTACATGTATTTGATGTATGATAACATGAAATGATTTCT
The DNA here is from genome assembly GCA_029721435.1 of Gymnothorax reevesii. Lineage (NCBI taxonomy): Eukaryota > Metazoa > Chordata > Actinopteri > Anguilliformes > Muraenidae > Gymnothorax > Gymnothorax reevesii. The sequence goes on along the minus strand of CM056578.1, from coordinate 16,824,465 downwards.
CTTCCTGTCTCTATCTTTCACACACACACACACACACACACACACACACTCTCTCTCTCTCTCTCTCTCATTCTTCTCTTTCCCTTTATGGCTGGGGAATCACCCCATTCATCAGTTTTTGCGATATTGGTTTTCTTTGCTTATATCAAATGGTCTGCTCACACCAAATCCTTGCAGATCCACTCACCATTGATAATTCGTTCTCACTGACTGAGGAGTGTAGTGGTTACTGCATATTATGAATCACTGGAACGCAGAAGAGGATTTTCCGGTCCTGTAATTTAGATGCCTTTTTCCATACTAGAAAATGAAAAATATATTTAATCATTGGATCTATAATGCAAGGAGGAGAAATGAGAAATGCATTACATTTGACTGGAGGCATCCATCATTTTAAAACACCTCGCTGATCTGTGTGTGTGTGTGTAGGTGCTCGGTGGATGTGGAGGGGGGATTTTAATATTACTAGCCAGTGCCACCTTGTCCTTTATCGATTTAATATATTACATTGTATCAAATTCTGCAAAGAAGCCGTTGCGGAAATAAATTAGACGTGACCTGTTGAAATTATTTTAAAAATCTCACCTGTTGTAAATAAATAAAGAAACAAAGGCAGAAACAGCACGAATACAATGACATGTTAGATCGCATATAGCAGTGAATCTGAAAGAATTCTTTGTATTTTAAAGCATTGCACATGTTTCATTTTTTTATTTTTTAAATTAAATTTTTTTTTCTTTTCATTTTACATTTGGTGTCCTGGACTAGATGTATGGACTCATTGGATCTAAAATGGGCTTTCAGCATTGCCTAGAATTTAACAATCATACCACAACCCAAGCAGAATGTATTTTACAGAAGACCACAAAAGAAAAATGATCAAATTTTGAGTTCAAATTTAGCGTTTTTGTAGATTTAATATATGATATATTATTGTAACATTTATAATAAAATATCATAATTGTATATATTATTATAATATGTTATATATTTTGCATATTTTTTCAGTGCTTCGTTTCTAAGATAGTTTTGAATTTTCAATTCATCATTCTTCCATAATGTGAAAATGTGATCATTTTTCCATTGTGGTCTTCATATCATACAATTGAACAAGGGAACTGAGACATGAAGGTACGGCATTCCTATTGTACAGATTGATATGTGTTTACAGATAAGTATGACTGCAGAGAACAAAAAAAAGCTTCTGCCTGTAAAACAAAATTGAAAGAGTATTATAGGTGGAGATGAATGAGAGAGAAAGTGATTCTGGTCATTTCCCTGCCAAAATAGCACTTTTTAAAATATTACACATGGTCTTAATATGAGTGAGATTTAGCGCAGTAGGGTATTTTCACTGTCACTATTCCCATCAAAGTTATATATGAAGAGTTTGTTTCCAAAACGCAATATATCCATTTTACTCGTTTTGAGTAAGTCAGCTTTTTCTGTGTTGGCGCCTATTGAATTTTATAGAAAAACACAAACTTTGACCATGACGAAATACTCCTTATAGTAGGCTTGGGCGGTAATACGGAAATACGTTATACCGCGGGGTCATAAAAATAGCAACGGTATCAGTTTCAATACCGTCATTTAAAAAAAATGCAATGCACTTATATAGGAGATAAGGATTAAATATTAAATATGATTTATTTAAATCCTAAAAATGATTTTATGTCCAGGAGCACTTATGGGTGGTTGTCGTCACTTGACAGCGCAGAGGCGAGAGAGACAGAGAGATGGCAAGTCGTGCACTGAGTGACCTGTTCTCAAAGAAGAACAGAACTTTTGCAGTTTGGCAGTATTTCGGGTTCCTGCCTGACAAGAAGGGAGAGGCGGTAAATACTGATGAGGCGATTTGTAAATTGTGCAGTAAAAAGATGACCGCGAGAGTTGGAAACACCTCTAACCTAAGGACGCATCTCTGGATCAACCACCCACTCACTGCTGCAACGATGCATTTGGCCCCAAGTTCACTCAGTGCAACAGTTTCAACGACTCCCGCAGATACCGATGCAGGACCGACAACAACTCGGTCCACCGCCAGTTATACGCAGCCGACGATAATGGGGGGCCTTCGGGAAAGCAACAAAGTACAAAAGGAACAGTGTCCGTTGGAAAACCTGTACTGATGCCGTGACAAAATACTTGGCGAAGGAAATGGTGTCTTTCCACACGGTGGTAAAAAAGTCCTTTAAGGACATGGTAACGGTCCTAGATGCCCAGTATGAGCTACCTGGACGGAGACATTTCTCTCAAACAGCCGTCCCACATTTATATAATAAAGTTAGCGATGAGGTTCAAGTGCTGCTGTCAGAGGCAGACAGTTATTCCTGATATGTGGATATGTGGTCATCAGTTAACATGACACCATATATGTCCCTGACTGTCCACACCATTAGGCCTACACCTGAGTGGAAACTTGAATCCGAATGCCTCCAAACTACGTATTTTCCTGAGAGTCATACGGCGGACAATCTTGCTGCTGCGCTCAGAGATGCACTTCAGGACTGGCAGCTTGACGAGAAAAACTGTCTGCCATACTCACTGACAACGCTGCCAACATTTCTTCTGCAATCAGGTCCCTGCATTGGCTGTGGCTTAACTGCTTCGGTTACAATCTAAACTTGGCTGTCACAAATGCATTGCATGACCAGAGGCAAAAAACTGAGCGCGCCCTCGGACTGTGCCGTAATATTGCCGGGGCCTTTTTCACACAGCTGGCAACGTAAGAGTGAACTCCACAAGAAGCAAGTGGAGTTGGGACTCCCAGAACATAGTCTCATAACGGTAAGCATAAATTTGTATCAGAATATCTGAACCTGTTAAGGTTAGATGAAGCAACTAAGAATATAATGGAATACTATACATTAATGGGCTTATTTAATAATTTATTTGTTTATTTATTTATTCATTTATTTATTTGTTTATTCATTCATCCATCGGCAGGACTGCGCAACTCGCTGGGGCTCCAAGCTGGCAATGGTGGAGCGCATCGTCGAGCAGGCCCAAGCAATCAGACACGACCTGTCTGATGACAGAAGGAGCAGCCTGTCCCTGACCTGGCAGGACACGGACATCTTGAAAGCTGTTCACGATGCACTGAAACCAGTCGGTGACTTCACTGATATTTTGTCAGGAGAGAATTATGTGACCAGTTCCTCTATCCTCCCCACACTCCAGCTCTGCAGGGACAATGTGTTGGCTGTGTCAGAAAACAACCTTCAGCTAACAAAGTCAATAAAAACTGGAATTCGAAAAAAGCCGGAGGCCAACTATGAATCAGATTCAGTGCGCAAATTAATGCGAAAATGCACTTTCCTCTACCCTCGTTACCGTGGAGGATATGAGACTGATGTCAACGCATTGGCTGTGACCAAGGCTGAATTACAGGCTGAGATTGTGAGCTTAGAGGGGCAAGCACCAACAGGTCCAGTGGTCATCAGAGTGGAAGAGGGAGAGGTGCAACCCGAACCCCCACGGAGAAAGATGACTCAGGGAAGTCTCCTGCAAGGACAAGCAGATGCAGTGGCAGGTACCGTCGGCATCATAGAGGACCAAACTGGAGCTGAATTAGCAGCCTATTGTTTAGAGCCTGTTATTCAAGGAGACGAGGACCCACTTCTCTGGTGGAAATGTGCTGCCGGGCGTTTTCCCCAGATGTCGCGAGTGGCCCGAAAGTACCTGTGCGTCTGTGCCACAAGCTCACCATTGGAGTGGGTTTGCAGCACCGCAGGTAAAGTTGTCAGTCCACAGCGTGCCCTGTTAAAGCCGGAAAAAGTGAACATGCTGGTTTTTCTTGCGAAGAATCTTGACTAGATTTGTTGCCACTTGCCACACAGGTCCTATTCGCACGGTGTGTGTGTGTGTGTTTTATTATTATTATAATTATTATTATTATTATTTAATTGTTTCAGGTATTTTTATTTGGTTTTCGTTAAAAAAATATTGGAAAGAAGATTGGATTGGACAAAGACTGGACAAAGATGCCACATACATAAACTTGCCATAACCTTAACTGACAGCTGCAAACCAACTCAGTGCACTCATGAAACCCGCTCAGATCTAGTAACCTGGACACTGATACCAAGTGAGTGAATATATAACTACGTTAGCAAACCAGCTCGCAGTCCTCTCTATTAAGCATCTTAATAGGCGGTGACGTAATTGCAGCCACGATAAACACTTCAAAATGGACCACCGACTATGAATTCGATAAGCCGCAAACGGAGCGTTAATCGGACTGGATCATGTTAAATTTTACGATTACGTGTTTCTTTCATTTCCCCCACTGACCAAAGTTGGTTTGGACATTTTGACTTTCAAAGGTTATATTTGCTGAACATCATGACACTAACTTTAATGGTTACCCTATAATTCCACAGAACAAGTCGTAATTATGACCTCACCTGAAGCCCTGATACACCTGTATCCTCAGCAGCTCTGTTTCTCTAGTCTGCTGCTGTGGTTCCTGCATATAAAATAATTAATTAATAATGGCACCTTCGCGGGATTTCTCCTCTGAAATTTGCTGCGTAATTTGAGATATCCACCTGGCTTATATTTAGCTACTACAGCTAGCAACCCAATTACTAACCAACATGTGACAGATACCAGGTTTAGTTCACTAGTTGCAACTAGTGAAAATGTTCAATTAACATGGAAATAGTGAAGAGTTTCGGTCATCAGACCGCCTGTTGTCGACTGCCGCCTCCTGGACACTCTCAGCCGGTGAGGGAGGGGGCAGGCCAGTGACATGACGCTGCGTTGCGCTTTCAAAATGAAAGCAAGTAAGTTAAAAATTTAAAAATCAAATATGTTTCTCCTCTCCGGTAAAATTTTTGGGTGGGACAAATGCGTCTGTCTCCAATATTGGAGGGGACACGTCCCCCCCTGTTCCTACGGCCATGGTGGTGTCTGTACTCCAGAAACCCAGCTGTCTGCCTGTATTTTCATATTTTACTTTGCATGGCATGTCTCTGTGAGTCAGCGTTTTGGGCGCCCAGCACACATGAGACATCTGCCCGATGTGCAGATGACGTTTATAATGTGATCTAGACATGATCTGCACGTTGGGCAGACGTCTCATGTTTGCTGGGCAGTGGGTGTGTAACCCCAAGTTACCCAAGAGAGCACAAGCAATCAAAGTTCCCATGAGGAAGCTACAAAAATGACGGAAAGCGCAGATAAAAAGAAATATAATGTGGCACAATGCCAAGCAGAGGATGTCCATCACAAAATGAGAGTGAATCAAGGGTAAGCTTTGACCCGGTCTCCAAACACACCGAAAGAGATGATTGGATTAAGAGTGACACAAAATTAGCCCGTTTTCAGGTGAACAGGAGACTGCAGGTAGTTAGGCTAGTTAGCTTGCTAAAGTACTTGCTCCTTCACAGCAAATTTCACGTTCTGAAAATAGAAGCCAGCAAACTTGATAGCTGTGGAAGTTAACATGCAAACAGTATATGTACACACTAAGTCCTACTATCAACCAATGCAAATAACTTTATGTGCTCAGAAAATAACCCTTGAGGTATGTAGTGCTAATCGTATTGTGAGTGTGAGTATGTGTTGAAAGGGGACAATGGAAAAGTTCTTGCAAGTTTTGGAGAAGCGAATGCTTCCTTGCCCTTTTCCCATGAGTCAAACACATATTCCTCTGGAAACTCTCTTGATTAGGCGGACAATTGGTATCGTAATCATAGCAGTGGTGGGTTTGTGACTCAAACCAGGAAGAAAATGGTTGTTGGTAACACTGCCACAAATATGTTTTGCGAAGCTCACAGCATACTATTTTTGTTGAAGCTGGTCCAAATATAGATTGATAGAATTCTTTGGTGGTATTTTGAGTTGTTGTTCTGTGGTTATAAGCAACTGTCCTTCCGAGAGTATTTTAGCCCTTGTCAGAGAGCTTTGACGTGCAGTCGCTGTTCTTTTAATTTTCCTGCAGCTGTTGTTTGGTTTTTGGCATTTGTAATAAATATCTGACCCTGCTCCCCAAACTACATGTTATTTTGAGGCTCACACTTCTGTATCTGAGCACCAACTACTTCCACATCTCCTAAAGTGTTGGGACGCTGTGGAAAATGGAAATAAAAACAGAGTGCAATGATCTTCAAATCATTTGAACTGAAGATTTATTTGAAAATAGTTAAAAGAAAATATACCAGATGTTGAAATTGAGATATTTTGTTGTTTTTTGAGAAATATGTGTTCATTTTGAATTTGATGCTCTGCAATACATTTCAAAAAAGTTGTCACGGGGGCATGTTTACCACCGTGTTGCATCACGTCCTCTTCAATCAACACTCTGTAAGTATTTGGGAACAAAGGAGACCAACTGCTATAGTTTTGAAAGCAAAATTTTTCCCACTCAAGGTTCATGTAGGATTTCATTTGGTCAATACAATGCTCAATACTTTGTAGCCTCTTTTGTTATATTTTTCGCATCATAATGCAACAAAAATTGTCAGTCAGTGAGAAGTCCAGACTGCAGACAGACCACTTTAGCACCCAGACTCTTTCACCACAGAGCCATCTTGTTGTAATATATACAAAGAATGGTGTTAAACATAGTGTGGCTAACATGAGCAAAGCCTTGCCTGAAAAAGGTCATCTGAATGGCAGTAAATGTTGCACCAAAACCTTTATATATATTATTTACCATTAATAGTGGCTTCACTGATGTGCAAGATACCCATGCCATGTGTACTAAGGCATCCCCAGATTATCATGGATGCTGGTTTTTGGATTGTTTGCTGATTACAGGCAGGATGGCCCCTCTCCACTTAGGACGTGGCATCCATATTTCCAAAAAGAATCTCAAATTTTGATTAGTCAAACCACAGAGCAGTTTTATACTTCGCCTCAGTACATTTGAAATGAGCTTGGGCCCAGAGAAGAAGGCAGTATTTCTGGATTTTGTCTATATATGGTTTAATTACTACATGGCAGAGTTTTAACTTGTATTCGTGGATGCAGTGACAAACTATGTTCACTGACAATGGATTACAGAAGTGTTCCTCTGTCCATGCAGGGATTTCCAGGACGGAATCCTGTCTGTTTTTAATGATTTTCCGCCTGAGAACCTGAAAATCACAGCTGTTCAAAATTGGATTTTGGCCCTGTCCTATGCATCCAATTTTTTAGATTCTTGCCATCTTTTAATGATATTCTGTATCATAGAAGATAAAATCTCCAAATTCTTATCAATTTTAAGTTTGAAACATTGCTCTTAAATTGTTGAACTATTTCCCATTGCAGTTTTTCATAGAGTGGTTAAGCCCTCACCATATTTACTTATGAAAGACTTTTTATACCCAGTTATGCAGCTGACCTGTTTCTAGATAATCTAATTAGTTGTGAGATGTTCTGCCAGTTGTCTTTTTTTATAGCTTCATGTGACTTTTCCACTCTTTTATTGTCCTGTCCCAAATTTTTTCGAACATGTTGCTGTCATCAATTTCAAAATGAGCACACATTTTTCAAAAAACAATAAAATGTATCATTTTCAACCCTTGATATGTTGTCTTTGTCCTATTTGCAATTAAATATAGGGTTTTAATTGATTTGCAAATCATTACCTCCGCCAAGGAGGTTATGTTTTTGGTGGCGTTTGTTTGTTGGTTTGTTTGTGTACAACATAACTCAAAAAGTAATGGACAGATTTTGATGAAATTTTCAGAGAAGGTGCGTATTAAGTCAAGGAACAGGTGATTAAATTTTGGCATATCGAGGCCAAAGTACTGCTGTGATATACGCCAAAGTTCAAGATTTCAATTCTTTCCAATGGGCCGGAGTTCCAATCGCCGTGTTTCTGGGTTTTGCTGCCCCCTGGCAGAGGTCTGCGCTCTTTGAGTGCCTTTCTAGTTGTATTCTGTTTTATTTACATTTAATACAGTGTCCCAACTTTTTTGGAAATGGAGTAGTACTTCACCCCAAATACTCTGTGAGTATCGTCTTGTTGCTTAGGAGACTTAGCTGGCTAATTGCTGCAAGCTAGATCTGTTTTATGAGGACAGATGTTGTGAATTAGCATTTAATTTAAAAGAAATCACCCGTGTAAACGCTTTCATAATACTGGTCTAGTTATGACAAAGTTAAATCAATTTTTCGGGCTGCACCCAGTGTAATCTTCACCTTCTGTATTTTTCACAAAAACATTTCAGCTTAATCATTTAGCTCTAGGGTAAAACAGAGCCCCCTCTGACGGGCATCTAAGCCGTGTCATCCAGTTACCTGACCCCGCACGACACAACTCTGCAGACGTGTGATCCTCCCATCCTGTGTCGTGCAGTGTATGACCAGAATAATCTTCATTTCTAAGGAATAATACATGAATAGCTGTTGTGATTTCTACATTCAGATACACATCATTCAGAAATATTGCGACCAAAACCGATATGAATTTTCATCGTGGAGCATAAATCTCCTGACAGCTTTTTAAGAAATTTTATAATGTTTCAACTTCATAATGCCAAAACTTGTGAATATATTTCAGAATTGCAATTCTACTGAGCAGATCCCCCACTTCAAATGTTTTCACATCACAGCGTGGCATCTTCCATAAGCAAAGATTAATTCTATTTTGCAGCCCTCTATGCATTGATGTCTGGCTTATACCCTCCGGGCGATTCAGAGTTATTCATGCTCACGCTGGCTGTGAAATAGACTTGGTTGTGTTTAAATCCTGCAGGTTAAGCCTGTACCGGGTCAAGAATGAATCAGCATGTCCATTCGGGGGTTCTGGGAAGGATATCTCTGTTATCTTAAGAAAGCAGAATGTTAAGCCTCTCATCTGCATTATCTGATCTTTATCAACAACTGCAGCCGATGACTATTTTTCATTCGGATGCAATAGACGCTTTTTTAACTCTCGAATTTAATCTCTTGTTCATTGCAGGCTTCTAATTTTCCAGTCATGTAATCTACAGCATAACACAAGTCAAATAGAATCAACCATCTGATAAAATAGTGCCTCATTTATATTGGAACAGTCAAAATAAGTTCAGCAGTGGTATACGTGCCTGACTAACAATCCTTTGATCAAACGCAGATGACTTCTCAGCTGACTGGAAAGGAAAAAATCTTGCGCTCGAAAGTTCATACTGAATTAAATAAAAGCTGTTAGTAGTCACTGTTCTCAATGTCTATGCCTAGGAGACATTCACATATGATTTTAAAGCAACAAATGAAGCCATTAGTTTAGCAAATTATAAGTGGGTGTCAGAAGGCGAATAGCAGCACGTCTGAATCAAACTGTATTTATGAAACGCGTTTCTAAGAACTTTCACAATGTACTTCACAGAGAAACTGAGCCTGACCCATCACAAGGGCACGTCTAGAGCAAAAAGGTCTATAAAGATTGTATTGACTCCTTTATCTGACATTTCCCACTGATTCTTTTTATTCATAAAGTTGAAAGCTAATACAGAAACTCATGACTCAGTTAGAAGCTGATTCCAGGAATCTGCAAGGCACTGTCTGCAGTGAGTCTGCTCTAGTTTAACCTGCCACAAGTACAATGTAAGAGAAGTTCACTGGTTTTATCATGCAGTGACAGGTGTGTTTTAGTTAATTTTGTTGAAGATGATTATGACTTTACTGGCAAAATTTCTGTTTATCATGTCAAAAAAAAAACTAGAAACTATAGATGTAGCATTTATTAATAACAATATAATTAACTCAAAACTTTAAAATCAACTTTTTGATGTCCTGCAATTTATCAGCAGCAGTCATTTATCTTGACTACACAGATGAACGAATTGTTTCGGTAAAGGCCTCTAACAAAGGTTTACTATCCACAAGTGAAGTTCACTTTATCAAATGACCTCATGGCTTAATCTCTGAGCTTGTCCACTTACTAGAAGAGCGCCACACGTCAGAGGGCTTGAGATAGACGGTAAATCATTGAGTACTTGGGAGGTGTGCCAGGGGTTCAGGGAAGGGGAACAGCAGGGAACCTCTGTTCCAAACTTGAGTTGTCACCTTGGCAGTTGGCCTACTTATGCAGGGCACATATCAGGATCAGAACTGAACGTTCTATTGGGAGAAAAATGATGCCGACGATTTTTTTTTCCTTTTGACTCAGATGCAAGGTATTGACATTGAGAATGATATACCTCAGGGGCACATAAACTACACATATCAGACATTTTAAAACCACTGGCGCTCAAGATGTGCTATTGTTTCAGGAATTTATTCAATTCAATTCAATTCAATTTTATTTTGTATAGCGCTTTTTACAGATACACTGTCACAAAGACGCTTTACAGTCAGAGATGGGTTACTGAAGGGCAGTGCCCAACCTATTCAATCCTACCATCTCAAAATTTATTAGATCCTTGTCCATTCTTAAGATAAAAGTGTTTTTAGCTTGTCTCCATAGAGGAACCATTTTTTTTTTCTCTAGGGGACCCTGTATGGTAGTGTGAACCCTCCTCAATCAAACCATTCTGCGCAACAGAGAACCTTTGAAGTTGATAGGGTTCCAATCTGCAGACACAGACAAACCTTTTGGAACCCTTCTTTTGCCAGCACATCCAGCCAGCTGATTTGGATGTTTTCAGAAGGAACCAAAAGAAAACAATGACGTTCTTTAGAAGTAAAATACGTCCCACGGATCATATTTTTACAAAATTATTTTCTTTGCCTAAATCTTTATGTAGAAAGCTGTAAACAGTAAGAACATTGCAAGATGGGTGTGTGTGTGTCTCAGGGGGAAATGATTAAAAAGTAATATTTCAGAGATAGCCCCAACCCCCTCCCCAACCCCAGAAAAAAATAATAACAGTTATGATTGGTTTGCCATTCCTGTCACAAGTAATTTCTTATTCCATTTTAATGAGATCATTTTGATGGCAATCAATGCACAATTGATGAGCTTCCATGCACAACCACCATGGCATACAGATCCACGAAACAATTTGAATACTTAGATCCTCCACCCCGAAGCCCCACATCTTTTCTTCTCTGTTTGTGCAGGGAGCTGCAGGGTAAAGAGAGAGGAATAATGGGGGGTCTCATTCCCAACCTCTTCTTCCTCTGGCGCTATCTGATGAGGTAATCAACACCAGCATTTGCATTGATGCAGCCCAAGCCAACGCAATCCCTGGTGCTTTTATTTATTTATTTTATTACTTTATTAATTTATTTTAAACTTCTGAGTATGCTTCGAGAGCTTTCGAGAGCCGAACACAGCATGACTAACTTCACGCTAACGATCCCGCCACAGGCTTTACAGGCATCAACGTTTGTGCCTGTGGGACACAACAGACGGGGGTCAATCTGTGATCGCTGAATGCTGTCTTTCACCTCTGACCTCTCCCCGTGCCTTGAGACCACAGTACAGATGCCTTGGGTGCCCTGAACATGTGACTGCAAGCATACCGACGGCGGGATGAGACAACGGCAGTAATTGCTGGCACTTATTGCAAGAGAAAAACAGATAAAACCTTCCATCCTGTTTGTGTGGGAGATTTACTACGGCATTTCTGTGACCGTACTTTGCTTAATGGCCACTCCCATTAAACACGGCTTGTTTACTGCTGGCTCATCTCGTAAATTTAGAGCTGTGTTCTAATACTGTACCGTGCATTATCTTACCCACTTGTTCAGTATTGCGAAGGGGGCTGCAGCCTATCCCAGCATGCTTTGAGTGAGGGGAAGGGATACTGGTAGCCAATCCATCACAGGGCACACACACACACACACACACACACACACAAGCGCGCACGCACGCACACAGACACACACACGCACACGCACACACACACACACACTGCCCAATCACACATCGATTATTAGGGGCCATTTAAAGACCAGTGCATGTCTTTGGACTGTGGGAGGAAACTAGATTACTGAGAGGAAAAACATGTAGATGCAGGAAGAACATACAAACTCCATGTTCTCCCTGTACCTGCATGCCCGAATTTGAATTAGAGACCTCTTTGTTGAGGCAACGCTGTCCACTGCAGCACCGACTTGCCGACTCACGTACTTTCGAGATCACCCACTGTCATTTGCTGATATGGATACATTGTTAAAGATCCTTATCACAGCTACAGGAAGTGTGTTCTGACTGATAAGCCAATCGTGTAAAAAAAAAAAAAGTCTGTATTTAAAGACATAAAATACAAAGTAAAATTTGTTGAAAAAGGGAAACGCTTTTCATCTTCTCTGCCCTGACTATTTTGAAAAGCAGTCAAGTTTTCCTGTGAGGTTTTTGTTTATTAGCCGCTTATTTTACGACCATTGTGAAAAAGCATTCACTGGAAATGAACTTTTAATGAAGTAATAATGCATTCTCTCGTAGAAGTAAAGGTCATCGGCACTCAGGTGGGGCAAGCAGTAAATAAACTACGACCAAATGCTTTGTTTAAAATAAAAATGGATCTTGGCAATGCGGTTGACATATATCTCCCACGAGCATATCCCAGCTGTCATTTTCGTGGGCTGAAAAAGGCTCCATTTGCGCATTTCAATCTGAGGGTTTCTTGTCAGGACGTAATGAAAGTCGGACGTTAGGTATTACCTCCAAATTTTACCGGAGGCTGCTTTACCCACCCAGGGAAATGTCACATCGTTTCGCTCGGCGAGACGGGGAATAGTATTCCGTACTGCAATCTGTATAAACATCTATTCACTGTGTGCCTTGCATGCAGACAAAGAGAGATAAATAGAGGGAGGGGAGATATACAGTCACATAGATGACAAGAATATCAGTCATGGACCTATAGCATACAACTGAGCGTCAGCAAATTCAACCCTAACAACCACAGTCTGGCAGAGAAAGTAATCTGGGGAAGGTAGTTTGCATTTTTTACGTAAATATAGAGTTTTTTAGACTCTCAATCTCACAGGGCCGCAGGAGAGGGCCTATTGTAAAACACCTCTCAAAAAATCACACATAATGCCAATACAAACTTCAAATTGGCTTTTTATTTCGACTTTAGGAGTGAAAATGGAGCGCACACTGCGATGGCTTTGTATTGTTATTTCACTGTTTTCATCAAAACACCCCAAATGGAAAAAGTAAAATTTTGCTGGTAGGAAAAGGCTTTTGCCCTCTCTAAAAGGCTCCTACTGATGACATACCATAAGGTTCAGAAAACATTTGGACATTGCCAAATTTATGGTTATATTATTCTTAGGTGTCTACCACAGCATAATAAAAAACTGGAGGGCAGTCGGTAGAGTGCATACCTCCGCCATGCCATATATATGTGTTCTTTTGATTACACATTATGTTTCAGGTCACTTCCAAAATTAAATCAACTCTTCCTGAGACTACCACTTATCATCCTGCCAAATTTTGAGCCAGACCATTCATAACTTTCTTGAGTCATCCTGTCAGAAATGTCACACATACCCGCCTTTGTCAGATATATTTTAATTATACCAGATCCAGAATATGTTCCAAATCACTTCTAAAATTGAATCAACTCACCCTTGGACTACCACCTATCATCCTACCAAATTTCATGCCAAATCGTTCAAAACTTTTTGAGTTATCTTGTCAACAGGCATAAAGACTGACGTATTAACAAACGAATGAAAGGTCATTTTTATGACGACGACTTGCCGACATTTAATTTTGAGTGACCTTGACCTTTGACATAAACACTTGCAGTAGGTCTCCGGCCAGAATGCAGTAGGTCTCTGGCCAGGGCTGGACTAACACAGTGTAATGCCCTAGTGCAGTGGTTCCCAAACTTTTTCTGCTGGGCCCCCCTTTGGTACATAAAAAAATTTTTGCGCCCCCCCCCCCCCCCCAAAAAAAATAGGTAATACATATGCACATTTTGTTTTCAGAGACCATTGCAGTTTATTTCACTCATTGTAATTTATATAAACCTCAACCTTTTTGGAAAAAATGTAAGTAAACGGTCATAAACTGTAGATTGTCATAAACTAAAACTAGGCTACTTTTAGAATTGGAAATGGCAAAATAACAAACAACCACGGTGTAATTATTTTAAGTGTAACTGTTTTCAAGCACCTTAACTGTGTAATTATGTTCAGTGTAACAGGTTTATTATTTTTAATATACAACAACATTGCTATTTATGCATTTTCCGGACACCAACAGAAACTTACTTGCATACAGCCAATCAGCGACCTTGTGCGGACTGCTGAAGGAGTGTCTCGAGACAGTTACATTTTCCTCTCTTAACTGGCCTCGCACTTTTAAGTTAAAATACGTTAACCGAGATCGCGTCAGCTTATTCTAGAAAATATGAATGCTCTGCACAGATGATTTTTGTCCAGCCTAGCTGGGAACATTAAAAATGATTGGCACGTTTGGAAACGGCCAGTTATTTTCCAATTAAGGACACGAAAATTTAATAATGCAAAATCTCTTTTAAAGTATAAAATCATTAGGCTGTATCACACTCCTCTGCCTGAGTATAGCCGTCTACTTAAAATTATGTTTCTATGATGCAGAAAGACAGCGAAGTACGAAAAAAAATTCATGAACACCACTTGCCGAACCTGCCGATATGTTTGTAACGTTCAGTTGGTGGGCTAGATAAAAATAATCTGTCGGCATACAGAGCATTCATATTATCGAGAATAAGATGACGCAATCTCGGTTATTTCTGCTTTGTATTCATCGGATTTTGTTCGGTGTCACTTACCATTTTATTATCAATATGCCAGATCAGTGCAGGATAAAAAGCGGCGAGTTGGGTATCGCAAGACTATATTACCGGCTTCAAATATTTGAACAACTAAATTCATAAATTATTTATGAAAATGGCAGGCTAGATGAATGATTTGGCGAACAGTTATGTTGAGAGTAAGGCAGGCATTTACGATGTAATCGCAGAATTCTGGGCAGCGAATGGACTGTATGCAAATGATTTTCTGTTGGTGTCCGGAACTCCCGCACCCCGCGCCCCCCCTGCAATTGCTCTGCGCCCCCCCTAGGGGGCGCGCCCCCCACTTTGGGAACCACTGCCCTAGTGTGACTAATCATGAAATGCCCCCACCCCTCCACAAGAAGTTATTTAACATTACTTATGGGAGGCAGTAATGGACCACTCTTCTCTTTGATAATACAAGCAAGTATTTCATCTATTAACAACTTAACTGGCATACAGCAATAATGACAGCTAAAGCACCAGCTGAACAAGCCTTCAAAAGAAGATTGCTGATGGTGAAAATAATAATGGTGCCTTCAAGGACAGTTTGACAACCCTGCTGCCTTCGGGGACAGTGCCCAAAATCTTAATTATGAATACTTTTCATCCAATCACTTGAATGGCACGTAACGTAGGTAATGAAATATAGTTCATCATGCATCACAGAGAAATGTTAGAAATGTTCAGTAGTTTCAGCAGTGAAGTAAATGCAAACCTGTTCATCTTTGTTGCCAAAGTACATTTCTTACATTTTTTCTGTGATGCAAGAAATGTACTTTGGCAACAAAGATGAACAGGTTTGCATTTACTTGACTGCTGAAATTCTATGGCAGAGGGTTGTAAAAAGGGAAAAGCTTAGTGCAGTGAACTCATTATTGTTTGCTTCTGCAATCATGCTGCGATCTCCATCCCTGAGTCAAGCTGCTGCTGTCAACCCTCCTGCGACAGGCTCTCATTAACGTCAGCTAATGTTACATGCGATGCTGCTTCCGCTGCGTTAACATTAGCCTCTAACGTTACCTTGCTAACGTTTGTAACATAAGCGCTTGCTAATAGTGCTGGAGGCACGGAATTGACGGAAGGAACAGGTGACTCTCAACTCATCGCAAAGAAGCTGTTAGTGATGTTAAAAAGCTAAATCTTTCTGGTACATTAGGTAGCGTGAATATCTATCGTACTTTTTTCTTCTGCTATTTTCCAATAAGCCCAACCCCTCAGCCGCTTCCTCCACCACTCCATTTTTTTATTTGATAAACATCATACAGCGTGCTGTGGTACGTGATGTCAGAATGAAGGTGCGTCATTGTGATAAACAACTGATTAGAGATCAGTGCTCATTCAGTTTCGAAGTAGTGGGATTCTAGCTCAGCTTGCAACACTGATCTGGGACCAGTTTGGCCTCTCTTACCCCTTTTCCACCAAAAAGAACCTGGTGTTAGTGCCGTGTTGGTGCTAGTCCCAGTACTTAGTTTTTTCAACCCACGCATCTCCTAAGGGCCTGGCTACACATTCGCGGTTTATAACGCGTGTTAACGCCGCGTGAAAAGCTGCGAAAAACGCTCTGAGCAAACGCTGCGTAATACGCAGCGGTGAACGGTCTACACCTTGGCAGGTAAAGTGGGTGTACATGCTTTGTCCTCCGAATTTGCTGGGAACTCCTCCCCTAATCTGGTAAAACCAAGTCACTCACTTTTTCATGAAACTGAGAAAACAAAAGAACTGAAGTCCATCTGGATAAACTTGGTGCAAAAAAATCTATAAAAAAGAGCAAATTGGTGACTAGGCACTTTTTTTGATGATTAGTAACTTAGTAATTTCAAAAATGGTTCTAACCTACTTTCTACCAAAATGAGTTACTAGGTTTTACCAGATTAGGGGAGACTCGCGCTCTGTTTTTCTTCACTTCGATGATCAAACGTTCAGTTTAATGGTCTTCTTCCTTTCGTCCCATTCTGCTTGTAAATGAATGCGAACAGGGTTGTGTCTGACTTTGACAGGATAATTAGCCACGTCTTTTTTTTTTAAATCTGTCAGGCCTGCAGATCATCATGTGGGAGAGTTTTCTGAATTTATATTGGCTGACTATGGAACACGCTTAACTAGACGCGTCGCGTGACACGCTCAGAAACCCCTTGGGAGGTTTCTGAAATTTCACGTGGCGGTGACAGCGCGTTCTGTTTTTCCTGTCCCACCGATGTGTAGACCCGATCATTATAAATCAATTCCTCCAATCAAAGCGTCTTAGCGCCACGCTCCACGTGGCCGTAACACGCGGCGTAATCTGCGAACCTGTTTGGTTTTCCACCGCCGAGGAGCCAACTCCGAGCCACTCAATTACGCCACTGTAACTTTGTTCGAGACCTCCGTCTCCCTCAGCAGCGCTCAAGTTACATATTAAGGGCTGCCAATTCTCACGCATTTTGCGTGAGAAATGCGTGAGATTCAGTGGCATATTCACGTTCCTTTTGTCAGCAATTATTCAATCAACGCATTTGAAAGAGATTCTCAGGTGGAATTGAAGTCCTTGTGCATAGAGGTTTATCAGTTTCACATGCGTAAAGGTGGATTTCACCACTAGTAACATGGAAATCAATTATGACTCCTGACTTCTCGCACTCTTCTTTACTCGGGGGTTGGAAGCAATGGAATTACATAAAAACGTTTCAATTGGTCTTATTTCATTGAAACAATTTGAAAGATCGTGAAGATTATGGAAATGAGATGGAACTGCTCATGATCTGGAGCGTACAGTACCACCAAATCTGTGAAGCGTGCTCATGCGTGGGCATGAATGGCTGCATATAGAGCTGGTACCCTTGTAGGGGAAGGTAGGGCAAAATGGGCCCCTTAAGGTTTAGGTTTACCTTATCAAAGCTGTGGCAGAAATCCAATGCGACTCATAGTGTTCAAGAATCTTTATTTAACTCCCATAAAAACGCACATAATCAAAATGGCCCCATACGGCTATTTACTGGAGAAAGTCTCTGTTAAAAAATAACTTGAGGGGGGCCATTTTGTTCTAGGGTATGGGCATAACGGCCCCCGCTTATGGGAAAATATGGCCCACAACTACCAGAATGTGTGGCAAACGAGAACAAAGAGTTTTATTCTAAATTTGAAACCTAACATATACGCATATATATATATATATATATATATATATATATATATATATATATATATATGTGTGTATATGTGTATACATATTAATTAACTGGAAAGATATATTCCGATCTCTAAAGGTAAATTAATGCATGTGGTGACTAAATTTGAATGTTGTGTCAAACGGCCCAAGGTTGGGGTATAACGGACCGGGGTCATTTTGCCCCTCGATGCATGGGTCGTTTTGTCCCATTGACCGACTACAAAATATCTTGACCTCATTAGTCAATGACGTTTCTATGGTGGTCTTTTTGATCTGTCCTCCACCAACCCTTGGAACAGACCACGTGATACACCATAAGAGTAAAACAATTGCCGCGCGCTGTCAATATTGACGCTTATTTTCAGACAGGCTGACCGCAAGATTATCTAGTGCAGAAAATTTCATAGGCTTCGATCTTGAGGCGCAAAAGCAGTTCTCAGGGTTGCCATATTGTTACTTGCTGCTCATGCGCACTTGTTCATTCCTACAATGTAACCGATAGATGGCAGCAGCTGCAAAGTACCTATTTCAAGGGTGGGCCATATGACCTGTGGGGGCTGTTTTTGTACCACTTTCCCCTATTTATTGATGATGTGACTGGTCACCGGTGCTGTGAATTGTATTGGATTAGTCTGTACAGTGACTTTTTAGCCCATTAAAATGGGGAGGGGGAGGGTATAAAAATACTTGTAATTCCTACACAGTTCATATAACATTTTTGATAAACACTTAAAATTAAATCTGAAAGGCTGACCAGTAAGCACATCTTGATTAATTTAAAATCCATTGAAGTGGGGTACAGACAAACAATGATGAGAATTCCATCAGTTTCCAAATGTAGACTGACATAGCTGGCTTTCAATGGGAACATGCAAGTGTCCGTCCCACTGTAGTACAAACTCTCTAGTTGATAAACTGTGACCTTTAGTGTAAATGGTATGAATTCTATCGCAATGCAATACACGGGTAGCGATTGGGGTCCACATATAAGACAAGCATTCCTTGCAGTACATGAGCCCAAAACAAACCAAGCATTCAGAAATTTCATCTTCCTTGTGCAAATTTACAGTATGGTGAGACGTGAAGAGAGAAAGCATGGATCATCCAATGGATCCGACCTGGAGATCAGCATATTGACCTAGTGGAACAGCCTGACGGCATGAGTATGCAGGATGTATGCCACGATGAACGATGTGTTCAGCATATGGACCTTATGTGCGCTGTCTAAAATAGGCTGAGATTTAACATCAAGCACACATCTGCAACTTTGGGCTTAACAGACTGGCCAAAAGTATGAAAAAGATTGAAATGATGTCAAGATATGATCATCAAGAAGAGCAGGGTTACATACTGTAAGATGTACACTGTAAACAATACATGATAGAGGTTTCCTGACTTTTTTTGATTTACTACCCAAAGACTTGTCATATTTCCTCTGATCTACGCCCAAAGCATTCCTGCTGAAATTCCCGTCGGCATTCCGTCACGATGGCTTTCAGTCCCAGGGAAATTTGCCGGGATAAGCCATAAGGGCTGGCTTGTGATATGGTCCGAGATGGATAAATGGAGCGTCACGGGTCAGGAACACAGCAGGGCACTGTCAGTCACATCTCGCATAAAGAAACAACCCTTTAAAATGGGACCTCCATTACACAACATTTTGGCCGAGCTCAGAGCTTTTCCTGCAGTTTCCCATCAGTGCGTGGCCAGATGACATCATCAAAGCTATTTGCAAAGTCAGAGTACTCTGTGTTTTGAGAGCTTCTTGACTCACAATTTGAGAAAAGCTGCATGGGTCAATAGTAGCTTGCTTAGCAACAGTTGAAATTCCCCAGAGTCCTTAGAATTGCTTTGGAACAATTGATTTCCAATTGTACAGCATAAGGCATAAATTTTCCATTTTGTCATGCACATTGCGTAGTTCTAAGGCTTATGGGCTTTAAACCAAGGTTTGAATTGCAGCTAGCAACAAGGAACACTGGAACTGATCAAGCTAACAAGCTAAATCACATCTTAGCATGTTTTTATTCCTGACATCAATCAACTGCTAATGCCAGTTGCTTTTTTTTCAATTGTTCTGAAATTAGCTTCATGGAAGATTTGCCATTTTGTGTTTGGTCCATCCCTCTGCTCTTTACCCATAATCGTATACCCCTTGTCTAAGAGGAGACTGTATGGTTTGCATTTCACTCTGTCACTGGTACTGCCAAGCCAGACACCATGACTGTAGCTTTCACTATGTTAAGCAGATAAAAAAACTAGGTGATGTTCAGAGAATGTTACATGGAATTACTCTCCTAAATAGCCTCGAGACTGCTTTGACAGCCCCACTGAAAAGGTTCCAGGATTCCAGAGGGCTTGATCCACTGAGAGAAAAAAAAAACACTGAGCGCATTCCCTGAACTCGGCTGCAAGCGATGACTGATGGCAGACACACGTGTGCAAATCAAGCAACTGCAAATCCATGCAGAAATCGTTTGCAAGGAAAGTTTGCAAGTTTGAAAGTGCATCACGTTTTCAGTTGCATAAATCCGCTCAACTTTAAAAACTAATTTTGATTCAAACGTTAAAACTTTACATTTGGGGCGGCACAGCGGTGCAGTGCGGATCTGTTGCTGCGCAGCAAGAAGGTTATGGGTTTAAATCCGGCCTGGAGCCCTTTCTGTGTGGAGTTCCCTGTGATCATGATCTCCCTGTGTTAACAGGGGTTTCCTCCAAGTACTCCAGTTACCTCTCACAATTTAAAGACATGCATTTCAGACTAATTGGAAACTCCAAATTGCTCACCGTATGACCGTGTGAGTGAATGGCATGTGAATTATATGTGCACACCACAATAGTTTGGCAAGTTGTCCAGGGTGTGTTCCTGCCTTTTGCTCATAGCTGACTGGGATAGGCTCCAGGTCCCCCACAACAGGAGTGAGGAAGAAGTAGCACTGTCGGTAATGGATGGACGGTTTACATCTCAGACTGTGCCTCAATTTAGATACATTTATTCTTTCTGAAAATGTATTTCAGATAAAGAAATGAAAATGAATTGGCATTGGTGGTATACTCATAACGCCGCCTTGCATTATTTTTGCCGAATAAAATCCAATGCTTGTTTCTTACTAATTTCAGGGTGCTGATTCCGGATAGATTGTCTGTTTTACTCTAGTACATCACATTTCTTACAGTGTACGATGTGAATTTCATAGCATTGTCACGTTGGACAGCCACTTGTAAGGTTAAGAAATCTTGTATCATCCCTGAAAAACTGCCACAAAGACGTGATTTCCATCTACCTCTGAGCCAGGCAAGAACTATTTGTTCTATTTTCAGCTGATTTTCACATGTATGAATGATTCTAAACACAATATTTTACTCGTACTTAGTAATATGGCCACTGACAGTAGAAGATGCAAACATGATCCAGATGTTTTCTGGTACATCTGCGTTTCACTTCACCCAAACAGCATTTGTTGCTGTTTTGATCAGCGCATAAAAGCCGATCTATACTGTATCATAAAAGGAAAATCTTCATTCTGAGTTTGTGAAAAAAAAAAAAAACTGTACATGATAGAAACTTTTTTTTTTTTGCTTTCTTTTTAACTCAGCATCCACAAATTAGCTGTTATCAGGCCATTTTGGGAAATCAGCAGAATGTTGTTTTCAACATGCAGGGTGGTTCATTTAAAACAACTATTAATGAGTCATAATGTTGGCTTTACTCACACATATTTTTTTTGTTGTTGTAAAAGCCTTGATCCTTGATTGTTAAATTACAATCTTAATGTTGTTAATTTTCTTTGGCATTCAAATAATGGAGCAGGAATAACGATGATTAAAAAGGAATTGTGAAACTGGTTAAATCAAATCAATGACCTGCAAATGGACCTCCTCCAACTATATCAAAGGGATCCATTAGATGGTCATTCATCATATGCCTAACTCGTGGCCTCCTTTTATAATGAGTCGTTTTTATCATAGTCACATTATAGTCTAAATATTTGTCCGTGTATAAGAGAATATCCTACTTAATCATCTTCACTGTCAAGCAATTCTCGCATACCTGTAGCGCTGATTCATTTCTGTTTGGCCAAGGAAGGCTTCCTTGTATTGAAGGTCCACTGTTTTACAGATTTGCACGGTAAAATGCACTGTGTCAACTTATACTGAGGGCAAATACAGCATATTGGGACTCTTTTGCACTATATTGGATCTTAATCAACACTCAAAATTGCAGTGTGTTGCATGACAGTGAATCTTCCTTTTGAATTAAATAAAACTATCAGGATTTTTAACAGGTTTACAGTTTACTTGTCTTTATAAAATACTTTGCCACTACACAAACTCCAGTCTACCTGTCATGTGGAACATAATATTCCAAACCTATTGCAGGTGGAAAGTTACATTAAGTCAGTATTCCTTACATTGGGCTGGGCTTCACAGACATTTATGGCAACAACAAAATCTTACTATATATACATCTTTATCTGCTGGCATTAAAATTTGTAAATGTACTATTACAGTTTAGGAAATGGGAACTAAAAGCTGGAGATTGAATTCCCAGATATGATTCTACAGTTGTAGCATTAAACAGGGCACAACACCAGAATCCATCCATCCATCCTCAACTCACTGCTAGTCTGGGTCAGGGGAGCTGGTCCTGATCCCAGTGCAGTCTGGTGGCAAGAGTTTCCCCTCAGACCGCATTCACTCTCTCACTTACTCACAGCATTTGGGAAATTAAGGGTCTGCGCTCAACATGAAATGTGTGTCTTTGGTCTGCAAGAGGAGACTAGCGTGATTCCCCTCCACAACAGCTTGCCATCACCGTGGATTGCATTGTAGTAGCTGCAACCTGCTTTGCGAAGAACCTGGGTGTCGTCCCAGACAACCAACTGAACTTCAAGAAGCACACCGCAGCTGTAACACGGTCCTGCAGATTTCTTCTGTCCAACATGAGAAGGATTCGACCTTACCTGACCACCTACTCAACCCAGCCCCTTATCCAAGCCACCGTGATACCAATCTAGATTACTGCAACTCCTTGCTGGCTGGGCTGCCATCAAGTGCCCTCCGACCCCTGCAGCTCATCCAGCATGCAGCTACTCGTCTGGTCTTCAACCTCCCAAAGTTCTCCTATGTGACTCCCCTGCTGAAATCCCTGCACTGACTGCCAGCTGCACCCAGATTTAGATTCAAAGTCCTAACTCTGGCCTATGCTGCAGCAAACAAGCCAGCATATCTTGCTCTATCGGCAAGAGATGATCATCCCTTACACACCTGCCCGGCCACTTCTCTCTGCAGCAGGACGACTTTGCCCCTACCCTGGGTCGGAAAGCTGGCCGTTCTACTAGATCACTCAGCTTCTCCCCTCTTGCTCCCCAGAGGTGGAATGACCTTCCCTCTTCCCTGCCAACTGCTCGATCCCTGCTGCTCTTCCGCCAATACCTTAACACTCACCTGTTTGGACAGTTTCTGACCTGATTGCCCCCCTCCTCTGCTCTTATTTACTTAAACATAAATAAATAAATAAATAATAAATCCTTTACTGTTTGTCTCAATTTGCTTTGTTTCTTTTTCCTGTGTGCTACAGCCTTCGGTGTTGTCTTTGCTCTATATTTTCATGACATTAAGTGAGTAACGCTTGATGTGAATCTTACTTTGTCCGGTCTGGGCTACAGTGTCAGTGACCTTACTGCATGCACTGACTGTAAGTCGCTTTGGATAAAAGCCTCTGCTAAATAAATGTAATGTAATGTGCCAGGAGAAAAGCCACACAAACACAGGAAGTAGACGCAAACTCCACTCTGAAAGGCCCCAGGACGGGATAGAGCCCAACACCATCTTGCTGCAAGGTGACATCTCTGGCCACCACTCCAGCGTCCTGCCCTCGAAACCAGAGCGGCTCCAGTGAATTATCTAGCTTTGCAAAAGGGTTTTCTACATAAAAATGAGAACCTTGTGGAAATACCTCAGCAAAAGATTACTACTGGAAAGCCCATATAGTGCAATGGATTCAAAAGCTTTGAAATTGATTCTTTAATTTCTTCCTGGCTGATTTTGAGTGGGGAGTCATCCTGAGTTTTGTTATGTTGGCGTAGTAAGAATGAGATCGAAAGCAAACTAATGCACAGGAGCAGTTGACAGAAAACCGGGTTTATAGACTTGATTATGGGAGACCGCTTAGGCACCATTCTCCAATTAAAAAAAAAACAGTCAAAACAATATGGCAGACCCTCCAGCAAACCAATGCATAGGACCTTTCTTACTGACTTTTCATTCCTAATATCATTTCTATATCATGAGACTTTAGATTTCCATTGGCATTCCTGAAACATATAGAGGTGAAATTGAAATGAAGAGTGAATGCACTGCAACAGATCTCATGTGGGCTTTACGGTTATGCACGACAGGATGCTCTGGACCGGTTGAATGGGTTAATGGGAAAAATATCCTCCATGTCGGGAAGGAAATTGAAGCTGCTACAAAGAGGGGTTCATTACATGCCCACGTCAATTCTTAATGAAAATTTCCTTGCAGACGATGATGATTATCCTCCTGAGTTAGCGCGCAGCTGATGCACTGTGATGGGGTGATTTATAGCGTCTGTGATATCACACGTCTGCTTGTGTGCGCGGAGATTATTCACAGAAATTATTCAGTGCGGACTCAACATACTAAGACAGTCTGTGCCCTCCAAAAGCATGCTTATGGGAGAGTTCGTTACAGAGAAAGGCAGAGATGTTTTATTTTCCTATGTTCAGACGGCATTTAGATTTAGTTTTTTTTTACATGCTGGCAATGATTTTTATAGCATTTGTTATTTACATTCTTACACATTTTACCATTTTTACAGAGACAACTATTTTTGTTTTGAGCCTCTCCGTTTTAAGCTGTCAGAAACAATATTAATGGACGACGCGTTTCTCACACAGAAAAATATTGAGCACTTTTGGTTTTACTTGTTGTCACCTGTTGAGATTGCAGTGGGTTTTTAGAAAGTGTGGGACATCAGAGAGACCCTAGTTGAAAAACAATTAGCCGGTAATCTGGGAGTGCATCGAAAACATTCACACAAATAGCACAGAGTCTGGGTATATCAAGTATGGCAGTTTGGAAAGTCTGGAAAAAGAAACTCCATACAAGTTGGCCAAGGAATACAAGTGCAGTCGATGACAGACAAGCTCTATGAAAAACCTAACAGTAAGCATACTGGTCCCCAGAGGATATGAGTGAAAATAAAATGGGAAATGAAAAGAAAAGAGCGCCTGAGAGTAGATTTCACACAGACGAAACTTTGATATGCAAACTTCTCCCCACTGGCAACAATCAGAAGGCATGCTTTCAGGGAATTACCTGATGACACGGACATGAGCCTTAGCAGTTTTGGTACAAGGATTCATATCGTCAGCCTAATAGCATAGTTGCCTAAGTCATATTTGAACGTTTTCGTAAAACAAGAAAAAACACAATTTTTAGCAAGCACATCAGTATTTTTTTATACATATTGCAACAGTAAGCCAAAAAATGACTTAGGCCAGGGCTCTCCAAATCTGGCCCTTAAGTCCAAGTACAGTCCTGGTTTTTATTCCTTCCAGGCAATTGAGTGAACAATTAATGCTGCTGATTGGCCAGATTGTCATCTCACCTGACTCCCAGGTAAAGGGAGGGTGGAAAACCTGCAGTTCTCGGCCCGCAAGGACCGTGATCTGAGGAGCCGTGACTTAGGCAATTATGCTATGAGGCTAACAGTATGTAAATGAGAAAAATAATTGTTTTTCCAAAGTGTTGGAAAGCAGGAGGTGTGAAAAAAGGAGGGAATGGCCCTGTGATGCAATATACCTCTTTTTATCTGTGAACTATGGTGAACACTGTGTCACAGCTTAGAAATGAATGACTGCATTATGATCTATTGATAAACCTCTGGAAGATGGCAACTGTGAGAAAAATTTTGGAAGTCTACTCAAAGATTTTGTCTTGCTGTTTGTAATGAAACTGCTTCAACCTCACTGGCTGGAGTTAGATCCTACTGGTGGGAAAATGTTAGCGTGGAATCCATCCATATCAAGCTTTGGTCGCTCCCAACAGTTACTTGCTTGTATGTCTGGCCTCAGTCGGTAGACCCGCGTTTGACTTTCAAATATTCGCGCAAAATCCATGTGAGATCTGTGGCTCACAGTTGCAAGAGTGCCTTGCCCCTTCAGACAAACTTAAAAATAAATGAAATACCACAGTTCTGCATTCAACGGAAGTCCCGCCTCCTGGCTTGAGTTTACATGAGTATTCATCTGAGTGGCAGCAGAGTCTCTGGGCAATGAATGAGCCGGGAGGCGGGACTTAGTTGAATGCGCGAGCTTACTTGAAGCATAACTGTGGTATTTTATTATTTTTACCGAAAAATAACTGCGTTTCTAGAGTTGTGAGGATACGAGTGGACAAAGCAGACTTGGATTATACTGGACGTTGCGTTGGACGATGGTTTGATTGTTTGTCAACGGACGTTTTGTGGAGTTTTCCCATTGCCACTGGGTGACCCCATTTGCTTCCAGCAAAAAAGGAATTTGGATAATTTTTCAAAACTCTCCAGTGGCCATAAAGTTGTGCCAGGTGAAGAACAACTTTGTCCGTTCAAGACATCTAATGGTGAGTAATTGATATACAAATTATAGTTTTTGGGTGGAATATCACTTTAATCTAGCTGATGCAATCATGCCCTTCGAGCTATAGCTAATGCCAATTACAGTAAAATGTGTTATGTGATTTAATTTAGCCTTTATTATACCAGGGAATCCCACTGAAATAAACAAAATGCAGATATGGCCAAACATCCCGTTCAAAACCTAACAACCACTCCAAGAGTAAAAGCAAGCAAGCCACAATCTAATTTTTAAGCTCATGTCAAATAACATTCACGAATGCCGTTGCTGGCCAGCTAACTCATATTCGATTGGGCGACCTTTTAGCGAGAACCACCAATCAGCCAAGAGCAGAAAACATGAATATTCATATATTCACTTCATTAGTGAGGGCTAAACGAGTGAGGCCAAACTGATCAGCCAGTGACCGTTGGGAGCAACCAGCACTTGATAAGAATGGATTCCAGGCTAGGAAAATGTCTCCAAAATTGCAACCTATCCAACTGAACAAGGAAATCAGACTGTTGTGGACTGGCTATGTCACTGGCTAAGGTGGTCGTAGAGCATTTTGTTTATATGTGCGTGTGCACGCGTGTGTGTGTGTGTGTGTGTGTGTGTGTGTGTGTGCGTGTGAATGTGCGCGCCTGTATCTATGTGTGAGTGTGAGCACACTCAATGCGTGGGTTCACAAGTTTGGGTGTTTGCATGTTTAGTTTTAAAACAATGCACAACTAGAAAAGCACTCAGAGAGCGCAGACCTCTGTCAGGGGGCGGCAAAACCCGAAAGCACGGCGATTGGAACTTCGGCCCATTGGAAAGACTTGAAATCTTAAACTTTGGCGTATATCTCAGCTGTACTTTGGCCTAGATATGCCAAAATTTAATCACCTGTTCCTTGACGTAATACCCACCTTCTCTGAAAATTTCATCAAAATCGGTGCATTACTTTTTGAGTTATCTTGCTAACTAACAAACAAACAAACAAACAAACAAACAGACAAACGCTGCCTAAAACATAACCTCCTTGGCGGAGGTAATAAATGTTGAGGTCACTTTATTAAACAATTATATTGCCTGATAGTCCATTATCATGCTTCATCAACATGGGTCTCTGGTTGTATTGCAGCATTGAAGCAGGCAATATTTCTAGTCTGTGTTGGGTTGAGTTTAAGAGGATACTGTGGATTATGCTTTTCTCGATTCATACTTATGCTCGGCCCGCCAGCTATCTCCCTCTACGGCTTCATGTTTTAGAAAGGCTCATCTGATTTTAAGGAATGTTTTATTCACTTGTTTATTACTTCACTTTCATAGGGATAATAATGTAAATCAGTGTTATATGAGTTTCTGTCTTCATGTTGATGCAAAATTTAATATATTTCTGCATCTGAATGTGACCCACTGTTTGACATAATCTGCTCAATTGTAATAAAACCGTCTGTGTTTATATCTGCCCTTGGCTGAATGGGAGATTTGCGTCTCTTGAAAATGCCTTCCAATGACATTTCCATTTCTCACGCATGTCCTGTTCCTCCAGTCTAAAATGGATGCTCACAGCAGCTTTACCTACTCAAACCATGTCACTGTAAGTATTCCGCGGAGCTCAAAGTGTTCTGGAGCTCATGCAGAGAGTATTAGCAAGATTAAGTTTCTGCTTGCTTGGCAAGAGAAATTTTCCAACCCCACGGGCAAATCTTGACTCGAGTTAAAGATTTTCCCCCTAATATTGGCAAAATTTTTCTTATTTATTAAAAAAGTAACAGAAATTAGATTTTAAAATCTGATGAAACATAAAACTAAAATACTGATCTGGATGGACTTTTTTTTTGTTTGTTTTGGCACTGTGCTTGTTTTTTTGCACACCTCTTCAATCTCTTGTAGCATCTTTGCAAGGTCAGAAATTTACTCAGGAGCTGCACTTGGCAGTCTAACAGGATGAATCTTTGTGCCAGACAGAATGGACTGTATGGAAATTTAGAAATTTGTCAGACCAGATATCTCACATCGCATTAAACCGAAGTTGTAAAGTTTTTTTTTTTTTTACTTCTCTTTCAGAAAGAACTTTCCCCCATAAACTTCAGAAACTCAGAATTGGATTAAGTCAATATTTGCGCGTAAAAATATTCAAAAGAAAAAAAAGGAACTCTTTCATGAAACTTGTAAGGACAGGTTCGGACAAATTGACAACTCAATCAAGGCCTGTATGGGACATCAAACAGCAATACCATCGTTACAGGACAATTTCTTAATCAATTAATTGGGACTCTCCAGCATCAAACCAGTCACATGTGTCAATTTTTCAAATATGAGTTTTCAGGCTCATCTGAAAGGGCATTTAATATGAGCCCAAAAACTCATATTTGCAAAATTGACCCGTGTGACTGGTTTGGCGCTGGAGGGTCACAATTTTCAATATTTTCAAATGGTTTTGCCTGTCTTTACACAATCTTGCAGCCAGAACCTATTAATGATGATGAGCAAATAACTCAAAAAAAAAAAAACTTATTGCGGAACATACATGATGTACACATTTTAATATTGTAATTCAAATGCAGAGTCACATTTATTTAATAAATACCACAGTGAAATGGCGCACGTTTCTTTTCACAATGTCACAAACAGAACAGGATTTTGTGCAAACATTTTCACAATCACTGTAAACAAATGATGCCTTTACCCCCGTTGTGTTACAAAGCAACTACAGAAAGGTTATCACATGCAACAAGTAAACCAGTGTTCACATCAGTATGTCATTTTGTGGTTCGAGGGTCAGCAGACGCTCATTTGTTTTACTCGTTCAAGATAACTTTCCAGGTGTTTGGCAGCATAGAGTTAATTTTTCAGTTAAGGATGAATTAGGTGGCATGATGAGTGAATTTTTTGGCAAAGTTTTTTTTTTTTTTGCAGTGGCATTCTCCGTCAGGACAGAATGAGAATCTACACTCATGGGCAAGCTCTTTTGTGCCGTTTTCCAAGTTGGGAGATTTCTGAATTGTGGTATTGTCATGGCTAAAGCTCTAGAAAAAGAAAAAATATAGAAAAGAAAAAAACCACTCTCCCCTAGCCTGCCTTCCAGCATGTCAGAATTTAAGTGGCAAATCCTGTCATATGTAAAGATCACTGTCCGCAAATTGCACACAATTTTCAGTGTACTGTGTTAAAGGAATGCGATGGCAGGTAGTATGTTTTGTTTACATGATGTAGTATGAAAAAATA
Organism: Gymnothorax reevesii; assembly: GCA_029721435.1. Taxonomy (NCBI): domain Eukaryota; kingdom Metazoa; phylum Chordata; class Actinopteri; order Anguilliformes; family Muraenidae; genus Gymnothorax; species Gymnothorax reevesii. The sequence goes on along the minus strand of CM056578.1, from coordinate 16,794,835 downwards.
CTAGTTTTAAATACACTGAATGCAACAAGACTGCTTGTAAATTAATAAAGAACAATGGAACGAAAATTCAACGAACATATCAGTTTGCCGATGGCAAAGGTGGACAAGTAAAGGCTACTCAAAATTGCAAGACAATGGGTAGGTAGGTGAGACAAGTAGGCTGCACGTGTGTACATGCCACCAGGGGGCAGTATGTATTTATAACATTTCATAGCCTCTTCCTCAAAAAGCCGACCAAAATGTTTGTAGTTGCACCAAAACATGCTCATCACTTAGCCACTGAACACATGACGAACAGTCCATGACAATCAACAAGCAAAATGTGACAGAAAATATTTTGGAGAGCTTTAGCCCTCTCTGGTAGACAACAATGGAACACAATGTTCTGCTAATATTTTCATATAGTTATTTTTCCTTGAATACAAAAAAAAAAAACATCATTATAGACCCCTAGAGGATGAAAATAAAAAAGTCTTTAGAGACAAATCCTGAGCTGATCATAATCAGCTCGAACACCAATAAAGAATGTCGACACATGTTATACTTTGATGAAGACATTTAGTGCAAGCCACTGAAGAAACATCAGAGACAGGACATCAAACAAATACTACAGTACCAGCGGGTCTTTGAAAAGGACAGAGTTCACTGTTCTAACACTGACGCCTGACCGCACTTTAAAGAACGACTGCTTGCGCAAATTGGCAGGGTCTCAAACAACTGAAGCTTAATGGAGGGCAGTGAAAATCCTGCCAGGGTTAGTCTGAGGTAAAGTGTCCAAACATCCAGTCACTGGGACTCCAAAAGAGAGAGTGCCCAACTCCTGCAAGTCCGGCGACAGAAGTTTAAAGTCCAGGGGCCAGAAAGTTAAATATCCTGGCATGTAACTATTTTACCCGGAAACTTCAGCCCATACAATTCACTAATTATTTACTCCTCCTGGCTGAAGAAATGTGCCGCAATCATCAGCAAATCCAGGTACTTGGAACAAAATACTGAGAAGGATTTACTTTCCAGCTCTTTTCAACGCTGAAACTGCCATCTGCTGCCTCGCACATTTGTCATCTTCAATTACGTGCAGAACCCATAACCTGCACTGTTATCAGGGAAGGACAGGCATCCTTGGGGCATCTAGTTTCTTAGCTTCGCACTGACAGAGAGGTGCATCTGTTAAGATTTACAATGCAAACTGTAAGTACTGGAAGAGTCACTTTGCATAAAAATGGTGGCAATTCCAAAGAGTATTACCCAATATGGGTGTACATAACTTCAAATAGAAACTGTCAGTTTGCACTTAAGCATCATATTTATTGATTTATTTCAATATGCCGGAGCACATTACAGAATGGGAAACAAAAGTTATGACACTGTCCAAATACTTATGGACAGCACCATAAACTAATGCACTTCTATAATCCTGATTAATAAAAAGCAGTCAAAGTATCTATTTTATGAATTTGAATATTTCTGCAATAAATAGTCACCTGTATAAGGTGGTGACCAGTAGCTTAACAATTAATGATGCCAGCTGCAAACAATACTGTGACACTAGCTCACGTTGTCACAGTAATCCAAGCTGTTAAACTATCCTCTTATTTTGTATTTCAACAGTAAATAGATTTAGACAGCATATTTCTGTCATGAGATCCTGAGAATATTATGTTGTTTTTTCCATCTTTGTATATTGTTGAAAGATTACAATCAATTTAACGCTACAATTTGAAATCGCCTTGCCTCATAGGCTCCACACATCTCAGTAAACATTGTAACATCACTAAGCAACAAACATAAACAACTTCGGTCCTTGAATACTAATAAATTGAGTTCTTTCAAAGTGCTGAGTGTCCAATATATACAATGTACTGCACATATACGCACAGGCTATCGTTGAGAAAATTAAGAGAAAGAACAATGATGAAAGAGCAAAATAGCAAGAAAGAAATGAGAGAACAGGGAAGAAAAGGAAGGAGAAGTTTGAAGGATCTGAAATAGAAGAAGAGAGATTCAAAAACCGCTCTACGACGATTATTCTGCCAGAAAAAAATACACTGGAAACCATTACATTCTTCCTTCCCAAATAAAAAACACAATCTGTTTAACACGGCTTAAATGTCTAATGCTCTTGAGTGGACCTTGGGTTGAACATTTGCGGTTCCAGGTTCCCAAGGAAAGCAGAGGGCAAGACGAGGCTGACTGAAGATTGCTCAATGTCTTTTTTTTTTCTTGGCTGTCTGTACGGTAATAGCGGCAGCAGCGGTCCGCACCTGCTACGCCTCATCAGAGTGTTGGGTTACTCAGTTCACGGTACAGGGTTTGGAATCAGTGCGTAATCCCTAGTTTTAGATGAATCCAAGCAAGCATGGAATGTGATACCAACGCATGTCTCACAGCTTCTCAAGGCAAAAGAGACAGTTTTCTTTCAGGTTTTGATTTTTACAGGCATTCTGCAATTTGATGCCAATGTTCTCCACCGAGTTCAAAAATATTTAATTACATTCAGCTGAGTGGTTGTAGGTCTCAAGTCAGATATAATTAGCAATTTATTTCAAAACCATGCCTTGCAGGCAGTCGGTTAACTTGGTTTGTATGGAAATTTACAGTTTCAGGATAAGACAAGACAACATGTAATGAGGTAGATGAATGGCAAATACCTTTTCAACTTCAGTTATAGTTCCATCTGAAAGTCAATGCTTGCACACGTACACATACACAGACATGGTGCGCAAGGACCAGTTCAAAGGCTGATGAATTCTCATGAGAAAATACAAGCGAACGGCGTGTCCAGTTCCCAACTCCTCAATTCCCTCCCTTCCTCTCACAACCACCACCCCACTGCCTCAGCAACTGCGTACCAGACATGCTTCACCAGTTTAGCCTTTTTGTTTTTGTAAAAAGACCATAACAAAACCTTACAGCAACAACTGCAGTCTAACAAAGGTGTTGCTTAAGTAGTTGTTGATGTTTAGAAGGTACGGCCTAAATTACAGAAGAGAGAGCTGCCGGGCACTTATTGTATGAGTCACTTCCTGTGTCCCCCAAGGGGACCTCCTCAAGTTCCTGGGACCCTTCGCTTGCACGCCTGCTCTCAGGGCAGTACGTCCTCTTGGCTTGCAGCTCGCTATGCCAGGCATTCCTGCCATACGTTAGCCCATTAGCCGGTCCCGGCTCAGCGAAGTGCACCCTCCGGAGTCGGAGAATCTCCTGAAAAGCGTATCGGAACTCCGGGCTCCGGCAGTAAATCAGCGGATTGAAAGCCGAGTTAGCGTAGCCGATCCAGTTGAGTATCCTAAAGGTGAACTTGATGTTCTCCACCCTCCAGACGGCCAAAACTACGTTGAGCACGAAAAAGGGGAGCCAGCAGAGGGTGAAGATGCCCATGATGATGCCCAGAGTCTTCAAGGCCTTGTGCTCCTTTAGACAAAACTTGGTCCGCTTCCCGCCATTCCCGCGTCCACCCCCTCCGTTGCCGCCGCCATTGTTTTCCTGGTTGGCCAGGTTGTTGTTCTGTGCGTGGAAGCGTCCCTCGCTGCGGCCGATCTTCTCCAGCTGTTTTTTGGCCTCCTGGAAGACGCGGGCATAGACAAAGACCATGACCACCAGCGGGATGTAGAAGGAGACGATGGACGAGGTTATGGCGTAAGCTGGGTTGGTGTTGAAGTCGCAACAATAGGCATCTCGCATGCAGCAGACCGACTCGGGGTCGGTTGAGGTCCACCACTTCATGTGGATGGGCAAGAATGAGATGAGCCCGGCCACCAGCCAAACCACCAACACCACCAGGTACGCCCTCTTTTTAGTCAGTAGTGACTGGTAGCGGAAGGGTGAGGTTATAGCTAGGTAGCGATCCAGCGCGATGACGCACAGGGTCTCGATGCTGGCCGTCACGCACAGTACATCCACTGCCGTCCAGAACTCGCACCAGAAGCTCCCAAAGTACCATGTGTTGAGGATGATGTAGCAGGCCCCGAATGGCACCACCACCACCCCCATCACCAGATCGGCGCAGGCCAGCGAAGTGATGAAGTAGTTGGTCACAGTTTGGAGCCTCTGGAATCGGCCAATGGCAGTTATCACCAGGATATTTCCAAAAACGATGCACATCACCAAAAGCGACATTACCACACCAAGAACCGCCATCTCAGCATCGCTATACTCTGACCCTCCCCGCACCACTAAGTAGGTGCCGTTTTGCTCCAGGCAGGTGTTCAAAGCCAAAGGCGCCTCCGTACTTCCCATTATCTGAGAGAGAGGGGGGGGGGGGGACATGCGGTTAACTGCTCAAAAATATATTGCACAAATACTTGCTTTCACATACATACACAAAATATATCACTCATGCACTCTACCACTCTCAAACCGAAATAATCAAACAGAAGGTGAATTGCGCAAAAATATACAGCACACTAACTTTTTCCTCATACACATATGTATAAACATGCATTATGCTGAACAAATTATATATACAGACACTCACGAACAAGCTCACGCACACATGCAGACTTGCGGGTTTGCATATTTACATTCATACATACACATACAATTAATCACACACAAATATCACGCGCACACAGACACACTTACTTTTGCATTTCTGCAAATAAGCATTCAACAAACCATACAAAAATACAGCAGCACTACGCACACAGAACTGTGCAAATAGGCAAGGAAACAAACAAAATCTCTCACACTATACTCACAAACACACTTGTAGGACAGATCATGAGTTATACAGGCAGTTACCCAGAGTGAAAGTGGTATAATCCCAAAATGGTTCGGCATTTGACTGTTATCCCAGTAGTACTGGCTGCTTTATATCATTTTATTCACAGCCATTTTCCATGAGAAATGTAGTAATTACTTTATATCTTTTATAATTGTGTAAGAGTCCAAATAATGAAGGACCCCAATGTATACATTTTTTTTGTCAACTAGAGCATGCAGATATGTTTCATATTTTAGACATGCAGCTTAAAAACATGCTGTTATACCAAGCTTCAATCATGTCAAAACATCATAGAGGAAAATATTAAAAATAATATGGAAAAATCAACAACTTTTGCTATAAAAATCAGGCCATTTAGAGAATTTACAGACCTCCAAGAGAAATCCTGACTCTGACTTCCCATAAAAGTTCGCTTTACTTATATTCCTCAGGAAAAGGGCAGAAATGATCTGAAGCACTTTCCATGGGTGTGCAACCGTTCACCTCATGCTGCTCTAGTGTTTCTGTCGCGCTCTCCCTCCCTCCTTCCCCTATCTTTATCTCTCACTCACTCGCACCGTGTTTAAGCACATGAAGATCGCTGGCACTAGATGTGTCTAACTGGCTATTTGTCAGACCCCCTTATAGCATGCAGTGCTGACATCATCTTCTTTCCCCAACCAATCAGCAAGCAGCTAACAGTGACCAGGGAACTGCAGACAACTCTCTCCTGCTTTCAAAAACAATTTGTTCATTTCATTTCCGCCTGTATTTTTCCCACATTACCTCCACGTGATATTACACTGTTTTAGAGGCAAGAAAATTATTCAATACGTCAGCACAGTCGTGCAAAGTGAACTTTAAGGACATTTTCTGATGGTTTTGTTGACCATGCAGACTTCAGGATGGAAACAAATGACTATGAGACGAAGTTATTGAATTGTAATGTAGCAATTGACTACTCATATAATTTACATTTCCTAATTCAATGAAAACCAAAAGTCCTTATGAGAAAAAAAAAAGGTGTAATCAAGTGGAGCAGTAAATATTAATATTTCAGTTTGCACTCTCAGATTATTGAATGAAATGGTCAGTTTGCTTAAGAATAAAAATAAAATAAGACTAATATCAAGATTCATTTTAGGCAAATGTGTGCTGTACTTGACAGACAGTACTGTATATGTCATCCATTATATGATGAAATATAGCCAGCCAATCCTGGGATTCACAATTCGTTGTCCAGCACAGCTCTCGAATGACAGATTGAAATGATAAAGTCGCAGCTCTTCTGATTTTCAGCCGCCGATACGAAAGAGTCTAATAAACAAAGCATGTGCTTAAAATTATGAAACTGCAAAAATGCCGAACTCAGAAAAGCAAGCTGCTGGTTCGTTGCCGAGTACTGTTTTGTGAAGCCTGGAGCTGGATAATGATCTGCAAGATCAAGGGACCTACAAGAACTCAACCTGAACAAGTATGAGTTTCTGAAGTGTTATATTAGTTCCTGAGGTATTACTGCAGCAGTTATCATGATTACATACATCCTCTTTAGCAGAGAGCCTTATGTATTGAGCCAGTTGTGGTGGAAGTGAGAGAGAGAAATTATGCTTGAGCTGAAAAGTGGAAGTCTTTTGTCAGACAGGCGTTTGACTTTCACAACATGAATTTCAGGACAGAGCATTTTTTTCTGCTGTACAATGAAAAGACTCATAGCTGAACTTAGCTGAGTAAATCAGATTTTTCTACGTTGGCACCCATTGGATTTTACCAAAAAACACAAAGTTTGACCATGAAAAAATACACCTCAAAGTATGAATGTTTTAAAACAGATTTTTGCACCATGTGTAAGAAGCACAGGGTTATTGCTCTGTGGTATTATCAAAATTTTTGTAATTTTGGCACTTACTGCATTTCGAACGCGAACTCCTCATATATATTCACATACGCATGCACAGAAAGATACGCACTTCACACACGGTCACACAGATGCACATCCTCACACTAACACCCACAAATTATACACGCTTACCTACTGACACACAAACGCACACACACACACACATACACACGCACACACACACACACACACACACACACACAGTAGTTCCGGGATTTACATTCTCTTCCTGCCGTCAAGTTACCACTTTGGGCTATTGCAGCGGGGGACGCTATGTGAACAAGCAAAGTGTGCATTATGAGAGCAGGGGATACATAACAAGCAAGACGGCGTCAATGACCAGGGGGCGTTTCAGCTGGTGTATTTCCATGGGCTGCTTTTGCCCAGTTAAAGGTTAAACAGGTGACTGGGCCCAGACACTGAAAATGTAATCATTGCCAAGTGACTCTGGCCCCCTTTCATCCCGACAAATAACTACGCTTGGCACTGGCGCAATTCAGGGTAGAAAATGTTCCAACAGAGGTACAATGCCTGTGACTGCAGTGATGTCACACGGGTACATGAAATTACCAAGGTGCACAGAAGCACAGAAAAAACACTAGCAGACTTTCAGCCACATTTTGGTAATGCTTTCCTCACTGGAGAAACTTGCACCTACCATTATGTCTGACTGTTTGATGAACGTTTCTTTCATTTATTGATTTATGATGTCATTTGTTATTTATTTATTTTTAGTTTATTTATTTATTTATTTATTGCTGCCATATTTAAATTTAGTCCAAAGGCTTTTACTCAGGTTTTATACCCTATAATTATAATATACAATTTAGGATATGCAATTATAGTAAATGCTTATTAGGCGAGCACCACATTATTATTTTGACCTGGTAAACCTGAACTCTCCCGGTACTGGAGGCAATCAATAATTATCATAAATACAGCATGTTTCCTAATAGCAACAATGTCATGCAGCATATCCACTTTACTGGAAGAAATTTGGTGAAAAGCCCATGATGACCATTTTTACCTCAACTGAACAGTATTCAAACACCAAGCAATAAATTAAATAAACATGTAGCAAAACATCGAATGAAGTAATATTAGTGCTCGATTGCTAGCACCTTTAATGAATTTGTGCTATGCATGCAACCAATAAATCAAATGAAAGAGGAAAGTCCTCAGAATTCAATGATATAATCCATGTCATTTTAAACCGACACCAAGCCCAAAGAACAGCAGGCATAAACATTACATTCTACAGGATGGGTGGGGAACCTTCTCCAGAAAGAGCCACTGTGGGTACAGGCTTTCATACTAACCAGGCTTCTACACTCCTGATTCTACTAATCAACCTCTGGAATGTTTGTTAAGGGCCGTGATTAGTAGAATCAGGTGTGTAGCAGCTTGGTTGGTATGAAAGCCTGCACCCACAGTGGCTTTTCCTGGAGAAGGTTCCCTTCCCCTGTTCTACAACGATGAGCAAATATTTTTTTATACCTTTGATATTTTGATTAAAATATTGATATTTTTTGATAAAAATCTGTTCGTGAGGGAAAATCTGCCCAATGAGTCCATATTATATTAAAACTAGATCTGCGAGTCTATGTATGTTTTTTTCTGGGGCACTGCTTCCAATGAGATCAGGTCCTGAGTATTCTGCTTGTATGCAAAGTACTCCCCTGTGATTGGCTTGTGATGGTGTCAGTTTGACTTGCAGGTGACAATTTGATTCTATTGGCTCTGTCATTTCCAACGAGCCCTCAATCACTGTAATCACAGAAGCCAAGCCTGAGATTGAGCCATGTGTTCCCGATGCATCAAACTGAGAGTCTATGCGCCATTTCTTACATGAACTCAAGGAGTGCAACATGGTAACAGCTTAACTGGTTTGTTTATAGTATTTTCAGTATAATTATCCTCGAAATATTCGACAGTCATTTTCTAACTGAGAATCCTTGCGTAATTATGCATGAATACACAGAGAGCACAACGATTTAAGTGCTAAATCAGGGTGCATGACATGTTGTCTCGCTCTTCATATTTAAAATGAGACAACGGTGATGCAGTCCCCTCAGCTACAGCAGTGGTTAATGCAGTACGCCCTGATATTGGAAACCCGGGTTCAAACCAGGTGAAGTGTGAGTAACTTTTGGGCAGCGGAAGCATAGTTCTAGTATAAATAATTGCTGGGGTCTTTTTTACCTCATCTTAATATTTATTATTTTGTTTATTTGCTTGTTTAATGAAAATAAATCTGATCCAGTGGACTCAAATGTCATTTCCTTTCAATGTATTTTCTTTGACAGGACTGGCTAAAATATAGAAAAAACAATTAAAAAAATTTTCAAAAATGTAAATATTAAACAAAAATCTAATTATATGGAATGTATGCCTGTTATGACATATAAGTAAAATTAAATTAGTTTTACTGTTTGGTATCTGAGAAATCTCAATTAGCACACAGTGCCCAAAAAGGTACCCGAACTGCCAATTTGGAGATGTCACCGAGACGCTCTTCTCATAATTTAGCTCTTATTTACTTGATTAGCAGAAACTTTGGCAGAGAATGGTGAGATTCTGTGCTGTCATTTTTATTTTCATTTTTATTTGGATTTTCAGACTGCAACTAAATAATTTCAAACAGGATAAAAGTAAAATTTTGTTATTTTTGGAGCGGGGTGCCTAGTTGGGTGCCAGGAGGAGGCCGCCAGAGAGGGGCGCCATGAGGTGTGCTTTCTGGAGGACCGCGCCAAAGGTGGGCGCCATGGGGGCGCCAGGCCAAGGCAGTGTTCTGGAGGTGGGCGCCACTGGGGCGCCAGGCCAAGGCAGTGTTCCGGAGGTGGGCGCCATTGGGGCGCCAGGCCAAGGCAGTGTTCCAGAGGTGGGTGCCATGGGGGCGCCTTGCCAGGCAGTGTTCCGGAGGTGGGCGCCATGGGGGCGCCTTGCCAGGCAGTGTTCCGGAGGTGGGCGCCATGGGGGCGCCTTGCCAGGCAGTGTTCCGGAGGTGGGCGCCTTGGGGGCGCCTTGCCAGGCAGTGTTCCGGAGGTGGGCGCCTTGGGGGCGCCTTGCCAGGCAGTGTTCCGGAGGTGGGCGCCTTGGGGGCGCCTTGCCAGGCAGTGTTCCGGAGGTGGGCGCATTGGGGGCGCCTTGCCAGGAAGTGTTCCGGAGGTGGGCGCCTTGGGGGCACCTTGCCAGGCAGTGTTCCGGAGGTGGGAGCCTTGGGGGCGCCTTGCCAGGCAGTGTTCCGGAGGTGGGCGCCTTGGGGGCGCCTTGCCAGGCAGTGTTCCGGAGGTGGGCGCCTTGCCAGGCAGTGTTCTGGAGGTGGGCGCCTTGGGGGCGCCTTGCCAGGCAGTGTTCCGGAGGTGGGCGCCTTGGGGGCGCCTTGCCAGGAAGTGTTCCGGAGGTGGGCGCCTTGGGGGCACCTTGCCAGGCAGTGTTCTGGAGGTGGGCGCCATGGGGGCGCCTTGCCAGGCAGTGTTCCGGAGGTGGGCGCCTTGGGGGCACCTTGCCAGGCAGTGTTCCGGAGGTGGGCGCCTTGGGGGCGCCTTGCCAGGCAGTGTTCCGGAGGTGGGCGCCTTGCCAGGCAGTGTTCTGGAGGTGGGCGCCTTGGGGGCGCCTTGCCAGGCAGTGTTCCGGAGGTGGGCGCCATGGGGGCGCCTTGCCAGGAAGTGTTCCGGAGGTGGGCCCCTTGGGGGCGCCTTGCCAGGCAGTGTTCCGGAGGTGGGCGCCTTGCCAGGCAGTGTTGCGGAGGTGGGCGCCTTGGGGGCGCCTTGCCAGGCAGTGTTCCGGAGGTGGGCGCCTTGCCAGGCAGTGTTCCGGAGGTGGGTGCCTTGGGGGCGCCTTGCCAGGCAGTGTTCCGGAGGTGGGCGCCATGGGGGCGCCTTGCCAGGCAGTGTTCCGGAGGTGGGCGCCATGGGGGCGCCTTGCCAGGCAGTGTTCCGGAGGTGGGCGCCATGGGGGCGCCTTGCCAGGCAGTGTTCCGGAGTTGGGCGCCTTGGGGGCGCCTTGCCAGGCAGTGTTCCGGAGGTGGGCGCCTTGGGGGCGCCTTGCCAGGCAGTGTTCCGGAGGTGGGCGCCTTGGGGGCGCCTTGCCAGGCAGTGTTCCGGAGGTGGGCGCCTTGAGGGCGCCTTGCCAGGCAGTGTTCCGGAGGTGGGCGCCTTGGGGGCGCCTTGCCAGGCAGTGTTCCGGAGTTGGGCGCCTTGGGGGCGCCTTGCCAGGCAGTGTTCCGGAGTTGGGCGCCTTGGGGGCGCCTTGCCAGGCAGTGTTCCGGAGGTGGGCGCCTTGGGGGCGCCTTGCCAGGCAGTGTTCCGGAGGTGGGCGCCTTGGGGGCGCCTTGCCAGGCAGTGTTCCGGAGGTGGGCGCATTGGGGGCGCCTTGCCAGGAAGTGTTCCGGAGGTGGGCGCCTTGGGGGCGCCTTGCCAGGCAGTGTTTCGGAGGTGGGCGCCTTGGGGGCGCCTTGCCAGGCAGTGTTCCGGAGGTGGGCACTAGGCAGTGGTCCGGAGGTGTTGGCTCCTGGCACGCCAGGAGGCGTGCCTTGGGGGGAGGGTCCTGTCATGGTCTGGCCCTGCAGGCCCTCCCCTCTCCTGGTTGCTCCTCCACCTCAACGAGCCACAGCTGCTGCTCGTTGAGGTGGAGGTGCTTTGCAAGAGTATTTAAGAGCTGCACTGGCAGTTATTCAGTGCAGTGGGACTCTGTAGGCTTTGTCTGTATGTTGGCCGTTTGATAATGGAGCCCTTTTTGCCGCTGCCCCCCCTGGGCATATGTTTGTTGATTTTAAAATTAAATCTTTATATTTTACTCAGCCTGTGCTCTTGGCTCCCTCCATCCTTGGGTACATGGTCCCTGTGCCCGCCGGCTTGTTGCCTTTAGCCGGCGGGACTAAACCATAACAGAGATAGCATTTCAATAAGGAACAATTTCCGTCAAGGCTCTAAATGTACAAGATTTCTTTCTTTTAAGTTATATATCAATATTTTTATGAAAAACATGTGAACAGAAAATAAATGGCATACGAGACCTTGTGGAGCATTAAACAGATTCGCAAGGAAAAGCCCTTTCCGTTCTTCAGCGAATTGTTCCTGGATATATTTTGAGAAGAGAGATCTGTTGGCGGATTTACACCTTCCCGTTTTCCCCCTTGCAATCACGTTCATTGTGCAAAATCTGCGTCATTCCCTTCACGGCTCTTTCTCGACCCCACCATTGTAATACGTGCAGATTTCCTGGCTGATCTCGCCTTCTTGACTTTACCACCAATTTGCTTCACCTTTTCAGGAAAAAAGAAAGGAAAACTGATTAAACTGCTTTTCCATAAGCCTTTATATAAATGGCTTGTTGCGTGGCAACTGAAGGCAGTTTGGAACGAAGTACTTGGGCCAAAAGAGGAGCAATTGCCTCAATTTACTCCTTTGTTTCTTTTCTCTGAGGATTATTAGTGATGCTGTTCAAGTTTGATTAAGATTGTTCTTCCTCTTGTAGCCTAAGCTTGCGCGGTATTATCTGTGAATGAGAAAATTCCCTCCCACACTATTTTTTTGAATGCAAAAGCAACCGGAAGCTGAACAAGCTCCATTCAGGTCACTCAAAGTCAAGCTAAAACGTTATCTGGGTTCACATATAATACATTTTGTAGCTGTTTCTTTGTTCCACTTTATTCACTTACTCTTCACTTTGTATAAAAGCACCAGCCGCATAAATGTAATATTGCGTGCTGTTCTTGTATGTTCTGCAGCCAGTAGTAACATCTCTTCAAAGAGTGTCTTTGTAGAATATATTCACCAGGCAATGAGAGTCTACACTCCTACAGTTTTCACCACTCGAGAAGAAAATATTTTTTCGTAGCTACTAATGTGGTGTGAAACTTCTAGTGGACTAGTGGACTTTAAAAAAGTTTTTTTTTTTCTTTTGTAAATTTCCAAAAAAACTTGTCAAACTATTTTCTCCCTAAATTTCAGTTGGAGGTCGGAGGCGGCATCATCTTTCCTGTTTCACAACGCAAGATTACTGTGTGAGCTGGATAACTGCTCTGAGTAAAACCCTGCAACACTCCCAAATTTGAAACATGTAAGAAGAGCTGTTCTGCATCGCACAGATATTGTGCTAAATTCAGCCAATCTTGAAATATGCACCACACCATAGTTTACGGGCGTCTGTGCATTATGTAAAAAAGCACTTTTGTCGGTGTTTTTGCTGAATATGTCATTCAAAGAACTGAAGTCTAAAAAGAATGATCATTCCTGTATTTATTTTTTCCTGCATGCACACTCATGTAAGTGGACTGAATTTAGCAGTTAAATTAACACATTGTCTCCTTCTTATTTTAACTGTCAGAGGACTCCTGCGTGCATTTAACTGTGGTTTACAGTTAACATGCACAGAACCACTGTTATAAGCTGATTGTAAAATCGCAGTTGAGATAACTGGCAAAAAAGGTGCCAGTTTATAACAGTGCAGTTGACCATTGATAGCAACATGGTATCCCTGGCCTGCTGCAATCAATCTAGGCACATACTGTGCCTGTAATTACATTGATTTAATTGGCACAGCGTGCTTACACTCACTTCTCCTAGACTGCAATATTTCAGTCAGCCATATATTGGCTTGCATCCATCTTGTTGGTCCCCCAATGAAACCAATGTAGGGCTATACATTATCATTAAACTACAGCCTAAAAATGCTAGCAACCAGTAGCAAATTTGATTTGATCTTGTAGAATCTGAACAAATCGCTGATAAGCTTGATCCAGAGCCAGGCCAAATAGCACTAAAACTTTTATGACCTTCTCCCTAGGATGTTCCTGCGGCCTGCCTGTGGAAGGTGTCGGCAATCTTTCTGTTACTCTGTAGGGGGGTAGTTGCAAAGCCCTGACTGCCACAATACCCAGTGGGAGTCATATTACTGCACAGTAAAAAATGGAGTGTCAATATTCCAGAGTAAACCCATTTTCCTCTGGATAGAGTACTTATTGCACTATGCAGAGTGAAATCGTCTAAATGGAAGTGTCAAAAGTGAGAGTCAATTCCCACTTCCACACAAGGACGAAATCTACTCTGCAGGGTGATGATTCCCTATAGTGTCAAATATTTTTACACACCTCATTGTTAATTTTGACACAAAATAGAGTAAAATTAACTATAAAAATCTTACACTGGCTGTAGAGTAAAATTTACACTGATTTTGAGTGGGACCAAATGTTATCTGACAGAGAGTTAAATTCAACTCTTAAAGAGTAAAATTGACACTATGATTTTTACTGTGTGCCCTTACTTTTAAGTTAAAGTCCATGTTAATCTGTTTAAAATAAATCTTAATCTCTGGGAACTTCATAATATGTTATATCGTATGTTCAATATTCTGTGAAGAAATCACTCATATACTTATAACCCAATTAAACTATATAATAATTCATCTTAAGGCTTTTTCATGACAACTGCATCATATTAGTACATATTCCTACCATGTTTGGTCTTGTTATTCTTGGGAACATCCAAGGAGTTGAATGGAGTATGTTTCATTTCCATTGAAATTATGGTTCATTCCCTTTGGGAAACTCCTCAAAATTGGTCAGAATTCACTCGAGTAATACCCCCTCCCAGGGCTTTTATGGCCATGCCGCCTGGATCAAAGAGGTGGTTTGACTTAAAGGAAAGAGAATCCTTCTATGCGGAGAATCGTTTCCGGTTCCTCCCTACGCCCTCAAGGGCGTGAGTAGTCCTTTAATAATGGAGAATCGCCTTCGAGCTCCCCAGGCACATGGTGCGGTCTCGCTCCGCGTGTGTGTGTATCCTTTCCTCCAGGTATGACTTTATTCTCTCTTTCTAAATTGTGTGTAACTTGTAACTGGCTTAACATTGATTTGTTTGATCTAAGTTTGTGCCTACCTGGTGATTAAATTATTGTTATTCCTTTAAGCTTGCGTGGTCTCAGTGACACCTAGTCTTTTTATTCTTTCTAACCATGTTATGACCGGTACTTAGGGGGCGATTCCTTACCATTCCAGACTAGCTAGCTGACGTTGTAGGTAGTGATGGGTTTTAAATTGGATTGCAAATTACGGTCTACCCCTGAAGGGTTTATGAAATACCGGTCCCAGGGATTTGGCCTTAAGGGCACCCTTGGGCTTATAAGCTGGTGCCTGGCCGATCCCATAAAGGGGCCCTGTGGTGTACATAAGCCTGGGTTCGTGATATGTTTTTGCTCAGTGCTACTTTGTTTATGCCTAGATGCTACTATCATGGTAATTCCTTCCATCCTCTAGAACTATCATCGGACTATCACCAGCAGCTGCGTTTATTAGCCGGGGACGTTGGCTTAGTAACAGTGATTATCACGGACAGGTCTGGTGGCGTAGCTGCCCTGAGATTCATGCATATTGTCCCTAAACTATAAATTCTGATTCTAATTTGGAGTCAGATTTAATGAGAAATAACTAAATTTGGAATTCTAAATGTATAATGGAGTCAGATTAATGCTAACCGTTGTGCTTTTGTGCCTCGTCCTTTGAATGGAGAAAAATATCCATTCTATTGGGACTCACACCAGCCAGGAAATCGCGTTAGTTAACGGCAGCCAAAAAGAACACGTGAAGCCTTCGGCCCCGGCAATGTCCGTTTTTTGGTATTGTCTTGTTGGGTTCTACAATCTCACTAAATTTTCTGAATTTATTATTTGTATTATCTCACATTATCATTTATCTCTGAGTGATTGTGGTTAAATCTGTAATTCTTTGTCTTACTGACATCGCCTTACCCATAAACCTCCAAGCAAGTGGTAAAATCACACAATACTGTATGTAATCGGAATGTTTCTAAAACAAGATTCAAATGCTGATTTAATGGTCATTAATGGTAATAAATAAAAGCAATTCTTGTGAAAATACACTCTGAATATTTAAAAAAGTACATCAATGATGTGTGATTAAATTTGTTGAAAGTAAAATGAACATTACCTGCTATGTCGAATACATAATTATGTTTTAATACACTGATTTGTTTCCTTCCTTCCTTACTTCTCCTTGGCAGGAAACACTAAACATTACCAACAAGGTAAAACATTTCCAATCAACTAAGGGTTAATTCGTCGGCCTGCTGATAAAACCTTGTATCTTCAAAATGATAAACTTTACAGGAAAATAAAAAATATATATATAAAATAAAAAAATTTAATGTATAAATTTAATCTGCAATATAAATAAAATAAAAAAAATTTAATTTTGCATGTAAGAATAGTGGACGTACGAGTTTTTATTTCTTATCAATTTGGAAATGCAAGGTTTTATCAGCAGGCCGACGAATTACGAAGGCAACAGCTGGTTTAATCAGAACTGCTAAATGGACAAAATCAGTCCAGGCCCTGTCAAGCTCTTTGTATCTTCATTACAGTGATGGATGAAATTCCATCCTGTCATATTCTGAGGGGCAGATTTCCATGCCAAATTCAGTACTAATTACTAAAGAATTATCTGGAATTGAAATAATCCTGAAAATAGCTTACAGATAATCATAAAAGCATACATATATTAAAACGGCACGTGAATGGATGCTAGTCGATTGATTATTATTATTTTTTTATTCATGATGTATGTAACAATAAATGGGGGAGGTGGTATTTGAATCCCAGGGGCTGGGAAGGGTCAGTATAATTAGTGTGGACCAAAGTGTACCGAGATGGTCAAAAAAAAAACACACACACACCCACACAAAGGAGGGTGCCCATTTATTGCTGATTTCTCGGAAATGTTGGCACAAATCTGTGTGCATGGGGGTATTGGGGGGGTAAACAGGCTCAAGAAAAGACAGTTTCTAAGACCTAAAGTACAATTTTATTTTCTTGTAATCTGGAAGGGTAATCTGGAATAGTTCCAGGGGCAATGCACCACAGCTGCAAATGCCGTTTCAGTGATTTACCCATTGTTTTGTCATGGCGTAGTGATGTTTTATGGGGAGACCATTCAATGTCATTCAAATCTGGCTGTGGAAAGAACTGTGGAGGAAACGGTGTGAGGGTTGGGGGTGGGTGGTGGGTGGGGGTGAGCATTTGCAGGGAATAGCAACCCTCTGTATGCCATATTAGATTAATTCTTTCACCGAGACCAAAACCAAACATGCATATAGTAATAAAGTGAAGCTTGTCCGGTAATAAAGAGAAAAATGTACGGTAATAAAGGAATGGGCTGTCCGAGCATTACCAGCCAGTGATGAAAGATGGATTTGTCAGGATCTATAAAAGAAGGACACTTTGTTTCCATCACAGTCCCCTCACTGTGTGTGTGTGTGTGTGTGTGTGTGTGTGTGTATGTGTGTGTGTGTGTGTGTGTGTGTGTGTGTGTGTGTGTGTGTGCGTGTGTGTGTGCATGCGTGCGTGCGTGTGTGTGTGTGTGTCTGTGTGGGTATTTATTTTTGTGTGTGCGTTCGCATGTCTCTATGTGCATGCTTGTTTGTGCTCAGGTGCATGTATTTTTATACTGCACGTGTGTGTGTTAATTTGTTTTGCCTTGCATTTCTGTGTGTGTGTGTGTGTGTGTGCGCACACGTGTCTGTATCTGTCTGTCTGTAAGTGTGCACTATCATTTATATGTGAGTGTGCCCGTTCATGCATGTCAGCAAGGGTGCGCATGTGCAAGTTCATGTTATTATTCTACTTGGCTGACAAAGTGAAGTCTTTCGTTATGACTTTTGTCACTTAAATTGCTTTGGCCTTGTATTCCAGAGTCCATCCAAAACAACAAAAATTGTGTCCTAACTAATTACGCTTCGCACTGTATGAAGCACAGCTAATGAAGTGGCACTAGTACCCAGCATACATACATTGCAAAGCTCAACTGTCCATTTAGCGTATTTACACAAGGCAATTTAAGATGTTCAATCAATTATAGGTCTCAATTATCAGATATATTTTTGATGCTCTATTAATTATCTTTTGGTCTCAAAAAGTTATGTAGATTGGTAGTCATACTGATTAATAGCTTTTTTTTTGTTTCAACAGGTGTCACATAATGCAGCCTGATGATGGGCACACAATGTGCGCACAGTATGTCTCAAAAGAACAATTTTGTTGTAGTAACTCTATCTATGCAATGCAGCATACATGGTGTTGTTTGTAGCATAAACACTTTTATAGCAGGTGAGATTCTATACGGACTTGATGATCTGGCTGTGCATGAGAAAAAATCTTATTGTTCAGTCCTGGAGACCTCATTAAAGATTTGACAAAGACTGACGATACAGCAGGGTCTCCCAGATCAAGGTGGTGGGGGGTGTGGGGGGGGGGGGGGGTCAAGGGGACATTACTCTCTGGTTCCATCTTCAGAAGTCTTCAAAAATTAGCCCGCATAAGATTGAAAAAACCATTCATCATGCCTAGCTTTGTTCAAATTGTCACTGACACTGCAAAAAAATAAAGGGCCAAGAGTAAATCTCTGTTAATTAGGGAAATAAACACTAGCGGTATACCTTGTATCTTCCCCTGCTTTGTCTGACTGTTTAAGGTCTATTGAGGTAGTCTCTTACTTTTTTCACTGCCAATAATCAGGATATTGACGCCAAACTCAGGGCTGACCTTGGCGTGGCCTAGTAAACACACAAGGAGCATCAACGTCAGAATCTTGTCAGTGACAAAATTCTTTCCCCGTTGGGAAAAGCAAACGCAGAACACAGCTGTACTATAACTAGCATCGCGCTTCAAGCGCATGGGTTTCAGGGAAGCTATTGACTGAAGGAGCCTGTATTGAAACGCTTCTTATTTAGTAAGAACAAAAAAAAAAGTAACTCAATTTCTCTCTATATCCCCACCTCCAATCAATCGACAACTGCTTAGGGTATTCTTTACTGTTTTTATTTGCTCTGGTTACGACAAGAGCCGAGGTCTCTTGAGCCGCTTCAATAACGCGAGCGTTCCAGGATACCTCAGGTTGCACTGACTGTCATTTATTTCCTCCTTCATTTGACTACATTGACTGATAAGTTATAGCACTCATATGTAGCTTTCTTATACGGCAGTTTGACTCATGAACTCCGAGTGCCGTCCTGCCCTGATTCATTCACCTCCCTGTTATTGATTCCTAAGTGAAATTCCTCACAGTAGACCAGGACAAATCATGAACATGCCTCCGATGGGAAAATATCTCTGCCTGTCTATGACTGTGCGGCAGCTGGTGATGGATTTGTTATCTCAGTGAGTCCCAGGAGGCGGTTGGGGTATGGGGTGGGTGGATGGGGGGGTTAATAAGACAAGAACAAAAGCAAGAAAAACTGAATAAATTAATGTGAAATACTGAGACAAGCATCAAGTTTCATCTGAGAGATGGTGGATGTACAAGCCTCAAGGCTTTACTCCGCAATTTCAAATATTCAAAAAACTCATTCCCCAGTCCCCCGAATCCACAACCCCACCACCCACCTCAAATACAGAATACAGCATCCTCATTAACATGCAGAAAGACCGCCGGCCTGTAGTGTATACATATATGTTCTGCACATGATACTGTATGTGCACTATAGACTCTAGAAAAGGGAAGCACCATAATGACCGTGTCATCAGCGATCAACTTGTTTCTGGAATGAGGAAAAGCATTTCTGTTCACAAAAGTTCAGTTCTCAGGCAGTGCCATGTTGCACAATGTGAAACCAGAGGCTGCGCCATGCAGCCACCGCTTCCGAGTTGTCTGCTAAGATCCTTAGTGTATGTATAATGATTCAGCCAACACAAAGATAAGAACCTGAGCCATTATTTGCCAGAATATTTGCTCTGCACCAGTCATTAGCGATGCTATTTGTTTTGCGTGCTTGAAGGTTTCGTATGCCCTGAAGGTTATAGTTAATCAGCCCCAAAAGTGTGTTTGTCAAGTACCATAACAGATCAGCATGCAGGGAGACATTTAGGCAAAGAAAATGCACCTATTGAGCATATCCTTATTTGAAAAAAAAAAAAAAAAAAAAAAAAAACTTTTTTACACTAACTCTCCATTGACTTGAATAGAGAATTGGGTATTTTTGATCCATACTGGAGCCAGCTGAGGTTGCATTAGTGAGCAATGTCTCTCAGAGAGACCCGATAGTAGTGCAAGTTAGGGTTGCTTTTGTCATGGTTTTGCCCCCGCCGGCTAAAGGCAACAAGCCGGCGGGCACTGGGACCATGTACCCAAGGAGAAATGATGGACCCAAGTGCACAGGCTGAGTAAAATATAAATAAAGTTTAATTTAAAATCAAACAAATGCCCAAGGGAGCAGCGGCGAGAAATAGGGCTCCTACACAAACAGCCAACACAGACAGAGCCTACAGAATCCAACTGCACTGCCAAGCTGACAGTGCAGTGCTTAAATACTCTACAAGACACCTCCACCTCAACGAGCAGCAGCTGTGGCTCGTTGAGGTGGAGGTGCAAACAGGAGAGGGGAGGGCCTGCAGGGCCAGAGCATGACAGCTTTAGTGTGTACTTCAGGCTATGTACGTATGAACATGTCTGTTTAGGTCCATGCATACATGTGTACATGCGTGTGTGTGTTTGTGTCTACCTGTATAATGTATGTCTGAATCCCAACCTCCACACTCAAGAGCTCACACACTTTGAGGCACGTTTCTGGCGAGTTAGTGAGGGCTTAGGGCTGCCCAGTGCAAAATCGCCAAGTGCATAAGGGTGCTGATGCTGACCTTCTAACACCATTATGCACCCATTGTGTGAGTCTGCTTATCTGCAGATTTTCCTGAGGGACTTGCCCACAGATCATTGCAAAATTGGTGGCTCCCTCAAAAACGTAAAAAACCAAGGATGCCCGGTGAAGAGAAAAAATCTGCTGAGAATCTGTCAGTGACTGTTGTTGTGGTTATTAATTGTATTTTGGAAAATTGTTTGTATTTTAAGTCAAAAGTCTGCATAGGATTTAGCCTACAAATCTTAGTATATTTCTTGATTTCTTGAGCTTTTCAAAAATGTATGAACACTATAATGTCGGTGGCCTGGAGGCCTGGGTCATGCAAGTAATAAACGCAAAATAAAGAGTCCCAGAGCAGCAATCGTCAGATACATTTTGAAGGTGTAGCTATCTTTTATCTTTAATTATCATGCACTGTTTCCAAGCAACATGTGATGTCACATTAGCGAGTCCAATTTCACCTTTTTATACCACTACGAGCCCTCATGAACTCAAACACTCGAGCACTACAGCTGGGCACACAGGTGACCTCAGTTAAGTCTGTGAGGGTTAAGAGCTTGAGTCTTTCTGTAATGGCTGGTAAAAGTGGAGTTTCAGATGCCGTGGCAGGCGAAGGTGCACCAAGCGCGGAGCCGGCGCAGCTGAAAATGATAGAGCGAAAATGGCAGGGAAAGGAGCTCGCGTTTCTGAATACACGAAAGACTTAAGTGCCAGAAACGTAGCGAGCAACCATAGAGGAAAAGAAATCTCAATAGACGAGAAACTAACAAAGCACTAGACAATTGTGCCATAAAAAACCTAAAGAAGCAAAGCTTCCCAGAAATAAAGATAATATATATATACTAGTAGCAAACCCTGACTAAAGATTTCTCAAGCTGCAGCGAGCAACATAACATCAGACACTCCAGCAAAGGAGGCGTGGCGACCTCCGGCTTAAATAGGCTCCAGGGAGGGACCGCCCAGGAATAATCAGCCAACTGGGTAAAAAATCCGATGGGGAAAAAAACCGATGTCATCAGGGACAAGAGTAACAAAGAAAGCAAAAACCACATCCACAAACCATGACACTTTAAGGAGGAGAATGGGATTTGGCCAATGTGTGTGTGCATGCATAGTTGTGAATGTTCTCTGACTCTCAGTGCTCTCCCTTTATTTCTTATCCTTCTTCATTCACCTTCCCAGCTTTATCTCCGTGTATATTTATGCAGATACAGCCCGTGAGCAGTTTCAGAATCACCACGTTAGCACGATTCTCAAATAACTTGTTTCATGAGATGAAAGTTTCGCTAGGGATTTTTCACACTTTTCTGGCTGCTTTGATTTACGGAAGACCAGAAACATGAAATCAGCTTTTCGTGCAGCCGAGCCGCCTGTAAACTGAAGTAGGCTGTTGAGGTTTTACAGGGCAGGGTTGTCAACTTTTGACTGGGGAAACAAACAAAATAAGCCAGTCTCAGTATATCAGTATAAATGCAGTATATCAGCCGTCTGTTTAGACCCAAATGCCTATCTTACCTTCTTGCTTTAATTACATTTTTTCATGCTAACAAAATGAAATGACTGAATCCTACAAGCTGAGCAGTAAATTTTTTTGATCACAGTCCTTTTATGTGGGGTGAGGTGAGTCTTTCTCATGGCAACGGCATGAGAGCTGGAAACCCTGACAGCACAATCCTGATTACTTCCTTTTAATCCAGGAACAATGAGGTGCCCAAAGAAGGGGGGGGGGAGTAAGATCGGGGAGATGGTGGCAGTCGAGATATGGGCACCGTACTCCTAGATGACACCACCTGCATTGTTTTTTTTTTTTTTTAATGATCGAGGGAAAATGCCATTCCAGGTTGCTGACGTTGGGAAACCCCTTTGTGGTGCAGGTTCTTAGTGGTTGATTTCTGTTGGCTGCATGGATGGCAACTGTATTGTTCCTGGTTTGAGCCATTCATGAGACTTGGGATTCTGACTCGGGTGTGAGTTATAGGGACATTATAGGGTGGAACTCTGCTCTTGAGCCCTCAACCATGACCTTCAACCTCAAAAACTCCGCAAGAGGTTAACCCCTGTTGCTTTCTCTCTATTCCAAATCATAACTGTTTTTTCAGCATTTCTCACAGGCTGTCTTTGTGTCTTTGTAGAAAAGAATTCAATTGTCAGTGACCAGCCTCATTGAACACAAGATATTAACAGAAATTTTGGAGGGAAAATAATTCTTGTTCAAATACACAGGTCAGTTGATCGAGATCAACTACATTGATCTCACCTGCAGTAATGATTGTACATTTGATAGGAATATTCAGTTAAGAATATTACAAACATATGTTTTGGTATAACACCTGAACGAGTTAAGCCAAATTGATCCAACATAACACAACAAGACCTGATCCAGTCCCGTTCGTTGGGTGAAGCTCACGTAAATCTTTCCCTCGATCCCATATCACACAGCAAGGCCTGATCCGGTCTCGTTCGTTGGGTGAAGCTGACATAAATTAGGCCCTTGATTGTCCTTAATGGGGACAAGAAACTAGCTGGTATTCCCTCAGGAAAATTTTGGGCATAAACACCCGGGCCACACTGGTGTCACTCATGGCAGTACAGCTGTTGGCATCCGGACAAAACGTCTGTTAATTCCTGAGAAAAGAACTGTTTATGTCTACATTCAAAAATTCAACCATGCATGCATACCTTATCAATGTACAGCGAGGTCTGTATGCGGTTGAATAGTGACAGAATGTGAAAGGGTAGGAATGCTGCCAAGGTTCACTCCGTATGGATTAAAGTACCCCGAAAACTGAAAATGACAGCCTGTGATTTTAATCTGAGAAAATTTGCTGTACTTCCAAGCAAACTGTGACTAAGTATGAATGGTGTTTACAGTATATGTAGATATCCTTAACAAGACAAACAAACTTGTCCTCTGTTCTTTTAATGACTCAATAAGGTAGGTACTGAAGCCTTAAAACGAACTGTTATGTATTGGGCTATCATTTATTGGAACAGACTTCCTGAGTATTTGCGTTCAATTATTTACAGAGTTGGTATGAGAAAGAGACTGAAAAGACATAATGCAGAGAGATTGTTTTAACCTCTTTGTGATTTCTGTCCATTTATTGAATTCTGATGAGTTATGTTAACTTCATCACGTGTAAGTGTGAATGTATGCATGTGTGTATGTGTATGTGTGTCTGTGTGTATCGTTGTGTATGCATTCGTATATATATAATGTCTGTGTGCATATATTTATTTTTTAACTGACTTGTATCCATTCTCTTATTTTTAACTTATGCTATATCATTGCTATTATTTTGAATTGTGATAATTGTTGTATGCTGCTATATTTTTAATGCTGACCTCAGAAAGAATAGTCACCGCTGAAGCAGTAACTAATGGGGATCAGAAGTAAAGAAATAAAAGTGATTTAGCATATTAGCAAAACATCAATATGAGCAACAAACATTTTATTCCTCGAAATAAATTTAAAAGCTTGAATGTATAGCTTATAAATGGGTTAAAAATGGTTTTCTCCATCTATTTGAATGGATAAATTTTGCTGTTCCAATAAAATTGCTCTCGACTAAACGGATCTGATCAAAGGTACCAAGGGGGCTGTAACAAGGCCAAAAGGAGGTGTATCCACTTTTATGGGGGGGCCTTCATTATTACTCAAAGTCACCAAGCTAAGGAGGACTGTATCTTCAACATTTCATTATTTTGAAAGCAAAGCAAGTTGGATGGCAAATATAATTTAAAAACGTAACCCTTAAAGAAAAGGTGTCAACATTAACATATGGTGGCAATGTGCTTTTGGAACTGTTATTCCCTTTTTTTTTGATTCAGTGGAAGAGTAAATCATGTAAGCAGTTGCTTCATCACCAAGTTCGACATCTTGAATAGCAACAGGACACTAAACTGAAATAAACTATGAGCTTACCCAATCCGCCGCAGCCAGTGCAGGGCAGGAATTTCCGGCTGAAAACTGGGATTTCTCCTTGAGCTGCGGGATATTTTGTGGCACTTCCCAGCTTCGGTCATGAACTGTACATCACTGTGAGAACTGACACTTAGGGCCTGATTTACTAAGACCTTGAGCACATGCAAAATCTTTTTGCACAAGCAAAACCAATAACATTGCCCATGATTGGCCAGGGTACTTGCCTTGCACCAATCAGTGGCAATGTTATAAGTTTTGCTTGGGCAAAAAGATTTTGCTTGTGCTAAAGGTCTTAGTAAATCCGGCCCTTAGTTTGGGGATTGGGAGGGATTGCTTCTTGGCTGCGACAAAGCACTTCTATAAATTCTGATTTCACTTCAATTCATACCACCAGAGCAGGTCTGAAAGAGCCCCAGCAATGATGGAGTTACTTCACATTCCTCCGGGGTAATGCTAACAGACCCGCTGCGGGCTTCAGAGAGCCAAAGAGCAAAGCCTGCAGTTTCTCATCAACCCACTGTATTACCCGCCCCCCCCGCCCCCCCACCCCCCACCCCTCGCTACCTTCACCTCTCCCCCTGCTGTCACAGCTCATCACCGTGGCAGCAAAGAGGCTACTGGCACTAATGACTTCATTTTTACAATCTTCCGGGACATTTTTCATCGCTGTCAAGCTGCCCTGTCAGCGTTCGCTACTTGAGTGCGTAACCCAGGGTTACTGCTCGCCATTTCGTCATTATTATTGCACCATTCAACATTTTATCTTCGGGATAGATATTCTCAGCCTTTCAAGAAGCTTTACAGTGAGAGGTGACTGAAGGTTAATTCCAGAGAATTAATATCATTGCTGTCAATACATGACATCCTCATACGTGACATTATCAATTTAAATCATCAATAGTTGGGGGAGAGTAGACCACTCATGACCCCAAGTGAAGGCCTTGCCCCTCAATCCATAGAGCTCTAATGTCGCCCCTGGTGGGCGGAATGTAATCGGAATTTCAGCGTGTAGGTTGGAGAACCGAAGGCTGTCAGTTCACTGTTTCTTTCTCTTATACAGCCAACTATGGCAAGGCTGGAAATATAATATAATGTGCACTGCATCCCGTGACTTGATGGGGGCAATATTTTTGTGATTTAAAATCTGGACAAATTTCTACATTGGAATTGGTCCTCCTCTTCTTCTTCTGCTTCTTCTTTTGATGAAATACTCGGGAGAATATGGTTCTCAAGTGATGTATTGCCTTTATGTCAACCAAATGGTCATGAAATGCATCATTACAAAAAGATTCTCATGAATAACATCTCACATTTGCATGAGTTGAGAGATTCCTCTACAGATACCTTCATTCGATAAATAATTATCACACATTTTACGCCCTGCAGGGTCTATTTGCGTGTGACTGAAACGGGGATGATGGATATCTCATTTGTCGCCTCTGACGATCAAAAACTGTTCTAGCTGCATTCTCACTGGTACTGGAGCGACTGTGGAACTCCCGACGGGGGAAAAAAAAAAAAAACAAAACTTTGCGCCCCCCAAAGGTGGTCAGTGGAAGTGTTGAGGTATTTAGACACTGCTTGCATCACACTGAATTTTTGTGGTGCTGACCAGAGCATACACCACGTACGTCTCGGAACCCAGACGGTTTGATCGCTGGAGAATCTGAATAACGTCTCAAGAGGCACTCAAGGTTACAATCCTGGAAATGCAATTTCAGATGCTGCCAAAGCCACACAAGCGAGGTGATGGAAGTCGTGGGTCAGATTCCCTGAGAGCAGTAAGCATAAACTTCTTGTATTTGACTCCCACCTCCTTCTGCTGCTCAAAGATTTTCTCTGTCATGTCACAGTCATTCTATTCCCCGGCCAAATTATTTCCTTCCTTTGCAAGTTACCATGGCAGCAAAGTTTTTAAAGTGTGTTCTAGAAATATGATTGTTAGATTTTCAGCTTCTCTGTTCCGGAGCACCTCCACTATCTGCAAACATAGTCATATTAATATCAAGTGCTACACACACACACACATCATTAAATGAGCTGTTGAAATAAATACACATACAAGCTGCTTGGTAAACAAATTTTTTACCTCCCTCTCTGATCTGTAGAAGTAACAGCAAACTCAATTAATTTCATTTAGATGACAGTTGACAGGTTGCTTTTGCCTATTGAACATTAAAATACTAATGATTCAATCATGGTAACCTCATTCAAAGACCTGACAATCTGAACCTATTGAGCAGGTATAAGAGACTCTGTGTCCACAGACTTTTAAAATACTGCGAGGAAGCCCCAAACGAAGCGTTCCTTATCTTTCTCTTGCAGCATGTCTTATCTGTAGTTATAATTTCCTTTTATGACACTACAGTTCTTTTGTTTTTTACAGAACAAATTTAAGAACTCGCGCAGATAATTTACTTCTTTTAGTGGTGTTGTATTCGGTTGCACTGTTGGTTTACAGCGAGCATGTTGTAATTTTGAATCAGAACAGGGGCCTGTCTGTGTCAAGTTTGCATGTTCTCTCTGCGTTTGCATGCAGGGGTCCTCTGGTTTCTTCCCACAATCCAAAGACATGGATGTCAGGCAGTTGGTGACCCCAAACAAGTGGTTTCACCTGAATGGAAAATGGTTGTCATCTCTCAGTTCTTGTCTAAACTGGAAGGGCACTCAGTAGAGTGCATAGCCCCACAAAAGCAACAATCCCAAGATTTATTTTTATTAAGCTTACTTTTAAGTTGAAGTACTTCTGTAGAGACCTTCAGATCTACCGTGCTGTGAAAAAGTATTACTTATTCCCTTGTCCTGCCTGTGCTGCTGAACGAGACGATTTTGGACAGCTTCGATATTGGTGACAGATCTGCCAATTCTTCAACGTCCAAATCTTCCCTTATTCAGATTATGACTTGTTCCCATCGTTTGGTACTCCTGTCCATTTCCGAAAACTGTTTTCCTTGATGGGCATTACACATTTGGGAATTCCTGATGGAATCTGCTGAGGACTTCCCCAATGCTGTTAGTATGATGGTATTCTGTTACCATGAAAGATCGCTGTTCAGGGGTGCACTGTGGCCAAACCATCTTTGGGAGTTTGCTTCCAATGCAGAAGTGAGGGAACTGTGCACCCAGGGCCCACAAATTGATCCCATTTGCTGGGAATCCATTATGCAATTAATGATGTAACGACTGAGGACAGGTGCATACATTTCAGTTGGCCTTAAATTTGTAAAGGAATGTGCTGAGATCAAGAAAGTGCAAACATCTGGTGTTGCACCATTCATGGAGACATCCATTCATTGATTACATAACATGACATAACATGACTGTTAGCCACCTGGAGAGCAAAGGGTTAAAGTAATTTCCTGAGAATTTTTAGGACACTTAAGAGCATACCTAGCATTGCTTCTCATGGTCTCAAATCCTGTTTTCATCCCAGCACTTTTTCGCGCAAAACAGGTGTATCACAATTTACGCAAGTAGCCTGTGCTCACTCGTGCATGTTGAGTATGTGCATCGATGTGTTCGAGGGTAAATCTGCGCTGGCTATCGTTAGCCCAATGTGTCCGTGTTACATTGAAACTACATCTGCCAGCCTCCATACGTGTTTTTCCATGGCACTGCTTCAGTGAGATCAGGCTGTGACCACTCACCTTGCATGCATGTATTTTCTTCTCTGTGATTGGCTTGCGATGCCGTAAATTTGACTTGGTGACCATTAGATTCTATGGGGTCTGCCCTTTCCAACAAGCCCTCAACCACCTTAATCGCACAAACCTAGATAGATCCTTGCGTTCCCAGTGCATCTAATTGAGAGTCCATGCGCCAGTACGCACATGTACTCTAGGTGCGCAGGAATGAACGCACCAACACAGTTCTGTTCCACTGCGCCAGAGTACAGAGCCGTGGCCCTTTGACCTTGTTATCAAATGGAAAGGAGGAAGCCCAGCAGCTTCATCAGGAAATGCAGACCTGCGTGACATCTCACACACCGCCGCCTCCCCCCTCCACTCGAACAGCTTCCATTGGCTGTTATGAAACGGTGATGCTATTAGGGATGACAATAAGCTGTATTTACCACCATGCCAAGGACATGATAAAAATCAAGGGTTAGCCTTTCTTCTCCAACATATCATTTTAAGTCATTCTGACCTCTAGAGAAACTTGTATGTTGAAGCTGGAGGCAACATACTGCATCCAAAAGGGGCCACCACTAGTGGGGAGAGGGGAGCTGGCCGTTCCCCGGGACCACAGCTTACGGTTGGGGAGTGAGTGAGGGGGTTGCAGCTGGAGAGATCTCACAGAAATTCCAGTAGGTTGGGGGGCACAGTCTGGTACTTTCTCAGGGGGCAATGATTTCTTAGTTACACCCCTGTTCCCAAGCCCACGCATTCCCTTGATGAAATTCCAGCGTGCGCGTACGCGGTTTTCACGCCGCTGGAATGTGACAAGCAAGGAAGTGTTGGGAGAGGCATAGCGCACATTCGCCGAGATGTTTTGACGCACTGGACTGTTCCTGTGTCGATCAACTGAGTTAGAGAACATCACTCCTGACAGGGTTCCCGATCTCGGACAGCTGCAGATGCCTGAGCCGTTATAAACTAAGCCCCGAGAGCGCAGCTTCTACAGACCAGCTGTGGTGCCACTGAGCACCAGCTGTTGTGTCATAAGGGCAGGCTAGTGCAAAAGGTTTTTGTTCCATACACCGTACAGGGCCAAAGTAAATCTATCTATTGTGGTCTCTTAAATGTAATCACACGCCCCTGAGAAATGAGTTACTTCCCATGCACATGTTGTGAACGTGCTCACCACAACTGCTGAGCGAGTCAAACACCTTTCTTTTTACTTAAAAAATAATGACTAACTTGCAAACATAATGATGAAAAAAAGATAGACTACTGTAATTCTTAACTTCAAACCTGATTGTATACTGTTGATTAATTACAAAATAAGACAAAAAAAGTGATCATTTCGCAAGTAAAAAGTAACCTACTGTAAGTAATACAATGAGTCAATTCACCTCATTGTACAGAGACAGTATTAAGACAAACATTCTTTTCAGTTTAAACATACCTAAATGTATATTTTTGGACACGAGGATGGAGATAGATAGATAGATAGATAGATAGATAGATAGATAGATAGATAGATAGATAGAGCGAGAGAGAGAGAGAGAGAGAGAGAAAGAGAGAAATTGCTCTCCCTCTGTTAGCACGACAGCTGTTAAGGCAGCTGGTTTGCAGTATTAATTAAGTTTTTTCCTTTCACATAGTATTATATGTCATACAAGCTTCTGAACTGCAATCACAAACTGTGGAAACAAAATGATTGTCCAATTATTTACACCATTGCATGCATGAACTGCGTTTTCAATTTTGAATGTGTTCCCATGTTCACTGAACAACCTGGCTCATTTTTGATGAGTCGGCCACAAAGTCATCCACTGCAGTCTGTGTTCATGTCATAGGTGTGGTTTGAGTTATTGTTTCGCAATATGAAGGAGATATTATATTATCTATTTAAAAATTATTATTCATTCAAGAACTTTGGTCAACTAAGGGATAGTCAAATATTGCTTTTTATACAGGTCCCATATTGTGAAAAGAGAAAATCTCATTTTAACTTGCCTGTATGTGTATACTGTGGTCCTCCCTCCACTAAACATCAGGCTTATCATGAAACAAGGTTGTCTTTTCTCTGCAGCTGCAGAACAATCTCAAAGATATCATGTTCTTGAACATCCCGTTTTCATGCATTGCCCCTGTCAGTGTCACGTGGGGATTCATTTGCATAAAACGGCAAAGTGCCAATAGGCTTCGCTTTTGGCCGCCATTGAACAGCCAGCCAGAGCGGAGCATCATTCTCTTTGAC
This sequence comes from Gymnothorax reevesii, assembly GCA_029721435.1. Lineage (NCBI taxonomy): Eukaryota > Metazoa > Chordata > Actinopteri > Anguilliformes > Muraenidae > Gymnothorax > Gymnothorax reevesii. Next base: position 16,764,800 of record CM056578.1, on the reverse strand, counting down.
TCACTTGAAAGAGCACATAGTTAACGAGGGCAAAGAATGAGAGTCTGAACACTGGCTGCAAATGCAGATCTTTACCCCATTTTTTGCAAGACCTGTTTTTACTGAGACCATGGAATTATCTTGAAATTGTTTAAAAAATAAAAAAATTAAAAAAGAGCACAATACAGGACCTTTAAATTGGAAATCAGGATTGTCATTCTGAGTTTGGAAATATACTTTTTATTTTTCCATCTCTTACTTTTGACGAGGGCTTAAATCTTTATCTTTGCATCCCATAATTTGAAGATATACATACAGTATGAAAAGCATTAGCGCCCTCATTTATTTGTGATCTCCTATTTCATTAAAAAAATCATATTTTTTTCGGTGGTTTTGTGGACATCTCCTGCTGTCCACAGGTCCCATTCATTTTTTTTTTTTACAGAAACCCAACCATACTTCCCTTTGCTAAGATAAATCATTTCCTATGTGATTTTATGATGTTTGTGTGAGTGTGCATGTCAGAGTGTGTGTGAATCCGAATGAAAGAGAAGATTAATGTGGAAGGGAAGTGTGTGGAAATGACTGTCACGCACCAAGAGCGATCTGTCATCAGCTCACTAAAGTGAAGCTCAAGAGAGTATTGTTCTAGTCCTGCCAGACTGGTTTGCAAGCTGCATTTTGCACCAACCAGTTGCTTCAGTTTTCTGGCAATTCCTGAAGACTTTTCCTCTTGACAGATTTACTTACTTTCAGGGGAGACTGGGCTAAGTTGAGCCACCCCTTGTTGCTAGGAAACGGTAAAAAACATTGATCATGTGACCAAATACTTAGGAGGAAGGCATCATTTAATGGAGTCTGTGAAGGTAGGAACCACATGGGTAAAATGGTGAGACATTTATTTCAAAATAACCATTTTTCACTCTTGAAAGTGAATTTAGTCTATCATAAGTTTCATGTGAATTATGTTTAGACCAAAATAGAACATTTTAAATTTGTTTTATACATCAATTGTTGTATCTATGAGCTACAACATGAGGTCATAAACCTTGCATAAAAGTGCGCCATTTTAGCTGAGGGGACTAATAAATTCAAAATGGTAGCTCTGGGGTAAGTTGAGCCATTTGGCCAGGGGTAAGTTGAGCCGGTGCACTCAAGTGTATATGTCTCAAATATTAAATCAAGATTCTGCTTTTGTTTGATTACAAAGTGGACATCATGTTTTGGGTATATAAGCGCAAAACAAGCAGGGGAGCCACCACTGATGTTCTTGAAAGAGCCACCAATGAATTTACTGTCCCTGTTGAATTGACCTATGGCTAAGCCCCGGCCCCTCCACTGACTAGAACAAACAATCAACATTTTAGAACAGGTGCTAATGGCTGGTATCACAGTCGGAGATATTTTTCAGGATGCTATCGATGAATTTTTGCGATAGAAGGCTTAAATATCATCAAGAAGTCCGCAAAAGGGTTAAATTATGCATTGGAGGGATACATTAATGAATTTAGAGTGGAGAAGGTCAACGAAAAGTTTAAATTAGTAGCTAAAATTTTCAGGTCTCAATGCAAACGTGATCCACCGCATCTCGTTTCCATCACCCTCTCACGGAACAAGATAGAGGATCAGCATTGTTCGTGCACCGCAGGGTAGTAAATTTAATTTACATATTATTATTGCTACCGAATTTAGGAAATCTAACCAGCCGTGACTGAACTCTGTTTATGTAAATAAGGTGACATGGTGAGCAACGCAGCCTGGAGCTCCCGTTAAGCCAACGTCCGTCAGCACTGAAGTTAGCCACAGAGTTTACTACCTTTAGCTATTGTTAGCGAACTTAGCGATGCAAAAGCTAACTTTACATTAATCTCCAGCGAAGTGACAAGACGTCGCCTTAAACACAATGTTGACTTAGCTTGGAACATGTAAACAATGTAAACAATCTTGTTGACCTTCGTTAGCTACTTTAAGCTGATAGTGGGGTCTTCCACAAAGCTACTTTCACACCGGAGGCAAAACAAATTTTTCGCAGACAGATTACAATCAAAGTCAATACAAACACGCCAATAACCGTGTATTCGCGTCTTTGCAATGACTTTGAATGTTTCGCGTCCGGCGTAAAAGCAGCTTTATCCAGAAGAGATACTTCTCTCGGTTATGATGTGGCTTTGGGAAGGGTATAAAATACACCCCATCGCCCAGCCTCTAGGGATACCTCGTATCGGAGTTAAATTTACCCCAAGCACAGCGTTAGACCATTTTTTTTTTACTTAGAAACATTTTAAAACCCCATAAAAGCGAACGATTCAGTTTCCATAATGCATTTCAATGGAAGTTTAGGCTCAGAATGTCCAAGTATATGGGGAGAGAATACGCACTGTTATTGGCTCATCGCATTTGAGGGTGGGGCTTAGCCATAGATCAATTGTGTATAATAAATAAAAATACACATGAATGTGAAGAAGTGACTGTTATTTAGGGAGGGAGAAGGTGAGGGAGGGGTGTGATGGAGGTGGGGAGGACCATGGGAGGGAGTAAGGATATGGCTCATTTTACCCCGCTCCTATGCTCAACTTACCCCATTCACAGGGTAAGTTGTGCCACGAGACCACTTTTTTTGAACATTCTATATGATTGAAACAGTTATGTTTACACTCATTCCGTTTGTTTGAAGGGATGCACAACATCCTGAAATAGATGCAGATATAATAGTTACTGACAAAACTATGATTGCTTTGATGTTGTGATCCTAAATATGAAAAATGGCTCATCTTACCCCAGTCTCCCCTAATCCTGGCAAAAAGAAAAAATACACAAGATCTTATTCAACCCAATATGCCGCAAATAATAGTCAGATTATACATAACTGTGATATAGAGGACAAAACAAACCAGCGGACACTTAAAAATTTAGGGACCCAAACACACACAAAAAAAACAGTAAACAGCAAATTCAACAGGAGCAGTTTGTCTTGTGATGTGAGTGATTGTCACAACCCTCAATGAATCTGTTGCGCGTCTCTTCACAGTTCAGCAACTCGCATGTCTAGTAGGTGTATGTGTGCTGTGATTGGTCTTTTTGTGTCTTTTGCATCTTTCCCTGCCTGGCTGGATCTCACTCCACAGTTATCTCCTAATGACCGTGTGAAGAGTATTTAAGCCCTCTAGTTCATGAGCCAGAGGCTGGATTGTAAAGTCATATTGCATGCACTTCAATGCACTTTATCCACTTTTGCTTATTGAGGATCACAGACCTAATATGACAGTTTTTACCAGGCCTCAGACCAGTGCTTCCTAACCCTCTCCTGGAGGCCATACCTGTGCTGCATGTTTTAAATCTCTCCCTGCGCCAGCACAGGTCATTCAAATGATCAGCTCATTAATCACCTGTGCTGGAGCAGGGAGATCTAAAACATGCAGGCAGGTGGGAGGTTTGGGAAGCACAGTCTTAAACACAGGCACCAAATGTACCGACACATTTTCTGCTTTACAATTTGTTTGCAATCTCCCACAAAACTCTCGCAAAACTCAAGTGAACAAAATCAGTCTGCGCCTTACACTTCAAATAGATCTCGGGTCCGTTTACTTCTTTTGTAAGAACTTTGTAAACATGGAAACCGTGAGATGTAGAGGAGGAGGCTTAGGGAAGAGAGAGACAAGGACAAGAACAGATCAGGACACCAAGGCGACAGACTGAGACATATTTCTGATGAAATTTAAGCCACTTTGGTGGGCTATGTCGTAAGTCATTGCTGACAATGTGGGAGGCTGGGCGGAGAGTCCAGCCCAACCTAAGATGAAACTTGATATTATGTCTGTTCCATAGATGCCTCCATGTCGCAACTAAGCCAAAATGGCTGTAATTTAATCGAAAATATGTGTCTGTCTATGGCCTCGTCCCCTTCTTTATTCCTGTCTTTGTCATCCTCCTTTCCCTCCTTTCCTGCTCTCTCTAAGTCATGCTGCTTCCATGTTTATAAAGTTCTCACAAAAGCTGTGAATGAAACTGTGGTCTACTTTTAGAGCTAAGGCTTACACTGATTGGTACTGAATTAGTGCTAAAGTGTTTTCATGTGTGTTTGGGCGTTGCCAATTTCAGGTGTATTTTGCATTTTGAATAAGAGTTAAATAACCGACTGCAAGAAATTTCATTTCACATGAGTGTTTAAAATAAAATAAAATAAAAAATGTGCAGTGTTTTTCAAGAAGTGTGGGGCAAAATGTCTAAAAAAGTGCAAAGCATAACAATGTGTTGGTACATGTATTTAGTGCCTTTGTTTAAGGTATGATCCCTAAAGTAGAGGTTCTGATGCTTTTGCTGGAACATTCCCTTTCAGTGTGTGAGCGATCAGAACAAACTGTACAAGAACCTATAAAGCAATATTTCCAATCTTCAGGATTGGATTAAAAAGTTTTTTTTTTTTTTTTAAACAATTCTTAGTGAAATTCTTGGGACAGGAAAAGGGAGATGATTATCACTGCTGCAACTGAACAGAGTGAAATGTCCAGGATAAACTTACAGTGGTAACTGGTTCTTCTACAAATCCAGCCAGATCAAGATTGTAAAGATAATGAAATAAGTAAGAGCGGAACTTGGCTTGAAATCTTTAAACAGAATAGCCAGCAGAACCCTGGACTGGATTTCCCCAAAATGAAAAAAAGATGGCTCGAGCTTTTGTGACGTGGCCATGAAGGTCTGCAGCATATTCCCAGTTTCTACTGAGGCCAGCCGAAATGTCTACAACACAAAACTTTCAGTCTCATCTCTCAGCATTATGAGGGTTTAAAGGTCAAATTGCAGACACAAGTTCAGCCACCTGCATGGCTATATCAAATTGAAATGGGAATTCTCCATTAAAAAAAAAAAAAATATATATATATATATATATATATATATATATATATGTTACAACTATGTTCCAGAACCAAGCTGAACCATTGCTGGCAAAACCAATCCAAAACATGCCAGACAGGTTAAATTCTCTATCCCTACAAGAAAATGTTTATATTTGTCATGTTGAGCTCATCTAATTTATTTGGCAATTATTTGGTCTTTAGCAAATGTCTAAATCAGGGAAAGCCCATTTTTGAGACTGATGTCCTCTTACTGTGAGACTAATGTACTTGTTACACTTAACTGCATGCAGTCAACAACAAACCTTTCATAACCTCCATTTTTGGGAAGTTGGGCAGGGGAGGGGCAAGGGAGAGGCGGGGGGGGGGGGGGGGGGGGAGTGGGTGAGCAGTGGCGCTGTTTCCATAAACATCAGATCTGCATCAGCATGGAAACCTTTCAGCAAGCAGATTGACAAACAGATTGTGCACCAGCCAATGGAGCCACCTGCAACACAAAGCACTGCAGTGAAAATCCTGTTGTACCTGATCTCATTTTCCCTTCCATTTTATTTCTTGTCATAATTATTGGCTTGGGAATTAGTACATTAATTACTTAATGTGTTTGTTTGTTTATCTGTTTGTTTGTTTATTTGTTTGCTAATTTATTCATTCATTAATTTTTGATTCATTTGAATATTTATTTACATGATTGTTTGTTCCATAATAGAAGCAAAGCTGTTTGTTTACATACAATATTCACTACAGAATGTAGTCTGGCCTACCTAAAAGCATTTTTGATAAGCTCTGAAGGAGCAAAATTAAGAGAAATAATCGTGTCAAAAACCATACGGGATGAGGAATACTACCGCATAAAAATCAGATGCGAAAACCAAGAACACATCACTCTGCCTGCAGATAATCGTGTTTTCTGTCACAGTATGAAAATATTTAATATGGGGTCCATAGAATTAAAGACTTAAATTGATATGAATGTGAGAACATCCTATCGGTAAAATTTGATTTGTCAAAGAGGCAACCATTTTAATGCGCCCACTTACAGTCGATCAGCGGCTTATATTTTGAACTTTAGCATGAGCATCTCAGACATTAAGCCGAGGAATCGCAGGTTGTGAGCGTAATGGACGACTGAGGGCAGATTCTCTGTTTTTTCATGTGCAGTCAAGTCAAGTCAAGTCAAGAGACCTTTATTGTCCCCGGGGGGGCAATTTGTAGTGCAGCCAGCAGCATAAAACAGCAATAAAAGTACAACAGTGACCCAACAATGACGATGATAGTAATAAAAAGTAGCGGTAAAATACAGGACAAGACATGAATAACATGGAACGGCGACACAGGACAACAACAATCATCAAAAAAAAACAACCAACAAAGTGTAACTGTGCCATGCAATAAAAAGGGGGTAAAATAAATGGAAGTCTTTGATGTCACAATTCTCAAAACACAGAACATTGAGAATTTGTGTGAATGCTTCCGGCGCGCCCATTAAATGGCTGCATATGTGGTACATTGTGCAGTCCGAGCCTATTGGTTTAATTCAAAACATGCTGCTCAGTTCAACTGCGGTAGAGGATTTCTTTTAACTATTTACATTCATCCCCTTTCTGTTTCCCATTTTAATGATTGGAGCACTCTGAATGAAAACGTGAAAGTACATCCCTCTTTCGGTCCCCCTTCCTACTTTCTCCAAAAAGAAACACACGTCTGTGGCCTGTTATGAAGTGTGGGTTGTTAATACCTTCATTCCTTTATTAACTCTAGGAAGAGTTTTTTTTTTTTTGTATGTTTTACTTGCATTCTCTGTCACTGCTCTAGAATTGAATTGCTTTCAGACGCCAGAGGTGATGTTCACATCAGTGGTACAATTTTCAGTTGAGTTGGCCCCACACTCTAATCACCACATATGAGCTATAATGTCTGAAAGGGTCACAGCCGTTACAGAATACGAGGTGAAATGCAAACTCTTCAGTCAATTGCTACCTTATTTAGAAGCACATCATATTTTTTACGCCTTAAATTTGTACAGCAGTTACAGAGGTAAATAGCTATGGGAGCAATTCAGTTTAGTGCCTCACCCAGGAGCGAGAAAGAATTTTAGCGCCGTGAAGACGAACCTGCAAATATTTAGTGAAAGACTGAGCTCCAGAGAGTTCACACTTCAAAAAGGTTGCACAGGGTTGCTACTTCATAGGGAGAGGAAAGCTGGTTTATTTATCGGAACCAAAAAGCATAGAATTGAACGCAATGCACGTCTCACGGGCTGTGGATTGCATAGCATCTGTAAACAGAGTTATATAAAGAATTTCTCTGGCTTGGCTCCAATGACCTGTCTGTAAGGAGACCGCTCTTCACTAGGCTTTGGGACTTTTAGAACTGCACTCTTCCCACCTTCTTCAACACTTATGAAGTCATCTTTATTTCTAAAAGGGAATGCGTACCATTTTCACGCAATTTGTGCTTGTACTGGCCCCATTTGCCCCCACCATGCAAGAGCGAAGGAGCCTGTTTTCTGATATTACGTGGGGTTCGTGTGAGGTAGCGCGCTTTAAATTGTTCAATGTGCTGGGAACAGCAGCAGGTGCTTGCAGCAGTCGGCGAGCTATCATAGCAAACCCACCATCCTGTAGGTTTTCATTTAACCCCTATTGTACTGCATTATTTTTAAACCTTACCCTCAGAGCAAGTCCTTGGATTTTTTTGGCAAAATTTTGAGACGCTGTTCTCGAAAAATGTTGTTTTTGATTGACAAGTGCCGATTGCTGCATCAACATTCGAGTACTCAGTTGAGAACAATCTAATCACCTATTTTGAGCATGAACATTAAACAAAAATAGGGAGAGTCTCAATAAGCTTGTCACTGTCATCTGCACCGAGCCAGATGTGAGCAGGAAAATGGAGGACCGGGCCTTCCCATCAACCCCCACATTTATAGTTGGTTCAGAACAATAGAGCAAGGCCAAATATATGTCAGTGGTATGGGAGGGGTCACAGAAATCCTTGGTGACAATCCAAAATGCTGTTGTTAATCACTGAATTGAGCTCCAAGCAGGTCAACTGTGGAGCAGCATGGACGACCCGGCGGCGTAATGGGAACCCTCATTGAGCTGTACAAGCACAGCTGCCAAATTATCAACTTTTCACTCCCATTTTTTCCCTCTTTAGTCTATGCTCTGTGTTTACCATGTCCAGGACCTAATCAAGCAGTCAATGCAACGCTGGCCTTATCTCAGTCCTGTGATATATTTAGCTGAGATAGCAGTCTTCTATTGAGGCTCGGAACCCAACTTGAGTCAAAAAAATTAAAAGGAAAAATCCTGCCTTGTTTGTTGTTGCTTGGACACTAAAAGCCTAAAAGCCTGTTGTTGTTGTTTGTTCAGAGCTGTGTTTGCAGCGGAAGCTAAAAATTGTACAAATATCTATGATGAATTAAATTTTTACCATGATTTACCAGCTGACAAGGGATTTCTGGGGCAACTAGCCATGGATTAAGCAAAATAATGTGCTGTAGGCTGTAGGAAACTCTGTCAGTTGTTTCAAAATGAGCATCTTCATTAATTGATTTTGTTCTTCGATCACCTCAGCACAGGCAAGGATGGCTGTGAAAACTGAAGAAGGAACCACAAATGCTGAAGCTATGTGCAGTTTGCACACACACTTCCTGTCTTACACACGCAAACATTTCCTCTTTTTTTATTTTATGCGTAGCTGTAATTTGTGTATTGTGACATCTGTGTACATTGGAGTATTTTCTGCATGAGGGGATTTATTTTCTATATTATCTGTTTTGTTCATGCTACTGCATTCTGACATCAAATTTGAATCGTTTGAAAGTTCTTCCAGTTTTGATATCCCTCATAATTCCTTGCATTGTTTCATACAAGTACAGACACTATTGAGATGAGTTACCATTATTCATCAGTAGAGTCGCTATCTTAAAAACTTTAAAAAATAAATAAATAAAAAAACTGGCTCAAATGGCCATTTGTCCTCCAGCTGTTGATTACAATCAATCAATAATGCAAAGTAACAAATCAATTGTTGTTGAATAAACATTAACAGAATTATACCTGCATGAAAGCAAGTGGAAAGTCTTAGTTGACAGAAGAGGTTTTATTAAAAAAAAGTGACTAGAATGCTGTATATTATATTATTTTGTTTATTCCCTGGCTGCTTGCTGAAGAAATTCACTCTGTGAGTAAGTCATGCTCAAAATGAATTAAGAACGCAAATTTATTACATATTTCTGTCATTCACTGCAAACATGAAGTAGTTCCAACAAACAGGAGCCAGTTCTTATATCCAAGCAGCCACAATGAGACCTATTTGGAGTTGGAAATACATTTGGCTTCTGCATATCTGAAATTATTCTGGCAGCCCTGCTTGCTGACTGAGAAGAATTTGATTAGGTGAACCTGGAATGTACCCAATGTCCTTTTCTAATGCTGCTGTTAATTCGCCCAGTTGTGACTCAGATTCAGGGTGTCTGTAACATATTTAATAATGACTGGATAAAGGAGTGCTCCAAGTATTATTAATCTATTAATTTAATTTATTTTGTCCCCACTAGAACCATTGAGGGAAGAAGTGAATGCTATAAAAATCCACGTCACTACAGCACAAATTTGCTATGCAGCCGAAAACTACTAACATCACATTTAAAAGGTTGAAAAAAAAAAAAAAAACTAAAAGCAAAATCATGAATTAGAGTAAAATAAATTCAAAAATGTGAATAAAATAAAAGCAGTTTAAATAAACACGACTGCAAGAAATTCTAAAGAATTACTTCCTGATTGAAAGTCCACAGTAGGCTCAAAAATACGTAAAGCACTCTAAATTTTCATCGTGCCTAGTGCATTATCATTGAAGTCACAACCTTCCAGTGAATTGAAGTGTTTTGTTAAGGCAAGTGCATACTGACAGAAACCAGGATGATCCGGAAAATTCTGACACTGGCGATTACTTGACTCAGTAAAAAAAAAAGGATTTTGCACGATGTGTTAACAGGATGAATTAGCACTTAAGGTCTAATGATCAGTTAAGGTTACCACACATGAACAGTCTGTGAGTCAAACTAGACCAAATCAGTTTCCTCAAAAGAGAATTGCGCTCTGTTGGAGCAGATGCACAGGGTCAGCAGTAGCAGTAAATCAGTTTTAAGTAGGCAAACAGAGGACAAAATGATTAAGAAAATGAATGTGAAGCTGTAAACTTTACCATCCAAAGTAATATAAAGAAGTTTGTATTTCAACAGGAAAGGCAAAGTGACCAGGACAATCAAGGTTAGCGGGATAGAGCATCAGGTTCTCTGAGTTTACAAATTTTGCTGTAAATTTTGCTGTGGCTCACCATTTCACACATTAACAACCATGACATTCCAATGCGACCCACTCGAACTGGTCTCCTGTACTGGAGTCAATTCTTTGTGCTATTTCACATTTTAAAAAATAAATAAATAAAAAAAATCAAAAGGTGAATTGCTAATCAAGCAAAGTAATGGAGTTATTGTTTGTTTAACGGTGAGGATTCTGCCTACCCTAACTGACCTCCGACAGCACGTCATTGGGTTAAGCATGTGGTGTTTATGCTTAAGGTCAGGGTGAACGAATAGGAAATGAATTGGGTAACCTATCTAGGCATGAAAACACGATGTGTGTGTATATTTCATGACCCTTGAGTGAATCCCTTTTGTACCTCTTTCAATCCAGCAACGTGCACATCTGTTTGGTGTATGTTTTGTGTGATTAGTTTACATTGTGTGCGTCTCCCTATCCCCGGCTGCATCTGTTTCCTGGTTATCCTCTGATAGCCAGGTGACGGGTATTTAAGCCCTCGTCTCAGTGTCACAAGTCGCTGCATTTTAACACACTTTCTGCGCTTAGAACCAGGCAGTGTTCGAAGTGTAAGCTCTCTGTCTTCATTTCATCAAATGCAACTCGTTATTGCATGACAGCAGCTCCTGAATATCATTCTCGAATCTCTGTAAATTCGAACAAGCTTCCATTCCTAATCTAATCAGGGTCCAGGATTGGGACCGTGGTCAAGTTAGCCCAACTCTTGTCAGTTCATCAGTTCCAGTTCATAAGTAGAAGCTCCAAAGCCCAAGTAGGGTCCAGGATTCGGACCACATTCTTGTTTCCTCATCCCAGTGTGGTGGTCTGTCCAGTTTGTTAGGAACAAGCTCCCAGTCCTTCTGCAGTGATCAGGATTGGACCCGAGTTGTCCTCTAGTTACTCAGTCCTCTTGTAGGACAGTTCGATGCTGGTGAAGTCTGCACACCAACTGGCTGTAATCCCTGGAGCCTCTGGCCGGCGACTGACAGTTCAGCTTTGTCTATGATATCAGTACTGAACTGTGTTATCCTAATCCGGGGCTTGGACCCCTTCATTACTGTGTAACCTGTCAACAAACTACCTGCCTATGCGCTTGATTCCTGGTTTGGACGGTAGCAGTATGAAAGAAAAAAGGAGAGAGAGAGAGAGAGAATATGGTGTAATGTGCTCTGCCACTGCAAGCTCTCCCAACATTTGTTTTACATGCCATATTGCTACAATCTCTTTCTCCACAGATACGTCTTGATGTGAATGAAGTCTGGCATTGTATTAACCTTATGCGGCGCATATTTAATTTTAGATGAAGTACCTCCCAAGAGTTGCTGTATATTTGTATTTTGCAATCAGATTTGTATTTATATGTTTACTTCTCTAATAAACACTTTTGAAACCATAGGGAGCAACATATATTTTGCTGCAATTTTTTTTTGGATTACATATTTAGATTTTTGATTAGTATTTTTAGTACATATTTGTATTATAAGTCGAATTTTTTCAATCATATATTTAGAATAGCGAGAAAAACTTTTGCACACTGGTAAGTAGACAGGTGCGTAGGAGAAAGGGCGACTAAGGACTAAAGTAACGAAAAAACCGACCGAAACATTGACTAATAAATCCATTGCAAGTGAGAAGACTGTGTGCGGGAGTTTTATTAGTTACTTCAATCATATATTTAAAATAGATTTTTTAAATCAGATTTTTGTAATAGATTTTTTAAAATCAGATTTTGATCTGTTTAGAAGGGGGGAATTTATTTTGAAGTATGAGGGCTAGCTAGATAACTCACTGCTTTATTTATACAATGTACTTTCGTGTGGCATTGCAGGGATTTAGGAGATGCTTTTCTGCAGTTTTTCATGAATAGGGACTGCGCTGCACTGCAGAGGGTTGCACTGCTGCCTCACTGCAAGAAAGTTCTGGATTCAGCCTGGGCATCTCGATGTGGAGTTTGCATGTCCCTCCAGTGTCTGCAAGGATTTTGTCCAGATACTCTGACTTCCTCCTGTAGTCCAAAGACATGCCTGGTAGGCTAACTGGATGGACTCTGTCCAGTCTTGGATAACTGTCTGAGAATGAACAGTGAGAGAAAGAAATCAAATATATGCTCTCACTGTTGTAAGCAAAATTTTTTGCAGAAGAAAACAACTGTTTAAAATGTTGACAGTCAGACACTCCGTAAGGTCCCTTGTGTAGTTTCTATCATTAGCAGAAAGCAATTTTATCAACACTCTATAGGCACAATTAAAAAACCACTGATTTTTTTTCCTTTACATAATTTACATATCCTGACATTTACTATGGATAATCTTGGACCAGCTCTTTAATTTAATTCGTCATGCCCGACAGGTTAATCATGTGTGCTGCCAATTTTCCAAGTTGTAATATAATTAAAAAGGAATCCTGATTCTGTAAAGCACTTAAAAATATATAATGGCGTCTGCACCCCCTCTAACACAAAATGTTCTCACAATGTTGCTGGCATGTATTGTTATTGGATATTGTTAGCTTCGCAGCATAATCGCCTCCGGCATTTTTTTTTTTTTTTGTGAAATTGAGAAATTGGCTGCCTGTTCTCTCTTGTTGGCAAAAAAAATATGTTTTTCTTTTTCTCTCAAAACCTAAAAAAATGAAAATAAAAACAAAATTCATTCTTTTCAATAATTTTTAAAAATAAAGAAAAAATGTACAAAAAATGAGAGAGGTAATTACGCTGTGAGGCTGAATATATGTAATGTTCATGTATGTTATGAAGATTCCTTTTTTCCCCCTTGTGCCTTACAGCCCGGTTGAGAAAGAACCTTGACTTCCACCTGACATGAGACCAGTAAGGCGAGCTGCTCCCAGTGCATGGAAATTAATTCCTCAAGATGGTTGACAACAAGCTAGTGATGAACACCAGCACAATAAGGAGTTTTATTTTACGATTATTTTCAATTTCCCCCCCCCCCCATATCCCATGAAAAATGACAAAGGTGGGGGGGGACATCAACATAAACAACATAAACAGCAGCTGAAAAAGTATGAAGGAAAAAAAGGAGATAAGGATATTCTTAAGAATAGAAGAGAAAAAAGATTTGAAGATTTTTGAAGTAGCAGCAAAAACAGTTACAGGAAATGGAACAAAAAAAAGAAGAAACGAGCAAGTGATGATTTCCACATGGGAGACACCCCTGTGCAATGCCAGGCCCAGGGCGGGAAGCCCGCACCCCACCACTAAAAGTACTGCAGTGCTCAGGATGTTTGAAAGACTCTCCTATTTAATAGCTATAGTTCCCCTCCTATTTGCATGGGAAATGTAGGGTTACATTGGGGTATGGGGGAGACCAGCCTATAGCATTGGGCTATGAGGTTTATCTGTGACTTGGAGGGTTCTTGGTTCAGGCCCCAGTGTAGCCACAGTAAACAGCTATTGATCAATGTTAGCAAGACCCTTAACTCCTCATAGCTTCCCCAGCTTAGACTAATCAAATATAAGCCACTTTGGATCAAACAGAAGTGAAATGACTCTGATGTGGAGTGAAAGCCAATTAGTCAAAATGTTCAAACTTTTCATCAAAGACTTCTTTACTTCATCTGTAGTTGACCTGCAACCTACAGTGCCGTGAAAAAGTATTTTCCCCCTTCCTGATTTCTTGCTTTTTTGCGTATTTTTCACATTTGAATGTTTCAGATCATCAAACTAATTTAAATATAAGAAAAAGATAACCTGAGTAAATACAAAATGCAGTTTTCAAATGATGAGTTCATTTATTAAGCGGAAAAAGCTATCCAAACCTACCTGGCCCTATGTGAAAAAGTAATTCCCCCCCTTTGTTAAATCATGAAATAATAGTGATCAACCACATTTTTTGAGTCCAGTTTCAGTAGCCACACCCAGGCCTCATTACTGCCAGACCTGTAAAATCAAGAAATCACTTCAATAGAACTGGTCTGATAAAGTGAAGTTGGCTAAAAGATCTCAAAAAGTAACACTTCATGCCGCAAACTAAAGAAACTCAAGAACAGATGAGAAACAAAGAAATTGACATCGATCAGTCTGGAAAGGGTTGTAAAGCCATTTCTAAGGCTTTGGGACTCCGGCGAATCACGGTGAGAGCCATTATCCACAAATGGAGAGAACTTGGAACAGTGGTGAACGTTCCCAGGAGTGGTCGGCCTACCAAAATGACCCCAAGAGCGCATCAATTACTTATCCAGGGGGTCACAAAAAAAATCAAAACAACATCTAAAGAATAGTTAGCCTCATTTGCCTCATGATTCAACAATAAGATAGAGACTGGGCAAAAAATGGCATCCATGGGAGGGTTCCAAGGCGAAAACCACTGCTGACCAAAAAGAACACAAAGGCTCGTCTGACATTTGCCAAAATAAATCTTGATGATCCCAAAGACTTTTAGGAAACTATTCTGTGGACTGAAGAGACGCAAGTTGAACTTTTTGGAAAGTGTGCGTCCCATTACATCAGGTGTAAAACTAACACAGCATTTCATAAAAAGAACATCATACCAAAAGTCAAACATGGTGGAAATAGTGTGATAGTTTGGGGCTGCTTTGCTGCTTCAGGACCTGGACAACTTATCACAATTGATGAAACTATGAATTCTGCTCTCTACTGGAAAATTCTAAAGGAGAATGTTCAACCCTCAGATTGTGATCTCGAGCTCAAGTGCACTTGAGTTATGCAGCAGGACATGGATCTTAAACACACCAGCAAGTCCACCTCTGAATGGCATAAAAAAAGAGGATTTTGGAGTAGCCTTGTCAAAGTCTGGGCTTAAATCCTATTGAGATGCAGTGGCATGACCTTAAACAGGCTGTTCATGCTCTAAACCCCTCCACTGGGGTTGAATTAAAATAATTCTGCAAAGAAGAGTGGGCTAAAATTCTTCCACAGTGATGTGAGAGACTCATTGCCAGTCATTGCAAACATTTGATTGCAGCTGTTGTCGCCGAGGGTGGCACAACCAGTCATTAGGATTTAGGGGGCAATTACTTTTCCACATAGGGCCAGGTAGGTTAGGATCGATTTTTACCCTTAATTAATGAACTCTTCGTTTAGAAACTGCATTTTGCATTTACTCGGGTTGTCTTTGTCTAATATTCTAATTTGTTTGATGATCTGAAACATTTAAGCGTGACCAATATGCAAAAAAAAGAAGAAATCAGGAAGGGGGCAAATACTTTTTCACAGCACTGTACTACAGGCATGGCTAGGAATGTAGGATCCCCAAAATAGCCCTCTGCGGCTCTCTTTTTTTAAACTAAACAAATGGGCCGTGTTTAGCTTGTAAGGCCTTAGAATCATCACAAACATTCATCCCACTGGTGACAGCTCTGACTGCAGCTGAGTAATTTATCAGAACTGCGTAGAGGGGTAAAATGGTAATGAGAAGAGAATAAGACTTTGCTCCCAAGTATAGAAAAGAAATACTTAAAATGTATGCAACAGCAGGAGGGCTTAGTGTCTTGTGGCCGAAGCAGCTTTGGGCATTAAATCCAGCGAGTTATGCAGAATGACAGCTCCTATGAAGGCGTGCATTGTATCTCCCGAGATAAAGATAATCATTTATAAAGATTTTTTAGTTGCATGCTCTTCACAAGACATCCTATGTAGTACCCAGCAGGAGACTAAGCTCTCGGCTTCCTGTGAAAGACAATGTTACTGACAGATGGCCTTTGAGTGGATGGAAATAGCTTTCCACTTGTGGAGTGCTGCAGTCACTTTGAGAAGACGAGCAGAGAGCATGATTAACATGGCAAGAATCCCCCCCCCCCCTTCCCACAAAGCACCCCAACCCAGGTTTAATACAGGTTTAATATGATCTGAGGCATCATGGCCGGGCCTATATATACTTATCTCGAGTATTATTTCAAAACAGACCAGACATAGTGCACTTGGCTGCGCAGTGGCAATAAATGAATATTCTGGAGGCCTGAATGAATTGAGTCTAGTTTGAAATGTGAGATCGAGACTGAGGGGGTACACTGTGTACCAGCACTTGATTAAAGAAAAGCAGAGGCATCACGAGCCAGGGAAGAGCAGGCCGTGATAAATAAATATATATACCCCACAGCTGCAGAGCATGGTATGAAATCCAGGTCCAGAAAGTAAGATTCCTCCCCAGTACATTTTTTTCTCTAGGATAGATAAGGATTTAAGAAAGGAGAGTCTGTTTGGTTCAGTTTAATTGCAATACGCGATGTTCATCAAAGGGCATTGATCTGTGGGAACTAATAATTGGTGGACATATTTAATTGATATCATTGATCCCAGTTTTGATTTGTGCCCCCTGGTACATGATGATATAAGTACTAGTACATACACTGTGCAGTATGTGGTAGGAAAAAAGTGTTAGAACCAAGCATTTGCAATTTTACCATTTTTATGGAATACACTGTGTGCTTTAAAATATTGTACATTCATTTGGCTATTCACACTTGAGTAATTCAAGCATGCCTTATTCCAGCGTAGAATTATGGACCTATATTGCTGTGAGAGATAGATTACATGAAAATGGAGGCAGATTTTTTTTTCTAGTTTGGGGGAAAGAGGATTTTGTGGGTTATATGTGATATACAATATTTACGAGCATTTAATTTTACCAAGGTTGGGCAGGTCACACCCAAAACTATCTCCCATAAACTCTGAAAAATTATGACATGAAATATCACAAGTTTTATCAGTGAATTGGGGGTTTGTGAAAGGTACCACTTGACCAAAATTTATGTGCAAGGCAAATTTATATTGGTCAAATATTTGCAATAAACTTTTCTTCAATTCCTGTGATTTTCCTTTTTATCCAGTAAAAGACTCTATTTCACCAAACTTTGTGAGGGTAAGTACAGTGCACAGTGGAGCATTGACCTGAAGATTCTTTATGAGAGAAGAACCAGCTCAGTACAATCTCACTGAACCCAATTAATCTTCTCAAAAACAGAGTTGTAAAAAAGGCAGTTTCTCATGGCAAAGTGAATAATGTTTTCTGCGTGTTACTCATATGATTACCACTTTTAGGGTACATGCAGTCATTTGACACCAAATTGCCCACAGGATCACACACACAGAACTCCCTCCACTAGAAAACAGAGTCGTGGGCTACGGGTGTGAAACTGGATAGGGTTTTACAGTACTGGCATGGTTCAAGTCAGGACACCACTGAGGAGGTTATTTTGGACTTCAAGGGCATTGAAAACGTAAGAGGAAGTTTGCAGGCACAACGAGGTCAGAGGACAATAACACAGCAGTGTGATGAGAGGCTACGCAATGAGAGAGAAAATCATTATGAACATAATGAATTATCCATTTGGTTACCATCTGGATATTACACTGACAGCAATTCAGCAGACAGTTTTATTCAATGAGACTTACAGCCAGTTTTGACTGAGGATTTGTGACGAGCTTGGTTGAAATGGCCAACTACTCATAAAATAACCCCAATGTCCGCGGTCTGCAACCGTCTGCATACCTGCCAGTTCGCACCAGTGAGACTAGAAAATACGATGTATCATTTCCATGGCAGAGACTCTTTCTACTTCCACTTCTGTGGCTTAAGGCTCTTAAGGTTGTTGGTGGTATTGTATGATATGGACAAGGCTTGTGATGGTGAGTATATTTTAAGGCTAGCGTCATATAAACAGACAAGGTTGTGCCTCAGCCAAATTGATTTGGTGATCCTGTCTTTCCTCAGTCCAAAACTCTGCCTTTGCTTCCAGCTGACTGCTTGTATTGGACTGGAGTAGCTGATTCTGTGATGAGCTGATTGGCTGTTGAAACAGATGACGCACCTCACATTCTGAAATCAGCCATAAGTGACTTAATCAGCTTAGCCACTGGCGATGCTTTAAGCTGAGCCTAGACAAGGTGGTTTACGCTGCTGCAACTTTTCTTTGAAATGTTTTGACATGGTTTTTTTTTTTAAGTCTGTTCCAAGCCAAGAGCCTCATCAGACCTGGTGCTTAACCCCGATTTCTGTGGCATGACGAGAGTCGGAGCTTTGCCACTCCCCCGGGATGAGGCGCGGGATCGCAGTGGTTAAGTGTGCTGGGTCCTGGCCACGACTCTTGCAGTATGTTCATGGGCAAAACACTTCACTCCGACAATACCTCACTCCTGCCAGGTGTATAATTGGGTACCAGCAAATTGTCAGGAAAACCTGACGAAGGGCTGAAGGAGTAACCTGCACCTAACCTGTGAAACACAGCTTTAACTCGTCCGAAATCTTTGGTCCAAACTGGCTCTTAGACATTGGCAAGCAGTTGAGTAACTAGTAATTCTGGACCTCCTAATAGTACATAGTAATGGGACTCCAACTGAGACTCTATTGGAATTTATAGCCCTCTAGTTGCGGGACCCCCCACTGCCACAGGCTCCTAGCACTTTCACCTGTTTTCACCCCACTATCAGCCCTGCTTGCGAGTGTAGCAGGGATCTGCGAATAGGAAAAGCCAAGTCTCGGATATTCTGGGATGAGGTTTATGAGTGGAAACCAAAGTACCGGAGAGAACCCATGTGAGCACAGGGAGGACATCCAAACTCCACATAGAAAGGCCCAGGACCGGATTTTAGGGAGACAGTGTTACCCACTGCACCACCGAGCAGCCTATGCCTGAGTAACATGCCTTTTAGAGGTGGTTCAAAACATGAATGAAATATAGGGCCTTAGTCTCCTGTTTTATTATTGCACACAATTTATAAGTCTTGTGCATTTCTGTGCCAAAATATTATGCCAGTATTTCACAACATTGCAAAAGTAATATGCTCCTCTTTACCAACAGGGGCCAATTACAAATCTTTCATCACTTAATATGATATTTCTCTGCAATATTATCGGAAATAAACCATGTATGAATCCTATGTTAAGATATTTTTCATGGTAGATGACACCAGATTCTGGCATTGTGCCACATATAACTCCAAATAGTAAAATTCTGCAGTCGAGGATTCCCTGCCCTTTCATTTGAGTGCTTTATATTTGAATCTGATTTTGTATTCAGCGACAGTTCATATCCAGTTGAGGAAAGTTTAGAATCTGGAAAGTACAAATGCGCAGCAAAGCTATCGTTGAGTGCAGTTTGTGAAGTCCAAAAAAGTTGCTGAGAGCAGTTGATATGACAAGACTGTGGTGCGGAAAATTGCAGAAAATAAAAAAATAAATAAAACTTGATGGAGAAAGAATAGGCATAATGACTTTGGAAAGAGATTGGATTGAATTGAGGCAGGGGAAGACAGAGAGAGAGAGAGAGAGAGACAGGGGGGAGAGAGAAAGAGAGAGATAGCACTTGCTGTCTTAACTTTTCTCTGTTATTTTTTAAACTCATGAAAGCCCTGTAGTGTGTGTGGAGAATATGAGATTTCCGCAGTATATTTTCCTCTGAAATCCGAATGTTAATGGCTCAAAATCCTATAAACTCTGTTTGTGTTTTATTTAAAGACAAGAAATGTATATGTAACAGTGGTGTAGTGATATTGAAAGGATGCATGCAACTAGGAGGTGGCTTGTTTGATTCTCTGCCTCGCCATTGCTACCTTGAGCAAAGTAAGGTGCTTGAAATGCTTCAGGATGTATAAATCCATCCATCCATCATGTGACTGGTGGATTGGGAGAGGGAGTGAGTGGGATGGGGGATTGGCTGGAGCCTACTGCATCATATAATGGACGAGAGGCAGGAATACAGCCTGGACCATTCCCCAGTCCATCGAATGAATCACACACTCTCACTGTTCACTCTCAGACAGTTATCCAAGACTGGACAGGGTCCATCCAGTTAGCCTACCAGGCATGTCTTTGGACTACAGGAGGAAATCAGAGTATCTGGATAAAATCCTTGCAGACACTGGAGGGACATGCAAACTCCACATCGAGATGCCCAGGCTGAATCCAGGACTTTCTTGCTGTGAGGCAACAGTGCAACCCTATGCAGTACAGCGCAGTCCCAATTCATGAAAAACTGCAGAAAAGCATCTCCTAAATCCCTGCAATGCCACACGAAAGTGCATTGTATAAATAAAGCAGTGAGTTATCTAGCTAGCCCTCATACTTCAAAATAAATTCCCCCCTTCAAAACTGATCAAAATCTGATTTAAAAAAATCTATTACAAAAATCTGATTTAAAAAATCTATTTTAAATATATGATTGAAGTAACGAAAAAAACTCCCGCACACGGTCTTCTCACTTGCAATTGATTTATTAGTCAATGTTTCGGTCGGTTCGAAACGTTGACTAATAAATCAATTGCAAGTGAGAAGACCGTGTGTGGGAGTTTTTTTCGTTACTTTAGTCCTTAGTCGCCCTTTCTCCTACGCACCTGTCTACTTACCGGTGTGCAAAAGTTTTTCTCGCTATTCTAAATATATGATTGAAAAAATCCGACTTATAAAACCAATATGTACTAAAAATACTAATCAAAAATCTAAATATGTAATCCAAAAAAATATTGCAGCAAAATATATGTTGCTCCCTATGGTTTCAAAAGTGTTTATTAGAGAAGTAAACATATAAATATAAATCTGATTGCAAAATACAAATATACAGCAACTCTTGGGAGGTACTTCATCTAAAATTAAATATGCGCCGCATAAGATTAATACTATGCAAGACTTCATTCACATCAAGACGCATCTGTGGAGAAAGAGACTGTAGCAATATGGCATGTAAAACAAATGTTGGGAGAGCTTACAGTGGCAGAGCACATTACACCATTCTCTCTCTCTTTCTCTCTCTCACACACACACACACAGATACGATAATAGTGAGACATGTGGATCTGAGTGACTAAACATTCAAGCGTCAAGATCACAAATTGGAATTAAAATGTTGTTTAGTGAGCATTCTAAAGCTGATATAACAGTCTGAGGTCTAAGTCTTCACATGTGGGAAAAAAAAAAATGAAATACACCAAAGCTACTCTTCAAGGGTTAACAATTCCAACTTTTTTCAGAAATGACAGCACTGTTAGTTATTGTTGTTATTTGTGTTGTTGGCTGGTTCAGAACTGAGAGAGACTGTTTGCACTAAAATCTTTGAAAGCTCAAGACAATTTCTGACAACAACAACACCTGCAGGTGGTTCCTCTGCTCATTTCGAATAGCTTTTGTCAACAACAAGCAAGTGGTCTTTTCCCAACATGCACAAAAATGGGGCACAGCTTGCAAACCAAGTTCTGGTAGATAACACCCATTCAAATACCAAACTGCTTTGCCCGTCGGGTAGATGAGCTGTAAAAGTTACTTTCCTGCTCTGCCTTCACTGCAAACATGCCCCCACCTGCCACCTGTCATGGTTCTCAGCCCACCAGATGCAAACGGCAAACAGGCGGGCACTAGGACCATGGGCCTAGGTGAAAAGAGACTCAAAGGTGCGAAGGCTGGGAGTGAAGAACTGATTTAATGAAAATTAAACTACTAAGCCAGGGCTGTCCAATCTTATCCATAAAGGGCTGGTGTGGGTGCAGGTTTTTGTCCTAGCCAGCAGTGCTACTGCACCTGATTCCACTAATTAACTATTCAGGGGTTTCAATCAGGACCTTGGTGGGCAGAATCAGGTGTGTTAGTTTAGGCTAGGGGTCCCCAATCTTTCCCAGAAAGGGCCAAGTGTGGGTGCAGGCTTTCATTGCTACCAAGCAATTACACACCTGATACTACTAATCAACCCCTGGACTCTTTGCTTATAAGCTTGATCAGTAACATCAGGTGTGTAGCTGCTTAGCTGCAATGAAAGCCAGCACCCACACCGGCCCTTTCTGGGGAAGACTGGGGACCCCTAATTTAGGCTCTAACAAAAACCAACACCCACACCGACCCTTTCTGGATAAGATTGGTCACCCCTGTACTAAGCACACAAGAGAATCAGGACAAGGTGGCAGCTAAAACAGACACACAGACCTGCTGTGGCCATTGAAAAATGCAGAGCACAAGGACTGGCACCTGCCATCTCGAAATACTCTGCAATTACCTCCACCTTAATTGGCTCCAGCTGTGGCTAATGTAGGAGGAGGCAGAACAATGTGAAAGGGGAGGGGTTAGGGTCAGGGTTACACCCACGCCCTCATCCCTGTATCCACCTGTGGACAGGGGGGATGATTCTGACAATCTGTGCTCCCTTTTCCTACAGCTCAGAAGGCTCGGGGCGCGTCAGGATCAGAGACGTGACACAAAATCATTGTTGCATCTTACTGCTCTTATTGACAGATTACTTGTGAGTTTGCTGACAGAAATGGGTATGACTGATAACATCCACAAAGTAACAGAATTCTTTACTTATTTTTTTTCCCCTCCGATTTCAGAAGGAAGTTTTTAATCGAGCATAAATTGAAGACCCCGGTGCTAAAAGTGCTTAAGTCGAAAAGTTTCCATTTTTAAGGAAAAAAAGGGCCCGAATATAATAGATCCATGAAATCTGATAATTGACAACCCAAGTGCTAAAAGCACATTAGTCATAAAATGTCCATTTTGAGAAAATTGAGACTTAACTATAAAAGATCTTTTCCCATCCTTACCTTAGGGTGTGTGAAAATGTGATTTAAGTACTAACGCACCGGGCAAGTCAATTCTAATTAAGCCCCCAATGCTCCACATAAATCTTCACTGTTAAAACAATATTTTTTGTTAGCGTCACTTGTCAAGAATATTCAGAAAGTATAGGTCAGTGAATTTGCTGTCAAGGCTTGTAGGAAGGTTGTTTTGTAACTCAAGTGTCTGCCTTTATTTTTTTCATGAAATGCCCTCCAGACTTAAGCCCTTCTGCCGGACAGGGTTTCCCGCTCAGAGGTCACTGGAGCCAGCTGGAGTGATTGGCTGACATCTGCGCACAGCTGTTTATTATTTTTTTAAAGCCTCTCTTTTTTTTGGATAGAAGGAAGTTGCTGCCATGTATTCATTTTCTTTTTTTTCACTCTTCCAGGTCAAATTCGTCGCTATTTGATTTACATTTTGAAAATCATAATGCCATCGGGTGTTAGGAGGGTTTATTGACCCCTGACTTGTGAGAAACACAAAGAAAAAAGCATTTTTAGCTGTTTTTTTTTTTGGACCTAAAAGCCCTGAGGCCTTCTGTGAAAACAAGTTCTCTGGTTTATAATCCCCTCATGAGCTGTGATGAAAATAGTGCTTATGGTTCCTGATTGAGCAGCAGTCTAAAATAATGTCTCTAGTTTACCATCACCTCAAAGGCTCTAATGAAAATAATGCTTATGGTTCCTCATTACCCTGCAGTCAGAACTAAAAATAACATCTATGGTTTATGATCACCTCAAAGGCTCTAATGAAAATAATGGTCATGGTTCCTGATTACCCTGTAGTCTTCGATGAAAATCTATGTGCCTCCTGAAAGCCTCATCGGCCTAAACGAACAGAGTTTCCAAACCTCCTGATTCCTCATGATCAAGTCATGATTCCTAATTCAGCTGTTTCACTCAAATGTGGTTAATTACAAGACATTAATTTTAATAAGATGATTGCAACTATCAGTTTTATAGTATAAATTCTAAATAAAGTACAAAAATATATAATTATATATGATATAAAAATTTATCCCAGATTTCATGATTTGAGAGAATGAATGAATGAATGAATGAATCTTGCACGTTGATTTGTGTGAAATTACAGTGTCTAGCAAAGTTTTAATGTGCAGATCTGAAAAGTATTTCTCTCTGGTTTGAGGTAGATAGTCGATGGGCCAGAAAGTAGAGTTTCATAGGTTTTTCTGACTGATGAACTCAGCCAGCTAATTTTACTAATTAGTTTTACCCCCGAGTACAATAGAGGAAATTCGCAAAACCAGTTAATCGGAACAACTTAATGTTTTTTAAATTCTATGTCTGGATTTCTTACCGCAGGTTCTGCTGCAGTCCTCGAATACTCCCTCTGCATAAAGAAAATCTTACCAAGAATTTTAATCTTGTACTTAGACTTCAGTACTTATCTCCATCACATTATTTCATTCAAGAAAGAAATTCTGCCACTGATTTGAAGTAATTTTGAGTATTTTCTAGATTTGTCCATGGGGTAAGTGAAATTCTCACCACAAGATGATCACAATTTGCAGTGATTAAATGCTCATAAATTTGTAGCGTCTGATTATAATTTGAAATGATCAGTGCACAAAGGATGTATTTATATTAAAGATTCTGTGGTTCAAATCTTGTTTTTGTATGAGCAAGCACTTTAAAATTTTAGAGAACATAATGTCCCTGCCAAGCATAACATAGCAACTATTTTACAAATGTAATGCCTTGTAATAGTTGACAGCTTTTACAAGACCAAAGCTGTGCAACTAAGATTTCTGATCCCCATTTCTACCAGGATATTTTCAACCGGTTCTGTGTTGTAAATAAATGGCTGTTTTTTGCTTGGCCGATTGGAGGTGCACTTATGGTTTTAAATGAGGAAAATGCTTTTGAAATTCTTAAGTCTCACCCAATAAACGCAATTAGACCAGGAAAGGTAGCTCTTGCAGTACCGACTCCGTCAGGACACATTCGGGGCGTTTCTCAGTGCTTCTCAGTGTGCGACCCGCTGCAGTCTACCTTCTCCGGTAGACTGGAGAACTGAATTGCCTTTTTAAGACAAATAAAGTTGTCTGATTCTGATTCTGATTCATTCAAACTTGTTTCAACAGTAATGCGTTGTTTGGAAAGGTACCAAGTCAGAAGATGACAACTTTGGACCATGACGTGCTTAACTAAGGTCATTGCTCCCTATTTGTGCGTTATGCAAATGTATTCTTGTAAATTGTGTGCTTTCATTACTCAAATATCGTTGGCTTCAATTCAAGAGGAATTAGAATAAAGTTGCGAATCATTGAACAATGAAGTCAAATGAATGGTGGGACATTACTTCCACCTTACCAAATCTGACTATGGGTCAATGTTAGACTCTCCAATATTGCTAATGCTATAAATACATGCATGTTTAGTCAGGAGAAGTAGAAATTGGCTTAATTTTACCTATGCCTAGTTTGACTTATGGGTCTTTTTACTCTGGAATATTGCTTATGCCATGAATATATGTCACCAATGTGAGGTCCTAAATACCAGCAATGACTCATCTCCACTGTGAGGAAATGGAGGACACTGCTTTATATAAAATCAGATTTATTAAACCGCAATAAGTAAGCAAATAGATAAAAATTAGCTAAAAGGCCATAGTCAAACCAACTTTACACAACAGGATCAAACTCCAATCATACAGCTCATTCACATGTCCATAAATAAGCATGAAAAAAATGCAGTCAATGAAGTTCGTGTAAACAAGGGGGCAGAAAAAAATTGAGGGGGGAGGGCTCGCTCACGATCAGTCCGAATAAAACACTGAGTTCAAACCACAGACGCCAGGTCAGTGCAATGTAGCCGGGGGGGGGGGGGGATTCCAGGCCACTGATCCCAGACTAGCTAATCCGCGGTCAGCACGTGACGTCGCCGCAGCTCAAAGGTGATGTAAACTTTTCTGCACGCGTTGTATCATTTCGGGATCACTGCATGATCTGTTCCACTCGTCATGGAGTTTCACTTATTCTTCCAACTGATACTGTACCACTCTGGGGTCAATCCACGACTTTATCCACTCCCACAGCACTATGGAAAAAAAAACACAGGGCGGACCTCAGGCATGTACACACACCCACACCGAGAGTAGTAATGACGTTCCTTTACTTATCTTGTATCAGAAGTTGATTACGGTCCGGATCCCCTATGGCTCTGTCTGGGCAGTCGCTCTTAGTGCTGGCCAAGCGAGGTTTTGTGAAGCTTCGGACCCTTTTGGACCTTTGTATTGAAAATATGTTCGCCACTCGAAGCTTCATTCATTGAGCACATAAGTAACATCTGCTGGCTCAGAGATTGTTGTACAGTCTTGCAAAGGTGACGCTGACGAACCTTGCGTGTGCACTTTGAGTATGTTGTGCTGTGAAAAATACTTAAAGCTGAACTCTAACTCTAAAACTTTTGATTAAAAATGTCTAACAGAGCGCCCTTTCATCCATATTAAATACATCTGAATTGCGCCAATGTTTCAAAAGCTCCACCTATTTAATCAAATCAGTCAGCTGATTGACAGCTGATTGAATGAAGCAGCGAAGTGGTTCGAACGTCAGCAGTCACGTGGTTTTTCCTGACATGAAGCAAGCTCCGGCACAGTGCTTCAGAAAAATACCCTGCCAAGTTGGAAGCACGCTCCGGAGCCTTGGAGTCAGCGGTAACATCACTAGCCGCTCTTCGGGTAATCCAACAGCAAACAAATCCTGGTTTCCTGGCCCCAGACCGCTTGGTCCTCCGTGAGGAAGTTCTAACTTGCGCTCGCCCTCCGATGCACTGGTCCGTCTCCCCTCTTCCACTCCTGCTTGGAGTCTTTATCTCCTCCCGCTACACCTGCTTTCCAATTAGTAATCAAATGCATACGCGGTTCGCACTGAAGACGGACTAAACGTGGTGGGGATCAGGCATTTACAGCTGTTCATGAGTATCAATCCATTGTTACCAGTACGAAAGTCACGCAGTAAATCTAGTGCAATCAGTGTCCAAATACACGCAATGAGGCACAAGTCAAATTTACGAGAAATCGATCTCAAGTGCATCATTTCAAAATCTAAAGTGCTACTAAGCATAATTCAGGCACATAATAGGATTCAAATCATGACAGTAATATAAAAGATGTTCCCCATTTGACATATATGCTTGTGTATTCAGGAGTAGTAGTTATCTTTCTTCAGCAGAATTTCCGCGCAATTTGACCTTAAACAGACCATGATCATATCCTTTCAAAAAAACTTGTTCCTCTCAGGTAAGGATACTACAAGGAACACTGTCCTCCAAAAACATACTATAAGCAATTTGTCCCATAGGAATTGGAAATTTCGCAGCAGGATATGGAGATCTCAGACATTATAGTCAAGTGACTGAATGTTTCTTGGTGATTGTAAAAACCTTATTTGGCTCTTGAGCTTTGCATTCCCAATGAATATGCGTGCTGACTCCCCATTGTGGCATTATTTCTTTATTTTTTTAAACTTTACAAGCCTCTGGTGGCAATAACTGGAATTCAGCTCAGGAGGGGGTGAAGGTTAGAAAATTCCAAACTAGACAGATGAAGTTGAATTGTAAACTAGACCTCACATGGAGAGGGCGAGAAGCCCTTTGCTTTGCCTTTTTTTTTTTTTTAGGGGTCTTTTGCAGTTAATTTTCGCGCATGTACATTCAGATTTGCATGCGTTTCTGCCAAAGGCATACACCTGCTCTCAGAATTATAAAGAGAACACGAGCTGCTGACTTTTCCATAACATTCCACAGTATTGTGCAATAATAATGCGGCAGTTCAAACTGTGAGAACTTTGGTTTATTATTATTTTTTGCAATAATAAAGCTCATCCCCTTCAGTCCATGTGTGTTGAGGTTCTTCCTGAGCCAGTAAGCAACTGCAATATTAAACAAAATTCATAAAAAAAACTGCCATTCAATAGGCATTAACTTAAGCATGCAGTGACCACCTTCTTCTGCTTTGTCTGAAATACCGTGAGTGTACGTTAAGCATCTGAATTTCTTGCACTGCCAACAATGCTCTTTTAGTCCATCAGGTGCAAGCCTCCTGTCTTCTGAAGTTCAGAGATATGACCAATAATATGTTCATTGAGGATATGAAGATGAATTCATGAGATGATCAGTCATAAAGTGAAAGCATGAATTTTATACAGCCCACGCAGAAAATGGAATCCTCTTTTCTCGATTCTAGAATCGCAGTAATTGGGGACCAGCTCAACGGACCTCAGTAGTGAAATTCTAGAAGCCAGAAGTGGGTGGTTCATTGATAAAGGAAGTGGTTCTTCATGGTTAGCTTGTGAGGCTGGTGATTATCCACGCACAGCTAACACACTGAAAAAATACAGTGGCGATACATTTCAGTTCCTTAAGCAAACAATTTCCCAAATGCGAGCAAAAATGCAAATACTGTCCTTGGGGTAAAAATAAACAGTGCAAGCAAAAATAAATAAATAAATAAAGGCATGAATAGATTTTAACAATAAATTACAATGGACACAATGTTATGTGTGTCAGGGTACTACCTCAATAATAGAAATTTTACCTTAATGTTGCCTTTTCCTATTCCTGTTTGTTTCTGAGTGTGTGAGAAGTAATGTATACTGTAGTGTACTCTTTACACACGCATGGTTGTAAGCTAGCGATCAGGGCCCTGTGATGCAGTGTCCCTCAGGGTCCCCCATCCTACTGGATGTTTACTGGCCTCTTTAAAACTGTGTAACCAAAGAATCATCATGAACTTTCACACAGCCAGCAACAGAACTGTATGCGGCTATCAGCCTGCAGCCCAAACTCTGGCTTTTAAGCATAGCGTGTTAGCCAGAGTGGCTAATTAGAAATTGCTCAGTAGAACTGAAGAATATATACCCGCAGGATCTGGATTTAATATGAAAGGGAGCAGTTCCTCTGTCTGGCTTTGGTTTAGAAAATATGCTTATTAATCACACTTGAAGACAGATGCTGTAAAATACAAATGCAGATTCAGCGTAACATGTCACATCCAAATGAGTCATGGCAGAAACCACCCTCCTGTTGGTGTCCATACAAGCTTGATGTGTTGGAGATAAGAGAGGACTGTTGCCTTTGTATATATTGGTCAGGGTACACAGTATCACTTTTTGCTCAGCTGGCTGATCTCTAGGCCTTCCTCTTTTTCAGAGTGGGAAATTAATGAACAAAAGAGGGCATTCACAGGCAAAAGGGATTCTGACTCACTGGTGCTGCATAATCCTTTTCCATACAGGTTTTTGCATATGATATCCGATGGCAAATGTTTAAAACCAAGGTATTCAATTTCCCTCATTTTAAATAGAAATGTTGCTTCTGCTTGCATAAACTGGACACCACAATTCATTGGAAACATTGGACAGTGACATATTTTTTATTTTGATTCTGCGCTCTTGGAGACTTATTTCAGGAAAAAAAAAAAAACATTGACAAAGTTTAAGTTCAGACTGTCAGCTTTAACTTTAATTTGGGGGGGGGGTTCATCCATAATGTACAACGCAGAATTTAAGTAATCACGTTTAACATTCAGTCACATAGCCTTTGCATGCAATGACTGCTTGAATTCAGCGACACATATAGTACATGACCAGCCTCTTAGTATCTTTCCCAGTCATGCTCTACAGGCCTGTAATAGAGCCATTTTCAGTTCTTACTCGCTTCATGGGCTTTGCCTTCAGTCTCCTGTTCAGAATGTAATATGTACGGTCAATTGTATTTAGATCTGCTGATTGATTTGACCAATAGAAACAGAATTTAAAAAAAAATAAATAAATAAAAGCGTTAATGTTAATGTCAAATAAATTATGGTTCTCACTGTACAACTGGCTCCTTTCATTGTCATCATTTGTCAGTCCTCAGTCATCTCTGATGGAGCACATTTTACTTCGATTGAACAAATTTCATTCACAATGGACTTAGAAATTCTGTGAGAACTGAAATATCAGCAGGCGACTTTATTTTAAATTCAAATGTGACTCGTCTGACAGCTATGGGGATATTTTGAGCAGGGAAACCAAACTGTCTTCTCATTCAGACAGATGAAGGATGTCTTTGGCTTTGAAAACAGATGAGAGACTCTATCCTCCTCCCCACTCGCAAGTCCAACATCCCGCAGCGAGCTCCTGGGTGCAGCTCCATCAAATGTGTGAATATTGCAAACAAAGACACAAAAAAACATTACTAATAGCGCTGTTCACTTTTAAAAGCCTTTGACCTCCATCAAAATGCCCTTACCCCCTCAAGACTCATTATCAAGCCCTCTGTATCAGAAGTGACCTCTGCAGAAGGACCTGCTGCCATCCAAAGCTCTGTGGCCTAAAACTCTTAACCCTTTGTAGAGTGACATGACAACAGTGTGATCAGAATGTTCTAGACTGAACACTGTAATAATTTACTGCCTGTACAAGATTAGGATCTTCTCAACTGAATATTCTTATTCCGATGCAGCGGTCACAACTGGCAACAGAAGGCAAAATAGTTGTAGTAGTTGAAGACCCCTGACACTGGATGAAAGCACAAAAATATTAGCATGAAGTGAAATATGTTCTGCCATTCTCAGCAGAGCACTTCCCACATGGAGGGACAAGACTTAAGAGGGTTGTGAAACTAATGCACAGTGATGCCTATTTTGTTTTTAGGGTCAGGCAAATCAGATGATGTGTATATATCATGAAAATGTTTCCTTTGAGAACCTACATTGTCAAATTCCACTTCTCTCCCATTTGGTCAAAAGTCTTTGCCTTTACTACCTTCGCCCAACGAAGTTGGAGGAGGTCATGTGATCATTACTGTTTGTCAGTTGGTTGGTTTGTTTGTAAGTAGGATTAGGCAAAAAGTTATGGAGGAATTTTCATCAAAGGAGGTTTTGCAGGGTATAGGCAAATTGCCCACAGACAAATTTGAACCACCTTCTGTTTATATGTACCTACCTGTGGGACTGTCCAGAAAATAGATTTGAAATGTGAAATTTGCACACAGGAAATGAACTATGACCTATTTAATGATTTCAAGATTTTTGTGGGGCAAGGCCTGTTGGTTGGTTTGTTTGTAAGTAGGATTAGGCAAAAAGTTATGGAGGAATTTTCATCAAAGGAGGTTTTGCAGGGTATAGGCAAATTTGCCCACAGACCAGTTTGAACCACCTTCTGTTTATATGTACCTACCTGTGGGACTGTCCAGAAAATAGATTTGAAATGTGAAATTTGCATACAGGAAATGAACTATGACCTATTTAGTGATTTCAAGATTTTTGTGGGGCAAGGCCTCGAAAAGTCCATATTGAAACCCATAAATGATTAGATCTTATCTTAAATTATTTCACCCATTATATCACTTCACTACTGAAGTCTGTGGGCAGAATTTGTACCACCAGAATTTTTCAGCCGCATTTCTGTCGTTGACAGAGAAAAACGTGTGAATTGTTCACATCAAGTTGTGTGAATCATTTGCACCTGGGCCATTGTACAAAAGTGGTGTCCAGGGTTGCATCTACTCTTTTCTGGTCTAGTCATGTGTATAATGCGCAATTAAGGTAATTTAAGGTAATTTTCAAAAGTCGATGTGACTACTGTGGTCACATTTTCTGAGGCAGACATCCTATTCAGTTTTGAAAAGCCTTTTGTGAGCGCTCGCACAGAATCCTGGCAGTCCATTCACACAGAGAATAGGACATCAATGCAATGGTGGGTCTTCAGCCTAGACCTTCTACTTGATCAAAAGTAGCGTCTCATTCACACTTTTTTTTCCCCAAGTTATAGGGATAGACGGAAACACTGCCATAAACTTTGTGAACCTCACAATTAGCTTACAATTTCCTGCTTTTTGTCTTTTTTGGGGGGGGGGGGGGAGGGGCTGGTTCAGACATGGATTGATTCAATTGGTGACTTTCAGTGCTGTAGTTCTGTGGTTATGAGAAACTACACGACCAAGTGTTGATCTGTCCCAGTTGGGGAGCTCTGGCTTGCAACCACAGGTTTTTTTTTTAAATCATGATTATTTTTTCCATGCTGCTTTTTACCTTATATACATACACTACAGGCCAGAAGTTTGGAAGCAAGGCCAATACAGGTCAAAAGCATTCTTCCCTTAAGACCCAAAACATTCTTCCGAGCTCTGTCAGGTTACCAGGACAAAAAAGAAGAGGAAGGTGTTCTTCGAAAGATGGTTTGGCCCCCGCAATCTCCAGACCTCTCTCCAATTGAGCTTGTGTGGGACGAATTGGATCGATCTATCAGAAAAGTGTGTCCCACAGTCAGCAGTCTCTCATTGATGAACTTAAATGGTAATCCATAAGATTTGAATTGGTTTGTTTATACCGACATCTCTGGCAGTAAGCTGTAATTGCAGGCAAGCTTCTGGACCTCATTTCCCACAACTCTTGTTGAGACCCAACAGTGTCGCCTGTATGACGTTGGTAAATTGACCGCTCTTACCAGTTCCACGCCTCCTTAACTCTCATGCAGACGGGAATGATGCTCTTTGACATGGCAATTGAACTCAATAAAAGTAAAGATTATGTAACGTTAGTCATCCATTATCATCTCATTCCAGTGACATGTCTGGCTATTATGATGATTCGATTAACTTTGAGGGCAGCCAACTCTCACAGATTCGCCTTGAGAATTTGTGCAACATTCGCGTTCCTGTGCTATAGTCAGTAATTATTCAATCAATGAAATGCGTGTTTCACTATCGTTCAAACTGTTTAAATGAAATGGGACCATTTGAAAAATTTTTAGGCAATTCCACTGCTTCAATTCCTGAGTGAAGAAAAGCATGAGAATTCTGGAATCATAATTGTTCTCATATTACTAGTGGCCAGTAGCTGTTCTAGAACCGGGAATTGGGGGGGCAAAAACGTCCCTTTATGACAATTAGTCCTGGCTATGTCTGAATCATTTTCCTTTACTGACGTGTTTTCCAATTATCGTAATTGGCAACTGAAGACACGGTTTCTCTCCCTATGAGATGGAACAGCGATGAAATCATGGGCTAAATTCAGTACAGTGGCGGAACCAGAACTGAGAATAGTGACAAAACATCCATTTAAAACAGTTAGGAGTCCTGACCTGTTCTCAGGCATTTTCATGATTAACAGAATGTTTGCTCCGAGAGCCCTCCACACTTAACAGGTGCTGCTTGCTCTCCCCGATTACATGAAAAGACAATCATTCATCTGGATGCGTATTTGCTGTATTTAAACCTTATTCAAATTTGCATACCTGTCGACTCTCACGCAAATAGCTTGAGCAGCACACTACCTATTTAACTGCCGAGTGGCACTTTTTTTTTTAATCAACCCATGCAATACCGAGAGTGAAAGGCGGTATTTCATTGGAACGCAGACCTGATCATTTAACATGAAGCACTGGCCTATAAGTAAATTCTTTTTCTGTACTGAATTTTGCCCATGATTTCATCGCTGTTCCGCATATGGAGAGAAACCGTGTCTCCAGTTGCCAATTACAATAATTGGAAAACACATGAGTAAAGGAAAATGATTGAGAACTAGCCAAGACTAATTGTCATAAAGGGACGTGCCTGTCACCCCCCACCCCCCAATTCCCGGTTCTAGAACCGCCACTGACTAATGGCGAAATTCACCGTAACACATGTGAAACTGATAAACTTCAATGCACAAGGATTTCAATTCCCCCTAAGAATCTCTGCAAACGATCTGATAGAATAATTTCTGACCACAGCACAGGAACGTGAATGTCATTTAAACTCAAGCCGAATATGTGAAAGTTGAGAGCCCTGTGTAAATAATGAAAACGGTAGTTGGTTAACAGGTAAGGTTATAACTTTTTTCTTAAATAAAAATAATTTGTTGAGGCGGTTAACGTAGCTTTTTTTCCCCTTTTGCTTCCTAAAATTACGTTATAATTTTTGTTTCAATAGTAGCGTCAACAGACTCAGCTAACGTTAGTTTCTACTGTGCACAGTATAGCTACACGGTATGGTATTTGCCATTGCTATTGGGTAAACATCAGAAGGGATCCAGTAGCGGTACTTTCCGCTTCTTAGAAGGCTGCATTTTTAACGGTCCTCTCTTAATTCCATCCGTAAACTGACATATAGTGTAAGGGACAAGTTAGACTTAGGGTTAGGGGCTAGAGCCAAGGTTCATGCGAGGGAAAGTACCGCTACTGGATCCCTCCTGACATTTACCCAATGGCAGTGGCAAATAACATACTGTGTAGCTATGCTGTGCACAGTAGAAACTAATGTTAGCTTGCCATTGCTTCTCCCGGGGCTCCTTACTTCCCTCAAGCTTCTGGCTCCTCTTAATTTATGGACAGACCAAACACTGCTTTCTGACGTAGAAGCGTCACTAGATGTGCTCCTGTATTTGTATATAACGCAGGAATTTTGCCATAGACACATAGGATGTATCTCAAAGCATAGGCTGCATCCTTTAGAAGGCGGCATTTTAGGGGTTATCAAATACTTCCATTCGCTCAGCTGAAATTTAGGGTAAGGGACAAGGTTAAATTTTGGGTAAGGTTTAGGGTTAGGTGTAAGAGTTAAGGTTATGGTTAGGGAAACCAGTGAAGACTCGCTTAAACCCAAGCTGTTTTGGAGATGAAATTACATAACGTCAGTTTGGAAGATGGAATTAAATGACAACCCCTAAAAATGCAGCCTACTAAGGCAGCAGCCTACGCTTTGAGATGCATCCACTGATCGCTTGACCTGGCAAAGAGTGAAATACCCACTGCCCCCTGCTCCTAAGTATAGGATGAGTCAAATGCAGAGGACGAATTACCCCACGGGGTTCAATAAAGTGCAAAACCCAAAAGCAATGAAGTTGGCACGTTATGTAAATCGTAGATAAAAACAGAATACAATGATTTGCAAATCCTTTCCAACTTATATTCAATTGAATACACTGCAAAGACAAGATGTTTAATGTTCAAACTGAGAAACTATTTTTTTTTTTTTTGCAAATAATCATTTACTCAGAATTTAAAGGCAGCAACACATTGCAAAAAAGCTGGCACAGGGGCCTTTTTACCACTGTTTTACATCGCCTTTCCTTTTAACGACAGTCAACGTTTGAGAACTGAGGAGACCAATTTTTGAAGCTTTTCAGGTGGAACTCTTTCCCATTCTTGCTTGATGTACAGCTTAAGTTGTTCAACAGTCCGGGGTCTCCGTTGTTGTGTTTTACGCTTCATAATGCGCCACACATTTTCAATGGTAGACAGGTCTGGACTACAGGCAGGCCAGTCTAGTACCCGCACTCTTTTACTACGGAGCCATGCTGTTGTAACACGTGCAGAATGTGGCTTGGCATTGTCTTGCTGAAATAAGCCGGGGCATCCATGAAAAAGACGTTGCTTGGATGGCAACATATGTTGCTCCAAAACCTGTATATACCTTTCAGCATTAATAGTGCCTTAACATATGTGTAAGTTGCCCATGCCTTGGGCACTAATACACCCCCATACCATCACAGATGCTGACGTTTGAACTTTGCGCCTATAACAGTCTGGATGGTTCTTTTCCTCTTTGGTCCAGAGGACACGACGTCCACAGTTTCCAAAAACAATTTGAAATGTGGACTCGTCAGACCACAGAACACTTTTCCACTTTGCGTCAGTCCATCTTAGATGAGCTTGGGCCCAGCGAAGC
This sequence comes from Gymnothorax reevesii, assembly GCA_029721435.1. Lineage (NCBI taxonomy): Eukaryota > Metazoa > Chordata > Actinopteri > Anguilliformes > Muraenidae > Gymnothorax > Gymnothorax reevesii. The sequence continues at coordinate 16,729,464 of CM056578.1, read as the reverse complement.
CAGCGGCGTTTCTGGGTGCTGTTGATAAATGGCTTTCGCTTTGCATTGTAGAGTTTTAACTTGCACTTGCAGATGTAGCGACGAACTTTAGTTACTGACGGTGGTTTTCTGAAGTGTTCCTGAGCACATGTGGTGATGTCCTTTACACACTGATGTCGGTTATTGATGCAGTTCCGCCTGTGGGATCGAAGGTCACGGGCATTCAATGTTGGTTTTCGGCCTTGACACTTACATGCAGTGATTTCTCCAGATTCTCTGAACCTTTTGACGATATTACGGACCGTAGATGATGAAATCCCTAAATTTCTTCCAATAGCTCGTTGAGGAATGTTGTTTTTAAACTGCTCGACAATCAGCTCACGCATTTGTTCGCTCAGTGGTGACCCTTGCCCCATCCTTGTTTGTGAACGACTGAGCATTTCAGGGAAGCTGCTTTTATACCCAATCATGGCACCCACCTGTTCCCAATTAGCCTGTTCACCTGTGGGATGTTCAAAATAAGTGTTTGATGAGCATTCCTCAACTCTCAGTCTTTTTGCCACTTGTGCCAGCTTTTTTGAAACATGTTGCAGGCATCAAATTCCAAATGAGCTAATATTTGCAAAAAATTACAAAGTTTACCTGTTCGAACATGAAGTCACTTGTCTTTGCAGTGTATTCAATTGAATATAGGTTGAAAAGGATTTGCAAATCATTGTATTCTGTTTTTGTTTACGATTTACACAAGGTGCCAACTTCACTAGTTTTGGGTTTTGTATATCTCAAGTATCTAAATACAAGAGCTTTCATCAGTGGGTCATAGGCCCAATCACCGCTGTTTTATTCCGCCTCTCTGATAGACACTGACTTAACAGACAGTAACAAGACGGAAATCTTGCAGATTACCACTTTAAGAAAGCTTGGAATACAATTCCTGGCACATACCTTAAAAAACTTTTGGAACGAATGCCTCGTATATGCCAAGCTGTTGTTAACACAAGAGGAGGTTACTTTGAAGAAAGCAATGTCTAATGCCCCTGTCATACTTGTTCAAAATCAGCAGGAATCAAGCATAACCAGCCGCAATGAAGAATTTACGCAACATTTAAGCGGAAATTTCAAATTGACCAAAATTCTTACAGCTTTGAAAGAATGCCGTTCAACTTCGAACCCGCCTCAAATGATTCTTGCACATTCTGGGTGTATTAGCTCTCAAATGCAGCCTGAATGTAATTGGAACACAGTAGAAATGTTTAGAATAGTCAGAATGCAGTCAGAATATTTAGAATGCACTTTGAATGCCGTATGAGTGCAGCTGCCTGACCACCACCCGAAGTCTGATAGGAAGGTGCCTCGAAAGTTGTACGAATTCACATCGAATGCAGTCAGAACGGTCCCGGAATGGCTGCCGAATATGGTTGGAACGTTCAAAAATTTAAACAGAATGCAGCTCGAATTCTCAGAATGTACTTAGAATGTAACATGAGTGTCCCATATGCGTTGATTGAGTGATTGCTGACTACAGCAGGGGAACGTAAATATGCCACTAACACTGACGCCGAATGCGTGAGTTAACAGGTATGCGTTATTAACCCTTAAATGCCCCCATGAAAAATTTGTCACACGATATTGGGGGTTTTCAAAACCACATAAAAATGGAGTGACTCTTTATATATAATAATCATGTTTAGTTTGTTGCAAAGTATGCCAAAGAAACTACAATTTTTTTGTACAAATTTGATCTTGCTTCCAAGCTTTTGGCCTGTAGTGTGTGTGTATTGTACTGTATTTCTTGAAAAATTGTTTACTGTACTTCTTACAGCCTTTTGTCAACTTACTGTGTCATTTGTGCATGAATTTATTTAATTTGTGAAAAAAAAAAAAAAATCTTGAAAAAACTCAAAAATTGGTAGGGGTATTAATGATTTTGGGCATGACTGTATTCTTATTTTTTTTATTTGGCATTTCCAATCCCACCCTAATCTAGAATGCCCAATTTGAGAACTATGTGCAAGGCTTGCCCGTATGCAACCCCATGTTGCCGGCACAGGAGACAGTTCGCCGCTCTCCTCCGAAGCAAGTGCCTGTCAGCCCCCGCATCTTTACACTCATTGCTCGAAACTTTGCATGTTCAAAATGAGGGCGGAGGATACCTGAACATGAGCGAGCTTAGAATCTTACTGATGAGCGCCTGATTGGCCAACAGGAGGTGCTTAAGCAACGAGCAAGGTACCTATTTTAGTATCCCATCTCAGCAGCCCCTTCCCAATTTGTTTTACCTGCATCGCGAAAGCCAGTTGTGCGCTGCTCTGAAAAAGCTGCCGACCACTGCTGGCTGGTGCAACCGGGGATTGAACCCGCGCCGTGGTAGTCATTACTGCTCCTCAATGCGGCACCATAACTGAGTGAGCTTACCCAACAACTTAGACTTATAAATTTTGATGCAGTTCCCCATGCCACCTCACGTTTTTCTCCAAGACATCTTCTAGCACCATCTATTTCGCTGGCATTCATATCCTCATCTTGCTTATGAGGCATACACAGTAAAGTGCTGCTGGTTAGATCTCTTTTAAGCTGGCACATGCTGCCATTTGGCATTCAATGTAACAGGAAATTAATTATGTGTTTTGTACTTTCATTTGGCAAAAATATACCCTCACTTGACCCTAATTCCCAATTATACAATTGCACAGTACTAAAACTGGAAACGTCTCAGCTCAAGGCCAGAGGTGTTATTTGTTTTGTTTGTTTGTTTGTTTGTTTGTTTTGGTTTTTTCCCTGCAATAGGTTAATGTTACTTGGCTTTGTTTTGCAGGCCTATTTGCTTATTATGAATCCACTCATCTGAATCCACTTAAATTAAGCTCAGGTGAATTTCTTCACTGCACTATTAGCAAAAACAAGCTCATGAGCAATAAAGAAATAAAGAAGAAATTCAGCTTTCAGGATCCATGCCAGTGAAAGAGAGTTATTCGCTTCCTCAGTCGACATTAACCTCAAATATCTCAAAACCTGGTCAAATTCGCTACCTCTAAGTGTATTGTCTTCCTAGCAATATTCAGATGGTTTCAGAGAGCATTATACTGTCATGACACACGTACTGACAGCTACTTGGTTTTATGACCGACAACAACAGCTCAACATGAATGTGGTGAAAAATGGACCTATTCTTGTCACTGTGCCTTTTTTAGACCTCTTATGGTTAAAAGGCTTAATCAGATTACTTACTGCCTCCTCATCTGGCAGTTATAACGTTTTTATGATTACCTGACATTACAAAGTTTTGGGCAGCTGTTCTGGACTAATCTCAACATAAAATAACCAACTGGCTGAGAAACTGCGCCAAAGTACAAGCTTCATGTTTTATATCTTCATCCAGCTATCCAACTTCAAAAAGACAGTACTGTGCAAAAGTCTTTGGCACATTTAACGCAATTTCATAGGACAAATATGCTTGCAAAAATAATGAAATTAAATGTTTCCAATTACTAAGAACTACTATGTAGAACTGTAAACTGTTAAAAACTAAATCAAACTAATATTTAGAGCGACTCTGCTTTGGCAAAAAATTTGGGACACTGTCCTGTGTGCTATAGTTTTATGGAATGATTGGCTTTTTGCTTGTTACAGCAGAGAGGAGAACTTGCCCCCCTTCTTCTGCAGACTGACTGCCTCACGTGTCTGTCCCTCCCTGTAACTGCAGACAGCCGAGACAATGTTGACTTCAAGGGATCTGATTCGATTATATTATCTGTATCAACTGTTTTAATTTTATGAAATATGTTGTCCAAACATTTATTTATAAAACTTTTTTTAAACAAACATTTTGAATTTCAATATACTTTTTATCTTCAGCAACACCAATGCGGAAAACAAAACATAAACATCAAAAGCCAGATTGAATTTGTTTTTAAATATAGGGTGGCTTAGACTTTTGTACCATACTGTATATGCGTATATTGAGATATCATTATATAATTGTAGAATCAGGTGTGTAACTGTATGGCTGAAGGAAAGCATCAACCCTTTCTGGGTAAGGCTGAGTACCCAAAATTTAATACCACAGTGCTGTAAATAGCCAGACTAAATACAAACAATAAATAAATTAATAAATACAACCTCTCGAAATGGAGAAAAAACAAGTTTCAACATTCAACACAACACTGTCGGAAAAATTCAGCTTTCAAACTTAATATCTGCTAACAACTTGACATTTAAGATTAGAGTGTCAGTTTACTTTAGTTCATCGCTACTAAAGGCAAGATCCCAGGTGGAAAAAAAAACAGGCCAAACTGAGAAAAGATACGTTTTGACAGAATAAATATCAGAGTGACTGAAACATGTTCTCAAGAATAATTAGGCCTAATATTTGAGATTCATGTAAAACGTATAATCAAACAGATACAAATGCTTAATTACAAATGAACTATGCCATAATTCATTAATTAAATGCATCACCTAAGTAGTATACTTACTATGATGCGACAGAGCTACACTCATTTGTGTTGCATTTTTACTCCTCCCGGAAGTAATATAGCTGGTACTGTATGTTGGTTATAACCATTCTGATTTTTCGGAGCTGGCTAACAAGGTAAACTGAGTTGGTGGCCAAGCTGTCTAACGAACGGACCATAGCAGGAGGTGTCAGACTCCAGCTCTAGGGAGCAGCTGTGTGTGCTGGTTTCAGATGGGTTCCTCTACTTGAGTGCCTAATACAGAGTGACTGCCTAGACTCCGCAGACTTTGTCTCCAAAACCTAATACAGCTGCAGGTTGAACAGAAACCCCCAAAACCAGCAGCAGCTGCAGTCCTCCTGACCTGGAGTTTAAGACCCCTGGACTATAGGAAGACTATAGGAACAGCTGATCATCCAGTTAGAAAAATTAAACACATCCTGAATCAGCCTTATTCGCTTAGACTGGTTCATGCTAGAATTTCTAATATACTGCATTTGAATCAGATCAGAGCTTTGGATCTTTGAAATTTACCACCAGTAACTCTGGACACCATTGTTCACCAGCAAATCACTATACAGATGCCCCACCGAGACATTGATTACTTCCTCACAGCAAAAGTGAACCGCTCCACCAACTTATTAAAATGGAGCTGTAATCAATGCCCCTGAACATATGAGAGGTAAGGCGATATGGCCTAAGAGAGGAGGAGATGGGGTATCAGATGCCGAAATGAGGTGCTGATGGAAAAGGTTTGGGTTCCTGTTGCCACGAAAGACGCTTTAACAGGATTTAGGGTGAAGATTTTGCTGACTACTAATAAGGCTCTCTCTTAAAAACAATGACATTAGTTCTGATATTCCCTGTGTCTGGTTTTGATTGCAGTCTGCAATTGAGCCACAGAAAAACAAAGGTAAAAGCTTGTGAAATGAGTGACCGTCAGGTATCCATACATACCTGTATGCTTGTATATTGCAATATTTTTTCTTACTTGGAATGATCATGAGTAGATCTAAGTCTCAGTGTTTCTGATGATCACCAGTGCAGAAAGCTGGAAAATTATTACATTCTGGTAAGCTCTTGGTTGCTTCCTTTTTTTAAGATGGAGGGTATTCGCATAATATCATCAAGCATTGATATATGTGACAGCCCTTAGGGTGTGCCACAAGCTGATGTTGAAGTTCACTTAATAGTATGTCTTTTCTCTTTATGTGCATGATGTCATTATTTTCAGTGTGTGGCGGGCTGAAGGTGGGCCCAGGTGGGGAATTGAACCCCAGACTCCCAGGTAAGAGTCAAACACCAGGCTCATTGGCAGGGTAGCCAAGGCGCGTACTTATTAGGAGACATTTCTAGTGACAGCATCCGTTAACTGTTACAACTGACATGAAATTTCATGAAGAAATAGAAGCTGCATGTATACCTGCCGACGGATGATTAAAATCATCAGAAAACTTGTTCTTTTTTTTTCATTTACCTTGATTAACAAGTCAGAACTAATTAGAAGATTAAATGTGCCCAACCAATTTTAAACTTGGCATAGCAATTACTCTCATAATGTGAGACTGCAGGATAAATACCCATTCTAACTTTTAAATGCAAGTAATTTCGAGAAATTAGCAACGTTTCAGAATTCTGGGAGTGTAATTGTGGTTGCAATGAACACCAGCATGCACAGTGGTCCGCCAGGGTTGAGTTTGAGAATTATCACTTCACGGAAGTCAATTGATGGATGCTTAAACTGTGCTTAAATTTCCCAGAGGGAACAGTTTTGCCTAAAAAAAATAACCTAGGAAATAACTGGGGCTCCTCTATGGAATCTCTGGGACCTTCAGGAGCAATATTTTTCTGCAGGCTAAAGGGAGTCATCAACAGCAGGGTCTGCAAGAATGTCCACTACAGGAGTCTGGAGATTGAGCCCATTCTTTATCAAGGAAAGGAATTGATCAGATTTACCTTGTGAGTGAAATGTCATGCTCGCCTTCCATTACACATATTTAGCAAATATTTACTACACCATCAGTCAGCATATTAATTTTTTGTCTTATTTGCTGAAAATCTCACCAGAATGCATTGAATAGAATTCTTCAAGCCTAATTTGTAGTGATATTAAGGAAAATCTAAATGCAAATGCCATAATACTATTTCATACTGTAACTTATGTAAATTGCTTTAATCCTTGTATGTCAGGGATTTTCAGTCTCTTCAAACTCTAAAAAATGATGCAACACTCTGCTCTATTCAATTCAATTGTGTTGCTTTATAATGGGCTTAAATGAGAGATTGACTAAACTATCTATTTGAAGGAGGGTACTATTGAGCTGTTAATACTGAGCTGTTAGGTAGCTGATAAAAGAAGTCAAAGCCAAGATTCACGGTAGCATTTTAACTGGCTTCTCAAGTGAAGAACAGACAGGAGGAAACTCTCAGCAAAGTCCATTTCATCATGACGTCTCGTCAGTGAGGCCAGGAGGCAGACTACAGCCAATGAGCACGGAGCCCACAAACCTTTAGTGTTCACCACGAGGGTAAACTTAAGCCAAAATCATGTGTCAGTCAGCCATGTAAACAGTGATTTCAGTTCTACCAAATACTGTAGATATGACAATTGGTTGCCATCTAGGCTCAGACCCTGAGATTGTAACTAGCCGAAGGCGAGGGCGATACAGCGGCAAGCAATGTTACCAGCGACAGCAGAGAATTATGCAGCATAGCAGCAGGCAGAGTCGCGTTTTTGATGTTGTTTAGCCCACCTTACAGAGGGGTGAGGCAGGGGCAGATATGCATGATACTGTCAGTGGGAATGAGCGCACGAATAAAGGCGTCTGGCTGAACTAGAACTACAATCCGAACCCCGTAAATTTCAGAGGGAAATTCATTATTTTCTTGTCTACCTTAAAATCTAATTTAAAAAATTTAATTTGTTGCGTGATTTTTACAAAGTACATTTCAGAGGTCGTGAGAGGATCATAGAGGGTGATTGGAGTTGAAACCAGGCCTGAGCCGACCAAAAGCAGCGAGCAAGAGAGGAGGGGCTTCCACTCCGTAGAGGGGGAAGAACACAACTCAAGCAGTGCAGGGAAATCGACTTCACCAAGGATAGGCGATCTCAGAAGGAACCCGCCATAGAGCTGCAGGGGAGCCCATCCTCCGCTAGCTGGCCAGTCCACCATGCTGTCCAATGCGCCGACGATCCAGCAGCAACACGCGCCTCTCACAAAATTGTCAGGGTTTCCCATTTTGCGTCTGTGGTGAAAACTCCTGCAGCTGGGCAAATTATGCCAACTTATGCCTCCCACCCTACTCCACTATTATCCAAACAGAGCAGCCACCCTCCCTTCCCACACACACACACACACACACACACACACAAAACACACACGCACACCCCACAACCTTCTGCCCCCAATACGAGATGCAGTATGTCTCTGTAAATGGAATCCCAGTAGGGATTTGGCTCAATTAGATGGTGTTGCAAAGCCAGGTGAAGCCAGAGCAGATGGCCGAGGCTTCATTCATTCTCTGTCAAAGGCGACATAGGGAAAAAAAAAAACAAAAACACAAGCCCTGATACAATGCAGTGCAGGATTTGATTTATTCAGAGGCAGGAGCCATTCAGAATCAAGCATCATGCTATTGCGTCCTATTTTTTTTTTGTCAATATGCAGGATAAGCATCATTGATAATGAGGTTAATGTGTGGCACTTAATGTTTTCCTTCAATTGGATTTCAGCACTGATGGCAGTGATAAAAATTTATTTCTGTTAAAATGAAAACCTACTCTTCTTATGCGCGTCTAACATGATTATAACAAATTCAATTTGCTCACACACACACACATCTGAAGGACACGGGTCTCCAGCTGTACTTTTGCACAGAACCTCACTTGACACAGTGTGACAAACTCATTTTACGAGTTTTTTTAAAAATACAGATTTTTTTATAACAGATTTTAGCAACTTTGGACTTTTATACAGCCTGACGCACACACAACAATTTGCAATCAAGCCACTGCGTGTTCAGCAATTTCAACGAAACAGACACAATAGTAGGAAAGCAATACCCTGCCACACACACACTGCTCTGAAGTTCCCTGTGCTGTTCCATATCTAAGCATCTCTTTACCTCCCCCTTTCTCCCCTCAATGTCGTCTCCATGGTCATATTTTCCACAGATGTGCTTTTGCACATTTGCTCATCTTGACCCCTCCCTCTCACTTCCCTTTGTCTGGGTTCTCTTTGTCACACGCATTCTGTTGAGCATTTGAAAGCAGTCACAAATGTATTGACATATTGATATTTAAGGGGAAATGCTTTTTGTCTTCACCCAGCCTTTAGTTTTATTTAACAATACTAGAGGTTGGGTCACAGGTGTAATCAATGCTGTTTTAACCCTTGAGATCACACGTATGTGATTCAAATTACCTCAAGTGAGCAGTGCATTACTAAGGTATATAATATATATCCACGCTGGTAATTTAAGGCAATGGGGTTTGAGAGGTCTTTTTACACCAAAGACTAAATAAAAAAAATTTATACATTCAAAATGTGGAATGCTTGTTGACGGAGAAATACTGCAGTTTTGGATAGGCTCATAGAAATAAAGGGGTTGAAATTTATTGATAACAAATTTGGTTGCCAATTGTGTTTCGTCTTTGGAGTAAAAAGGCCTTTAAACACTGATTTAATGCCCAGTATAAAAAAGCTGTTCACCATCGTAGAATCAACAATTGAGTTAAAACAACGAGGGAGAGGCTGCAGTGGTGTTATTGATAGTGATGGCATTACAATGGACAACACAGAAAACAGCGGCTCTCCACCCTTAACTTAACAGACTGTTCATCTCTCAACCACCTGTGCGGACCACTGATGTCATGCTGACAAAAAAAACTGCACAAAGAAGCAATTCAATACTTATATCGAGGGGGATTTAGAAATTCCACAAGCTCAGACTCTACAATCTTGCCTACATGCTGATGGGTCACAAAGGGGAAAAGAGAAAACAGATATTTCCCTTTGTGTAGGCTTAACAGCCGTAACTGTCTCTGTTTGCGTTGATTTTGGACGCTGCTCTCCCCAGTTCACCACTCCCCCATGCTGTTTTGAGAGAGGAGAAGGAAGCTGGGGATTGGGATAACTCGAGGTCACACATACATGCAAATGTACATACACACAAAAACACACACACACGCACTCGCACACAGACACGCCTAAACAAATGGACTCTGACATAGACACACACAAATACACAGATGATCAGAAACACATGTACTTGCGCCCTCACACACACACACACACACACACACACGTCCGCTCCTGCACAAAAACTCACTTGTGGGCCTACGCAAGCACTACCTCTCTCTCTCTCACACACACACAAACACAAGAACACGCAAAAAACAAAGACACTGTACTTAATTAATCAATGTCATTCTCTGATAACGCACACTGTCAGTCAGTAAATCATCGGCTCTGTGCTGCAAAGTTGTGCTCTCTGCAAGAGCTCAAATGAAAAGATGCCTCCCGTGGACACTCAAGTCAAGTTCATGCATCTTTGCTCCCGAAAACAAAACAAACAAAAGAAAAAAAAATCAAATATTTGCATTCCATAATGAATTTTAGAGATTCAGAGATACTGGTAATTTTGAAATTAATCATTTTAACTTTAAGTCACACTTGAAATTATTATTTCTGTATATTCAAATTATAAATTAGATTTCGAAGACATTCAGGAGAAATATACCGATTGTCACTTTTTGTCCAAGGACAATATCAGCAATGGCTTAATTGCGGGCCCTACTCTGTTCTGATGGCAGGAAACGCATTTTCCAATAAAACTTTATTTTACCACCATCTACTGGCGATATTTAGTATTGCCAATCAGACGTGGGAAAAATGTGAGACGGGTTTTGCCTACTCGCAGTTTTGCTTCTTCTGTCAGTATATGACTGCGCACAATAATGAAAAACACATTCAAACCATGTATATCCATATATCCATGGTTTGTGTGTGTGTGTGCCTGCGTATGTGTGTGTGTGTGTGTGTCTGCGCGCGCACGTGTATGTGTTCATATACTTGCTACACACTGAGAGCTGTAAAACACTTTTTTCCAACAGAGTGGGGACATTATTGGGAAGTGAGGGCATTTTTGCCTGTCCTCACAACTGCAAAGGCAAATTGTGACTTATTAGTTGAGTTCAGGGGCGAGGTTAGAATTAGATATAGGTTAAGGTTAGGGCAAGGGTTTGGGTTAGGCCTGCATTGCGTATTGCTCAGACTCGGGAGAGGCTGTAGAGATACACAAAGAAAGAATGGAAGTCAATGTAATGTCCTCACAAGTAGTACCAGTGCCAGGATGTGCATGTCTGTGCTTTTGTGCATGTGAATGAGCAGAAGGGATAAATGTGGGATCCCTTAACAGAAGTGTAATCCTTAAACTTTTATCCACTACCAAAAAGGGGTTAGGTTATTTGTTCCCCAATGATGGAGAAAACACAATTTCTAATTCCACTATGCCCAAGAACTTTGTATTTGTATATGAAGTAGTGATATGCAAGATGAGGTCATCCTGGTACAGGCTCCCAAGGAACATTTTGTAAGAACTATGTACTGGTGGTTGATTAATACAAATAAATTCCCCTCTGAAATGTCGAAACATGCCATAATATGCAATAATCAGTGGATTTTACAGCTTAAATGGGACACAGTGAAGAAAGCGCACTATTTTAAGTTCACTTAGAGCCCATTGCTCTGTTTATTCAAATACAGGCAGATGCCAGGAATTCAGTGTTGTGAAAAAGTATTTGCCACCTTCTCAATTTCTTATGTTTTTGCATACTTGCATACTGGCCACACAATTGATTCAGACGATAAAACAAAATTTAATATAGGAGAAAGACGACCCAAGTAAACCCAAAACGCAATTTTTGAATGGTGATTTAATTTATTGAAGGAAAAAAAACTTAAATTCTTCCTAGTGAAAAAGTAATTGCTTAGTTACTAAATCAACAAAGTAAATTAATTTAATTGAAAATTATCTGCTCCAAAGTGTTGCTGCCTTGTGGTGGAGTAGCTTGCTTACTTTAAGAATCCTGAGAGCAATGCAGACAGCAGTTAAACAGGTCCACCTCTGCCGGGCAGATTGCCATGGAAAAATCTGACTAAAGCCAACACCTAGTCCTCTGGAACAGACTTGAGCTAAACAGATGGCAGTATGACCACCCCTAGTGAAAGCCTCACAGAGGAAGGTAAGAGAGCGAAAGACAGGTCAGACCAAATACCATCCTAAATATTGAAGCATGGAATGTGCGCACCACATATGAAACATCCAGACTAGTTGAAGCATTGGAAGAAATTAAGAAAAACAAGCTAGAAGTTTTGGGTATAACTGTGTATTCATGGACTGGAATAGGATGTCCAGTGAATAATGGTGGATCAATAACACTCTGCTCTGATTAACAACATACACATGGTGTAGCTATAACTATTGCTAATGAGCAAGTTAAAACCTTGATTGAGTAGTAGCCAAGAAATGAGAGACTAATTTAAGCAAAATTTAATTCTAGTCATTGCCAACTCACCATCATGCAGTGTTATGCCCCTACAAATGATAGTGATGCTGAAGTTTAAGATGTGTGGTACAAAGACCTACAGTAAATGATATCTAAAGCATCACAACATGATATAGGCTCCTGGTAATGGGTGACTTGAGCACTAAAGTTGGTAGTGATAACACCAATCATTATAGATCAATAGGTAAACATAGACATGGTGAACTGAATAAGAACGATGATCAACGACTGAGCCTCTGTCTTACCAACAACATCATTGGACGTACCATCTCCCCGGATAAGAACATCTGCAAACTCACATGGAGATCCCAAGGTGGTAGAACCAGCGACCAGACTGATCATATCATCATCAAAAGTAAATGGCATAGATCTATTCAAATGTTAGAGTTTACAGAAGAGCTGATATCAGGTTGTTTGCTATATTGGTTTTCTTTGGGTATGGCTCTCAGTTTCAGCTTAACCTAAGCTTTTAACAAGGTGATGCTCAGTAAACATATCAGGGTTCAAGTGACCATAAACCAAACAACAATATACACTAGAGCTGAAGAACCTCTTTGCAGCCTTAGCAGATGCGTTCAAGAGAAGGAAAACTTTGACATAAAATGGCAAGATATTTAGGTCATATACACTGCATCTGACGTGCAAGTTCTTTGAAAGAAGAACAAAAATTGGTTGAAAGCTGGGGCATGACAAAAGATAGAAGAAAGGAGGCAACTGAAACAAAAACTCTTGAACACAGAATTGCCAAGACTTCGAGAGAGAGTCCAGGAAGAACATAAAGAGGAAGGCAGACAGATGAAGCGAAGTGCAAGGAATGATGAAAGACACTTTGCTGGAGAACTAGCGAGGGAAACAGAAGAAAAGTGTATAAAATGACCAAACGTCTCTCTGATACAGCTCGCATCCAGTCACCTCAGGTAGCTGACAATAATGGAGACATCGTTACTTCAGAAACTGATCAAGCAACCTGATGGATCCAACATTTCCAGGAGGTACCAAACCATCCTGATCCAAATATTCCAGTAAATCCATTTCCAGCTGAAGATATTTTGGATATTAACACTGATATAGCATGTAGCAAAGAAATAGCTGGATAGTTGAAGATAGATGCGAAAACATCCTCATGAGTCTTACAGAAGCTGTCTGATAACAATAACATCGGGGAAAAAAATTCATCTGTTATATTCCAGACCAGGGAAACAAGTCTGGAGGCAGAATACCATCCAAAAGGTATGTTTATTCACCGCAGCATGGTAATATTTGAGAATGGAACCACAGAGGAAGAGAGCAGAGTTCAGCACAGATGTGTTAGATCAGGGGTCACCAATCCTGCTCCTGGAGGGCTACCATCCTGTAGGTTTCTGTTCTACCTCCTATTCAGCACACCTGATTCAACTAATTAACAACTTAACAAGATCACGAGCTGGCAATTAAGCAGCTAATTAGTTGAATCAGGTGTGCCGAATTGGAGATAGAGCAGAAACATACAGAATGGTAGCCCTTTAGGAACAGGGTTGGTGACCCCTGTGTTAGATGAAGCTGGGCCTCCAATTGCCAGCCAGAGCCTTCTGGAATAAAGCCAGGTGGAGCAAACGCTTCGCTAGAGCCAAACTGTCTGACAGGAGGAAGGAGTAGCTAGAGGGAAACGTGGTTCCAATCATGATGACAGTGGAAGGATTGGGAGCTTGTTCCTAACAATCTGGACAGAGGAACAGACTAGGCAGGATTAACAGGAACGCAGTCCTAATCCCAGACCCTGATTAGGCACGGAAGCTTGTTCGAGTTGAGTAATGTTGAAAGTTTTTGCAAATAGTTTTCATTAAATGTTACATTGGACTTACAACCCCAATTCCGAAATAGTTGAGACAAAGTGTAAATTGTGAATAAAATCAAAATGCAATGACTTTCAGATCACATGAGCCAATATCTTATTTACAATAGAACAAAGATAACAATTCAAATGTTGAAACTGAGACATGTTACATTTTTATTCACAAAATGAGCTCATGTCAAATTTTCTGGCAGCAGCAGGTCTCAAAAAAGCAGACACAGAAGCAAAATAGGGCTGAAAAAGCAATGGATGTTATGGTTTCAGGAGGGAAAACACTAGGAACTCGGACACCACAGAACTGGACTCTGGAAACACTGAAACAATGAGACAAGGGGGAGAGACGCCAAATGCGGGGACCTTTATTGGGCAGGGGCACGGACAGACACAGGTGCTGGAACTTTATATAATTAACAAGGGTTGGAACATGAGGGAAACCTAATTACATGGACAGATAAACATTAACACACAGACGAGGATCACAAGACAATCCCAAAGACGGGATAAATAAACTAAATAAATATTTCACAGTGAATAGAAAGAGACAGGACAGAAGATAAATGCAGAAGGTTCTGCAGGAAAACACAGCAAAGCCAGTGAAAGAAAAGCAAGAGGCGGAGACTAGAACAGGGCGACTGCTGAGAGATCATTAGTCAATTAGTAAGTGCAGCTATACAATCCCGGGTGCTCGTTAGTAGGTTAGTCCAATATACAATGTTAGTTTGGTTAGTAAATTCTAGAAAATAAAAAACTGTTAGTAGGGGTTAGTAATATAGAAAAACAAGTGGAAATTAGAAAACGAGAAAGGAAGGATGGCTGAAACCCAGAATCCATTAAATTACCCGAAATAGTGTCACAATCAATTAAGACAGAAAACTGCTACAAACAATGACGCGACCGGGGAGAAAGCAAAGACAGTACATGGGTAAAACGTGGACTGGAATAACACGGGAGATGAATGAAATGTGAACACTAAGACATGGACTAAAAACCAACATCACAAAAATAATAAAAACCTAAAATTGTCTAACCAAACACGCGGACCCACAGAACACAACAATGGATATATAATAGAATCAGCTGAAAGAACAAAAGTTAACTGACATCAGGTGTGTAACATGATTGGCTATAAAAGGGATGTCTTAGAGAGGCTGAGTCTCTCTGAAGTAAAGATGACCAGAGGGTCTCTAACCTGTGAAGGCTTGCATAAAAAAATTGTGGAATACTTTAAAAACAAAGCTCTTACCCACCATTGGTCCTGCTGCGTTATCTAGTGTAAACTTCTCATTGTCCTCTGGCCTTGTCCCCACCTACCTTAAACATGCCCTGATCCAACCAATCCTAAAAAAAACAAACTTAGATCCAGGCTTACCTGTGAACTATAGGCCTATTTCCAAACTGCCGTTTATGTCAAAAATACTAAAGAAAGTTGTGACCAACCAACTCACTGCTGTGTTGAAGAGTAATAATATTTATGACAAGTTCCAGTCAGGTTTTCGGAAGCGACACTCCACTGAGACGGCTCTGTTGAGGGTCTCCAATGATATTTTAATGTCTGTTGATGGAGGCGACTGCTCAGTATTGGTCCTGCTTGACCTTAGTTCTGCATTTGACACAGTCGACCATCTTACACTTATTAAAACTCTGCGAGACTGTGTGGGAATATCAGGCATAGCCTTGGATTGGTTTTCTTCATATCTCTCATCCAGGACTTTCTCTGTTTCTGTCGGCGAGCACTTGACTCACCCCACTCCTTTATCTTGTGGTGTCCCTCAGGGCTCTGTCCTGGGACCTCTACTATTTTCCCTTTATTTGCTTCCCCTAGGGTAGATTATAAAGAGTTTTAATATTTCTTATCATCTCTATGCGGATGATATTCAGCTGCACTTCTCTTTTAAACCCAGTGAGGCCTTTAGGTTTTCCAACCTCCTTGACTGCCTAAATGCCATTAGGGTCTGGACCACAGCCAACTATCTACAATTAAATGAAAGCAAAACAGAAGTTCTTATTATTGCTAAAAACAAACATGTTCCTACAATTATGCAACACATTGGACCTCTCACAACAACAGTTCACCCCAATATTCGTAATCTTGGTGTCATCTTTGACTCATCACTTTCACTCGACCTTCATATAAAGCAGCTGACAAGATCTTGCTTCTATCACTTAAGAAACATCAGCAAACTTCGAGCATTTGTTACAGTTACAGAACTCAAAATGATCACTCACGCACTCATCTCATCCTTTATTGACTATTGTAACTCTTCACCTCACTCAGTATGTCTGCCTTAAACCGGTTACAATTAATACAGAATGCAGCTGCTCGTGTACTCACCAGGTCAAACAAACGCACTCACATCACTCCCATACTAAAATCTTTACATTGGCTTCCCATTATTTACAGGATTAGATTCAAAGTTCTCACTGTCACTTTTACAGCACTTCATGGAAAGGCGCCTGAGTATCTAACAGAACTCATTCATCCATACCTGTCTATCCGCTCATTAAGATCCGTCTCAAGTAACCTGCTGTCTGTACCTAGGACAAATTTTAAAACGCGTGGTGACCGAGCTTTTGAGGCCCTAGCACCAAAACTATGGAACGCCCTACCCATGTTGATCCGTTGCTCTGACTCGGTTGAGTCTTTTAAAAAACAGACAGGCTTTTGATTAATTATCATGTACTTTGTCATTGTTTTATAATTGATTTTTATCTATTCACTGATAATTTGTATCTGGTCATTGTTTTTAATTGTTTCCTTTCTTATTGCTCCTGTGTTTGCTTCTGCTGATGTAAAGCACTTTGTGACCTCTGTCTGTGAAAAGTGCTCGATAAATAAAATTTACTTACTTACAATGTTCCTCAACGTCAAATTGCAAAGGCTTTGAAGGTCTCATCATCAACAGAGCATAACATCATCAAAAGATTCAGAGAAACTGGAAAAATCTCTGTGCGTAAGGGACAAGGCCAAAGACCTTTACTGGATGCCCGTGATCCTCGGGCCCATTACTAAATGGGCGCAGGAATACGTAAAGAAACCACTGTCTGTAAACAGTCCGCCGTGCCATCCACAGATGCCACCGAAAATTCTATCACGCAAAAAGGAAGCCATTGTTGAGCATTATCCAGAAGTGCCGCCGTGTTCTGTGGGCCAAGGCTCAGTTAAAATGGCCTGTAGCAAAGTGGCAAAGTGTCCTGTGGTCAGACGAGTCCAAATTTAACATTCTTGTTGGAAATCATGGGCGTTGCGTCCTCCGAGCTGAAGAGGAGGAAGACCACACCTCCTGTTATCAGTGTTCAGTTCAAAAGCCAGCATCTCTGATGGTATGGGGATGCATTAGTGCATATGGTGTGGGACACTTGCATGTGTAATGTGAATATAGGCCACTAGATGACAGTATTTACCATTTTTTTTATTCAGCTCAGACTGGAGCTATGTTTGGACATGTTTCAGACATGTCTGGGGCAAGTCTAAAAAAAAGGTCTAAATGTGGGTGGGGTCTGCAAAAGAGTATATAAGGAGTAGAATTGAGACAGTAAAGTAGTAGGAGAAATTGCAAGGAGAAGGATACATGTGACCAGACCTGTCATTTCTGTTCAAGACCTGAGAAGTTTCTTTTGTGGATTTTTGCCTGTGTTTGAGCATTTTCCTCACCCAGGACATCACCAAGCCACCCCACCAAAACAAGGGACTGTAAATATTTCTGTTTTTTTTTATATATTCAATCTTGGTCATAAGTTGTAGGTTAATGTTAGTTGTTGTCTTTGTTAATTAAATGTGTTTAAGTTTTTAAAACTGTGTCTGTCATCCCTTGCTGTTGCTGTTGCTGTTATGCTGTAAATGTAATAACAAATTGGGGCCATAACACATGTTTAAAAAAACACCATTAATGCTGAAAGGTATCTAAAGGTTTTAGAGCAACATATGCTCCCCTCCAGATGACATCTATTCCAGGGAAGAAATTCCTTGTGTATTTCAGCAGGACAATGCAAAACCACATACTGCAGCTATTACAACAGCATAGCTTCGTAGAGGAAGAATCCCTGTGCTTATCTGGCCTGCCTTCAGTCCTGATCCTTCACAGACTGAGAACATTAGGTGCATAATTAAATGAAAAGTCTGTCAAAGGAGACCCAAAACTCTCCAGCAGCTGGAAGCCTGTATTAAACAAGAGTGGGATCAAATTCCAATGGCTAAACTCTAGAAACTTGTCTCCTCAATGCCCAAACGCCTCCACTCTGTGTTAAAAAGAAGAGGGGATGTTAAACCATAGCAAACAGGCCCCTGTCCCAACCTTTTTTGAGACCTGTAGCAGCCATCAAATTTGAAATGAGCTCATTTTGTGGGTAAAATTGTAAAATTTCTCAGTTTCAACATTTGCTATGTTATCTCTGTTCTACTGTGAATAAAATACTGGCAGGTGAGATTTGATACTCACTGCATTTTGATTTTATTCACAATTTACACTTTGTCCCTACTATTTCGGAATTGGGGTTGTAATTAACAAAAAGAATTCTTACCAGGAATACTGACTGTTTCAGTATTTGTGACCTAAAGCTCAAGTGCAGTTGGGTTATGCAGCAGGACAATGATCTAAAGCAGTGCTTCTCAAACCTCTCCTGGAGGCCCACCTGTCCTGCATGTTTTAGATCTCTCCCTGCTCCAGCACAGGTGATTCAAATGATCAGGTTGTCATCAATCAGCTTTAGAGGGTGATAAATGAGCTGATCATTTGAATCCCCTGCACAGGAGCAGGGAGAGATCTAAAACATGCAGGACAGGTGGTCCTCCAGGAGAGGTTTGAGAAACACTGATCTAAAGCAAACAAGAAAGTTTACCACTGAATGGCTCAAAAGAAAGAAAATTAATTCGTTGATTTTATTAATTTTTCCTTTATTTAACCAGGGAAGAACCATTGAGATCAAAATCTCTTTTTAAAGGGAGCCCGGGGGCTTGAGGGGGAAAGGGAGAGGACAAGTTGCTCAGCCAGTTAGATCAGGGGGTGAAAAAGCCAGGTTGGAAATTTAGCCATGATGACACCAAGGAGCCCACAACACCTATCAGAGAGTGTCAGTGTATCTTCAATCACCACAGTGAGTCAGGACCTCAGTGTAACATCTCATCTGAAAAACAATTTCTTCTCCAGTACAGTGCCCCAATTACTGTACTGGGGTATTAGAAATTATTCTACAAGAGTGAAGATCACAACCCACTGGCCATCAACACCTCTTCCAGCATTAACTTGGTTTTCCCAGGTGGTCTCCCATCCAAGTACTAACCAAGCCCACCCCTGCATAGCTTTGGCCACAGAGCTGGAGCAGATTGAATAGTGGTTTGGTTATCGGCCTAGGTTCCTAGCTTTGAAGGTTTGAAGAGGCTTATCAAAGCCCTGACTTGAATCTGATTGAGATGCTGTAGCATGACATAAAACAGAAAGTTTGCGCTCAAAAACCCCCTGATGTGGCTGAATTATACCAATTACAAAAAAAGCACCCAGATGTAAGAGACAAATTGCCAGTGATGGCAAATGTTTGATTGCTGTTGTTTCCACCAAGGGTGGAACAATAAGTTATTAGGTTTTGGGGGGTCAATTATTTTTTCACATGAGTGATACAAGTTTTGAATAACTCTTTACATGAATGAAATCGATGAAATTGTCACTTGAAAGTTGCATTTTGTGTTTACATACTGTATGTTGTCTTTGTTGCAGATTCAAATTAGTAGGATTATCTGAAACATTTAAATAAGGCAAGCAAAAATAGAAGAACTGGAGAATGGTGCAAATATTTATTCACAAACATTTGCATACTCCTTAGCCTCCAGTTAGTGTAAGCCAGAGGCACAGCTGTTGGGCATTTGAGTTGCTGTGTGTGCATAACTGTGTGCATATGCATATTTATGTGTGTTTGTGAGTTTGCGTATGTGTGTGCATACTTGTGTATGTACATTTTTTTTTTTTTTGTGTGTGTGTGTGTGTGATCATGTATGCGCTATTTATAGGCATAAGAAAGAGTAGCACTCTTTTCAACAGGATTAGGCCATTGATAAACACCATGGGGCAAACACTGCCAAGGAGAATGAACGATTAGAGAATATTTAAAAATGTATAAGGAAATAGACCGTAGAGAATCTTTGAACTCTCAGGGCATTTTTTGATCCACCAACATCTCTGATCAAACTCCTAATAAATTGTTTTAGGATGATTACATAACATTCCAAATGACTTCGGCTAATGTTTCAAATGGGAGAAAGTCAGCTGGGCAGGAACTCCAACTTGACAAAGCTAAGAGGGGGGGGGGGGGGATGTTAGACAGCCGTGCGATCACAGAACCACTTTCTTTTCAGTATTTATCGCATTAATTTCAAAGGAAAGGAAAAGGAAGATGACGAGGAATAAAACAATGTAATTACAACTTCAGAATCAATGGGGCAGCCTATTGACCGTATTCGCTGCAGAATCGGGGACGGTAGACTGCTGGCTATTTTGTAAATTAACTTCTGTATCGGCTCATGACTCAGTTCAGAGCAGTACAGTGGAACTACGCAGAACAGGCTGAGTTATCTGTTTTCCCCTGGCAGCTTGATATGTTTAGCGCCGATTCCTCAAAACAAAACATCATGGCTCGCCAAAACTCTTGTGTCTCCTTAATTGGTTCTTCCCCTGTTCCTGCAGTCTTTGAGTGTTACTCTGCTTTTGTCCCCTTTAATTGATTTATTGTCTTTTCTCTTGTCTTGCTCTCAGGTGTTATAATTTATATTCCTCGCCCTTTTTGTGAATGTCTTGTCTATATAACATTGTGGTTTCAGGGTGGTTGCTGGATTGCCATGGTTTATACTCAACTAAGACTTTCAGTCAGTTTGTATCTTCTAGTACTGAGCTAAGATCTTCTTCGGTGTGTTTACGGTAAAGAAAAAAGAATAATGTAATTACTCTTCGGTATCTTCTTAATAGGACTAAGTTCACAAGCCTGTATATTGATCTCAAAACTGGGACCACCTTCCTCTTATTCAATTTTTCCTGCCTGTTCATCTGAGTCAGTTTATAAGGAGCACCTCTTATGCCTTCATCGGTCCCCAGGATTGGGGCTGTGTTCCTGTAATAGCCCTTGGTTCAATTTTCAAGCAGGTCTACTTCTGCAAGGGGATTCATGACCTGGCTTCTGCTCCAGGATGGCCACTGGCCTGTGTGCAGAGATGCCCCTGCTCTCTCTAGTCAAGACCAACTTGGCTGGACTGCCCCTCTACTGTTCTGGACTACAACCTTTCCCTCTTCCATTACTGTATTCTTGTTTCATTAGTACACTCCTGTCAGTCAGTGTTTGGTTTCTTGTCTAGATAATAACAATAGAGAGGTTAGCATGTCATGGAAGAGGCTGTCTTAACGTTTTGCCTTTTGTTAATTTTCATTAGCAAGCTATAGTGCGATTCCATGAGGTCTCATACGGGACATTCGGAGTGGTTTTTGCCTTATTTAGCTAAGATTCTTTAAGAACATTGGGACTGAATATAATATAGAGATGTGGTAAGAGGTGAGTTATACAAGTACACCAACTCCTGGAATATTCACCATTATATGGATTAGCAATTAGTTAGTGAGTTATAGTTGTTCTTTATAAGGTTTGGTAAGTGTTTATATAAGGTTGCGAGCTTGGAAGTGGGAACTGCTAGCTTTTCATTGCAGGGTGAATGTTCTTTCCATTAAATAAGCAGTTCATTCAATGGGTATGCGTGTTGGCTAGTGGGACTGTGAAGAAAAATTGACAAAATTCTCAACTTCATCATGCAGAAAAGGCTTGTTTTGTGTTTAGAGAGGTTCCTGGTGACCACTGATGTCCAACTGCACCTATTGTGATAAACTCATGCTAAACTCAATGAGAAAATCATTTCTTCATATTGAATTTCATGCCTCAAAAGTGGATTTGGATTAAATGTATGATAACTTTATGATTTGACAGTGTGTCATTTTGAGAGATCTTTGACTTTGGGGAGCAACCTGGATAGCTGTCTTATTTGGGTTCTAGAGAGTAGGTAATTTAGTATTCAGATGACTTGCACTTGTGGTCAAGGAGTTTAAGACCTAACAATTTTTAAATTCTCTGTATTATTTTTTTACCATTTCAATGCTGGATTTTCATGAAAAGTTTTTTGTTTGCCCTTTTTCTTGACCAACATCATGAAAATAAAAATGAAATATGATGGAACTCAAAATGGTTTGAGTGTCCTGACTCAATTGAGCCATTCCTTTCCTGTCTGCGAAGCTGCAATCTGGAATTATAAAGCCTTAAATAAGGTAACATATAAATAGCCAGTTTCGGCTTGTGTGCAAAGGGGTTCATTTGCAATACCATGTGCATTCTGCTTCACTTAGCCTGAAATTTGGTACTGTCTGTTATTTGTGATAGCACGCCACTTTAAAACTTGTCACAAGCACGGATCTTCGTGATCTGTGTGAATTTCAATCATTTCTAGCATGCCCAGCAGAAAATTCCATTCACGTGCTGCCCTCTCTTATTTTAGGCCTCCTTTTGCTAGCTGAGAACTAAATCTCATTTAAATCTGATTTATTGATTTGATAGGATTTTCTGCCTTGTACATATGTCGGGGTCTCTCAAAATACTGAAAACTGTATTGGTGTCGTATGGGACAAGTAAGTATCTGGTTTCTAGTCCTAACCAAGAAGGTGATTTTAATGAAATATGGCAAATATAGTTACTTAGTACTAACACTCAAAAATAATAATAACCACTGTTGTAAAACATTCTAAACAAGTGGTACAAAGATAAAATTCATAGTTTTGGAGTCATTCGGGACAACGGGGCTTAGTCAATTTCGAGCCAAATTATCGAAATGTGGAAAAGGCCCAAGTTCAATCTATGGGTGGTGGCAATGAAACCTTACTATCCACTTCCTATTCACGGTAGAAGACAGGTGCACTATCTATACCAATGGGAGACAGCTTGTGTAAAACGTTATGCAAGATCAACCACGTGTTGTCTGAAATTAGGTACCAGCAGACAAAGGGTTAAAAAACAACTACACACGATTTTCCGATCAGAGATCTTTTTGTTCCTGAACGAAAGGGTTGTAAGCATATGAAAATTATCAGCGCAACTTCATTTGGTGAATTTTGAATTTTTATTGATCTTGTCCACATTTTCATGGAATTGCCCTATATATATACTGTATATAGTGGGTAAATTGGGCGGGGCTGCATAAAATTAATGGCCTCACAGCGAGGGTGGTTTATTAGGACTTAGCAGCTGCAATAACAACAGCACAGTCGTTGAGCCCTTCAGCAACAGCCTTATCCCCACAATGTTACAGTGAGGAGCGATCCTTACTTAGTCTAAACCACAATTAATTGTTTTGACTAAAAGCATCAGCACCATGTGCTCCCAAATATCTGGAATTATGCCATTTGTAGTTCTTGCGACTTTGTTCAATAATAAGTAATTTGTAATACTAAATTTTATCGAATCACTGCAGTACTTTTTCCATAGCCCCACTCATAATGTATTTTTGATATTTCCCTAAAGTAACATCATTTTTACAAAAATTTCATAGACTGAGAGCGTGGGACTGCTCTTGATATTTAGCCAAACTGAAAACCAAGAGTAACGTTAGTTAAATGGTATGGCTTAGTGTTGCAGTGAGTGAGCAAAATGCCAGTCTCATAACTAAGGTTATGTTACTTAGCTGGAAAGCTAGCGTGCACACTGTACATTTCCAAAACCATAATGAAACATCACCTTGTTTGCTAGCGAGCTAAATTTAGCTTGCTACTCACTCAGTTGACTGACTTTAAGAGCCATGGCCGGTTCAAACCCGCATGTCTGTGACTCTGTGACCAAATATCATATTGATGGAGCTAGCTCAATGCTAACATACTTGGAAGTAGCATTAAGGCACTGTTTTCTATAAATAACGCAATTTAGTTATGCGATAAACAAAATCTTATACTCTTGGTCCTGTCATATGGAAGTTATGAAAATTGTTGAGTAAATTTCACGTGACACACCCACTCGTGTAAGATCGTCTATCTTAGTGGTTTATAATCAAAGAGTTCACCACAATAACTAATCGCCAAAGTTAAGGCGTTTGGGATATATATTTCACCGAGGTATCATTCTTCATAGATTTCCATGTTGTCTCCTAGATTTCCTGTGTGTGTGTGTCTCATGAATTTTATGACCCAGGTGATCCCACAACAGCTCTTTTGGGCTTCAGTCAGGTTAGTGATAGTTAGAAATTTTGCTTATGTTCCTTCGTTTCAAGAGAGTCCCAGCAGAGTTTGGATTCATGTTTGCTGTAACACAATTTTTTTTTCCTCTTAATCTACATAGAAAACGAAGAAGAATTCAAGTTAGATCGAATGATATACACTCCGGTTGCATTGTCCAGTTGTTAGGAAGGTCATACATGACAACCAGGGTCCAGGCATCCATTGTTCACAGAATAAAATTTGAAAGTGTTGCCATGACAAAAATTCTAATCAGAATAATCTGCAAATCCAATCAGGTTTGCACCATAGTTTGAAGATGTAGTTGTGTGAGTGTCAAGTAATTTGGAGCATTTTGTCAAGAGTTATCGCATGACAACTGAAATAAAGTAAAGTATTACTGTGACAACAGGAAAAATGCTAGAGCTTTTAAATTTGTGGGAAACAATTCCCCAAGAATAAATATTATCTGGTGCGAATGGCAAGTCTAAGATTCAAATACTTTTTTCTTGCGGTGGCGGCGAAGACGAACATTAAACTTTGCATAATACAATATACCCTCCGGTTCAGTCACCAGGGTGTATAATTACTGGTGATTCCAAACTTCAGAGCACCACTGTAATATAAATCTACTGTTTAACATTCACATAATTTATTTTTCTTACATACTATCTAATGTCACCTCCAGAGAATACCTGGCATCTCCTGTCAGTTTCACTTTGTTAGATTGTCTTGAGGTCACTTCGACTTGATTTTGCAAGGGAAAGCTGAGAGGGTCAGGATTGGTTTGAAGGAAGAACTGCACTACCAGGAGAGGCCAATCAAGTTAAAGCAATGACCTCAGCTTAATCATGGTGGGAAAGTGATGACAGAGCAGTGAGAACTTAGCCTAGATTATGCAGCTGACCCACTTATACCAGCATTTCTTTAACAACCTTTCACAGATGTTCATGAGATAGGACACGGAACCTGCCCATAGTTTCCTAGGTAAAGCCACAATGGGTATTTGACAGCTTCCTGTAAAAAAAAAAAAATTCTAATCCCCCCCCCTAAAAGAAAACTAAAGTATTTCCAAATAAATTAGAAACTGAGCCTTACACAGTTAGGGTTAAAGTGATACAGTCACTCGTATCTGTCTGAAGAGATAACTCCACTTCTTTCACTGGAGTTCAGCCTAAAATAAGAACTCTTGAAATCATCAAAGATTGACATTGTATGAATGGTGCAGCGTCAATTAACAGCTGAATTCGTTCATGCAAAGTCCTCCACTTTTCCCTGAAGATTTTTTCATGTGACTGATGTTCCCAAATAAAAATAAAAAATAAAGAGGCCTCAATGCATTCTGGGGTTTTTCCTAAGTCAGAATGAGCAATAACATTCTCCTTCTCTCCCTGGCAACAGGTGACAACAAAAACAGCCTTCCAGCAGTGACAAATTATCATGTTGCCATGAGTTATTTATGTGGCTTTATTTTACTGCAGACAGCTAAAAGGCTCATATATTGATTCCAAATATAAGAAAACAAATATTGTTCACATCAAAGCAACCCTTCAAGGCCCCTGGCTTTATAGCTCCTTTGTAGAGTACTATTTGATGTGTCTACATATTAGACAGAGAGAGACATTGTGTTCATTTGCTTTGGTCAAAGTCAAGGTCCAAGTGACCGATTGGCAAGCATGGATAAATTTACCAAACATTTTTATTTTTTTCCTCCTCTTTCCTCAAAAAAGTAAAATAATTTGTGAATCCCAACTTTTTCCTGAATTATTTCACTAGTCTTTGTCTATTCAGTGGTTGAGCTCAGTAATCAGTGAGCTCAGTCCTGATTAAAAAATAAATTGTTCAATCAATTTGTTATTTAGACCCAGTCACTTTGAATTAGTTTTACCAAAATAACATTTGAGAACAGGTGGCAGCATACAGTATATACTGAGGTTGGTAAATATTAGAACAGAAATGCATCTTTAAAAAAAACACTCCCTCAATAATCGTGGTAAAAACCATCGAATTAAAACAGGCAGTCTTTCTTTATGTTTCTATATGAAGCAAACTGTGCATATAGTGCCCTTTAAATTTAAGTTTGTGCCCAATTCCTTCTGAACCTCACTGTGAGAGCAAATAGCATGAGTACAGAATAAACCACACTCTTTTGTATCAACAGAAGTTATACAGCTGTTTTTCCATGACAATAAATTTGTCTTGATAATAGCATTATGACTGCCAAGTTAATGTCATACAGCAAATCTGTAAGACTGCCAAAATAATGCTCTCAGGATCTCAAACTGAAATCTAGATGCAGATCAAGGTGGAAGATTAAGAGCCATCCTCACCTCAGAAGTGCATGTGTATCTGCAAAATGGCTTGGACAACTTGATTTATTCAACTCAAACTGTAAGTTCTTTAATATGAGCTGATATCAAAACATACTGCAAATGCACTAACAACAAGGGCACGGATCACTGAAGTCTGACCAGTTATTTATCAGAGCAGTGCTGCCATCTAGTGTACAATATAAATATGAATCTCCCCAGGTTCCAGTGGATTGCACTGTTGCCTCACAGCAAGGTAATGGGTGTGAATCCGGCCTGGGGCCTGTCTGTGGGAAGTGTGCTTCTCAAAGCCAAGGCAACATCCTTCAAAGGCTGCATCTTTAGGGGTCGTCACTTACCTCAATTGCCATACTGACATTTAGGGTAATGGACAAGGTTAAATTTAGGGTTAGGTTTAGAGCTACGTTTAGGGTTTGGGATCAGGCTAAGGTTAGGGAAACCAGGGACGAGCAGCTTAAAGCAAAGCTGTTTAACAGAGATGAAATGACATAATGTCAGTTTGGCGGACGACATTAAGTGAAGACCCCTAAAAATGCAGCCCTCGAAGGATGCAGCCTGGGCTTTAAGATGCAGCTAATATGTTCGTGTGGGTTTCCTCTGGGCACTACAGTTCTCTCCTTTAGCCCAAAAACATCCATGATAGATGAAACGAAGACTCTGTTTTTCCCATATGAATGTGTGAGTGAGTGAATGGCGTGTGGGCCCTGGGAAGAACTGGCGAGCTGCGCAGGGAATGCGCCTCCCTGTGACCCACGGCAGGCTGAGACAGGCTCCAGCCCCCCTGCTGCCCTGATGTGGAAGTATCAGATTAGATAATGGATGGACATTTTCCCAGTCAACAATTTTTAATGGCTCACATGTGCAAGTTATCATTTTGCGATCAATTTTTAGCCATAATGTAAGACATTTGGTCACCCAAACCATTGCATTCTGTACTTCACATTTGATAACCATTCTCATGCATATATTCATGGATAAATATTTCCAAATTCCTGTGACTTCACAGTGTCTTTGGAATTTGGATATTCTCCCCGATCTGTTTCAATTTGAAACTCTTACACTTCCAAGAATAATTCATAATTTCACATTTAATTAGCAACAAGTAGATCAGAGGGATCTAATAGCTGCGACCTGGCCTAGCATCCGTCACGTGGCCTAGTGTCCATGACTGGTGGTTTCTTGTACAAGTGTGACCTCGAAATTGGCAAATGACCTTGAAAATCAATAGAGAACCCTTCCTCTGTACCAAGAAGCTTGTTGTAAGATTTAATAGCCATCCATCAAGTGAAACACGAGTTACGGTGCGAAAACTGTGAAATCGGGGCAAAATCGACACTTTTTTGACCGGTGTGACCTTGGGATTCGACAGATGACCTTGAAAATCAATAGGGAACCCCTCCTTTATACCTAGAAGCTTGTTCTAAGATTTCATAGCCATTCATTGAATTAAACTTGAGTTACGGTGTGAAAACCGTCAAATCTGGAAAAATTGACTTTTTTTTACCTTTATGACCTTGAGACTTGACGGATGACCTTGAAAAACAATTGGGAACACCTCCTCTATGCCTAGAAGCTATTTCCAAAATTTCATAGCGATCCATGAATTCTAACTGGAGTTACAGCGCGAAAACCCGCAAACAAGGTTGTGACCTCTGTGAACTTGACCTTTGACCTTTGACCTCGACCTTGAGCATGGACATCACTTTGGTAAAAGTCAATAACTCCTGAAAATTTCATGATGATACGACGACAGAAACATGGTGAAAAAGGTGTCACAGTTGGATGGACAGACAGACGGACAGACAGAAGCGTTCATAGAGCTGCTTGGTCGCAGCTAAAAATATGATGCATAAATGCAATGCACTCCCCCCATTTGTGAGTCATTGTGATCCACCGCTAAGCACAGCATATTCAGTGTGGATTGTGTCAATATAGAGGCAGATTTACCACTAAATCTGCACATTTCCTTCATGTGCTGTTTAGTCCCATATAATCCCATGTTAACTCCATTTTGATAAAGACTCTGTCTTTTGCACCTTCATAGCTTCTGGAAAATTTGGAATGAGATCGAACAAGATCTTAATATCTTCACGCTAATAATTGCAGGGGCTGCGCACAATGTTCCCGATATAGTGCGGTTCCATAGTCAACTATTTTAATATCACAAGCCAATCAACCAATGTGATGCTCATGATACTTTTTCATCAGCATCATCAAATACTCTCCAAGAGAGGACAGCAAGGGACTGGCCCACAGAAATCCCCCTGTCGACTTGCATTGTATGAAAAGATTATCTATGTAGCACTGCTTGAAATCACACTTACGTTCGGGAAGTCCTCACCGACAAATACAGTGGCTGTAAAAACTGCAGCATTGCAGAATCGCTGTGTTTATTATCCTGAATTGGGAGCATGGAGAAGCAGAGTAAATTCAATGAAAGGGTACAGACCAATGGCTAACTCACTCCAGGAAAGTCAATAGTGTTGTACAAAAAACATTTTGGGGAGTGCTCAGTCACTAGACTGTCATCATGTATTCTGTGCAGTCTGTTAACATGTTTAGATTCCCTTTTTGGTTTGCTTTTGAATTTGCACCCCAGAATGAGGAAACGATTAATACAGGTATGAAGCAGAGAATTACATCTTTCATTTACAGGCATTTAAATCAATGTGATTTAGAACAGCCCCATCTTTTTAATGTAACTGCCCATTTGATAATGTACTGCTATAATCTAATATTCTACTGGAAAAAAATGCATGCTGTGTCGTGCTGTCACATTGTCTACCATCAAGTTAAGCAATCAAATGGCAATGCACTGTAATGCAGTTATATGATTGGAGTGCAACCAAGTTGGCCATTACAAGCCATTTTAAAATCTATTTCTTTGTGAGATTATATGGTAAAGGGACAGCCTAGAGGCAGAAAGGATTTATGAGCTTCAGCCAACCACTTAATAAGTTTCGTCATTATTGCCTCCCCCTTGCAATTGCACAAAGAACAGACATTTAAATTGTGTGTAATGCTTAATTGGCTGTGCACCTGATAACATGACAGGGGACCTTTGAATATGCAGGACAACACAAAAATGGCACTCAATTGTTTATTGAATTCCGTAATTTGCTTTTTATTTTACTATTCTGCAACTATTGCCAGTGTTTGGCATTGGCTACTCCCATGCAGATTCTGCATATCCCATAAATGTAATTTCTCAAGGTTTATGCTGAACTGGATCAGCTTTCGCCTCGGTACCGTTCAAAGAATTTACTGCACGATCAAGCTGATAACAGTGGCCTCTATCCCACAGGAAAACAGTTCATTGAGCGCTGACGAGTTTGTGACTCAACTTTAATTTCAATCTCCTTTGCCTGAATTACCCAATTAGTACTAATGGCTCATTTGCACGTTTCATCCGCAGCATAGTGCATTACAATCACAAAGAAATGTTGGGGTTGCGTAGGGGAGACTGGGGTCCAAGAAGCCATGGGGACCAATGAACCATATCACTATTTTGAGATCAATCGATGACAGAGCTGCTTAAAATAGACAAAATATTTGACCATTGACTAATGAGCCATATCAATATTTTGCCTATTTTAAACACCTTTGGCATCGATTGATCGCAAAATAGTGATATGGCTCATTGGTCCGCATGGCTCACCGGACCCCAGTCTTCTCTGCTTATAGAACTTTGGTAGTAAGTAGGCCTGAACATGCGTTTAGCATAGACCCTGCGTGAGCACAAAGATATGATATCACGCCTCTCCTCTGGAGGTTGATTACGTGGCCGTCAAAAGAGGACATCAACACCCTGACAGGTGTCTGCCCTGTCTGACTTACGGCAGTCAGATCGGTTAGGCCAGTGGTTCTCAAACGCGGTCCTGGCACCCCACTGTGTATGCTGGTTTTTGTTACAACCACAACTGCAATCTTAGACTTTTAACAAGGTGTCGATGTGTCTTAATTAGCTACATTCCATGTTTAGAGCAGTTATTTACTACCTTTAGCTGCATTTTTATGGCCATATCCACTGTACCATGAAGAATAAAAACCCTGTAACATGTTATGCTTATTTACCCATATTGTGAGGATTTGCAGGTAAAAAACATGTCTAAACAGGTCAAACTATACTCTGAGAAAATCAGTAAGCTCCAAATTGGGTTGCTATACAAGGGTGTTTTGAATTCTTTCAAAATAATTTGCCTGAACTTAATCCAATGAAAATGAAACGAAACAGGTGTGACTTTACTGTTTGCCAAATAAATTGTTGGTTTTTGCCACCATGTGTTGACAGTTTCACCAATGAGGAACCCAATTTATTGTTTACGTTGATTAAGGGTTCGGTCAAATTGTTTCCCCTCTGCAGTTATTCATACTGGTTACAAACATTTCTCATTGTGGATATGAAATTTTAATTCTTCATGCCATGTGTAGATTTGTCAAATGTGGCTTAAGAGAACAAATAACTGCTCTAAACATGAATGCACCTAATCAAGGCAAATCAACAGCTTGTTTAAGTCCTAAGATTGCAATTGTGGTCAGAGCAAAAGCCAGCATACACAGTGGGGCGCCAGGACCGAGTCTGAGAACCACTGGGATCGGCTGAGACCAAAATTGTAGTCGTGTGTTATTGCGCAATCTCCAATGTTCTGTCGTGCAAGCCAGTGCAATGCATGAGCCGATATGACGAAAACAGAATATGAAGCCAGCAGCAGACAGGTGCCCGTTTGGCTACCTATAGCTCTAACAGACGCGACGATAAACATTTTGGTATCGTTTGTTTGCTGTTGTTCCAAACGCATCAAGCGAGATTATAGGAATCCGTTCAAAGTTGGCACTCTCTGATGGCCTAAATGTTCGGGGACAGAAGTAACATAATGACGAAATAATTTCAAACGCAGGCTGGGACTGAGAATGAAATGCCCGTACACTGTCTGAGAGCGGAGCATGACTCAATGAAGCTGACGCTCTCCGTATGCAAGACTTTTTCCTTTTTCCCCCTTAGTTTTCTGAGCCACTACAATAAGTTTAACGTCATAAAATTGCAAGTTTAACCTACCAATCAACAACAAGAAAGGAGGCAACAACGTTGTCCATGATGGAAGAAGTTGAGCCTTGTATTCAAGCGCTTATTTTTATTTATTTTTTTCCCTTGCGCTATTTTTACCAGGGCTTAGTCTTTTTTTCTTTCTCGGATACTCAGTTACTAAGCTTCCACTCTCATCATCTTTTTCTTCTTCCCCCGCACTCTTGCCTGAGCCCCCTGTCTCTTGTCCCGTTTTTTGAGGAGCGAGCGGTCACCTTGTGATGATGTGAGCATTCCCCGCCTCTTTCCAGCTGATGCTCCGCTCTGTCCATTTCCATTCTGAGAGGAGGACGAATTGTGGGGGGAAAAAAAGGGGGAAAGACGAAGACACTGGGGTCCTGCGGAGTCGCGTCGTCACAACATCCATGGGTGGCTGTGTAGGCAGTCACCATGATTCTTCAGGCAGTTTAAACGAGAATTCAGACGGAACTGGAGGTAGGAAATCCGACTTGATCGAGCTGTTGTCAGATTTTGGGGTTTCCCGGAGTGTGCTGCTTTCTTTTCGGTCCTGGCGTTGTGGAGGTGCTGCGTGCGTTGTTGTCTTGTCCTTCCACACTGCCGGACGGAGCTCCCGTAAATTGCAGGCACCTGGAACATCATCTGCTGCAGCCCGTAGGCGCTACGGCTCCCTCGGGCCTCGTGCTCACTTGAACACTAATGAAAACACGCGCTCCGGAATACGCTGCGACGGGTCCCCTCAAACTCCCTTTGTCTGCACGGCGGAGCCCCGGCACCAGACTTGGTGTCGCAACGCTCCCGCGGTCCACTCAGTTGGGCGAATGTGGGTCACTGTTTTACCTCTCGGACTGAAACGTGTTTCTGAAGTGTGTTACCCATATGCAAGAAAAAAAAAGCGTCAAAGCTTCGAAAGAGAATTACATGCACTGTTGTTGACGCCTGCGGATTTCACTAACTTTGCTGATGTTTCTAATGATAAAATTCTACCTTGTTATGAGGACACCGTGGAGAGATTTTCTGATTCGGTTCTATTCGTGTATAGTTCAGATTCTATGTAAAAGTAGCGGATCACCTCATACACTAATTTATTAAAAGCTGCTGCTGCTCTCTCTTGCCACGAGCCCCGTGCCCGGCTCCAACGATGTTTTCTGTAAATGTGTCGGAAGAACTTGATGGCTCTTCTGAAAGGTTAAGCAGTGTTTTGTGATTAACATTTAGAGGTCCTCGAGGAAAAACACTGAGCTGCAACAAACACAACACCGGCTTGCTGAATTGCTTTAAAATGTGGGCATAATTGATTTTTCCAGTGTTTGACTATTCAGCCGTGCTGGTCTTTGAATAAACTAGGTGGTCTTAGGTTTTGCCTTCACAGTTGCCACTCAGGGATATTTCGCATGTGAAAATGTAACTTGCTGTCCGATCTGACGTTGCTGTCATCACCTGGGTTGCTCCAATGTCCGTTTAGGGCGGGGGGTGGGCGGCTGGGTGATGTGAGGATACCGTTACAATGGTCGTTCGACTCAATAGGATTCTTTTAGAATATGTGCGACAATTTTCTTCCACAAAAATGATTGATAATACTTTTTCATTTTTTTAAATGATGGTTAATTGCACGCGTGTTCTGTGCACACCAATGTATGGAAGACACAAAGCACCGAGTTCTTAAGGATAACAGAAGTGTTTTGGTTGCAATTTGAAATGGTAATCGTTCACAAAAAATTCCTTTCTCTTGGTGAAACATCAAAGTGCAAAGAGAGGTAAAGCAACCAACTTGGCCTCAGGTTAAAACCTGGATGATGAAATTTTGAGGGAATAAGTACAGCAACTTGTTTATCAGATACACAGTTTTAATACTGTTTTGTGGCCTAGGGACATAAACCTGAAGATTATACGTATTGAACAAAGTTTGGTTTAATTACTTTTTAGGGTGTCCAGTTATATGTCACTGGTTTAATCAGGACTATGACAGCAAGTGCTGCCATGAAAGATGATGTTACCACCTTTGGACTATTTAAGTACTCGAAGGGATGTCCTCATCTTCTCGCTACCAAAGCCATTATGACTAGCAGCATTTAGCAGTTAGCCTACTCTGTTCACACTGAAGCTGTGTAGATAACAATAACTTGTGTACTTGGAGAGACTGAAAATGGAATCCATTGCCTGACTTATAGCAGCGAAATAAAACAGAGGACTAGGATGTGAGCTTCAGTGGAATCATATCTTTTTCTTAGCCCTCGTCGTTTCTTCGACCTTGGATATTGAGCTAGGATACACAGGCAGACAGCTCATTCATTATTAAGTTCTAAGCTTGCCAGTGAGTAAAGGAGACAGGTGCTGCTCTGTACAGTAGTACGTATTGGGTCTCATTCGTATTCCCCACTGTCACCTACTCACAATCCCCAGGGCCCATCTCAGAAATACACACGTGAATGTATGGAGTGACAGTGGAAATTAGGTATTTAAGTCTATTCTCAGCAGTAGATGGGTGAGTATCCTAATGGTTGTTGAGAAACTTCACATTTGGAAGCTGTTTGGATGTAATATTATGAAGTTGAGAGAGTAAGACCTGGCATGTGCTTTTCCCAGCAAGCCAACATTCGGTTCCTCTCTCTATTAACTGCAAGGACTGCACATTGCCAGAGAGCAGGTGGGAGATGAACAGTTTTACGTGAACCAGGGATCAACATATAATGTTTTGATGCAGAGCTCATCTGCTTTTAAGTTGGAAGAAAGTAATGATTGCGCTGAAGGGCTGGGCGATATATCGATATTATATCGCTATCGTGATTCAAAGTAAAATATCGTCACGGATTTTGACTATCGTAATATCGTGATATGAAATAAGTGTTGTCTTTTCTGGTTTTAAAAGCTGAATTACAGTAATGGGTTGCATTTTTCTGGACTTGCAAGGCTGTTGAAGCTGTTGCCTGCACCTGTTTCATTGTTATGTCAACATTACATATAAATGGTGATAGAAAATATTATTGTGTACATATTTTACAAAAGCACCAACATTTGTCCCGATGATATTGGCAAAATATCGATATCGAGGTATTCGGTCTCCGATATCGAGATATTAGATTTTGTCCATATCGGCCAGCCCTACGCTGACACATGAACAGGGTCACGTGGAAGAGCTACAGTCTATCCCAGCATGCATTGGGAAAGAGGTTAGAACATGCCATGGACAGTTTGCCAATCGATTGCATATTGTCATATGACATTCAGTCACCCACTCACTGCTGTAAGGAATTTACAGTCTCTGATTAGCCCAATCTGCTAATTATGAATGGCATCTTCGGTTTAGCCTGGTACAAGTTTATCAGTCTTTTAGAGAGGCATTTTAAAGTTCTGACTGGTTCAGATGGGTAAAAATCTAAGTAGATGACACAAGGACTCACTCCTGTCTAAACTTGCCTACATAAAATGCCCCTCTAATGCCCCTTTTACACTTGGTTTTAGCTTGCCTTTTGGGTAACGGATCACAAGTGGTCAGCGCTAAATAGAAGTGTAAACGGGCTTCAAGACATTGAGATCCAATCACTAAAGCCACTTGCAGAGGTGGTCTAGGTTGCATCTGACCGCATATGTTTGGTAGTGTAAATGCTAATCCGTCCTGACGGGTCCCTGACAAGGACGTTACCAGAAAAACGTCCTCAATGTCAGCCACAGGGTTGTGATAAAACCGGGCTAATGTGGGAACGGCTGCTATTGTTATATGACGTATTAACTGCGCGCAGGGTCTGAGCAGAAGCTACGTAGTAAGCAATGGAACCTGATCGCAAGTGGTCAGCTTAACACCAAGTGTAAACAGCATGTGTGTCGCCTGACCACTTGTGATCCGATCACCCAAAATGCATGTTAAAACCAAGTGTAAACCCGCCATGTAAGACTGGTAGACCAGTGCCTAGCTAAACTTTTGATCTTCGATCTACAGGAGGAAACTAGTGTATTTGGAAAAACCTACTCAGGGCTCGGCCAGATTCGGTCTCCGTCACATCCTGGGCAGGAGGGTACCATAGGTGTATGTTGCTTGAATCTTCAAGGTAAAATCGAGAGAGAATTTGTTGAGTTTATTATTGGGAAAATCACAATAAGAAACCTATAATTCTAATTGCATGAGTTTGCACCCCCCCAAGTTTGTGTGTATCCAGTGTCAACAGTCCTTTGATAAATTATGGTTTTTGAAAACATCTGTTGATTTAATAAAATATATTCAGATTTGTTGCATCACCATTTGTTTTGTCCTTGAACTAATTATTTTTCCACTCATGATTTAGTTTCTCTGACCAGGTGTCCTCATTTTCAGTGTTTAAGTGCCAACTAATTTAATCCATTAAATGAATTAAAATTGAATGTAAGTATAATTATCATCATTACAGTTAATTAAATCCTTAGTTGACTGATTGCATTTACTGGCATATGTATTCAGTAATTGTATCCTTCATTCTGTGCATATTGATATTCGTGATATTATATGACAATAATAAGTCCAACTAGAATTTTAAGTGTCTGAGAGGTTAAGAAGTATTAAGAAGTTCTTCACGCTGTTGTTGTTGACTTTCATATGCGTATCAATCAGATACAGTTGGGCAAATTCATGCCACTGGAACAATGGCACGTTTGCAACTAGAACAATAGCAGGTTCGCAAACTTCTGGAAGAATAGCAGGATGGAGCTGGAACCGGAACAGGAACAAGTTTGGAGGTGGAACTATTACAGTTTTGGTCAGGTATTGGAGCTGGATCAGGAGTAGGTATTGGAACTGAGACAGGGAAACCTATGGGAGTGAAAATATGCAGCAAGCATAGACTCGGGGGTAGTTGCATTGGCACGGTCCTGGCTTTGATTGGAGTAGCAGTTTTTTTGGAATTTGGGGGGAGAGGCTGTGTCTTGGAGCATCAAGTTCAGTGCCTGCAAAGTAAACTCATGTTTCTCTTGGTTTTAGCCGCCTTCTGGCTAAGTCCCTGACAGAAATTACCCTAATTGCCTGGCAGGAAACACTCTGAATATCTTGCGTCTCTCGTCCAGATTATTTTCCCCTCTGGTCTTGTTATTGATTTATTTATTTTTGTCCTGAGTGCCCTTGTGGAAAGTATCTGGTGATGTAATGCTAAGTGTGGAGTACAAATATCCTGGCCCTTCATCTTTGATTGCAGCCCTGGGCTCATCCATGCTGAGCTTCAGACCAGTTTCCAGTTTGTTTTCTGAGTACATTGTGCCAGTGCCTTCAGTCATCATGGTGATGTCATCATGCTGGTTCCATGCAGATGTGTCTCTGAAAATCGACTGCTCTGAGTATGCTACCTTGGCCTTGAAAGAAGCCTTTTTAATTGTGTTGGTGTGTCTGTGGCTCGGGCCTCTGTTAGAATCTTGGTACATCAGTTCCACATGCAGTTTGGTGGAACACCTAATTTCAGTATTGCTTATTTTGGTTCTTAAGGCCAGGACACTGTGGTGTGCGTTGCATGAGGTAGAGGTGGGGGAGAGTCGCTGAATAAATTCCATTTTCATTTGGCCTCAGCACGTATTTTACTCCTATATTTACAATCTGGATCATATTTGTACTAATTTTTTAAATTCTCAGTCAGAAAATAATTGTCAACATGGTGTGAGAATTTCTCATCAAAAGTTGGCACCGGGATGAGGACTATTCATTTGTCAGGCGCACGCTATCATAATCCAAGCTTACATTTTGTGCTTGAGTGAGATTCAGAGCATCTTTATGAGATTGTTAGGCCAGACTTGAGCATTAGACAAAGTTGTTTTAAGTTTTGTCTTGTCTTTAGAGCATAATTTGGCTGGATTTTCTTCTTTCTGTGCAAGTGATAGCGGGATAGTGAAGTAGTTATTCCCAGCACCATTCGAGAGTAGTAGTATTTTGGGTTGGAGGCTGGGTTGAGGAGTTAGAATTGGGGGCTTTGGGATCAGAGTTTGGGGTTTGTAGGTCAGTGGGGGTTGGGTGTCGGGACGAATGACCTGGATAATGAACGATGTCTCCGCCACAGCAGCTAAAGTTGCAACAAAAAAAATAAATCAGTCCCGGGACATCTGCGTCTGTTCTGTACAGAGCGCCTGCTCTCGCTCATTTATTTCTGGAATGATCACCAAATTCTGTATTTGATGTTTCTGTATACCAGTTTAGATGTAAGATAAGATTTACTTTATTCAACCCTGTGGGGTAAGTTGTCCTCTGCATTTGACCCATCTTATAGTTGGGCAGTCTTAGAGCAGCACCCGGGGAATGGGGGAAACCGGAGTACCTGGAGTACAAACACGGGGAGAACATGCACACAGAAAGGCCCCAGGCTGGATTCAAACCCACAACCTTCTTGATGAGAGGCAGTAGTGCTAACTACTGTGCCACCGTGTCGCACTGTACAGGCTGCTTTAATCTGAGGATATCGCCATCCAGTTGGACCTGGTTGGAATCGCAGTCCTTTATGATGGTGTCACCGTCCTGAACCTCATCAGACTTCGACATCACTGTTTATGGTTGCATTTAAGTTATGTTTGTCTTTTTTGCTGACTGAAGCCATTTCACAGTGCAGCTTGAGGTTTTGAGACATTTACTGGAAAACATTGTTTTCATCGCAAAACAGCCAAGTTTCTGGGAATAGCTTTTTTTTGTTAGAAAGAAATTCCCTTGCAAAAACAAAATATATGCTTGTCAAACTAAAAGCAAGAAAGTGCATTAGGAGATACTGGTATGAAACCGGATAAAACCTGTTTTCATACTCCAACCAACAGTAATTAGTGTACGCATTGAGCAGCCTTTTCTAGCTGTTAGATGACCTGGTGTTTTTAAATTTGGCACGACTCGCATTAAATCACAACTAAAAGGACTGTCCAAACAAACATATTCATGTTGCAATGACACTTAGTCTTATTTCTTTCAAATGGTGAATATTAACATTTTGGTATTCAGCAGCTGCAGTTGCCATGCTGGTATTGTTTTCGTTGGTGTGTGTGTGTGCGTGTGCACGCGCGCGCACGTGAGTGAGTGATCAGGACAAACTACGGCGAAACTACTATTAAACGAATATGAAAGATGTATGTGGGCATTTCTATTTGTGGATGATTCTTGTGAAAACAGTAGCATCACAAACTTTAAGATGCAGACATGAAACATTACAGGTGAGTAGTTGGGATGAAAGGAAGGCTGAGTTCAAAGATGGGGGTGGTGTGAGCACGCACACTCACTGAATGCGGTATAATGAGGACCGCTATACTGAAAACAATACTAGCATTGCTGTCGCGGCTAGTGCAATCTCAGATGGTCTCTCGTTGTCTTGAGTTAATGAGATAAGTCATAGAAATAAGATTTTAAGTGTAACTGTAAGACTACAATGCTCATTACCTCTGCTGAGGTGGTGATGGGGGGTTATGTTATTTGCTGTCTGTCCATCATTCAGTCTGCTTTCATCAGGATATCTCAAGAATTTCTTAAAGGATTTAAAGGACACTTTTGTAGCAAGGTTAGTCCTGAGTGCGGTGAGTTGATATAATTCGCTCATCATTTGGCCGTAAGATGTGACAATGCTGAATACCTTATCTCACCTCATTCTTGGCAGAAGTTTGCACTCCGGCTGCGTTTTCAATTTACCTTTGCCGAGAAGGTCATGTGATCAGTTGTTTTCGTTGGTTTGTTTGTTTACTTGTTTGTTGGATAGTCAGCATGTTTTTATGCAAAAACTAGGGGACTGATGTGCACGAGAATTTTACCAGAGGTGGGTCATGGCCGAACATGGAGATGATCTGGATCTGGATTTTTTTTTAAATTTTATTATTTTTTAGAGATTCTGTTGCGAGAGAGGGCGAAATTTCAAATTTTGCGTCACATCCTCACAAATACATTAGGATTTAAATGCAGAAAAACTGGGGGGCATTATCTCAATTTCTACGAAATATCACAAACTGATGCTGTTGACTAATGTGATTGTTCAGCCTTGGCAGCGGTGTGCACTCTGATTGCTCTTGTTAACACTGTTTTTGATAACGGGCATGAATAAAGGGATTGAAGCGATTTAGGCTTTGAACTTCTCGTTAACAGAGGCCTAGAAAAGGTGTCTGGCACTTTTCTCACTGTGAACACCTCCACCGTTACCATAACAACAAAGACCCCCCCCTTCCCTTGTCATCGTCATTTGTCTGATGTCACCGAGTTCATATTGTCATCCAGCCGTTTGAAGCCACAGTTTTTCATCTCTCCTGGGGATAAAGGCGTTGCGTTGGAATGAAAATAGGATTTTTTTTCCCCAATCATTTTGGCCCGTGTTGACATTTTGGTCGGATGACTGGGTTAGTGGGTTATGTTGCTGTTCCCGGCTTTGACGCGTCTGATTTTTCAACCAGTCTGGATGGCGTTATTTCACTGCGTGGAGATTATGTGATTAGAAGTGGAATATTTTCAGCACCACTCATTTATAATGTATTATTTTCCACACTCTGGTGCTCACAGTTGGTCGCAGCCATTATGGGAAAATGATGAGCTGTTCCAACTCCCTTTATAATGGCCTGTAGTGGAGCTGTAACAGATCAGATTTATACTGCAGCATGTGAGATCACCATCCATCCATCCATCCATCCATCCGTTGTCACTCGCATTGTAGGGTTGTGAAGGGCTGGAGGCTATCCCAGCAGCCAATGGGTGAGGGTCAAGAACACATCCAGGGCAGCTGACCAATCCAACACAGGGATCGCGTACCATTCAGTCACAGGCTCACACCAAGGGGCAGGGCTGACGCATGTTTTCAGGCCAGAGATTTGAGCACCAAGACGAAACTCGCGCAAACATGTAGGGGACATGCTAACTCCCCAAAGTGGGCCGAACTGTGTGTTTGGTCGGTTGCTGAAATGAAGCAGAAATGTCCACTGGTGATGACTACTATATGCACTTTCACTTGTGCAAACGTACGCATGTCAACCCTCAGACCAAGGCACAGGTGCATGTGCTCCCAACACACACACACACACACACGCACGGGCGCGCTTGCTGACGTATTGAAATTCTTGTGCATACTGATGTCATCAATGTACTTGCGCAAGCCCACAGTCTCACACTCGTGAGCACCTGTACCCTTGCATACACACACACACACACCCACTCACACGTATAAATGCACGTGACCTCTGTAGGTGCTTCAGAATGCTTTTTCGTATCACTGTTAGCGATTAGCAACGTTAGCATGCCTTCCTCTCTTGCTCGCTGCAGCTCCTTTAAGATGCCACTTCTCCCGATGCTCCTGGGTACTCCTGTGAAAATTAACACTTTGGCACTTTTTTAATCTGTCTTGAACGTGTCAAGTTCTCTGTTTCCTGCCTGTTCTTGGTGAATTTAATTAATCAGGCCCTGGTACATCCTGATGTGGGAATTATATGATTATCATGTCCCTCAAAGAATATCTTGGGATTGCCCTGTTGTGTGTGTGTGTGTGTGTGTGTGTGTGTGTGTGTGTGTGTGTGTGTGTGTGTGTGTGTGTGTGTTCTTGCAACGTAATGAGGACCAGTGGGGGAAAAATTTTTTTTTAGCAGAGTTGTGACTTAACAAATTTTGGCCTGTTCTCACAGCTACGAAGGCGAATAGTGATTTATTATCCCCCGATATAAAATGCGGGGGGATTTAGTCATGGGTGCGTTTGTCGGTCCGTCCGTCTGTCTGTCTGTGAACATTTCGCTTCCGGAGCATAACATAAACTGTTAAATATCTCCTAACAAAACTTGGTGGGAACTTTAATCAGGACCTGAAGTGGTGCCTTTTGCTAATCCGAAGTCAATGTGGGGCTGAGGGGATATGCCATCTCCTGATGGCTCCTGTGTTAAGGTTAGGGTGAAGGTTAGAATTAGGGATAGGTTAGGGTTAGGGTTCAGGCACGCGTTGATCATGGTGAGCATTTGGGAAAGATTGTAGAGAAACAAAGAATTCATGGAAGTCAATGTAATATTCTCAAAAGGACAGAAGTGCGTGTCTGTCTGTCTGTCTGTCTGTCTGTCTGTCTGTCTGTCTGTCTGTCCGTCCGTGTGCGCGCGCGCGCGCTTTCATTCATTTGCTTGCATAGTTTGGGCTTGCCTGTATGTGTGTGTTTGTCCAAAATGTGAGTACGTGTGGGTAGCTGTTGCCTTTGCGAAATACATCCAGTAATTTTCATTCCTGACAGTTTTACTGCAGTGTCAGGGCCTTTTTTCAGGGGACTGCGCATCAGATTCTGTACATTCCAAGCACTGCAAAGTGCAGTCAAGGAAATCTCATATTCTTTACCGCCAGCAGGCCCTGTCTGCACTGCACATGCTCAGTTATGTTTCTCTCCGGTCCCTCCCTTTTTATGGGCTTCAAATACACTGCTAAAGCCTCAGGAACAACTCAACATTTGTCATGTACTTTTGTCCTTTATTTAAGATTTTATTTCCATTACATTTGCACCGAAGATAAAAATATTTGTAATAAAGAATTCTGGTTTTCTCTTTTGACTTGCTGTGGAGTTGTAATTGTATTTGTATTAACTTGCTAGCTAGATTTTTTTTTTTTTTAGCTGTCATTTGGCAATCAAACTATTGACTTAAAGCACAGTGGTATTTTTTGCTCAAGAACATAAAAATAAGAAATTAAGACCGAGACACTTTTTAAAATTGGCATTTTTGCTTTGCTTCTTCCTTCATATGACATTAACCGGGCTGTCAAGTATCTGAAAGAATTTGTGAAATTTATCAGTGGTCTTGGAGTGGTGTGAAACTGAACCATTAAAATGATGTTTCAATTAGCGGCTGCCTGAATGGGAGAGCTTTGAGGTTTCTCTGAAGTCATTGAGTAAAGAGCTGAAAGACACTTTCAAAAGCATCTGACTTACCAAATTGCTGTGCCCTGAATGTTCATCTTGAACCTATCATGGCATTTTCTGTTCGCTTTCGCGTTGCGTGGCATTCAGTAACATTCTCAAACATGTGTTTACTGCTGGATCTGAAGGGACTCGATAGAGAAACAGCTGCACCTCTAAAATGGTAAAATGCACCATTTGTGAGTGAAAATACCATGAAATAACGGCCTTGTCTCATTCTTGTTTTGATCTCAAATCCAATGCAGCCTGATTTTTGTGGCATAAAATAACTACCGGTAATGTTGCTTCACTGTCATCGTACATTTGAAGGCCACTAACTTCTGAGAAAGCTCTGGCACTGATAAACTGGTCACAGCTCTGAATCTCTCTTTCATGGGTGCACTCCAGAAATCTCATAAAGACTTGAATTCCTGTGTAAACGTAAACGGAGCTCACATACAGTGCAGTAAGGTAGCAAAGCTCTTAACTTTCATAGTGATGAGGTCCATAGCATGTAGTAGTTCCCACCCACCTGGTGAATTCTATATTCAATACCTCATTATTCACTCTTCCTTTTAGACCAAAGGTTGCTTGGAGTGTACAGCCTATAAGCGCCTGTGGCGCATTATTGATTGCATTTTATTTTCTTATTTATTCAGTCGTTCGGCTCCTGCGTCAGGGTTAGCGACGTGACTGAAAATTACAAACTGCACAGCTTGATGCTTAGGGAGCAAGTGGGCTTCCTGGAGCCCAAGTCCAGATATCACGTCAAACTGGCCCTCTCTGCGAGTGCCTCACTATTGTCAGCTTTTATGTCCGTCACAAATTGAATTTATCACTGTCCTTAACCGTTTCTGGGTCAGTGGTGGGGGCATTTGAGCGTACTGATTACACAGCTGAATTATTGATGGAGAACCGGGTGCGCCCGAGTTTGCCAAATGCCTGCTGGCTGAGCGATTTGCCAAACCCCCCTCCCAACAGCTTGTCCCTTACAGAGCGGGTGTGGCCATTGACAAGAGACATGGAGGCATTGGACAGAACTGAACCCCGACTGTAAACACCAGCTTTGTGAAGCTCACAATGTGCTGTATATTGTTGGGACTGGCCAAGATATGGATTTATTTAATTCTTTGGTGATATTTACAGCTATCCAGTTGTTCCAAGCTTAGTAGCATTGATCCTACTCAGTGCCGGTCTGTTCCGCTCAGAGAACTATGGCTTGCGGCTGCAGTTCTTTTTCCACTGTTGGTGTTTGATGTATGTTGTCATAATTTTTGACTTGGTTCCTCTTGCTCCTGAAATGATTTTGTTTGTTTTATGACCAATGAATTAACAATTTGAGCTCAATCCATTTGGCTGCTTTTGAGCTGTGTCAGTATCCTCCTCTTGGTTTGGAGACTTGCCTAACTGCAGGTTATACCTCTTTCAAGGAGACGCACGCTACAAATCAGTATCCAAGTATACTCA
This sequence comes from Gymnothorax reevesii, assembly GCA_029721435.1. NCBI lineage: Eukaryota > Metazoa > Chordata > Actinopteri > Anguilliformes > Muraenidae > Gymnothorax > Gymnothorax reevesii. The sequence goes on along the minus strand of CM056578.1, from coordinate 16,685,764 downwards.
TTTTTCAGGGATGCTTAAAATATTTTTTCCGCTGCATTTGCAGTGCATTATGTTGACTGGAGGAGCTGAGCTGAGCTCTCATCACGCCAGTCTGCAGGATGCTGAGTGAAGTCTTGTTCTGGAGTGTTGGGAAGAGTTCTAGTACTCAGCTTTTCTAGACTGAGGACTCCTTGAAGACACTTTTGGAAACCCTGGTCAAACTTGATATGCAGTGACTGCATATGGATTGTGCGACGTATCGTAACACAAGATGGCTTAGGCCAGTGTATCCATTGTTAAATGTATCCCATAATTTGTGTCGTGAGGTCTCCATAATACTTCTTAGTTTGATTTGGGTCACACCAATTGAAAACCTGCTGTTCTAGAACATGCTTCTCCCTGTGTCCATAGTGCTGGTGCTTTTGTTCAGGATGACTCCTGAAACAAATTACGCTTATCCTTTTATAAAAAGTAATTCTGTGCGTGTGCGTGTGCGTGTGCGTGCGCGTGCGCGTGCGTGTGCGTGCTTGGTGAAGTCATTTTTTTTTGTGTGTTTTTTCCACATTTGCTGGTAACTTGGCTTTCAGGAATTTTTGTTTTGAATCACGAGTTAAATGTTACCCCTTGAGCGGATGCAATTATGTTGTCTTCCATCAGCATGTAAAGATGAAATCCTTGTATGCGTATTTATTCACAGATTTAACAAGGACATTGTTCTTTCGCAGAGACAGTAGTGAGAATTGTATGAAAACCCTGGACCGCACATTTTTTGTAAGGGTCAGCTGTGGGACTGATTACTGGGATTGATTGTAGATTGCAGGTCTGTTTAGAGAACTGTGGTATGTACGGAAAACACTCCAGCTTGTATGCATTTTTTTTTTTTTTTCTTTTGTAAGCGTCTGTTGTTACAGATCGATTCTACACTGCTTGCATGAAGATTCAGTGGAGTAAAGGTGGTGCGTTTACAGCAGGTCCTCTGGAACGTGGTTATTCTCGAAGTTGCAGGTCAGTTGAGCGTTGAGAGACAGTGGTGAGGAGTTGTTAGGGAAGATTCTCAAACAAAATGGGGTTGAATTGGGGTATCAAGAACCAGTTCAGTGCCCCTCTACTCACTGCACCGTCATCACCAATTCCATCCGCTCAGTGTTCCCTCACAGCAGCCGGATGGTGGCCAGGTGAGCAGTAATCCTTAGACAGTGCCTGAGCCGGGCTCGGCTGCCAGCCAGGTGGAGACGGAGTGCTGTGGACCCAGGCAGCCTGCCGCTGTGGTTCTGTGGGCTCTGGGTGAGTCAGATCAATGCTGGAGCTCTGTAGAGCGTTCAGTAGCCAGGCTGTCTCTGCGTTGAGTGGCTGGGCCCTTATGTTGAGCCTTCTGCTGCAGCTCTCTGTGATGAGGGTGCCTGAGGGCATTGATTATTCACCAGTGACATCCGTCGCTGTGCTTCCTTATCTGGACTGAGGACGAGGGGTGGAGATGAGGACAAGTGTGTTTGTGTGTGTCCTTGTGTGTGTGTGTGTCTGTCTGTCTGCGTGTGTGTGTGTTTGGGTGTTTGTGTTCTTGTGAGTGTGCGTGTGTGTGTGTGTGTGTGTGTGTGTGTGTGTGTGTGTCTCTCTGAACGTGTGTGTGTGTGTGTGTGTTTTTTTAGGATAAGCCATAGCTGACAAGTACAGTAAAAAAAACAGAGACACCTGTGCATGCATGTGCGTGCCCGCCCACCCACACACAACCACATATGTAGGCCCCACTTCCACCTTCATTTAGAAAACAGGAAGCAATAAAGATGTTCATTTCTCTGCCTGGTTTGGCCCCATTAAACACTAAGTACGTTAATGCACACTCTGATAAGGCTAAAAAAGCCTCTTAACTTTTGTCCGCTTGGCTCTTTTAAAATGTTTCCCTGCTTGCAGTTGTACAATTGAATTACTAAATCCACTTTGCTGTTATCAGCCTTAAAATGGATTCAACAAAACTAAGAGCCAGTGTCATTTAAGATTACTTATTTAATTGAAACTTGGAACATTTAAATTTTTATTTATTCTTTGATTAGGCTTCATCTGTGCTGGTAAACCTGACTGTATAATACAAGTTTTAGTCAGCTATTATCATTTTTGTATTTTTCACATTTGGTACAGGTGTGAATGTGTTCACATCCCACAGTTTGCATCTTGGATCATTGCAGTGTGTCAGTTGTCTTGTTTGAGTGTGATGGTGTGATTCCCTCTGATGGATTTTGCGGCCCCAGGATTCAAAAACATAGAGGGAGAAAATATTTCACTTGCAAGTAAGAATGTCTGTCAAATGATACACTCATTATGCCTTGTGCAGATGGATATGAATCCATTTTATGTATTGAACTTATTTTATTTTTGTTTTCTGATGTTTTTAGTTCCCCACGACTCAATGGGTTGGTCGGGGGACTATTGATTTGGGCTGTGGCTGTGTGTCTGGCATCCATCCGGCTCCATTACACTGAAACTATATGCAGCAGCCTTTTCGTTTTGCACTGACTTTGAGCTTTACCACAGCTTCACGTGTTAATTTCTTTGTGTCTTCTGAACTTTGATCTATGACCTTCATCACAGACTTTCATTTCTGCAGCATATCTCTGACATTGTTGATAGTGTTTTGAATTGCTTGTGTAGGTTGGCCCTGTCCTCTAGTTGTGCCAATTGAATTTTTCATTGACCTGTGACCTTTGGCCTTCTTCCTGTGACCTTGACCATTTTCTGCTGTTTTAGACTCTGAAAAAATCATCTGATCTTTCAATTTAGCACATCAAAAGCTGCTAAGTTTAGGTAAAGAAAACCAATACGAGCATTAAAATTGACTGACGACTGCTACAGGACATTTTATGTGACCTTTGACTTATGACCATGTCTACAGATTTGTTTCTGGAGAATGTCTCCCAAACTACTTGTAAATTGCTCTTTAGTCCCTTGTCACCTGACAGGGAGGATGGGGGACTGTCGACTTAGGTCAAACAAGTCCGTCTATCTGTCCAACGGTCTGTCTGTTGGTCCATGCATATGTCCTTTGGCAGGGATGACTTTTGTAGTCTCTGACCAGCTTGTTAAATTATGTGTCTGTTGTGGCGTTTGGATTTCTTTTGTATTTTGATTCTTTACAGTGAACATCCTGCCTGTAGAAAATCTTTACTCTTATTGGCTCCTAATAAAGAAATCTTGAATCTAGCTCAGCAGTTTCCCGTCTTTCTTGTAAAGGCTCAGTGTGGTTGCAGGACCTCGTCTAAACCAAGCAGTAACACACCTGATTCCTCTAATCTACCCCTGTGGAGTCTATACTAAAGACTGTGATCAACATTAGTGTCATGGGTTTAACCAGGCTCAGGCGACTCGTCTTTAAGAAGGGCATTTTAAAATTGAGACAGGTTTCGACATGCAAAAATCTAATTAAACCTGTAACTTAAAAAGTTGCCACCATCTAAACCCATTTCACCTTTAGAACTCCCCAACAAAAGATAAAAGACTCTGCATCTGCTTGGTTGGAATTGGGGCTGGGCAATGTATAAGATATGATATCACATGGGATTTTGGTATATATATATTGGGATATTACAAGTGTTTTTTCTGGTTTTAATGGCTGAATTACAGTGAAGGCATGCAGTTTTCTGCACTTGATAGACTAGACTAATTTAGCTGTAGCCTGTACCTGCCTGGTTATTATATCCACATTACTAATAACGGTTCATCAAAAATCAAATTGCGTGAATATTTTGAAATATTTTATGAAAGCACTAATAGGAATACCAGGAATATCAAGACAATATTGATATCGAGGTATTTCGTCAAAAATATTGTGGTATTTGATTGGACCCATATTGCCCAGCCCTAGTTGGACTGAAACCTGGCCTGCACCCGCACTGAACCCTGACTGGATCAGGACTCCTGCCCTCCAGACTTCTCTCCCCAGTGTGAATTTAAGGATGTGTCACTTGGCAGTGCTAACGCTAACGAGCTCTCCTCACGTGTTCCCATCAGTTGCCCTGGGGCGAAATCACTCTCTGAAGCGGGACAAGCCCAAATGGAAGAGTGACTACCCCATGACGGACGGACAGCTGCGCAGCAAGCGAGATGAATTCTGGGATACGGCTCCCGCCTTCGAGGGCCGCAAGGAGATCTGGGACGCCCTCCGAGCGGCCGCCCACGCCTTCGAGAGCAACGACCACGAGCTGGCTCAGGCCATCCTGGACGGGGCCAGTATAACACTCCCACATGGTAGGGCAAAACCCCTCTCTATGTCTGTTCGTCAATCTGTGGTTATGTCTTATGACTACAGTGCTGCCCCCTGGTGGGTTGGAGTGGGGGTTGCTGGTCTGTCTGTCTGTAGCTTACAGTGTCTCTCCCTCTGCTTGTCCATTCATTGCTCTATACCAGTCTCACGAGCCAATAAATCCCTCCCAGATGCAAAGACAAAATCTCCTTCTCTCTGTTTATCTCTTATTACTGTACAGTGGCTGTCTGTCCATTCCCTCATACACCCCTCTACCAATCACAATCTCCGCAGCAGTTTGGATGAGGCCTGTGCAATTTTTCCCAAATGTGCGGCCTAAATTCCCCTCTATCGCTGTGGCCTGCTTTTCTACCCTGGGAAGTCTGTCCCAAACATGAGATGGAAAGGGTTAGAGGCAAGAGTATAATGTTCGGCTGTCTGCACCAATCCCAGAACTGTTCTGCAGGTGGCAGAAGGACAGTATTAATAGAGCGAATTATATCAGACCCAGTCTCTGCCATCAGTCTTTTCCCCTTACTTCCTCTTCTACCGCTGTGGACACACACACACACACACACACGTACGCATGATCATGCACCATCTTTCTCCGTCTCACACACACAGCTTCTGCCCCCGCGTCGCTTTCATGTAAAAACACTCTCACACGCCCACACACTGACCAACTCTCTCTCCCTCTTCCCTTTGCCTCGATCTCACACGCTCACCAAAGCGCACACATGATCATCTGTTTCGCCTACCTGCACTGTCTCTGTACCTCCTTATACCCACTCTATCCCACACACACGCACACACACACACACACACACACACACACACACACACACACACACACACACACACACACACAGTAAGTAGTTTGGATAGCCATATTGCTTTTATCTGTCCTTGTGTAGACAGGGACCTTCAGGCGAGATGACAAGGACAAATTAACCAATGGGCTTTCAGAATATTATAAAGCTGCTGTGATTGGGTGAGAGGTGTGGGGTGGGGATAAAATTCTGAGAATGATGGAGAAGCTGCCACAGGTAGCTGTGAACCAGGAGAGTCCAGAATGGAGTGTGATGCAGTGACAGAGATGCACAGATAACAGGGAAGAGGGGTGTGGAGCAATGAGAGGCTGAGAATGTAAATTAGAGGAACAAGGGGAGAGAAGAAACGGAGAGTGAATTGTGGCAAGGTGTAGGAAAGTTCTAGAAATGTATTGCAGAGATGAATGTATGTGTGAGAGAGAGAGAGAAAGAGAGTGTGTGTGTGTCTCTAAGTTTAATCGGTAATTAGCCTTGATGAAAGATGGTTGTGACAGAAGTAATTTGCGCTTCTTTAAGCCCTTGGGCCTAAGGTAATGAGCAGACCTATATTTCTTCAGCTCCCTCTCCTCTGTCTCCCCTCCCCCTCGCTGTGATTGGGTGCGACAGGAGCACAAGGCCAGACTGCTGCTTCCTGTTACTGCTGTGTAACTCTGGCTCTTTCTTGCTGGCGAGCCTCTGATTTATCAGAGCTATAAAGAACCGCGGCGCTTGCTATGCCGACCAGTTTCCTCCCCGCGTCTCCGATACTTCATACAGAGAATCCAGCTGGCGGGCTGGAAGTGTTTGTAATGGGCTTCCTTTCAAAGTAATGTCGCGTAAGGGTGTGAAGTGTCTGACTGGCAGTATTCACTCTCGACTTATGGCATTCAGGTCTTCTACTTTGGGTTATATTCACACTGTCATAAAACAGTAGATCAGGGAGGGCAGGGATATTGTAGTGTGTTGGCTTGCTACACTGTGTGCGCGTGTGTGTGTTTGTTTGAAGGAAATCTTAATACAAGGAGAGATCGCTTGTGTGCATGTACGCATGAGACAGATTTGGGGTGGTTTGTGTGTCCGTTGGTGTGTGCTTGTAACATGACCGCAAAGATTGCATGCGTGAGCGACGGATACAAAATTGTGTGTGTGTGTGTGTGTACTGTATTGGTGTGTAAGAGTCCTCTCCTCTAGGGCTGACTGCAGTGTGTAAGTCCTTTGAAAGCTCAGGAATGGACAGAAAGCTCTTACCACGTCCAAACTGCTCTCACACCTTCCCCTGCCTGCTGTCACCCACACATCAGTATGTCTGCCTTTGTTTGTGTCAGGTGACACTCAGAGGGCTCCCATCTGAAAAGCACAGGCAGAAATACAGGCCGCAGTGAAAGAGTGTAGCAGTGGAGCCCCATCCTGCAGGAGTATCTGAGGGGCCTTACTTGCTGAGGGCGGTTTGAATCCTCACCATCATTCACCCCACTAGCGACAGCCCTGCCCTCGTGTGCCATCATGAATCTTCCCCCTGACAGGATCTCCATTTCAGTTACCCTCTGTCCCTGTGCCATCATTCATCCCTCGCCACTGCTCTCCGCGGTAATGGGCAGCCATTTTGGCTCACGGAGTGTGACATCCAATTAGCGCGGCTCTTTTCTGCCGCTCCCTCTGGTGTCCCCGGCTTCCTCGCGTGAACCCCGTTCGCGCTCCCGAGGACGGCTGTCAACGTTTCTCCGGGAGCAGAAGCACTCGGCGGATGTGGCACCTCGACTGATCCCCTCGCTCTTGGCCACCCAGCCGACATGACCTATGGTGCTGACTGACATCCCAGGACACAAATGTTTTTGAGATGCGTGGTCTATAACACAGCCCTACATCTTTTTGGCCAAATAAAAACCAATACTTGTTTTTTTCCTAAAGCTGGGGAGCTGATTCCAAAAATGGTGTTTGTTTTACTCTAGCACATCAAATTTTCTCCGAGTGCATGATGTGCATTACATAGAATTGTCACTTTCGACAACCTCTTGGAAGGTCAAGATGTCTTCTATGATCCCTTAATCCCCAGAAAATCTGCCACAAAGACATGATTTCCATCTTCTTCTGAGCCAGGCGAGAACTATTAGTTCAATTCTTGGCTGATTTTCTGCTACATCCGTGAGCGTTTCACAACAACCATACAGCATTTGTTACTGTTTTGATCAGTGCATAAAAAAGCCGATAGGCTATATAATGAGGAAAATCTTCATTCTTGTTTTGTGGGGGAAAAAAAAAATGCAGTCGAAACTTTTTACTTTTTTTTTTTTTTTTTTTTTTAAACTCTGCATTTTAAAATGAGGCAATATGAGGCCTTTTTGGGAAATCGGCAGAAATGTTTTTCCAGCTTGCTGGGTGCTGTAGTTGATTGTGTCAGTCACGAATCAGAAAATATTTCCATTACAGTTGTCTGCTCGTCAATAATCCAAGTCGGACTGCGAGAGTGGAGTGGTTGGACTCATTCTATTATGGGAAAACATGTAAAACTCAAAAGAAAAACAGGAATCGGTAAAGCAGGCCATGGAAATATTAGCTCATGGCTAATTGTGCGTTCACAACTCGGCTAACACCTGCAGTGATATCCGTCATCCATCCCAGTCTACTGCTGCTACTTACGACATGTGGACTCCTCCTCTACATGAGACTGTTTCATGTTAAGCTGCATCAGGAATGCTCTCCATATAAATGTTCTCAAAATATGCCTAAAAACCTATAATGCTCCTCACTGGGACCATATCTAATGGGATCATAATGTTATTTCCCTTGCTGTGGCTTTAATAATTTAGTTTTAGATTTTTTGCTTGTGTGGTACTTACTAGTAATAAAAGAACATTTATTTTCTCTTTAAGGGTGCATTTCTGAATTGCCTCGTCTAAAATGAAGTGTAACTGCACTGTATCTGAGAGAGCATAGTGTCCCTGCTAGGAGGATATAGCCACTGGGCCCTGAGAAGAAGAGATAAAGGACAGCGTAAGCCGCTCCGTCTGGAGACGACTCACAGGCACGACACTGAGTTTATTACAGGAGTCTCTCAGTAACGGGGAATAAAACTATGTGAATGAAATGGACAGTCTCGGTCAGGTGGAGATGGCATTATGTTGGAATCAGGCAAGCAGTCACTGTAAGTGAAAATCGGTATAACCACTGAGTCAAAAACAGACATGGCATGTGATAAGCGCAGTTATAAATGCCCAAACTGTATGAGGAGATTTTACTTTTTTATTTATTTATTTATTTTTTAATTGCATAATTAAGGATATCTGAATCTATGGCCTAAATTGTATGCCACAAATGTCACTATCCATTTTTTTTTTCAACACTAGAAGAGCTAGAATGATCTGGGGGGGCGGGGGGGGGGGAGCCATAATTTAGATGTCAGGTGAGGAGGAAGTCTGAGAGATTTTTCTTTTGTCATTTTTTTTCCTCAGTAACACCTGAGGCGAGTCCAATATGGCTCGGGTTCAGCCTAGATACAGTAAAGCCTTCTTATGCCCTTGCAGTCAAATACTTTAACTTCTTAAACAAATGTTCAAACTCTTAGATTTTTCGCAAAAAAAAAAGACAAAATCAAGAATTAAAGGCCTGGAACCAGTGAAGGTGAGTCCTCTGAACTTTTAAAAATCACCACATACCTTTACATGCATTTCTTTTTATTTTCTCCCTGCTGCATTCTGATTGGCCTTGGTAGTGGAGTTGAGCGACTCCCCAGAGTTTGCTAACATTTAAAACTAAAAAGAAAGAAGAGTAATAAAGGAACCTTTATGTCTCACAAAAACGGACAACCTATTTGCCAGGGATTTTTGGTCCAGAATTGGCCAATAGCAGATGAGTAGACTAATATTCATGTACGTGTGTATAAATGTGAGGAACTCCATACCTTTGCAAAAATTTCACCTGTAATTCCACGTCATGTCTGAAGAAACTCGAGGTATCGTGTCTGTGGGGGGAAATTTGATGTACTTTTGAAAAGGTGCAGTCATTTGGGTGACAGTTGTGAGAATGTGGTGGTCTTTCGGATAGGAGCCCCCCTCGTTCGATGCAGCCTGACGCAGTAAGAGTGAGAATGTGACCACAGCCACATTACGTTCTCTCAGGCCTCACGTGTCCTCATTACTGGTTGTATCTGAGTGTGGTCTGAAGAGGCGGATGGGGGAGGAATACGAGACATGAAGTATTTGGCGATATGCGTAACAACCGGGAGGTCCAGCCAACCACCAACCCTGGTTAAGTACAGCTGTTGTGATAAATAAGGTCAGAGTGATCTGTTACCAGGGAAACGTTCCCCCCCCCCACAAACTAGCAATGAGATGAGTAGTCTTTCTTTTTCAAGGCATATTTGGATATTTGGCAAGATGTGACCGTGTCCCGCAAATTCTGTTATTTATGGGGAGTTATTCTGAAAAGCTGGGTTGTGGCTGAACTGAAGGTGAAGGTGAATTTCAGAATGAGTGTTGCAGGAAAATGCAGCCATGTCATGAAATGATATGTTCTACTTTCTGTGGTGTTTGGCCCCCTCTTGATAATGAGATTTCATTGGTTTGTTCTCAGGTTAGGCGTCCGAAGGCTCTTTACAGGCCTGTTTTAGGAAATGGGTCAACTTCACTTAGCTTCCATCAGGCATGCAATCTGTGAAGGAAATGAATCCCATCATGCTTTGTGATTGTAAAGAAAATTAGCCGAAGGAGAGGGCCCTACAAGGCTGATTGCAAAAACCTGCTGTTGAATGCAAGTGGGCGATTCTCATGTTTGAAGTGGTGTTTGATCTGCCATTATGCCGGTAATGGCAGAAGGCTCAACACTGGTCTTGTGGTGATGCAATTTCCTGTGGCGGTAATAGTATTGCTCCTGACTGAGCACAATTTCTGCTGTAAGTTATGAATCTGTTTGTGTCTTTGCTCAATGCAAAATCAAATTTCGTTAACTGAACCAGTATCAATCCCGCACTCGCTTTTTTTCAGCAGAACCTGATTGCGAGGCAGCTGAAGCTGAATCAGATCTGGACCGTCATGAAACGGTAATGTTTTTACCCAGGAGCCAGAGTTGTGCCGTAACTCATTCCCTGCGGCAGTGTTTCTCCGCTCCAGTCCTGGGGACCCACTGCCCGACACATTTGTCTGCCAGCTCAGCAATGGCATGATTCAGCCAATCAAATCCTAATTATCAGTCTCTTGCTAAGTTGAAATAGGTGTGGTAAACCAGGGCGAGTACAATCATACATGATACTTTGGCTGCTTTTTGAGTTGAGAAACACCATTAAAGAGGATTTGCAGGTTGACACAATTGAAATTTGATGTCACAGCGACAATTCTTTATTTAAAAATAGATTTTCATAATTATCTCAAGCTTGGGGGACCAAATATAAAATATTTTATTCTTATTTGTAATTCTGGCCTCCAATTTAATGGATGAGGATACTTTATGACATATAAAATGATCCATATGGTAAAGTTAGTCTTCTGTTTACTTTTCTTACGACTTGTTCTACTTGGTGGGCTTAAGGTCAGGTCATCGTAAAATGCAGTTCTTCATCTAAAAGTTTAATGTCTGAGGGCAGTGTTTCTTTATTGGGGACACCTGATTCAATGAACTAAGAAATTGGCAATTAGTATCAGCTGATTAAGTGAATCATCCCACTGCTGAGCTGGAACACAAATGAATAGTGCTATGGGTCCCAGGACTGGAGTTGAGAACCACTGCCCGATGTCAAGCTGCTGCCAACGGCGTGGATGACCATTCGCAGTCAGATGAAAACACGAAATCAGTTGACGATCGCGGTCACAGGGCACCTGTACTTCAATACTTTATATTGTCATTTTCGGGAAAAGTATTCCGTACAAACGCGACAATGTTATATAAAAGTGTTCCGCAGGGAATGAGTTGAACCTTGCTTAGAACTTATTTGTACAATTTTTCAGTCACCCCTCCTCACCCTATGAGTTGGTTTATTTATTATTTTTTAATGCATCTCTTTCTTGAAATAATTTAGTCGGGTTGCGGAAATTCTTTGAGCACATCATAGACAACTGGCCCAAGCAAGTGGTAAACAACGGAAGCGGGGTTTTTTTGGAATGTGTTTATTTTCTAATCCCAGAGTCAATCTTCGCGGTGCTTTTTCTCACCCACTTTGTGTTTTGGCGCTTACAATTGGACTTGGAGAGCAATTCATTCGCCTGCTCGTCTGAGACTCGTTTTGAAGTCCGCTGAGTCTAGCCCGCCTGTGTGTTCTGTGGTTCTCTGGGTATATCAACTCCTGTGCGGAGCTACCATTAGTCATTTTTTCTTTATTTGAGAAATGCGGATGCCTTTTTACACACACAGTTTTTTTTTTTTGGAAATTTTTCCTTCGTGGCTGTATCAGTGGGAAGTACACCTATGTCATGAAAATATTACTGTTTGCTTATTTAAGCTGAATTGTTCCAGAAGCACTGAGCCATGTGGGCTTTGTAAGCAGACGACAGTCCGTTGCTACGGCAGCCCACAATCTGCCCTTAACACGGTAATATCGTCAGTGTAGCATGCTGGTGTAATGTCACTGCGCTTATCTTGCGAGTGAACGGTCGATTGCGCTATTCTCAGTCAGGGCACTACTGTTGTATCTTTTGAGGATTTCGCTTTTCCATTGCATCCATTTATATCCAGCTGTAAAATAAGTTGAGCGGTGTGCAAATAAAAGGAATGGCAAGAGCTGTTTGAGTCATGTCAGACAAATGCTTGCAATGAAATGCCATGTATGAACTGCTCACTGACGTTTTTTGGCTGTGCATGCTGGGAAATGTCGTTCCATTGCTCAATGAGTGATTGTTTGTATTCCATCACTAATTTTCGGAAGCCCTTGTTGCTGAGCATGAAAGGTCATTTCGTGGTGAGTTCTGTCTTGAATCTGTCTGCCAGTAAAGGAAAAATTAAATGTTGAGAATGCAGCACTCCTTCGGGGGAGTTAAAGTTCATTGTCCCATAGCTCTCATTGAAATGCAGTCTGTGGTGCCCAATGCACTGTGAAGAATTTTTACAGCCTCTGTGGAAGTATTTTTAAAGCGATAAACTCTCTATGGCAGGGTCAGTAGGTTAGAGTAAACACAGTATGAGGAGATGTCACACAGCCACTATTATGCTCTACACACTGTGTTTCACCAGATTTGGTGGTGAGAGAAATTTGAAGAGATTGGGTGAAAAAACACAAGCGTTTGGAAGGTCCGTATGGCCCACACTTAAGCTTCACTTTGACAGGTAGTTTTGAATCAAGGTGTTTCCCAGGATTGGGCAGATGTAGGTTGTCCTGTTTGGAAGGTAGTATTAAAAATGCTGTAGTAGAATTTTCCCTACAAAGCAGATGTGAATTAAACTGTATTTGATTCTGTTGAGCGGTAGCCATGAGTTGTGAGATCTCCAGTCGGTGTGAAGACAACTTGAGGCTGTTATTAACTATGTTATATGTCTTCAACCTGACGAGAGGCCCCTAAGTCCTTGACTGTTTTTGAGTGTGTGCATGCACGTGTGTGTGTGTGTGTGTGTGGCATTACATTTATTTGAGCTTATGAGAGTATGAACAGGCGCTTGTGTGAGTATGTTCGTGTGATTGCAGGTAGATTTGTATTTGTGCAAATTAGTAGATGCATAGTATGTGCCTAATATTACAGTAATCTGCCTTCATTAACCCCTTTCTGCAGATGTAGACGCCTGCGTCTTTAGACCTGCAAATTTAAGCACGCTGTTACTGTACTCGATCACTAGATGGCACCCCCGGATCAGTTGTTTAATGTTCACAAGCAAGCAGACCTCGAACGCGGTTCTGAATATGGGGAAGTTCACTTTCGAGAGCTGCATGAATTAAACTCCTCAGCTAAGCCTGATGTGCAAACTGGTCAGTATCCTTGCCCATAGTATCGATCCAGCAGTTTAAAAAAATGATATCTTGACACAGAAAAAATCGTTATCCTTTGTAGCAACCAGTTTAGCCACAGTGAGCCAACAGTATTCCAATTAGTGTTTCAGAAAAATCAGTTTTCTGAGGCAGAAAAATCAACATGGTATTGATTCTCTCACATTCTACTGTCAATTACAGTTGTCACATACAAAAAAATTCGTTGTTCCCTACCGTGGATTTACGCGTAGATTCCTTCATTGACAAATCCAGCGCCTCCTTATATCCACCCAAGTACTGGCGTTGATAGCCAATCACTCAACCATACACTCAGGGTCTTCTGCATAATTGTAGAGTTACACTTCATGCTCTCGTGAAGTTTCCCTGGTAACAATGTATTGATTGGCTCGTTTCTTATCCAATTCCCGAGTGTTTAAACATTTTAGAGTAAGTGAAACACATTGATTGGACAGACACAGAGCATACAAACCTATGCGTATCAGCAGGCTCGGTTGTATCCTGTCTACGTCATGCACATTACGCGGCTAAAATAGACGCGATTTATATAAAACAGGTTCGCAAAACTGGCCTTGAAGTGTTCAGTTACATTTACAGGACTTAAATGAGATAAGGATATGGTCAGTTGGAATTATTTCGAATGAAACAGGACCGGATGGTTCTTGCTACGGGATCGGTCTCTGGAGGAGGGATTCATGAAAAAGGTCAGGCTGCTAATTTTTTTTTTTTTTTGTTTCGTTTTGGAATGTATACATACTCGACAAAGTCGAATGTCGAGGTTTTTTTCCTGGTTAAAACGCGAACTGCCCGTGCATTCGGATGGAACCCCTGGTACGTTCATTGCACGTTTCTTTTGAATCGGGTGAGGCAATGGATTGTTTGATATTCCCTGAAAGTGGAATGTCTGTTCTGTTAAAATAAGGTATATTTCAGAATTCAGATATTACTGAGTTAATGAGGTGTACTTGTTCCTTATAAGCGTTGAAATGGGTTCGTGAGCTTAGAAGAGGGGACTGGTAGCTTCCATTACTGGGTGAATGTTCTGACCGTTTAATAAGCAGTTTATTTAATGCGTGTTTGTGCTGGCTTTGAAGAAAAAAAAAAAACTCTAAATTTTATTAAGGAGAAATGGCATGTTTCGTGTTTGGAGAGGTGACTGGTGACCACTGATATTCATCTGCACTGATATTGATAAATTCATACTAAACTCAACCAGAAAATCATTTGTTCATATTAAATTTCATGCCTTAAAACTTCATTTGTGTTAAATACATGATTTTTTTATGATTTGACAGTACATGATTTTGAGACTTTGGGGAGACACTTGAGTAGCTGTATAATTTGGCTAATAGCATGTAGGTAATCTAGAATGTAATGTTGAAGATGAATTCTACTTGTGCTCAAGGAGTTTATGATACCAGAAATGTAAAGTTTTAAGCCCCAGCAGTTTTTCAATCCTCAGAATTATTTTTTTTGCAATTTCAATGGTGAATTCTCATGAAGATTTTTTATGTTTGCAGCTCATTTTCTCTACCAAAATCATGAAAATAAACTGAAATACAATGTAATTCTAAATGCTGTAAGTGTCTTTTCTGAATTGAGCCACATTTTTCCTCTTTATGAAGCTTGAATCTTGAATTATACAGCATTAAAGTGGGTAACCCATAAATAGCCAAATTTGGCTTCTGCAGAAAGGGGTTAAGTTGATGCTTATATACAGTTGACTCTGCAGAGGTCAGTCAACCCTAGAAAAATGTCTGGTTAAGGGCCTTACTCAGGGGCCCAACAGCTTGTACTGATCTTATTGTGGCTGTGCCCCTGGATTAAACGGCCAACCTCATTTAAACCGCTGCCCACAGCTTCTAAATGTTTTCGTTTTCATAATTCCTGGCTTCATGGTTGTGTGAGGGAATGTCTTTAGCAAGGAAGGATGGAGAATTTTTTTGGAGGGTAGTCTTCTCTGCAGCTCAGTAAGTGGTGTTGGGAGCGGCCAGGCTGACATTCCTTCACAGGCTACTGAAGTAATTTCATGCGGCTCTGGGTGATTGACAGACTCGCTCTCCCGGCTGTCACACGGCACGCAGCGCTAATGCTGCTCTGAGCCGGCGCTTTCTGTCACCACTGTCCCGCAGGAAGTGGAGTCCCGCAGAATCCACGAGTCGGCTCTCCGCAGACTGTGAAATCAATCAAATTCAAAATTGCTTTAATTTAGTTTAGCTTAGAATTTTCAGTTGAGAGCATTCTTGTCTCTTCTTGATCTCACAGCTCCGGGCTGGATACACCTGATATGACAGGAAATGGGAGCAATGGGCTCTTTGCTATATGGGCACCACTCCCGAACCCCACCCCAGCTAGGCTGTGTGTCCAGCTGCCAGTCTTCTGACTGGCTGACCAAACTGGGGCTCTGTGCCAGCCAAACTGGGGCGTACGCTCCGTCCTGGTCACAGACATATTTTAAGACTCTGTAAAGTGTGCACTTAGAGCAGTAAAGTGATGATATTTGCTTTGTGCAATTTTAATTACAGGGGTTTTCTTCTCTCTTTTGACCTCTCCATTTTTTTCACTTATTCAGCTTTGCGTGTTCCAACCTGCTTTATTCTCTTGATGTACTGAGAGCAGATTCTTAACACATGCAAAAGAGTTGGATAATAGTGGTTAGATAATGGCTGCAAGGATGCATTTACTTGTTCTGGCTTCCCAGCGGTACGATCTCACATTCTTTTCCCAGCAGTCTTTTCCTTCGGGGAGTTGCAGCCAGAGGTTTTGCTGCTTGTGCCAGCAGCACACTTTCAGAGTCATTTTTCCTCACCCTCCCAATCCCTTTCAACAGTAAAGGTAAACAGGCACGTCGGGAAATGCGTGTCGCATAAACTGATATTGTAACTATTTACTGCCTCGACACTACTGAACCGGCCAACCCATCTGTCAGCCTCTGTATTTGTGACTGTGTTTAACTTGTAGCATTAAAAATATGTCATAATTTCTGTTGGAATTATGTTCATTGCCTTGCTGAAACGGTGAGTGAGAGCGCGAGTGCATGTGCGCGCTCGCGTCTGCCCGTGCATAAACCATTGCGCATCTTTTTTCTTTTTTTAATATTCTCTAGAGCGTGTGCATGTGCGCGCTCGCGTCTGCCCGTGCATAAACCATTGCGCATCTTTTTTCCATTTTTTTTTTTTTTTTTTATATTCTCTAGAGCGTGTGCATGTGCGCGCTCGCATCTGCCCGTGCATAAACCATTGCGCATCTTTTTTTTCTTTTTTTAATATTTGCAACCTGTTGACCATCACTGCAGAGCTTAATCCTACAACAGCTCCAGACACATCCTGCACTAACTGGCAAATCACTGAAGCTATTTTTAGTGCGAAATATTATTCAGTACGCCTGTGGACACCATGAAATTACTCAAATTGTGCCCGGAACCTGGGAGAGATAAGGCGAGGCGCAGGGAGGAATTAGCTGCGCTGTGGCGACTGCAGCTCCATGCCTTTTCTCTCTGCTCGTTTGAAGGTGTAGCTGCTGAGAGTTCTGACAACGTTAGATATGTGGCGCCTCTTCAGTGCCGCGGAAAAGCTTTCCGTGTGAAAAAGAGAAAACACTCCATAATATTCAGCTCCACAGTTTTTTTTATTTTTTTTAACTCCTTGTAGGAGTAAGGCCGCACCCACACTATTTAGCCAAAATATGCGGACACAATACTGAAACCTTGCTGACATTCCCAGATAGCAAACATTTTTAAATATCTGACAATTTAATTGAATTTGGAATTGATCAATATGCCCAGATCAGACATATTTAGCTTCTGTTTGAGGCCATTACAATTAAAATTGATTTTCCTATAAGGATTTTATGGCTATTTGTATGCCCATTCACCCCCTCCCTCATTGTAGGCTCCATTGAAACCAATTGGAGTTGCAAGGTGGGGGTGGGGGGGGTACAGAAATGACAGGCTTTTTCAAATCATGCAGCAGATTTGTAAGAAATGCTTTTAAAAATGAAAGGTGAAAATCTGTCCGACTCTCATGCAGTGTTGCTGAATGAAATAAGACCAAATGAGACAAACTGAAACTACATTAACTCTTTTGCCCAAAGACCCCCCCCCCATAGTCTTGCTGAGATCATCCTAAATTTTTTGACATCTTATCCTCTAAGGCATTTTGTTTTTACTCAGATGGGAAGTCATACCATCTGAAAAAGGCTGCTTTGCATTGCTTGCAAAAAGGGATATATCGTGAATAACTCCGGAAGCCCTTGCTGAATTCTACATGCTCACTGAATCACCAAGCTTTTCTGTAGATGTTTTCACATACAATAAATCTGTATCTCTGGACCAGTACTTTACTCACCAATGCCATGCATAAGTTTATTTGAATTGAACAGACATTCTTAAAGGAGACCTATTTTGCCATATTTCCAAGTTTATATTTTGATCTTGGACTCCCCTAGAGTACTCCTGATCGTGTTAAGTCCAAAACGGGGTCCTTATTTTGCTCATACTGCCATTCTCAAAATAAGCCATTTGTAGTCCATAGTAGTCTCTGCCTGAAACGCCTCATTGGGGTGGCTCTTCCGCTATGGCCCCCACTCCTCGTGTGCCCACTTTCCTCTGACTGGCCAGCTCTGTGGAGGGCGGATTTAGGCGGGACGAGGCAGCAGAACGCAGTTTTCCATGTCAGTGTCCCCAGACTGAAACGCGAGACGCGTCGATAAAGAATCAGTGGGGAAATTCTGTAATCTAAGGCAGTACATGTGTATAAGTGTAATGAAATGAACTTGTTCTAATAAACGCAGCGGCGAAAGTGGAGGACGCAACGCGAAAGTCTAGCAGCTCAAGAACGAATTTGCTATCGGCTACAGTTTGCTATGGCAGCAGTGGTGAGTACAGCGGTTTTTCTACTGTATAGCTAGTATGCAGGGAAAGCTAGAATTCACCCCATATAGGCACATTTGTAGAACGAGTCGACATGCCCAAGTGTCAACCGGAGACCTGAGAAATCCGGTGGGTCTGAGTTTAGAGGGAAACATGGACAGTGAGGAGCAGCTAAAAGTGGACCAACAGCTTATGGACTGCTTCGGTGTGTATTAGGACCTGCTGGTTCGTGTACATAGCTGTGGTGTGTTGTTAGCTTGGAGAAACGAACAGCTTCTGCAATGGTATATGACGGAGGGGCGAAAGCTCCAGGCGAAACGGGGTTTTCGGAAATTGCCCATGGTAATGGTTTACTCATTGCTTCGGAATGACCAGCTTTTCCTTGCGAAAGATGGGCGCATTGGACAGTGCCGAGAGCTAGATAGAGCTCCGGTTATGTCATGAACATAATACAGGTTTTACAGGTTATACAGCATGTATAAAGCCTACATAAATGAGACATAATGTCTTCATAAATCATACTTAAGCAAATGTCATGCTTTGTAAAGGGTGAAATAACGCATCCTTATTCAGCATGTAATGCCAAATGTCATATAACTGACAATGTCACTTAGCTAGTGGTTAAATACTATAAATGGTGACATTATCAGCCAAGTTACATTATCATGGTCACATCTGGCATCACATGCTGAATAAGGATGTGTTGTTTCACCCGTTACAAAGCATGACATTTGCTTATGTATGATTTACAAAGACTTTATGAGCTGCACTTCATCTAAAGTGTGGCCCAAATTTAAATATTAGCTAAAAAATATACCGAGTAAATACAAAATGCAGTTTTTGAATTATGATTTCATTTATTGAGGGGAAAAAGCTATCCAAACCTACCTGGTCCCATGTGGAAAAGTAATGGCTCTGCAGTGAGATCAAGCATTACTTATCAGTTCCTTTATTATATTTCGATTCTTTTTTAATTAATTAATTAATTATTTATTTATTTAATGATTCATTCATTTATTTTTTTTAAAATCTGTTTATGGAGCTGCATTTCTGACACAGTAGACTTGCTTATGGGCTCTTTTTATTAGATGGAGTCCTCTTGATAGTCCTATCCAGTAAGTAGGATGAAATGCACGTTATACTCACTCTGTGACTCCCGCAGTCAGTATGATGTTCCCTCTCTACCCTCTGGGCCCTGCTCTTTCAGAGCGCCGCGGATAATCGGTTTAATCGATCCCTTAACCCTGGGACATGTGTTTCTCATCTCTCAAAATGACATCGCGGAGCCCTGAAAAATCGCTCACGGGAGACTATGAATTTCGACTGAAATCTGAAAAGCAATTTAGACTGTGTGCCGTGGATGCGGTGGGGCCGCCGTCGAAGTCTGTCCCTGGCTCGTGGAGTGATGTCTTGTAGAGGTGTACCTCACAGTGCAAACTGACGAGATGAAACCTGCCTCACGCTGGCAGTCATATGTTTTATGACCATTTATCGTCAACCATGTTATCTGTGGTCGGATTTACGATGGCTTTGGCCCTATTGCCAATATTGCAGCACTTTCAAAGCTGTTTGTCATTGCCATGGTGGCTTGTTTCTGTTTAAACAATGGGGACTTTGCCCGGACAAAACATCATTTCACTGTGCTCCTCGAAAATGTGTTTTGGAGTATTTCTGATTGAATCGATATCAACAAGCCCCCCCCCCCCTTTTTTTTTTTTTACAGCGCAGTTGAAATGAAGCAAGTCATTTCTTGTTTGTCTCTAAATTTAACACTGGAGTTTTTAATTTTAAAGCTGTTGCGACTGGAAATCACACAATGTTTGCTGTGACAGACTGTGATAGCGATGTTGTTGACTGAATGCCAAATTGATCCTTGAAGGCAGAACTAGGTTTGAAGACGGAAGAGAAAAGCACAAGAAATAGCCTATCATGTTGAGAGGGATATGTATTTTGGCAGCCTTTAACCTTATTGGACAACTAGCACATCAGCAGTATATCCAGACTTACGTGTACTTATTTATAGCAGCTGGGGCAGAGCTGCTCTGTTAGCTGGTGATTGAGCATTAGACACAATAGCTGACGCAATTCCGTTTGACTGGGGAAAATTCTGACTCACCCCGCACACCTGAAGACCTGTGATTATTCCAACGCCAGAGGAGCGTGAAAGCTAATAGTGCTCTCCTCTCGATCGAGGTCCTGATGACGCATGCTTATGCCATTATGAAAGTGGTGTAGAAATTTATTCAGAGACCATCAATGATTCATGAATTTGTCATCCTATTTTAGCTTGACCACGTTGGCTGAGGGTAAAGTAGAAGTGAAAATCGGACACCTGACTTCTTTTTATCTGGTTCTATAAAAGCTGGAGTCAGCTGGATCTGTTTTTTTGGTTGATTTAATGTTTTTTGTCAATGACAACAACTCTCTAACCTGTCAATCAGTCTTACTTTTTATTTGTCTGAAAGGATTCAGAGCTCCTCATGGAGAGTATGGAAACCAGCTCTCCATTATACAAGCCATTTCAGGAGAGTTTTCCAGTTGCCCAGTTTTTTTTGTTCCTCATAACTTTAAGACAGTTGAAGGCAGAAAAGCTACAATATCTGTTAAATCTTGCATTTCATTACTTGGAGGGGAAAATTTAGGGAGTGAGACTTTTTTTATTGAACAAATACAGGCGTTCAAAGGAAGACGAGGACTTTGCTGGAGAGAGTGCATGTCTTATTCAGTAGAAACTGCTCTTAAGAAACCTGCTCCTTAAGTGATTCTGTGACTTGCACTTGTTTAGTACTCTGGGTCATTAGCACTTTGCTTAGGTGTGATGGCCATGGCTGCATGCGGTGTTGATCAGAGAGCTTTTATAAGTTGTGCATTTATTAATTATTGTGTGTTCTCTCTCTTCATCTCTCTCCTTCTGTCATTCTCTGTTGACACTATCTCTCGTCTCCCTGCTCTTTGACGCACATTAGCTTGTTCTTTACATTCTTAGCTTATGTTCAGCAGAAGATATGGCTTCTGAGTTAATGTTCCAGAATCTCTCTGCCTCTCCGTTTAGTCGACAGCATCACATCTGCATCAACGTCATTACTTTCGCATCATCATGCAAAGTCCTCCTCTGCTTTGCCATTATAATGATGACCGTTATTTTCTAGTTGTAGTGAATTGTGTGATGTTTCTCTTTACTCTTTTATTATTATTATTTTTTATTATTATTATAAGTTCTAAGTGGTAGGTGCACCTTTTTTATTGGTTTGACTTTGCTTAATTTGCTGTATCTAATTTCAATGATTTAATTGGTATTCTGTGTGTTTGATTTTGTTCTTATTTCTGCAGCTGAGACGGGATGCAAATAAAGATGTCATTATTTTTAATGTGTCTTCACTGTTTGTATGATGGACGGCCATGTTGGAGCTGACTTGGCTGTTTTTACTGTCTCTGTTGTTATGCTATAACATGATGTTATGATGCTATATAATACTGTGCTATATTGTTGTGCTGCATCATGCTGTGCTACACGATGCTGTGCTATGATATGTTGTGTTATGCAATGCTATGCTGTGTCTTGCTGCTATGCTATGCTATGATATGTTATGCTATGCTGTGTAATGCTGTAACCCTATGATTTGCTATCTTTTTCCATGTTGTCTTTGTTAAGGCTGATGAGCTTGATTTTCTGTTCGGTTCATGCTCCTCCTCCATCGTCTTTCTCCAGGTGCTCTCACGGAATGCTATGACGAGCTCGGCAACCGCTACCAGCTGCCCGTTTACTGCCTGGCTCCGCCCATCAACATGATCGACGAGGAGCGGAGCGAATCGGACACACCGGAGGCTCTGCCAGACCCGCCTCCCAGCTCCGGACAGGGGCAGGAGTGCCAGCTGAGGCTCCGCCTCTCCACTGGGAAGGACCTACGACTGGGTGTGCTCACTAGTGACTCAGTGCTGCAGATGAAGCGCCGCCTGCAG
Organism: Gymnothorax reevesii; assembly: GCA_029721435.1. Taxonomy (NCBI): domain Eukaryota; kingdom Metazoa; phylum Chordata; class Actinopteri; order Anguilliformes; family Muraenidae; genus Gymnothorax; species Gymnothorax reevesii. The sequence continues at coordinate 16,664,015 of CM056578.1, read as the reverse complement.
GCCGAGGAGGGCGTAGCAGCCGCCAGCCAGCGCTGGTTCTTCTCTGGCCGGCCCCTCGGCGACAGGATGACGCTGGAGGAGCTGAGGATATCACGGGATTACGTTGTGCAGGTGATCGTCAGTCAGCCCCCTGTGGCTTTGCCCATGGCCCCGCCCTCACAGGACCCCACACCTGTGGAGAACTAGACTCACCCTGCCCCCAGTCCCCCAAAACCTGGATGGGGCAGTCTCCACAAAAGAGAATAAATGCTCTTGAGGATCTTTTATAGATTGTGTTATTAGTACCTGATAAGATGGCTGCTGGATTTCGGAGAGGGAGTTGTGAATTTACCTAACCTAACCCACGCCCCCTCCCTTCCCCTTATGGTCATGTGATTCCACTATGGAGAGCCTCTTCATCCCATACAGCCCCCACTATGGAGACTCCATTATTGAGGAGTTTCGCTCCCAGAGGAAAAGAGGCTGTCTCTGGATTTGCAAAGAGATTGTTACTAATGTTGACTCAACAGCTGACGGACATGGGAGACACTCGTCTGTGCGATTATGTCAGAGTTTTAAGGGTCATGTGACTTCTCACACGTGGGAAAAGTCAGCCCTGTCCGCTGAACCAGGATGCCATCTTTGAGGAGAGCGGGGTTTGGCAGAACTACATAGAAGAACAGAAGTGTGGATATTGTCATCAGTACTCATATGATTGCTGGTGCTCAAGTGGAGTGTATTTTCCCCGTAAGAGCAGGGTCACAATGTGTGTGGAGGGCCTGGTTCCACCTCAGTTCCAGCCGTCAACAGTCAACTATACGGAACGTGTTACTGTTTCTGCAGTGATGGCTGTTTTTATTCTGGGGCTGTGTTCCGTGCATATTTTATCGCTCCCTGTATGGTCATGTGACCCCCACACTCCTGGGGAAAACTGGCTCCCTGAACCAGGTTCTGCTCTCAGGGCGATTTCACCGGAAGGGAGGTACCTCCATGGCTGTCTGCAAGGATGCTCTCATCAGTTTTGATAATATGGCATCAGGACAGGACAGGGGGGGGTCACTTTCGTATGTCCAAGTAGGCCTCCACCACCTGTGTTACTCCCACCCCTTACACGAAGAGAAGAGGGGAAGAGAGGACCTTACTGAGGAGTGGAAAGTTCAATTCCATGGATGTTGTCATCAGTACTGATGCTACAGCTGCTGGACATGGGGAGAATGTTGTGTGCTTTTATCTGGCCCACTGGGAGTCAGAGCATCTTTATTGGATGTTATCGGTGTTGATAGCTTATCGAACAACTGCTAGCACTTTTTTCAGCTGTAATACGATAGCTGAATACGCTCTCATATACTTCTGAATGCTGTGTGCATTGATCTCACTCTTCCCCCTCTGTCATCTGCTGGACGGCCAATAATGTTGCGGCTGAAGTGCCAGGAAGGTTGGTTGGAGCTCAAGTGTTGCTGGGGTGATATCAGTGCAGCCTTTGAGCCCTTCAACTCTTAGAGCAACTGCGATTGGTGCCAGCATCGTCTGTTATACAGCAAATACATGAAAGCGACGGCAAAATACTGGTGCTGAACCTGGCCAGGACTGTCCTGGTAGTCTGGAGTCAGGGGTGGGATGAGGGGGTGTGGCAGACTTAAAAAGGGCGTGGCCCCAGCAGGTTTGAGGAGTGCCTGGAGTCAGAAACGAAAGGATGGCAAATTATTTTGGTTGTTTGGGTTTTTAACTAACTTTTTTCAGAGCTTTTTTTTTCTTTAATTGTTTTGTTGGGGCTGAGGACGATGGCATGGTTTGTTTTCTTGTTGGGGAGAGAGGGGGGAAAAAATCAAATGGTCGATTGTTTTGGTATTTTCTCACGCCTCGGTGGAGGAAGAGGAGATCGTGCGGGGATTCCATCGGGCTTTTAGACGCTGGTCTGTGGTTTGCTTCAGCCATTGACAGAACCCTGATCACTTGCAGAAAACAATCAGGAAGTGAGACTTTTCTAAGGATCGCGTTTCCTCTCGTCGGGATCAAGTCACCCGCTCAGCAGATGTGGAAAACATTCTCACTGCATTGCTTTTGTCATTCTTATAGCATCTAAAGAACATTTCCGTAACCTTCCGGAAACATTTAGCGTTTGTTGGGATATTCACTATATAAATCACTTGCTGGTTTCTTGCAGGGAGATGATGCGTAAAATTAGATAGAAGAGAAATTGTGGCAGGATTCCGTATCTAACAGTGGCATCCATTTCATCATAATAAAGTAAATATCTCATCTTATACAATGGACTGCTGGGCTCGCTCTCTCGCGTACTTGGATAGAGAAACATCAAAACTGGTTTGGCCATCATGAGGCTGTCCCCCCTTTTCCCTATAAGGATTTGCTTTCTAGAAGTGCTTCTCATTTAGGTTGGACATAACAAGGTTTCTAAAGAACCGTTTCAAGGTACTCTGCTTCTTGTAATTTTCTTTTTTTGCAGTTTCTTCTGTGGTATCCGTTGTTTAATTTCAATAAGAGGGAGTGAGGGAGAGAGCGAGAGAGAGTACACTTAACCCGGCCCATGCAGTTGACAGTACACTCCCAGTGTGGGACTAATGGTATTTATGCAAGGTGACTAAGACTTGATCAGACTGTTAGAGGTCATTACTCGCTGTGTTTAAGGTCTGCTCATGCATATTTATGCAGGCACCAAGCCATGCTGGGTCGGTGAACGAATGCTCATCTGAAAACGTACTGTATCCATTCTGGCGGACAGCATCCATTTTAACCGTTCATCCCTCTGCTGTCCTGTTCAAGTTTTTAAATGGCAAATAACTGTATCCAGTCCATATAACTGCATAAACAACTGAACAAAAATACAAGCATATTTTCAATTTCACCATAATATCTGATTCTGTACTCCAGTATTTCATATATAATTGGTTTGTATGTCTGATTTCTTTCACTAGCAATTTGCTTTAATCATGTCTGACTTGGAGGCAATATCAACATGGCTGCATTGCTTTTATATTTTTTTAATGTTGATGTTTACCTAGTTTTGTTGGTTTTAAAAGGATAATTCACCCAAAAATGAAAATACACTGATCATCATCTCACCCCACTGCTAATCGAATGGTCCTTGAATTTCTTTCGGCCTCAAAACACTTTTGGAGTTACAAAGAAAACAGCATTGAAGACAAATCCAAATCAACTGAAGTCAATGGTAACCATGCTTTCAAGAGTAAAAAACAACTTTTAAAAAATACAAAATGCCTCCATACTGCTTTTGCAACATAGCCCAAGTGTCCGTAAGCCCTGATATTCAAATTTAACTCAAAGACCTCTTTTCACCATGTTTTTAGCCTCAAGGTACTTTGTAGCCACTTAGCTAGAAACCTTGTTCATCTTCATGGAAGAATTTTAAAATTCATGATCTACCTATGGTGGTCGATGAGGACAAGGGCCAATACGCTGCAATGACCCTAAACATCTCGAATGGGAGAAACGCGCTGCAGTTTTGAACGTTTGATTTCACTGACTGAATCGCGCAATTACTCTTGTCTGCCACCATAGCTACGTCAACTTCTTCCGCAAAGATAAATAGGGCTCTTAGCCAAGTGGCTGCATTGGACATAAAGGCTAAAAACATGGTGAAAAGACGTCTTTACGACTCAAATTTGAATGTCGGGGCTTACGGACACTTGGATTACGCCACAGGAGCAGCATTGAGGCATTTGGTGTTATTTAAATGTTTTTTACGCTTGAAAGCGCGGTCACCATTGACTTCAGTTGATTTGGATTTGTCTTCATTCTTGTTTATCCCGGCAACTCCCAAAGTGCTTTGAGGACAAAAAAATTCACGGACCCTTCGATTAGCCTTGGGGCGAGTCAGGGTTTCCTCCGGGATTTTTTGAAACTGACGGAGGGCTTCAGCGTCGGGTCAAAAGCATTATCAGATGTGGCCAGTTTTCATTAATCAGCACATAGGTGATGTAATAATTGAAGTCTGTGCACGGAGGTTTATCAGTTTCACGTGTGTGACGCTGGATTTCACATATAATATGAAAACCAATTATGACTCCGGAATTGGGATTAAATAATCATAAAGATACAATTGGGTAGAGCGGGATGTGTTCGCAGGAAACACAGAAGTTAACATTGTAGTTTATAGTTTTGCAAAGTGGGGAAAAAAAAATTCTTTCTCAAATCGTTGCACACATTGCATTAAGAAGAAAGCAGCGTGTTTTACTGCCGATGGCGAATTTTTATTCATTGGAAAATGTGGATTGACAACAGGTCAAGAATTATTAGTGCTCATTTTAACTAAACAAGGAACTGGCAAAGCCTGATTGTCCTTAGGATTTTTGGAGTTTATGTAAAGTCATTTTACACAGGCGTGGCGGCTTTTATTTTGCCACAGCGGTGCGCAACGATCAATTACATGAAGCGGAAACCCTGTGTGAGTAGATGATGAGTGAATTTCGATTTTTGGATGAACTATCCATTTAATGACGAACATGAACTCTCCAGAATTAATGAGGCAAAGATGAGGTTATGTTTGTGCCTTGCAGTCATGAAATATTGAAGCAGAAGAGGCCTTTAGTTGTGTGGTCAAATCTGAATGGATCTTTAATTAACTCAAACTTTTTAATGGCCATAGTTAGTTCATGAATATGGTTGTCCCTGGGTTTTTTTTTTTTTTTTAACAGGTGCTTCTCTTTCTTTATAAAATGAATAAACAAAGTATTAAAGACTTTAAGTTTTGTCTTTGAGATTCATTGGAAAACCAGGGTTGTAATTCTGAAAATCTGAAGTTCTCAGCGGGAATATGGAAGAAGACGATCTGTTCTATCACTCATACATTTATCCGAAGCTACTGCATTGGCTAAGACCACTTTCTGGTCTCTTACTCTGAAAGAAGAGGCTTTTATTCAAAGCAGCCTGAACTGTCAGTCAGACGTTTTTGTACACCCGCAATTTTCAAATTTTTAAAAATGGGGGGGTAAATACAAATTACTCCATGTTTTTAAGATAATATCTCAATTTGCATTCATCAAATTAGCTGCTTTTTCCTGCTGAGCAGATTCACAGATTCATGTTTTTTTTTTTCCCCCTGAAAAGACAGCAGATGTTTCTGTTAGCTCCTGCTAAACACTATTCAGGACATTTCAATGGATGTCCTGCACCTGTCGATGGCTTCTTCTTGGTTTTAAATTACCTTTGATTTTACTTCTGTTTTTGGAAAAAATCAATTGGTTCACTTTTTTGTTTCCAAATATTGCTTTCTACTAAAAACCTTTTCAATTATTCTGTGAAATTAAAGACCTTTTCTATTAATATACTCCCTTGTACTATTTGAGCTTATTTACATCTTTTAAACTTATATTTCACTGAATACGTGAACAAAAATTGTTGCATACAAAACTATTAGACTGGTAGCGTGCAAGACGGGCAGAGAGAAGGTCACTGGAAGAGTGACGCAATGAAAGTCAGGTTTGGTACAATGCATAGGATTATCAATTCATTTGTAGTCGAAAACAGCCCGGTATCTACCAGACAAAGTCAACTGGAGCCGACTCGGGACATTTAACAAAGGAGCAAAGAACAGGAAGTACTGTTTTGGACTTCCTGTTCTATTCTCATCACCATTCTAGCTGATGACATGGTGTGACACCTGCTTGTAAATTTTCTGGGAGGGCAATGACACTAATGTGCCCGCTGGTTTTGTGGCTTGATTCACATCAAATTAAACTGTTAATTGTCACTGAAGTTCCACTGCAGGGAAGTACAATTTAGCAGGGGTTTCTATCATACATTCCCATGAATAAGTCTGAATGAACATGACCTTTTAAGGGAAAATTTCCAGCTATTGTTCACATTATCTATGAGGCAGGTTGTGGAGTACGAGAATATGCATCATTAGTGAAAGTGCTTTATTTAGTAACAACAAATGATGCTATTAGGAGGACAGTGGATGTGCCCAATAGCCTCATTACGAACATCTTTTTCGACTTTTAAGGACATTAAAGGTTTTTTAGCTCTTTTTCAGGTTGTCTATTTTTCATACTGCAGGAAGAAGGCTTTGCTTTCTACCATGTGAAGAAAACGGTATATAGCCTATTTGTCTTCAGGCAAAAAATGCATTAGGCTACATGAATAGCAAATATTCATATTTGTGGCTCAGCATCATTGAGAATAAAAGGATGTGGATTTTTTATGTGTGTGTCTGTGCCAAAACAGAGTGCATTCTCTTTAATATTACGGAAGTTTGTTGAGACATCAGCAGTTAGATGCAATTTTGCTTTTGGAAAAAGAGGCAACCAGATTGTTCTGATGGAAAAGGGAACATGGGTACCTCTGGGGGAAGTGAAGAGTGAGATTCTTGGGAATGCGTGACAAAATGTGAATTAAATAATGGCAGCTTTTGTGTTCATTGCTATTTGATGATTGCGCATAGTTTACCCTAATCCCTGCAAATTTGCAAATAAACATTAGCTAATGGATTAGTTAGTGGATTTGTCTACTATTAATTTTTGAGAAGTCATTTTCATGCTTGAAGTCTTTGTACATCTTTAATGTCCAGCTATATTTGTCACTGCCAGCTATATTCGGCCTGCATCGCCAAAGTTTTGAACTCCAGCCTGCTCCTGCACAGTCAACTCCACACACTACAGCTGCGCCTAATTTCCTTGTTGCTCAATTAAGCTTATATATATATATATATATATATATATATATATATATATATATATATATATAAAAATCAGGCTCTCGCACCAGTTCAGTGTGAGGTCTTGCTCATTTTGTAGACGTTTTGCGTGTCATTCCCTTGTACATTTTAGCAGACACTGTTAGTCTAGATCAGTGGTTCTCAGACTCGGTCCTGGCGCCCCACTGTGTTTGCTTGCTTTTGTTCCGACTACAGTTGCAATCTTAGGACTTAAACAAGCTGTTGATTTGCCTTAATTTGGTGCATTCATGTTTAGAGCAGTTATTTGTCCTCTTAAGCCACATTTTACAAGTCTGTACATGCCACGAAGAATTAAAATTTCATATGCACAATGAGATATGTTAGAAACCAGTATTAATAACTGCACAGGGAAACAATTTGGCCAAACCCTTCATCGTAAACAATCAATGGGTTCCTCATTGGTGAAACTGTCAACACATGGTCGCTAAAAAACCAACAATTTATTTGGCAAACAGTGAAGTCACACCTGTTTCATTTCATGTTCATTTTATTGAGTTCAGGAAAATCATTTTGAAAGAATTCGAAATGCCTGTGCACAGTAACCCAATCTGGAGCTTACTGATTTTCTCAGTCTAATTTGATCTGTTTAGATTTTTTTTTTTTTTGAGGGTTTTTATTCGTTATGGCACAGAGGATATGTCCATAAAATGCAGCTAAACATAGAATGCTGCTAATTAAGACAAATCGACACCTTGTTAAAATTCTAAGATTGCAGTTGCGTTTGTAACAAAAACCAGCATACACAGTGGGGCGCTAGGAACGAGTTTGAAAACCACTGGTCTAGCTTAACACTTCCTAAAAATTACAAATGTTATTTCATGTGTTGTTTATATTTGCCTTTGCATCTGAAGCCTTGCTCCAGATGCAAATAAAACTGCTTCTTACTACTTCGCATTTGGAATATGGATCCTCTCGACTTCACTTTTACATCTCAGTACACAACAGTCAGTGCACTGAGATTATTACAATTGTGAGGGGTGACCTTGTAAAAAAAAAAAAAAGATTTAAAACAATATCAATTCAATTTGACTTCTTACTTCAAGGGCCTTCGCCCCTGTCTGCCACCCAGTCTGCAAAGTACTCGACCCCTACTCCTCTCCACGTGGGTGGCGGGTGTCGAGGAAAAACTTAGTCTGGGGCCCATGGACCAAGTTCCCCTTTCTTGTGGATCCACCGCCTAACAATGGACGCAGTCTCCAGAGTCTGATTCAGTTGGGTTTATTGTATCCTGCTCAAAGTGAAGTACAAAAACCCAGGCTGGTCTGCGCAAACCAAAGTATCATTCATATCCATCAATAGCTTCTTTTCGACTGTCCGCCAACTGTCCAAAATCTTGTATTTATTAGCCTTTTGGCATGTTCCTTTTGGTGGGATTAAACGTGACTTTTTCTACCTGATCAAACATTATTCATTTCTGCTTGGTGCATTGTCATTTAGCAACCTTCCACCCTTGGTTACAAGGTTGCCGCTATATAATAGTGTAAATTCATTTTAGGCCTCCAGGGATGCTCAAAGATTGTACCTGAGACCCCCAAATTTTGGGTTTACCTGAAGGTGAGGTAGGATGCCCAAGTTGGCTGGTCTTGGATCTTTCCAGAACGCTGGAGCGCACATGCACATATAATGGGGACTGTTTGTTGGTTGACAACCGATATGGTCATTCTTGAAGATTAAGCTGCAGCCATCGCGGGGTTTGGAGGGCTTATCGCGCAACTTTGGCAAGATCCTTGCATAGTTTTTCGGGAATCTCACGCAGCTGGCTTACTTGCAGACGCGCTCGAACGCACCCCTTATTCTAAAGGTTTGCCATATATTACAACTGTATATCATTTTCTTTAAAGAAATAGGCTGTATACAGTCATCAGCTGGGCTGCTTTTTGAAATTTCATGGCATTTTTGTAATCCCTTCAACCCACCTTCACACAGGCAGATGCTAGTATACTCTGAAAATGTCGGTCAGGAGCAAAGGTCAGACATTTTGTCTGTTGTAGTGAGATGCACGGAAAAGAGCTGCTCTTTCCTTTGTGCAATCATTTCCAATTCCTCTATCTCAGGGTGTCCAGTCCTGTCAACAGTAGGCCAGTGTGGGTGAAGGTTTCACTTTGAGATTTTACGGGTCTCCTCGCGCCCATTTATTATTCAACCCACTGATTCCTGTTCAGGAAACGTGTGCTCTAAGCTGTCCTAGACTGCACTAGACAAAAGGCAAAAAAAAAAAAGCAATTTGGGCTGGTATTATATCTACAGCGCCCTCCATAATTATTGGCACCTCTGGTTAAGATGTGTTCTTTAGCTTCTAATAATTCAGTTTTTTTCTAAATAATGTAGGACCACGATGAAAAGAAGAGGAAAATCCAACCTTTAATTCAAGTGCAATCATTCAGTGGGAAAAAAATCCCACATTAAGAAATAATTATTTTACATCAAATCATGTGTGTCTCAATTATTAGCGCCCCTGATGTTAATTCTTTGTACAACCCCCTTTTGCCAACAAAACAGCACCTAATCTTCTCCTATAATGTTTAACAAGATGGGAGAATACAGAAAGAGGGATCTTCGACCATTCTTCTTTGCACAATCTTTCTAAATCATCCAGCGACCTGGGTCATCTCCTCTGCACTCTCCTCTTCAGCTCACTCCACAGGTTTTCAATGGGGTTGAGGTCTGGGGACTGAGATAGCCATGGGAGGTGCTTGATTTTGCGTCTGGTGAACCATTTCTGCGTAGATTTGGCCACATGTTTAGGGTCATTATCTTGCTGAAAGTCCCAGTGACGACCCATCATCAGCTTTCAGGCAGAGGCCACCAGATTTGATTTAAAATGTCCTGGTATTTCAAAGCGTTCATGATGCCATGCACCCTAACAAGGTTCCCAGGGCCTCTAGAAGAGAAACAGGCCCACAGCATCACCAATCCTCCCCCCATACTTCACAGTGGGCATGAGGTGCTTCTCTGCATACTCATCTTTTGTGTTCTGCCAGACCCACTTAGAGCTTTTTGGCAACAAACACTATCTTGGTCTCATCTGACCAAAGCACACGGTCCCGGTTGAAGTCCCAGTACCGCATATTGAACTTCAGATGTTTGCGTTTATGATTGTGAGTGAGAAAAGCTTTTTTCCGTGCATGCCTCCCAAACAGCTTGTTGGCATGTAGATAGCGCCTGATAGTTGTTTTGGAGACTTTGTGACCCCAAGATGCTACCATTTGTTGCAATTCTTTAGCAGTGAGCTTTGGAGAACTTTTTATTTCTCTTACCATCCTCCTCACTGTGCGTGGTGGCAAAATAACCTTGCGTCCTCGTACAGGCTTGTTTACCACTGTACCAGTTGTTTTAAACTTATTAATGATTCCTCTGACAGTAGATATGGGCAGGTGCAGGCGAGTGGCTATTTTCTTGTAGCCATTGCCTGACTTGTGAAGGTCAACACACATCTGCTTTACCTGAATGGTGTGTTCCTTTGTCTTTCCCATGTTGAAGCGTGGATAAGAGAAATGGCCTCTGTGTCACATAATATTTATACCCCAGGGAAACAGGAAGTGATGAATTACTAATTAAATTTTCCTCAACGGATTCAACTGATGAACTTAGCATGGTCTTCATTGAAGACCTTAACTGTTGTGCAGCAATGTGTAGCTCTGTTCCTATTCCTTTTATGGTCTCCCTTCAAGCACAAGGTACATAGACTCATTAGTTAATCGATGATTTTACTCAAATCCTCATTTCTATAAGCAGTGTAAAATGTTTGATCCTACTGAAACTTCTACACTTTAGCAAGTCCTCCACCATTGTCAGTCTCCATTCATTTCACAGCTGTCTCTCCCCAGGAACCCAATGTTTTAACAGTTGGCTTGAAAACACATTAAAAACCTACATACACTGTAGCCCACCAGGACCAAAGTTTCCCACTTGTGCCATGGTAGAATGCGGTATCGGCGCAGCTGGAGGAACTTGAAGCCCCATCCATCCTCGATTACACGAGATTTGATGGCCCTGATCTGCATCACAATCATCTCTGTCCATTCTTCAGTTATCTTTGCTTCATCTGTTTCTGGTCACACATTACCAATGGTTGAGCCAAGAGGGGTTACGGCAAAGGCCTCACTTCTTAATTGCAGGTGCCCAGTGCTTCTCTGATATGTGGTGGGCATAAGCATGAGCAGTCATGCCCAGCCATATCATGGGAGGCTCTGCTTCAAAAACAGAATCCCAGCCATCTGAGCCAGACTGTAGCCTGACACGTTACGTTAGGGTTTGACAATGGTCCATGGGGCATGTTTCAGTATGCTAAAACCAAGTGCATAACCCAATTTCATTTTCTGATCAAACCATTAGAAGTATTTTATACTGGTGTTTGAAAAATAGATTTTTGAAATATGAAATTTTATTCATTTTTTTATGCTGAATTTTTTCAGTTTGATGATTTATTTTCCTGTGGATTTTGTTCAGTTTCATTCCTGCTTTGGACTGTCACAAATTTCCCTGCCACAGGTCCTGTCTTGATCCCGTCATAGGTCCTATTCTGACTAGCTTTTAAATAAAAACATTACCATTTTGAAACCATTTGAGATGTTGTTCATTTTTCTTTGTTGATATTATATTTTCCCTTTTTGGCCTAGAGGGCAAGTTATCAAGTTATGGGCTTTTGTACATAGAGTTTGTTCTTCCTGTGTTGTCATGGGTTTCCTGAGTTGAAATATGCTAATGAGTAATTTTTTGTAACATTGATGTGAAAAAATGAAATTCTTTATTTCTAATTCAAACTACCAAAATCAACTAGTATGAACATTGGTTGATCATAATCCAAGCATGTACTATCAACTTGCCAACTATAGACATATAGAAAAATTGTTTTTCATTTATGAAAATGGAAAAACAATGGCAGACAGTTCGATCTCGCGTTAGGTTTGACAGACAAAAAGGTTGGTTTATTTTTTTCTCAAAATATGTTAAGGAAATCAACTGAGATGTGGGTATTAGCAAACATGAACTGCTCTTTGATAATCATTCAATCAAGTGATCTGTTCAAATGTTCTTTGAGACATGACTGTATTCTATAAAGCCAACCACATTTTATGTTGTCTGTTTGATGGACAACCTAACGTCCGGAACAGATAATTTATAGACAAAATTTGAAGAAGGCAGACAAATTTTGTGAAATGTTTCCTTACATTTATTGAAAGATTTATACATGATGTGCTGCACCCTTAAAAGATTTATGTGGAAATTTCATCAGTTGTGCAGTGAATATACATTTCTTTTAGGGTGTACTGACATGTTACAAATCTACTCCTCAAACATGGGGTCCTTCTGAACTTCATCCCATGACTGCAAGAAAAGTGGTGGAGAGGATTAATTCAAACTGTGCATGCTGTTTCTCTATGAAATGATGTGCAATAATGCACAATGCCAGAAGATTCAACCCAGAATCAATATTGTAAATTCTGAATGCAATAAAAGATGTGCTAAATTACTCATTAACCTATTTCAACTCTCCTCCAAGTTGTCTCTAGTTGGCATAAGTGAATGGTGTGTTATCCCCGCGACTGAATGGTTAACTGTCATGGATGTGTTGCTCACCCACCCTTGGATGCTGGGATAGGCTCTAGCAACCTTGACAAAGAATAAACACGGTAGATGATGGATGGGTAGATGGATGGATGGAAGTTATTTATCATGTAGTACTTTATCCTTTGTTAACACACGTACATGCAGTTTGTTATGTTGACATTGTGCTCATCGATTATTAAAGGGCCTCAGCTCTCTCCTGACATTGCTGCATTTTGTATTCTTGAGGGCACATATAAAATCGATCTTTTTCAGTACTGTAGGACGGTCAGGAATATTGGCCAAGGGAGTGTAATGTAATGCCTTGGTCTAAATCCTACTGGATTATCAGTACAACACCTCACTTCTCAGGGTGCTTACACTTCCTACAGCTTCCCTAAGAGAAAAGCCCCAGCAGGGAAACCACTTCTTTGGTTTATTCTTATTTGTGTATTAGTGGTCACTCTAAGGGCCGAAATTTCATCTGCGGTTTCTCGTAAACGTAGGCGTAGATCTAATTTTTTTTTTTATTCGCCGTGACCGTGCAATTCTTGAGGCCACTGGGTTCACTGCTCTTTCTGTGCGTCCTTTGTCCTATGAAAGTGGATTGAGAAATGTCTGTTTCCATTGTTATCTTTTTTTTAAGGAAATGACTAAACTTCAAGTGAGCTTGAGGGTATGTTGTTGGCACAGTGCGTGGAAGTGAAATTGCCAGTCGTGATTGAAAGGACATCTCAGACTTTGCTTGCATTAAAGGGGACCTAACTTGCTGATCCTTCTTCTAAATACATATTAGTAATGTTATAATGTTGGTTGTCCATGCTCAACCTCTGAAAAGGTTCTAAACATAAGATATTGGGATTTTGCTGTAATCCAAGAACGTGATTTCGTGAGCATGATTTCCTCTCTGAACAGCTCCTCCCAAGATCTTCACAAGATCTGGGCAAAACCTGACGTCAGGTTGTGCTGTCCAATTAGTACAGACCTAGCCAGAATCAACCACCGCGCTTGACCTGCCCACACCGGAAACTATTCTTGCAGGCACTAACAACGGCAGATCATACTATGCCTTAGTAGCGTCTACACTTTTGGAAATACAAAAGAAGAACCGCAGATCATTTGAGGTGCAATTTTGACAGTATCTCTCCCAAAGCTACTTGTCTGTTTACTTTTGGACGCAAAGAAAACAAATATTTCTCTTCCAAAAGACGATGCCGCCAGAAATCAGTGGGTAGCTTTTTTGTTTGCTGGCAGCAAACAGCCGCGGCCAAAGGGAACGTTAGCTGTTTGTGCTCAGCATTTCACCAAAGACAGATTTGTCATCGAAGGATAATTCGCCACAGGATAAGCATTTCAGCTGCTTCTCAGACCTGAAGCAGTTGCATCGATCAAGCGCCCGGAGCCACAAGCTGTAAGTAACCATATAACCGCAAATAATGTAAGTGAAGCTAACTTTTTACGGGTGGCCAGCAGCACCGCTAGCGATAGATAGCACTAACAACTGGCCTCAAATGCAGTTTGCGTCTTTGCGAAAAAATGCAAACTCAAAATATCTGAAGATAAAGCCTGTATTGGTCACGACTGTGAGTTGCTTGTACTGCATAAGCCAACCTGACGCGATAGCCAGTTGATTGTGGCTGTAGCACAGTGGCTAACGTGGCCATGTTACTGTTGCTAATGTTTGTGTCCTAAATATGCAAGAGTGATATCAGGGGAAATTCTACAGAAGGTGTGTGAACATAAACCTCATTTGAAGCTAACTTTTAACCCTCTCCAGCCCAATTTATTATTTTGAGATTTGAAAAATCTTTCATTCATGGAGATTAGTTCTCATACGCTAGTGGCTGCTGGTAGAACTAACATTGTATTTTTGCAATACTGAGCTGGAAGGCTAACTTTATCAAACCATTTCCCATGTGGTCTTCATATTTTATAATCAGTCATCAACTGATTTATCGTTGCAAATTTGCAACATGAGCCTGGAGAGGGTTAATACTTGTTTGTAATTTGGATGCTTTGTACAACTGCTCACAGTAACAGAACCTGCTGTCTATAAAACCTCAATTGCAAGGGTTTGTCTCTGTGGTTATGACCGCTCGGTTACCAGGTACTGCATGTTAGTTTGCGTGTCGTGCTAATTAAAAATGCTCCTGGTTAACTTATATGCAGTAATTCTGATCGGTATGCTCATGCTACCTCGGTAAGCATCAATTTGGCAGTTGCTCGATTGTAGCCACTAGAGTTAGTGATCGCTTCACTTATCCATGACCGGGATCAGCAGGATACTTCACAAACGTCTGAGCAAGCTCTCTGGTGTTACCATGAAAGCAATGCGAAACACAGAAGCTCTACCGGTTTACAAATGATTTCTCTGCACTACGTTGACATAATTTCATCCACCTTTAGAAATTGTCGTGGCTAATAAAAAGCCGAAAAAGGCGGAGATTAAAAAGGTAATTCTTTCCTGTAGAAGTGATCAATTTCCTAGCTCCACATCAGCAACTTGTCTGCGCTAACGGAACTTACGGTCTGTTGAACCTGTATTATGTTCATAACATAACAAAACTCTCTCCAGCTGTCGTGTACTGTCCATAAAGCTGCTTTCACACCAGACTCGAAATGAATTTTTCGCGCAACAGATTAGCTACATTCAAAGGCAATGCAAAGACACGAATACACGTTATGGGCATGTCAAGCGCTTTCACGCCGGACATGAAACTAATTTTTCGCGCAACAGATTACATTCAAAGTCATGACCACTTTTCAGCTACTGCATGTTAGTTTACGTGCTCTGCAAATTAAAAATGCTCCTGGTAAACTCATATGCAGCAATTATGATCGGCATGCTTGTTACTTCGGTAAGCATCACTGTGACAGTTTCATCATAACGTTGCCTGATTGTAGCCACCACAGTTGAAGCTAACCGGAGAGATGCCCTATGTGTCTGCCGAGTTGGGCCGCAGTTAGACCAGACGCAGATTTTGCGGAGCTTGGGGTGCGCTTTTGGGTCCTTATGAAACGATCTCTTTACTTATCCATGACTGGGGTCAGCCTGATACATCTCCAATGTCTGGGCACGCTCTCTGATACTACCGGTGAAAGCAATAGGGAAGCGCACAGGCTGTAACGTGTTCGGTATAACAAACGATGTCTCTGCATTGCCATCAATTGATTATTAAATTTGCTCCTGTAAAAGTGATCAATTCGCTAGCTCCACATAAGCAACGGTTCACGCAAATGGAACTTACGGTCTGTAAAACCTGTATTATGTTCATGACATAACCGGAGGTCTGTCTAGCGCTCACACGCTATCCATAATACACCCATTTTCCACAAGGAAAAGCTGGTCATTCCAAAGCAATGAGTAAACCATTACCACGGGCAATTTCTAAAAAGGCCATTTAGCTTGGAACTTTCGCACCTTCGTCATATACCAGCACGAAAGCTGTTCGTTTCTCCATGCTAACAACACACCACAGGTATGCACTCAAACCAGCTTGTCCTAATACACAACGAAGCAGTCCAGAAGCTGTTGGTCCACTTTTAGCTGCTCCTGACTGTCCATGTTTCCCTCGAAACTCAGACCCACCGGATTTCTACGGTCTCCGGTCTACACTTGGGCATGTCGACCCGTTCTACAAATGTGTCTATATGGGGTGGATTCTAGCTTCCCCTGCATCCTAGCTACGGAGTAGAAAAACCGCTGTACTCCACAAACTGTTGACGTAGCAAACTGTAGCCGATAGCAAATTCGTGCTGCCAGACTTTCGCTCTGCGTCCTCCACTTTTACCTTTTGCGTTTATTAGAACAAGTTAATTTCATTAGATCTATACACGTACTGTGTTAGATTGCAGAATATGCCTGTTGATTCTTTCGGGAGACGTGTCAGTTTCACTCTGGAGCCGGACCAGGAAAACTGCGTTCTGCAGTCTCGTTCCACCCGACTCCGCCCTCCACAGTGCTGGCCAGTCAGAAGAAAGTGGGCACACGGGGAGTGGGGGCCATAGCAGAAGAGCCACCCCAATGAGGCGTTTAAGGCAGAGACTACTATGGACTACAAATGGGATTTTTTGAGGATGGCAGTATGAGCGAAATAAGTACCCTTTTTTTTTTTTTTTACTTTGCGCGATCTGGAGTACTATAGGGGTGTCAAAGACCAAAATATAAACTTGTAAAAATAGCATATTGGGTCACCTTTAATGTCTGGTTGGTGAAAGTAGCATTGTGCTGAAATACACAGAAGATGAAGGAATAAAAGGTGTCATTAAATACTATAAATAGTGAAAGATTGTTGACCAACATCCAGAAAAGAAAATTGTCTACATCCTTCCTCAGGCATCTCAACAAATCACTGAAGATAAAGATTGATCAGGGTTAAAATACAATGAGCCGGTACCACGCTTAAACCCTTTGATGAGACAGTTTTTGTGCATTATATTTATTTAGAAGTCAATGCTTCAAAATGTCTGTTGCTTAATTAACAGAAGCGTCTCGTACATCAGTAATGGAATGTTAAGGTGTTACTAGAAGAATAATTCTCACTATCCTCAATACACAAAAAATACCCAGATATGGGTTTTTAGCCGAAATTTCTTCCATTTCTGCATTCTTCTGGTGCGCAGCTTGCGTAGTGGGGTGACAACAATTTAGTTAGATAAACGATAAAAACGCTAAAAGCAAGCCAAGAAAAAGTTCTGGATGCACAAAAAATTTACACGGCTACGACATTCCGTATCGTTTGGCCAAGTACCGGTAACCAAAACTTTCCCCCCGCAGCTGTGTGAGACCGGGAGGGACTTTGCTACCAAACTATCCCATAATGCACCGGAAATGGGTCTTGATTGCTACATCCGGGTGTATATATATATATATATATATATATATATATATATATATATATATATATATATTTTTTTTTTTTTTTTTTTTTTTTTGTATTGGCGATGGCTAGAACTGCATATTGTTATTTGTAATCTTGCAACTTAAAAAAAATTAATTATAGCTGCTGCACAGCAATGGTCGGGGCCAGGAAATTTTAGGCAAAATTCGGCAATTTTGAGCAACAAGCAGAGTATAGGAAGATGGAAAAAAAGGTGGTGTTCTAATGTGCATTTACATCAGTTTAGGCTTGAACTCATAATTTCTGGCACAAGAGACTATGCTCTATCTCACTGAGTTAATTTGGAAATGGAAAAGTCACACGTAGCTTCACAAATTGACTAAGCCAGTCACCTGTGTGCAAGACAGCAGCTGTAAGCGTGTAAAGGCAGATTTCAAATGGCTGTCAAAAATTCACTTAAGACGAAAATCTGAAAATACACAAATTGCATCTAGATAGCATGGAGAGGTTGGTAATTGGTTTTTAACAATGATTTATTGGCTTTGGAAGTGAAAAACTGATATTTAAAAATGCCATTTTTGCATCGACTCCAATTGTTTGCATGAGAACAAAATTCTACATGCTGTGAAAAATTCAGTTTCTCAGATAAAATTCTGATATTTTCCAAGCATCATCTACCATGACTCCAAAAGTTTGTCATTTTTTTTTTTAAATGAACAGTGAAACTGTATTTAGCAAGAATTTGCAAGTATATGTTTACAATATCGTTTACAGTCAAACATTTTGATGCACTGTAGGCTCAGTATTCGATAAATCAAAAATCTGTGTGGATCTTTTCTGTAGGACAGTCTGAAGATGCAAGTTTGGTGTCAATTGAGCAAAAATTGTGAGAAGAGAGAGATTTAATAAGTTTTACAATTTTTGAAAAAAAAGTGATGGACTTCATAAATTGGATCTGTTGTGAATTTTCAAAATTTTAAACTTTAGAGGCTTGTTGTAGCGCCACCATTGGGACTATTGTCCTGTTTTCGCAGCTGAGGAAATCTGGCATGGGACTGGATCTTTCTGCCAAGTTTGGTGATTTTTCACGCATGGGAAGCAGGATTTCCTCGGAAGAAGTAGAAGAAAGGAGAACATGCAGGATAACAATAGGGTCCTGTGAGCTTAGGCTGCCTGGCCCCTAATAAATTGGGGGAAAAAAGCCTTTGCAATTTTTTCATGAACTATCATGACTACTGTACATGCAGGTATATAAAACTGAAGACTGACTCATTTCAAGGATCTTGCTTGGTATCGTCTTGGAAAAGGTCATCAGTATTCCCGCCATCATCATCCCCAAGTGATGCTATTTTACACTCTTCAGTGGGTTGCAGTGTAGCCTCACAGCAAGAAGGTTGTTGGCTCAAATCTTGCCTGTGGCCTTCCTACATGGAGTTTGCATGTTCTCTCCATTTGCAAGGGTTTCCTCTGGGTACCACAGTTTCCTCCCACGGTCCAAAGACATGCAGGCTAGGTTAATTGGAGACTGTGAATAGTCAGGTTCGCGTGAATAGACCGCGCGTCCTGTGATGGATTGGCGACTGGTTCAGGGTTGGTCAGATACGATAGGCTCCAGTTCCCCCAGTGACCCTGATGAGGAAGAAGCCAAAATATTGTCGTTCCGGACGCGTCATATACTGACGCTACCTGCCCAAACATCAATACATGAGGCAGAAGGAAGCTGGCGTCATTATATGAGGGTTCGGGGTTAGGGGGTAGGGATTAGGGGTTAGGGGGTAGGGTTCATTTTACACTGGCGTCAATAAAGGACGCTAAAAGCGACCTTTTGCCTCGTATATCGACGCTTGGTCAGGTAGCGTCAATATATGATGTGTTGGGCTGAGAATGGGCTCAAGAAACAGTTTAGGTAATAAATGGATGTCTTTATTTTCTATTTCTTAAGCGTGACTGTAATTTTGGAGGCAACTGTCTGTGTCTCCAGTTTGGTATCTTTCTGACTCCACAAAAGATGGTTACAGTGTTGGAATGCAGAAGTTTTTTTATGACTGTGTTCATTGGTAAGCTCCGTACTTCTGGCAGCTCTTTGCATTTTTATAGTAAAGCTTTGTTTAAGTTAATTGTATCTCATTCTAAGTTCTGGAGCTCTGTGGGAAACCAAATAAATTTTTTGAAAAACACATTTAAAAAAAATCTTTGGTTGAGAATGACCTCCGTTGAGGTTAGCAGGAATAAAAGCTGATTGTTAGAACACCCGGGATCCTGTGGAAAGATTGTTATAAAGTGAATTGAAACTGAAAATACCGGAGGCCTTGCACAAACCTAGAATTTTGTGTGGGATCTAACATCATTTCATGCTGAATGTAGAGAGTGAACAGCATTTATGTCCAAATATTTCCCTTGTACAAAAGAAATGTGTGGAACAAAGAGCTAGTTGACTCAGAATCGCCGAAGTGGTGATTCCTACCCAAGTCCTCTGAAAAACATAGGAAATTATTCAATTACAGTTTCATTTTTTTGACCGATTAGATCGGAGACCCACAGTTCCATAGCTGTGTCTGTGGGGCTTCCTTCAAGAACATGCATCTTACAATGAACACTCAAATGAACTGCTACCAGATGGTCTTCCTGTGAGAAAACACTAATTATTTTTGATGTGTACCAGAACTATTCTTTTCTGCACTCAAAAAATCAATTGTTAGTTTTCTTTTTCCTTTTTAAATGTTATCTAAACTGGTTCTACATGATTATTTTAGGTAACTGCCATTAAGGCCAGTTTAACCTATATTAAGGACTAGGATCCAGACACAGATTCAGAGTATAATCCACAAAGGAGTGTTTATTCGCCGAAATACGGTCCTAGTATTTGGAAGGGCTGCAGAAGAACATGCAGAAGAGGAGGCTTGGAGCAATACTAGAAAAAAAACTGACTGGAGGGCTTAGAAAGGTAAAAAGCATGATAATCCAGCAACCACACAGACATCAAAATGAACTTGTAGAGACGAAATATTCACAAAAGGGGTCGGGGCATACAAATGATATCTCGGGTAGCAAGGGAGGAGATGAGACAATAAATTAGTTACAGGAGACAAGCCGCAAGAACACACACAAACTGCTGGAACAAAGGAGGAACCAATTAAGGGCACGAGGGTTGTGAAAATTAATTGTTTATTACTCAAATCAGTTCTATCCCAGCAAACACGAGACTTGTCTATACCGCGGTATAAACCTCATCTGCGCATTGGGCAGATGTCTCATGTTTGCTGGAATAGAACCAGCAGATACAACAGTTTTAAAATGAATCAGACATTTGTGTGCCTTCTGAGGAATATATCCAAAATATGAGATCAAAATGTTTACTATTGAGCATTCTCATACTGAGGTAAGGAAAACCACAGGAATTAAAGAGTGGTAGTATTCTGGAATATACTTCTCGACTCTTTGTAGACATTGCAATACTTAAAATATAATTCTACATCAATTACAGCGCTCTTTGTGAACTGAACAAGGGTTTAGAACCTTTTGAGGGTGCCATATATGTACCAAGCTATTGAACCTTTAAAGGTTCCTTATGGAACCTTTTGTTTTTAGAGTGAGTTGACACCATGTGAGAGTAAATACCCTCTCATTTAACTGACAGTAGGCCGATGCATTTCAATTCATACATACATGTGTGTAGTGAACTGGCCTTTGAAATTATGCCACAGGAACAGACTGCAGTGTATGCTGGTAAGCGGCATATATAATGCATTATGTGGGGGGTGGGTAGAGCAGAGGGAAAAGCCGTGATTATGTATTCCCCATGTTGTTGTTTTGCCATATGCTAAAGCAATCAGCTCAGGCTACAGTTATTACAGAGAAGTGAAGAGTGTTTTGCGTCGTTAACGAAGCGCCCGACTCATGACCTCATTTAGACTCTGGCTGATTGCGCCGTCCTTGCAATTAGTCTGACGGGGGTAGGCGGCGCCAATTTTACAGCTCGTTGTGACAACTAATCTTCGGTGCTGGCCCGGAGTGATGAGGTCATGCTGTAAAGCGAAGTGCCACTGAAAGCACTGACTGGCATTGCCAGGAGGTGAGTGGCAGATTGAATGAGAGGATGGGACAGTGACTGATGTATGCTCCTATTTACTGTGACATCTATCAGCCCTTCCCACCCATACTCACACACACACACACACACACACACACACGACAGGTACATGGTTTTAAGAGGACACTTGCTTGAGAGCAAACTAGTGCATTAGCATTAGTAACAGCTGGTTGCGAGAGTAAAGTGCTGCAGAGTTGGGTTGGATTAATGCTCAAGATTAATGTAACATTTTACCATATGGAAGGGAGGGGGTCATTTTGCCCTACATTCACCATGTGTAGGGAGGTAAATAGACAGGTTCACATTGAAGGTGACTGTCTGAGCACAAATTACAGGGAGCACACCCAAATGGAGAGGACCGTATAGGAATCACAGTCACTGGACAAATACTCACAGACCACATTATTTATACTTGTGCTATTATACTGTGGCTGCGGTGTTGCTGCCATTGATGACAGTGGACAGCACTGTGGCACATTCCTGTTGCCCCACAGCAAAAATATTGTTCGTATGAATTCGGCCCAAGGCTGTTCTGAGTGGACTTTGCTTGTTCTCATTAAGTCAATGAGGGTTTTCCCTAGATACTCTGGTTTCTTCAACAGACAGGCGTGTCAGGCTTGCCTAGAGGTACAAGTGAGTTGAATGAAAGGAGTGTGAGCCCAACGACGGATTGGCAAACTTTCCCGGCTATGTTCCTGTCTCTTGTCCACCGGATACCGTAATAGGCTCCATCCCTCCGCCCCCACCACCACCACCGCCTCCAGAGCCTGATCAGGAATCGCTAGATAGTTGACAGACAGATGCATTTATCCTAGTGCCCATATTTTATTGTGACATGGCCATAAATCATCCAAATTAGACACGATTCCAGGCTTTACAGGGCTGTTGTGTAGATGACTCTGTGATTCAGCTTTGTGACATATATCGCCCCTACGACTGCTGTGATGCGAATGATGTATGTTTTTGGAGTGGTTGGACCAGTGAGGTGTTTTTTTTTTTTTGGGAACTTTGCGACTTCAGTCCCCCTGTTTCTGATCCTCCTTTAGATGCTTGTGTGAAACAGTATCTAAGATGAGAGATAGACAAGCTTATTTGGTTGAGGGCAAATCCCCAAGGTCACGGGACTGCATACACGCACGCACACAAACAGACAACCACACCCTCATGCATGCACATACACGCAAGCATTAGCATGCTAACATACAAATACACATGCATACACCACGCCGGTACACGAGCTAATACAAGCCTGCACGAATGTGCTCACGCGGAGGTCTATGGGCAAACTTAAACATGCACACCTAAAACACACTTCTCAGCTTGTCCACCCTCTTTTGAAATTGTTAAAAATGAGTAGCCAGGGATTAGCCTCTATTCTTCCTCTTGAGTTGTTCCCATTATCGTATTTGCGTGCTTTTTCATAAGAACTGGCTGGGATGTCTATCAGAACATTAGACCAAAGTCCCACT
Source organism: Gymnothorax reevesii (assembly GCA_029721435.1). Classification (NCBI taxonomy): domain Eukaryota; kingdom Metazoa; phylum Chordata; class Actinopteri; order Anguilliformes; family Muraenidae; genus Gymnothorax; species Gymnothorax reevesii. The sequence goes on along the minus strand of CM056578.1, from coordinate 16,641,374 downwards.
TCCCCTCTCTATACAGAAATAAAAGATTCCGCAGTGTTTTCGCAGTTGCAGCACGACTTTGGAGCGATGCACGAACTCTGTGGTGGTGCCCTCTCCCAAAGAAACCTCAAAATGCTCAGTCCAGTGACTACACGTGGCTGTGACGCTGGATTGCACTTTGCTCTATTTTTCCCCCATTTAGTTTGCCTCTAGAGAAGTGTGATATTACAATATGAAACGGACATGCGTTGTTTTACTTCTTCGGTGGCAAGGTTTTCGGACACTATTTCATATCTAAACTGCTGTTTGCTTGAGTAACCTAATTTATCTGCTAAGGTTTTGTCAATTTCTGCGGGACAAACTTTTATTCACCTTTACCAATCCAGTTTACAGTTTTCTACTGTAACGATAAACTTTTAATTGGCTAATTTTTTTATAAATGAGATACAAAAGCCCAAAGTGAATTGGTGCCGGTTAAATCCGGGGTGCGCCGAGAACAAGAAGTGTAAATGTTTCCCTGCTTGCGGTAGCAATTCATGACCTAACCGATACGATCAGCTGACATTAGATATACCGCACAGGTGCAGGCAAATTAATATATTGTAGCTTTCCGTTTACCATGTCAGCCAGCAGAGTATTCAATAATATTTCGCCTTAGGAAAGTGCACTGGGATTGCGAGGGCTCTTGCAAAGAGATGAGCAAAACCTGGGAGAAAAAGCGAGCAGCAAACCGTCCCCATCGAACTATGAAACGGTACCCCCCTCAACCCCCACCCCAAGTCCAAAACCGCAGTCACTGATAACCACCAAAACACAGAGTGGCTGTGCATGTGAACTTCTGTATCGCTCTCAAATCCTTGTCAAAAATCGTCACTCAAGCCGAGTACAATGGAAAGGTCATTGAGCTGGACTTTCTCATTGTTAAACTTTCCGAAGGGAATTTCTCACTTCTACTAAACCCGCATATAAATGCATGAGTTATCGGCTCCATGGCATTACACAGCAGAACTCAACTAGAACAGGCACCAGAACCGATCTTCTTGTCAAGGTAAGAAAGTTTAGAGGTTCTAATGTACTATTTAGAGAACGGATAAGGTGACGGAGACTTGTCTCTTATTAGTGTAAACGGATGAAGTGGTCGAGATTTTCTGTACACTTGATGATGCTACAGCATATAATCTTTTAAGCAAAAAGGCTGTGGGACACTGATAAGATATCAAGTCATTTAGTTAAGGACACATGGTAAGAGTAAAAATATATATTATAATGCCTAATGCATCTTATAAACACAGAGTCTTACAATATTTATAGCAATGTGCCCGTGAAATAGAGGCCCGGTTCTCATTATTAATTTAGTTCAACTTTTTGAAATAAAGACCAAGACCTTTATTTCAGGGGTCCATTGCCACGGACTAGCAATTATTTGAAGACTCTGTATTAAAAGGGTGCATCTAAACATTATATGATATAATCTGCATCACAGTTCCCTTATAATAGCGCCATGAACATACAACAGTGCTGTTGTGACAAAGATGCAATGCACGAATCCAATCTCACTCTTATTCAGTGTCTAATGTCTTAGTTGGGAAGACTGATTGAGGGTTTCCTTATGTTTTAATGAGAAATTTATGTCCTCTCTTTTCCAAAGATGGCTTTGTTCATTCTCAGTGCCCTGATTTTCATCATTCATCCACCGGGGGGCAGCAGCCAACATTATTGGACTCTCGTACCAAACGGTGACATTTTTCATCCATTGAAGTCAAATTTGTTAGCACTGTTAGGAAAAGTGAAAAGAGTTTAATAGCCAAAGTGTACACACGCACACACACACACACACACACACACACACACACACACACACACACACACACACACACACACATGCTGAAAATTTCCTGGAGTGGCCTTCGTGGAATTGGGGAATAGGGTATATGTTATATGTTTCAGTGATAATGCAAAAAATACATCAGCAAAATATTGCCAAAAGTGATTTGAAAATGTTATTGGGTTTGAATATTGGGTTTGTAGAGCACAATCCAGAAACAGGTCATAAGCCATTAAAGATCAGAAAAGGTGTAAAAGCGAGTTTAAAAAAGTGATTGGCCTAAATGAATCGAGTCTTTACGTCCAGACCCAGCGTGAAATATCCACTTTCAAGATCTATATTTCAGACAACCATCTGTTTTCTAAACACACGATCAGCCATACTATTTTCATTACCCTCATGAGTAATATATGCGTCTATTAGTTTTTATGTCATCGATTCAAATGTAAGCAGGCATCTGTTTTCTGGATGAGGCTAGAAGAGGCTTCATGTCCCGGTGCCCTGCAGTGCAGTTTTTTTAAGGTCTGTGGTCTTCAACTCTCCAATATTGAAATGAAGTGTTCTGTTTGTAGTGATTGTTGTGCAGAAAGACCTGGAGAAAACAGTTGAGGTCCCGTTGCTCTGTGGAGCAGCTTACATGAACAGACAGATATCATGGAGGCGCGAGGGCATCCCCATGCCAAAACAAGGGAACCGCATCACCGTCACTGTGGAGGAGATGACGGGTGGCGACTTCAGTTGCCACGACGAGGCTGGGACCCTTCTGAACAACCAGCTGGTGCTAGTGCAGCTGAATCCCAGTCAAAACCAGAGGAAAATTCTGCAGAAGACTGAGGTCATAGGTACTACTCTTTGTGTGTGTGTGTGTGTGTGTGTGTGTGGACAGGTATTCTTGAGAGGACCAAATGTCCCCACTTATACTTATACTCCCTTATACTCATTATTCCAATGCAAAGAATTATTCTCATGACTGTGGCCTACAAGCTCTTGCCTATTTTCTTAGTATGTACATAAAAAAAAAAAAATCTGTGCACTGCACAGTTTGTGTGTGTGTATCTGTCAGAGAGAGAGAGAGAGAGAGAGAGAGAGAGAGAGAGAGAGGGGGAGCAGTTACAAAAGAGGGAGACTGAGGACGGAATGCATTGAGGAAAAGCTCACAGGGGTTTTTATGGAATATTAAGTAGCCTGCAGCTATATGCCAGTTCCCATTTCGCCCAAGCTGTTTGACAGTGTAATTGTTTCACAGAACTGAGACCTGAGGCCTACAGCTTTCAGCTATAGACTGAGAAAAACACACCCCCGCCACACCCTGGGGACACATACTGATGCAGAAAATTGACTGTCACTTATTTCAGAGAGAGAGAGAGAGAGAGAGAGAGAGAGAGAGAGAGAGAGAGAGAGAATAATAGAAAGACACCAGAAACCTTAGACCTGATCTTATTCATTCATTTATTCATTCATTCATTCTGTAGACTAATCTTTATTTTTATGTAATTCTATGCCCAGACTATATAAGCTGTATATCCAGAAACTACAGTGGGGTTTTCCATTGCTCTTGGCGATGGAGTCCTAATCGAGAGGGAGCAGTGGTGCATGTCAGCGCTAAGCGGTATGTCTGAACATTTACAGCCTTTTTACCACCTCTGTAATGTAACGTAACCATTACTGTCTGTCATTGTTGATACAAATGATAGCTATATCACAGCTATTATATTGCATTATGCCAATGTCGGGTGGATAAGGACCTTGTGGAAAACACGCCAGTGTGTCTTTATGTAGAGCCAAATGCACTCTTGACACTCAGGGATGTGATGACACGTGAGGATTCAAATTCAATCAAAATCAGACTTTTACTTTGGGCATTACTAAGACTAAATTTAAGACCTCTGCAATAATTGAAACGTACACGCCATACTAAGTATGCTCAGAAAATGTCTATTGCTTACATTTAGTTGTCAGATGGAATCAAAGATGAATTTTATTTGAATACACATTGTCTGGAGTGCTGTGCAGCTGTAGTTTTCTTATAAACACACAGTCACTGCTAGACTGACTCTTAAACAAAACCAATGACATGCTTCTCAGTGCAATTAAAAACACTCATACACTACATGGCCTGAAGTATGTAGACATATGACATTCATCACCACATCCAAATAGCGCTAATATGATATGGATCCACTTTTTGTTGTCAAAGCAGTTTTCACTTTCCCAGGTGGTATTTATACTAGATACCGGAGCTCTTCTGTGGGGCTTAAGTGCCATTCAGCGGCAGTGAAGTCAGGCACTAATGTTGGACACGAGACCTGGATCTCAGATAACTTTTGAATTGATCTCAAAGGTGTTGGATGTGGTTGAGGTCAGGACTCTGTCCAGGCCAATCAAATTGTTCATCATTTTTACTGACAGCATTATTTCTGTGAGGGTCTTGATGTGTTCCGGGGTATTGTCACGCTGAAACAAACAGACAAGGGCATTGGGCATTCTCCAAACTGTCGGAGGAGCACTGAATCATCATTGAGAATGAGGGTGTATGCTGTGGCATTAAGACTTTCCCTCACTGGAACTAAGGGTCCGATAGCCTAAATCATAGAAAACTGCCCCAAACCAACAAGGCAATTATGCAATATGAATGCACATTAAAATGACTTCAAATATAGTGTCTGTATAAACTACTATATACCCAGAGGCAGTGGCCCTTTTGTGAATTTGTGCAGAAAATGCTCCTATAAAAGGCATTTTACAGAAAATTGATATTCCAAAAAATTTGGGGGCAATAAGGCAACATAATAGTGTTTCACATCATTGCATGAAACTCGAGAAGCGCTTTCCACTCGCAGCATTCAAGAATTTCTCGGCCTCGCAGGTCACCTGGAAAGGACAACGTTACCTGCTCGGTGGATGAGGACAGATCCGGCATTACCTGCCTGGACCAGTTCCAATGCTCCTACGCTGAGGAGATGGACTACATTTACCTCAGTGTCTGGGTCCGATATATGTACCGCCTGGAGGAGTACAGCAGCCAATTCACCATCACAGAAATAGGTGAGAACCTCTCAACTGCCTGTTCTGCTGGAATCGGCTACCAGCAAAACTATGTATCCTCAATGAAGCCAAACCATGGTTACGTTTCAAGAGCAGGGTGTACTTGACAAAGCAAGTTTACTGTGAAGGCTGGATTACTGCTCCGAATAATATGTGCATCGGCACTTTTTATATTAGTCTGATCCAGTTTCACAGGGTTCCCGACTTTACTTAGTTCTATCACCTGATGGGGTCCAATCTTATCCTCAAAGGGCCAGTGTGGGTGCAGGTTTTTGTTATAGCTAAGCACAACAGCATCTAAATAACAAATGAGGGTGTTCAATCAAGACCAAGCTAAGTGAAGTCCGGTGTATTACAGTTCGGCTACTACAAAAACTAGCTTTTGGAGTGGCTTTTTTCAGGTAAGGGTAAACACCCCAAGCCAGTAATCCTGCTTTGTGAACCTTTGGGCTTAAATTGCCTAACCACCTGCGAACCTGAATAAACCGTGGTACAATGACCAACCTGGACTAAAATAAAAATTGCTGTCCCAGGTCTACTTGACTGCAGTAATCCACCTAACACAGTACTCCTGCTTTGCAAAATGCCCTTCAAATAACAAGGTGAAATGAGTTAGCAAATGTGTTTGACCCTTGTTGACTGAAGAATCAATTGGCAGGCAATAATACAAATCTGTAGAGCCCATGACTTTCTTGACAAACAACTGTTGAATTCAGAGGTAAGCAATGGGAAAAAAAGGAATTAAAGATTGAAGCGTCACACTTTACGTTTGCAAGGAGAGGCAAGTAAAATTTCGAAGAAATAATATCCAGCCTTCCAGTGTCCAGAAACATCAAATCGTGGCTCAACAGAGAGAGAGAGTAACATGATCAAATATTTGAAAGCACTTCAGTTGCTGTATACCGACGGTATCCTGCGTTAGCTTATTTATGGTGAAACGCTGCCCCCCTCAGGTAACTTATCAGTTCTGCAGTTGCCGTCCGTTCATGCAGATATGGTTTCAACATGCAGGCCCACTCAGTTTTTGCCCGTATCTGTAAAGGAAGGCAACTGAAAGTGGTTGAAAACGTTTATACTCAAACTGAAATAAAACGAAGCAAAAAATTTTGAGAAAAGGAAGCAGCCCAATGCCGATAAGTGCCCTTTCGAAAAGGAACCATCTACTCCTCCTGTAGTTTGTCGTTGAGAGCATTTCACAATTTCAGTTTTTTGAGACGTTTTGTCCCAGCTTGTGATAATTTGTGGGGACAATATCGGCAATGAATTCCATTGGTAAAAGTGGAAATCCTATTGGTCACATGTTGAGTGTCAGGTGATTTGTTTTGAAAAGGTCAGATTTGGCGCATCTCTCACAAATTCTCCACTTTCTGTAACCGTGTCCTCTTGATTTAAGCTTCAAGAGTCATGACTGAATGTTATATTTATGGACATACTGTGCTTAGGTATGTGCGTATAAAATCCATTTTCTCCCCTTTTACAGGGATTTCTATTTTGTCTTTTTGTACTCTGTAAGACTGGTAGTTATATGGTTGGAGTTGTAATTAGCTCCCAGACTAAGTCAGGTATGGATTCATGGTCATTGTTTCGCTGCTCTATTCATGGAGATTTTTTTTGTGGAAGCTCTACTGGCCACAAATTTCAACCGATTCCTTTGATATTAGGCGTTAGCATTGATTATGGATAGGTCACAGCATCTACTGATTTTTATTGCCATGGGATGTTTCAGTGTGTGGCTTTTTAGGTCAGAATTTTCAAGATATTTTAAGCGGACACTCAGGGGGCTACACCCATACAGTCACGGGCGACTGGACTATCTACTTGTAATTGTAATTTAATGTAATTCAATGTGATTCCAGTCATTTAAATGTAAGATACTTGTTTAGGAACATTCTTTGTCTTTATGATAAAAGTCAAACACAGAAAAAGGGGCCAAATTCTAACCATCGTGTTCTTTGTCATCACCCTGCTGCACCAGTCAAACCAGACAAGGTGGGTATCACCAGGACCAACGGCAACACGTTTGAAATGGAGTACCCCAAGACATGGAGCACGCCAGAGTCTTACTTCCCCCTGACCTTTCAGGTCAAGGTGGTACCCCTCAAGAAGGAGGATGGCTGTGATTTCAAACACGCTGAGGTGAGCAGGGCCGATGGTCTGAGAGTTTATGGCTGAAGAGGGCTGCCATGTTTGATATGGGGGGGGGGGGCTGGATTTAACAGCTATGCCACTGCTGGGAAGCCCTTATTTGCTGTGGTGGTGGTGGTTGGGGGCTGTAACTACAACGCAGTTGATAAGTAATGGGTCATGAACAAAACTCTAGCTTTCTGGCTGTGCACTCAAGCACATTGGACCGGAAAATATGAATACAAACTTAAAACTGAAGCTGTGAGCTTGAACTTGTTGGGCAGCCTGTGTAGCCAAATGGGCATGCTGGGTAACTGGCCTTCAGGAAGCCCAACCACAGCTAGATCACCACAGTTGTTTGGCCCGAGCCTGTAACCCCCATGTTGGACTGAGAGCGTTGGCCTCTGCTTAGTCTATTATCTTAGTCTTATGTCGCTTTGATTCAGATAGATAGCAGTGATGTATTTAACCCTCGTCCAACCAGGGGTTTTTCTAAGACAACTCCGACCGGGGGGGCGGTGGTTACCACCCCCAGATTATTTCAAAATTCAGCCATAAACATCATCTTGTTTAGTATCAGTGTCCTATCTTCAAATGAAATACAAATAAAACACTTTTTTTTTTTTTAATAAAAATTTGGCATCTCCAATCCCACCCGAATTTGGAATGCCCAATTGGGGAAGTATGTACAAAGCTTGCTCGTATGCGACCCCTTGCTGCCAACTCAGGATAGTGAGACAGTTCACGGCTCTCCTCCGAAGCACGTGCCTGTCTGCCACTGATTCTTATACACTCGCTGGTTGAATCTTCGCAAGTTCAGAACTAGGGCGGAGGATACCCGGACATGAACCAAGCCGGAGTCTTCCTGACGAGCGCCCGTCTGGCCAACGAATAAAGCTGTTATCGAATACCCAAATCCGGCAGTCCCTTCCCAATTTGAAACCCTGTAGCGCGATAGCCAATTGTGCGCTACTCTGAAAAAGCTGCCGACCTGCCGGTGGGTACGCCGAGGCTCGAACCGGCGTCGCGGTGATCACCTCTGCACTACCGTGTGAGCCACCCGGCAGCTCCAAATAAAACACATTTGAACATTATGATGTCATGGTGACGTCATAACCAACACCATATTAGGAAAAAACATAAAAATGACAAAAATGACAAAAATCCTTGTTTTTTTAATATTTTTATTAGTTTTAGCTGAAAATAAGTAACTTTCTGTAACCTTTGGAACTACTGATAATACAAAAATATTAATTGTAGTATCATAAATGTTATAAACTCATAAGTAACATAAATTTGACATTACTATGATGTCATAAATAACTCATTTTGGGAAAAAAAAACACACAAAAGGAAAACAAAGTTTTCTGAACATTTTTTCACTTTTACTTTGTTTTTCCCTATGATAGAATACACTTGCATAAGAGGTTTATGAATTATGAGAACAACTTTATGAACAATTCTATGACCTTGTATAATAGTAGGCCTATAGCACAGTATAAAAATAGAAAACAGTACAGTAACCAGTCAAACACAGAAGTAAAAGTATGTCTGTCATGCACTTCATATATTATTAGGTGAAGATCACTTCAAGGTTACTGGTCACTGCCGGTCATTGTAATTCCAAGATTTACTAATACAAGGACAAGCTACATCAATAAATCAAATCAGTGTGGTCTACAAAGTTCTTTGACCATGAAACATGATAACAGCATACTATTTGCAACTAATTTGTAAGCATATTTTGTATCAAAAACAGGCAAAAATTGACGCTGGTGGCAACCACCCCCCGTACCCTTTGACTTTGACGGCCTACCATACCCCCGGGGGGTGAGGTTCTCTCATCGCTTTTTCATGAAAATGAGCACAAAGGATGAATGAACAATTACCTAGAAGCATTAGATCATATCTGTTAACGTTTTTGTGCGACAGGAAAAAATCTGGTTGGACGAGGGTCAATGTTGGGTATTTACTTGTGTGAAGTGAGTAGAGACTAATATGGTGTCACTGCTCCATTTTTCTACTATTTTTATGGACTGCAGTGTGTCCTCTGGAATGAGAAGGCAGTTTAACTGGGCGGGAGTGATGTTGATGGGAATTCTTTTCCCCCCCTGTTGCTCAGGTGATCCGCACTGGGAATCGGACGTACACAGTTGCCAACAGGAAGGAATTCCGCCTCTGTGTCAGAGCCCAGGATGAGCTGTGTAACTCTGGGTGGAGCGACTGGAGCCAATACGAGTGAGATGCCATTTTGCAAACTTTGTCACTCTTTTTAAAGTGAGCTTTAAAGGGTATATTCAGCTGTCCAAGAGTTGTCCAACATCCCCCACAGAAATTGCAGGCATAACCAAGGTATACCCTTTAAAGCTGGTTGGTTTACCAGCCAGTATCACACTTCATTAAACTCACTTGAATTGCATATTGCTGTCGGCTCCCTACAAGAAGGTTGTGGGTGTGATTCTGGTGGGGAGCCTCTCTCATGTGGAGTTTGCATCATCTCCCTGCGGTCATGTGCCTACTCCCACTGGCCTCTGGTTTCCTCCTATAGTCAAAACACATGCCTGCCGGGCTGATGGGAGACTGTACTCTGTAAACCCTGAAAAGTCTGGTGAACACAAATGTTTTGTGGAAACCTAAAAAAAATTTGATAATGCCAACTAAAATGATTTTGTGTTCACAGCACTTTAAAAAATAATTTGACCTTATTTTCTTTAAGCTCATTCCACACAATTTTCTCAAAATAGACATTTTGTGACTTCGGTACTTTATTCTCTGGGGTCTACGATTATTAGAATATATGAATCTATATATTATATTTTCAGACCCTTTTTTTCCTCAAAATAGACATTTTATGACTTAAGTGCTTCAGTACGAGGGTCTTTAATTAGCCATAGGTATGAGTGAGTGAGGAAATGAATGGTGTGTGAGCCCTACGATAGATTGGTAAGCAGTTGAGGTTTTGTCGCTGCCTCTCATCTACAGCGTGCTGGCATAAACTTCAGACCCAGCCCTGTTCAGGAATAAATCAGACAGGTTGGATAATAGATGGAAGGAGGAATGGATGGGACACCGAGTTTAAAATACTATGTTAGTATTTGTGTAACTCTTACATTGGTAAGCAACCCACACCCCGGAGATCTAACATCTTGGAAGATTTCAATTTCAACCCTGATTTGGCACACCTGACCGCTGATGAATGAGGTGCGTTCACAAGTGTTAGTGTGAAAACCGACAAGATGGTAGATCTGCAGAAACTGAGTTGATTACCACTGCATATAATATCCTGTCAGTCAGATACACTGATTGAAAACTGGCAACCATCGTCAATCATTGATACAATTTAATGCATCGGTGTGAGCTACTGCAAAGCTATAGTTGTCCAATTATAGGCACAACTCCAGATGCCGCAAATGACATCCAGTAAATGCTACCACAGGAAAATTGAACAGATGCAGATAATGCATTAAAGGTCCAATGTTACAAAAGGCCCTTTTCCTTGCTCTTCAACACGTACTGCGATCTTCCTTCTAATATCTGGCAAAATGGCAGGTAGGAGAGTCTCAGGACCCTTTCTGAGAATCAAGTGCTTGAACAACCCCTTTTAAATCTGTGCTCCTATTGACCACTTGGGGAGTCATTTGCGTGGTGCAGCCCGGTACACTGCAAGTGCTAATGCTCACCAAGCATTTTAATCTTGTATTTAGATTTATAAATATTTCTATTATCTTTTTTTTTCCTCTCAGTAAAATTATTTCTTCCAGTTATTTGCAGTAATTTTGACATATATCTAGGCTTGTCCATGGGGTGATTGAAATTACCCTTCCCGATAGACCAATCTTGGAATTACTTTAAATAAGTGGCATAATTCATTTTTCAAAGACATGAGGTAATAGCGTTGTGTGTAAGTCTGAATACAAGATTACAATGTTCTGTGAGATTTTGTTTTTTGCCGTGTACATCCAGGTTTTAATCTCAGTCGCCATTGTACGCTTCAGTTTAGAGAGACAGCCAATCAGTGCCGGGCCTCATTTCCATAAACTCACTGTCCAATCAAACCACTAAATTTGTGCGCTTGTTTTTTTTTTTTCTCTCTCTCTCTACTAGACACAAAACAGTGTTTTACAGGCATCAGGGCGTTGTCATAAACAATCTATGTGACCTTCAAATAAACTGAAAATAATTCAATTGAAGTCAAAAGTGTTGCAGCACATATGAATCACAACGAGCGAGTCAGGACTTTCCTGCCATCTCCTTTTCCTTTATTCTGCTCTACTGCATTAAAGTAAAAATCTCTGTGGCCAAATAACTGCCAACCCAGCAAATTCACCTTCAGGTGCCAGAAGATAAATACATCAGCACTGTTTATACAAGCTCACGCACACTGTGCATCTTACAAAATGTACTGTTTCATAGCCAAATTGAAAAAAGTGCTGCCTAGCAGTGTTCACCGTAACAAACAAACAAAAAAAAAAAAAGATTTTGCAAGAAAACTGTACGCGGGAACTTTCTGTATAACAAGAGATGCAGTAATAGCACTATTTCATGTACGGGACCAAATATTTCAGCTGCATAACCGCAACCGATTCTGTCTTAACTGTGTTCACACTGGATCTCCTGCCCCCGTATCCAAAATCTCATCTTGCAAACGGCCAGTTCGCAATCAGTCCACCATTATCTCACTTGTGTTTTTCCACAGAGCCCAATTATTTTTCAAAGGATGGCGAATTCTACTCAGCCTTTGATTGGCTAGTGCGCGTTGCTTTTATTGGTCAGGTTAGGCATGCAGAGTGAGACTGGCTAGAGTTAGGTAACTAATATCAGGGTATATCAATCAAAAACAGTGTAGGACAGGTCATGCTTAAGTCACTCAAAGCAAATAAATAAATAAATAAATAGCCTCCTCAGCAGAGTGGTGGAGGTGCCTGGAGTCAATCCCACCATTCAGCGGGAATCTGGACTGTCCGCCAATCCATCTCAGGAATCACACTTCATTCACGCTCTCATACTTGTACGCAATTTATAGTCTCCAATTAGCAAGAATGGCATGTTTTCGGAGTGTGAGAGAAAGCCAGAGTTTTCAGAGGAAACCCACAGGAACAAGGGGAGAATGTGCACAGTCCACACCAAACGGCCCCAGGCCTGATTCAGACCCACAATTTTCTTGCGGCGAGTCATTCATCCCATTATCATGCCGCAGAATTTTTTGCAGACTATGTTGCATGTAATGCAATACAAGCTTCAGCATAATGTGTGATATTGTTGGCAAACTATTTTCTGATATTTTGCATAACAGGGTGAGAAGATCGCGGTGAAACCAGAATAACGAGGTAGGTGGGCAGTTTTGATCTATTGCACACAATAGTTAACTGATAATCATTGATTATCAATTGGCATGTGGTAGCCAGTTATTCACTTGGTTAACTGATAATCAGTGCATGTAAAATCCATACAATGGACATACACAGCACATATCATGGATAAGACCAGTGTTCGTAGTGTCATTAATGTGAAATTTTTTTTTTGTCAACAGGGACAAGGATGTGAAGTCGTCTGACAGACTGAAGTATTTATTTTGTCAGTGGCATAAAATTCACTTGTACTGCCATTTTGTTTATCCGTACAATTATTGAGAAATTATGAAACAATAAGCTACATGGTCATATGGCAGTGCTTCTCAAACCTCTCCTGGAGGACCACCTGTCCTGCATGTTTTAGATCTTTCCCTGTTTTAGCACAGGTGATTCAAATGATCAGCTCGTTATTGACCCTCTAAAGCTCATTGAAAACATCCTGATTATTTGAATCACCTGTGCTGGGGCAGGGAAAGACCTAAAACAGGCAGGGCAGGTGGTCCTCCAGGAGAGGTTTGAGAAACACTGTCATATGGTGTAATGGGGATTTTTATGGTCTTTCATGCCTAACTTTCTCAGGATTTTTTATTATTTATTTCTTAAAACTTTGCATGTGAACTGGATAAAGTCATTGTTTAAGTCAAAAATCTTCATTAATATATAATTTTTAAAACATATTCTCAGAAATTTGTAAAAAGTTATAATTTAATTTTCTGTCACCAGAATAAATTGTGTCTAAATAAAATTAAGCAAAATGGTAATTCACTTTGTATGTTTCGGCAAATGAAGAACAGAGGACAACAAAACCCAGCGATCTCCACATAGGAGATTGGGAGCAAATTCAGATTACATACAACTTATGTAATCATTTGATCTCATTTAGCTAAACAACGGTCATCTGCCCCTCAGACTCTGTTGAAGTATGAGGAGCGTTTTGGTGCAAAATGGCTGCCACGCATCACCCCGGTGGGTGCTATACATTGGCGGTAGTTGAGAGTCCTACTTACCACTTCATGATGCCACCAAGATCATTCATTTGTTCATTCAATAAGCAAAACTATGATTAGAACCACATCACTTTTCCAACAGGAAACCTGTAACTGCAGACATGATTTGAATTCAGAACAATGCATAGAAGAAGAAAAAAAAAAAAGTCAGTTAATCAGCTACACTACTTAATGGTCATTTACAGTTGTTGAAAATCATACTTGCCCAACACAAGCATTTTCACCATCATAGATTTTAAAAGAAACGCACAATGAGACTGTGTAAAAAGAATGATATCTTTTATTTACAGTCAGGAAATGCCCCAAATAGTAGCATATGTACATTTGTTGACCCCTTTTGCATGGACTAATGTTACAGGAAAAAGGATGCTTCAAAATGAAAGCAGGGCAGGAAGACTCAGGCTATGACTTAACAGCACTTTTTTTTTTATTTTATTTTTTTATATATTGTCAGTTTTGTGGCAAACTTTGGTCGTCGCTTTAGTACACGAGAAGCTGAATGGTAATCCAGTCCGTCAGCGTAACGGCTTTAGGATTCAGCAAAGCATGGGCGATAACTTACAGATCCTTCAGTTCGGAAGCCGGCTGAGAAGTATACGTTATTGTTTGGAACTGGAGAGCGGCTGAGGGCAGCCAAGCACTCGACAAGTGAATGAAAGCGTTCCGACATTTTCAGCACAGGCTAGCACCGTATACGTCTCCATAAAGGTTAACACACAAACAATGTAAACGTGGAATATAAGCATTTGTTTTGTTCTCTAGCATTAGTGAGCCAAGTGTTCTTATACCAGGGAAACAATATGGTTAAAAAAAGTGACTGGCTGTCCTTAGCGAACTACAGGGAGGGAATTTACTCATTAGCACTCATTCCTCAATACATTTCATACCTTGTACAGCTTTCCAAATTCAGCAAACACATCGACCACACATACTGAACATGATAGTGAGGCAGATATCGTAGTCATAATTCCAGTCTCAATGCCAGCTTTTCACCAAGACACGCAAGTGCTTGCAGGGCAGCTAAATGTTACACAAAAAGGGGCCACTGATGGTGCAAGGTTCTGTTTCAGCCAAGCATGAAGACACCAGATTCTTGAATGACTAGCTGCTTATTTGAACCTAGTGGTGAAGCCCGAGGCTACAACAGAGACCTGCACCTGCACTGGTCCTTTCCAGACAGTACTGGACACTTCTATCATATGTACCCATGTGCAAGATGGAAGCTCCTAAATGTGGGCTTAGGGCACACAGGCACCATGAGACCGTGACAAATCACAAAGCTCCATCCAGCCGACCGTCAGGAATCACTCATGTAGCGCACACACGCTCGCGCACGCACACACAACAGCAGCATTTTTCTGCATTCAGTGATGAGAACCCTCAGCCCACACCTGTCTCACAGGAAATGGAGTCCGTTTCTCCACCCCTCCCACCCCTTTTTGTGCCCAGCTTAGCTGTTAACCATAAGTCACTTAATTACTCAAGTTTCTGTCCAAACCCCTTACAGCTGTAGTATACGATTTGAAAGTTTGATCATTATTAATAACCTCATTTAGATGGTGGTTATGGTCCTATAGCACAATCTACACAATGTGGAGAGAGAGAGAGAGAGAGAGAGAGAGAGAAAAAACTAAAAAAATCCATTCACTCTAGTGGCTGCAGAGACGTTGACCAATGTAAGCCGTCTGGCCGGATGGCTTACATTGGTCAACATCTCTCTCCTACTCTCAACCAATCCTCTCGCTCTAGTTGACATTCTCGAGAGCTTTCTCGGACTCCCCGTGCTCCGTCTCGTCCCCGCCCCCTTCCGCGTTATAAACTTTCTGCAACAAGCAAGTAGTTTAGTACCAGCATAGCAACATATACTAGAAGAATGGAAAAGAGAGACAGCGACAGCAGCAAGCGGCCCCTGCTTACCCCACCGGCAAAAGTTGGGAGAAAGCGCAAGTCTGCAGAGGAAAAGGCAGAGACGAAGAGGAAATGTGAGCAACGCAGGACTCAAAGCAGAGGAAACGGGTCATCCATTCACCGCTGGAGTGCGCTCCAGGAGGATTTGGGCCTGAAAACTGATGCTGATACAGCAGACTTTTTGTTGGACAGGTAGGTAATTTTTTACTTTTATTGTGCAAGATGTTACATCAGTAACTTTTTATAAGTCTATGACAATGCTGGCTTAATGACTGTAAATGCTGCCGGTCGTTTTCTCTGTGTCGCATTAGCATTGTAAACAAGCATTGCCATCATCAGTGTTGTACCTGAATGCATTCAATGAACTCATTCATATGTATTTCCGATTGATGAACGTCATTGTGAACGTGTTCATTGTGGCGTTTGTGAACGGCGCACTCTCTTACTGATGCAGAAACCCCAGCTAAAACACACCGCAAACATCCCGGCGATTGAGAAAGGCAAATATTTTATATTTGGCAAGATGTTCTTGTTGTTCATTTAAAGTGGAATAAATATTGCAAAGTGGAGCTGTTGTGGTATTATCATTTACTGCCGGACGGCTTGTTGCTCTGGTAGAGGGGGTGTGTCTGGGAGTCTCCACGCGGACGGCCACACGTGCTTGGTGGGAAGGATCAGGGAGGACAGAGGTGAGGTGTGTGTGTTTGTGTGGTAGGATGCTTTTTTCAAATTTTTCAACGTCTCAATCTTTCTCAACTGATTCTCAGATCGTATACTACAGCTTTATTTTACAAAATAAAAATATCTAATTGGCCTGTTCTAAAGAGAACATTTTAATGCTGACTAATCAATTCTTACTCGTAATTAAAATAACCTAAGTTCAGGAATATTGGCTAGAAATTTTGGGGTAAAGAAAAAAAATAAATAAAAAAATCCAAAAAAACTACTTTAAACGTTTAAAGGCATGACTACCCACCCAGAGTATCTTTAATTACTACCTTACCCACAATTCCTGTGTTCCTGGAGTTACAAACCATTGAGGGGGAGAAAGAAAGGAAAAAAAAAAAAAAACCCCAACAACACTGCTCAAAACACATCCCTATCTCTCTTCATTTCATTACAGTGTTACATTTACGGCAAAAAAAAGAGTTTGTACAAATCACTTCATGTCAGTTTTTTTTTTTTTAAAAAAAGCACAAATTCCCTCCAAAAATCTTTTAGACAGCTCGTCTACAAAATTGAATGAGCACCAGAAATGATCGAGACACATCCTCCCTCAAAAATAGCAAACGTTTGGCATATTTAAATAGAATTCAAAACATGAGCACCACCCTTTGGCAGCCATTTAACAGCTCTAGAAATAAAAATTTAGAAATGGGTCAAAGGACACAAGATCACAGAGCCAAAAATGAAGAGAAAAGAAACAAACCCAATATAAGCGCTTCCAAAAGATACTGGTCCAAAGTTATTCATAGAATTTGCCCCTCGAGCCTTTGTAAAGCATGTTGAGATGACATAACACCGCTATGAATAACAACCGCCTACAGTGTAACTGTTAGCCAAGAGTGATGTCAGAATTTGTTTGAAATGTCCTGCTGAAAGTTTCCAATACTTGTGTCCCTTAAGTTCAGCCTTCTACCCTTTAAACTACCAAACATATTCTAAGTAATCTAATAAGCCATTCTGTGTAAACAGAATACATACTTCACAAAGCCTTACCGGCATAAACACTTCGACATTGTGCACATCTGAACAAAGGTATTTGGCTCAATGATCAGAACATATTCTGGGACATTTCACCCCAGCTCTCAGAATGGGTAGACGTTTCCCGACTCTTGTGGTTTAGAAGCTTTTGGACATTTTCTTGAGGCCTTTAAAAACAAGTTGAGTCCACTGCGGATACAGAAATGTTTGTCCAAAAAAAAAATAAAAATAAAAATAAAATAATTGCAGCACACTAAATCCACACATTTTCCTCCTGTCTAAATGAGGAGGACAGCTGTAGAAAAAGACAAAGGATAACGAGAGATGAAGCTAGAAATAAATGTGCCTCCGTCTCCCAAAGTAGAATGGAAGGGAAGGCCGGTGTTGGACTGATGGAAAATTCTGGAAAGCTGTGTTAACCAGAGGAGGGCTTCTCTTCAGTGGATGGTGAAGGGGCGGGGTTGCATCAACAGTCTAGGCCAAACATGACCGTGGAAACCTTCCTGATACACTTACAGCAGAGGATGGTTGAGCCTGGCCCAATAGCAGCTGTCGGAAGCCCAAATGTGTACCGATTGATGAGGAGCTGCAAGTGTGAGCATGCGCAAGAGGCAGATTTTATGTAAATGGTCATTAAATTATAAAGAACATTCTCCACTGGGGGGGTGACAACCGGAGGTCAGCTCATCGCGGGTGGCTAGCGAGTGTCCAGCACTACTGCTCTGATGAAAGAAATATCGCGCATGTACACTACTGGCCCACGTGGTGGCGCTCTACTGGCTCTGCTTCTTGGAGAGGTACCTGTGAGGACACAAAGGACACGAACGCAAACGCATGACAGTGAACGGGAACCAAACTGGATTGAGGTCCATGACAGCGTTTCCCAACCTTGTCCAGAGAGGGCTGGAGTAAATGCTGGCCGTTACTCAAACCAGGCAGTTACAGACCTGACTCAACTAATCATCCTGCAGTCTCAAGTCCTTGAGGAGTTCATACTTGATACCAACAAATAGTTTAGGATGAAAGCCTGCACCCATATTGGCTCTTCCTGGATCAACTAGATTCAGCATGTCTTGATGAAAGATACCCGCTCATAACACACAAACGATTTGACACATAAAACACAATGACTGGTTGTATGGGTACAGGTTGAGTCAAGTCCTGGACTATGTAGTGTTTTCTGCATTCAAAACTTAAGTCCAGGACTAATTTTCTATAAAATTGGACCAAGATGAACATTCATCGTAAAACACAGTCTTAAGTGTAAACCTGCACATACCTTTCCCAGTGCTTGTGGTTGAGTCCTGAAAAGTCATCCAGCTTTGCGATCTCTTTCAAATACTGAGAGAGTTTGTATAGCTCCCGGTCTTTTTCCCGATTTAAGTGTGCCTTCATGAATGGACGGATCTACGGTGAAAATTAAAAATTATGAAAAGTAACCTGGACTGGATTATCTCGATTGCAATCATGTTCAACAACTCCAACCATACAGTGGGTTTTAATCATAAGTCAGAAAAAATTCTAATGGCATGAAACTCACTGTGACCAGGCAAAATGAGTTGGCATAATTCTGAGGGGTCAAGTACCTTGACTTCCGCAAGTAGAGCAGGAGTCCACAGGGGTTAGCCTAACTGAAAAGTGAACCAATTTTCTCTTATGTAATACTGCTGCATGTACATCGCTCTTCGTGAGAACAGAAGTCGGCCGGGCCCCTGGTGGTGGGTGTGGCCAGGAGGGCTTTCACACAGGACCAAAAATATTGAGCTAGATCAGCTCAAAAAAGTGTACCACATGAAACAAGTGCCAAAATGCACCCTACATCCTTAGAAATGATAAACAGGAACTGACTGCCAGATAGCTCACTCGGTTAAAGCACCGCATTCCGGACCATAGGTGTCCATCACGGCACGGGTTCGAGCTCCGGTCACACCAACCGGCAGTGGTCGGCAGATTTCAGAGTCGCACACGATTGGCCATTGCACTACGGGGATGCAAATTGGGAAGGGTTTGCTGGGAGGGGTAATATAAAATGGTTGCTTTGTTCCTTGCCCAAGCGCCCCCTGTTGGCCAGACGGGCGCTCGTCAGGAAGATTCTAAGCTTGCTAATGTCCGGGTATCCTCCGCCCTCATTCTGAACTTGCGAGGATTCAACCAATGAGTGTATAAGAAGCAGTGGCTGACAGGCGCAAGGTTCGGAGGAGAGCTGCGAACCGTCTACACTCTCCTGAGTTGGCAGCACGAGGTCACAAACGAGCAAGGCTTGTACATAGTTCCCCAATTGGGCATTCCAGATTCGGGTGGGATTGAGGATACCAATTTTTTTTCTAAAAATAAACAAATAAAAATTAAATAATATGAATGCCCACTGCCAAACAGTTTCTGTGGTGGGGTCAGGAGTATAAAGTCCACGTTCAGAAAGTAAAAAATCCTCCCCAGAACTCTATTCTTTACTTTATGGGAGGGAGAATAACTTGTTAGGACTTACTTTCTGACCCCTGGCTTTTACATCTCTGGGCGGGGTACCCCTGACAGACACGCCCAAAGGGCCACACCCTCAAACTGAGCTAGATCAGCTGAAATCCAAACCGAATGAAACCAACTGGAGATCGTTCAACACCATTCCAGGCATCATGAATGCTCACTGCAGGACAGTTTCTGTTGTTGGTGTCCTCATATTCCATGCATTCAATAGATAAACAGGGACTTTGGGAAATCATCTGGATCACCCTGTTAAACTTATGAATAATAAAAAAAAATAAAAAAAAAAGTTGAAATTTAAAAATCTGCTTCAATCTACATTTATTTTCTAAATGTACGAAGATTATAATTCACAAATCTGTGAAAAATGTAGGATTGAAAAGATTCTATAAATATGGGGTGGCCAAAGTGCCAAAAAACTTGAGAATTCCAGTGTCGTATTCAAGTAACAAAATGCTGCTGAATTTGCACCTTGTGAAAGTGCAGACAGTGAAATACGGAATGTAAAATTTGATTCTCAGTAAAACAGACAGTACTCTTGACTTCCTGTCTCCTTGAATTCTGGATGAAAAATACCTTGTGTTCATGCAGTCTATATATACACACACACAAATGCAATGCGGTAGTAATTTTGTGTAGTCAAAGAGGGTGCCGACGGTAACTTCAGGAGGCTTTAAGTCAAGCACATCATAAACATTCTTCGAAACAGCGGCGATCTTCTGATGCCCTTATCTGTGGCATGTTTGGGTTTCAATACAGTGATCTTTGGGCATGTCTATGGGTCGTCATTAGGCACCATCATGTGAAGGGGAAATGTGGTGGTATAATACCCAGAGAGTCTGTCTGGCAATAATACTCTCCAGTTGAAGTTGATCTCCCTCACTTTGGGAGTATGGCACTTTGGCATGCTTGGGGTTGTCTGGTGTTGAACAATCTCCGGTAGATTTAATTTGGTTCAGATTTCAGCTGAGCTAGCTCAATTTGAGGGTGTGGCCCTTCGGGCATGTCTGTCAGGAGTACCCCACCACAGAAACTGTCTGGCAGTGGGCATTCATGATACCTGGAATGGTGTTGAACAATCTCTAGTTGGTTTCATTCAGTTTGGATTTCAGCTGATCTAGCTCAATATTTTTGGTCCTGTGAGATAGCTCTCCTGGCCACACCCACCACCAGGGGCCCGGCCGACTTCTATTCTCACAAAAAGCGATGTACATGCAGCAGCATTACATAAGAGAAAATTGGTTTGCGTTTCAGCTAGGCTAACCCCTGTGGACTCCTGGTCTAAAGGTGTCGCATCATAAATATGTGATCAGAATGCTCATTGCATTCCAGAATGTTCTTAACATTCAAAGGCCCATTCAGACCAAGCGCGAATTTCCGTGCAGATTATTAGTGCAGATATTTATACAGGCTGATTTAATGGGTTCCAATGTTAGCTTGCAAACCAAGGCGGAACTTCCCTGCGGCAGAAAAAACATCCCCACGGCCTTAAGATTCAGCTAACATCCGTCGGCGAAACCAGACTTTTAGCTAACAAAATGCTTTGTTTGCAATCACGTCACAACATTCGATCCTCAGACTGCAAAGCCACATAAACTAGATACAAACTCAAACTACATACAGTGAGTGTCAAACAAAGGAGAGTGACTCATCAATATCGTTCTCCAGCATCCTGTCCTCAATGAAAAGAGGCGAGATGATTACCTGAACGACGAGCTGAAAGACCTAGCCTGGCTAACGCCAGACCTCAGCTCAATCTACATTGAGATTTAGTCTGGGAGCCACACATTCATTTTCTCGTATTTGAGGCGTGGTTTACGAATGCCCAGAGCCGTTTATTGGGCGCTACGAATGTCTATTAAATGTGTCTGTACGTAGGTTATAGCCAATCGTATCAATTATACCAGATTACGTATGTAGAGCAACAGAAATTTGACGAGGAAGACGACGATAAGTCAGAGATTTGTGTGTACACGATAGCGTTCAGCAAATATTGCCGTTTGTGCAAGACAAACATGAGGGTAGAAGGTATTTAAGGGCACTCTACAGACATGTTTTTATTGAAAAAAACCACAGTTTCTGAGAGGTTAGAGTTATTAGGGGTGACAGTCGCACAGGATCAATTAACAAGCTTTGGTGTGTCGCTTAGACGTCGTCATCGTCTTACTGTCTGTCTCCCCCCTCCACCCCTGTTCTGTGATTGGTTTCTTCGCTGAAGCCAAAATTGGATCCATGGAATCCAGGCTGCCTTGCAGCGTGAAATGAAATTGCGCACAAGGCAGCATGGGTATACCCAGGCCCGGACATCAATGAAAACCCTTGGTGGCTAAGGAGATGACCGTCAGTGCAAAAGTAGACAGTGAGGCTGATGTTATATTTCAGATAACTGCTGCTCTCATGGCTCAGTTTGATTAAATTATGACTCGCGGATCCAATTGTCTGTTGTGCAAAATTGGAACACAAGAACACAGAATTTTGCACCGAGTCCAGCGACCACGATTTCATGCAGAATTTGTGCAGTAAATATCTCGCAAATCCATGCTGCTTTCTCTCTTCACCCTGGTCTGAATGGGCCTTTATGCCAATGCAACAATAATGACAAGTAATTGAAAACCGCTATAATCGCTAAGAATTTTTTTTGGGGGAAGGGAAAAAAGAAAAAAAAAAAAAAACCCAACTCTACAAATGGTTCTGAAGATGCGCTGCATGTGTTGGAAATGTTTCATGGCTTATCCAGCTTCTCAATAGGCATGTTACAGTAAAGCCCATCTGTAAGAACCGCATGAGATCTACCTTCAGTCCGTTCTGGGGGTTCATGAGGAAGTTTCTGCCGATGTCGTCGAACATGATGGTGTTCTTCTTGCTGTAGAACTCGCTGTACTTCCCCCATATTACTCCCAGTGGTTTTACCTGACAATAAACGCTGGTTATAGTAACTGGACTTCTGACAAATTTCCACAAGTACAACAACAATTTGTCCCATCATGATCTCCTCGACCCCTTACACGCCCATAGTCAGCAATCTTTCTCCAGAAAATTTCTGCACATCCATTTTCAGGTTCTACAGGGGGTCTGGGGGCTAATTTCACAGAAACAGATAAGGCGCAATCTTACACTACATTAAAGTTGAAAGAAGATTTCCAATACAAATTTCAGTTTTGTCCAGGAAACTAATCCAGGACTGGATTTACCCTTCCCCTTACATCCGAGGGGCGGGTTCAACACTAAACAGTTGAAAACCACTGGTGTGCAGTAGGCGAGAAGATGGGCTTCATGCACACCTCTACAACACCCCTTTTCGGAGTGTGCACTGTGATCATGGCAGCGCTGTCCAGCATGAAGGTGATCTTGTAGTTGGGATTATCGGTCACTCCCAGCTCCTGTGATAACAGGGAGAGTGGGTTACACCACAGGTCATATTTACAGGGACAGGACGTAATGTTTTGAATGTAGTCTGTCCAGCAAAAAATTTGTTTTGCGTCCAGTATAAAAGCGGCTTTAATAAGGTATATGTATGTGCAGAGCAGGGATTCATCCTCTAAAGCCACATTGGGACAGGTATCCCTACATGCCGTGATGGGAGAAAAACAAGCACATAAGATGAAAAAATTGAGCCCATCAAAGCAAACCATCAGTAGGTTCCTAACTGATGAAACACATGGCCATGAAAACTGACAGCTTAATCAAGCAAATGATGGCGTCAAACCTGTTGTGTCACGTTTAAGTTCAAGCAAATTATTTTAGCTGTGCAGATTATGGAAAAAAATCATGCATTTAGTGATGCAACTACCAAAATTGGCATGATTACTCATCATGGTCCACTCTTTTGGCAAGTCGCAAGCCCTCAGAATATTCAACATGGCCGCAATTTTTCCAAGATGGCCGCCTTTTAGCCAACCAAATTTGGTTTTCGGTCAAAACAATATGTACATTAATCAATTTCTGTATGTGTCAAATTATGCTTTGATGGATTTTAAACCCAATTATGGCAAAATAAGTGATGGTAGTTATATTTGGTATAACCAAATATACCTTGAAAAATGGCCGCCATGTTGAATTTTTGAAGGGGCTAGCAGGCTCTGCATACTCTGCACTCCCCAAGCAACAGTCCTGCCAAGTTTCATGATTGAATCACCAAGTGCATGATTCTTCCCAATTTTTAACTGAATCAGCTTATCCATTTTGAAAGAACTCGAAACACCCACTTCAGCAAGTTAATCTGGAGCATACGGATTTTCTCAGTGTCCAATTAGATCTGTTCAAAAATTTAGTAAATTGAAATTGCTTCCATATAGAAAAACAGAATCTGTTAAATGATCTCTTATTCTTCATAGCACTCATGGATATTCCCGTCAAAATGTGGCTTCAGATGGAAAATTACTTTAAACATTAAAACATAACTACAAGTAATTAGGACAAATTAACAGCTAATTAAAATCCTACCATTGCAATTGTAGGTGGAACAAAAATGAGAACACACAAGGATGGCCCATGACCGTGTTTGGGAACCAATGATGTGGGTGACAAGAGCGGTCAAGATGGCTACTGAAAGGGACTGAAGAATTGCCCTCTTTGGTTATACAGAGCTGTTATGGTAAAGAACCACTGCAGAGAGCAGACTTGTCCTTCCCATGGTTAAGACTCCAGCATGATTCCATGAACCTGCGTGAACTGCTGTGTGACCCGAGTGCCATCAGAGTCACAGTGCAATTTTGATGAGGCCAAAGACCATTCATGATAATGGGTCAATCATGCGCATGTACTCTGTTGTACTGTAGGATGAACTGTCAGATACCTGGGGAGAAATCTTGTACTGGCATTTACCACGACACGTACGACAAATCAGTGCAATCCCTTCTACAAATGCAACTAAACACACCATGGAGATTATAGAAAAATAAAATTATTTCAAAATAACCACCCACTGCAAGTAAAAATTCCACAAGTCTATCAGTCCAAAATCACTCTCAAATTTCACCCAGGACATCAAATCCCCCAAATTTTGAAAAATTTCACCATGAAAATGTGGCTTTAAATGATATACAAAAGTGAAAGCTCAAATAAAAGTGACATTGGTTGGGGGGCGGGAGGAAACAAACCTTCATTTTAGCGTCGATCCACTTCATACTTGTGGCAGCTGGGGGGGGGGGGGGGGGGGGAGAGAAACCAACAACAAAACAAAAACGTCGGTCAGTCAGGGGCCAAACTGGGGAACACAGACAGAGCAACGACAATTTCCACTGATAGACCAGAGCCGAAGCTCGCGAAGCAAACATGACATGACGGTGCATCACAGCCTCCGACAGCGGCGTTCAGCAGCCCGTGTGACACTTACACCAGATGACGATGTCGTAGTCCTCATACGCAGCTGTGAGGAACTCGTGCAAGAACGGCCTCATCAGCTCCTGCCCCGTCTCTGCACACGACTTGTGATCTAAAAAAAAGTCATTAAAAAAAAAAAAAGCACACGAAATGGAATCACTGCATTTCCTCCCACCATAGTTTTAATTTTGTTTAGGCCAGAGAAAGACAAGCACATTTGGGCCAGGTCACGTGGTAATGAGTTACAATATTGTGTTTTGTATCAAAGCTCCAAAACTAAGTAAGAGAGTAACAATTTAAATGGCTTTGTGTAGGTCTTCCCTAGTACTTCAAACAACAAAATAGCTAATTTTGTTCATGAATACCGCTTGACCTGGGCCGTTTATCACCAGAGCAATACAATGTATTGCATTTGTAGCTGGCAACGCTTGTGAATTTGCATGCATTCGACATCTTCAATGTTGTTTCACTTCATTTTGAGCATAGGGCATTTTCTGATCTGATTTAATCCCCTTCAGGTGCTAAATGTGATACATAAGCCATAAGCGAATGATAAAGTTAGTGATACTATTCACACAATGAAGAAAAACAAAAGTAATTTTGGTAAACTTTTGATAAATCGCCATTTTTTCCCCATTGTCTGCTTTCAACCAGGACAAAGTAGGATACAACGATGGTGGCTTTATCATGCCAGAATTCCCCCTGCCTCATGAACAAGCTCAGAAAATTATACTTCATGGCATAACTAAATTTCTGATTTCACATGTACATGGTGCATGTGGTTTATACATGGATAATGTAATAAGTGCCTTTCTACTATAACAAACAGAAAAGCTTGATGTTGTTTGTCAGGAGGTGTGACACAGAATACCAATTATCACATCTCTACAATCAATCTGCATACATGTCATCATTGACTACAGCAAGAAACAAAGAGAATTTAAATGGCAAAGGCATACAGTCGTAATGCTCTGAAATAAACAAGTTAGCATCAAAGCAGTAATAACTGCTGAAAAACAAAGCAAATGATTACCATAACACACCAACCTAGAATCTTCTACAACCATTCCAAAAAAAACCTACTCCTTATCAAAGCAAAGATGGGAAGACATACTATCCACTTGAACACTCATACTATCCACTTGAACACTCATACTAAGTAGTAATTAGCCTGGCATGCATTACTCATTTCCTCCATAAGCTCAGGTACTTGCCAAACAACGTGTAGTCCACATCCAACACCAGAAGCCTTTTTCCTTCTCTCGGGGGGTTCAACTCTTCCACTTTGTAATCTTTGACACGTCTGGCAATCTTTGCCAAGTTCTCCTCCCTTAGACAAAAAAAAGGACACACACAAGCACATAAATGCACAACAGTGTGCTTTGTTTGTAACGGCTTGTAATCGAATGCCTCATGCCTGGGACACATCTCAATTTCAAAATTTTTCCCTCACCATCCATCAAGAGAAGCTGCAGGAGGAACCTCTGGCAAAAATGCTGGAATCACCACACAAAGATGTTCCTCCAGCTTTTTTTACTTCATAGCAAACAAACAGATCACAGCCATCATACAAGACAAATTCTGGTTCATTAACTTAACATTCAGGCTTCATGAAATATACCTCAAACAAATTAGAATAGATTTAGCATTATGGCATTTTTTTCATAATGAAGGAGAGGAAAAAAAAAAAAAAAAAATATATATGAAATCACTCAATGCTGCCGAAAACATTGACCTAGTAATTAGTTTTGTTTTTCGAAGAGATATACCAGCACAAATCCGATCATGCAAATTAGTCAGCCGTTAAGAGAGCTGAAGACCATAATGAGATGTAGGACTTGGATAATGGAGTGAAACATTGGCATCAACAAGAGAGATGGCAAGTGAAAGAATGGAAAAGATTATAAAACTGCTCCAAGAAGGAAATTCAACTTGGAAAGAAGCAAACAATGTTTGCAGTTCCCCCGTCAGATGTGTCTGAAATTTGGCACAAGTATAAACAAAATGGGAAGGTTATAAAAAGGATTCTATGGGTCGAAAAAGTATCAGGAGAGAGAACTCAGAGCAATATACCTTGAAAATGGGAAATGCACAACAAACAAATGGGCAGAAACAGGAGTCAATGTTTATGACAGAACTGTAAGAAATTGGCTGAATGAATTGGGATTTACACACAGACAAGCCAAATGAAAAGGTGGCAGAGCTGGTTTAGAGGAAAGCAAGGTTATAGTGGGCTAAAGAGAAACAGTCATGAAGTGTGGATGATCGGATGAAAGTGATATTCAGTGACAAATCACTAATCTGCATCAGCCCATGTGATGATGCTGGAATGTTTGTCTTATGGCATTCAAACAAAACAAATGACTGCTGGAAGAAAACGAGCAAATGTCCCCATTCGTTTATGGTGTAGAGTTGCATGTCAGGCAAAGGACCGAGGAAGATGGCAGTTGTTCAGTCAATGCTCAGGTGTACATCGAAATTTTGATCCATTTTTTAATTCAATCAGTTAAAAAAAAAAAAGTTTAGTGATGTAGTGGTCATTTTTTTCATATGACAAAGCATCTTGCCACAAAGCAGAGTGCAGAAGCTTTTCTTCAGGTGAAGCATATCAACTAAATGGCATGGGCAGCTAACAGTCTGGATCTCAATCCAATTGAAAGTCTGTTAAAAAATCCAAAAAAGGCATAGTGCCATCCTGCAAAGCTTAACCTTCAACTGCAATTCAAGGAAGCTGGAAACAGCCAAATGGGGAATATTGTTTTTCCATTAGTGAAGTCCATGTCTCGAAGAATGTCAACCATCATAGAAGCCTATGGAGGAGCTTCAAAGAACTCTGATTTTCTGTTAATGATTCCATAATATTTTACTCAAAATTGAGTGATTCCAAAATTTTTTCCCTCTGCTTGAGTATGGCTTATTTTATTGAATTTGAGGTGTGTTTCATGAAGCCTGAATGTTCAGCTTCGATTACACTATATTTGAAGTGTTGCTCAT
Organism: Gymnothorax reevesii; assembly: GCA_029721435.1. Classification (NCBI taxonomy): domain Eukaryota; kingdom Metazoa; phylum Chordata; class Actinopteri; order Anguilliformes; family Muraenidae; genus Gymnothorax; species Gymnothorax reevesii. Next base: position 16,613,637 of record CM056578.1, on the reverse strand, counting down.
AAAGGCTTTATAGAGCATGTATAAAGCCTTCATAAATGAGACAATGTCTTCATAAATCATACATAAACGGTAAAATAACACATCCTTCTTCAGCATATGATGCCAGGTGTGAAATAACTGACAATGTCACTTAGCTAGTGGCTAATTGCGATAAAGGGTGACATTGTCATTGTAACATCTGGCATCACATGTTGAGTAAGGATGTGTTATTTCACCCTTTACAAAGCATGACATTTGCTTATGTATGATTTATGAAGACATTCTCATTTATGAAGGCATTATACATGCTTTATAAAGCTTTTATGAGCAACACTTCAAATAAAGTGTGACCTCAGCTACTAAAGAGAATTGTTTTGCGTCATATCTGTGATTTGTTTATTTGCTATGAAGTAAAATTGCTGGATAAACATCCAGTATGGTGATTCCATAATTTGCCAGTGGGGTTGTACATCACCCATTAAACCAATACTGACCTGTTTTCCACCTCTATAACCTCTTCTTCAATGTCAAAATCATTGATGACATCATCATTTTCAGGGGGAGGGGCCAAGACATCTTCCTACAAAACACGCACATACCCACAGAAAAGAACTGATAACTATTCACGACCAGTCGTCAATACCGCATCAGTGGCAGCCTAATGCACTGCCGTAACTAACGGATTCCTCGATCAACCAAGAAACTGTCCCGACAGCCTCTGTTCTGAAACATTGTGTTAAACCACATGTAAGTGAACAGCAGTTTGACACATGACTTTTAAAGCAGTATCATGCACTGCAATGCCACAGACTGAGGTGAGAATAGCCAATACCCACCAGGCTCTCCTCTCTGCTCCCCATCATCATAATCTTTGTGTTTGGCTTCAGCTTCAAGGTTCCCAACTTGATGTCATCTTCTGCTGGTTTACCTGTAAAATACAGTCAATTCCTTACGCCATCCTGTAGCTGCTACTCCAATCTATGCCACCATCTCTGCCTTGGCCGCAGTCACCATAAATTCTGTGGCCATGCAAGTTAAGAGTGATTGAAATACTATACAACATGGAAAAGGATATGTATACTGAGAGGCATTAAAAACAAAGCGGTTTTATTGTCTAATTTGAAAACTGATAGTTTTTCCCCTTTTGCTGATTGACATGATGACTATCAGGTATGGTAAGCATTGCAAAATGTCAAGTGTCTGGGTTTGAATCCTTTCTTGGCAGCACAGTTCCATGGATCATGGCCATGAATCACATTGGGAGGAATCATTTTGCACATGAAAAGTTGAAGATCAAGGCCAATAAAAACAAAGTCACATCATTCCCACTTCAAATGCCACAAACAAATGAATCTCAGAAGAGTCAAACATTTTGAATGATGGCCAGTCTCAAAGAAAAGATTCTGGACGCATTAGGTCACGTCATGAGGTGGGCCACAGTAGGACAGGGTCAAAATGGTCCATTTTTCAATACTCCTACTACATATTACATACCTTCAGCCCAATCAAAAACAGCAAACAAATTTATCTCATTCCGTTCTAATGTTATTGAAAGGAACATGTATTTAATGAACAGGTAATTGCATTGAAAGCTGCTACTTAAAGTCTGTTTTTCTCAGAATGGACCCATTTTGCAAAAACTAGTGTCATTTGGTTAATATTCATTCAAATTCACCCAGGTTTGTTTTATTTTGTAGATAACATCCAGTTCTTATAAGATACACTGCCTTACCCTGGAGTAATAGAACATTATAACCATAATCTAGCTGCTTCTCTGCCACCACCGCCCCAATCCACCCCGTTATTACTTTTCTAAGAACGCAGCTGAACCAAAAGTATCCCACCAAATCAAACAAAGTTGGTGGCAAATGAAAGAGAACTTCAACAGCTACAATTTGATAAAATTAATAATAGACCTATGAATCTTAGAGAATATACATTTTGAATAAGCAGTTTCTAGGCGCAGTGTCATAGATCCACCCTTTTTGAGTGCCCACCTCATGACGACCATTAAATGACTTTATCCAGACTGCAGGGATGACACAAAAATGACCAGATGCGTCAGCTGTCGTCCCGACAAAGTGCGTCATCTGTGACGCCTTAAAAAACGCTTTCTGCCATGTCAGATAATTCATAAGAACTGCTGAATTGGCAGCCAATGTAATGAGTGAGGGCAAGTCTCACTACCAAAAGCACAGTTTCCCGAGACCGTGTTTTGCAACAACGAAATAAACCATTTACCACAACTTAAAACAGTATATTTTATTGTGTGTTATTAATGCCTCTCAGTATAGATGAAGGCTAACAGGAAGTGTGACAAAGATACAGTGAACAGCGAATAAATCACAATGGACTTAAAACAATTTCTCATCTAGACAATTACACCCATAATTTAGACATAATTAAAACATAGATCACTACAATTAACCTCATAAGACCGGCCCGTATGTGACTACCCACCACTTCAACAAACCCTACCTTTAACTTTCAATCCCAGCAATTTTTGTCTCTCGGGAAGAACGCCAGTCAGAGATTTAATAGACTGCTTCAGATCCAGCACGGTATCCTCTTCAGACAGGGTGCTGATGGTGTACTCCTGCCCGCCCCACTTTATTATTACCGACACGGACATGCTGCCGCGAAGAACTGGAAAAAAAAAACAAACAGTCAAATTGACGATCAACAGCACTATCGTTATGTCAACTGAATTGTACATACAGTAGCATGCATTTCCCATTAACACATACACTGAATAAAAACTCGCCGGCAAAAAATAAAATAAATAAATAAAAATCCTAGCCCCCTTACATCGACTGCATCATTGCGAGCCAATTTGAGAGCCAACACAAACATATCGTTTGCATCAATATTATCAATGTGGCCAAATTAAGCAATAAAAAAAAAATTTCAAATCTTGGGTGATCCCAGCTTGCGAGGCGACCGATGAGGCGGAGAGTAAAGCTCGTCAGTCACGGCCACTTAATGCGAAGCCGTGTAGAAGTTTTCTACAGGCAATGCAGCGGCCATTATCATCATCAACTCGGACCCATAAAACGTGCCAAGTTGGTTACACCATCTAACACCCCGTATATATTAAAAGGTCTTAATTGAACGATTTAGCAGAGACATTTCGCTGGCTTTACAAACTGAACACTCCGTCCTCTCTTCTGTGCTCTAACGTAACAGACATTGCAACCGACCAGCAAGCGCACATGCAGCGACACGTAGCTACCGTTAGCTCGCCGTACCCAGCAAGCTGTTTAGCAAACTGAACTTACGCTAGCCTCCAACTAAGCTGGTTAGTCTAGAATGAGGCTAAATGAAACATTAAAAAAGGTAAAATAATTTGCTACCTTTCCATTTTAATTCATTTGAAGCCATCGTAATACCCATTTATACAGAACGCCTACAGAAATCCATTGAGCACGATAACCATTGACTACAGTTGCTTAGCTACCATTCATTTCCAGCAAGGCCGATGCTAAATAGGCAATGGCTGGCCGGCTAACTAAACATATACCTCACTACCGATACTTCTGAAATAAACCGAATCTGGTAGGCAAGCTAACACTGAGGTAGGTATTCAAATGCTAAATACGATCAGTGCATTTACAATTATACAGTAAAACTACTGCAAGCAATTTAGCCAGCCTCTTCATTTCAGACAAGGTGTATAACGTTAACACTACTGATGTTTGCTAGCTAGCTCGCTCAATTAGTTTAAATTGCAGCAGCCAGCTAATTAGCTGTGCAGATTTACAGAAGCTTGGCATGCATCCGTACCAGTCTGGCTAAAATGATCACCAAGACCCTCCTGAATATGTATTTGTTGAGCAATGCAGGTGATATAATGCTTCGATAATTAATTACTTCAATTTAATTTCATCCAACGTTGATTACTCAGCAGTTTCTTCCTGTATCCCAGAGATGCCTCGGTTTGTTTCCAATCTGTCTTTCAAGATTCAACTTCCTGTTCCGAGTACAACGACTACCCGACAGGGGGCGACATACAGCTATAGGTCGTAACGGGATTTCATGTTGCTTGTTGTTACCTCAGCGCTAAATGAAAGAGAATGGAGGTGATTTGTCTCAAGGATTTCTTTCACTGAAATTGACACTGCTAAAATTTTGAATTGAATGAGTGTACTTTCCATGAGCATTAACTTGGAGCATCATTGTTTGTATCTAATTTATCTGTAAATTACATGTGAATTAATTAACCTTATCCTCTTTGGCATCCATTATCAATCAATTAATCAAGTAAAATCATTCAAGTTGGTATAATACTCCGCAAGGAGAGTATATCACTTGCAAGCACAGTTGCAGAGTTTGGCTGTCCTTCAGATTTCTTGTTCCTTTCTTTTTGAGAGAACAGGAAAATGTCTCCAAAAGAATTTGTAACAAAATTTTGCAGGCGAAGGATATGGCCCCTTGTCACTCCTTTAAAAGTTCATAGTTCAAATTCCAGCACCCAATACAATTTATGCAATTTAATTATCTTGCCAATTAATGAGAACAACCCACATTGCAGAATAGTCCTTGACCTAAAAGACCAAATACATTCATCCTCAGTCTATCCAAAATTTTCAAAATGTTAGATGTTAATTCTCTTCTTAGATTTATGATTAATCTGTTTTGTCATCATGTAAGAGTAGCAGTGGAAATGAATTCTGAGCCAAGGAAAGAAAATCTATATTTTTTTCTTTTTTTGGGGGGGGGGTCTAACCTACATTACAATTCCCCGCCAAATTTTTCAGCTTGCATCCTGAGTATACAAAAAAAAAATCACAAAAACAAATGAAACAGAAAACAAAAAGAACAAAAGTCATCAGAAGATGACACATCCCCCTGGTCCCCGCAATCTAATCTCAGAAATCCAAAAATATCAAAAGGAACCAGTCTAGGACCTGATTAATATGCACAGCAAGTTTCTTGAAAAAATATTTAATAGTATTTGAGTTCTGCTCCAGAAACGAAATGTCCACGGACAGACGGATGGATGGACAGATATCCACACTGATGACTACATCCCCCATATTATATGCTGGGGGAAGAAAACCAACTTCAAACTCACACTCAAATTCTCTGGTTTATTCACCTGTGTAGGAACAACAAACGCATTAAAGCACAGTACCTGAAGAAATGGCAAGGGGTTGTTGAAAGGCTTGTTCAAACCACCGTTGTTACAGCTCCTAATGCACAGGTGAGCATTTCTCTTATAAGCTGTATCACCAACATTCCTGAATATGTCAAAGTTTGAATAAAGTATCGAGTTGAAAGTATGAAAAAAAAATGTAGGTTAACATTTGTTAAATTTGATCATTCCTCCCATAGACTCCTATAAAAAGTGACATTTTAGAATTAATTAAGAAATCAGATAAGTGAAAAGAAGTATGCGTGTCCAGTATAAGCTGGACATTTTAAGGTTTGATTGAAATTTCTGGCTGACAGTATGTAGCAGTAGTGTGGTGCCAAAGAAATAAGAATAATAATAGTAATACATAGTTATAATAAGAGCATGGCCATAAGCCAGCCAGGTCATGTTTTACATGCAGAAAATTTGAGTTTTTAAGACCAGGCTACATACAGAGCTAGATCCTGCCCTTTAGTACCCTAACTGTTGGGCTCACTTTATCGAGTGGAAAAAGGACAAACCTAGATGGGTTTCATGGCCTGTTCATGCCGCTCATGTTACCTCATGTTAATAACATAAGTGTTCTAACTGTCAGCCAGCCAGCTAACAATATAGGGCAAGTGAAACCGGCTTAGCAAAAGCCACCTAAAAGCACAAAACCACATAAGCACGTATATAAACTTAAGAATCTATGTACTTCCAATCTGAGAGAAGGTGCAGCTGAACCAACCGCCATGTGGATGTGGTCTGTGTTCTAAAGGTTTGAATTGCGCATCTAAACTGTTACCTCAGGTTGCAGCAGCCTTACTCTCTAACTACCCTAAAACTTACTGTAGGTTCAACCTCCATCTCAAGAAACCAAAAGAAATCATTTACTGATATAAATGAGGCACTGCTTTTTGTTGCACAGCTTCAGTTACCTGAGATGCATGAGGTTACTGTAGAATATTTTGCAATCTGAATATTCAGTCAATATTTTGCAGGAATAAGCCATTTACAAACATCCTCTTAAATGAAGCTTCATAAAGGACATTTCCCCGAGATAGAGACAATGATTAATGGCAAATAAGTGTTCCAGTATAGCTCTATATACCAGCTACATTTAGCTGAATTGATACACAAATAAAGCATAATATGATTACATTGTACATCATTCAATTCATTCCTATTTTCATCAGTTAATGGTGGAGTGTGTGATTACTGGTCCTTGGCATAATTTCCAAGAAAGATAACTGCATTATAAATCCAGGAAGTGAAAATGCAATCAATTCATTGATATGATGGTATTCTTGCATGGAGTATAAATTATTGGGGAGTTTGAGGTTTTATTTGTCTTTTCTGGGTATCTTTTCCCTCTGGAACACTGAGACCATGGACCATCCAAGCCCTGTCCCTTACCATGTGATCACCGGCTGCTGCTGTCCTGACCCGATCCTGATCCAGTTCTGCTCCATCCTTGCCATGCCACTTCCTGGAGCGACAGATGCCACTGCTCAGATGTTTTAATCAGTTAAATTGAACATTATTAATTAGCTAGCCAGTGGAGGATGGGCTTCTCCACTATTGCTGGGTTCCTCCTGAGGTTTCTTCCCACTGGGGAGCTTTTTCTCACCATTGTTTGAGGATTTTTTTCCTACTAGGATTTTTTTCCCTTATTTGCTATAGGCTGGGCACTGCCCTTTTCTATACTGTAAAGCATCTTTTGTGACAGTCTGTCAGAGAAAAGAGCCAAACAAATAAAATTGAATTGAATTTGCCATTGCTAGTTGTTGGCTAGTTAGAGTGGCTTTACCCACTACTATTGCAAGTGTGGGTTGCAACAATACATTTTCAGGACCGGGACATAATAGCCCCCCTACCTCCCGTCCTTTCCGGATGTATTTTGCAAAACAAACCAACAAATAATTCTGTATAATCAAAGGCCAACCCAGGCCACAAAGGGCTATTTCCACTGACCCGTCTCAGCGTAGCCGCCAAGCAAACCGACCCATCCCCCGTTATGGTCCGAAGTGCAGGTGTGTGGTTGACCTGAACATACAAGACCAATCAAATATTCTTCCAGTTATAAGCAGGTCGTAACAACAATGAAAATTCACGACCGCAATTCGTGAACATCTCGTCGATTAGATTCGCCGAGGAACAAACAGGGAAGTGTATCATGTGAGATTCCGGATTATACATTGACGTGCTTCGCAGTCATAATTGTTCCACATACTGCATGAACTATCAGTTGCGTGAATTACCTTATGACTGTTCCAGCGAGAAATCAAATGCGTAAAATAAGGTCCCAAATAATACTTTTGAAAGATACATGTTGGAGCTCATCCCAGAACAAATTACTTGCAGACGGCTGTTAAAAAAAAACCAGGCCAATCGCGCATGCGCAGTATGAGGTTCAGTTCAGTGCCTGTAATGGCTGCTAGGTGTGTGGTGTGGGTGGCCGATGTTCCGTCACTCGGTGGAGATTTTTAATATAGCCGAGACCGTTAACTTGGGACCACCCGAGTTAAAATGGTTGATATCCGACCGGAAAAAAATCGCGAAACTGAACTAAACGGAGTCGAGTGACTTATAACCAAGTAGGTGGACTATTTATTGTTCATAGAATAAGGTGGCTAGCGGGGTATTGTTTGGGTTCTCCTCAGTAGCGTTAACGTTACTCTACTGCTGATTGCTCACGCAGAGGCAGGAAAGCTAGCTAACATTTTTTTTTGGACTGTGAGTGCTGGGTTACTCTCGGTCAACATTAAATTTGATAATAATCACGTTTCTGTTTAAACATTTAGTAGAATTTGAGTGATTATGTGGAAATACCAGTTGCTGAATTGAAATGTTTCCCCTCTGTGGGACGTTAGCTTAGCTCTGTGTGAGATGTAGTTGGCTCGCTATAACATTTTCAGAGGATGTGAGTTTTTTTTTTTTCAAATGCAGTCGTTAACTTCAGTTAAGCTACTTTCACACCGGACGCGACACGAATTTTTCGCACGCCAGATTACATTCTAAGTCAATGCTTTTGACTTTGAATGTAACCTGTCGTGCAAAAATATTCGTTTAGCGTCCAGTGTGAAAGCGGCTTTAGTATGTGTAATGGTTCTCAGAAATATTATAGTGGTGGCATTGATCCACTAATTATTTAGCTGACTTGTTTGCTTAATTGCTGAAATTGTGGTGACGTTTGCATTATATTCTAAATGAAAAAGGTTCCGCTTGGGCGCGAGCTGGAATGAATTCTTGGGTTCGTCAGCGCGCGGGGTTACTGCAGTTCAGGGTTCCACAGCTCGAGCCATGCGCACTGGATTCACTGCATCGCTGTAAAAAAAAAAAAAGAAGCTAAATAAACCTCGCAAGTAGTTTTATAAAAACGGTGGTTGTCGGAATAGAGCCGCTCTCCCTGGTGGTAATGGAAATTGCATCGTAGTGGAATCGGCTGGCCACAATGAAACAATTGATGACGGAAGCGGAGTTATATAATCTTAATGCTTTTGATGGTCAGACCAACTGTTGGGCAGTGGGAAGCCAAATGGCCCGTTTTCGATTAATTCACTGGATTCTCTTAATTACTTGTGAAATTTGGTTGTAATATTTTCATTTCGACTGAGTGGTGGCTGCTGATTCGCAGCGCCATCAATCACGGGCAAATATTTTCTCCATACTGTATCAAATGCGATTGCGCTGCGACACGAATGTGCCTCATTATCCAGAGATTAATGCCTCACGTAAACACCTAAATTTTGAGCTACGACTATAGGGCTTATGATGATAATGTTGTAATATTAGTATTAATTATGGTTGAGTCATACAAACTGGACGAAATGTCGGGGAACTTGGCTGCTTTATTTTCGTTGAATTAATGATGTAATCGTCAGTTACTACTGTTGAAAACCTGTTGGCGAAAGACGGTTCACAAAATTGGAAAAAATAGGCTAGTTTTTCACTCGTATAATGCTTATCCAGTTAAGCGAGAGTTAAATTGGATCAAGGGGGGCTGGAGGTTTATGTAACTGCGGGCAGCGTACGGTTCTGCATGGTCTTGTTCCTGCGTAATTAGTTTACGAACGTGTTGCCGTGTGTGTACGCCTTTTAGGAACTGTGCACTTCCTGCGCAAATTGTCCGTTCTGTGGAGTCATTGTTGTGACAACACCATGCTATGAAAATGGTAATTTCTTGTGTAATTTCCCATTTTCTTTCTCGAATGCATGTACGGCTTTGAAGTCTGCTGTGGAACAGGTTGTAAAAAAAAAATCTTGATTTTCTTGAATTGAGCTTCATTCCAAGTTTAGCTTGAATGCAGTAGTCTGTTTCATTAATATGTATGATTTTGCAAAAAAATCATACTTACCGCTGTCCCTTGTTTGTTGGTGTGCAGAGGGGGGGGGGAGAAACACACTTCCCTCTTTTTAATTAAGTCTACCTGAGAGTCTACTCTGCCTGAAATATTACTATTTTGTAGTTGAGCTGGTTATTATTTATTATTAATATTATAATTATTATTATAATTAATTATAATTAATTATGGATTCTTAATTGTAGGGGGCGGGTATTTTGGTTCTCCAAACAATTTAAGAACAATTAAACTATTAAACTTTGTTTATTTGAAAGGTTTTCAATATAAAATTATGCCCCCATATTAATATTAATTCATATTTAAATTACAGATTTAATATATTTCACATAGCGTTAAATTACTCGGACGGTTGTGCCGCGTGAAATTTTGAGAGTTTGAGGTGGCAAAACATAAATATCATTTTTATGATAAACTGGAAATATGTTCAAATTAAACAGGTTTTATAGAATAAAATTATGCTTATTATGAATCATTTGAAATTATTTTAAACCAAAGTAGTGAGCTCGGACAATGTCATGTCATTTACCCCAATAAGAATAGCGTACTAATATCAATATTTTGCAGGCTTGTACTTTATTTTGACAAGACACTGTGTGGTTTAAAAAAGAAGAGTTTTCATTGACTGTTTGGTTTAGGCCACTTCCAGCATCAAGAAACATATGTCAACAAGCAAAATATAATTTCATTAAAATGGATCATGCTGACTTGGCAGTTTTTTCTGACTGTAGGTAAAAGAAATCCAATGAAATCCGTTCTAGAAAAGTTCAATAGAAAAGGTCCCTTAAAGATTAAGTGAATTTTTCTAAATTGTACTTTTTTTTTTGTCAACTGGAATGTAATTCTGAATGTGTTGTGGCCCATCAGTGCTTAATGAAAGAAATGGGGAAAATATTTTTACATTTTGCTCCCAGTCTATGGCTGCTGAATAGTGGATGGAAAGATGACCTTTGACCTTTGCTGGCTCTGACAACCACGGAGAGACGGTGGTTATGATTGAAGCAGTTTGCCAGAAGCTTGAGCCGATTACACGTCACTCCTGTCAGTTTTGTCTGAGTGTCCATCTGTACAAAAGCGAAACCATAATGGACTGCCTTAGTTATTATCTGGGAACCAGTCTACCCAATCTTCAGCTGATCCTGTTAACCAGTGGTCACCAACCCTGTTCTTGGAGATTTTCCATCCTGCAGGTTTTCACTCCAATCCTGGAAAATCACACATCAAGCAAAAGCAACAGATCCTGTTTAGCTGCTAATTATTTTAATCTGATATGCTAGAATAAGGTCATAATCAAAACCTGCTGGTGGATAGATGATGAGGTACTGGGATGGTTACCCCTGCTTTTCACCCATATTGCTAAATTTAATGTGTAGGGATTTGTTATCAGTAGCATAGGTAAGCAATTTTGCCTGCTAGAACTACATGGGGCTGAGTTCTTGATGTTAGTTGGTCCTGCCCACCCAACATTGTCATTGGACAAGCATTTTTTTTGGTGGGGAATTGAATCCTAATCCTTATCCTGCGTTTCCACTGAACACAAAACAGAATTTCTCCTTGCTTTATTCATGGGAGTTTGACAGCAGAATCATTTTCATTTTTTCGCTTTAAAGATTTGCTGCTCTTATTGCACCAAGAATCCATTCACGTGTATGGGAGAACCACTTGGGAGAGGATTGACATGCAAATTCACATCGCCGACCAATAGCAATGCCAGTTGAGCATTTTTTTTAGTCTCAGGGGGGCGGTACTTCCTGGAATCTCAAAAAAATCAACGACAACATTGTGACGCTAATGTTTTCATGATACCGTCACAGACATTTTACTTTGGCTGCTTGAGAATAAATATTAACAAAACTGATGTCCTAACTGATGTTGAGCTAGACCCAGTGTGTGAGCTGGCCAAAAATTTCACTTAGCCACAGTGGCAAATCACCCCGCAGTTCAGTTAGCCACAGAGAGAACCATTTAGCCACACATTTTGCCTTCAGTTTTAGATAGAAACCTTAGAAAACTTGGATTCAGTCATACAGTGTGTGTACACAGTCACACTCTCAGTGCACAGACATCCAGAGACGAGTAGGTCTGCATCATCTTGTCACTGACACCTGTACTATAGTGTTCTGGCCAGGTTCTCTTCCCATCAGGGTGGTTACTGGCAGTTACAAGAAATTTTCAAATAGAGCGGCAATGAAATTTGTACAGGCTGCAAAATGCATCAAAAATCACATTTTTAAACTGTAATTAAAATTCAAACCCCAAATGGGTAATTCTGGAGAATCTTTCATGTAGAGACACCTCCTTACCCGTGCTATTACACTCCAAACCCCCATTAGAACAGCCGGTCTCCTATTTCAGCAGTAATCCTATTGTTTCACAATCGATTAAAATCTGGAATCAATTTAGACGGTCATTTGCTCTTAAAGACCTCTCATCGTTTGCTCCTATAATCAGAAACCATTTGTTTATCCCTTCTATAGGTGCTGGTCAACGAATTAGAATAATTTGAGATCGCGCAATCGTTACTTTTTTTTAATGCATTTTTTGTGCAGAAAGCAAATCAGGTGTTCACTGCACCTGTCCTACTTGTTCGAGTAATCACAGAACTCGCTACCTGTAAAAAATTTGCTCAGCTGAGCTTTCCAAAAGGCCCATTTAGGCCATTTAACTGTGACACTGTTGTTTCACTGAATTAGAATAATTCATAAGTCATTTCATTGAATTAGAATGAGTGCTTGAATTTTTGTTTTCTGTGAAGAGTGCTCACTGTGCAGTATAAATTCAGGAATTTCGAAGTTGTAAAATCAATCATGGGTAAGCAGCGCGACCTCTCAACCGGAATAGTGGCTCAAATTCAACCCTTCGCCAACAAGGCTTGACCCAAACAAATTGCTGAGTAGCTCGGCATCAGCTAGTCTTCCGTCTGCAAAGCTCTCAAGAAAGACTGCAGCAAGCGCACCAACTGTTCCGGCGTCCGAAAAACTTCTGCTTGTGACAACAAGCAGCTGAGAAAGATCGCAGTCAGCAACTGGTTCAAGTCCACTTCCGAGCTCAGCGACTTATGGAACGAGCAGACCAGCATTAACGTCTCGAGATCAACCACTTACCGTCGTCTGCGCGAACTCTGCTTCAAATCTCGCGTTCCAGCAGTAAAACCAATGCTGATCAAGAAACAAATGGAGAAACGGTTGAAGTGGGCCAAAGAACACGGCGAGTGGACTGCTGAAGATTGACAGAAAGTGGTCTTCAGTGACGAATGACGCTTTTGCGTCTCCTTCGGTGACCAAGGTCCTCGTGTCTGGCGTCGTGGTGGCGAAACCTACAACCACGAGGCCGTGAAAAGATCTGTCAAGTTTCCCCAGAGCGTTATGGTCTGGGTGTGCATGTCCGCTCGGGGTGTAGGGAAACTCTGCTTCCTCAAGAAGACTGTCAATGCTGTCATATACCAACATGTTCTGGAAACGTTCCTGATTCCGATTGTTGAGTTCGGCGAGGAAGACCTCATATTTCAACAGGATCTTGCACCGGCTCATGCGGCAAAGTCGACCAAAGATTGGTTCGCCGAAAAACAGCTTGAAGTTTTGGCATGGCCGGCCAACTAGCCTAACCTCAATGTCTTTGAAAACCTTTGGGTCATCGTCAAGAGGAGAATTCGCGACAGAAGGCCGACTACGCTGGACCAACTGAAGCAGAACATCGCCACAGCCTGGGAAGCAGTGAGTGCAGACACTTGCGACAAGCTGGTCAAATCGATGCCGCGGATACTTCAGGCAGTCATACAAGCCAAGGGGGCAGCCACAAAATACTGAGAAAGTGATGATTCTAATTATAATAAAATTATTCTAATTTCGTGAAACGGTTTCTCCATTATTCTAATTCAATAAAACAACAGTGTGTCAGTTAAGTGGCCTAAATGGGCCTTTTGGAAAGCTCAGCTGAGCAAATTTTTTACAGGTAGCGAGTTCTGTGATTACTCTTAACAAGTAGGACAGGCGCGGTCAACACCTGATTTGCTTTCTGCACAAAAAATGCATTTAAAAATCTTACGATTACGCTATTTCAAATTATTCTAATTCGTTGACCAGCACCTGTATATCGGATGGAGCATTTAATATTTGGTCCAACAATGGGATCTCGTCACTACATGATCTATATATTGATAATTATTTTGCTTCCTTTGAACAATTGGTTGACAAGTTTGGTATTCCGAGATCACACTTTTTTAGATATCTGCAACTACGGAGCTTCAAAGCCTCGTATTCTGAGTGTTTCCCTCGATACCCTTCTATATCGTTGCTAGATTCTATTTTTAAACTCGGGGCTAATGTTAAGCAGGCTACGGGTAAAATATATGAACTACTCTGTTTACATAATTTGACAACAATAGATGATGATCTTAAGCAACGGTGGGAAGAAGATTTAAACGAACAAATTTTGGAAGAAATATGGCAGAATATTATTCAAAGAATTCACTCATCATCCGCCTGTAAAAGACATGCTGTTACACAATTTAAGGTTGTGCATTGACTTTACTGGTGTAAAGTTAAGCTGTCAAAAATCAGGCCAAATCTAGACCCTACTTGTGATAGGTGTCGATTGGCTCCAGCAAGCCTATTATGTATTTTTGGACGTGCCCTGGTTTAAAACATTTTTGGCAATCCGTTTTTGACACACTTTCCAAGGTTTTTGGGATAACACTGGAATATTCTCCCTTTGTTGCCTTATTTGGAGCACCAGCTAAACAATCGCAAGTCTAACGTTTTGGCTTTTTGTACACTATTGGCCAGGCGACTAATATTGCTCAGATGGAAAGACCCCTCCCCTCCCATCTACTCTCAATGGATTAGAGAGTTAATGCAATATCCCAAGCTGGAGAAAATAAGATATTCCCTCCAGGGGTCTGTAGAGCGATTCCATGCAACTTTGCAACCATTCCTGACATTTGTGGAAAATATGGAGGCCAAAAGCCTTACCTTATAGCATATCTATTCCCCCAAAGATTTTTTGCTTTGTTTTTATGTATAATTTGTTTGTTTCTATTGTGAGCTACATTTTATAAAAAGTGAAGGTCTGTGGGTTGGTTGGGAAAAATTGTTGTTTGTAACTGAATTTATCATGTTTTGCAAACAATTGCAATCCAATAATAAAAGACCTTGTTTTAAAAAAAAAAAAAAAAAAAAAAAAAAATTCAAACATTGACGGAAATCTATGACACATTTTTGAACAGGTAGGGACAACCTGGTTGCACTGAACTCCGTTCTGAAGAGATGTCCGCCTCTGCCTCAAGTAGTACACGTTGGTTCGCTCAAGCTAATGATCTCTGATAGATTACCGACTAATTTGCGAATCTGTTTTCCGCTATTTCTGACCTGTGACTAGGTAGCGGCGTTTAGAATACTGGGCCATTCTGACAAATAGCTGGTATACCAACAAGTTTGCCATTTGTTTAGTCATAAGTGCTCGAAAGTATCACGATTCCGGGTGGACTGCTTGTGTAAGGTAACCTATGTGATATAAAATACCAAGACAACGCACCTTAAATATCACAGCTGAAAAACAATAATTTCATGCGCGGCTCAGCATTGTATTTTAAGGCATCAAACTAAAGCACCCCAAGTGATGCAGTGTGATTTCTCCTAGATTTCTCTAGCCCTTTAATGCGTGTACCATGAAAAAGAAATTCAAGATTTTTTTAATATTGATTTTATGACTCTCAATCTGGCCAAAAATGAAAAGCATTTTGATTTTTTAAAAAATATGGGTTTATATCGAAATTATTTTACTGTCCACGTATGTGGACACTGCGCAGCAAAGGAGTAAAAAATAACACAGAGCAATGACAGAAAATATGGACCATTACATGAGTTTAATGTAAAACAAAAACTGTTTATTCAAGTATATCATAACAGTATAACAGATTTGATGACTTTTTGATGTGAGATATGAAAATTTCTAAAATTTTTTTTTTTTTTCAAATGAATATAAAATAATTTTACAACAATAATATCATACAACTGATTTTTCAAGTACCAGTAAAGTTTTGATGATTTGATTTTGATGACTATTTGATGACTTTAAAAATCTCTGAGATATTTGTTAAAAAATCAAGATTAAAATGATAAAGATACTATTATATGATGAAAACGTAATGTAAGAACTGATGTTCAGTACTTCCAAGTGATTGATGTTCAATACTTCCAAGTGATATTCACTGCTCTACTTTGAGTGAAAGCCTTCAAAGCAATCAGGACAGAGTGCAGTCTGACATGTTACACAGATAAATCTGGTCTTCCTCTGGCACCTCTCATCACGGCACCTCATGGCATTCTTGACAGGTGCACTTCTTGGCCAATGTTGCCCAATCCCATACCGCACCTCATGCACAGTATCTCTCTCTCTGACCCAACCAGTAACCTAGCTGCATGTAGTAAAGTGTAGTCTTACTAATAACATTATACAATCCCACAGACAGCAAAGAATGTTGAGGTGATGGTGACATACTGTACACACACACCCAAAATCTATATCTATAATATATTTGAGGTCGATGGCTGTCTGTGTGTATGTACACGTTTTTCTCCTACATCTCTCAACCGATTATCACCAAATCTGGTGTGAATATCCACTTGGACACCAGGAAGGACTTGACATCGCCCGATTTTTGAAAAACAGTCATGCACGCAAAAAAATGGCAATTTCACTCCGGGTAGCGGGTAGCAGCTTGTGTGTGTGTATATACAAAACCCAAAACCAGTGAAGTTGGCACGTTGTATAAATCGTAAATAAAAACGGAATGCAATGATTTGCAAATCCTTTTCTACCTATATTCAATTGAATACACTGCAAAGACAAGTTACTTAATGTTATTAGTAAAACTACTTTAAAACCTTTAGTTAGGTTATCATTTATGTTTATATATTTCTTAAATGTTTATCTTTAAAGTATCCATCCATTTTCTATACCCGCTTATTCCTCACTAGGGTCACGGGGCGAGCTGGAGCCCATCCCAGCTGACTACGGGCAAAGGCAGGGACTCACCCTGAGCAGCTTGCCAATCCATAGCAGGGCGCAAAATATAATAATATAAAGTA
This sequence comes from Gymnothorax reevesii, assembly GCA_029721435.1. NCBI lineage: Eukaryota > Metazoa > Chordata > Actinopteri > Anguilliformes > Muraenidae > Gymnothorax > Gymnothorax reevesii. The sequence continues at coordinate 16,597,093 of CM056578.1, read as the reverse complement.
GTTGAATTAATTTTTAAACAATAACAATGAATAAAAACACTTCCTTGGTACAAAATCTGATTTTTGCCATTTAACTCCTTTGCTGCGCAACGTCCACATATGTGGACAGTTGGTTTTTAAGGTAAAAAAACTGTTTTACATGAAATTTCATTTTTAAACACAAACTTGTTCAGCTTACTTTCATGTGCACTTAAATATTTTTTTTTTTTTTTACTTGATCTTGAGTTGAAAGTTTTTACTGATATGCCTGGACCATTCTGCAAAAGGTCATTGCCGTCAGCCATATTGTATTGATGATGTCATCAACCAGTCAATATTCCAAATACGAGATGGCACATACTGTTATTTTACTGCAGTGGGTCTTCTGAAACTGTCACCTTGTGGTCTGGAGTATAACAACAAGGTCAGCAGTAGAAAACAGGGTTTAATTAACTGTCCACGTATGTGGACACCCCATGAAAGGGCTAGAGCTTCTCGTAGTTACGGCAAACACAATCCCTAATTTTCAACAAACTCATAATATTTGTCCAGATAGTAGAGGATGTCTTTACTGTTAAAAATATACAAATAGTCATTATCGATCGTACATTAATTTAAGGCCTTTTCCTTTGCACGACAGAACTGAGCTCGAAGTTGCTCAGGTTTCAGTGCCAATCTTGTCCCACTGACATTAATGCGCTGCTTTAACGAGTGTTTGTTCAGCAATAAAAACACTATTGCATGCTTACTTTCTCCTGTGGCTGTCCCGCTAGATTCATAATTTGATATTATTGAGGCGGTCAATCTCGAGTCGTTTTCATTGTTTTTAATATGGTGGAAGTGAGTGAGGCTCCTAACCCGGAATTCCCTTTTCTGTCACGTGAATTACAACACGTGAAAAGTCCCGAATGGAATGATGAATCATCACCCAATCAGTGCGATCAGAATGAACATTATAAAGATAATTTATGACTGATGTATGATAATAAAGCATGAACCAAATGTGGTAGCGAGCGCTGGCGGTGAGTGGACGATTGGACTCGATGTAGGCATCGGGCAGCCGTGGCGCAAAACCTGAGGTTATTACTTCGCCACTCTCTCCATTAGGCTTTCGCCAACGTGGCACTTTCAGGCCAACTCTCGGTCGCCACATGCCACACCCCTTCACCATTGGCGACGTGGCGAGTGGTAGCGCGCACCCTGAGACCACTATGTTCTTATTAACCAGGTTTTCGGAAAAAAAAACTGGTTATTAAAATACCGAAGGCGGGCGTTGGGGTGTCGGGCCGGTGGTTGGTTGGACGGTTTCTGATCGATAACTTGAGAACGACTTGAGATTTCTTTTTGCCAATTTGGATATATATATATATATATAGTTTGTGGGTAGACAATGTTTCCTTTCGAAATCCGCCGTGATTCCATTCATAATTTGGCCACCAGGGGGCTTTTTCTGAAAAATGAAAAATGGTTACAAGTTCCGTATGCATTGAGCTAGGACGCTCAAATTTTTATGGGAGGTGGGTGGGATGATCACATATCAGATGGGTTTTTGATTTGACCTACTTTTTACAATATTCTTGGTAAAATGGCGTCCGGTTTGCCAATTTTTGAAAAAGGCGGCACATTTTCTTATTCAACCTAGAGAGCTGTAACTTGGTATGAATATGTGTCTTGCTGATACAAAGTTGCAAGCCAAAAATTGCCGTCCTGGAATTCATATTTTGTCCACTAGGGGGCTTTTTGTGAATAAAGAAAAATGGCAATCAGTTCATTATGCATTGAGCTAGGTTGCTCAAATTTTTATTGGAGGTGTATGGGTTTTTGACAGGTTTTCTACTTGACCTAATTTTGACCGTTTTCTAGGTCAAATGGCGTCAGGTCAGCTGATTGTCGAAAATGGCGGCATGTTTTATCATGGCTGCAACTTGGTATGGACATGTCATGGTGAGACTTGCTGTGATTTCCTTTCGAAATACAGCATGATTCGGTTCATGATTTGGCCACCAAGGGGCTTTTAGTGGAAAATGGGAATTATTACATCCTTATGCATTGAGCGAGGATGATGAGATTTTTAGGGTAGGTGTGTGTGGTGACTCTTCATCACATATTAGACGGATTTTGATTTTACATTATTTTGACCATTGAGATCCTCATCTCGCTGCTAAACAATGCCGTGAAAGGAGGATCTTCTGATCCTGGTTGCGGTTCGAAAAATCTGGTTTCCGCTTGTTACTGTTATCTAACCTTATCTTCAACAGATGGCTAATGCTGTGTTAGTTTGCCGAAAGATGGCTAAATTATGTGCCTTGTGTATCTTCCTATCTGCTATCCTTGGTTTTCTTTAGTTTACGGTTTTGGCTAACTGGAGCAAGCCAGCAAGCGGAATTGACATGAACTGTCAATATGTTTGGTACTCCTTCATAAGTCTTCAGTTATCGGAAAACAATGCACACCCTTAGAACATCCCATGACGAATCACGTTTAAGTATTCAACGGTTCTATGGTATTAGAGTACAATAATGCTTCCCCAGTAGCGTATGGACTAATGGTGTTGTTTTTGCTGTTAGCAGACATTAGTGTCCCACAGCTGATGCCACTGGAATTGGAGTGCTGAATTCAGCTGCTGGATAGTCAGTATACATTGTGACATCACAGTGATCAACATGATGCACTCGAGTTACAGAGTGTAAAACTTTGCTGTCCCTTCCTTCAGCCCTGATTGACAGCTGGGCAATCTGACCCAGCCCCCCTCTTTTCCATTCTGCCTGCAGTTGGATTGGCCTGAGGCAAGGCTTGAGGGAGTGGCCATGGCGTTGAAGGAGCGGATGGAGGCGGTGCTTAACGTTGGGCTGCGCGTCCCCAGCATCATGCTGCTGGAGGTGCTGTACCGCTGGGACGTCAGCTCTTTCTTCCAGAAGATCCAACGAAGCAGCCTTAGCAACAACCCCCTCTTCCAGTACAAATACCTGGCCCTCTACCTGCACTATGTGGGTGAGTAATCTACACATGTGCTGTACCTGTTTTAGATCTCCATAGCTTTAATCTGGCCCTCAATCTGTAGTATATAGATGAGTGTCCAGCTAAACTTCTCCACATCTGCTCAATTCTGTACCTGCCCTGTATCTACCCTTTATGTACCCTCTTCCTACTCTATGCTGATGGTGTATTATGCCTCAGCCGACACTGTGCCTTTCCTATATCTCCATAGCCTTCCCCTGGCTCTCCGCCTTAACTGTATGGCTGTGTACGACCTCCATACCTTCTTGCATAGCTGTGCTTTATCATTCTCTGTACTGGCTTTTCATTTGCATTTGACTGGCCCTGTATGGATGAATGCACAATATATGCCTGTTGTGTACCTGACACATACAGGCCTTTACCTGCACTTGTTCTGTCAGTGTCTGCTTGGCTACATTGGCTTGGAAGATGGACTACAATCTGGATGCATTCTTCCTTTCGATTCCTGTCATAATTGTGATTGTTAATCAAAGTGATTGAACTGTATTCGTGAATTTGGCTTGATTGTACATCTGCTTGTGTCAGCAGGAGTGCATCTGAAATTAATTGGCGTCTGTCTCGTAGTTCGATGAAACGTGTTGGCTCTTTCCTGATTGCGTAGACTTGATGCTGCGTTGTAGAAGGGGCACTATGATGTCAGTAACGGTGTTGAGGTCTGTAGGGGGTGGAGAGTACAATGACTTGGCTGAATTTATTGAAGCAGGCTGTTATGGTATGTTGGGCATGGATTCGCTGTCAACAGGCCGGTGACTGCTGATTAATTTTTCCCCTGTGTGTGTGTGTGTGTGTGTGTGTGTGTGTGTGTGTGTGTGTGTGTGTGTGTGTGTGTGCGCGCGCGCCTCTGTGTCTTTGTGTGCAGGTGTTTGTATGCGTGCGTTGGTGCCTGCATCAGCTGATGACGATGCATGCCAGTCATGCTCCAATCTAGAACTTAAGTACGTGCCACAACCTGACTTTTATGGCCTGGAATGTTTTTAGAACGAAAAGTTGCTGTTGTACATTTCAGAGTGGAGTGCTTGGTTGTCACCCATATAGGTGGCGGCACGTACCAAAAAAAAGGCTTAATAAAGTCATTTTACGTTATTATTTCTTTTTCTTGTGGTACTCTATCTGTTTAACTTCTGAATAGTTTGGGGAACAGTCTGAATAATGGTGTTTCTCTCCCCTTTATCGCTTAGTTCGAAATGCCCCTATTCATACTATTGTACGCTGTAGTACAGTGGCTCCTTGCTTCTTGCAGAACTGAGATGTTATTTTGACATTTGCCCCAGTCTTGTTGCCATACTCCTGGATTCAGGCCATTGGAGGCAAATACAAAGTTTGTACCCAGTAAGTGTGCAGATTTCCTGTTCTTTTAAATGACCTGGGCCGAAGGCCTGTTCCGTCCAGTCTCTGTTCTGGAGAAAGGCAGCGCTTTCATTAAGAGTGGAGAGGGAATAGGACACAATGGGGTGAGTATTTGATGATGAACTCTCCAGGCTCCAGGCAGTTCAGAGAAGGGCTCTCTCTCTCTCTCTCGCCCTCGGGGTTACATCACACACGTGGGGACAAATTTGGGCGCTATAATCCACGCATGCCTCATGTATTCCCACGCTTCATCCGCTACTGTGACTGTGTGCCCAGGGCGAGAGTGTCATGTTAACCTGGGTTCGGCCGAGCGCTTTGGCGTCCTGGAAATGAACTGCGCCGCATCATCTAGTGTGCCGCACTGTCGGCTGATATTATGGGATGCTGGTTTCTGAAGCCCGTTGGCCTGGGGAGCTAGTTGGTATGCACTGTGAGGTGCAGGCATTACCCTCACCCATGCTTGTGATCTGTGGAGGAATGCAGAGCTTTTAATTGGGGGCTTTCGATGCGCAATGTAAATCTATATTTATTTATTTATGTTTCAAACTGATGCGCACGGCCTAGGTTTGCAAGATTTTCTGAGTGAGGCACGGACTTATTCAAGTGTATTAAAGGAATCCTCTCATTTTCAAGAGGATTTTAAACTAGTTAGTGTGCAATAATACTAACGAATAAAACATAAATTTGTAACCAAACTAGAGACCCATCTAGCGATGGGATCGCACCATTCGCTCTTACTACCCTCCTACTTCCTACGTCCTGCACAGTTGTGATGCTGTTGCGATAACCAAATCTGCCCAGAGATGGACAGACGGACACACAAACACCAGGCAAAGCACTCAACACCACTTCTGTAATAGTTCTTGCTTCAGTAGATGTCTCCAGGACCATATTTTGCCATGACTGTTTGACCCCTAATCTACCTGTGTCAGGTGTACAGCATTGGGCTGCAATACTCAGCCACCACAACAATAGGCAGAATTTAACAAAAGACACAATTGGGCCAAAAGTGAGGTTTGAAATTGGAAGCAGGCAGTTATTTACAGCACAGCAGGAAGTCGGGTAGCTTTACCATAGATCTTGAAGTTAAAGGGATAGTTCACTATCTTCGAAGAGGGTTGTACGAGCTACAAATTGCCACTACGCTCTTTAGACACTGCGCTGGAATAGCAGACCCTTGATGGACAGAGGCTGGTTGTGGCAGTCAGTACAGTCTGAGACAGATGCCCATGGAGCATTTATAATATTGCATCTCATCGAATCTGCTGCTTGGCAACCGTCCCACCAACCTCCAAAACTGGCATCCCTCAAATGGTTGTCGTGGCAATGGCGTGCAGTCCTGGAACATTTCCAGCCAGCCATCCATAAATGCCGCTGTGATTTCATCTGCACATGTTGAACAGACACAAAACAAGCAAATCAGTATTCAGATCCACAGAAACGCAAAATACAAAGGCACTGGGACGTAACAGTGACACACATGCACACTCGCAAGGAGAAAACACCCATGTAAAAATTTATTGACCGCTTGTTACAACTGCTGTCTGCACAATGACCCTGTGACATTAAGGTACCCGCTTACTTGGGCTTTGTTTGAGCCGTGAGGATGTATGCGCATAATTTTTTATTTTTTTATTTTAAAGACTAATTTCCTTTCTCCTTTGCTTCAGTTCTTGCATGAATGCCTATTGGATTCAGTGAGTCGTGTTATAGGGATTACTGAGGGCGAAGGAGGGGAATCCTAATGTCAGTTTATTGACTCATTCTCTCTAAAATCTGGGCACCCAGAAATTTATCCAAACACAATTGGCGGACATATTTGGTAGCGCCTGCTGTAAAATGTTCGCTCATGTGAGTTGGTGAGTGAATGTGTGTAAGGATGGAGGTGATCGAGTGAACTATTGGGAGCAGGAGTGAGAGTGTGAGTGAAAGAGGGAGAGAGTGCTACAACGTGCTGACTCTTACCTTCAGTCACAGGTTCAGCTGTGTGTAAAGCCACAGCCGGCGGAACAGTCTGGATTTCCCATGAGGAATACTTTGTGCTTTTTCTGTTACTTGCTTGGCCTAATGTTAGATTTATTTTGACTATATAAATAGATGCATTCCATTCTCCTCAGGAAAGGATACTATTAATAATGACAACATGGATAATAATATTAATAATAAATATTATTATTATTATTATTATTATTACTACTTAGGTTTCTGTGTCCATTAATGTCCTCTCAACATTCTTTTTTTTTTGTGTTATTACTGTTAGCATCTCAGCTCTTGGATCACATGACCTTCTGCTGTCAATTGCGTTGCACACACCTGTGCTGCTGCTTTTTAATGACATCATCCTGCCCTCTGTATCGTGAAGAGCTCCAGTGACTGACTACACTGGGCAGTTACATAAAAGTTCATTGTGTGTGTGTGTGTGTGTGTGTGTGTGTGTGTGTGTGTGTCTAAGACATTCACCCATTTTAGTTCCTCTATAAAAAAGGCCCTGGGGAACCAGCTACAGGGCTTTCAGTTGCTGAAATCCTTATTTTTATAGTTGTTTATCCTATATTGGTATCTTTATACTGTGCAAAGTTGTTCTGGAAGTCATTATAAAGCTGGGAGGGGACTGGGGAGTGACTCCAAGAACGGACAGCCCCCCCCCCCCCCCCAAAAAAAAAAAAGTCAGTGGAAACTGGTAATAGGGCTGTTCTGTGTTTACGCTACTGCTACTTGTGTTAAGATGTCCTCTAAAAACTTAGGAGCACAATAATGTACTCACTTAAGTAGAAGTGCTGCTAAATAATGTTTTTTCCTAAAATGAGGATGTTCTAGAGCAGGGTCAACTGGTCTCACATAGGGATCCGCATTTTCCCATGGCCACTACGCCGTGACACACATAGAATCCAAACCAAGCAAATATATTTTTCAAAAACAGCCTTTGAAAATGCGTCATTTTGTAAACATGCATACACATTTACTTATATGTGCAAAGTGCATTTCAGAGCACATTATTAAGAAAATGAGGAACATGAAAAATGCTTTAGTGAATAAAATGCAATTAAATACCAAAACTGATTAAAATAAATAAAGCCACAAAACTAAATATTTAATTTCTATGAATATTTCTGCATTCAGAGCACAAAATGAGGAGGAACATGACAACTGCATGTATAAAAGTGAATAAAATGTCAAACCTGCACAAAATAACAAGGCCACAAAACTAAATATTTCATGCTCTGAATCTCTCTGCATTATACGCTCAGCGTATTACTGCCCACCACAGGTCAGATGTATCATATGATGCATCTCGAATACGCAAAAAAAAAACGACCTCCTTTTTACACGAACTCGCGCTTCAAGTTCAAACTGCTATCGTCACTTGTGAGGTCAAATCTCCTCGCTTCTTTTTCTTCCGCTCAACTCCCCCTCAACTCTCCAGGACCTCAACACAGCACTTATTGAACGTCAATCAAACGATGGGTACCATAGCTCCAGTCAGCTCCAGTTTTTCTGGCATTGGTTGGTTTGTTTGCTCGTCTGTTAGCAGGATATTGCAAAAATAGCCACATAGATTTTAACCAAACTTGGCAGGATGTTAGAGTAACACGAGGAACAAGTGATTAAATGGCATATTTAGGCCAAAGCACAGCTGGGATATACACCAAAGTTCAAGATTTCAGGTCTTTCCAATGAGCCGGATTTCCAGTCGCTGTGCTTTTGGATTTTGCGGCCACCTGGTGGTGGAATGCAACCATACCCAACAACAGCCGGAAAAAATAACTCATGCACGGAGTTGCCTTGGCGTGGCGGAGGTGCTGCGCTCTCGGAGTGCTCTTGTTTGTTTATTTTTTAACCAGCTGTCCACGACTCACTTTGGGGTCACGACCCACCAGTTGAGTTACCACTGTTCTAGAGCCTTGCATGGAGATCTGGAATCCACATGTGCACTACAGGGCAGACGTTTGGAAGCAAGGCCAATACAGGTCAAAAATTTGGAAAAATAAGAAGAAATCTTTAATGTCCACCATGTTGGAAAGTTGTCTTTGGCTCACCAACATGCTGTATGACAGCTATACATAGAGACATCAGCAGAGCACATGGCAGCAACACATAGAGACAGCTCAGACACACAATTGAAAACATGGGGTTAATAAATAAGTTAAAATACAGCATGGAAAATGGCAGCCAAGTCAGGTTTACAAAAATTACTTTTTAAGAATGCTAATAGCATTTGGTGTAATGGATTTCTTAAAAACACTCCTTGCCAGAGGAACTCTAAAGCGCCTCCCGGACTATAGTAGTTCAAACTGGTAGAATAGTGGGTGTGCACAGTCTAAAACAATTTTATTTACCTTTTTACTTGTCTTCTCTGTGTAGAGGTGGATCAGAGGTTTTAAAGATTTCCCCATTATTTTGCTCACCATAGACACAATTCTGTTCAACTTGTTCTTACGTTTACAGCTTAGATGGCCAAACCAGGCAGACCGGTGAAATGTTGGAGCCCTTTCAATGTGTGTGGTGTACAGAAGTTCTTTAATCTGTGCACTTACACCCAGGCAGCTCAGTCTTCTCAGGAGGCTGAGTTGCGGTGAGCATTTCTTTAAAAATGTACTCAGTATTTTCTGTAAAGCTGAGCTGGCTGTCAAGCATTGCACTGAGGTATTTAAAAGTTTCCACTGTTTCAACTGCTTGACCATTAAGTGAGACTGTTTGTGTTGACAAGCCTTTCTTTTTACAAAAAATTTGCTCCTTTGTCTTTGTGACATTAATTTCTAACTGGCTATCATTACACTATTTTTCAAGAGCCTTAATATGCGCAGAATATGAAGCCTCATTCTTTTGTAATAGGCCAACTAAGGCCTTGTCTCCTCTGAATATTTAATTAGTTTCAAAATGCTATTATTGAGAGCAAACTCAAGCAACTTCAGGTTTCTGCTCAAAATGCCTTTCTTAAGAACCAGTATGAAATCTATGGATTTTAGGATGTATTTACTGCATGACTGGACTTTTTTCTTTCATTGATATGCACCACTTTCCTCTATTTGCCTTTAGGTACTGTATGCATTGATGTTACCTGACCATTGCTGAATAAATTTTAACAAAAGAAAAGAGGGTCTGAATTTTTGGGTTGAGAAGATTTAGAAGAGTCACAGCTTCAGTGAAAAAAGGGGAAAAAAAAATCACAGTTTGCATTACTGTATCCCCCGAACGAGTTCGGAGGATACTATGGATTTGGCCTCGTCACGCGTCTGCGTCCGCAGAGATTTTCTTGTGAATGCTCTACAGCCCACATAAGTGCACCGACTCTCTTCAAATTTTGCAGAGACATGTATTATGGTAAGTTCACGACACGTATTGATTTTGGGTACTCTGGGGCCATCTTGGCCCAACTGGGGGGTCTTCGGGGGATACATGTACTCGGTTGCAGAGTGCTCTAGTTCACTTTGTCTTGGTTTACGACCCACCAGATGCCAACTGCAATTTTTTTTGGTACAGATTTGATCTTGCTTCCAAACTTTTGGCCTGTAGTGTACCTGGGACTGGACAATGTATCAATATTTTATGCTTGTTGTGATACAAGATATTGTCTGGGATTCTGTGTATTGCAATGTCCTGATATGACATTTAATTTTGACTTTTTTGGTTTTAATTGCATCCCTAAACTGTATTGAAGCCTTTTTCTGCTTTTTCTAGACTGTTCTAGCTACTGCCTGTTTCCGCTGGGTCATCATATACACAATCTATCATTTGTTATCAAAAATCTCATTATGTAAATATTTTGCAAAGGAACCAATAGCTATGCCCACCTTATCAAGGTATTGGCTGACAAATGAAGAGTTTGTTTCCAAAATTCAGTAAGTGCCAAAATTACACAAATTGAGATAATACGATGGAGCGATAGCCCTGTGCTTCTTACACATGGTGCATAAATCAGTTTTTAAAAATTCATCCTATAAGGTGAATTTTTTTTCATGGTCAAAGTTTGTGTTTTTTAATAAAATGCAATGGGTGCCAACATAGAAATAGCTGATTTACTCAAAATCGGTACTCTTCAAATATGTATAGTTGTAATATGTATGTACAAATATGTAGAGGTGCTGTATAGTTCTCATGTCCTGCAGTGTTGGGTACATGGGCACTGATGGGAAATGGTGAGCGTAATGTGATGTATGGCCTGTTCTCACAATGATGTCATACATTTAATAAAGCTAAGAGGACATCATTTACCGTTGGGGCAGTACTGAAGAAAGGATTAGGAATAGATGGCTGTAGAGCTGCTGCAAAAATTGTCTGTCTTGATTAATCACCTTCTGAGACTTAATATTTTCCACTTGAGAGAAATATTAACTTGTTTTCTGTTACTATCTGCTTGACAAGTGAAATTTTCTCATGCCTTTGGCAAATCCAGAAATGGAGCAAAATTATTTCTCCTCAGTGGCAGAATTGTTTTGGAAATTAGTGTTTTTAGTCTAAATACAGGAGTAAAATGCTTGGTACGATGGGTTTATTTCTCATTTTTTGCTGTGTATTGGAGCACAACTTTAATTTGAGAGCGTGGAGTATTGATGCGCACAATGATGACATCAGCAGTTGAATCTGCCGCAGGTGTGTAGTCTCTGTGCAGCAGGGTCATTAGCGATGTGGACAGATGTTTGTGTGAAGTTGCTGCAGTACAGTAACGGAGATGAGGATAATGGTTGTAAGTTGTGTTATGGACCCGCTGTGTGGCCTGGTGCGGATGCTGTTATTCTAGAGCCGGTCCAGGGAGTAAGGCCCCCCCGCACTATGCAGTTAAATTTAGCAGTGGTGAATAATTGCAGCCTTCATGGGACTCTACTGGAGTCGTGACGAGGAGATTTTGGGGGGGCACCGCAAAACTGAGCTGTCAGCAGGTACCACTGAGTCTCTCTCTCTCTCTCTCTCTCTCTCTAGCCATTTCTCTCCTCCTCTCCCCAGCCATTTCTCTCCTCCTATCCCCCTTTTCCTTCTCTCTCTCACAAACACTCTCTCCCTCTCTCAAATGCTCTGAGCGTGACATCAGAAACACTGGAAAGTGTTAGACACACGGTGCTGAGGCATGACAGCAACTAGATGAGTGATGAACAATAGTAGTAACAACAGCCAGCAGGTATACTGCTGTTTTTTTTTTTTTTTTTTTTAAGAAAATATAGCGTGCACATCCACTCAACTGAGGTGCAGGACAACAAGAAAATCAGCAAAGAAATAAATGGCAACGTCCGCACACAAAGACAATGCTCCCCAAAAATTTATTCTGTCAACATTTCGATCACAAAGTGATCTTCGTCAGGATAAAAGAACACAGCACACTCACATCTCTATAAGCGCTTACTCAGATTCACAATTGAACACGATCATTAACATCAGGTGTGAACAATTACTCAAATCAATCAACAGGGCACAGGATGTAATCTGTAGAGTGAGCAAAGGTGTGTGTGCTGAAGAAAAAGCACATAGAAACATACCATCCCAAGACAAGTATATATACATTTTTGTTTTTGTTTTTAGTTTAAGACCAACAGATATCAACCTGGACACAAAAAATATTAAGAATCAATTGTACATCAAAGAACAGGAAAAACTACAGAAAAAATAAATCAAAAACTAACCAAGGAAAATGCATGAAAAATATGGCAGTATGTAACTGCCCCCATCCCCTCAGTTTTTTTTTTTCCCCTCAAATTTAAATGCTTTATTGGCATGACACATTTAAAAATGCATATTGCCAAAGCATACCAACAGTCAAACCAACAACAATCTTAACGAAAATATGAATTCTACTAATAGTAAATGTGATAGTCGTATGCGTTCATCATGTTGGTCTCGCGTCGCACGCAGCCGTGTGCTGAAAATAGACGCTTATCCCGCTCGCGCTCAGACCTTATCAGCTCCCATGACTGCTGATACCTGCTCTGCGAATGTGTGCATATCTGCAGGTGTGTGTGCAGAGACAAGCTGGGTTAAGTGCTCCTCAAATGCACAGTAACGCACAGACACTGACGTGCGCGTTCGCATGCGCGCCTGCACACACACATGCAGAAAAACATTGAAAGATATGTTCCGTAGGCACGCGTGAATGCACCACACTATCACTCACTAATGGCAGACATGGAGGACACGCACTCACACACACACACACACACTCACCCCCTCCCTCTCTTGTGCTGCGCTGTTGGTGATGGAAGCCTGTTGTGTGAAGATGGCTGCTAATTTAGCCTCTCTGGTGACGTAATGAGGAGAACCTCACATGTGCGGCTGTCCTGTACAGATGAGGTCACTGAACCCTCTGTGATGCTAATCCCCACAGCTGCCCTCTTAAAATTACCTCAGATGCCCCAGATCCTTCACCAGCACCATCCCCCACGGTGGGTCGGTCCACCCCCTCTGCTGGAGCTGCAGGGCCACAAAACATGGCCCTTAAACCCAGGAATGCTACCTGGAGTACTGGCCCCTGTGTAGAATGAAATTTGCTTATAAACTTCAATATTGAGATTCTGAGCCCATAGTTGGCTGACAGGCTCTCCATTCTCAGCGGGTTGAGGCTTGTGGTAAAGGAGTGAGCTTGTTTATATGGGAGTTAGTGATCCAGGTCAGCTGAATTCTAGTCCCTTCTGCGCAACAGTAGCAATCTAACCCTGAGTTCATCTGGCTGTCATGCTGAAATTCTGTTATCAGCACGGTTATTGACATCAGGGTTATCTCTCTCACTGGGGTTATCGGAGGTTGGCGGTTTCCTGTCGTGCACCAGACTGCAGGAAGTGACCTCACTTGTCAGTTTGGAGGGAATACGGCAGGGATGGTATTGAGAAGTGATTTACCAGTAAAGGCATTTTCAGTATAAAAGGTCCATTACGCTAAAGATGGTGGTTATATGACTGATCACGCCTCTTCCCCGCAAAAGCTAATCATCTGCTTTATACTGCAGAACCAGGAAACATACAAGCCAACCCTGTCAATGCACTGACTCAAGCACATAGTTCAGATTCATGAAAGTTTCAATCCTCGTGGTTTTGCTGGTTTTTCATTAATTGCTCTGGTGGGATGAGCCCACTGAGTGTGTATGAGCTGATGGTGTCACATCACAGCAGGCTGGCTGTAAAGGAAACCTTTTCGTGTCGTGAAACCTTGCACATGCATAATCAAAGTGTAACCAGTGGGGGAATTTCTATTTTAAACGTATTTTGGCAAAGTCAGCAGACCTCAAGATTTTTATTTGGCTGGCAATGAATATATTTATTTATTTATTTTAAACATAACAGTGCTTATGTCTCACTGACCACTGAAAGTGAAGCTACGGCTCTCCCCATTTATTTAGATCAGAGCCTGGCCATGTTAGCCCGAAATAACAGCCCAGGGGCGTTGCCTAGATGGCTGCTGAGTGCCGAGAGACTTTCCTTTAAAGACTTTGTTAAGCTTCAGTACTGTTTTCAAAGTGCACACACTTCCTATTTTCAGAAACTGGCCCCTGCTTTGCAGTACAGGCCCCTGCTTGTGTGGCACAGGCTCCTACTTTTGCATTGCAGGTCCCTGGTATGCGGTCTAGGCTCCTGTTTTGCAGCCCAGGCCCCTGCTTTGCTTTATAGGCTCCTGTTTTGCAGAGTAGTACAGGCCCTCGCTCTGAGATGAGGCCTTGGGCTCCTCTCCAGAGAGTATGGCTCTTATCTCTGTGCAGAGGTCTTGGCTTCATGCCCAAAAAGAGATGAAGTCATTTCACAGTTGTGTCTCTTCATTAGCGTTCAGAGATGGGGGGGGCAGTAAGAGTGGGTGCGCTCCTCTGATCATATGAGGAGATGAGAGACAGTCAGAGAGCAGCTCAGGTGACAGTCCCAGCGCACCCTCACGACTCCACCCTATTACACGGAGCATGGAGCTCTCTCTCTCAACAGTGCTCTGTCAAGGGAACATGAGCGCCTACAATGCGCTGTCTTTATCTCGCGCGCGCGCACACAAGCACACACCCATACCTTTTGTCTCTCTCAGAAATGCACAGAGAAAAGTACCTTAGCTCATAGAAAAAACACTCTTGTACATGCAGAAGTGTGTATTCCCATTTCCTTTAATACAAAAAGTTACACTCGCACGCATTTCCTTTAAAAGCAATCGTGCAGACAAACGATTGCAAACACAACCCTCTCCCGCACTCATCGACAAACGCACTTTCTCTCTCCCGCATTTACACGCTCATGCCCTCACTAATAGACACGCACACACACGCCCATGCCGCTGCAGAGATGTATGGCTGTGCTCTAAGCTGATTGGCTTTATTGGCAGGCGGTGTTGGGCCCGTGTTGGGTGTTGTGGGCTGCGGGGCAGACCCTGCTCATGCCAGATGATTTGTTTATATTCCTCACAACTGACAGCTGCTGCTGACTCAGCCCTGCGCTTCCTCTCCTGCATTGGCTTTCCGCCGTGATTAAAGAGGTTCCCCATGGTATCGCAAGCGGAAGCAGCCCGGAGTTTCTCAGAGCCAAAATGGCCGATAGTTACAGCACAGTTCTTGCTGCATTGCACAGTATAGTAAATCTGTTTATGAACACTAATGGCTTGTGAAGCACAGCACTAGTATTACCAGGGGACCTCTAGTAATTTGTAGTAATTCAAATCTCGTCTGCGATCTTAATTGTGCATGAATCGGCCACATCCGTAATTTGTAAGGTAAAAATTCTCGTGATAATTGCCTTCCGTATTTTGACAAACGCAGAGGGGTCATCTGATAATTTTAGTCCCGTGCAAATCGGCATCTCCCAAATTAGGGGTCAGTTTTTTCTTTTTCTTTTTGCGATGTGATTATTTATGCGCTTTTTTCCTGGTGTAAAATTATTCAGGCTGCAGTGGAAAGTATAAATGAAAGTTTTGACTGCATTTTGGGTGCAAGTTCATGAGGCTCATCTGGATGCACAGCATGGGGACCCATTCCTCGGGAGAGAGAACTCAAATCCACCATGAGCGAAATTTCTAAAGATAATGAGATGGGTGATATGCATAGCAACTTGCTGCAATGAGCACTTGTCTATCTTTCAACAAGCTCTATACAAACACATACAGGAAGGAGATGTTGCGTGAAGCCTTGACATTTTCAATCATATCCGGAGGGATAGTATCTGTAAATTCTGATACAGACCTGGCTTATCCTGTGTGAATGTGCGTTATGAAAGACAGATATGAGGGGTTAATTTCTAAATCTCATGAGGTCCCTGGCTCGCACTAGTCCCGTGAGAATAGGGCTTCAGCTTCTTCTAGTCTTTACCGTGGTAAAGTGGGAATTGGCAAATTGTCATGAAGCTGGAAACAACAAGCTGAACTGATGTCTGGATTGACGGGTCAGTCCGTCACTCGGTCATATGACGGGTTTGTGGTTTGGTTTAGTGATGTCTTTCTGTCTTTGTCCCATTAAAACTCACTTTGAATGGCATTTCCTCTCATGCAGTCAAAAGATGTATTTTACAGGGTGCAAAAATCTGCCTTCCACTTACAATGCAGGTACAGCTATTTTTAGTTCAATGTTTATTTAATTATTATTTTTTGAATTTTGGCTGGAAGGATCCAGGCTAAGTAGTTCTCTCTGCTGCCCACCGATTGGTTGTTTTTCTAGCCGACTGCCTTCTGACAGGCTGTTTATCTTGCAGCCTGCCTGTTGATGGGCTGATGCTATTTTAGGTTGAACGCTGACAGGCTGTTTGTATTTTCTGGTTTCCTGTTGATAGGCTGTTTCTTATGCAAAGTGCCCATTCATAGGCTGTTTCTATGTTGAGACGCCTGCTGACAGGCAGATTCTCTTGTTGGCTGATTACTGACTGTCTGTTCCTTCTCTTGCAGGCTACATCCTGAGCCTGGTACTCCTGACTCTGCCGCGACAGCACTTGGTTCAGCTGTATCTCTACGTACTCACTGCTCTGCTGCTGTTCGCTGGACATCAGGTCTCCAGGTACCTGTCCCGGAGAGAGGGAGGGGGGGTTGATCACTGTTTTGCATTCAAATACTCTTCTGTCCTCTATTGATCTCGTCTGTTACGTTTGTCCCAGCACAGTAGAGTATAATTACAAGGCGCAGAGACATTTAGGAGATGTTTCATTTGCACTCCAAGTAAGTCCAGTACTATCTTTACCCTGTCAGAGTTGAAGCCCAGGTGGATTTGCAGGGTTTGGGGGTCCAGGGCTGTCAAGATGATTCTATGGGCCCCCTGCTGTCGAGGGCCCACAGAAATTCCAGTAGGTTGACGGGGGGCCTGGAGCTGTAATGTCTTGAGTCCTGTCTACAGCCCTGAGTGTGTGGGTCAAAATCTCACCGCGTGCCTCACCCTGACCCCCTGACCCTCCCCTCCCCCTTGAGATGCATTGCATTACATTATATTGCGGTAATTTAGCAGAGGGATTTATCCCATGCATCTTGCAGTTGAGTAGACTGACTTTGGGTCGACCGGCCATCCCCCCCTAGCAATGTAGGCTTAGGAATTTGGCACAATGGCCCAGGAGCCACTCTGATCTTATTGCGGAAACGGTGAAGCTTGAAGCACCTACTAAAGACAGTAGTCTAAGCCTTTAGGCTACGTACTGCTCAGCCTGTGTTTTGGGGGGGCTGCATTAATGTGGTTGTACTGCTCTCTGTGAGCAGTAGCCATACTAAGGGACTTTAACAGCTGTACACTGAACACCATTTTTGCACAGCTGTGTGTGGTAAAACCAGCCCTGTGGGTGTATTCTCAGCTCCCAGAGGACCTCCATCGGCCCGCGGACAGAGGTGTTAGATCCCTGTTCGGACAGTAAGTAAAAGCCCTCCCAAGTATTTTGTCACGTCCCCCTGGATATGCTCAATTAATTAATTTGTCCTTTATTTACCCAGGGAAGTCCCATTGAGATTGAGCAATCTTCAGTACAAAACAACGTGCTGATGTTGCAGTCAGGCCCCATTTCCAGTGCATTACGGGATAGTTTGGATACTTTTGCACGCGTGGTTATGGTTACTTGGCTGTACGATACAGAGCGTAGAAGCCGTACTAAGAAGCTTTTATCTGGGCAATGTTAGTTTTCTCAAAGTTTCGAGAAGGGCCTTCTATGGCGATATTCTAGTGATTGATATAATTTCTAGCATAATTTTTGGCATTGCCGTCAACGATCATAGATGATGTAGATTATATCCCTTTCTGCCAGCACGTATGATTCTGATTCGCTCATTATCAAGCATCTTCACTGGTAATGATCTGATCGTTTGACTCACCTGTGCTGGAGCTGGCTGAGCTCTAAAACATGCAGGAGAAGTGGTGCTCCGGGAGAGGTCTGAGAAGCACTGATTTAGATAAGATTGCAATCATTCCATGTTATTGTGCGCGTGCATTAGACCTGAGTGCTAGCAAGCTGCGATCTGGAAGTGTAGTTGTCTTGGAAATGAAATTTCGGCTAAAAAGCTAGATTTGGCTTTTTTTTTTTAATGTATTGACGATTGCTCAAATTGGATCAATAGGTTGTAGGTTGAAAGAGCCAGGTTGGGACTTAAGCCACGACACAAGGAAGAACCCCCTACTCTTATCGAAGAGTGTCATAGGATCTTAAATGGCCGTAGTGAGTCTGGACCTCAGTTTAACGTCTCATCCAGTACAGTGTCCCCATCACTGCACTGGGGTATTGGAGATTATTGCACCAGAGGTAACATCGTAACCTGCTCGCGCACCAACACCTCTTCCAACAGCAACTTATTTTCCCAGGTGGTCTCCCATCCAGGTACTAACCAAGCCCACACCTGCTTAGCTTCAGGCGCGCAGCTGGAGCAGATAAAGTAGTTGTGCGGTTGCTGGCTCAGTTCTTTGGCCAGAAGCAGCGACTGATCAGTGAAATGAGCAGGCTGAGTTTATGGGTTTATTTCCTTTTCAGAGCCTGAATTCACTGCCTCTGCCTGTTTTGTTGGAGGATGATTCCTGTTGACTTATAGCTGTAAGGACCAGGCTGAGTGTGGCCAATATAGTGCAGCTGTTGGGGCCCTTGAGTGAGACCCTTGGACCCTCTTTGCTGTGGGCATATTGCTTTTTACTCCTACACATCAACTGCTAGTCTCCTTGGATACACTCTTCAGTTAAATAACTCTAATCTGTTGAAATGTAGACGACTCAGAACATGGTGATGAGATGAGTCTCCATATCACTGTCCCTGCATGACCTAATAGCCCAGGTATATAGAGTTATGAAACAAAAGCTGGTTTGATGACAGAAGTGTTTTTGCTCTGACAGCCAAGTCTCCTCCAGCAGGGATTTGGGGTGCGAAAGCGTGACGAAGATAGTGTCATCGTTACGGGCAGTGCAGAAAAGGACAGGGCGTTTTGTGGGAGATTTACGCGCCCCGTTATCTCAGCCGCACTCCTGAAGCCTGGCTCAGGGGCGAAACCCTCTTAGCTGCGCGAAAGCCATTAGGAGGGGCTCGTATCTCAGCGGTCCGGGTGACTCGCACGGCAAAAATATATTTTTAGGATTTGTCGCAGTGGTGTATCCCAAACCTATGCCTCCCACACCTGCACTCCCAGCTGGCTGAGTGCTGGGTACTGTTGAGTGGGGGGTAATTGGTGAGCCTGGTTTGGATGAATGGTCTGTTTTTAATACTCTGTTAGGTTGGGTTGTTTTCTCACTCTTTGTGTTGTATTTTTTACTACATTATTGAAACTTTTCAAGGCCCTGCTGGGATAAGTTGTTGCTTACAGCATTCAGCCCGTTTCATCTGAGTTTTTCCATTCTTATTTTACAAGAGCAATTTTGGCCGCAGGATTTTGTTATAGCTGAGCATTATTCACACTTAACGAATTCAACCGATCATGATCTTCAATCCAGACCTTGGTGGAAATTGGAGCTTTAGTACTGGCCTTATACCCAGACCCAGACCCACACCCACATTGACCGGTGTTTGGTAATAATTATATCCCCGAAAGCCGAATGGCATTTCGGTTTATATTATGTTTTTGGTCCGACCGCCGCCGCCGCACCGCCCTACGTGTTAACGTGATAACTTCAGTAATATTTCAATTAGAAATGTCATGTTTTGCATATAAGTAAGTATCATAAAGTGGAAGAACTGATTCGATTTTTTGGACAATTTACAATTTCTAGATTGGTCACCGGGGGGCCAAAAGCTGAAAAATCACTGTTTTGATCATATCTCTGGAAATATTTGTCCGATTGACCTCAAATCAAGTGCAAATGAAAGGTCATGACCTGAGGATGTGTCCCACGATGACAGTTATACCTGTTTGGTTCAAAATTTTGACACAAGGTAGAGCTTTGTCACTTAAAATTCACCATTTTTTTCCATATCTTTGGAACCATTTGTCCAATTGACATGAAACTATGTGCAACTGCAAGGTCATGACCTCACAATGTGTCACATGATGACATCATACCTGTATGGTTCAATATTTTGCCACCAGGTGGCGCTCTGTGATGGAAAATTACCATTTTGGCCATATCTTCAGAACCATTTGTCCGATTGACCTGAAATTAAGTTCAAATGAAAGTCTATTCAAGGATTGGGGAATTGGAGGATTGGGGCGTTCGGGGATATACCACAAGCCGTCGCCTCCGATGGCATAAGCCTCGTTGGACTTCCCTGCTGTTAGACTTGCCATACTCAGGAATCCGGAACATTTGCATTAGTTGAACTGGTAGGTGTAATAACAAAGTTGTTCGTAATCAGAAGCAAATTCATCTTAACTTGTGACCTAAATTTCTACCAATTTTTTTTTTAATGTTGAAACTTCTTATTCAGTTGTCGTTGTACACGCTTGACATACAAGGACCGTCACAAAGACACTTTGCAGTGGAGAGGACGGGCAGCGCTCCCGGATGCTTCTAAATTCTCTTTGTGAAACATCTGTCTCAATGGCATAGAACAGGAACAGGGAGGTGGACGATAAAGTTTTGTCGTTGTGACGGCTTTTGTCATTTGTACCCCGCTTACCATACCCGAGGAGGGAAGGAGTGTGTGTTTGTTTTCAGTAGGTTTTAGGGTGCGTTTTAAATGGCCCATGGTCCTTGGCTCTAGCTCTCTTTATAAACGGGTCATCAATATGCATAAAACGCGTATACTCTCTCTCCCAGGAGAACCACCTGAAATATACCCCATCTGATCGCTGCGTGTGTGAATTATTCAAAATGTGCTCTCTCTCTCTCTCTCTCTCTTTCTATCTCTCCCCCCTTTTTAATTATTTTCTCTCAGCCCTGTGGTATTTCTTTTTCCTCCATCTCTTCTCTCTTTCTGCATTTTATTTGCAAGTGTGTGGGTTTCATTGAGTGGTTATTTTGCCTCATTAAAGTGTGCAAGTAAATCAATAGAAGGTGCCTATATCTACCCGCTTCTCACTTTCTGTTCCCATATCCATCTCTGTACATTCATCACATCTGTCTTCTCTCTCAAACTGTTGTTTCTCAGTTCTCTTTCGATTATCAGGGTGCTTTATTGACAAGCACTCTGCTGAAGATAATGCTGTGAGGGACAACCTCAGTAATGACCAGAAAACTTAACCACCCTTTAAATAATGTAAAGGCATTATCCTGTGCATGGCACATTGCACAAACAAGAACAGCTCACATCGTGCTGTCATACATGTATGCTTAGCCCCCTCTACCCCATTTCTCCATCTGTCAGTCCCCTGTGTGTGTGTGTGTGTGTGTGTGTGTGTGTGTGTCTCTCTCAGCAATTCTCCTAGGGTTGAGAAAGATGCTTGCCTTGTTGAAGTGCTGATGTTTCACTATAAGCGGCCGGTGTGCTGTGACGGTGATGTTGTGTTTGTGGCTCATGTTAGCACTTTCCAGAACAAGCGTAGCTCGTGTAATTAAACTGGCTCACTTTGCTTACAGCGGTTCCCCCGGCCTGTTCCCTCTGCTCTGTGCACAAGTTTGCAGCGCTCGTGCCGTTTAACGTGGAGAGCTGGATAATTGGACCTTGAAATTTATCGGACGCCCGATTGATTAGACAGTGGAATGACTAGCTGGCACAGAGCTGGCCCGTTTTTCCAAAAGTTAGGTTGCAAATTGTTTGGGAAGCACTAGGTTCAGAGATTTATTTTTGAATTGAACCACCTAAGTGCACTTAATGGAGCATTCTCAGTCCAATGGGACTGGGGTTTTGAGAGTGTGGTGCTGGGAGTTATACAAGTTTAGAATGCTATAATTCTCACCCTGCTTTGAGGCTGTATGTAGGGCAGTGGTAGCCACTGCTGTTCCTGGAGATCTATTATTCTGTTGCTCAGGGATCATCATCCTCGGGGACGGACAACTGCCGCTGTTGTACCCTCCCGTTCCCTGGGATGCGGGTGTCAAGACAGTTGGGCCAATCAGCAGCACTGATTGTTCTGTTAATTAGTAAATTACCTGGGAGAAAAGAGACCCAGGGCTTGATTGTCGAGGGCTATATTTGCGAGCCAGATTTGGCAAACTCTGCAGAGTCTTGGCTAAAGACCTTGATGAGTAATGTCAGCTGTGTAACTGCATAGTTGGAATGAAAGTCTGCACTTAAAGCAGCCCTTCCTGGATGCGGTTGTGAACCCCTGGAGCAATTTTGTGTTTGTTTTTTCTCTTCCAGGGACTATGTCCGCAGTGAGCTGGACTCTGGGTACGAGGGACCCCTCTATCTGGAACCCCTATCCATGAACCGGTTCACCACGGCCCTGATTGGTATGCACCCCTCTTTACCTCGCTTTACCTAGCATTACATTACTAAAACTTCACTGGTGTTTTTAACCAAAGCAGTGTAAGTAAGTGCATGAAGGAGATGAGATGCTGCATACGAGTCGAGCCAACGAAAGCTGAGCAGTGTGATTGAGCTAAAGCACAAACAGGAGTTGTTGACCATTATGAACAACCACCTTAACTCAAAAAGAATGGTTAAATACCACAATGCCATTATAAGAGATTTTGGATGACACTGGCAGAAGATGATGGTATGATTTGTTTAAATACCAGAAACGGTCTGATATTAGACTTCAAAATATACTGCCTCGCCAAAAGAAGTCACACACTTTACGATGTTGCCAGCTGACCTCATTGTTTGCTTAAACTAGACCTGACCAACTGGTGCAACCCCAGATCATAACACTGTCCCCTCAGACGTGGACTGTAGGCACAAGGCATGATGGGTGCATCATTTCATCTGCCTCTCCTCTTACCCTGATGCGCCCATCACTCAACAGTACAGGGTAAATTTGGACTCATCAGACCACATGACCTTTTTCCAATCCTCCGACACCAGTCTTAATACTCCCTGGGAACTGGACTTCTTTTTTCCAATTAGCCTCCCTGTTAATTAGTTTAGTCCCCATCCCTTGAGTTCTCTTTGCATTGTGCATGTGGAAATGCTCTAACTGTTAACTATCGCTGTGAAAGCTCGTGTTGGGGTTTTTATTTATTTATTTATTTATTTGATTTCACCAAACGTTTAAGTGCTATCCTAAGGCGGTCTCTGAAGATGTTTTTCCTACCACATTTCCTCCTCAAAGACGATGGTTCACCACTATCCTTTCATGTTTTAATAATGCGTCGGATGGTTCTTTACCCAATTTTAGTAGTTCCCGCTATTTCCTCAGTGGCTTTCTTTGCTTGATGCAGGCCAATAATTTGATTCTTCTGAAAGGGTCACATCTTTTCCACGACCACAGGATGTGTCTTTCAACGTGGTTGTTTCAGAAATGAGAAGCTATTCACTGTATCAGCTGGTGTTAAATGACTTGCTGCCAGCCAAAGCATATTAATCACTGGGGTAATGTCCCAATCTAAGGCTCTTGCCCATTTGCTTAGTTAAATCCAGGTGGTGATTTTCTTTTTTTTTTTTTTTGGCCAGGCAATGTATTACACCTGTAATCTCATTCTCAGATCCGACCTGCCTTACCCCTGTCTGGCTCTGAACCTGCCTGTCCTGACTCAGTTTTTACAGCCGCTTGTTCTGTACCTCCCTCTCTGCTGAATCACGGCTGTCCCTCTCCTGAACCCCACCCGCCCTGCACGTATACCCATCAACTCTCAGCTGATTGGCTCCTGTCCTTCAGCCGCAGTCTGATTGGCTCTGCTTTTGAAGGCTCATTTCTATGCTAACTTCAGCATTGCGGTTGGAGTTTGGTGGTTATAGATTCTGCAGCCCTCAGCATTTTTTTTTTTCTTCCTCCTCCCGAAGTTAACTTTGGGAATGTTTCTGTTCTTCCTGAACACTGGGGCCTGTGTCTCCCTGCCGGAGCTGGGATGGAAGGCGCATCCGCTCTCTTAATTAAGCGTGTGGGCCTCATTGGCGAACCCTGCGCTCATTTAAATGCTGCTGCTTTGTGTTGACGCCATTCAAATTAATTTATTCCACCTACCTCTGCCCCCAACATGCAGTCATTTTGAATGACTATTAAAAGGACGCTCCATGCTACATTTTAGCCTTGTGATGACAATGAACCAGAGTCGATTGACAAAGCTCTAATCGGCTTTTTCTTTGCCTTGGTCCATTAACTTCGATTGATTGTCATCAGAAGTTAGCATGCATCATAGTGTGCCTTTAAGTGAAAGTCTTTCCTTTTTTGGTATCTCTACCTTTATCATTCTCTCTGTGTTTGTTGATCTGTCATCTTTCAGTCCCAAGCTCTTACCCTGTCCATATCTATTTGTATCTCCATCTCTATCTCTCCCTCTCTATCCTTCTGTTGTTTTGCCTGTGTTCCTCTGTCTTTCTATTGGTGCAGCCCTCTCCCTCATTGTTCCTCTCTTTCGTGTTTGCCTTGCTGTAGTGTTTTTGTGCAAGGGTTTCAATGGAGGAGGTGGTTTCGGTGTTATGTTACCTGTTACTTCCTAAAATGGTGCGTCTGTGCTCTGTGGCTGAGTGGAGAGTCATTGTGGTTGTAACCAGACCTGGGCGTCTCTCTTAGCCCTCAACAGAAAGTGTGTGAAAGTGCTGACCCAAGCTAGCACAGACATCCAGATGCGTGGCTTATTCTGCGTCAAAGAATAGCCCGCTTAAGTTTCAGGACGGCGCAAACACCTCTATCCCTCCTGTGGGCTCAGATGTGTCTCTCCTCCGTTATTCATGGGTTTGAATTTGGCCCAGGGCCTTTCTGTATGCAGTTAGCTTGTTTTCCCTGAGTTCAAGTGGGTTTTCTCCAGGTACTCTTAACATAAGACAAGATCACACCTTATTATCCCAAAAGAAATTTATTGCACATCGTGTGTCATACTTGCACTTAAAGTTAAGAAGCAGTAGCAATGAGTGGTTAAGACATAGATATAACACACAAAAAAGAATAGTTAAAACAGATAGTTAAAATATAGTTGGGATTAATTTTCCATTTTCAAAATTTTTTTTTTTAAATTTCCAAAAAAAAAAAAAAATTGAAGAAAATGGACCCTCTTATTTAAAAAAAAGACATGCCAAAAATGTTTTGATGGTTTAACTTCAGTCCTTAAAACCTGCATTACGATACATGTGTATTTTTTTTTCTTTCTTTTTTTTTTTAATCCGGTTGACAGTTGACCCCAGCCTAAGAAACCTATAGTGTTTGCAAGAGAAATGAACCTGGGGGTATTTCGTTGTTTAGGAAAGTGACCTTTGGATCAGTTTTCCATGGTGTGGGATTTCTATAGGACTTGTGTCATTAGGTGAACAATGGTTCGCTGTCAATGAATGATGGCATCAGTCAAACGGGGACATTAAGCACCACACTTTCTCGGTCTTCGCCAACGAAGTTGGGGCGGAGGTTATATTTTCGCCCGTTTGTTTGTTTGTTTGTTTGTTTGTCTGTTTGTGAACAACATAATTCAAAAAGTAATGCACGGATTTGGCTGAAATTTTTTGGGTGCATTGCCATTACATCAAGGATGGACCCTATTGATTATCACCGCAACCAGTGAAACAATTTGGCCGCCACGACGGCCATCTTGAGATCTTATGACACCCGATAACTCAACTTTGCCCCCACTCAAGAAGATTTGCATTGTGCTGCCTTGGCGGAGGTCTGTGAGTATTTTGGTGTGGGAGAAATTTCATCGCAATGAATAACTGGCTGATAACTGGCTGAGTGGTCTACTAGTGACCTAAAGAGGAGGGTAAAAAATAGTTTTGGGGTTTTTGTTCCTCCTCACCACCCTTAACCCACTTCAGGTACCCAGCAAGCATTTATTTACTCTCTGGTGAAGCTATAATTGCTCCTGCCAACTGACCCTTTCCCTTATATTCTGAAATAAGTGCTTTTAGAGCCTTGAGGCAACTGTCGTCGGTAGAACTGAGTGTTGAAAGAAGTGTGTGCCGGATCAAGCATAACTATCCAGTGTGTGCGCCTGCCTGTTGACTGCTGGATGCTGGGTTAGGCTGTATTAGATAATGGATGTATTCCTGATTTACCTCTGCAGGTCAGCTGGTGGTGTGCACACTCTGCTCTTGTGTGATGCAGACCAAACAGATATGGCTCTTTTCCGCTCACCTGCTCCCTCTGGTGGCGAGGCTGTGTCTGGTCCCGCTGGAGACCATCGTCTTCATAAATCGCTTTGCCATGATCTTCACTGGCCTAGAGGTGCTCTACTTCCTGGCTTCAAACCTGCTGGTGCCCTACAATCTGGCCAAGACTGCCTACCGTGAGCTGGTGCAGGTAAGATTAATTGGGCTACTGCATTCACATTGCGCTTTACTTGCCAGCTAGTGGTGCCAAAAGCACTTGATCATGATCATGATCTTTCCATAACTTGTACCAGTTCAGAGATGCACCCTCACCATTGGCTAAACTAAATTTGTAAGAGTACTGCTCTTGGTAGGAGCTAAATGCCAGATGACCACAATTTGCATTTTATGTAATCTTAAGTGTGGGCACTCTCCAGTGGCCGGGAAATGATGTGGTTTGTGGAATTGAACGGCCCTCTCTGCTCCTCACACTGTTATGTTATTTTATTCAGTGTATGAGCTGACAAGCTTCGCCCTGCAGAATGCTGGTAATTTCAGGGCAGTACATCTCAAGTGAGGCACCATGGCACCCTTGAGTGCCTTCAGGTGTTGGGTGTAAAAAAAAAAAAAAACTTAAGACATGGGAAGTTTTAGCCCTTTGCCTTGTGGTTTTAGAGGCATTTTGTGAAATATGAGTATCTCTGGATTTCCGTCCAGTTAGTATTCATTTCTGTTCTGCCCATGTGGGCCTTTCTCCCTGTGTATGCGCTTTGTCAGTGATGGTACTGTCTGACAGAATTGGTGTGAAGTGCTTTGGGCGTAGCATAGGAAATTGTTAGGTGAGTTGGGATTAGAGGAAGTGGGCGGTGCAAGACTTTTTGAATGCAAGAAGTATTTGAATGTTTATTCTATCCTGAATCCTGCTTTGGAGACTGTTCTGGTGTGCCTCTGGGACCCCACCTGGGCCCAATGATTGAGGTTGGTGCCTGATGTGGTTCTGCCTTTTCCCTTCCATCTTGCTCACTCCCTCCTTTATATCCCTCCTCACCACCCTTTTCCTCACTTCTCCCTCTCTCCTCTGTTCCATGATTTACTTCCTGTCCTTTCCTTGTAACCTCCTCTTATTACTCCTTATGTCTCTTACACTTTCACTCTATCCGTCCCTCCCCCTCCTCTTTCCTGCTCTCTCCTCCTTCTGCAGGTGGTGGAGGTGTACGGTCTCCTGGCTCTGGGCATGTCTCTGTGGAACCAGCTGTTCCTGCCCATGCTCTTCATGTGTTTCTGGCTGGTGCTCTTCGCCCTGCAGATCTACACCTACTTCAGCACCCGTGACCAGCCCACCTCCCGCGAGAGGCTGCTCTTTCTCTTCCTCACCAGGTGTGGGCGCCGGGCGCAAAAATGCCTTGTTAAAGGGCGTCTAAAGTCGATTCTCAGAAGGGACATTGAACGTCCAATGTTTGCAAACAAATCTCTTGCTTTTGTTGACATCTTGCATTGTCACATGACCAGTTTAATTCATAGAAACCAATGATTTGTGTCCACGCGTACATAAGCCTTGTATTTTGGTACGTCTGCGCAGGTGCGGCTCGCTGATTGGCTGATAAACAAAATCATTGGGAATCGACTTAAAATGCCCTTTCAGGCTTGTATATGGTCACCGTGATGTTGGACATGTACTGAGCCAACAATATGCTGCAAATTGTGGTTGCTATGGTTGTACCAGGGTGTGTTGTCACTGTGTGCTGGAGTATGCTGTTGTATGTTGCATCATTGTCATATGTTTTTGTGTGGTTGCATATTGAATTGGGATATATATATGGTGAGGTGCGTGCTATTTTGAGATGCATGTTGTAGATTGAGTCATTGGGGCGAATTCAGCTGGAAAAATTATGTTGTGTATTATATTGAAAAGTATTTTGGGTGCTGGCAATATCTGTATAAACAATGTATAGGAACAAGTATGGGCCCTGATATAAATCTGGCTATGTGATCCAACTTACGAAAAAGGTTTAGTGTTTGTATTAGCGCATCAGTGCAAAAAAATGTTTGATCAGTCAAAAAACGTGGTTGGGCATCAAGGAGAGCGCTTGCCAGGGCTGCAGTAAAATTGGTTCAGGCTATTATGTTATGTGGTGTTATTCTGTGGTGTATATTGCTTACTGTTGTGCTTTGATGTATATGGTTTATTGTAATGTTTTGCATTGCAGTGTTGCTGTATATTTTGTATAATGATGTGGAGTCCTATATGCGCTGAGGTGCATGTTGTATATTACGTTGGGGTGTCTTGTACACTATTGGTGTGAAATTTACTTTGCTTATTGTTGTGTTGAAGTGTGTTGAGCATTATGCTTTGGTGAATGTTCTGTATTATGCTGAAGTCCAAGTTCTATATTGTTACATCGAGATGCTACTTAGGTGTGTTTTGTATTGTTATTTTGAGGTTTGTGTAGTATTTTGTTACCTTGAGATGCATGTTATACACTACCGATTAAAGGTTTTAGGACACCCCAATTTTCCAGTTTTTTTTAATTGAACATTATGCAGTTCCAGTCCAACTAATAGCTTGAAATGGTACAAGTGTAAGTAGTGAACTGTCAGATGTTTTAAACAAAAGATAAGGTTACCCAGGTTTTTTGTGCGCCGTCGAGTAGGTGAAAGGATGTTTCCTCAGTGTCTGACATCAACTGTCAAACATGGAGGTGGAAGCGTGATGGTCTGGGGCTGTTTTGCTGGATCCGGGGTCAGTGACTTAGAGTGAAAGGCACCCTGCACCAAAATGGCTTCCACAGCATTCTACAGCACCATGCAGTACCCTCTGGTATGCAGCTAGTTGGTCAGGGGTCTTCCTACAGCTAGATAATGACCCAAAACATAAGTCCAACCTCTGCCAGAACTACCTTAGGAAAAAAGAACGTTGGTAAGATGTGAAGCTTGAAAACATGGAGTGGCAGCACAGTCTCCAGACTTAAACCCCATCGAGATGGTTTGGGATGAACTGGACAGAAGACTTAAAGCAAAGCAACCTACAAGTGCCACACATTTATGGGAACTTCTGCAAGAGAGTTGGGAGGAACTTTCTGAAGAATATTTGATTTCCATTGTAGAAAGAATGCCACAAGTGTGTTCAGCCGTTATATCTGCCAAAGGTGGCTATTTTGAGTCAAAGGTTTTTAAAATACATTTTGGTTCATAAATGGATTCCATGATTTCTTTTTTTACTTCAATTTAATTTGTTCAATCATGTCTTTGCTTTTATTCCAGAGTACAATGGGACATTAAACTGCATAATTTTCGATAAACTGTAAATATTGGGGTGTCCTAAAACCTTTGACTGGTAGTGTATATTATGTTGAGGTGTCTTGTACACTCAGTCTGAAACGTACTTTGTTTATTATGCTGAGGTGTGTTATGCATCGTGCTGAGGTGTATGCTGTGTATTATGCTGAAGTGTATGTTGTATATTGTTACTCCGACGCGTTACTGAGGTGCGTTTCATTTTGTTATTGAAAGGTTTGTGTCATCTATTGTTACCCTGAGGTGAATGTTGCATATTGTGTTTAGGTGTATGTTGTATATTGTGCTGAAGAGTATTTTGTATATTGTCATACTTATGTTCTCTTATATATTGTTACACTGAGGTATATGTTTTATATTGTTGCGCCAAGGTCTGTATTGTATATTGTTATGCTGAGGTGTGTGCTGTAAACAGCGCTTGAAGTGGGGAAAAAATAAGTGCCAGCACTCCACTTGTTCACACGTGCAGGGTTTGACGTAAATGTTTTATTGTGGTGTGTGTTGTATATGGTCATGATGGGGTGTGTGTTTGATATTATGTAGAGAGGTGTTATATAGCGTATTGCTAGGCTGAGCCATAGGCTGTGTATTGTAATGCTTTGGTATCTACTCTCCCTGCAGCATCGCAGAGTGCTGCAGCACACCCTACTCCCTGCTGGGCCTGGTGTTTACAGTCTCCTTTGTGGCGCTGGGTGTTCTCACGCTGTGCAAGTTCTACCTGCAGGGGTACCGCGCGTTCATGAACGACAACACCATGCACCGGTGAGACAGGGCCCCAGTTACACTGGCTCTCATTGTGTGCTGGGGCTGTCCTGATTGACTCATTGAGATTATTTTGGGCACAATAAAAGTAACTGCGACTATGAGGCAGACAGACGAGCTTGCTTATTACCTTTTCTGTGACTCATCTAATGTGGTCATTTGAAATGCTTCCGGGAAGAAAACTGATTTGAAGTCCGCTGATTACCAGCAAGGTTGGACAGCTTCCATCGCCTTGGCGCAATTAGCTTACCTTAAATCAATTCCTGTGTATTTTGCCCAACTTGCGGTTAAGCCATTTATTCAGCCAACTGACCAATCAAAACCAAAATGTGGCCTATAATGATTAAGAAGAGATAATGAGAAACGGACCTAAAATTATCTAAATTTAATTTTTCGACCCATGTTTTAAAGTGGATGAAGTCGTATCTTGCCGATAAAAAGCAATGTCTCCGTGTAGGTGGTTAAACTTCGCAAATAGTAATTTTGTTGGTGTTCCACAAGGCTCTACTTTGGGGTCCCTTAGTGTTCAGCTTGTACATAAATGACCTTCCCGAAGCTTGTCTCTCTTCAGTTATGTGTCAGATGTATGCAGATGACAGTCATTTATCTACTTTCTAAAAATAAGAAAGATGCTGCAGATGCTTTGTCAGCTGCAATGGTCAATATTTCCACATGGTTGGCCAGTTCATGTTTACATCTCAACATCAGTAAATTTGTATATTTGTTTTTTTTTTTCCAAAGTCTGCAAATAAAGAACCCAAGCCTGCCATCACAGTAGCAGGAAGAAAATTACTAGTGTGAGTATAAATACGTAGGCATATTGATAGACGCACAACTCACTTTTAAAAATCAAATAAAAAAAGTGGTGAATAAGGTAAAATTCAATTTGACTAACTTTAGACATATTAGAAATAATTGAACAACAGAAGCTTCCAAATTGTATTTATATGCCATGATTCTCTCACATTTAAACTACTGCCTTACTAACTGGACTCAGACAGCCAAAACCACATTACAGCCAGTGGAACGACTCTATAACCAGGCTTTGAAAATCCTTGACAAAAAAACAAATACTTATCACTGTAAGATTTTAGCAAAATATGGTTTTTTAAACTGGGAAAACATGATCAAATTTGCTGACATTTGATTAATATATAAGATCTTCCATGGCTTGGCCCCCCCTCCACTCAGTGAGTTCATTACACAAACTCGAGTGACATCTACAAGAGCCAGTACTACAGGGGACTGCAAAATACCAAACAGGAAAACATCCTGTGCACAGTCAGCCTTTCCTTAAAGAGCAGCACATACATGGAACACCCACCCCACCATTTTTGTTTGTCTATTTAAATTATTCTCGCCTTTTACAAATTGTTGTTTTATATATTGTATGTTAATTGTCTGTTGTCATGTCATGTTTTTTGTGCCTCTATTAGTTATTTCTCTGTAGCCGACCTATCTTTTGTAACATCAACCTGCCAGGGACTACAGATGCAAAATTTCCTAATGGCTAAAACTGGTACATTTTATGCAAGGCATGTGATCAATGTACATCGTCCCTTTTTAAATAGACTGAATTTTTTTTTTCTTATTTATCGTGTTAATAATCTGAATAAATAGCAGACCTCTGAATTCCACCTCTCGTAGAATTTGTACATGTCATTAAAAAGATTTCTTAAATAATATCATTTTAACATGGTCCTGGTTTTTAAGCTTTTCAAAACATACTTTAAGTGGAAAACATTTTCTGAAGCATATCGAACGTTAATGCGAGAGATACATGTTTGCATTGCACGCAGTAGTCAAATGCACTGAAGATTTGGCTGTGCATGTTCAGGCGAATCTTTGCCGCAAATTTGTGGCATTTTTTAATTAGATAATTGAATGAGAGTAATTTAAAATAAAATAACTCAAAGCACTTGATTTTATTTACTTTTGAGCTTCTAAATAGCAGACAGGGAATAAGACTGTTCGATACGCTAAGCGTAAACACAATGTTTTCCACCTTCACTGCTATTTAGTCGCTCAAAAGTAACCAAAATCAAAAGCTATGAATTACTTTTTGAAATTAACCTTAATCAGTGATCAAATAAAAAATGCCACAAATGTGTGTTTGTTTGAACGTGTTTGCAAAGTCTTCGCTGAGTTTATCTATTGTGTGCAATGCGAAAATAATTTCTCACTTTCATGTTGGATATGCTTTCACAAAATGTTTTCCACTTCATGTAAACTCTGTTTTGAAATGCTTAAAAACCAGGACCATCTTAAAATGATTTTATTTTTAAGAAATCTTTTTAATGATATGTACGAATTCTACGAGAGGTGGAATTCAGAGGTCTGCTATTTATTCAGATTATTAACACGGTAGCCTGGATAGGTCTATCTGCTTCTCATCATCTCTTAACCATTATTGGCCACATTTTGGTTTTGATTGGTCAGTTGGCTGCTTGATTGCAAGTTAGGCAAAGTAGATGGGAATTGATTGATGGTAAGCTAATTATGCCAAGGCGATGGAGGCTGTCCAACCTTGCTGGTTATTAGCGGACTTCAAATCACAGTTCTCTTGCCGGAAGCATTTCAAATGACCGCATATAGGTATGTGTCATAGTAAAGGTAATAAGCAAGCACGTCTGTCTGCCTCATAGTGGCAGTTACTTTTATTGCACTTAAAATAGTCGCGATTAATCGATCGGGACAGACCTAGTTGTATGCAAACATGCAGGAGGTGAAGAACAGTCTTGCCAGTAACGTGCTCTATGTTTACACCTATTTGCCTGACCTGTGTGTTTTTGTACAATTCAAGTGAATTATTGACCCAAAATCTTACCCAGAAAGGGCTTATCTGTGGCAGCTTTTGTTCCAGTCTAGCAGATGTATATTGTTGTAATGTGCTGTTATTCTCTCTGCCCATCCTCTGCCCCCTCCCTTTCTGCCTTCTCTCTCTCTTGCTGTCTCCCTCTCTACACCCTCCATTTCTCTCTCTCTCTCTCTCTCTCTCTCTCTCTCTCTCTCAGTGGAATGACGGAGGGCATCACTCTTCTAATCCTGGCTGTGCAGACCGGGCTCATTGAGCTGCAGGTGATCCATCGGGCCTTTCTCCTTAGTATCATCCTCTTCATCGTGGTGGCATCCATCTTGCAGTCCATGCTGGAGATTGCTGACCCCATCGTGCTGGCACTGGGGGCGTCTCGCGACAAGTAAGGGTGTGCATGTGACATGGGGCTCAAATGATGCATTTTCACTCCCAGAATATATCTCCAATCCATGAACTATTTCACAAGTGTGGGTGATTAGCCTGATGACTTCTGGTTGAATAATGGATCAATGACGTGACATTGTCCGAGTGCACTGCTTTGGTTTAAAATAATTTTAAATGATTCATAATAAGCATCATTTTATTGTGTCGCCTGCGAAGCATAGCGGCACATAGGGATCACTTTGTCTGGCGTCTGTTTGTCCGTCTGTCTATCCGGTAGTCACACTTTCAGTTGGTTGTCACACTTTCACATAGGTGCTTCGCAGGCGACACATGCGTTCACCTGAACACTCTAGTTCTATAAAACCTGTTTCATTTGATCTTATTTCCAGTTTATCATAAAAATGATGGTCATTTTATGTTTTGCCATCTCAAACCCTCAAAATGACTGGTGGCACAACCGTCCGAGCAAGTTTACAAAATGTGAAAGGTATTAAATATGTAATTTAAAATATGAATTAATATAATATTAATATGGGGGCATAATTATACTGAACTACAAAAGAAACGCAAGTTAGCCTAATTAAAGGCAGACTGGAAAATAAGTTTGTGCGTAATTATTTTAGAAAATCGAATTTATAACTAATGCGCTCACATTTACACTCGTTTCATCAAACTTTTCTTTATTTTGCAGTCACTTTGACTGAGTAACCATAAGAGTACATTAACTAGCTAACTTTCTTTTGTTGCTCAGTATATATCCCCGAATGGCGTTCCCGGGGATATTATGATTTTGGTCCGACCACCTCCACCACGCTGCCCTACGTGTTAACGCGATAACTTCAGTAATATTTCAATTCGAAATTTCAAGTTTTGCATATAAGTAAGTATCATAAAGAGGAAGAACTGATTCGATTTTGGACAATTTACGATTTCTAGATTGGCCACCGTGGCCAAAAATTGATTTACGTTTCAACGCGATAACTTAAGTAGTATTTAAATTAGAAATTCCAAGTTTTGCATATAAGTATGTATCATAAAGAGGAAGAGCTGATTTGAATTTGGACAATTTACAATTTCTAGTTTGGCCACCAGGGGCCAAAAACTGAAAAAATCACTGTTTTGATCATATCTCTGGAAATATTTGTCCAATCGACCTCAAGTCAAGTGCAAATGAAAGGTCATGACCTGAGGATGTGTCCCACGATGACATTAAACCTGTTTGGTTCAAAATTTAGACACAAGGTGGAGCTTTGTCACGTAAAATTCACCATTTTTGCCATATCTTTGGAACTATTTGTCCAATTGACATGAAACTATGTGCAACTGCAAGGTCATGACCTCACAACTTGTCACATGATGACGTCATACCTGTATGGTTCAATATTTTGCCACCACGTGGCACTTTGTGATGGAAAATTACCAATTTGGCCATATCTTAAGAACCATTTGTCAGATTGACCTGAAATTTAAGTTCAAATGAAAGGTCGTGACCTGAGGGGCTTTATATTGTATTGGGTCTATTCAAGGATTGGGGAATTGGAAGATTGGGGCCGTGCAGGGATATACCCCAAGCCGTTGCCTCTGGCGCCATAAGCCTATTTTTATATTTAAAACCTTTCAATTAAACAAAGTTAAATAGTTTATTTGTTCTTAAATTGTTTGTAAGACCAAAATACCCACCCCCTACAATAAAGAATCCATAAGTTACTTTTAATATCAAGCTCAAATACAAAATAGTAATGTTTTAGGCAGAGTAGACACTCTCAGGTATGGTGGTGAAATTGCAAATACAGTCAAAACTTGTACTAAAACCCTGTAAATGTTGTGCAACCATTATGAATTGTCTAAACACACTTTTCCAACTTCAAATAACTGTATTCTGTACATTTTTTAAAGATTTATTTAAAAAAAAAAAAAACATTTTGAAAAGGCTTATTTTGTCATTGACCCTAATATCAGCAGAATCCTGCCAACAGTTTGAAGCAACAGTCAGCCATTAACATGTTGGGGCTCCGTTCCACAGTCATATGAACTCATAAAGCCACAGTAGGAAACCTTTATAAAAAGTTTTCACATATTTGCTGAAACTGTCTCTCTGTACTGACTGCGTGCAACGCGATACGGGTGATCTGTGAGAAATCACTTACATTTGGCTCCTCTAAGTGCTTGCAATGGCATTGGCAAAAATTCAATGCACCAAAGCAAAATTAACCAATCAGTGCTGGGAGTAGTTTCTAATGCAGCGTTAGTCACTTCTCGTGCTCAAGCTGTTCAGTCATGCATGTGCTCTCCCTTGGTCAAGACCACTGACTGTATAAATCAAGACCAGTATCATCTATGCCTGGTTCCTGGGGGAGCTTAAAGCTGCAGTTGGTAACTTTTGATTTTTTTTTTTTTGGTATAAATGTCATAATACCCTTTCAGATATCAATATATGAAGTCTCTGAGAGTTAATTTGGATCTCTGTATGGCAAACTTGTCCAGTGGAAATCCAGAAACCTTGCAATCTGTCAATCTACACTTTCAGTTCCTGCATTGTCAATCACTGCGTAACAGTTAAACCAGCAGAAAAAAAGACCAAGGACACTCGCAGAAAAACTGTCAACCAAGAATATGGTGGAGTTTGGTAGTGATAATTGCAACCCCGCATAAACTGGGCATTAGTATTGCAGGGGTTTTGTCAGTAAGTAGCTTGTTGGCCTGCTTCTACATCAGCACCTGGTTTGCACACTTATTGACAGTTGCTGGGTTTCAGTTATTATATTGTAAAAGCAATCGGTCTGTAACGGAGTAGTCATCGCCGTATGGCTAATATTTAGGGACTGCTGCTCTTAAATTTACTGCCTTCATGAGTTCAATAGCCTTACATAGCATCGTAGTATTACAAAACCCAAAACCAGTGAAGTTGGCACGTTGTGTAAATCATAAATAAAAACAGAATGCAATGATTTGCAAATCCTTTTCAGCCTATATTCAATTGAATACACTGCAAAGACAAGTTACTTAATGTTCGAACAGGTAAACTTTGTAATTTTTTGCAAATATTAGCTCATTTGGAATTTGATGCCTGCAACATGTTTCAAAAAAGCTGGCACAAGTGGCAAAAAAGACTGAGAGAGTTGAGGAATGCTCATCAAACACTTATTTGGAACATCCCACAGGTGAACGGGCTAATTGGGAACAGGTGGGTGCCATGATTGGGTATAAAAGCAGCTTCCCTGAAATGCTCAGTCATTCACAAACAAGGATGGGGCGAGGGTCACCACTTAGTGAACAAATGCGTGAGCTGATTGTCGAACAGTTTAAAAACAACATTCCTCAACGAGCTATTGCAAGAAATTTAGGAATTTCATCATCTACGGTCCGTAATATCGTCAAAAGGTTCAGAGAATCTGGAGAAATCACTGCACGTAAGCGACAAGGCCGAAACCAACATTGAATGCCCGTGACCTTCGATCCCTCAGGCGGTACGGACTCAAAAACCGACATCAGTGTGTATCACCACATGGGCTCAGGAACACTTCAGAAAACCACTGTCAGTAACTACAGTTCGTTGCTACATCTGCAAGTGCAAGTTAAAACTCTACAATGCAAAGCGAAAGCAATTTATCAACTGCTCCCAGAAACGCTGCCGGCTTCGCTGGGCCCAAGCTCATCTAAGATGGACTGATGCAAAGTGGAAAAGTGTACTGTGGTCTGACGAGTCCACATTTCAAATTTTTTTTTGGAAACTGTGGACGTCGTGTCCTCCGGACCAAAGAGGAAAAGGACCACCCGGACTGTTATAGGCGCAAAGTTCAAAAGCCAGCATTTGTGATGGTATGGGGGTGTATTAGTGCCCAAGGTATGGGCAGCTTACACATATGTGAAGGCACCATTAATGCTGAAAGGTCCATACAGGTTTTGGAGCAACATATGTTGCCATCCAAGCAACGTCTTTTTCATGGACACCCCTGCTTATTTCATCAGGACAATGCCAAGCCACATTCTGCAAGTATTACAACAGCATGGCTCCGTAGTAAAAGAGTGCGGGTACTAGACTGGCCTGCCTGTAGTCCAGACCTGTCTCCCATTAAGCGTTAAATACGACAATGGAGACCCCGGACTGTTGAACAACTTAAGCTGTACATCAAGCAAGAATGGGAAAGAGTTCCACCTCAAAAATTGGTCGTCTCAGTTCCCAAACGTTTACTGAGTGTCGTTAAAAGGAAAGGCGATGTAACAGTGGTAAAAAGGCCCCTGTACCAACTTTTTTGCAATGTGTTGCTGCCTTTAAATTCTAAGTTGATGATTATTTGCAAAAAAAAAAAAGTTTCTCAGTTTTGAACATTAAACATCTTGTCTTTGCAGTGTATTCAATTGAATATATGTTCAAAAGGATTTGCAAATCATTGTATTCTGTTTTTATCTACGATTTACATAACGTGCCAACTTCACTGGTTTTGGGTTTTGTACCTATTTTAGGGCAGTGAGACCACATATAAAGGCTTCCATAAACTGCAGGTTGTCAAAAACTACAACTACTTTTAGAATTAGAAATAAATGACAAAACAACAAACAAAATAAATAAATAAATAACAAAAGTGAAAAAAAATTCACTTCCTGCGCACTCCCCCGCCCCCCCTGCAATTGCTCTGCGCCCCCCACTTTGGAACTACTGGCTTATGCGATTGTCATGCAGATAATGATAGTTCGCTCTCTTGCTTAGCTAATTATACTGCCCTGTTTCTCCATCATCTTTTGATTACAAAGCACAATTACAGTGACTTTGAAATGGTGGGGTATGTGTCTGTAAGAAACCTGTAAATGCTTTGTTTACTCTTTGTAACAACCTGTGTTTCTTACTTCGTATGAAGACGTACTAGAGCTCCATTTGTTTCTGTGTACTGCTGATGAACTGAACGAGCATGAGGGGCCTGAAGAGAGAGAGGGCAACAGAAGGGAGAGAAGAAGAGAGGGAGGGGCGGTGGGGTGGGGTGGTGAAGTTTATGATCAAAATCCTTCTTTTACTCTTTTCTCCAAAGTTATCAACTGCAGCTTTAATTACCTGATTTGGCCTGTTGGTGACCAGATCTAAATGCTCTACCAGCCTGATTTATCTGATGGACTTGCAGAGTTTGTTCTTCTTGTCAAGGCCTTCCTTTAGAAGACAGCAATGTCCATTTTATCCCTTTACGTGCAGGCGAGTCCTCCCTCTTTCACACACACCTCCACCTCTCCCCTTTCTTCACTTGCTTTGGTTCTTTAACCTTGTCATTCGCTTTTCTCTTCCTCCTCTGTGGTTTCCTGTCTTTGCTGAGAGATCATATCCTTCCTCTTTTTAGCGTACCGGCCCTATGTGCTGATAAGCTAGTGTTGTGGTGTGGCATCCGTCATCCGGAACATTTTTTTTTTATCTTTGGGCTGATGAATTTTCATGTAAATTTACAATAACGTACTACTAGACCATTTTTGTCCGATTTAAGGGCCCTTGAAATTTTGGGCCCGATGTTAAAGATAGGATTGGGAATTTTTTTCTCTCTCTCTCTCTCAAGAACTGTGCGATAATTTTTTAGGCAATAAATCAGGCAATCAACTTGCCTTAGTACTGTCAATGTACAGTGCAAGCGCCATTTTGATTGACGGAAGTGGGTCTAGTGGGGGCGCTGTACTTTATGAATATGCAAGATGGCCTTTGGAGGCCAAATGGTCGCTGATAGAGATTTAAGATTCTGTTATCAACATATTAGAAGTCATATATGATTTATATTTTGGCAATATTAAATTTCACCTCCGATGACTTTGAAAGGTCAAACTCAAGGTCAGGGAAAATATTTAACAATGTTAAAAGATATGACTTGAAATTTCAAAAAATTATTTCTCAAAGTGTCTGATCATTTTTTTCCCCCCTAAATCTGGGAATCAACTCACCTTGATACACTTTATGTACAGGTCAAGTGCCATTTTGATTGATTCAACAGAAGTGGGTCTAGTGGGGGCGCTGTACTTTAACATTGGATCTTATGGAGAATTGGCAAAATCGCCTATGGAAGCTAAATGGTTTATATTACTGACATATAGGAAATTATATATGACCTATATTGGGGCTGTGTTAAAGTTGACCTCAGATGACCTTGAAAGTTCAAAGCTGAGGTCAAGCAAAATGTTACCACTGTCAAAGGCTTCTAGGCTTGAAAACATTGAAGATTGGGAAGAAGTGAATTGAACACTTTTAGGTCATATATGAACTTTCATTTAGTGTCCTTGAACTTGACCTACGGTGACCTTTGAAGGTCAAATTTCACATAGTGAAATTTCAATGACTTCTATCACCAAAACTAGTCCAGATAGAGCTTAGGTTTGTATTGTGGGTATAAAGGAAGTCATGTATGAAGTTTCATTTGGTGACCTTGAACTTGACCTTCAGTGACCTTGAATGACCAAACTTCGCAGTGAAATTTCAATGACTTATATCTGCAAAATTGTTACACATAAAGAGTTGGTTTGTATTGGAGATGTGTAGGAAGTCATATATCAACTTTCATTTGGTGACCTTGAACTTGACCTTCGGTGACCCTCGAAGGTCACACTTCACCTAGTGAAATTTCAATGACCTCTATCACCAAAACTATAACAGAAAGAGCGTAGGTTTGTTTTGTGGGTATAAAGGAAGTCATGTATGAAGTTTCATTGGGTGACCTTGAACTTGACCTTCAGTGACCTTCAACAGCCAAACTATGCAGTTAAATTTCAATGACTTGTATCAGCAAAATAGGTACACACAAAGTGTTTGTTTGTACTGGAGACGTATAATAAGACATACATGAACTTTCATTTGGTGACATTCATATTGACCTTCGAAGGTCAAACTTGACCAAGAGAAAATTCTATGACTTCTGTCACAAAAAGGGTCACAGATGGAGCCTAGGTTTGTATTACTGAAATAGGAAGTCACATATGAACTTTCATTTGGTGACATTCAACTTGACTGTTGGTAACATTTGAAGGTCAAACTTGACATAATACAATTACAAAGACTTGTATTGCCAAAATGGTCACAGATAGAGTCCAGGATTTTATTAGAGACATATAGGAAGTCATATATGAACTTTCATTCGGCAGGCTTCGTAGTGACCTTCAAAGGTCAAATTGAACCTAGTGTAAATTCACTGACTTGTATCACTAAAACGGTCACAGATGGAGCCTAGGTTTGTGTTACTGACATCTTGGAAGTCACATATTATGTACTTTCATTTGGTGACATTCAACTTGACTGTCAGTGACCTTCGAGAGTCAAACTTGACAGTGAAATTACAATGACTTGTATCACTAAAATGGTCACAGATTGAGCCAAGGTTTGTAAAGAGACATTTATGACATCGTCTATGAAGTATATTTGCTGACCACTACTTGACATTCTATGACCTTTAATTTCACAATTGACATATTGAATTTTCAATGGCTTGCATCACCAAAACTGCTACAGAGCTTAAGATTGTGTTTGTATTACAGGAGGCCCTATAAATGTATGTGAACTTTTATTTAGTGGCCTTGACATTGATGTTCATAGATTCAAATGTCATGATTCGCATGAAATTTTCATAACTTGTATCATCACTATTAGACTACTTCCCGGTTAGCTACAGGATCCTTGGTCCTATTTTTCTCTGTTTATTTAATTGGTAAATGTATTTTCAAACTTTCAAATAACGGCTACTACCGCAGAGTAGCAGTAGCAGTTCGTAAAAACATTGGAAGTTGAATGTAGTGAAAGTAATGGTTATTAATCCATTACAGTGATTCGCTTTGCTTTTTCCTTTATTCTGGCAGGTATTTACTTTTTTCTTGTTAGTCACACAGAATTCGCTCCTTTTTTCTGGCAGAGGTCGTAGCCTGAGTGTTGAACCTGTGCTACAGTGATGAATAAGTGATGGAAGCATGTTGGTTACAGGCAGGGTTAATAAGTGTGTGAACTGATTTGTGTGTTCAGGCAGGGTTAGCGTGTTTTAAATAATGGTGTGTGTTCAGGCATGGTAAATTAGTGTTGTACCTGATGAAGTCTGTTCAGGCTGGTTTATTAAGTGTAATTACTGATGGTGTGTATTCAGGCACGGTTAGTGAGTATTGTTACTGATGGTGTGCGTTCAGGGAGGGTAAGTTAGTGTTTTAAATGAGTGCGTGTTCAGGCAGGGTTAGTTGGCATTATTAAGGATTATGTGTCTTCCGGCAGGTTTAGTGAGTGTTGTAACTGATGATGCGTGTTCAAGCATGGTTGGTGAGTGTTGTAACTTATCATGTGTGTTCAGGCAGCATTGGTAAGTGTACTTACCTCCTTGGTACTTACTGATAATGTGTGTTAAGGCAGAGTTAGTGAGTTGCCACTCATCGTGTGCTCATGCAATGTCAGTACTTGTTGTTACTGAGTGACAATGTGTGCTCAGGCACCATAAGTGTTTCAATGGGTTCAGACACGGTTAGTAACTGATGATGTGCGTTCAAACAGAGTTGCATATGTTCAGTCAGCGTCGCTAACAGTTTTAACTGATGGCGTGTGTTTGGGCAGGTTTAGTAATTGTTGTAACTGATGGTGTGTGTTCAGACCGGGTTGGTAAATGTTGTAACAGATGTGTCTTCAGGCAGGGTTAGGGTTGTGACTGAATGTGTTCAGGCAGGCTTAGCATGTGTTGTATCTGATGTGTGTTTTTTCAGGCAGGGATAGTAAATGTTGTTCCTGATTATTTGTTAGTAAGTACTGGGCCTGACTGCACTTCCTCTCTGTGGTACAGGAGTCTGTGGAAACACTTCCGCGCAGTGTCACTGTGCCTGTTCCTGCTGGTGTTCCCGGCCTATATGGCATACATGATCTGCCAGTTCTTCCACATGGACTTCTGGCTCCTCATCATCATCTCCTCAAGCATCCTCACCTCCCTGCAGGTAAGCTAAGAGAGAGCGAGGATGGGTGTGTGTGTTTGTGTGTGTTTCACATGGTGTATAAACACGGTACTGTATCACACGTACAGTGACAGTACATCACTATCTGTCATTGTTTTCATACACCCATCTCCACAGCACTGTATGACATGTAAAATACAGGACCGCAGTGAGTTACAACCTCTGTGCGCACATACAGCCATCATCACGGTGCTGTATAATGTATACAACCACAGTAAATCACTGTAAAATACGATGTCTCAATGTGTGCAAATTCAAAATCCCTGCAATATCGAACATAGAGCCACACTAAATCACTG
Organism: Gymnothorax reevesii; assembly: GCA_029721435.1. NCBI lineage: Eukaryota > Metazoa > Chordata > Actinopteri > Anguilliformes > Muraenidae > Gymnothorax > Gymnothorax reevesii. Next base: position 16,554,890 of record CM056578.1, on the reverse strand, counting down.
TAAAATACAGTATCTCTGTGTGATATAAACATCTCCACAGTACAGTGGCTGTATATACACGTATTTATACAGCCACTGTATGTTTTTGTTAAATGAAGTATGTCACAATATGTCCCCATACAACCATCTCCACTGATCAGTACTTGTAATGCATACTGCCACAGGTACATCATTGCAAAATGTGGCATCTCTCATGCTCTAGAGCAGTGTTCCCCAACCCTCTTAATCACCCCCTAAAGCTGATTGATGACAGCCTGATTATTTGAATGACCTGTGCTGGAGCAGGGAGAGATCTAACACAAGCAGGACAGGTGGGCCTCCAGGAGAGGGTTGGGGAACACTGCTGTATGGCACATACAGCCACTGAACAAAAGTTGTTAAGCACAGTGATTCTGAATGTGTTCATATACGACCATCCCCACCGTATAGAACTGCATAACATTTGCAGCCACAGTACAGTACTGTAGAACAGTGGCATTCACAGCACTGTAGTGCTCTCCAGAGAAATTCTGCTCAGTACAGATATGGTTGTATTCAGAACAGTAGTCTTGGTGTACCAGGTTGCTTCACCAGAGTATGAAAATGGAGACCAAATCAGAATCAACGAAGTCCCAACTGAGAGAATTAACGAATTGGGACAAGCAGATTCGATCTCAAGGGACATTCAAAAAGTTCACTTTTTAGCTCGCCGGGACGAATGTCCGGAGAGCTATAGTGCTACCCCCGGCGTCCGCGTGCAGAAAAACTTTAACCTTGCCCCCCGGCGAGCTTTGTTGTCTTTCTGACAACTCTTGTTTGACCAAAAATTAAGGATATTTGAGCATTTATTAAATATTTTTGTTTTTAACTGAGGAAACGCACTTTTCACGTGGGTTTACCATCAGAATTAAAACATTAATTTATCTGGCAGAGGTTACATTGCTTGCTGGTTGATAAGAAACCTGAACAAGCCTGATCTTTATTGCTGCTTCAAGGCAGCCTAACTCTATTCCTGTACGTTGCAAAAAATGAATGATTGATGAAGGAATACTCTGAGAATCCTACACTGATTTACCTCGGAATATTTCTTCAGAACTCTTCTTGCTGGTCATCAATAATGTGCGCTGTCTGGCTGGCTTGATGGAGAGTGCTATAAAGACGTCATTCGTATTTCAAAGATTAGACTTCAGCTTGAAGCGGCAGGTCAGTTGCAGTGGTTTATAGGTTGAGAGCGGCAGCCTTGATTTATGCCTGCATTTCAACAGGCATGTTGTATTGGTGGCCTAACCAAAGGCTCTGTAATGCTGGGGAGGCCCTGTAATGGCTGCTGTCTCCACTAACAGGGGCTACGGTTATGAAGAGTCATATGAACCAGGGTCTTGATATCCTCGATCTCAAGCCAATGGTCCAGGACATTTATAGATGGCTTTTCTAGAAATATTCGATGGTGCTCCTTGGCATTTTATTTGACTAGAGAATTCTATGAGCTGCGTGAGTTTTAATTCAAGTTAAAAAAAAAAATTCTAAGAAATTTAAAATGGAAAAATTGCAATGGCCATCTTAAAAATACAAAGACTTGGAGATCCCCTTTGGGAGTACAGAAAGAAGGTGACTGGAACAGCTACAGAATATGCGCTAGGCCTGAAGATGCTATACGGTTAGCATTAGCTAAATCAGTACATACTGTATTTTGTCGTTCACGCTCATAGCTTGGCCACTGAACTAACGACTTCCTGTGACAGGTTATGGGAACTAAAATACTTTTTGCTCTGTTGGTCATTGTGACTGCTCTCAATTTCAAACGGAGAGGACGACTGTTTAGAGACAGGAAGTATGAGGAATGAGAGCGATGGAGAGACATGAGACAAAGGTTTGAGGTTGAATTTGAACCACCAACGTCATGGCTCGTGGCACGCATGGGAATGATGATCTTATTGGCTGTGCCATTGAGAAAAACCAGCGAAACATCATCATTAAAGGGGCACTGTCACAGCCAAGGATGTGAAGTAGATGCTCATGGGTAATTCCAGCAAAACAGTCTCATGGCAACTGAAATTTTAAACTAGAGATATCACTTCAAATACTATTTGGTCAGGTACTTTGGCTACCTAACAGCAAGGAAAATAAGGATTTCAAGCAGCTTGACCAAATTTAGGATTTGTACTACACATCCAATTTCAGCCACTGAAAAATAGCATTTTTCACCTCTTTTCTTCCTTGCACCCTCACTGTAGCCTCTAGCTCACCACAGGATTTATTGTTAATGTTTGATTGTGTGGATGTCAGAGTATTAGGGACATCCTCTAAATTTCAGAAGTAAGAATGATTTTCCATGGGCTGGATGACCGAAATAGTGCAGTCTCTTTCCGTAACGAGAGTAACAAAAAATGATGAACTTTTCCCTCGTTTCACACTGCTATTAGATAGTCATAGGACTGTCAGATTCCTGTATTCATCTCTTCTGCCACCACTAGTTACATTTATGAAAGAAAATCAGGAAAACCCCTCAAGCTCTGAGTGGAACTGTATCAAATTCTGTAACGCGAGTAACATGTAACATCCGTAACGGTGTCTGTAATGTGAGAAACGCACTTTGTCACTGAGATCTAAAGACTGAAGTTTACTTTCCTGTTTTTCAGTAAGTGGGAGCAATTAGTTATTGTTCTTTTGTAATCCCCATCGCATATTTTGCGATCCAGTCTTCGGATAATGTGATTAAGAGTTTTCGTCCAGTTTTGAACAAAAACGGGCTCCTACGGTCTCTTAATATCGTCCTGATCGGCCTCCGCCACCGCACTATTAATGTTGCGACTCTGAAACCATGGTAGTGAGTGGAAAGACCTATTATTTTTTTTAACCTCTGCGCCAGTCCCGCCCACAGAGCTAAAAAAAAACACTAGAGTGGAAAAGGTCATTGGCTGAACCAATCGCGAAACGTGAGAAGCATCTGCTATCTTGTGTCAGGAATCGGTGGGGAATTGCACAATCAAACGCTTCACGTGTGTATACGCGACTAGATAAAATGTAATTGAAAAACACTGGACCGGTGTCACACATCAGCCTACAAGCGCGACCATTATTTAATAAATGATGATTTTTTTTTTTTTCCCCCGAATGTTTTTTGTCAAAATTCCTAATAGTTAGGTTAAATTCAAGAAATTAAAATTAAATTAACTGTAACTAGATAACTCAGTCGCCACAGGGACCGAGTCGTGTGTCTTCCCAATCCCCAAATTTCTGAGAAAATGGCCACCGGCAGCCATATTGGACGTCCAAAATTGTCCAAATCGGTCTTGAGCATTGTCAAATAAATATCTTCGCCTGTGTAAAATTAGAAAAATTCCTGTAATAATTGTCACTTCCAGAGCCCGGAACAGAGAACCTCTGCAGACTCTGAGTATCATCACAACTTGTAGTACAACGAATTTAAACATTTATTTCACTCTTGACAATTGATATCCTTGGGAATGAGGTTTCAATGCATGTTTTTCAATGTGTTTTGTTCTTCCATTGTACCTGTAACGTGAGTAACCTAACGCGAGTCACGTGAGTTTTTTTCTCTCACTGTATAGAGATAATAGTTCATTAACCTATGCCATTTGCTTTGTTTTCTTAAAAATTTCAGTAATAAAAGTTCAAAATATTATCAATATTTTTGCTGTGTCTTTTCTAAATTAGTGAGATATTGAAAGCAAATTTAGTGTAATAAAATGCCATGAGATTTTTGCGTAACGTGAGTAATGCTGACTAAAGTCAGCCTGGAAGAACCATTAAGCAGAATTTTTCTAATGTCATATGTGGACCTTGAGAGAGGCCTATGATTATCATGGTGAAAAAATAAGAATGTTTTGTCCATTAACAAAATCGGGAGACACCTTTTATTCAAGAGTCCCGTGCTCTAAATGTAACGTGAGTAGTGCTGGAATTGCCCTCATCAGTTTTTGAGAGATTTATCACCTGTTGGCAATCTTTTATATAATATGTGACCTTGATCTCTTGTGATATAACTGACAATATAATGCCTTTGAATACCTGCCATTTTTTAAAAAATGTTTTGGCTTCCCTTTTTTAATTTCTAACATACTGTGTGTTATCCAGTATTAAAGACTGTGAAATCAGCGGAGATTCCTTGAAGGTGTGCTTCTTTCCAGCATCCATGATGGTTAGGGATGTACCAATAATGAAGTTCGCTCAGCAGCTTGAATGTGAACGTGAGATGTGAATTGTTTTCGCGCTCACGCAAAATGGTCAAATTGACCAAAAACCTCAAATGCATTCATGCAAATCTGCGCTGCAAATTTGTAGCATTTTTAATATATTTTTGAAAAATATTAATTAAGAACAAAGTAACTCATAGACCTTGATTTAGGATACTTTTAAGCATCAAAATATAGTGAAGGAAGAAAATATTTAAGCATATTGAACGTGACATACAAATCACCTTTGAATTGGCTGAAATTGGCCAAATGAAAGCCTTCAAAAAAAATCTAGCAAACACATTCATGCTAATGTGCACTGTTTCATGGTCACTTAGATTTCTGAATGTGACTAACAAAAAATATTATCTAAATAAATTGGACTGTCTGCTGTTTGAAATGAGTAATTAAGTGAAACAACTATTTGATAGCTTTGTGAGCAAAGCAAATGGAACTGGGTGAGAATAATTGGTTACAAAGAGATGATTCTGCTGACCTTAACGTGGCTCCATTCAGCTCATCGCCGATAATTAATACTGATGTCAGTGAATTATTTTTTTTTTTTTCTTCTCTCCCTCCTCCCAGAAGCATTTCATATGGTCTCTGATGTTTGGCAGCTGTTTGTTCAAAACCGCATTATGAACATTAAAAAAAGTGCAGGCTCACCTGTTCACTCCATGGCAGCAGTTATTCTTGTTGTGCATAAAATAATTGCAATTCAAATCATTGTTCATCTCTCTCCATGGCCAGACTTGGCAGTAAACAAATAATGTCTCAAAGTTCATACGGGCAAAATAGTGTATTTTACTTCATCCTATTTAAACATCTAAGAGTCCTGCCCTTAAGTTCATCTTGTTTTTGGTCCGACCGCCGCCGCCACGCCGCGATAACTTCAGTAATATTTCAATTAGAAATGTCATGTTTTGCATATAAGTAGGTATCATAGAGCGGAAGAACTGATTCGATTTTGGACAATTTACAATTTCTAGATTGGACACCAGGGGCCAAAAACTGAAAAATCACAGTTTTTATCATATCTCTGTAAATATTTGTCCGATTCAAGTGCAAATGAAAGGTCATGACCTGAGGATGTGTCCCACGATGACATTTTACCCGTTTGATTCAAAATTTTGACAAAAGGTGTAGCTTTGTCACAAAATTCATTTTGGCCATATCTTCAGAACCATTTGTCCGATTGACCTGAAATTAACTTCAAATGAAAGTCTATTCAAGGATTGGGGAATTGGAGGATTGGGGGCGTTCGGGGATATACCCCGAGCCGTCGCCTCCGACGGCATAAACCTAGATTGTTTTTGGAAAGAACAGTTATAATTGACTGCTATGTAATATTAAACTCGCGCCAGTGACGGATTCCTGCTTACTGCACTCGCTTAGCCGTGGCGTATCCCCTTTAAACTGGAGTCTGTGTCTCCCTGGCAGGTCCTGGGGACTCTGCTGATCTATGTGCTGTTCATGGTGGAGGAGTTCCGGAAAGAACCGGTGGAGAACATGGACGATGTTATCTACTATGTGAACGGGACGTACCGCCTGCTGGAGTTTGTGGTGGCACTGTGTGTGGTGGCGTACGGCGTCTCGGAGACGGTGTTTGGCGAGTGGACGGTGATGGGCTCCACCATCATCTTTGTGCATTCCTACTACAACGTGTGGCTGAGAGCCCAGCTGGGGTGGCAGAGCTTCCTGCTGCGGAGAGATGCTGTGAATAAAATCAAGAGCATGCCCACCGCCACCTGTCTGCAGCTACAGCAGCACAACGATATATGTGCCATCTGCTACCAGGTAGGTGTAGGTGTGTGTGTGTGTGTGTGTGTGCGCGCACCTGCCAGCCTGTGTGGCTGTCTGTCTGTCTCTCTCTTTACGTGTGTGTGTGTCTATGCTCTGGTGTTATGGAGGTTTGCGTATGACAGTGATGTATGTGTGCGTGTGTGTAAGAGTGCTTTGTGCTTGCTTGCCTTTGACTGTTTGTGTGCGTGTGCAAGTGCCTGTGTGAGAGTGTGCTGTATGTGTATGTTGGTGTGAGTGTATTAGTATCTGTATGTGGATGAGCCAGGCAGAAGACTTGACCTTAGCTTGATTCGTATAAGGTGAACTTTCTCGTGGGCTCAGTCTTCCTCTGCTGGTGATAAAAGGGAACTACAGTACGCAGCCAGTATTGGGTCTAGAATTTCTGCATCAGTGAACCAATGCAGCATTTTTCTTGTCCTGGTAGTATATTGGAGACCTGTGGCAGCCTCTGTACCGAGGTGCGTTTCTTTTAAAGGATCAGGGATTGACATTCAGTCATAAACTGACCAACTTCTGTGGTTACCAGGTGGAGTGACTTGAGCTGCTTGCAATCAGTAAAGCAAATTTTTATAATGAATTATGACTTCTGTTATCCTAATATCCTTTGATTAAAGCTGAAAATCTTTTAATTCTTATTTCATGTTATTACTTCTGCTGACCAACAAAGTTTGTCACCCATGTCTGTTTGTTCAGGCAATGTGTTTATGTAATTCTGTAGTCTCTGCACTAATGTTTTTAATACGTTTTTGACCTTTTGCATGCCCTTGACCTTTTACCTTGACCTCCCAAAATCAAATTGCCGCCTCTTTGAAAAATATTTAGTCGTTCCAACAAATTTGAGGAAAATCTATCTGTAACTTTTTGACTAATCCTGCTTACAAGCAAACCAACCAACAGACAAACAGTAATGATCACATAACCTCCTCCAACTTCATTGGGTGAAGGTAATTAAATTATATTTTTGAGGGAGTGGGATTGGCTCAAGGAAAAATTAATAACAAATTGTTGGTGATGCGGATCACCATCCGGATCCAGGAAGTGTTCAATGGATTCTTCATTATTGTAGGATTATAAGATTGGAATGAATGCCGTACATATTAGAATTTAGTTGATGATAGGAATTTTCTAAGAGCTTTGGTAGAGTATTGCGCTGTTTTTTTAATTCTCCCATATGCTGTAGTCCACAGCTAATGTGTCTACAGTTTTGTCCATGTCCAGATATTTTGAGACATGACGTGATGCATCTCTGGTTGTGTTCCCTGCAGGACATGAAGACTGCTGTAATGACCCCTTGCTGTCACTTCTTCCACGCTGGCTGCCTGAAGAAGTGGCTGTACGTGCAGGAAACCTGTCCTCTCTGCCACGGCCAGCTGAAGAGCCAATCACAGCCCACCCCAACCACTTCGCCCGCCCAAGATGTCCCGCAGCCAGCCAATCAGGAGCAAGCAGAGGCAGGACCCACCGACTTGCCAGCCAGTGACGTGTTGGGAGCCACGGATGCTTCCGGAACGGGCAATTTGGATATGGGGGCGGGATTGCATTCCACTAGCGCTGCAGAGACTGAGGCTAGCGGTGATTCTTCCCAAGTCCCACCCCTTTCTCCCTGTTCAAACCTCACCCAATTAGATCATGGGACCAGGGAGGGGCCAGGCACTTCTGGGGTGGAGGGCCAGAGAGGATCATGGGACTGTCAGCCTCATCTCGGCCCTTCCTTCTCCCCCACAACTGTGTCTGTGGCCCCTGCCCCACCCATTGATATCAGTGGCCAATCATCTGGGCTTGTGGGGGTGGGCCCAGAGCCACGTTAGCCAATAAGGAAACTCTCCTGAAGGGCTGTTGCTAGATAATGTATGACCTCGCTCATTTGTCATCACCCCTGTCTTTACTCGTTGACCACCTCCTGTCTTCATCATACACCAGAATCATGGCTGCCCTGCATCTCCTCATCCAGGTTTGGGTCTGTTTCAAACTGACTGGAAATCCCCTCAGCCTAATCAAATGTGATGATGCGTTTGACCAGGAGTATGAAATTGACTCTCTGGAGCCTTGGCTTGCTCTTACTCTAGTGCGGCTCTGCCTGAAAAGGCTAATATCATGTAGAACTGTTACTCACTAGGTACAACCACCTCTGTGTACTGTAATTGACAATGTGTGTAGGATCAGTACTGTATTTGCAAGGGAGGAGATGGATGATGTGAATGTTCTGGGTGTGTGGAGCGTAAAAAAAATGGCTGAAACTTAATCAGTAGCTGGAAGAAGCAATCGCAAATCTGCTGTGAATTTGCTGAATTTGTTCGAACTCTGCCAACCTGCTCATGAACCCCTCCATTTTCTCTTAAACCCCCCCCACCTGTGACAAAACCAGAACCCTCCCATGGCCTTGGGTCAGTGTTTCTCAACCTTAGCCAGGGGTGCGTTTCCCAAAAGCGCATTAGCAACTTGCATAGTTGGTTTATTTACAGTCAGTGGTTCTGACTGCATTTTGGGAAACGCGGCGCAGAAAGTTGGTGTCGGTTCAAGCTTTCAATCCAACCAATCAGTTGACTATTCAAGCTGTTTGACAAAGATTCTAGGCCTTGAGTAGTAGAATCAGGTGTATAACTGATCGGTGGGAATGAAAGCCTGCCCCCACACTGGCTCTTTCAGGAAATGGGTCGGTACTCCTGCCTGAGATGGTACACCCTTCTTTTTTAATGTACCAATATCATCTTTGGCGTCCTCTGCTGGCTGCTATGCTTCAGTTTACCGCTGCCGTCTTTCCACGCCATTGCAGCTGCAGTCATTACTCATTACAGCGCCCTCTTCCGGCTATCATGCTCACTTGTCTTCTCTGTAGCAGAAAATGTGGGAACTCCATTGGTCAGAAAGTAAAAATCCTGCCAAGTGTTTTTTTCGCCCGTAAACACAACCAGCTGTATTTCATCTATCCTTTGGCTAAGGAAATGTGCTGGTTAGCTGATCCTGGCGGTTAAAATAAAATACTTGGAAAGAATTTCACTTTCTGCACCTGCATTGTACACCTCTGCTCTGCTGTACCTTCTTCTGGCAACAGAACTTCAGTCTTTATTCTTCATAATCTTTCTCCTGTCCAATAATGCCTGCGTACTCTCGAGCGCCCCCTCTTGGCTGCATGTTTCCTGTGTTTGCTCAACCAGATTACCGGTAACCATATTTAAAAACCCCACGCTCTGACTGTTACAGCAATGTCACTGCTATGAAGGGAGGAGTTACACAACTGCTAGTGGATGTGGTGAATTGACGTTTATAACGCAAGCAAAATGACAAGAGCACTTGATGTAGAAGCTATAAGCACGCTTAGGCTCGCACGATGTCAGACTTGTTAAATTTTGCTTTCACTTTGTTTCTTTCTGGCTTTTTTGAAAATAATGTAGCTTACTAGGTTATGTCACTGCTTTTGCACTAATGTCTTTCATAGCGATGTTCCAAAGTTGTCTTGTCAGGTACCAAATACTTTGGCGTGTATGACAGAAGCAAACTATATAAATGCTTGTACATAAACATGCATCTGTAATCAAAGGAGTTTTGATATATCAAACAGTGTTAAAGCAGCACTAGCCGGTGTGAAACGGACTAACGCTTGTGTGTACACTTTGGTGCCCTCTACTGGTAAAAGTGTGAAAAGCTAAAGACCGTGGATTAAGAACTGGTGCATGCACGTGAAAAAAAAAGTACTGATTTTACGTCTAACAGTATTATTTGGCATTGATTGCGACTGTGACGATGAATACATGAAACTTGTATGAAGTAACACAGCAAATGCCATTTTAATTATTTTGTAGCGACTTGATAGCTTTTGCACATGTTTTCTTGAAGAAAAAAAACGGCTGTGTAGAAATTGTACATCTTATCATGGCGTCTTTACATTTTAAGATACATTTTAACATTTGAGACGTGTTCTTAAATGATTTTTTTTTCTTTTGACAAGATATTGAAACCATGATGGAAATTATGTTCTATTTTTCCTCTTTTCTTTTAATACAAAGTGAAACCTGGTGCTCTTTGAATGCTGAAAGTCCTGTCAAGTTTCATTTGTGACTGGCAAGGAAATTTGCTTTGGAGACTCATTTTTATCTCACAAAACTGAATGTCAATAATAAAATGAAAAAAACTGAACTTTGCATGGTTTTATGGTCATCATCCTTTTGGTCCACTGCGTGGAGGAAAAAGTCCCGTCTTTGTGTGTATCTAGATACCCTTTCTCTCTCACACACTCAAACACACACAAATTTAGTTCTAAGACCAGTGTAACTTCTTTGCATTATTTGATATTGCTATTTAAGTGTTTTTTGTATTTTGATTAAGTATTTAAATTGACTAAATTTAAATGCATGAAATACACATCTGCACCTCCTTATAGCTCCATGGCGTGTTGTTGCAAATGGATGTTTCCAAAAAAGTGTTTTGTTTTTTTTTTGACGATTCTATTGGCCAATCAACAGACGACAGTGACGATAATTCCCGATCAACGTAGACGGCGTGTTTTAGCTTCGCCTCATTAGTATCAGATGGTAACCCTTGGTGCCCCAACCGGTGGGGTGACGAAAAATTCTGTTAGGAACGATTCCAAAGGTACCATCCACAACTTTTCTAATGGAAACGCTCTGAAATGTGACACAACCGGAACCGAACCGTTCCGCTTCATGGAAACGCGGCATAGAGTTCCCTAAAGTTGGCTTGCTATATGTGGGTGTAAAACTGTCTTTCTGGCTCTATTACAACAGGCTGAAGGGATCACGCGATAACTACTCTCGGGTTCACGGCATTTACTTCCAGCGCAGTTATTTGACAAACGATGTGGATGTTGGTGATGGTGAAACGTATACTCAGTAGCCCCTTCAGTAGATACAGCTCTTCAACTGCTCAAAAACAATATCTAATCAGCCAATCACATGGCAGCAACTCATTGCAGTTTGGCATGTAGACATGATCAAGATGATCTGCTGAAGTTCAAGCTGAGCATCAGAATGGGGAAGAAAGGTGATGTAAGTGACTTTGAATGTGGCATGGTTTTTGGTGGCTGACGGGCTGGTATCAGGATTTCAGTGACTGCTAATCTACTGGGATTAGACACAAGACACAAGTAGACACAAGACAGACCTCATTTTCATTAATGGAAACCTCAGTGCGGCCCCTTACCGTGACGACATGCTCACCCCTGTCGCAGTTCCACTCGTCCATCGCTATCGCCTAACGCTGCAACAGGATAACTCGAGACCACATCTTGCCAGAGTCTGTCAGGACTACCTGAGGCAGAATGATGTTCAGTGTCTTTATTGGCCAGCATATTCCCCAGATTTAAACCCTATTGAATAGGATATTCTGGATTGCCGGGTGAGAAGGCGTGATCCAGAACCAACCACAGTCCAACAGTTGCGTCAAGCACTTCAGGAGGAACGGGACCGCATCACACAGGCTGAAATTTGGCATTTGATTGACTCCATGCATCGCAGAATCCAGGCTGTGTGACGCCAGAGGAGGCCATACAAGATACTGACTTCGGTGATCCAGAATTGCGCCCTCAACTGATGCAATGAATTGAAAACCAGGGAAAATCTGCTCTTCATTCCTGACTCTAAAACTGTGTTTTTGATTTGAATCTTAATATTTGTTCTGTATTGTTAAATTTATCATAAGAAAATGACATGTATTGCAATAAACCCGAATGTTGCGTTGGAAGTTTTGGTCAGTATATTTGCTCATTTTGAATTTGATGACAGCAACAAGTCTTAAAAGAAGTTGGGGAAGGACAATAAAGGACTGGAAAAGTTGTATGATGCTAAAAAAAAGATACGACTGGTGGAACATTTCACTACTAATTAGATTACTGAGCAATAGGTCAGTAACATGATGGGGAATAAAAAGTCTTCATAAGAAAATATGGTGAGGGCTTAACCACTGAAAGACTGCATGGGGGCAACAGTTCAACAATTTAAGAATAACGTTTTCCGGTTACAATTGCAAAAAAATTGGAGATTTTATCCTCTATGGCACATAATATCATTAAAAGATTCCGAGAATCCAGAAAAATCTCTGTATGCATGGGACAAGGCCAAAATTCAATTTTGAACGGAGGTCATTTTCAGATCCTTGGTTGGCACTCCAATAAAAACAGAGATGATTCTGTGGAGGAAATCACTGCATGGAATATAGCACAACCTTGGAGTAACATGGCCTCCGTTCGCTTCCCTCACACAACAATGTCTGTGCACTTGAGCCAGGTTTTGAGTTCCGTGATGTAATGGAATTGTGCAAAATAACCAAATCAGAATGCCTGGTAAATGATGGTCCTTGTGGGTACCCCCTGTCAAATATTGATAAACAAAAATGCTGGGTACAGAAACTCCTAAGAAAACTTGTTGATCATGACTTTTTTTTGTATGTAAAATAAGAATTAGATTGAAGAAAGAGAAAATGTGTGTATACGGAAAAAGTCAACTCGATGGTCCTTCAATTATAAGTCCTATTCTTTCTGTAAATACTGCTGTATATTCCTAAAGCAAATGGTTTATGCGCCGTATGGGATGCTACCGATTATTAGAAAAGTTCTCAAGAACTAAAAGCCGACTGGATGAGAACATAAAGGAAATCAAGCTACTTCGCAATGATAGCAACTGGCCTCACGTCATCTAACTACCGAAGTGCTGACAGAAGTGTGTTGCTCTGCAGCTAAAGAACTTGTGTTCAGGTAAACTTCAACACCAAAGAAACCTGGAGAAATTCCACCTTTTGACCTTTTTCCACGTTAGTGTTGGTTAATCTCAGTAAGAGATGTCTTACGTGTTTCGCTTATCTCCTGCAACAGTAGCTTCTAAATAGTCTGGAGCCGTTTAGTGGCTGTTTTGATCAGCAACCAGAACCAGGGAAAGAGAGACAGGATCCGGAATTCGATGGATGCGCCAACCTAATAGAAATGCGTTGAAACATTTTAATTTAGAAAATATAATTTTGTACATCCATGTTTAAATGAATAAAATGTTTCAAAACAGGAGACTCCCCTCTGAATTTCAGAGCTTCTCTCTGATTGGCCGAACACAAAACTCGACTAGGGTGCGCAAACGTACGGAGCCCGGGAAGTGCACTGACAGGAAAAAATTATGAGACGTGGCCATGAGATATAAGTCGTTCCCTCGATCTAACTATCTCATTCCCACACAACTTAGTTATTTCGTGCCACAAAATACAAGTCGTTCCCACAACGTAGCTATTTTGGGGCCACGACATACAAGTCGTTCCCACGATTTAGCTATTTTGTGGCCACGAGTTACAGGTCATTTCCATGATTTAACTTTCACATGGCCGTGAGATATAAGTCCCAGCTGTCGTTTTAACGTTTTTCCACTGTTGAATCAACAACATGGATCATAGTTGAATCACTGTTGAATTATGTTTTGATTTTGAAGGATGAATCAACGTTGATTTTGCGACGTTTTTTCAACGTGAGGCATGAGCACTATGCACAACCTCTACTTTTTTGTTGGTTTTTTTGGCCAGAACGATTTTAAAAGGGGGCACAAATATTTTTGGGGGGGTTTATAATGATGGGGGGAAAAATTTTAAAAGGAAGGGGTAGATGCAGCATGAGGAAAAAAATTGTTTGCGGTAATACCAGTTTCCACCACCATGCTCTTCCCTCATGACATGCATTCTGTCTACGATCTCTCCAATTTCTTCTGACCTTCTTTTTTGATGTGTTTTTTTTCCCCCCTCCATCAATGAGGCTGTGAACAAAGGTTTACATGTTAAGTTAGACATTACATTAGTGTCTGCAGCGGAATTCAAACCTGGGAGCCTGTGAGCAAAGCAATTTCAAACACACCATACACTGTTGTCTTAACCACCACACCAACTGAGTTTGTTGCCAGCTGAGCACATCAGTTTCCATTTATTGCTGAAGGGTGAAAGACAAGCAAATGTGTGTGTGTGTGTGTGTGTGTATATATATATATATATAATATATATAATTGTCTTTTCTTTCTTTCTTTCTTATATTTATTGTTGTCAATGAGGAGACATCATGTGAATATGTTTCATGCTGGTGAGTCGGCTGATCCATTGACCCTGGGTAGAATAATTTGAGCAGAACAAACCATTGTTTGTGGCTGAGTTGGGTTAAGGTTAGGGTTAGGCACAGGGATAGGGATAGCATTCCTTATGAGTTGGGTTAAGGTTAGGTATAGGGATAGGTATAGGTGTAGCATTCCCTATGAGTTGGTTTAAGGTTAGGTGAACAGTGTCATGGCTGCCACCTTTATAAACTTGCTGCATGTATAGATGCTCTAGAACAGGGGTGGCCAACCCTGGTCCTGGAGAGCCGCAGTGTCTGCTGATTTTTGGTGTTACTTTGCACTCGACTGATGGATTAAATTAGTTGATTACTCACTTAACTGATCTCACCTGGTGTCTCAGGCTTAATTTGGCAATCAAGCAATTAATTTGGTACTTGAGCCAATCAGGCAATTAGCAGGAACAACCCACAAGACTCCTAGAGCCAATTAAGAAGACTTGCAGGTTGTGAAAGATTTGTCAATGTGGTTGGATATTTAGTGTAGTTGTAATGCAGGCAAAGTAGAAGCACAGAGTACAGATAAAAGTTTATAGAGCAGGGGTGGATAACGCAGGTCCTGCAGAGCCAGAGGGCGTGCCGAGTTAGGTGTTAATCGGGTGGAGAAAACCAAAGACACCAGGTGATATAAGTGAAGGGTGTAATCAACTGCTTTAATTTATCAATCAAATAACGCTAAAATCCAGCAGACACTGCGGCTCTCCAGGACCAGGGTTGGCCACCCCTGCTCTAGAAATTATAGTGTAAATTATCTTAACTGGATGTGCGCTCGACGTTTTTCCACACCCGAATATTTCACTTGGTATCTAAACATTAAGGTAAGCCGAAAAAGTTGCGATTTTTTTAGATTTTGCTGGAGGTTTTGTGTGGTACTCTTACCATGAAGGGCCCTTCACAACAATTCCTTGTGCTGACTTATTCGAGGTAATTTTCCTTTATTGACATGTTTTCTAACGCTAAGAGTAATCCATTGGCAATTAAAGACTGCTGTTAGTGGAATGCAATCTTAGGGTGATTAGCCTATGCAATAGACTAAATTCAGTTAAGAAAGATAATTTACTCATAAATAGGCCTATGCTTTAAAGCTCCTGATTGCACAAAGTAAAAAAAAGAGTGCTCATTTCGCTCATACTGCCATCCTCAAACTCCATTTGTAGTCCATAGTAGTCTCTACCCGAAACGCCTCATTGGGGTGGCTCTTCCGCTATGGCCCCCACTCCCCGTGTGCCCACTTTCCTCTGATTGGCCAGCTCTGTAGAGGGCGGATCTAGGCTGGACGAGGCAGCAGAACGCAGTTTTCCTGGTCCGGCTCTTCAGAGTGAAACTGACCCGTCTCCCGAAAGAATTGACAGGCATA
This sequence comes from Gymnothorax reevesii, assembly GCA_029721435.1. Lineage (NCBI taxonomy): Eukaryota > Metazoa > Chordata > Actinopteri > Anguilliformes > Muraenidae > Gymnothorax > Gymnothorax reevesii. The sequence goes on along the minus strand of CM056578.1, from coordinate 16,539,472 downwards.
TTTTGCAATCCAACGCAGTACCTAATGAAATAGTATAGACCTAATGAAATTAACTTGTTCTAATAAATGAAACGGCAAAAGTGGAGGAAGCAGTGCGAAACTCTGGCAGCTCAAGCACGAATTTGCTATTGGTTACAGTTTGCTACGGCAACAGTTGGTGAGTACAGTGGTTTTTCTACTCTGTAGCTAGGATGCAGGGAAAGCTAGAATCCACCCCATATAGACACACTTGTAGAGCGGGTCAGCATGCCCAAGTGTAGACCAGAGACCGTAGAAATCTGTTGTGTCTGAGTTTAGAGGGAAACATAGACAGTGAGGAGCAGCTAAAAGTGGACCAACAGCTTATGGACTGCTTTGGTGTGTATTATAAGGACCTGCTGGTTCATGTGCATAACTGTGGTGTGTTGTTTGCATGGAGAAACAAACAGCTTCTGCGCTGGTATATGATGTAGGGGCGAAAGCTCCAGGCTTAACAGCCTTTCCAGAAATTGCCTGTGGTAGGGGTTTACTTATTGCTTCGGAACGACCAGCTTTTCCTCGCCAAAAATGGGTGCGTTATGGATAGTGTGCGAGAGTTAGATAGCGCTCAGGTTATGTTGTGAACAAAATACAGGTTTTACAGACCGTAAATTCCGTCTGAGTGAACCATTGCTTGTGTGGAGCTAGCGAATTGATCACTTTTACAGGAGAGAATTTAATATTCAATCGATGGCAATGCAGAGACATTGTTTGTTATACCGGACACATTATAGCCTGTGTGCTTCCCTATTGCTTTCACTGGAAGCATCAAAGAGCTTGCCCAGATATTGGAGATGTATTAGGCTGACTCCAGTCATAGATAAGTAAAGAGATTGTTTCAGAAGCACCCAAAGCTCTGCAAACCTATGTCTGGTTTAACTCCAGCCCAACTCGGCAGACACTTACAGCACCTCTCCGGTGAGCTTCAACTGTAGTGGCTAAAATCAGGCAACGTTTTGATGAAACTGTCACATTGATGCTTACCGAAGTAACACAAGCATAAAGATCATAATTGCTGCATATAAGTTTACCAGGAACATTTTTAATTGCGTGCTCTGCTAAACTAACATGCAGTAGCTGATTAGCGGTCATGACTGTCACGCGAAAAATTTGTTTCGTGTCTGATGTGAAAGCAGGTTTATGGATAGTACACGACAGCTAGAGAGAGCTTGGTTATGTTATGAACATAATACAGGTTTTGCAGACTGTAAGTTCTGTTAGCGCTGAGAAGTTGTTTATGTGGAGCTAGCGAATCGATCACTTCTACAGGAAAGAATTGCCTATTTAATCTCCGCCTTTTTCGGCTTTTTATTAGCCACAACAATTTCTAAAGGGGGATGAAATTATGTCAACGTAGTGCAGAGAAATCATTTGTTAACCGGTAGAGCTTGTGCGTTTCGCATTGCTTTCATGGTAGCACCAGAGAGCTTGCTCAGACATCTGTGAAGTATCCGGCTGATCCTGGTCATGGATAAGTGAAGCGATCACTAACTGTAGTGGCTACAATCGGGCAACATTATGATGAAACTGCCACATTGATGTATTACCGAAGTAACACAAGCATACCGATCAGAATTACTGCATATAAGTTAACCAGGAGCATTTTTAATTAGCACGGTGGCACGCAAACTAACATGCAGTTGCTGGCAACCGAGCGGTCATAACCACAGAGACAAACCCTTGCAATACAGGTTTTACAGACAGCAAGTTCTGTTACTGTGAACAGTTGTACCAAGCATTCAAATGACAAACAAGTATTAAAATTTAGCATCAAATGTGGTTTATCACCTTCTGCAGAATTTCCCCTGATATCACTCTTGCATATTTAGGGCACAAACATTAGCAACGGTAACTTGGCTTCATTGGCCGCTGTGCTACAGCCACAATCAACTGGCTGTCATGTCAGGTTGGCTCATGCAGTAAAAGCAACTTACAGTTTCTGTGTCTGTGAGTCACGGACAGTCGCTACTGATACAGGCTTTATCTTCAGATATTTTACAAAGCCTGCATTTGAGGCCAGTTAGTGCTAAATATCACTAGTGGTCCTGCTAGCCACCCGTAACATGTTAGCTTCACTTACATTATTTGCTCTTATATCGTTACTTACAGCTTGTAGCTCCAAGCGCTTGATCGATGCAGCTGCTTCAGGTTTGAGAAGCAGCTGAAACGCTTATCCTGTCTCGAATTATCCTTTATTTATAAAGCTGTCTTTGCTGAAATGCTGAGCACAAGCAGCTAACGTTCCCTTTGGCCGTGGCTGTTTGCTGCCAGCAAACAAAAAAAGCTACCCCCTGAGTTCTGGTGGCATCCTCTTTTGGAAGAAAAATAAGTGTTTTTCTTTGCGTTCAAAAGTAAACGGACAAGCAGCTTTGAGCGAGATGCTGACAAAACTGCACCTCAAATGATCTGCGGTTCTTCTTTTGTATTTCCAAAAGTGTCGACACTACTAAGGCATAGTATGATCTGCCGTTGTTAGTACCTGCTAGAATAGTTTCCGGTGTAGGCAGGTCCAGCGCCATGATTGGCTCTGGCTAGGTGTGTACTATTTGGACGGCACAACCTGACATCAGGTTTAGCCCAGATCTCGCAAAGATCTCGGGAGGAACTGTTCAGAGAGGAAATCACATTCACGAAATCAAGTTCTTGGATTATGGCAAAACCCCTGTATCTTTTTTTCGAAACTTTTCAGAGGTTAAGTATGGACAACTAACATTATAACATTACTAATATGTATTAAAATAAGGATCAGCATAATAGGTCCCCTTTAAGTTCTACAACCCCAATTCCGAAATATTTGGGACAAAGTGTAAATTGTGAATAAAATCAAAAGGCAAGGACTTTCAAATCACACCAGCCAGTATTTTATTCATAATAGAGCAGAGATAACATGGCAAACGTCAAAACTGAGAAATTTTACAATTTTATCCACAAAATGAGCTCATTTCAAAGTTGATTGCTGCCACAGGTCTCAAAAAAGTTGGGACAGGGGCCAGTTTACTATGGTGTAGCATTTCCTCTTCTTTTTAACACCGAGTGGAGGCATCTGGGTATTGAGGAGACAAGTTTCTTGAGTTTAGCCACTGGAATTTAGCCACTCTTGTTTAATACAGGCTTCCAGCTGCTAGAGAGATTTGGGTCTCCTTCAACGGACTTTTCGTTTCATTATGCGCCAAATGTTCTAAATTGGTGAAAGATCAGGACTGCAGGCAGGCCAGTTCAGTACATGGACTCTTCTATTATGAAGCCATGCTGTTGTAATTGCTGCAGTAGCCTGTGTGGTTTTGCATTGTGCTGCTGAAATATGCAAGGCCTTCCCTGGAATAGATGTCATCTGGAGGAGGGCATTTGTTGCTATAAAACCATATCTTTCAGCATTCATGGTGCTTTTTAAAACATGCAAGTGTCCCACACCATATGCACTAATGCATCCCCATACCATCAGAGATGCTAGCTTTTGAACTGAATGCTGATAACAGGAGGGGTAGTCTTTCTCCTCTTCAGCCCGGAGGACACGACGCCCATGATTTTCAACAAGAATGTCAAATTTGGACTCGTTTGACCACAGGACACTTTGCTACTTTGCTATAGTCCATTTTAAATGAGCCTTGTTGGCCCACAGAACAATGGCTTCCTTTTTTGCATGGTAGAGATTTAGGTGGCATCTGTGGATGGCACGGCGGACTGTGTTTACTGACAATGGTTTCTTGAAGTATTCCTGGGCCCATTTATTAATGCCAATGACAGAATCATGCTGGTGAGTGATGCAGTGGCGTCTGAGGGCTCGAAGATCATGGGCATCCAGTAAAGGTCTTTGACCTTTTCCCTTACGCACAGAGATTTTTCCAGTTTCTCTGAATCTTTTGATGATGTTATGCGCTGCCGATGATGAGACCATCAAAGCCTTTGCAATTTGATGTTGAGGAACATTGTTTATAAAGGATTCCACATTTTTTGATGCAAGCCTTCACAGGTAGGAGAGCCTCTGGCCATCTTTACATCTGATGGCCTTTTTTAAAAGACATCCCTTTTATAGCCAATCATGTTGCACACCTGATGCCGGTTAACTTCATTACATGCTATTTGTTCTTTCAGCTGATTCTCTTATATATTAATTGCTTTTTCAGCCCTTTTTTGCCTGTGTCCCAACTTTTTTTAGACCTGTTGCAGCCCAAAAATTCAAAATAAGCTCATTTTGTGGATAAAATGTAAGATGTCTCAATTTCAACACTTGAAATGTTATCTAGGCCCATGTTCTGTTGTAAATAACATATTGGCCAATGTGATCTGAAAGTCATTGCATTTTGATTTTATTCACAATTTACACTTCGTCCCAACTATTTCGGAATTGGGGTTGTAGCTATGCCGGGCTTGCAAAGTAGGCTACAAAGATAGTTCGGGTCTCGAAAATAAATATGTGTTTAGCAAGATTTCATAGGCCACTGTGATACTGCCATGTTGGTCAGAAAACACTGGCGCTATATCACTCTACCAGAAGCGTCAGTTTCGCCCAGTAATGTTCGGCGGTTTATTGTAGTTTCTATTCGGGATCCTAAAATTTCAAGATAGTTCCATCAACCTCTCAAGTGCCAGAAATTGTCCGCTGGATGGCGCGTGAATTTCTGACCAATAAACAAGAAAATGATCAGCATTGACAAGGATTAAACACTGTTTATTTGCATATATTAACCACGATGTAACTACACAAAGCCGGTTGAAAATCGGCAAAGTGCCCCTACAAGCAAGACGATTTTTAAAAATGCACTACTTTGACCACAAGATGACGCTACTGTCTCACAAAAAAAAGTCAGTCCACATTTCACGCCCTCCTTGATTTGAAATGCCTGTCATTTATTTGCTTGAGGGGTTTTGGCAATCTTATGGGACCCTTGAATTTTTTAAGATGTTTGCCTCGAGTAGAAAACGTTCCCACGGCTAGTTTTAACAAAAAAAAAAAAAAGAATTAATTCAACACCGCTGATATTGGAGAGTTGCGGTCAGTACCTATTTGCTGGCTGATTATTAGGCAACCTAGAGATAGTTGTTTGGAAACAATACACACAGATACGGATTCCACAGCGATATGAAGCATCTTTAAACGGGCATGCAAAAGCCATATTTTGAAGATGGTTTTTGCTGATAGCTAATTTATTTATTTATTTTGCCAATCATCAGCACATGCGTCCGATATATCGGCCTGGGTTTTCTGCCAAATGGAGGCTTTATTCACAGAATAGTGTTGTAAAACAAATTAAATTTATCACCTGGGCAGAATGCGGTATCCTGACCTGCTCAACCACAAAATTATAACCACCTGCCCAATATAGGGAAGGTCCTCTCATTTCCCAGAGCATCACACTCCCTCCACCAGCTTGCCTTCCTCCCACAGCTCCTCCTGATGCACCCCCCCCTTTCAGGTAAATAGTGCACACGTACTCAGCCAAAGCACTGGGTGAAAGAAGAGCCAAGTCTCATCCCTACTCCTCATGTAGTGATGCTACCTGACCAAGCTTTGGTATATGATGAAAAAATAGGCTTTTGGCATCCTTATTTGACTCCACTTTAAACCGAACCCTCACCCTTGACCCTAAACCCGAACCTTCCCCGTAAACGTCAAAGGATGCCGAAAGCCTCATTTTTCGAAAAGGCGAGAAACCCGATTACTGATGAGTATAGATGAGCAAAGTCGAGGTTTGACCGGTGCGGAGAGAGCACAAGAAGAACGCTCTCTATGCGACCAGCCAAGCGCCTGCGGGGACGGGAAATGGCGCGAACAGCGCTTCCGCTCCCCTTCCGCGGGCAGTGCGTTCGGGCTGTAACACTGCAGACCACTACCGCCATGTCCCCAGCACCTCCGCTCCGGATCTGCCCCGGCTCTGAGCCGGATCAGCTGAAGTCAGCACAGAGCCGGGGCAGATCCGGAGTGAAGGTGCATTTTTAAATTCACTTGACATTATTTATGTCATTGACATTATTTATTTATGTATTTGAAGTGTGAGTGCAATGTATAGCTGGAGTCATTCTAAAAGCAATTTTAAATAAATCCACACTAAAAAAATTAGATTCAATGTAGGAACATACTCTCGATGAACCTCTTTTTCATGCTGTTTTAGGTGCGAAAGTTTCCATATGAGCTGGCCGAAAATATTGTCCTCAAAACCCCATGTTCATGGGAAAAAAATCAGATGGCAGGGAAGGATTGGCTAACCTCCTTCCTCGAGCGCAAAAAAACCCTGTCCATCCGTCAACCTCAAACCACTAGCATGTCCCATTCCACCAGCTTCAACAAGACCAGCGTGACCGCATTTTTTACAACCTAAAGACTGTCCTCACCCGCTATAATTTTGAAGCAAAGGACATCCGGAACATGGATGAAACAGGTAAAAATTTATATTTAGATTAATTAAAATGCAACAGTGATTTACAACAGCAACAGCAATAATTCATTTCATTTATTACTTCAGGTACCACAGCGGTTCAAGTGCCAGACAAAATCATTGCCACCAAGGGGCAGCGCAGGTTGATGCTGTGACCTCTGGGGAAAGCGGGACATTGGTGACTGTTGCCTTTGCCGCCAACGCACAAGGAAACTTTGTTCCCCCTTACTTTATCTTCCTAAAGAAGAACTTCCATGACCACTTCATCCGGGATGGTCCCCCTGGCTGCACTGGTCCTGCCAATGGATCGGGGTGGATGGAGGAGACAGATTTCTTGGCATTTTTACAGCATTTTGCAAGACACACCCGCGTGACCCCGGAATCAAAGTTGCTGCTACTCTTAGACAATCATCCATCCCACCTCTCTGTGGTAGCGACCGACTTTCGCAAGTCACATGGTATTGTACTCCTGTCTTTTCCACCCCACTGCTCCCACCGTCTTCAGCCGCTGGACCGAAGTGTTTTTGGCCCTCTGAAGCTCTACATTAACAGTGCAGCAGACAATGGGATGCGAATGAACCCTGGAAGAACTTTGACCATCTACAACATCCCAAGTCTTGTGGCTAAAGCTTTGCCTCAAGCTGCGACAAGAAGCAGCATTTCATCTGGGTTCGAGGGTACCGGTATCTGGCCCTTGAATCCAGATATGTTCAGTGAGACAAACTTTGCTCCAGCTTTTGTGACCAACCATCCAGCACCAGCACCAGCTCCATCACCAGCACCCTCATCATCACCAGCTCCATCACCAGCGCCCTCTTCATCACCAACGTCCGCTCCATCACCAGGGTCTGCTCCCTTAAGACACCACCAACCTAGCCAGAGCCCATTTGAGCTGCAGCACCATGAGTCTGCCATTCCTGTAGATGATGAGAGTTTGTGTCTGAGTGTCTTTAAATGTGCATGTTGAGCCTTGCCAAGCATTTTTTTTTTTTGGAAATATTACCTATCCAGGTATGCTAGTGGTTCCAGGAACATCTAGTGGCACACCAGTACAGAGGTTCAGCCCAGAAAAGGTTCGCCCATATCCAAAGGCTGGCTCGAGGAGAGAAAATGAAAGAAGAGGCAGAAAGAGGTGAACAGAGTGTCGTTTTTAGCTCGTCTTGATTTTCTTGCTTGTATAAAAACAAGCTGATTCTGACTATAATCTCATTGAATGTTGCAGGTCAACAGCAATACTGACCGACACCCCAGTGAAAGCAGCTTTTGAGGGGGAGAGTCGGCAGAGGGGCCAGAGAAACAGTCCTCTTCAAAACTCCCAAAGAAAACGTTGTTTAGTGGACACACTGCAACCACAGTTTCTCAGGGCAATGATGAGGAATGTCTTGTTTGTGCCTCATCTTTGGCTGGAGAAGTGTGGTTGTGGAGCATCTTCCGGTCTGCTGTGGTCACATGAGGCATGCACTGAGGGTACCGCTCATTATATCTGTCACAACTGTGATAATGAGTAAAGTGATTTCATAATTTTTATAAATTGACCAATTGCACGTTAAACATGTTCATGTTTACTTTTGACAAATTTGAAGCAAATTTAAAATGTTTAAAACTAATCTGATTGTTTTTGTTTCTGTTTTAATGTCATTTATATGATTGCAATAAATAAATTCATTCATTTAAAATGAAATAAGATTTTTTTTTTTTTTTTAGACAAAGTGCTTTATATATTTACAATTGCATGTTGGCAAAGACATAGTTTTTTTTTTTTTTTAATGAAAAATGACAGTAATTTAAAAGATTCCAGCTAATTTGATCACATTACCTTTGTCCCGCCCGTGTGTTACTTTCATCTCGACTGGAGAGGTTGAAAGTGGCAATGCGCAACTTCTGTTCGCCGTCAAACTATGCCGAAGTCAATATATATTGGGATGATTTAGCACCTTATATTGACAGAGCACACACGAAAGTAGTTAATCACTCCAATTTTTTTCCCCGTCTGGGACGTTCTTTTAAAATGAAGTCTATGTGAAAAATGTTACTTTCGTACCAGCTCTCCCCTACTCACATCTGCTGACGGGGAGCACTGCAGAGGTCATGCCACTTCAGAGATGCTCTAACCACTCGCCAGGCAATTACAATTTGACCCTTGTGAAAGTTGTTCACTTCCCATATCTCCCAAGTTGAATTCGAGTGCTGACTGATCGCGTACCGTCTAAGATCTGTCTCGGACAAGGACATGCGCCGTTGCTGTGAGATCAACATTATTCTCTACTTTTGTGAATGGTTTTAATATTTTAGCTCATTTGGTGTGTAAGAGTGTTATGTGAGTAGGCCAATTTCTTTGATTTTAATAAACATATAATACTGTAGCATTCGAAAATTTTGCGAATGGGTTCAGCGTGTTAGTCTAGCTGAAAGTTAAAATGAGAATACGACTACATAATATCTATTGTACGCTGTCACCTTAATTTTCTGTAATATTTTTGTACAGTTACTTAATTGTCGCCTGACAAAACCATCTGCTCATAAAACGCACAATCAAGGCCATGCCAAACGATCTTCAATCTCCGTCAAAAAACGACCTTCGTTAAAAAAAGAAAAGAGGCACATGACTTGGCAACTTTTTGCGAGCGCAAATAGTTTAATGATGCGTGGGGTGTTGTAAAACTAGGCCTATCTGAACAGATTTTGTGAGGTTTTGTTGTTCTCTTTAAAAAATCAATAGTATGCTATAGTCAATATACGTATTTATTTTGAGATGTGAGACCTGGTATTGTGAATGACGGATGCGTCTTAGCCCATAACTTGTTCAGTTATTTGGGAACGAGTCTGAGGAGCTGAGTCGATTAAAAAACCCCCTCAGCAATGATGGAGAGAGAGAGAGAGAGAGAGAGAGAGAGAGAGAGAGACCGTTATCGTTTACTCGTATATTTTACCCCGTGTGTGTGTGTGTGTGTGTGTGTGTGTGTGTGTGTGTGTGTGTGTGTGTGTGTGTGTGTGTGTGTGTGTGCGTGCGTGCGTGCGTGCGTGCGTAAACATACATGCATATATTCGATAGTCATAATCCCAAGAATAGATTCTCACGTGCATCTAAATGTAGCCTACCTTCAATCTTGAAACTGATAGTTTTTTTTCTTTTTTTTTAGAAACAATTCACCTCTTGTACTGAGGCCATCAGCATGCCTTACTAAGACACGGATAATAAAGAGAACTGTATATATTTATTAGGCCTACATGGCACATTTTATGCTAGTAGACGTCATTGAGCCCGTTACACAGTGCAGCCGAATCGAAAATCCGTGGGAGCGTCTTGTATGCTGATATCATCACCTTTCCGAGAGGAGATTCGGGGACAGACGCAAGCGGAGTTCATTAGCCTACAGCAAGCTGCTGGATGTTCGCTGGAACCGAAACCCCAAAACCCAGAGGAACGATCATCCTTCTCTCTGTTTTTTTTTTAACCTCCAATCCTTCCAGATTGGAATGAACCCCGAACACGATGACACCCCCCATCCCCCATCACCCGACCAAATCTCTTTTTTAAACAAACTCTCGACCCTCGTGGAACCGGGCCCCCTGTCATGCCTGCCGATTTAATCATCAGGCATTAGCTGTCCGTAAATATCTTTGTTATTGAATTCTGGGATTCCTTTTATAGGCGCTGCATCGCTAACGGAGCGGGGTGGATATAAATACCTCGTGCCCAGAGGGCTAGGCCCCGCGGCTGCCTCTCTGTCAGTCAGGGCATGGCAGATCGCTTTAGAAGAGCAAAGGGAAAATCAAATAGCTGCGTTGAAGGACAACCCGGGGAGTGTGTATGGGGTCTGGCGGGCTATTTGTGTGTGTGTGTGTGTGTGTGTGTGTGTGTGTTTGCGTTCGCGAGCCTGGGTCCACTTAGTCATTTTCGCACCCACAAGCTTTACCTTGTCGGTAGATGTCGCCCTAGTCACAGTTCTTCCTTTAGTAGTGTGCTGTGTTTCTTAAGCCTCAACATTAGTGACAATAAAGAGTATATTATTATTATCATTATTTTATTATTATTTTATTATTATTATTATTATTATTGTCGTTGTTGTTGTTCTTTTCTTATGCATACACTCATAAAATGACGGTGATAAACAGCCTTCAATTTGTCCCAATACATTTTATATAAGGTAACGGTAAAGAACTGGAAAACTTAGTACTTCAGGCTTATTTAAGCGTTGGGAACAGTCGATATTAATGTATGTGCGGTTGCTGAAAATTAGTAGCATGTTTAGACCATCCATTCGTTATTGGCTTGCAATTACTTGCTAGCTCGTCTAAAGAACAGTTAACACATGCATTTTTCCTACTTTTGATTATGTTTGAGTGTCATCCCTTGTGGCGTTAGACACGTTTAGACAAGCGCTCAGAGAGGCGGAGGAGCGGGATAAAGATGTTGGCCATCACAGGAGTCATCGTTTGGGTAATTGTTGCATTTGGTGTTGTTTGTCACCAAGCGCACACTGCGGCAGGGACCTCTAATAAGAGCAGTCCATTAAAATTGGATTTTTGGCAAAGTTTTTTTTTTATCTAGACTTAGCCTACGTAAATTAAACTCTATAAATTATTCAGAGTGGCGAATCCTCCGACTCGTTTTCAGTGATGCTATTCTCATGAACAAACAACATATTCTTCTTCAACTAGAGGGAAAAATACAAATTTTGTATTTATTCATTTTCAAATTTTCTTCTTTTTTTTTTTGTTCGGGCTGCCTTCTGCTGCAAATGGTCTTGCCCACGAATTCGGAGATTATATTACTTGCGCTCAGTTCATCCTCGAATTTAGTAGCGACTAAGTGTTTTCAAAGTGAACAGGAGTAGGCAATAAAACTCGTTTCGAGTTGTTCTTTTTAGAGCGTGCTAATATCTATGCACAGTTGAGCAGTTTCATGCCCTCAAAAAGGCAAAGGGGCCTCAAAAAGAAAAGGTGAGGAGTGTCTCTGGTTGCAGCTATCGGAATAGTTCGTCATATTTTGATGGATTGAGTTTGCCCGCGAGTGCGGATGGTGACCTATTTGTCAGCCTATTTGTTGGCAGTTATGGGCAGAAAAGACACCGAAAATAACTGGAGCAAGGTTTTCTGTGTAAATTTTAATGCATTGTTTTTTAATGTATTTTTATTTATTTCTTTATTATTATTTTTTCCAAATCTTGCAAGCTTTAAGTCTGGGTAAATCGTTAGTTTGTTTGTTGGCGCAGAGAGTGATTTCCATTGGCCTACAGTTGCATCGGGTTAAAAAGATCTTCATTATACCTGCGTAGGATATAGGTGATCAGTTTCACTCTCAATACATGCAATGTAGTAATGCGGAAAATTAGGCTTTATGAAAAGCCTGGGTCTACAGTGGAGATTTAGGATCCAAAAATTGTATTTCGGAGTTTTTACCGGAATAACAATAGCTATTTTTTAATCGAAATTCCAACATTCAAAATGACAATAAAGAAATCTGTCCCCAAAAGCGCAGTTTCCTACTTACTTGATCTGATGAAACTGTACTACTCTAACGTAGGATATTACCCTATTTAATCTCCATTAATTTTGACGAACCTGCAAAGAAATACTTAGTTTCACTGAAGGTTACAGACTGTGTTCCTGCACCGGTAGTCCTTTTTAATTTCCCGTCCAGTTCCAATGGACTAGGTCACATTTAATTGGCTTCAATTCACAGCCGATGAAAAAGGTGAAGCAACGTAATATTTGGCGAAAAATTCTAATCGGAAATATTCTGAAAGTCGAAGATTATTTCGGAGTACAATTTACAGCTGGTGATGCCGCTGACGCTCGCAGTCGCTTAAGGATAATGACTCGAAACAGATCGTTTGAGTGCGGAGCAGTGCGTGTTTCTTGGTCGAATGTCAGCACGCTAATTGATCAATAGAGTGAATCGCGTTTCCTCTGTAGTGCCTGTGATATCTTTCCGAATGTGGAACTATCCCCTTTGACATCTAGCGCCGTGAAAGATTTCGGTGCTGTGAGACATCCGCAAAGATACTTAGCTTAGAGTTAGTGGGATGGGCTGGAATACCTAATGATACGATGGGAGGTGCTATTGGCCAGAGTTCAGGTTTTAGCCAGTGTTTGGGGGAGGGTCCATCACGATTTGTCACGCCCTCTTCCCTTTGGGGCTAATGTGCTTGTGTTTAGCTCTCAGAGATAGTCAAATCGGATTCCTTAGGGAAGGGACACAAATCACTCCCATTTTAACTAGGGGAATAACGCGGGATCTACAGCCACAAGGGTCCATCTTTTCTTGATTTGATATTTCTCATTCATTTTATTTTTACACCAAAACAATCTTTGGTGAAAAAAGACTAAGAGAAAAAAAAAACTTGCCAGGGAATGATGACACACGATCTAGCACCGTCTGGAAGCTATACTTGATCCTATTGTTTCTTAATCTGACATCTGATCTTTTTTGCGAAGTCTCTTAATTCAGAAGGGACGTGGGTAACCTGAAGTGAGCGTTTGCGCTTTTCTGTTGAATTGACATTTTTGAGAAAATCTGGAACGCGCTTCGCTGGTGGAGAACCTTGGATACAGATACGTTTGCTTCTAAGACACTGTTTGTTTATGTTTTGTTACTTGTTTCTTTTTATGCGAAGAATCGGAAACTAAAGAGAAACAGACACCTGCTTGAGACAGCGCACTTTCGTCTGCACGTGGTGAAGAATTTCGCCCGAGAACATTTTGAGGAGTCGGGGAAATAAACGAACAGATATACGAGGGAGCCTGTGAAATACCCGTTTTCATGTTTGGGATTCAGGAGAGCATCCAAAGGAGTGGGAGTAATATGAAAGAGGAGCCGCTCGGATCTGGGATGAACGCAGTTCGAACATGGATGCAAGGCGCCGGAGTGCTGGATGCGAACACGGCCGCCCAAAGGTAAGCCCCGCGGCTGCTGACGCCTCTTGCGCGCGAGGGCACCCGCAGAACATCGGGTTATTCTTTGCTTCGAGTAGCTCGTGCGCTCCGGCGAGGACGCGGGCGCATCTCAAACCGGGTTGAAGGTCGTGCGATGTGTCGTCCAGATTCACACTGATTATTAATGTGTTTGTTGAAGCTTTAAGTCATGGCATCTTTGCGTTTATTTTCATTTACGAGTTCGTATGGCTGGAAACTTCAGACAGAAATGATCATCTCCGGATCGCTACGTGATGAACTGATGTTGGCGAGACTAACAAGTAGAAATTGACCATGGGGTGAATGAAGAACAAAGCGACATTTGTTATAATTATAATTACATTGTAATCTGCATTGTGTAGCCAGTCTGGACACCGACATTCTTGGCAATAGCGTACTTCATCGAATGAATAGACTTGTGGAAAATCAAACACCGTCAAACATGGTATAGGCTATCAGATGTTTGGTTTTTTAAGCGAATGTCTTTATCTTTAATTACTTTTTTGAAAGTAAGACCTACCATTTCAATTATATTTCATATATCATTGCGCCTCATCCTTGCACTTTTGTCCGCAGTGGAGTGGGTCTTGCCCGGGCGCATTTCGAGAAGCAACCGCCATCCAATCTTCGGAAGTCCAACTTCTTCCACTTCGTTTTGGCTCTGTACGACAGACAAGGACAGCCGGTGGAAATTGAAAGGACTTCTTTCCTCGGCTTTGTTGAAAAGGAAAAGGTGAGTTTTTACCAGCATCGGTGATACATTGCGGATTGCCTAATTCGAAAATCCAGTCCGTGGCACGTTCCTTGTAGATACTTAAGACCACAGAATCAAATAAATGCGGATCAGACATACGTGAAAATACAATCTTAAATACATGGAATATATTGTGCAGCATTAGCAAGCATAAATAATATTGATATGTAAAATATATATTTAGGATGATCTTGTTTTCCAAATAGGGAAAAGACATTCAAATAAACATGGCATTTCCATAAATATAGCCTAGTGTTTATATTTATTGTGATGCTAGGATAATTGTACCTCTAGGAAGTAGCCCATTTGCCAGTATTTGATGTAATATTTATCATAATTAATAAAACGGCAAGTTCTACTTTTTGTTTATGGTATAGACAAAAATGTGAAGCGTAAAATAATGCTCTCGTTTTACATTTTTACAGAACGTATTGCAAAATTGTATCTTTCCATAATTTAGCAGGTTTAATAATTACGATTGAAGTGAATTAATCAAGTGGATTAATCAGTTGAATTCCAGCTTCTCAAACTGCTGAACTGACATTTGATGATCCTACTCATCTGTAATTTTATATTTATGTTGTCATTTTGTAATTATCGGCCAGTACTGTATTTTTTAACAATTTATACAAATTAATGTTAGTTTTATATTGCTATTACAGGTGTTAATAAGTATTAGTAGAGCACATATAACTTCAATTTATATTTTAGATTTATAAAGGAGATTTAATTTAGCCTAATTGGCAGGAAGTTTTTTTTTCTTTCTTTTTTTTTCACCGAACAGCTTCACGACTTTTATCTCTGGAATCACGGCATATTGTTGCAGGATTTATATTTTTTTTCCTAGCGGATTTTACTGCCTCAGTATTAAATTGTGGCGAGGTAAATAAATCCGTTATGTTCGTCCTTTTGCCAAATTTAGGCTTACGCATTCATACTTGATCATATCTGTAAAATGATCCGCATGATCCCTTGTTCACTAAAGCAACGCTTTCCCAAGTGCAGCAATCACAAAATTCTTCATCCTCCAATTCATTCTGATCTATTCTGAAGATACTATGTGTAATGTTCCGTTAGATGAATTTATCTCTGACGTTAGCAATCACTAACCATTTTACGTGTTCTCTTTTCGCCCTTTCCTTCCCACTGCAGTTGAGCCTCCTTTACTAGCCAATAATTTACTTATTCATATTTATTATTATTATCATAATAATTATTTTGTTGCAACCTGTTTGTTTCATGCAGGAAACAAACGGAGAGAAAACGAATAACGGCATACACTACAGATTGCAGCTCATGTACAGCAACGGTAAGTGTCACCCAATTATAATGCAATTTTCTTGACGAATGAGGACGCACCATTCGCGTTTTTATTTCGCACAAGAGCCCCGGGAAACTTGCAAGCCGTTAACTCAGGAGCAACTTTATTCAGTCAACAGAAAGTCTTGTTTATTCCAATCTGACTGCACAGCAACTACTTCGGATTGGCTAACCTACTCTGATAAGCGACATATAAATGGTGAAATATTTAGAGTTCTGTGGATCATCCAAGCACAGGACAACAGAACTATTCATAGAAACCCTGATTAAAAATTACGATCTTGCAACGGTCATATTGTGGAAATTATTTTCCTCGAAGAAACTTACTTTCGGATATGACTGCGTCCGCATTCTTGGTTTTAAAACACAAAAGAGTAAATCGACCAATACATTCGTTAGGTGACCTGTTTCAGAAAGTTGATGCTGTGCAAGTCACCAATATGCTGTCCTGCGTTGACGAGGCCGAGTCTTCTGCATCGCCGCTGGTACCGTCACAAGTCTGTAATAGGGCCATTGGTGCGTGAAAACGGCCAATACCGTAGTCTTGGGACGCAGTTTAGACGTGTTTGCTTCGGGAACGTTTAGCAGTCGTTGCATATCATGTTTCTCTCTGTGGAGGTTCTGAATCTTTTATTTAGAGGGCTGATTGTTGAACTGATATACTGAGCTAAATCCATGCGCATACCCTAACGCTTGATACCATAACTTCCTCAGTTAAATTTGACTGAGCGTCAGAATGGTGGATTATTCCTTAATAATTAATTACATATTGTGGATGAATTATAGCCTATGTCATCTCGGGGAAAAAAAGAACGCTCACGGAAATAGTCTTCTGCATCTATGAGCAGCAACGAGCAGACCTGTTTGAAAATGTGTGTGCAAAATTAACACTGAAAGGATACGCCTAAAACAGCATAAATTACACAGACTATCAAAGATTCGTGTCATATTTATTTTCATATTTTAATCCAGCTGGATATAAACACAAATGAATGCAATTAATAGGGTGTATGCTTGATAATATTTATAAAACATGCAATGATATTGTTATTATTATTACTATTATTATTATAATAATAATTATTATTATTTGTAGTAGTAGTAGAAGTGGTGGTAGTATTGTTATTAGTATTATTCGTAGTTTTGTCTGATAATTGAAAATAAAATAACTTGAGCTAATGTGCGGAAAATACGTTACAGGTGCAATGACAAGGACTCCCCATACAATTTGAGATGTACATGCCTTCAGTGGAACCATTATATCATTCAAGAGTTCAGATCAGTCTGAGCAGTGTGTGTGTGTGTGTGTGTGCATGAGCATGTGTGTGTTCACATGAGTGCGTGTGTTTTTATGTTTGCGTTGTTCTAGGTGTGTTGAAAACCATAGTATTAATCCCACTTTTTCTGCCTTGTCAAAGGTATCCGAACAGAGCAGGATTTCTATGTGCGACTGATTGACTCCATGACGAAGCAGGTAAGGGGTTCATTTTTCTGCTATTTTTCCCTCTGCCTGTTCCAAATTCTAAAAAATTCTGGTCAAAAAGGCATAAAGAGCAATGGGTTTCTCTTGATCTGCTTACATTAGTTAGGGTTCAGTTCTAGTCAGTTTTGAGAAACTCTATGCATTTATTTGTACGTGCGTCTGTTTGGTTTTATGCATTTGTGTCATTTGTGAAGAGAATCTGTTTGTGAGTGTAGAAGTCCGTGTGTGTGAGTCTGCGTAGTTTGTGTGTGTTTGCATACATGTGTCCATGCGTGTGTCTGAGTTTTTGTCTGAGTGTGTGGACAGATGTGTCCATGCGTGTGTGCACCTGAGTGTTGCGTGTGCGCGTGTATTTTTCTGTGTGGACGCGTAAGTGTTCCTCATGTTGACCCTAGCAATGGTCTCACATTCAAATGAGTCCATGGACTGCGCTCGCTGTGACGTCTTGTAGAGTATCAGTGCGCATCTGAGGTCTCCAAGGGACACTGAAGTATGAAAACTATATAAGAAGACTCCTTAACCAGGGAACCTAGGGACACTTGTTGCAGTCTCCTGTGCAATCAGTGTTCTGTAATGGACAGGAGATGTCTTCTCTTGAGATTCTGACTGTGTGTTACGTGTGTGCGAGGGTATCCACACGCATGTGTACGTGTGTGTGAGAAAATAAAAGCGTTACAGTTTCATTATGCATCAGATTGTTTCCTTTACACAATTCCTTGTCATCTGAGAAGTCACAGGTGTGGGGAGGCTTGCATATATAAATACATACATGTATAAACTTATATTATGGGGTTTTATAAATATATCTTGAGTGCCGGCCATATTTTTATTTATTTATTTATTTTGCCTGAGAGATTCTGATTCGTGCATTTTCTAGACACTCCGCACCGTTTTGTGGCCGTGTGTTGGGTGAGACACGTTGATCTGTTTTGCGTGTTTTCGGTTCCTTGAATTTCTTGTGACGACCGGCTGGTGGGGGTTTTTCCTGTAACTCTGTAAGTCAGTAACTCGTGATTTCACCTGCTTTTTGTGACACGGTTAGTGTAGCGCATAGCGTTGTCACCATGTTGAGCTCCAGGTTCAAGGTGCTCTTTTTGGGACTTTCCTTTGAGTACTTTGGCGTACTCCCATAATTTGAATATGATGGGGGTGGGGGGGGATTCCTATTGATAGGCTGTTACTGGATGTTACTCTTTCAACTTACCCAATATAGATACAGGGTAATTTGAGGAAAAATGATCAGGGAGGTTGAATTTTGGTGTGGTGTTGTCTTGCCTGTAAAAGATAACCTGGCACAATCAAGGATTAGCATTCTCAAACATCATGAAAGTGACTACTTACTTCTATTAGCTCAGATCAAACATCGCTTAGGATGTCAAGGCGGTTGCCAGAGTGTCCCAAGGAGAATTTGGGGGTTATTGTGCAATTATGAGTGTTTTGAAGACTGATTGCTGGCATGAAGTTTTCAAATTACTGCTTCAGTTCTCCCTTGTTCACTTTTCATGTGCTATGCAAAATTTCTACAACCTATTGTTGGAGAGGAAATTATGCCAAATTAGCCTATGCTTTAAATTATATGGTTTTCTTACTTTTTTGGACCATGTGTAGTAATGAATAATAAAAGCCCAGTATACATTTTTTAATTACCATCAAAATCTTTTCAAAGTGCAATTCTCTGAAAGAAGCATCTCTTCTCGTTTTTGCTCCTAATTCTCATGTGAAAGCATCATGATCGAATATCCCAAAACCATCATACTCATGATAACCCTTCATATTTAAGACTTAAATGAAGCACCTGAAAATGATTTCAAAAACAACAGTTATTCAAACTTCAGTTCAGATAACGGTTTGTATGATGCTCAGAACCACTTATAAGAACCTAGAGGTGATTGGCCAGTTAAAGATTTTTGCCCACCCAGTTTTTAAGAATTCAGAAATGTAAAAAAGATTTATTTATTTATTTATTGATATTACAAAACTCTCAAATGATCCAAATTGCCACCTTTTACAAAAAAACAAATGGGGGGTGTATAGTTCACTATCTGACAGGGAGAAAAAAAAATCATGAATAAAACCATAGATAGTAGTAGTATAAACTTTTGCTGTTTATCCATTCATCTCAAAATGTCTTTTTGCTATATGAAACGTGAAAGATGTTACTAACTACAGAGATTTGAGGCGTGCCCCTGAACATTACACTAAGGCCCCTGGAAGCTTGTTAACGACATGGTGGGTGGGAATTTGGCAAGTGGGAGGTTCGTGAGCGGGCACTTAATCGAGGAACTAGGGTGCTTGAGTGGAGATGAATCGACTGGCATGACTAGAGAAGGGCAGATGATCTGGTGACACTGAGACGTTGGTGTCTGAAAGTTATTCAGGCGTTTAAAGAAGCTTTGTGGGGATGTTATCAAATATCACTGAGGCATTATCAGGATGGCCAATACCATAGAGTGAATGAAATGTCATTGCAGAGCAGCAGTGTCCTATCGAATTGTTTTGAGGGGCCGGTATTGGATCATTAGACATTACGAGGAAGTTATCTGATCTTATAGGGACATTATCAGCATGGCTAAAACTGTAGTGTGAACAGGGTGTTAGAGCTAAGTGACATTCACTTTGCTGGCGCTTATGAGAGACAGGCGTCAGAATGTCTCAGGTATGCACGTTGGGGAAAGGTATGCTTGTGGATTGGGGATGTTGGATAGCCATATTAACTTTAAAAACTTCTTCCGTGCACCTAAAGCTGTGCTTTACATAGTTCTACAAGCACTGAAATGTGGCTTGCAGAAGTTTTTGTTTTTGAAAGGAAATTAAGCACTTGGAATAGTGGTGTTTTCAGTATAAAGTTTACAGAGATTCTGAACACACTGTGCTGATAGGACCAAGAAACTGTCATGAATCGTAGACTGGCTGACTTACAAATTATGTCTTTTCCACTCCACCGTAAGTTGAGAAATTAGAATGCTCTGAAATAGACATTATTGGACATTAGAGGCTGATGGAACACCTAGTCCTAAAGAGAGAAATACATTTTATGAGTGGGAAACTGGATTCGAATTGAAAACAATGCTAAAACACTGAAAAAAAAAATCTCTATCAAAACAACAAATTCTGTTTTTTTTTTTTCCGGCCAAACACTACACCGCCCAGCTGTGGTAAAAAAAGAAGAAAAAAAGCGTCTTATTACCTCGCTGAAAATCCTCATCGCTATTTGATGCAAAATTTTGTTTCGGAGTTGCTTGCTTGTTCCTGAGTCTCTGTTGGTTTGAGAGGGGCTCTGCCTGCTCTGCAAGGCAAACTCCTTCGAAGTGTATTATGACCCGATTGTTTTGTGGTTTAAAGCACAGACAACAGTGAGGAAGCGAATGGCTGGGATAATTTTGTGGCAATAGCGCTATTTTTTAAGTGTCATCTTTTTTTTTTTTTGTTCTGATTCTGAGAGAGAGAGAGAGAGAGAGAGAGAGAGAGAGGCCTGGGGTGTCAGCATGACAGTAGTTTCTGTGATCAGCCACTGCAGCGCATGACAGGTCTGCCGAGGACCGCGCGGAAGCGAGCTTCCCTCGCCCCGCGGGTTTCGGGAATGCGCTGAACAGCTGAGCGAGCGGGAACAAAGGCGCGCACCACGCGATCGCTACACTGTTCAAAAAAAAAAAAAACGTGAAAAAGTGGCGGCAGCAGCGGCCCGAGAAGAAAGGCAGTCGCACTCTGGGTGACACGCGCGTGGATGACTGTAGCAAAAAGGGAAGTGCGTTTTTCATGTATTTATAGCAGGTTGTTTACACGCTTTTAGATTCAGCCGTCACATCAAACGCGTCGAAAATCCAACTGCAAAAGAAATATGAAAAGTAACTTCTGCAATGAAAAGTATTGAACAGACAAATCAGAGCTGCACTGTGTACGACCAGTCATTGAAGATCTCGTGTGTTCTTCGGAGCAACAACTTAATCACTTAATAACAATGCAGCAATTCTAATAAGTGACTGACCTGGACACTTCTGAAATAATTGTGATGTGCTTTACAGCCATGGGTGAAACATTAGCAAAGCAGTACACTTTCTAAATGTCTTGCAAAATATATTACCCCACCCAGTCAGTTTCCACAGACGCCCTCATGCCTTCAAACTACCCATCCCCCCTACATTATTTTTATTTGATGGCTGTATTTGAGAGTCTGTTTACATTACATTTAATCACCAACCCTGAAACACTTAAGCCACCTAAACAAAATGCTGAAAGTGACATAAATATCCCATATTAGACATTTCCTGTGTTCTGAGGCTGTTTATGGATTCAGATGGAAGGAAGATAGGGGGTGAATGGAGCTGCCTGTTCCCTCATATTTTAGGATACAAAACAGGTCACTTAAAAAATATTTGGCGCAGTCTATTAAAAGCTCCTCTGTGTCTTGCAGCCATGGCTTTAAGCTGTTTAAAGGTGCAAGATCTCAACAGTGTGTGTAGAGTTTTGTTTGCTGAATGTGTGAATGCTGCTGGACAGCAATCAGGAAGGGTAACCTGAGGCGATAGAATCTATCTAGTTTGTGTCTCTTCATTAATGTTGATTGAAAGGAAAATTCCTTCATTTTGGTTTTGGTTTTGTGGGTCATGACTGGGAAACGAATTCACTAATTAATTCAGCTGTGTTTTCGGACTTTGAGCTTCATTTGATGATCATATTCAACAGAATATACTCAAAAAAAAAAAAAAAAAATCACAACTAGGAATAGACAAATTAATTTCTGGAGATGACAGAACAGAGGTACTGGATTCAACCTAGGAAGAGGTGAAGGTGCTTTGAGTTGAGATAAATTTTATGTACTGTCGGAATTCAGGCAGTCTTACCAAAGGTTTCAATGGTGTTTTCACGAGAAGCTCGGTATGGAGGTATAGTTTTCAAAGAATGGTAGTGTTTCATGCTGATAATGTTCTTCGTAACTGAGTACTCACTGTATATGTCAAGGATTTGGAGCACCACGTTGATATGTCTAAATTTTGTGATTTTGAATTTTTTACCCCCTTACGCAGCTTTCTATCAGCTAATTCCTGAAGCACAATTACTATATGTTCATCTGCCTTAGTTTAAAGCGGAATTCAGATTTTCATTTTGTGGCATGTCCAACAAAATCTGCTTTTGATATTTTTATGAATGAACATGAATTTTATTACTAAATCATCTGTCTTCTATTGCAAACAAACTGAACTTCAAGCTATCGCTATTGTGTTATGTCACATCAAGTGACAGAATTGTGGGAGGGCAGTGGTGACATCCATTTTTGGCCATTTTGACCATGATGTTGAGGTACTGCACCCATGAAAACTTTTGTGTTCAATATACTTCTGAACCATGCCGCAAAAGAGTGACTGAAGTAAAGAAAATATTAACTACCTGTTTTAATTGAACACTTGCAAACCTAAAAATTCATTTCTCTCAAAACCTCTGAAATGGACATTTAACTATTGTGCTCTGACCCCTTGATGTGTACATTGTGGTTTTCATATGAGTATCTTAGGGTCTTAAGACTTTACCTGCTTTTAATAACACACAACTGAACATAATTGAAAACAAAGGATATTTCAGTCCTCCCAGTTGATTAGCTATTGATTAGGTTTTGAATCATATGTGATTGAGAAAAGTAGTAATGACTACCCTCCTTGCTTTCGTAGAGGAGCCTTGCAGAGCTGCTTCATGCAGGGTCCTAAAGAGAGACTGGCACAGGGTGCGTGGGGCAGGTAGAGGGTGTGTCCCAGGTCTGGGGTCAGTAAAAGTTATTCAAGGTGTGACTTACTGTTAATTACACTTTACACACTTTACACTTTGCTCTGGAGGCCAACAGTTGAGCTGATCTTGCTTTGCCTGCACAATGAATGGAACCAACAACCTTCCAAATCCTAGTAATTCACCTAACCCAACTGGCTAGAGGCTACTCCTGCAGTATATGTTTTGCCCGCCCCCCAGGTACCTGTCTAACCGCACATTATATGGTTGTGGGTCAATGGCTAGTTGTATTGTGTAATGCTGTCAACCCAGCAGACGGAGCTGAATTTGGGACTTTTTTTGGGCAATTTTTGGCTTTTTCCGCTCTTCATAGGTTAAGAGCAACCGCAAAATAAACAGAACAAGCATTTTGGATTTAGCTGCTGGATGTGTGACAGAAATAATCTGGAGAGAAAAAAGTGAACAGTAATTGCTGATGCAAAATGATCTCTTGCGCATCCCAGTAATGTGCACAGATTTTCTTGCCAGATTTTTTGTGATTTTTTTTTTTTTTTTTGCCTTGGTCATATATGTGTTTTGTGGTTTATCGACGGGCTATTAATTTCACAAGACCATTACGACATCGCTGTCAGTTTGTGGCTCTAAGTCCAATGCGTAAAGCAGAATTACCGTGGATCGATGGCCATGCTTCAGCATGATGGTGAGAGAGGGGGTTGATGGGAAGGTGGTGGTGTATGGACAGCTCAAGGCAGTGTATGTTTGGGGGGGGATGAAGTGATATGCAGCTGAGGAAAACGTGTCGTTTGGAACAGGGGAGCAAAAACAAAGCTGAGGCCTTTTGGAAGGGGGCGGAGGACGGACCAGATGGCTCACTATTCTCCAGTCTGGCATCCCAACTGCTCACCCACTCCCTCCCTCCTACTACCCCTCAATAATGGCCAGATATAGATGTTTGTTTGGAGCTCGTAAGATGATACAAAATACAGTTCGAATACACATATGTGCCCATGGAGCCTGTTAATAGAGTCTGCCATGAGAGAGTCACATCGAGAGGTTTACTGATAGATAGATAGATAGATAGATAGATGGATAGATAGCTTGTGAGTCATAGAGATGATAGATAGAGGAAACAGCTTTCCAGTTTTTTTTTTTTTTCATAGCTCTGCATTTTGTGAAAAGTCAGCTTTCATTGCAAGTAGAAGGGACTGCTCAGCATGAGTCATGAATATTTAAGTGCTGAGAGAAGGGTGGGGCCCCAAAAATGTTATGTATTTATTTTTTCTGGAAGAATAAGGAGAACATTCCCTTTGCATTCCTTCAACGGTTTTTTTTTTTTTTTTTTTGACGGCTTTGATTTCAGTTTACCATATGCGGGGATTCACGAGACAAAGATCCTTCTCGTGCCCCCTGGAGTCGTCAGCAAAAAACTGGCACGACAGTTACCGGTTTTTATTGCATCCACATTTTGAACAAGGACAGTAATCCTCGGCCAAATATTAGCACATATGCGGTTTTGGCTTTCTGTCGACAGGCTCCGCATGGCCTTTATCAAGCCTACATCTTCCATATGGACGCATATATAAGGCTTATGGAATGCGTAGTTTTCTCATTATTATTATTAGCTTTCCTATTATTTTTATTTGGACAAAAATGACAAAAAAATATGGAGACACTCCAAGAATTACATTTTTATTATGTTTTGCCAGAAAAATTATGAGCTATTTCAGATAGTTTGGAGTTCTGGAGTGGAGCATGGGTGTAGTCAAGGGAAGGGAGTTGAGTTGAGTTTTAAGAGCAAAGTTAGATAATACATTGTATACACTAAATGTGTGCGTTGGATTACTAAGAATGGGTAGTGATAACTGGTCATTTTTAATGACGATTAAACCTTTAAATACCACCATTTTTAAAAGTTTCATCTTTTTGATGTTCCCAAATGAAAATATTATCTGAGCAGATAAACCATATGACCAAAATGGATCTATACAGCCTTATTTGACAGGCAACATCCTGTAGTTTGAAATGTGTTCATGTAGTATGTGTTTTGTAGTTTATCGACAGGGTATTAGTTTCATGTAGTATGTGGCTAAAACACTAGCAACTGTACATCTGCTTCAATATGAAGAAATATTTGTTTGTTTATTCATTCATTCATTCATTGTCTGTGTGTCTGGCAGTCTGGTGGGTTCTATCTTGCTTATGATCCGATATGAATAGAAAAACTGCATAAAAAGGTTAGTTTTTCGTCATGTTTGTTGCTGTGTATTGATGAACTTCTAAAGAATTGCAGGAATTATTGAAGCCCCTTAATTTGATGTAATAGGCTGAGAAAAAAAAATATCTAGAAGCGTTTGCGAAAACATTTCTCTGATTATCATTGCTGATCCAGTGACAGTAATCATGTCAGTTGCATCTGACTTGGTTGGCTGTTTAAGCAGATGAATGTTGAAGTGATAGGATGAATTTTAACCATTATTTTTCTCCTCTCTTTTAAAGCCTATCATATATGAGGGACAGGACAAGAACCCAGAAATGTGCAGGGTCCTGCTGACACACGAGATCATGTGCAGGTGAGACATCCCCCCACCCCCACCCTTAAAGGAGAATTCCGGTGTGAAATGGACTTGGTGTGTATTGAAAAATGATAATGAGTACTAACTATTGTCGAATACCCCACCTCCGTACGCATGCACGCAACTTTTCGAAATGAATGGATTTTTAGCCGAAGCTCCCAACAGCTTCGGCTAAAGAAACAGCTTCGGCTTTTAATGCCTGCATCAATTATCAAGTCGTATAATTTTTGAACGGCTTAAGCAGGGACCACCACAGGGACCACTTATCCTAAAACTTGTCAGGGAACAATTTTATACCAATAGGTCAAGTCCACCATCTTCGCCGTTTCCACGGTTATGGTTTTCTAACAGGTATGTCTGACAAAAAATCGCAGATTTCGGTTTCATCAATGTAGTTTCCAGATTTTCTTTTTAACATATACTTATTCCATTATATTTACATTATATTATGTAATTTAATGTCAGCTTTGTTAAGTAGAATTAATTTATGCTAATTTGATGACATCATCGAATTTAAAGGGCCAAAATCTAAGATGGCAGACTATCTTTGTCTCAGGTACATTTTCTCTCAAATTTCATCGATTCCTTTTATTTTCTAATATATGAAACACAAAGAAGTTGACGATAAGAACTTAGCAAGTTTTTCTTACGCAAAAGCATTGTTGCTGACTCGCATGGTTGGGACCGTTGACTGAATATGGATCAAGCTATGTAAATTGTTTACGTGATTAGCAACTATGCTTATAGGAAATGTACCCCTGGGTAGTGAATTAAGTTAACATAACATAACATAACATAACATATAACATAACATAACATAACATAACATAACATAACATAACATAACATAACATAACATAACATAACATAACATAACATAATGACAACACCATGTGAGTGACAAGAAGATGACAAGTAGTAATCCAGCGCAGTTGGGCAAGGTAATATTCCCCATACCATCCGCACATTAGAACAGAGCTATGGCACCTCGCTCCTGTGCTTGTGTCTTGTCCATGTGCTCCACTCACTCCCTGTGAGGTTAATTCCAAACTGCATAAACAGATTCTTCAGGGTCTCCTTTGTACCCCGATCAAGGGAGAAAATTCTCAAAGGACCGGAGAGCATCACTGAAGCTGCTCTCCTCCCTTCCCCCCAAAAAACAAACATAAACAAAACAACATCTCAGCCAGAGAGCAACAAGATTTTCCGCTGTCGAGGGTTTCTTAAGGAAAACTCAAATTTCCCACAGTTCCCTGCGCTGCATCGCGCTTGAATGATGCTGCCTTTAGCTTCAAACGGAGTGTTGTTTCCGGTGATGTAACACATTGGGGCGGCTGCTTTGCACCCAGCAAAATCCTGGGCTCAATAATTTGTTTTTGCTGTCGTTACCCGGCTTCCCTTTTGTTCCTCAGTCAAAGCAGGGAGGGAAACTTGAAGGAAGGACACAAACAGGCTACCACTTTAACTAAAGTCAAAAGATTAATTCCTTTGGCTTAGAACTGGGTTGAGAAGACAGACTTCTTGTCTATTTTTGGGAATGGCAGAGAACATTTTAAGTTTTTTTTTCTCTGGCTTAGTTAATTAGGACAGGTGGAAAGTCATTACTCAAGTGGAGTTTTCGTGTTACACTGAAGTGAATAAATGTGCTTGGTGTGGGAATGTGACGGTGAAATATATGAGAAGTCTCACAGAGTAAAACGCACACGTGCAGGGATGAACACGTGCACCTGCACAGATGCACACACCTGCTACTTCTCATACAAAACCTGGCCCACTCATATGTGCATGTGTTCAGACTAACACACACACACTCACACACACATACACACAAATGCATGCACAGACACACATAAATGCACATATACACCCACACACAGAACACATGCACGCACACACACTCACACACGCACGCATACACACACACACACGCATGCACAGACAAACACACTCATGCACATGTACAGATCAGCTCAGATGAACATGTCTCGGTTCAATGGAGTTAAACAATGATTGACAAAATGTCCACCTCCCTTTCAAAATAAATCTCAAAGCAAGAAATTCACCATTTGACACTCAGTCTTGAAAAAACTTCTTCCCGAATAATAAAACTCCTTTTGGCAAATTTAAAAATATATTTGCTTGCTGGGTAGCTCACTCGGTAAAAGCATCATGTTACGAAGCAGAAGTGACCATCACGTTGCGGGTTCGAGCCCCGCCTTGTACCAGTCGGCAGTGGTCGGCAGCTTTTTCAGAGTAGCGCACAATTGGTTATAGGGCTACAGGGTTGCAAATTTGGAAGGGACTGCTGGGAAGGGAATATAATAGCTGCCTTGTTCCTTGCTCAAGCGCCCCCTGTTGGCCAGACGAGCGCTCGTCAGGAAGATTCTAAATCTGTTCATGTCCAGGCGTCCTCCGCCCTCATTCTGAACTGGCGAAAATTCAACCAATGAGTGTATTAGAAGCGGTGACAGACGCATGCTTCGGAGGAGAGCCACGAACTGTCCACACTCTTCTGAGTTGGCAGCAAGGGGTCGCATACGAGCAAGACTTGTACAAAAGTACAAAGTTCACCAATTGGGCATTCCAGATTCCGGTGGGATTGGAGATGCCAAATTTATTTATATTTATATATATATATATATATAAAAATTTATATATATATTTGCTATCCCGATTCCAAAGTTTTTGTACAAAATCATCATATTATTAAGACTGAATCCTCTTTATTTTGGAGGAATAACCATTTTTGAAGACTGGATGCTCTTAATTCTGGAGGTACAGAGTCATTTACTTCAGGCAAGATTTTAAAGGAACTCTCTATTACCGGGTGCTTTGACACTAATTCCATAGTTCTGTACTTGTAAACTACTAGATTACCCGCGGCGAGAATAATTTCTTGTGAGGACCTACGTCCACATACCAACTTTCATGAATACGATGACCTTTGACCCTCGTGACCTTGACCTTTGACGGAACGGACCTCTCGCGGTCATTTCTTGTGACGACCTACGTCCACGTACCAACTTTCATGAAAATTGGTCCAGGGAGATGGGAGATACGAAAAATTGACCTTTGACCCCAGTGGCCTCAACCTTTCAAAAAAACTAACCCCTCAAGGACAATTCCACATAGACCCACCAAGTTTGGTGAAGATCCGTCAGAGGACCTCGGAGGAGTAGAGGAACAAACAGACAGACAGACAAACGTTCCTCAAATTATAGTATGATGATGTCTGCGCCAAAAATTCCAATGAAAATACACCCAGTAATAATTTTAGGCTTGTTTTCTGATGGCAGACCTTGATTTTCAACCAGTTTCTGCCCCACCCACAATTAGGTCCAACTTCCGTGGGATTGATACATCAACCTGCTGACGTCATATAAGGAACGAGACGAGCTCAGTGGAGCTCGTTTTTCTATTACTGCCTATGGGACGTGAACTGCAGTAAGTTTATAAAATCGTTATTTTCTCACGAAATTTCGGGAAACGGCGGAGCAGATGCCTACCAGATGCATTGTAGCAGGTTGTAGTAACGTATCTAAAGAAAGTCAGCCTTCATCGATTTCCAAAAGATGAAAAAATAAGTAAAATTTGGGCGTCTCGGGTGAAACTGACTCGGGGCAAAATGGGAAGGACCAAGCGACAATATTGTGATTTGTAGCGACCACTTCAACGATTCTGACTTCGAGGATTAAGGGTTTTGGTCCGAGTTTGTGATGAAAAAGATGAGAAAAATCAAGCCAGATGCTATCCCGAAAATCAAAAGTCCATTCGAGTAAAGAAGTAACGAGGAAAAGGGGAGAAAGAAGAGCAGACCGGGCACTGAAAAATGGAAGTAACTGAAGGTAGGCTGCTAATGAACAATTATAACGTGTCAGCTAGGCCAGCGCTTCAGCAGGGCTTTCGTTTCAGATACTATAGTGCTTAATAGAGCACTGGCTGCGGTTAGCACTTAGCAGCCTTTGGCTTGCATTCCACACGTTTAACGCCTTCTCTTCCCCAGCGCTCTATCAAGCTGCTTTCAAATCGGACACAAAACGCCTTTGTGTCTTTGCATTGTCTTTGAATGTAATCTGTCATACAAAAAATTTGTTTTGTGTCCAGTGTGAAAGCGCTTCCCCCTAGCTGCTGCTGTGCACCTAGTTGCATGCTGCCACTGTGTCTTGACTCTTGTCTCATGTTCTAATCTTTTTCTCTTTGTCAGATTATATTATTGTTTTACTCTAACCTGACCAAATGCCGTACATAATCTAACGAGCTTGTTGGATGTCCGCTCAGGAGAGCATAATGAACAAAGTCAAATTGAGTGTAGCAAGCAGTTTGGCAAACTCGCGAACAACTGATCGAGGAATTAGATTTTCATAAGAGAAATCTGGGTCATACGCTTTTAAAACGCAGTACTTATGTCATTATAAATGGAGAACCAAACACCTGGATAATGTGTTTAGCAGTAGCTTTCGCAGACGGCGAACACAAGTGAACCACGGCTCTCTCGCTCATTCAGCACGTCTCTGATTGCCCTTTAAGAAAACCAGTGTACGATGAAATAAAAAACCAACATATTGCCAATTTGTCTTTTGCTCATAATGTAAATCATATCAGATTTGAAGTTACTAAGCACTGGGACGACAAAAACATGTAATGAAGTGATCAAAATGATATTTTTACATGCAGTTGTACATACCGGCTATACAGCGAATTGGTCCTGAGTTCTTTATATGACGTCGCGCTAAGAAGGGGCGGCATTATTGATTGTAGCGATTAAAAAGGGGCGTTCCCAGGGCAAATAGAAAGTTACTAATTTCTCCAAAACGGTTTGATATCATGGGAAATGACTGCCATGCTTTTTTTCTGGATGAAAGATTACATAATGAGAGCCTGTTTGTGAAATTTCGCCCTCTTGACACTGTAGTTCCTTTAATGGCAGAACTGATTTGTTTAATTTTGGATTTGAAAGAAAGGTAACCCCTGCCCCTTTTCAGCTGGCCCGTGTACCAGTATGTGCTCATTCTGCATAGTGGGGGGGGGAAGGGGGGGGGGGGGAGTTTGGGTTCTGACACAGCTGCAATTATAAGCACAAAATGAGTCAGTTCTCCATTAATCAGCGCTGCTAATTGTGCCACGCTACCATTAGCCATATGGTACCAAGCCAGCTTGCTACCACAGCACTGAGATCCTTTTATTTTTTCCAAACATTGGGGGTGGGGGGGTGGGGGGGGGCTGTTGGGGGGGTGACAGATAAATAAGAGAAAGATTGTGAATCTTCATTGGTTTTCAAAAGATAGCCTTTTTCTGAAGGCAGGTTCAGGTGTTCATGAGTGATGAAACAGTTTGTAAAGACGGTTTTGGTTAGGTCTTTGATCCAAAATCTATGTTTGGACTAAAACCCAAAACATGTCAGTATCTGTAAAAATGCTTGGGTTGAATGGTTAGTACAGAGGTTACAGTGCATCCTAACATAGGCTCAGTCTCAATAATACAAGCACAGTGGGGGTATTTTTTTTTTTGTGATTATACTTTCACAGTGGGGGTATTTTTTAAAAAACACTGTGGGGGTATTTTTTAAAAGCACTGTGGGGGTATTTTTTACTTGGTTTCATTATTCACAAATTTCCCAAGTGTAAAGATGCAACAACACTCACTGGGTAAAAAAATTAGTACCTTTCTAAAGTGAAATGCTACAAATGAATAAATGAATCCAAGGCGTGAGGTATAGCTTAAATGTACCAAGAAGGTATGGTTACAAGTGCAATGCCTTTACAGAGACATTTAGCTGTAATTTTATCTGAACAGGACTCTTCAGACTCCGGTTAATTACATAACTTTATTTACATTCATTCCTCTTCCAAAGCTCCACACGGAAGTGGACTGAGATTCAAGGTGTAACTTCCATGGATATCTCAAGGGAGAGAAGTGGAAATTTAAAGGGAAAAAAAATCATCAAAGCTTGTGTACACATGTACTAATTAGCATAATTTTCACTGGAGTGGAGTGAATTTGGAAGTGTTGGGGGGGGGGGGGGGTGTACAGGCTCCCGTGGGAAATGGCTGATCATCGCTACATTCAAAAGTGGCCAATGAAATCACGCAAGCACATGTGCACATAGACACTCACAAAACATGCATGCACTCCAACCCCCCGTTACATGGATGGTCACACTGCAAATACGTGCGTACACATGTGCACAGTGCACGTATTCGTAAATACACATCTGAGCTGATGTACTCCACACGCTTACACGCTTGTGTACGTACATGTACACGACTGTAACAGGGCCGCGTACAAACAGATGGACGTACCCACGTTCCCACACACACTCACATGTTGATGAACGCACAAAAACATACTCACACACACACACACACACACACACACGCGCACACACACATTCAGATGCACATACAAATAAACAGACACATTCATAACCTTACGCACACAGGGATGCAAACGCAAATACGCCCGTACTTGCACACAAACAGATATGCATGCTCACATACACACACTCACGCGCACGCGCACACTCACTCTTCCACACACATACACTCTCCCACACACACACACACATACACACACGCACGCATGCACACAAACCCACACTTGCACACAAAAACACACCCGCACACACGCACGCAAACCCACACACACACACATGAACACACACTCTCTCACACACACACATGCACACTCACTCTCCTACACATATACACACACATACACTCTCCCATACACACACACACACACACACACACGGTCCAGCAGTCCCCTGGGCTCTGTTCTGTTTCAGTAAGCCCTATCTCTGACCCAGTTCTGAAAGAAGCTCAGATCTTTGCAAAGGAAGTGACTGTTTTCTGAAGGGAGGCCACTGCAAAAGAAACAGTGTGTGAGAGAGATGGAGAGATAGAGAAACTGAGGCAGAGAAAGAGAGGGAGTGAGGGGGACTGAGAGTCGGGAGAGGTAGAGAAGAGAAAACTGGAGATGAGCGAAAAGGAGAGAAAGAGATAGATTGGGGAGAAGGAGAGAGGAGAGGAGAGATTATGGAGAAGGAGAGAAACAAAGTGTGTGAGAGAGATGGAGAGAGAGACACAGCAACAAACACAGTGAGAGACAGTCAGGAGAGGGGAAGGTATGGAGAATACGGAGTGAGAGAGAGAATGAGGGAACGAGGAAGGGAGAGATTGCAGAGAGAGAAAGGGAGCGAGTACAGAGAGGGAGAGAGTGGAGAGAGAGAGAGAGAGAGAGAGAGAGAGAGAGAGAGAGGACACAGGAATAATATCACAGACGTGCGTCCGGTGTGCGGAGACCCCGGCGTTGGTTTCCTGCGGGACAGAGATAATGCTCCGGCTTTATGTGCGCTCCTGTGCACTCCCTTCATTCAAACCCCTCCGCCATCTGTCCCCACGAAACCCGAGCTCCCGAAAAAACACAAAACACACCCCTCACCTTACTCTGCCGTCCTCGCTCTGTTCTCTCCCCACCCGAGGGGGTGTCGGGTGAACCTCTGACTCACAGGGAGGGGAGGGGGTGGACTGATACCTGCCCCAGGAATAACCCGACCCCCTCCACCCCTCTTACACACCTGTTGTCATTTTATTGTCAGCACAGTTTTTTCTGCACATATGCTGAGATCCGTTAGTATTTGGACCGTGGAACACTTTCGAAGGGCTGTTATTTCGTGAACAGCACACTTCACACTGACACGAATGCCCTCAAACTGTGCACACTGTCAGCTTTCATTTGTGTTTGCATATATACTGTACACACACACACACACACACACACACACATACAGACACTTCAAGTGAACAGTGTACACTGTAAACCCTGACAAGTGTGGTGAACTCAAATGTTTTGTGGAAACCGATTACTTCAAAAAAAAATTTACTTTGGCAACTTAATCTTCCTGTGTTCACAGCACTTAAAAACGTACAAAAATAACTAAATCTTATTTTCTTTGAGTTCCTTCCAGACTATGCAAATAAGCTTGCCAACACATTTTTTGTGGATTTTTTTTTGTGGTAATTGCTTTCCACAAAACATTTGAGTACACCACACTATTCAGGGTTTACAGTGAGTACTACTTTGAACTGAGGTCTGAGTTTTGGGGCCGGAGCCCTTAAAGACGAGTGTCAGAATACTTATGGACATCAGTGAACAGAAAACAGAGTCAAACAGAGGCCTGCAGAGCTGCCGGTCCATTCTGGCTCTCTGTGGTTGTTCTGTACAGGTTTTATCAGGGATCAGAGAAGAGGGATGTTAAACTGTGCACACCGAGACAGTTTTCCAGTGATTTACCCCCCGTCCTCCCTCTCTCCCTCCCTCCCTCCTCCCACAGTCGCTGCTGTGACAAGAAGAGCTGTGGAAACCGTAACGAGACGCCATCCGACCCCGTCATCATCGACAGGTAAGGGCTCATCCGCCCACTGCGTTTGTCTCAGGCCCTCCCCATGTGACCATTGCAGATATGTCACTGAGTTTCAGTGGGGGAGGGGTGGAGGGTTATATTAATTCTCCAGTGCACCTTTTTGAGCCCTGCAGACTGGGTTCTTTCTCTAATGCTGGGCTCCTCTTGAGATTTCTTCCACGGGGATGTTTTTCTTACTACTGTTTGAGTGATTTTCTCTCTAATGGGGAGTTTTTCAAACTCGTGTGCTTGCTATTTATGGTTTCCACCCTGGCATTCACCCTCATGCTACTTTGTAAAAAAAATTTTCGACAGAAAGAAAGAAAGAAAGAAAAAAAAAAACGGTACAAAATATATTGAATTGACTTGAATTGAATAAGAGTGAATGAGACTGGAAAATGGGGCCAGAGGAGGTACTCACAGGAGAAGTGAAATTTTAGATTTACTTAAAAATGTTGGCGAAAGGTTCTGCATAACTGTTTTGAGTAACTTGAAATTAAATTCTATGATTTTGTCCAAATACCTTTGTAAATCAAATTAATTGGATTCAGGTTTACTCAGTTGTGTTGAATAATTGGAATAAGATTTCACTTTTTTAGGGATGTGCATGTCCTCCTCGTGGCCTCGAGTGCAAGCGAGACCGAGTACAGGTGCATTGTGGGTCGGCTGCTCGAATCACATTGCCATTCTTGCTCCTGGGCTCGCCCATTTACGCGGAAGCAGCACAAGTTCAAAGACTCCGTGGTTTTGCCGCTGGAAAATTAGACCTTTGATTTATCTGTGACAGAAGCGCATCTGTTTACATTAGAGGCATTGTGTTGGCGCTGGGAGGGTCAGATTTGTGGCTGTCCTGGAAGTGGGAGGGGCCAAGGAAAGCACATTAGAGCCCATTTGTGAAATCTGACCCCAGGAGATAGCCTGTCAATTTCACCCTCCTGTCCGAGTACAATAAACCAACGAGCTATTTGGACTCACAAATTTACAGGCCAGTAATTCCTCTTTAGTTCATTGGATATGGTTGTAAACTCACCATTATCAAAGAAGATATGGCTTTATGTGGTATATAAAGTATAGCGTATTCATTATTTACTTGCATTCTAAGAGATCCCTGTTGGAAAAGCCTGACAGAGCTGACTCAGCACATTATGCATATATTGTTTTCCCTTCAGTTACTAATGGGCTATTTATTGGCTGCATGCAGTTATAAATTGATAATTTGATGTTATGTATTGTGTCAAGTCCTCAAAGATACATCCACTATCGAGGAGATCGATAAAGTTGTATGTTAGTTATTATAATAGTAATGGAGAGCTCTTTACGACAGTGAGTGACAATTACAATGCTGCCTACATATGGCCCCCGTGAGGTTTGAAAGAGTTGTGTGTATTTATGAGTGTGCATTTTAGTAAATGTGTGCTCAGTGCGTTTGCATGTGTTTGAGTCTGAATTGGTTGGCATATTTTCTGGATACTTGTAAGTGTGTGTGTGTGTACGCGCGCGCGCGTGTGTGTGTTGTGTGAGAAAGAGAGAGAGGGAGTGAGGGAGAGAAAGTTGCTCATCTGTCCTCATTTCCCTGATTAACACAGAAGTTTCACTGAAGTGAGCTATTCCATCCCAGAATGCACCTCTATGAGAATCAGGCCAGGTTACTGGCCCGCTCCTGTGTCCCTTTGGCCCCATGGGGCCCGACCGCTCCTGTGGGCAGCTGAACCCTTCAGCAAATTACCTTCAGCTACACTGAACAAACATCCCCCTCCCCTCCCCTCCCCACGCCCCCACACCTGAACACCTGAACACAGGCAACTGAATGTGCTGCCCACTCCCCTCATCTCCGTATTATTCAGGTCTGTGTACAAACTCAGCCGAAAACTCATCGCATTGACATCTGCTCTTCTGGGATGCATACTATAATATCAAGCATTGCTTCAACACTAAGAGCTTACGTAGAGCCCCAGCTGGGGGCCGTAATGTTTGTATTCTTTTAGAGTTGATTAAACAGTTTACATTGTAACTGTGGGTGTGTGCAGGAGGGCAGCTTAGTAATTCAAGGGATAGCAATGTCACCGTAAAGCAAGAAGGTTGTAAGTGCCAATCTGGCCTGAACCTCTTCTCTCCATGTTCTTATCGGCTTGTTTCCTGATACCTCTGACATGAATATTAGACTAATTGGACGCTGTCTTTGCCCATAGACATGAGTGTGTGAATGAATGTACATGCCTAACTATCCAGAGTGTGTTCCTGCCCAATTGATCAACATTATCGATAATGGATGGATGGAACGGGGAGTCTGTGGACATACGGTGCTCTGCGGCGCTTAATGCGTCATAGTATCTTCTGTGTGAGGTTTGTTGTGTTGTTGATTTGTTCTCAGTTTTCTCCATGTGCACTGCATCCCTCTTGTATTACTGTGTTATGCTCCTGAATAGCGTCTGCAGAACAGATGCAGGTAAAATATTAGGTATAACATGACGACAGAAAGATCACGGTCAAAGGTTTTATGAGCATTCTTCCCTGGTATCAAGGCCTTGGCAAGGCCTGTTTTAGGCCTAACCACCCCCCCCCCCAAAATGTTCTTTAGGTCCCCCAAATATTCTACATTATTAGTGTAAATCATCAATAGCTGGGAGAGAGTTAGTGTCACCAGGCCCCCCAGTAAAGGTTTAGCCTCTCCATCCATTCATCTCTAGTTCCGCCCCTACCTGGTACCACTTAGTGTTTTCTGGGCTCACTCTCCTCCCTGCCATTGCTTGCTTCCCCCTACAGGGGGCGCTGATTTATGTAGCGGGTCTGTATTAAAGGAGCTTTCATTTGATGGCGAACTGTTGCTCTGCTTTCACCCTCATTCGTCACTGGCTGCCGCAGGAAAATGGGTCAGGAGAGGAAGTGGGGCGTAGGAGGACTAAGCCACCGTGGTTTTCCAGCTAACCAGCTATCCACACTTTTACCCCAAACCCGCAACGAACCAGCAATTCGCTTGCTAATGCTGTCTCATTTAACAGCTATTATTTCCCCCCAATGTGTAAAAATAAAACATTTTACAGTTATTTGCCCTCTTGAAGTTATTTAGCTCAATAAATAAGGCCTCATTAGGGCACTCCTGTTTCAAAGCGACGATTATATTTTTTCAGCCCTAATTAGCCAAGCTATCGCTAATCCTTCTTGATGACTAATGGGCGTGCTTTCCTAATTGGGTTTTTCTAAGAAACGAGGATAGAACAGTCCCATGAAACACAGAGAATGTCAGAAAAATGAAGTTTGCTAATGAGTGCTGGTTAGAATATTGGAAGAACGGATCCCATGTGTTCATTCTGGATTCTATTTGCAAAGAGTGATTTCAGATAATCTACTTAGATGGAGAAGTAATGCGTTTCACTGCAGATCAGGCTCCCTGGTCTGGGATTCTGTGTTTGTTGTGTATGCAGAGTAAAATTGCTAGTGTTAAATGAACTCTTACAGAGTAGATGTGGTCACATAATTTGACCCATATGTACTTTGTTATTGTTGGATCATTACTACTCTGTAATGAATAATAGGCCTCTGATAGACTGTCCAGGGTGCTCCTCAGCTGCCTCCTGGATGAACCCAATGGATGTATGAGGCATTGGAAGCTAGGCATGGGATTATGACATCATCTGACCAGGTTTTGGTTGGTGTGGACATGAATGGGCAATTTCGACCTGGATAAAGGTCTCAACAAAACTTATAACAACTAAGACCACTGTTAGGAGAGAACTGCAGCTGGAATGTGGGTTGCTAGGGTTACCACGGAACTTCCTGTTTCCTGTCCCCTACAGAGATTCTAAGAGCCTGTGATTAGCCTGCCCCCCAATACACACTCTAACATCTGGAGTTCTGCACTGACATCCAAATAAAATTAAATAAAATCTGACAGTTAATAAAATAAAGGGCCTGGAATGGTCCATGCTTTTAATGACAGTGCCTGGCCAGTGGCCAAAAATAGCAATGGTTACTGCCGCAAATTCCCTCCAACAGAAAAAAGGAGGCCATCAACGAGATTTCCTGATAGCTGTGAAACAATGTGTGACTGTTATTAATTTTGTCTTGAGCCACATGATCTTAGTTATGATTATAAATTATAATGTCAAATTATTTTTTATTGCACATACGAGTGTCATTATGCAAATTACAATGAGTCGTGTACGTACTGGTTTTAGCAAAGGAAGATGAGTGTGCGTTTGTGTGTGTGTGTGTGTGTGTGTGTGTGTGTGTGTGTGTGTGTGTGTGTGTGTGTGTGTGTCTAAAGAACGGCTGTGTTTGTACTAAATACGGGCAGAATCTGCGGATTAACAGGATCCATTCAGAGCTGCATGGCTCAGCCACAATATCCTAACTGGAGTTAAGCACCTATTGTTGGAGCAGGTCTGCTTCGACTGGGGATCTATTATAACACAATTAAAGAGTGTGGGAGACAAATATCTATATGAGTGTATGAGAGAGAGTTGTTGTAAAAGGGGGGGAGGAGGGGTCCTTCCATGGTTTTATGGGCTTGCCTCCATGTGTGCGTGTGTGTGTGTCTGTGTGTGTGTTTGTGTGTGGTCTACCTAAACCCCAAAAAAGTAAAGTAGTGATAATAGAACTTCGGTCCGGCTCTTTCTGAGGTGACGCAAGGTTAACAATACTCAGCTCTCTGCTGGCAATCCAATCATCCACTCGTTTGACTCCGAAAGAGCTGCCACCCATAGGGCTGTTCCCCTTCCCCTGTCCTCTCACCTCTGTTTCCCATGAGCCCCGGCAATCAAACTCAGTCAGCACGGCAGGAAATCGACAGCCCCCCCGTCATAAACGTGTACAGCAAGAAAACTTTAGCCATTATCTTTTCATGAAAAAAGAGTCTGTGAGTAAATGAGAAGATTCACTGTACAATGAAGTCTGTGACAAAATTGACTGCGATACAATTTTTGCCTTTTTATCCCCCCCCCCCCCCCGGGCGACAAAAAGGGTGATTATGTCGTGGCGCGGTCCGTCTGTTTGTCCGTCCGTCCATATTGGAAAGTTTTTGGCTGGCGAAATCAACCCCTCTTACAGTTTTCATATGACATTCCAGAAACTTTGCATATATGCTGTAGATAGACTGATGATACCCGTATCACAGTCGTGACTTTGGCGGGGGATGTTGTGCTCTCAGAGTGAGTAAAAAGGTATATCAGCCTGTTGTACACAGAATTACTAACTAAATACTTCCAGATCTCACTAGACATTGAACAGCAAACATCTCCTCATGGAGCTGTTCTCTTCCTCTGTCGGTACTCTCTGTCCAACCTCCTGTCCTAATTCCCGCACCACTCCTGCCCATTCTTCTATCTTTCTTTCTTTCAATATAACCCCCCTCCCAACCCCTACTTGTGTTTTACTGTCCCTGCTCAAATGACAGATAAATGCCCAGTCCTGAGGTGAGGGGGGCTGTTCTGGGGCAAGCACACCGTGCCACCCCCACCCCCCACCCAGCCCACCCCACCACCAAAGCTCCCAAAGGATTATGGGAAGGCCCTGGGGCCATATGCAGCCGGGGGAGGTGGTGTGTGTGTGTGTGTGTGTGTGTGTGTGTGTGTGTGTGTGGGGAGGGGGTTGCTTCTTATCGGGATTTTGGGGTATCGGGGTATTGGACTGGTGGGGTACTGGGGGAGTACACTGTGCTGTGATTGAGAGAGATAGAAGGATGGTCGGGGTGATGTTATCCCTGATTCTATGGGAGTAGAACAACGGTACCGAGCTGATCCTTTTCTACAGAACTCAAGACATTGAAACACACACACGTATACCGGCAAACAGACCCAGACATATGCTCTCATACTCAATCGCAAACACAGACATACTGTGCGAGTTCAAATGTCAGGCTACATCTCGTCAGTTATGGAATCCCTTGTATTTGGTTTAAGTTAAACTAACACTGGAGATATTATTATGTTCTTCCTTCAAAATTGTGTTTTGATCACCAGAAATTAATTGCATCGGTCAAGCGATGCTACCGTGAAAGTAATCACGAAATGCACAAGCTCTAACGTGTCTGGTATAACAAACGATTTCTCTGCATTGCCATGGCATAATTTCATCCCCATTTAGAAATTGTTCTGGCTAATAAAAAGGCAAAAAGGCGGAGATTGAATAGGAAATTCTTTCCTGTAGAAGTGATCAATTCGCTAGCTACATATAAGCAACTGTCCATGCTAATGGAACTTACGGTCTGTAAAACCTGTATTATATTCATAACAACTGGAGCTCTCTCTAGCTGTCGCATACTATCCATAAGGCTGCTTTCACATCGGACGTGAAACAAATTTTTTGCGTGACAGATTACATTCAAAATCAATGCAAAGACCTGAATACACGCATTATGTGCGTGTTAAACTGCTTTCACACTGGACACGAAACTAATATTTCACGTGACAGATTACATTCAAAGTCAATGCAAAGACCCGAATACACGCATTATGGGCGCCTTAAGATGCTTTCACACCGGACGCGAAACGAATTTTTGGCGCGACAGATTACATTCAAAGTCAAACCAAAGAAAATGCATTGACTTTGAATGTAATCTGTCGCGCAAAAAAATTAGTTTCGCGTCCGGTGTGAAAGCGGCTTATCGCGCCCATTTTCGGCTTGCAAACACTGGTCATTCCAACGCAATAAGTAAACCATTTCCACGGGCAATTTCTGTAGAAGCCATTTAGCCAGGAGTTTTCGCCCCACCGTCATATGCCAGCGCAGAAGCAGTTCCTTACTCCACGCTAACGACACACCACAGTTATGCGCACAAACCAGCAGGTCCCTATAATACACACCTAAGCAGTCCATAAGTTGTTGGTCCACTTTTTGCTGCTCCTCACTGTCCATGTTTCCCTCTAAACTCAGACCCACCGGATTTCTATGGTCTCTGGTCTACACTTGGGTATGTTTGTGTGTCTGTATAGGGTGGATTCTAGCTTTCCCTCAATCCTAGCTATAGAGTAGAAACACCGGTGTACTCACCATAGTTGCCGAAAGTAGATAGCAAATTTGAGCTTGAGCTGACAGACTTTTGCACTGCACCCTCCACTTTCGCCTCTGCGTTTATTTGAACAAGTTCATTTCATTAGATCTATACACATGTACTGCGTTTGATAGCGGAATTTCCCCACCGATTCCTTAGCTCAGATGGCAGACGCGTCTCACGTTTCAAACTAGGGAGGCGGACCCGGAAAACTGCGTTCTGCCGATTCCCGCCCAGCTCCGCTCTCCACAGAGCTGGCCAATCAGAAGAAAGTGGACACACGGAGAGTGGGGGCCATAGCAGAAGAGCCACCCAAACAAGGCTTTTCAGGCAGAGACTACAATGGACTACAGATGGGGTTTTTTGAGGTTGGCCGTATGAGCTAAATAAGGACCCTTTTTTGGACTTTGAACAATCAGGAGTACTTTAGAGTCCAAGATCAAAATATAAATTTGGAAATGTAGCATAATAGGTCCCCTTTAAGATTCGACTTTCTGGAGAAATATTGAGTATTTCTATGTCACGCTATTGTAAATGCTGGGCCAAATAAAATGAGCAAAATAAGCCTTATCTCTGAATTTGAATTACAATATTTTTTCCAATATTATCCAGTTCAGTGAATATTTGTGGCTTCACTTCGGTTAATGGCACTTCACCTGACTTTCTTTTTTTTTTTTTTTTGCATAGATAAAGCCATGCTCATTTGTTTTTGTGTAAATTCACGTCTTAATTAGAT
The DNA here is from genome assembly GCA_029721435.1 of Gymnothorax reevesii. Lineage (NCBI taxonomy): Eukaryota > Metazoa > Chordata > Actinopteri > Anguilliformes > Muraenidae > Gymnothorax > Gymnothorax reevesii. Next base: position 16,498,192 of record CM056578.1, on the reverse strand, counting down.
TCAACAACAACAATGCCTGCTGTGCTCTCTCTCTCTCTCTTTCTCTCTCAATCTCTCTCTCCCTCTCTCAGAGGCAATAATGACTGCCGTGTTGCTCGCTGTGGGGTCATTGTGTTAGTCCATATAGGGTATTAAAATCCTGATCCCGTCCGCGCCCTTGTCTGTGCATGTGGAGTAGAGACTCTCTCTTGCCCTGGTCATGGAGCTGTAGGTGCTGTAGAGGCTGCAGATCACAGGTTCTCTTGGGTTCTGATGATAAAAAAGTCAAAAAAAGAGAAAAATTCTTTTTGATCTATATTATTCTGCAAATTCAATACAGAGTGAAGCAAGAGAATTTTTTTGCCGGTTCATCTGGGATACCTGCCCTAAATGCAGCGAATAGCTGTGCGCGAGCGTGTGGCCTTGCAGTTTGAACGACATATGATCACACGTTTGCTGGCAGCCAAGAGTTGTAACCAGTACAGGAGAGCTGAATAGCCAGTTCCTAATTATCATCGGGAATCATTCTCATTGTGTTCGTAGACATAAATCAAGCTTTACTTATGTTTCCTGGTTCATTTTCGGAGACAGAGCAGATTGAATGTCAGGCTTTTGATCAAGAGCTTCACCTTTTCAGATGAATGACTGATGACTGTGACTTATAATAAACTAATGAATGAAAAGTACATCAGAACTTTGAAAAATAGTCTTTGAATGTACTGTATTTCAAGTGGATGTCGTACAGTAGAACTCTATTGCTTTTAGCAGTGATTGTTTCATTGGCATTACAGGAAGTGCTTCTTATTTTCAGTAACTCCTACCAGCAGTCCTCCATAACCTCACCATCTGCTCTGACCACTGGGGGATCCCCCTGCAACTGCTTTCATGCGCACACACACACTCCCACAAACACGCTCACACACACTCACATGACAGAACCCGTAACTGGTTTCACACGCGCACACTTTGACACTCTCATACAAATACGTACAGACATACAGACATACACACGCACACTCACGCATGCAAACAAACACACACACCCACACACACTTACACAAACCCACATGACAGAACCCGTAACTGGTTTCACATGCTCACACTTCGACCCTCTCTCTCACACAAATACATCACACATATGCACGCACACACACCGGTGGAAACACGCGCGCACACACACACACACATACAAACACCCACACACGCGCACACACACACACACATTCATGCATACACTTGCACTCACACTCCACATCCTACAATTGCTATCAGACACTAAAACCACTTTCAGATCCAAACTTGGCTTTATTGCTTTCTTTTTCATATTTAGTTTAATTTTTTTTATCAATGTTTCCATTCATCTGTATGGTTTATAATTATATGTATTCCTTAAAGGATAAATCAACTAATGAATGAATTAACAAATTAATAATCTTATTTTTCTGATAATTTGCCCAACGGCTTTACTCAGAGCTAAAACCTGCATGCGCACTGTGATAAGCATTATATGCACACAATAAAATGTGCAGATACAGGCAGCAAGCTCAGAGTGCAAAATCTAATATATGAATATAAAATATATTATCAAAACTAATGATTGACTGCTGATAATGACTGTGCCACGGTCAAACTGCTGCTCTGTCCAGTGCCTGAATTTGATTGACATCCTGGAAGCCCTCTCGACCACTGCAGTACATGTAGTCTATACATTATTGATGCGTATCTATTCTGTATATACCGTTTATTTACTGCCCATGTGTCTAACCTGTATCTGGAAGAGTGGGGTCTGGCATTAGCCTCTTAGAGTAATGTTCTGACTATAATTGTATTAATTAGCTTTCATTTCTTGCAATACATTTCAAGTAGTTCTGCGTGCTCTATTATGAAGCTGTGCTTGAGTTGTAGTTCATTGTTGTTTTGTGATGTCACTTCCTGCGGGGAAAGGTCAGCGATTGGCCGCGGGCTCAGGGCTTAAGGGAGCGTGGTGAATTATTCATGCCATTGACTTTGTGTCAGCCCTGGCGGTGGCGCTGAGGGATGTTTTATTCATTCATCTCATTTAGGGTCCGCGGCCGCACCTGTTCTGCCATTAAGCGCCCCGTGTCATTTGCATTTGATGCTAATTTGGTTTAGTAACAGACTAACCACCCCAACCCCCATCCACCGTTCCCCCCCTTTACCCCCACCAACGTGGTCTAGAGTCCCTCCCTGGTAATTCTGTTTTCACTGATGGGGGTTTTCATTACTGAAGCCCCCTCCCATAGAATCATAGGAAGAAATAGAGAGTATATTTACTGTCTTCACTTCTGTGAAACCGCTTAAGAGAACCTGTGCAGCAGTAGCCTGGTACATGTGGTTTGAAAGGGTCGTAATATTCTGGAGGTGGACCCTCTACGTCCCTCTCTGTGTCTCAGTATTGTACACAAAGACTTGGATTGGAATGCAGTCTTAGCTTCAAGGGAATGTTCCATACATACACACACACACACACACACACTCACACACTCACATACACGCATTCACACACACACACACACACACACACACAGACACACACTCTCACACATACACACACATACACTCGCAAACATGCATGTACACACACTCACACACTCACATACACACATTCACACACACACACACACACACAGACACAGGCCCACACATGTTGCACACACACACACACACACGCACAGGCACACACATGTTGCACACGCACATACACACATACACACACACGCTCACATGCAGTACACACTCACACACATGCAGTACACATGCGCACACACACACACACACACACACACACACACACATGCACACACATGCATGCACACACAAAGCCATCATAGTCCCTTCTCATCTCTCAAAAATCCCTATAAAGTGTCCCCCCAGCCTATGGATCATATTACCCTCAAATAAACTTAAGCCTCCTGACACAAAGCCTTCCCAGCATGCACCTCTCTCCTGCCGCCCCAGTCCCCCCGTGACATCACAGCAGAGCTGTAACTCAAGACTAAGCAGCCCTTTTTATTTGACTGTGATATACGCACATAAAATGTACTTACGTCCGCATGATTTACCCAGCATCTCCCAGTCATAAATGTGTCAGAAGACACGTAAATACATTCAAGGAAGAGAGAGAGAAACAGGGAGAGATGAAGATGGAGAGAGATGATGTTACTTGAATTGCCTTTCATCTTCACATATTACATTTTTATAGCTTAACACAATCAGTAGTTAGATTTTTTTAAAATTTAGAATGTTTTTGTTTTTTATGCAATGTTTTGGCGATGTTTATTATTTGTATTTCATCCCAGTTAAACCTTTTGAAACCGAAATTGAGAGAGAGAGGGAGGGGGAGAGAGAGAGAGAGAGAGAGGGATGAAGTGACGATGGTTAATTGATAGTGACGAGGAGCTGGGCTGTGTATAGTGTGGGCGATGGCTGTGATCCATCGACACCTCACGCGCAAACATCCAAGCTTGGCCCAGCTTTGGGTTCACCCCGACCACAGAACAGTCCCAGGACTGTCTCCCTCCCTCCGTCTGCCCCGTGCACTGGTGGTTGTGGTTGGTAAAAGGGCGCGCTGGTTCCCTGCTGGGTGCTGGATGGAGAGCTGTGGTCAGAGTGCACAGAAGCAGTCTCACCCAAACTCCCATTAACCTCTCCGCTGCCACGCTCTCACAGGAGTCTGACCCCGCAATCTGACCACAGTCTGAAAGGCCCTCTGTCGCACCCCCCATCCCAAAACCACTGCCCCCGCTCCCTGCCACCCAACTACCCTACGCAGACTGTGTGTGTGTGTCATTAGGGCTGCCGTTAAAGAGAAAACTGTGTCCGAGCAGCAAGGGATCTGACCCAGCTCTGCTGAGAGAGAGCCAGATATTTTCCCTCCCCCCGCCCATGTCATTTACTGTAAAACTTCTGATGGTGCTTTGTGTGCTTAAGTTGTTGTGTATGTTGCTATTTGTGAGAATGAGTGGATTGCACTGTGTGTATATCCTGTGAGTGTGTGTGTGAGCGTGTGTCTGTGCACATGCGCATAAATATGCCTTCACGAGTGTGTGTGTGTGTGTGTGTGTGTGTGTGCCTTGTCTTTTCAGTGGCTGCATGTGCACGCCTCAGGCCAGAATGTCATTGGGTGAGTGAGTGTGCTAATGGGAGTGTGTGTGTGTGCGTGTGTTTGGACTTTATGTGTGTGCCTGAGTTCGCCTGTGTGAGAGAGCGCGTGTGTGCGCATGTGTGTGTTGTATATATGTGTGTGTGTGTGTGTGTGCGCGTGTGTGCGCGTGCATCCGTGCGTCTCCCTGCGTCTGCGTGTTTGAGTGCAGAAGTTCATTGAGATGCTAGCATAGCACTCCAGGGCTGCTTCTCTTTTTTCTCTCTCCATAATAACCACTCTGCTTGCTTTTTAGTGGCTGCTCTAAACCTAAAGTGGTGAGAGGCAGAGTGGTGGTGATGGGGGGGGGGGGGGGGGGGGGTCTGAAATCTAGCAGGGCGATCGATACCCCCTCTAGAGCCTGAGTTTCCCCTGGTCCCCTGACTCACTGGGCCGGAGTCAGACCCCCCCAGGGTTATCCAGGCTTGAGCAGCGACGGGTCTCCATCAATGCAAGGCTCATTCCCCCACAGCCTGACCCCTCCTAGCTCTGCTTCTGAGGCGTATTTAAACAAGCCTGTCTGAGGAGCACGGGAGATCAGGGCTAATAGCCGGGTCCGCTAACAACACAACGGAACCTTTCAGACCTTCAGACCACTGGCAACAACACCCCTACCCCACTGGGTCCGAAGGATGACCCAAGCAGACCTGGTTTAGATTGATTGACAGCTCGGGAAAGGCACAGGCTTGAGCCCCCAGGGTGGGGGGTTGGGGGGGTCGCAGAGGTCCTGTCACAGAGTGTGTAATCTGCTGTGACGGAGAAAGAGGTGGTTGTCTGTTCCACAGGCTGTTGCTCTTCCCCAAAATTTTCAAAATTTTGTTGGATGCAAGATTCCTGGAAAAAAAAAGAAAGAAAAATAATAAAATTGCACGATAAGAAAGAGAATCTTAAGTTCTTACTTCTGCCTACTCCTTTTCGAGCATATAATCTTGCTGCTCATGCAAGACAGTTGTCAACAATTTGCCTTTTGTTTTTGTATAGACTTGGTGACCATTAGTTTTGGTGATTATCTCTGTTTTATCTTTTAACGTGTTGGAAATAAAGAATACATGTCTATTTTTTGGCACTTCTTTACATTGAAGGTCCAAGATCTGCGAATCTGTCATTAGAATGATCTCTAATGCCGATGCGACTGTCGCTGCAGAATATGAGAACATGCTGACTTATATGAACGGAAATATGAACGGTTAAAGTTTATACAGTTAGTGGAATAGTTGGAAATAAGCGGATGAATTCCTTTTTTTTTGGGTTTAAATATCATTACTCAGTCATTTCGGGCCTCCGCTGATTCTTATGCAATCCAGACAGCCTTTCGGCAATCGCACTGATTACACGTGCTGTGCAAATTGTGCGGGTAATTTGCGAATGAGGTTAACGCTCCCTGCAGCGAGACACTGAAAGCTGTTGCATCATGCGCAGAGAAGCGCACTGCAGGTGAAGTGTGAGCGATCTCTCCGCACTCACATCCTCATTATTAAGTGTCGAGGAGGAGGCCGATGGCTTAAGCACACAGCCTCCACCAGAGTTTGCTTTTGTCCTTGTTTTTTGTTCTGCGGTTTGTTGCCTTATTCTTGCTCTTCTTCTTCTTTAGTTTTTGGACTGGGGGAGGACTATCTGGAGTTATGGGTAGAACTGTGATTGACTGAACATTTGGAGGTGTGGAATGGGGTGAATCTGATTTCTCTTGAACTGGCAGCCTTTTTCCTTTCCTCTGTACTTTTACTCGACCTCAATAGAAAAGGTCTCACGAGTCAAGGGAAAGTTGTAACGAGATTAAAAGGTACCTTGAGACTTCCTTGAGAGAAGTCGAATAATCTTTCCTTCAATATGTTATCAATTTCAAGGTAATTGATAATGACATGACCGATCCAACAGGAAAACTGACGAATTCTGTGTCCAATCACTAACGGCTACAGTGGATTGTGGTCCATGATTTATGATTTCTTTCTTCCAAGGTTGATCCCGTCTTCCCTTGCTAGAAGGAAGCAACAACCTCCATTCCTTCATGAAATAGACAATTCGAATGGGCCTTATCATGGCTACCAGCCAGACTATTCCAGTTTAGTCCTTTTATCAAGGAAGGTTCCGGGCTCCTTAGATAACTCCATTGCTGCTCTGATCTCCTTGCCCTCCTGCCAGTTAGACTCCAGGCACAATGATTAATTTATGCTTGTAGTGTCTCTGTGTTTTTATATTATAAGTCTGAGTTAAAGGGCAGAATGTCATGTGGCTGGATGAATGTGTTTATCCGCGTGTATTTTGTCTCAACAGACCGTGCGTAACGATGCAAGAAGCACTTCCACGGTGGTACAGAAGTGATATATAATAAAATGGTGGATGATTAAGGAGCCGAGATTTGAGATTAAATATCTTGGCTGTCAGAGGGTAAGCGTAGTTCTAATCAATCAGGGGCAGTGGGATAAGCTAATAGCCTGTGCGTTCTCATAGACGATGTATGACAAAGTGTCCACACTGGCACTATTGTGCTTAAATAATGCCACCTATTAGCCTTATTTATTCTCCTTTTATTTTCCCTGTTGACAGCGCTGATCATAAGGTCGCAGTGATTGAATGGCAGAGTAAATCAGTATATGTTCAGGAATCCATAGATAGGAATGCTGTGTACTTGGCTGACGTTTGAGTTTGTTATTGTGTGAATGAAGGTGTAATTACTATGTCGTAAGTGATTACTCTGTGATTGCTTTTGTGGTTTTGCATAATTATATTGTTATAAGCTTTGTGATTGCATAAATGGTTTCAGTTTTTTTCGCGTTTATATTTAGGAATTGGCACAATTTAGAGTTCAAGTAAGGGATAGAATTTGGCTCAAGTAAGCCAAATGACTTAAGCTATTCTTGCTGTTTCATGTTTTTTATAGTATGCAATTGTTTCTATGTGACAGGGCTTTCCAGTGCTGTTCTGACAATTTTTCTGTTGAAGGAGGGAATTTTATTATTTTTACCACTGGTTGGTATCAATTGAGTATGAGGTGTCTCTGCGCAGTTTATTTACAACTACGGCAGTGACAAAAATACCAAAACACACTTCATAATTCTTCACGTTCAAGCTTTACTTAACATGCAGACAGGGCATAGCTGTGTCTCTGTTGCTCTTGTGCAAGAGGAATTTCTTTGATATGTATTTTTGGAATTAAAAAACGTTTTGAAGATCAAGGGATCAATTGAAATGGGTTCCCTTTTGAACAACATGTTTGGAGTGTTCTTTTAATCCCCTCATTGTAATGGAGAGGAAATGAGGGTGTCTATTTTTCTTGTGTTTTAATGGGCTTTGATGCCTCAGTGAGAGCACTTACGCTCCCTTAAGGAGAAGAATGTCAATTTTTATAAGGGAGGGAAAGAAAATGGTTGCTTTAGCAGGAGCAAGCTGTACGACTTATTTTCCCTCCGTAATGGGATTGGGTGTGTAAATGATTTAAGTGGGGCTTTGAATAGTGCAACAAGAGGGACAGTGAGAGAGAGAGAGAGAGAGAGAGAGAGAGAGAGAGAGAGAGAGAGAGTGTCTGTGTGGTTGCCCTATATTTGGTGTGCAAATTATTTAATTTAGGCCATGGAAGATATTATAAATGAGTGTGTGTGCGTCTGTGTGTGCGTGTGTCTGTGTGTGCGTGCGAGTGCATGCACATACCCATTAGCTTTTTTTTTGCATGTAAGTGTGCGAGTTCGTTTGTGTGTGAATGTGCTTGTGTGTGAATGTGTGAGTGTTGTATATTTGTGTAGAGTAATTGATTTAAATGGGGTAAGAGGCTGTAACCTGAGACACCACCCCATGGGCCCCATGTTCTGAATCTGCTCCAGTCCCATGTCAAAAAAAAAAATGTTGAAGATGGAGGAAGGCTTGAAGAAAGCACTGTGTGTAAGGGTGAGCATATCTGTTTCCTGTAGTATGTGTGTGTATTATACACATGCCTTTATACAGGGCAAGTTTATGAATATCTATTAGGTATCATTATGGACATAATACATTAGAGTCACTCCACATACTTGCAGATAGCCTCAAATTAACCCTGGCAGTTTGCTATTACCTTATTGTGCCATTTCAGTGAAGCCAAAAAAGTTTGTCATGGTTTACCTACCGGCCAACTATGTTCAAAATGTTTATTAATCCCTGCCACAACACAAAGTGGTGCAGCGGATATTGCAATGGAGCATATCCGTCCATCCGGATAAGTCAAGAAGAGTTTTCTCTGAAACGAGATGAATGAAATTTTGCGTGGGTATTTTACCAGTCATGACCTTGATTGGATTTGAATACAGAATTCCCCATTGGTAGGCGATATTGATGACGATGCCTTTTTACTCCGTTTGTTACCACGGGAATTTCTGCACTTTTTTCTGAATATATAGTGACTATATTGAAGACAATAGACACCTACAGATGAAACACTCTTGATCCTTTATTGGGAGGGCCTTTGTCTGGTGTGTATAGATTATAAAACTATTGTGTCCCCGACACAAAGAGCGGCGGTCTGTCTTTGCAGCGGGGGCCAGGACAGTGCGGTGTGCGGTTTGAGAGCACAGTGAGGGCACTGTCCCACCGGGGGGTGGGGTGATGCTGTCAGGGGTGTAAATGCACGCTGGTGCATGCTTCCATGTCATGTCGGAGCAGCGACTGGAACTGGCGTGGAGGTTAAGAGTGTTTTTGTGCAGTGGGAGTGGGAGGGGAGGGGGTAGTGTGGGGGAGGGGGGGGTCTTAATCCAGCATCTGCACGACACTTCATTATTAATAGCGGCGTCAAAGTAAAACGCAAACCTTGTCAGATTTAATGGATGGCTGCGTCCGCCAATGGCTACGTACCAAGTGGCAGACGGATGGGGGTGTGTACCTGCTGTATTTTTTTTTTTTTTTTGAGGGGGGGGGGTGATATTACCAGTGTGGGGCAATTGGATCTGGAAAAGCCAAAACCACCGAACATTCTTTTATTCAGCAGATACTTTTATTAAGGCGATTTAATGAACTCAGTTCAATTCCTCGGTCTACAGGCTTGGAACTGCCTCGTATTCACTACAGGCCTATCTTTAGCTTCAACTGAGATATCAGAAGATAAATTGGTGGAAAGGTGATGCAGGGAATTTTATTTCCATCTGTTCGGGATGCTGACTGAGAAGGTTCTGAATTAGTCCATGTAGAAATGTTGGAAAACACTACATTTTGGGTGGGACAGGGACTGAGTGGTTACTGAAAAGTTCCTGGTTCAAGCCCTCAGAGTCCAAGCCGTGTTCTCCATGGCATGTTTTAGGTTTCCACATCAGGCAGTAAAATGTCCATCAGCTGCTGAATGCAACGCAAAGCTGATAAAACTGATACTTTAGCTTGTCTCTATGAAGGAACACTTTTTAACTCTTTACAAAACCTGTATCATAGGTGCAAAACATGTGAGATCTCCCAGATTGAGCCATTTTTATGCGATAAAAACGGCTTGCACGAGGGACAGTTCCTTTCTAGAATCACTTACAAGCCTTTTGGAACCTTTTCTTGTTTACTTTTTGCCGTTTTCCAGCTTCTGAATTTTCTCCTCTTCTTTCTGCTTCACTGGTCCGATAAGAGCCTCCACTGCTCCCCACAAGCGCAGTCTGAAGCCTGAGCGCAGACCAGCATGCTGGTAACAGGCCCTGGGTCAGTAATGAGCTGCCGAGGCCTAGAGTCCAACAGTAAACGTGTGGTTGTCAGAGAGCCATTTAGTGCTGTGTAATTACTGAAGGAATGAGGCATTGTGAGACGTTGCAGATGGGCACTCGCCTTTATGAACGTACAATTTGATGGTCAGTTAGTGGCTACGTGATGTCGCTCGCCGGCTATTCAGCTCTGGAACTTTGTAACCACCCCAATCTGTTGATGTGCAATCTTCCTGAGTCAATCCAAATCGACTCCAAAGTTATGAAAAGGTGCAGACCTCAGAGCCACTGAGTATCAAGGACTAGTTCTGGACTCCAACTCCCATCCATCGACTTTGGGGAAACTTACTGTCACACATGCTACGATTTGCATTGTCAGCTTGGCGCTATGGTTTTAAATGAGCATAATGAGGTATCTGGAATGGGTTTGAGTCAATATTTTGTTTTTTCTTGGGACAGGGAGGAAATTACCAATATCTGAACATTTCTGCCCCATTGGTTTTTGTTTGGTTGATTCTTTTAGACCAGTGAACAACAGGATTTTCCCTGTTTCAATGTGTGGTTTCACTGGAAGACAGCAGGCTTTCCCTCTTCTATTGATGTGACTAAATGGCCGAGCGTGTTTTCACATCTTGCAGTGCTCAGGTTGGATGATGGAACAGGTTCTTGCTTCAATCAGCGCACTGATTAGATGTCAGAGTTAGCAGGTAAACTGATGTTCAGGTTGTGAGAGTCTGTTTTCTGGATGGTTCCATAGCTAGACCACACAGGGTTTTGGATGTTCAGCTCATATCATCATCTCTTCCCTCGGCAACTATACAAATGACCTGACCCTTAATCTGCTGTTCCGGGGAACATGAATGTGCCAGATCTGTCTTTCAAACACGGGCCTGCCCTGCAGTGATGGTGCACTTTGACCAGAGGAAGGCTCTGAATCTCACTGACCATCCATTTAGAGATCCCATTGTACGCTCTTTAATTTTGTGCCAAACTGCTCTCTAAACTCCTTTTTAACCCCTCGGAAAACAACTTTCCTGAGAGGTATCGTCATGTCTGCCCGTCTGTGTGTGTATGTCTGTGTGTGTCTGTGACAAACTTGCAAAACATTAATGCGTGGGTAAGTACCTGTTGGCACCACTGGGGGCTGCAGTGTCGTAATAAACATGCCGAGGTTGTTTTTACTCGTCAAGGGACAGAAAATGTCTATAATGGTTTAAATGCCTATCGCTAGGATTGATGTCTTATATGTGCAGAATTTTTTTTGAAAAAGGTACTCATTCGTCCTCAAATACAACTTCGTTGAGCAATATTCTTTCACGGCATATTTGGGAACTTTGTACCTTAAACAGCAAAAACATACCTCTGTGGTATCTTTCCCGAGGGGTGTGTAAGTATTGGGAGAGTATTGGGTCATGTTAGGGGGCTGTAATTTCGAGGGCATTCACAACCATAAGGAGTGAACCTTGCAGGAATTACTGCACATAAAATGTATGTCCCTGTGGAAATACTAGCGGCCCACGCTGTGGTTCTGAGTGTTTTTGCTTGCTGAGATAACTGTGTGCATTTCAGAGGCTTTAGAGGGAGTTGCCCTCTTCTCCTCTCCTCCCCACTGCCGTCTGTCCTAAAAGAAACATGCCGCTCTAGTTTTGGAGTATAAGCGACAAAACCCCAAATTAGACCTCAGTTCTCCTGGGAAGAGGCAGTCACATGACTGTGCTGACGCAGGTCTGCAAGCTATAAATACGGAGAGAACATTACGATCTATCTATCTATCTATCTATCTATCTATCTATCTACTTGCATCTCTGTTTGTCTTTCCTTTGTTACTGAGATCTACCTACTAGCCTGTCTGTCTGTCTACTTAGCCTCTCTGTCTTTCCATATAAATGGACACATGAGAATGTGTTTGCCTGTTTATATATCTGTCCATCAGTATCTCGCCCTCTCTCTATCACTCTTTGTCTTTTCTGCTGTTTATTGGTCTATTTATACTGTGTATAAATACCCTTTGTCAGTCTGCTGGTCTTTCAGTTGCCCAGTTGACCTGAGGTATGGAATGAGCAGACTCATGGTTACCCATGTGATGTGCATCACTATGCAGTGGTAAAGCTGTTAATATCAGTGACAGAAGCATGCTGTTCTGCAGTTTTGAGTCGTTTCCAGAGCTTCACTGCACAGTCAGTTAAATTGGGAGCAAGAAGCTGTTTCTGAGCTACAGCTGCACCAGGAAGGTCGCCGCGGACCCCCGCAGAGCTTTGCATTGTTTTTCAGCCCCGCCCCCTCCCCTGACCACACTGTCTGTAGCCCCCGGCAACGCGCAACATCTGTTCAACGACAACAAAGAAACCCGTCGTCGCCAAGCAGGCCCCTGTGCAGACACGTTTCCTTGGCGAATCGGCAAGTCCGAGCCACAAATAACAACGAGCGAGAGGATGTGCCGAGCCACACCCGCTAACCGCTAATGCTAACTGCTGGCGCACCCCACAAAGCCGGCCTGCCCAACCTACCATGTAGGTTTCACTCTAACCCAAATCAAATCGTATCTTATTCAATGTCTGGACAGCTAATTGAACTGCTAATTAGTAGACTCAGACGTGCCATACCAGGGGGGAAAGGAAAGCATACTGGATGATAGAGCTCCAGGAATGGGGGTGGGTAGCCGCACTTTAGCCCACCATCTCGATAGCATATCAGCATAGCATATGCCACAAACGAGAGCTGCATCTCACCTGCTGGGTCACGTGATGCTATATTAATGATACGACCTTGCCAAGCTGGGCTTTGGATTAGACTGACTTTCCAAGTTTTTAAGAAGCACCCAAACAGAGAGAAGTACCCCAATGTGCAGCATAAAAATATGGCTAATTGGTGAATTTGCAATTCTATCAGCAGTAAAACAGAAAGGCAGTTTGTGTCTTCACAAGATGCCAGTATTTGAATAGAGCTGGGTAATTGTGTGGTAGACCTTGATTCAAGGCTCAATATTGACCATTTCTTCGGTACAAGCTTTGTACACATATATGCACATGTAGTGTGTGTGTCTGTGTGTTGGTATTCGCCTGACCAGAGTAAATTTTATTAAGTTACCCCACCATACCTGTGGCTTAAACAAAACCTACATTACCCAGAAATATGCTGTACTCGAAGGGACCAGGGAACATTATTTCCATTAAATACATATGGGGAGTGCAAAAATAAAATAGTGTTGCATTATTCATAATGTAAAGCTTGAAACAAAAAGAAAAAAAAATATATTCTTTGGATTACCGACCTAAGCCATTTTTTGGTTTCCCAGGATATGTGTGTGTGTATGTGTTTGTGTCTGCGTTTATTTTTGTATGTATATTCGTGTGTGTGTGTTTACGTGTGTATGTATTTGTGTGTGTTTTGGGGTGTTGTGTGTGTGTGTGTGTGTGTGTGTGAGAGTGTCTACAGTGATTTGGCGAGTATTATTTTATGCTGCAGGAATAGCTGAGTTCCACACACAGGCCAGTGCAGTTTTGCTTCGCGCACCAGGACTGCAGCCCTCGCCTCCGCTCCTAACCCACTTACACGGGAGGAAATTGCAGAGTAACAGAATTAGGCTGAGAGGGAGTGTAACACAAGAGATTGTGTCACTGGCAAGAGCCTGGTGAGTGCGCTAATGTGTAGCTTACACAAACGAAACCCAATAAGATTTTACATGACTGCTTAAAGTTAGGAAGAGGTAAAGATATGTTAACTTATTATGCATACACTCTTTGCCTGAAATGCCTTAGTTTTTTAGGCCTTGTTTCTGGAGAATTATGATTGATGTCTGCATTATCCCAGATGGAAACGAGAACTGAAAGAATCAAACATTAGGGCATTAGGACCATGCTGGATGTGGGACCAGAGCAAACCTACCCCAGGACTTCTGGGATGTTAGGGTGATTAATTAATTAAGTTAATTTCACACTGCCCGCTCACACTGCTACACCCTCCCGTTAAATCTTTATTGTAATATCCCTACAGTTTGTGCTTCAGCATGTCACAGTATATTGAAGATGCAGCTATTTAGATTAACATCAGAGACTCATTTCTGACAATAATAATTATTGTTGTTTCTTTGGCTAAAAGGACATAAATTGACACTGTGGGCCATAATATTGTTCCTTTTCATAGACCCTGTACATAGAGAGTGGTCATTCAAAAAAGTAACTTCTTTGGTTTTTGTTGCTGATATATCACATTATTTCATTATTTTCTGTGCCTTCTTTTGAAAAGTTCTTCTTGCTTAATATCATGGCTGTGATTGAGGAGGATGATGTCACTGTGACATCACAGGCAGGGTCTGAGGCCATCTTGCACCTGCCATCCTATCTTGTCACAGCTTGAACACTCACAACATCAGCTGTAGCTGCTATAACTGCATTGCGCTATTATGCGGTGCACCGCTCATGGTAGCAGTGGAGACTTTGTAAAAGCATCCATGCATTTGAAATACTGCAGCGCACGAGGGAGCAATGTGATTGAGATGGTGATATAGAGCCAGCCCCACCTTGTTGAGTTGCGACATGTGTCAGTATGGAGCTCTTAAGATGCTAGGGTGCCCAGCCATTTTATAATTCAGTCAAATAAAGCAGTAGCTCTGTCAGCTGTCTCGCTAGTAGCTTAGTGGCCGAGGGGTGTGTGGGGGGGGAGGGGGTGGGGGGGTGAGTTCAGGGGTCACAGCACTGCTTTCATGAGAGCGCTAATCGATTAGCCGTCAAGCCACGGCCGCCAAGCTCATGTGGGGAAGTGCCACCTGGTCCAATTTCAGTAATTGCTTGCCGCCTTTGAGCGCTCAGCCATTTTTTTTTTCGCAAACAGGGGGTTGAAGAAGGTGGAAGAAGCAAAAGAAGAAGAAGAAGAAATTCAGTATCATAATGGAAGCAGGAACCGAATAGTAAATATCTCTCCACTGAGCTTGCGCATGTACGGCCAAACTCCATTGATCACCGATGGCGGGAGTATGGAGGGAAGCAATAATAACACACTTGGAATTTATAGGCTGACCTCGCCGAGGTTAAGCAAAGCCTCTCGCCCTTTTCTGTGCTCACTGAACGGCAGCTATTTGTCCTCAATAACGGAGGGGCAATAACCGCTGGTTTTTAGTTGAATAATGTCAGTCAATAAGCCCCGCACCCACCCTTTCCTGGTGAGGTAAACTTCGACCATATCTCAATATCTCTGATATATTAAGCAGGTTGTCATGCAACGCTTTTTCGGGATTAAAGATGGCCGGGGGAAATGTCAACTGTTATTGATTTTCTTCAGGCCTTTTCCAGTATGCAGCATTGATCCGGACTCTGCTTAATATAATATCTGTTCGTAAGACTTTTATTGTGCCGAGGCACACAAACATATTATTTTCTCTGCACCGGGATATAATAGCAGGTGTTGGCTCATGCCAAAGGTTAGCACTAGATTAACAGAGCTGGCTATTGCTAAGATCTCCATGCCAAGAAAATGGGAGAGGAAGTAACCTCTACTTCCTTTGTCGACGACACGGAGATGTTATTTTGTTTTCTACGCCGATGATAGATGCTGATTGGAGTTTTGGTGAAATGCAGATCTATTCATGTACTATTTGTTTTTTTTTTGACGGAGAATGTTCTTGCTATGTTGCTGAAAAGTTGTGAGAAGGATTGATAGAACATTTGTGTAATGTTGTGAGGCCGTTTTGAGTGAGCTGGGACTATACCCTGTAGTTCTGATCCACATTACCCACTGCAAGTATGTTGGGGAAAACGGGATGAACCATTAGTGTGTAATGAGGCCACCGCTGTTTTTTTAGGAGATTTCAGAGCATTTGTCTTGCAGTGTGAATTCCCTGGCCCCTCAGGATGTGCGCGTGTGTGTGTGTGGATATATGTCACAGTGTTTCACTGTATCCACATATGAATGAGTGTGTGTATCTACGCGTGTGTGTACAATGGCCTGTGAATGTGTGTGTGTGTATATGTTTGTATGTGTGCATGTATTTGTGAGTGTATTTATGTGTGTGTTTGCCTTGGCCTGTGTGTGTCTGTTGGTGTTGGCAGTGTGTTTGCCTGTGTGATAATGCATGAATCTGTGTATGTGAGTGTATTTTTGTACGTGCACGTAGTTCTGTGTGCTTGCATGTTTGCTTGTTTGAGTTTGCTTGTGACTTTGTGTGTGTTTACATTCGTGTTTGTATGTATGTTTGCATGTGTTGCATGTGTGTATGTTTGTGTGCGTGTATACATGTACATATGTGTGTGTGTGTGTGTGTGTGTGTGTGTATCTTTACTTGTGTGTGTGTGTGTGTGTGTGTGTGTATCTTTACTTGTGTATGTGCGTGTGTGTGTGTGTGTGTGTGTGCACGCGTGCGTGTATGTGTGTGTGTGTTGGCAGAGAAACGGCAGGCCTGTGTTTATGGTTCATCTTGACCGTAGCCAGGAAGAAAGGTCGAAGGTCCAGCTGATCTCACCATGCAGCCCTGCTGTTATGGCGAGGGGGTAAGGGCGGGATCGCCGAACACAGGCATTTCCTTCCGGAACTCCGAAACAGAATTCCCGAAGAGGATATTCCCCAGGCTTTTCCGCTTGCACGCTAGGAAAATTACCTGGAATTATATTTTTTAAAAAGGGGCATGGTGTTCAGTGTATGTTACATTGCTGACAGTGTAACATTATCTTTTCTCCCATGAGTTAAGACAAGACTATACCCAACAAAATTTTCTGTGCGTTATATTCCTGAGAGGCCTAAAATGTACTATTTGGTGATTGACCTAAAATGAACTTCGGATTTTATGCATAATGGGTAAGCACTAGCCTATTGTGCCTCTGCAGTGGAGCTATAATACTGGAGCTCATCAGTCATTTCTGGTAAAACACACTCTCCTGCTTGTTTGCGGGGGTCCGTGATGATTGAAGGTGGGGGGGTGGAGTGCACAAGTTAGGTGGATCGAGGAGGAAACAAAAGACGACTCCCAGATTCTGCGCCCCGGAGGCGTTTGATTGGTGGTAATTTAGCGACACCCGCCAGAGCGCTAATGGCCCCCAGAGCGAGCAGGAAAAGCAGTCCGGTGGCGGGAATGGCGGTACGCGTTACTGCGTCGCCCGTATCCATCCGTCCTTATCTCTGATAAATGGGAGTGTTTTGTAGCGGTGGTAATTGATCTAAATACCCTGTCTGTCTCAGCGGCGGCAGGCTTGGTAATTCGAGCCCTCTCCTGGAGAGGAGGGGGGCACAGGGAAATGGATTCAGGCGGTTGGAGGGCGAGATGGGGTGGGGAGAGGGGTGGGTATTGATTGCTGGAGGGTGTATAGGCTCCACCACAGGGGCCCGCTTGCAAGATTGGGTGGGTGCCAGTGCACCCCTGAAATGATGAGTTGGATGAAATTTTTACATTTTACTTTACAATTACATGATTTTGATATTTCTCTATTGAACACATTATTATTATTATTATTGTAATTTAATGAGTAATAATGTCATTTCCTGACGAAGCATATCTGTTGAGCAAGTGAAAAATAGCATCAGGACCGTATTTTGTTTTTTTACCCGTTTCGGTTTGCTGATTACATTGCTCAGTATGTACAGCGAGGCTCCCAATAGTTTTACAAAGAGAGCTGTTTTACCTACACAGTCCACTCGATACGAATTGTGAAAAATTATGACGATGCCCAAATACTCATGGACGTCAATGCAAATTTGAGAAGAAGCCTTGGGAAGATGGGCCGTGGGGGTTGATACATGGTCCTCCTCTGACCGCCGCCCTATTAAGGGTAATAGATTGCGCGGTCAGGTGGCAAAGCTAATGCCGACACTAGTGGCAGTCGTCTGAAACAGGTGTGATGTCACTTGGTCAGTTGGATACCAGACTGAGCGTGTCCGTCAAATATCTCCCGCCGTTACCGTCCATTACCGCGCGTTATCATCTCCGCGATCAGCGTGTGTAGTAAGGTTGGTCGGATAAGGTTGACATCTGTGAAATACCAGTAGATTGAGTGGTGACAGACTAAGTTGCTTCAACAAAGCTGTGAATCTCTTCGCTATTTGAGAAGTGACTCTGGATAAAATTAGCTTATATGATATGAATGTAAAAATTAATGCTGGATATCTCTATTTAAAAGGCATTTTCAGTGTTTTCTGATCAGATGTGCTGGATGAAATGCAGACTACATTGTATTTCAGGAGATGTGTGTGTAAACAAGCAACGTACGATTTTACTGGATTATACGGGCCCTGGGATGCGGTGCATTTTGCTAATGAATGCAGATTCATTGCACATTTACTGTTAATGACAATGTATTCGTGATGGTCAATTAAAAAGGACAACCAAAAAGTCATTGTTTTTACCTGCTACCAGTGCTGCTTGAGAACCTAGGATCTGTTTAGGAAATGTATTTAGCTTTTAAACATAATGGCTTATGTTATTCATACCCAGCCAGCATAATTTTGTGTGTACAGTAGCCAGCTAGCAAGCTACCGAGTTACATGAAAATGAGTTGTTTAACGGTATGGTTTGGAGTTACCAAGAATTTTGCACCTGATTAACCTCAGAGATACAGTGTCAGCTTCTTAACGGCCTGCAGGTATTCCATAGAGCCAGAAGACAACAGCAATTAGCTAGCTTTCTTAAATGTTAACTGTCTTGCTGTCACCTCAGTGTTTTTAAACTGAAATATCACAATGTCCTGACAATTCTTGAAGTAATATTACTGGAGCAAATGAAGGTAAACACGCTACAGAGCAACTTGAAAAACATGGCATAAAGCAGCGTGTTTTTCATGTAGCTCTGTAGCTAGGTAGCTGATGACTGTAAACTTGAAATGAAGGTGTATGCAAGTAACGTTAGAACAGTGCACTTCGAATGAGGCAGACATACAAAACAAACACTAGTAACATAAATGCTAGATTTCCTCAATAGTTATCAGGCCTTGACTTTATCGCGAACAATTATATTTACACGCTGACTTGCTTGGTTAGCAAACTAACTGACAGAAGCAACTTGGAGTCCTATTTGATTGTACGGGAATGTGCAATCCAGTGCGTTTTTGCATATCAATTCAGTATGATGCAACTTTACAGGTGCAACCAAATTTTAATCAGCTCATCTACCAGACTATATTAGTCAATGTGTACAGTCAGAAGGTTGTGGGTCATGGCATTCTCGAGATATTGAGTATGAAAGGATTGTGACTCACTCATTCACTTCCATTATGGCTATATTTGCCCACTATTGCAGGGAATATACATTCTAATCTGCAATTTAACACTCAAAATTAGCGGTGTATTATACTTAAACCGCCAAGTTTATTTTACACAGAATTTGCAGGCTGGCTTCAGGTTTGGCTTGTGACGGTGGAGAAGACATTTCATTTTAACAGTCATGCTAATCAGACTCTCCTATCTCCATCATGTTTACAGGATGCTTTGTTGTCATTAAACGCTATGAAAGTTTTCCCTTGGTTTTAAAGATGTACAGTAAATGGTGTGTGCGTGTGTGTGTGTTTCTGTGTATTTATCTGTATGTCAGTGTTTGTGTGAATGTGTGTGCGTGTGTGTGTGTGTGTGCGTGCGTGCGCGCGCGTGTGTGTGTGTGTGTGTGTGTGAGCAGTGGGGACATGCCTTTGGCCTTCTGTTTCTTAAAGTCAAGCTTGGAGATGTTCTCAATTTCCCTCTCTAATGAGGCATAGAAAAACTCTATTAGAGCCACTACAATGACATTTTATTTTTACTCGTCCTTGATTTGTTTGGACACTCTGCTCATGCATATCGTGTCCGTAAGTGCTCCGATGAGCATTATGCAGTCAAATCAGATTTTTTTTTTCATTCCTGTCCTTGTTCTGTTGTAGATCTGGCCTGTAATTTGACAGTCTGAGAAACTGGGACAAATGGAGAAGCTTGCGTTTTAAAGAGCCGTATTGTCTCGTCAGTTTTTAAAAGAGGGGAAAAAGTTGCAGGCGTGGAGACACTTCTTTCTGCACAGTTTGTGGGCTAAAAATAAAATGTTGGTCTTTATCTCGCTCTCTCTCTCTCTCGCTTAGTGTTTCTCTGGTCGCTGCAGTTTGTGTAGATACAATTTATAGGAATTTTATTCCTTTTCCCTTACTGAAACCAAAATATATAGCAATACAGCATATTAAAAATATTGCGATGATGATGATAATAACAATAATGGCCGTTTTTCTCAAAAACAGATCATATATTTTCTCCCTTACCAATGTCTCCCTGATATTGAAAAATGAAGAAATGAAAGAATAATGACTTACAACAATATTTTAGAATAGCATTCAGCTGACGCTGCGAATCCCCCTTTCCTGCTCTCACCCTCTAACTCTTTGACCCTAAGTAAACACGCAGATCAGCGACGCTGTCGTCACAGTCAGGTTGTAGACTGAGGAGGCTACATTATACCCCATAGGTCCTGACAGAGGACTTCCGGACCTCTGGGCTAACAAAAATACAGGCTTGAGGCAGTAGGGGGTGAGCACTGGACATCCCCTACCCCCTGCCCCCCCAGCCTGGGAATCTCATAATCAAGCTGGACCTGTGTCTGAGAGGGCCCCGTCCCCACTCAAACACACCCATCCCCCCCATCGGGGTGCCCCACATCACAGACCCTTCATTCCACAGGAAGCTCATTTGCTTACACTTCCTTTGGAAAACAGACCTCTTGAGCAGGAGCTGCATCTTCGATAAGACCATTCTGTTTTTTCTTTTTTTTTTTTTTTGACAAAGAAAGGTACCTGAGCTTTGTGTCTCATGATTACACAAGCATCTGGGTTTTTGATTAAGCGGGTACACTGTGCAATTCTCTGATTTAATTTAACTCTGATAGAGTAAATATGTGACCAGAGATAGCAAAATGAGTCATAATGACCAAAAGTTCAGGATTGAGTTTTCTGCATGCTGTTATAGACGACACTGTAAGCTTTGCAATGGTGCTGAGATCAGTCACCTGCTGGGGGGGTCAAAACCTCTAGCACAACAGCAAGGCTAATTGTTTACAACAATGGCTGCTATTATCTGCTTTTGAAGTGTAACATTATAATGAATACCATATATAGAAATCGGGGGTTCTGCATGATATTTCGGTATATATAGATGATGGGAATTACCCTGCAAAAACGTGGATGAATTTATCAATGAAGGCTGTAAATTTACATCTTTACTTCAGGTAATTTTTTCCATCATGGAGTGAACTACTGTTCACAAATAGCCCATTTTCCACAATTATAGATGTTTTTTTTTAATTTATTTTTATTTATTTACTTTTTTTTACTTTTGTCGAAGACTATCACGGGATGCTTAATGACCACAGAAAGTTTGCACCCAAAAACCGATGTTTCCTTCAGTTCAGTTCCCATCACTGCACAGTATATGAGGGATTCATTTACCACCAACTTACCTACCAACACCATTAAGCAATTAAGCAGTTTCTGGGCACAGATCCAGTGTGAGTCAATTATACACTGAGTTCACCTGGTGAACTGTCTCTTAAAGAGTACAGCAGCAGGGTGACAGTAGGATTAAAAATCTTAGAACCACGTTTACCTGCCACCCAACTTAAACCCTTTATATGTGAAGTATGTTCTTAACTGAAGATGCCCTTCATGAAGTAGCAACTCCTTATAAGAATAAAAAAATATAAGATTCTTTTCTTCACTTTCATATTGTGTTTATATTTAAATGGATTAATGATTAAAAGCTCATTAGCTCTTTTAAACATCTTACTTGAAACAGTTGCAGTTCTTTTTTAGGCTCTGTCCAGGAAAGTTAACACAAAGGGTGCAGAGAATTCTGTAGTCTTTAGTTGTTGTTGTTTTTTTGTATTTCCATAAAAAAAGAATAAAAAAACCTTCAGGCTTCAACCTGTCTTCTCGTTTGTGGAGGGTTGGGTGTGTGGATTTCTTTTGTTTCTTTTTATAATCTGTCCCGGAAAAGCCGACAATCGGCCGGCAGTAATGAATGGCGTTATCGATATTGGCGATGACAATACTAGGAAAACGCGTGCAGTACGCTAGGCGGGTGGTACACTGTTTACTCCAGCTGGAGGGAGAGAGAGAGAGAGAGAGAGACTGGTGGGACTTAAAAAGAGAGAACTGAACTAAATACCTGTTGATGCTTGAAGGGTGACTTATATTTGTATCTTTTTTATTTGCTTGCGTTGTTTTTAAACCAGTTGGCAAATCATGATACGGCTCGAACTGTCTTCTCATTGGCAATGTGGTTGACCAATTTCCGAAAAAATTCATAATAGGAATAAAATGTCTAAAGACAAGATCAAAATACTTGTTGTGTATGTTTTTTTTTTTTTAATTCAGCAGTAGGGTAGGGAGCATGGAAAGAACACGAGACATAGAAAAATAGAGAGAGAAAGGCTGCAGGGGAGATTGTTAGAGGGAGAGAGAGAATGAGAGGAAGTGAGAGGGCTATGAAAGCATTTTAAAAGCTTCAGGCTGCTCAGCTGCTAAGTTTGGGGTCTAAATCCCACCCCAGAATTCTCAGTCTCATAAATGGAGTGATCGCCGCAGATTTGTATGCAATTGCTGAATAGCAAAAAATTCAAAATGAGATGCCATCTCTTTCTGGAGCTCACAAACAAATACCTGACTGAAGGGCTGCTGTGGGAGAGTGATTTGTGTGGGAACTTTTACGTTCCAACCCTGCTGTTTATTTGGATTCTGGCTCTTGGCAACGCTGGAATCCAAATGCTATTGCAGGGCCCGCTAACTCAACCATAGCGTCGCAAAAAAAGTAGTGCAGAGCATTTTGGGATGCAATGCTTTTACTCACTCAGTATGTTACAAATTCTATCTATCTATCTATCTATCTATCTATCTATCTATCTATCTATCTATCTATCTATCTATCTATCTTTAGAGAGGTTTGGATTGGTTCTGAATGGCTGGCTGCCATTTCCTGTGATGGTAGGGACAACTGAATTGATTATCGCAGTGATGTCGCCGATGATGTCACAGTCCATGAACTCCTCAGAACATAAAACCTACAACCACGTGAAAATGAAACTTGCCATGTCCATAAAATGTGCATATTGCTAACGATATGCTATCACAAACAATAACTGAACTACAAGCATAGACTATGTGAGAAAGAGCTGATGATCTGGGACCAGTGGGTGACGTAGTTCAATACTACTGCAACCTTAGCAAGTTTATGGCAACAGTCCTCTTTTATGGTCTCAAAACCTTTAATTTTTCAATAGGTTCGGACTATTCAACCACACTATCAAAATACACTAAATGTTAATCATTTACGTGTGTTAATTTCATCATGGGACAATCACCAATTTTTAAAAGCCCTATTACTATTTTCCATAAACACTGGACCATTGGAACCAGAACTAATATAATGCTAACGAAGCAGCGTACGAATCAACATCACAGTGTGACTTTCTATTCCACCTCCTATTATAAACCTGTTTAGGCAATTGATATTAATTGGACAAATAAAAGGAAACAGAAAAAAAGTTCCCATCAATTCTCTCGGGGTCCTGGCTTTTGGTAAATTTAAAATAACAATATAATCAACAATTGACCTGGCCATATTCAAAACTGAGGATAAGAGCTCACTCCTGCCTGACTGAGTGATCTGGATTATATTCTGTAAATTTGTCACAAGCAGTTCTAACATGCAGCACAGGCAACGCACAAAATTTGAATACATAAATCTCCGTTGAAAATCCTTATATTTTTTTAACAGACTAAGTAAAGGCAAAGGGGGAAAAAACAGTAAAATGTCCCTTAGGCTTTTTGCGGCCTTGTCACTGGTGGAGTCATTGTGTTTTGTTGGCTGCTCTGATTGTTTTCCATAAGGCAGTGTGATGACAGAGGAGTTTTACACCATAAAAACCAAAAAACAAAAATCTTGGCAATATTCCACTATTTTGAAACTTACGTTACAAGGAGTAAAAAAAAAAAAAGAAAAAAGGAAAAAAATGAAAAACAAATTCAGAATTTTTTTTTCTGTGGGGTCTCATGAGGACAGTGTCTAACGATTCAGTTTTCTCACGGCATTCATTTCTGACACCCTTCCCCACACCCTGCATCCCCTAAATTTACACACACGGGCATGTGCACACACACACGCACACACACACACTCTCACACACACACACACACACACACACACACATACATACACGCACGCACGCACACACACACACACGCACACACTCCATCCTGTATATCCCGGGATTGAGGCAACCATGAGCCGGGTCAGCTCTGATTAATTTTGGTTGGGGGGGGAATTCATCACCATGGCAACACAGCAGCACCTTTTTAGCCCCCACCCATGTGCATGGAAAGTACATTTTTATTGACTGCCCAGAATTAGAAATATCACGCTGATTTTTATAGCTTGTTAAGCTTTTAGGGGCTTTTAAGTGCTGGGGGAGCATATTATGTTTGACTGGGCTAATTCACGAGGAGAGCTTCTGTGCTGCACCAACACAATTTCCCCCTCGTACACATGTTTATTGGTGTAGAAGGTGACTTCATGCTCTGTGCTGTGCTCTTGCTCAAAGCGCACCCCATGTTTTTTTGCTGAACTGGGGGAACTTAGGAAACTGGGAGAACTAAATGAAACTACGCTGGTTCAACTGGATCACATCTTTCAATGGGAGACAGAGAACTGTAGAAGGAAAAAAACATAGAAGAAGCATAAATACTGGCACAGTCCGTAAATATTTGGACTGTCACTGCAGATAGAATTGGCTGTCGCTTATACAAATGTCTTCTGGAAATGTGTGTAAGGATTGAATTTCAAATTTAAACGGACTGTGTGCCCGTCATCCTCGTTGGGATATTGTTTCATTTCAATTTATTTCACAGTGGTTAGCATTGCTGCCTCACAGCAAGAAGGTTGTGGGTTCAAATCCGGCCTGGGGCCTCTCTGTGTGGAGTTTGCATATTCTCCCCGTGTTCGCGTGGGTTTTCTCCGGGTACTCCGGTTTCCTCCCACAGTCCAAAGACATGCATATCAGGTTAACTGGAGACACTAAATTGCCCATAGGTATGAGTGTGAGAGTGAATGGTCTGTGAATGGTGTGTGCGCCCTGCGATGGATTGGCAACCAGGGTGAGTCCCTGCCTTTGCCCGTAGCCAGCTGGGATAGGCTCTAGCTCGCCCCGTGACCCTAGTGAGGAATAAGCGGGTATAGAAGATGAATGAATGAAATTTATTTCAATGTCCAAATGCTTATGATTCAGACTGTGCTGAAATTCTGCTGAAATATGAAGGATCAGGTGCACTGTGTTTTACACCAGACATGGAGCTCCACCAGTCTTGTTTTCTGTCAGTTCTAGAAGGGACAGAGATGCTGAGTTGCTCTGTGTGTTTTTTTCCTTTGGTCTTCTCTCCGTTTCTCTTTCGTCACTTTGTTCTGTTTCTCCTGTCATCCCCCGTTAACTCTGACAGGCTACCTCACTCTGTTTCCCCAGCTATCCTCCGTAGGAGGTGAGCTGTTCTTCTGCGTGCGGCTTTTGGCTGCGTTCATCGTTTCTTGTTTTTCTTCAGTTGCCACTTTATTTTTTCTGCTCGTTTTCTGCGCTGGAAATGTTTGAGCTGCACGAATCGTCTGTCTCTGTGCGTTAAAGGGGATTCAGAGGTACAGTTCCCTCTCTCCTCTCCTCACCCTGCTTTCAGCTCATGATGACGCCACATGCCGATATCATAGGTCTGATTGTGATTCATTTTTGGCTTCGAAAGGAGAGTTTTATGACACATCGGTTTTCGAAAAGTACCATTGTTTCACTGAATGCTGAGCGTTCCGAGAAGAGCTGGTGATTTGGTTTTGATTTGCTGTGGGAACATCTCATCCCTGCTTGCATCCCAGCCAACACTCTGAGGGGAAACAGAGATGCTTTTCCAGTCATAGGAGCCTTGAATTTGGATGGAGAAAGGTCACATTCAAACGGCTTCTCTCTGTGTTATTTTACTTCCAGGGGAAAGAGAGTAGTGTAGTCATGAGCTGGTTTTTTTCCCTTGATTGCCATTGATACAACCTTAAATGAATACAAGACAACGATGAAGTAATGTTTTTTAGGCAAAAAGATGGCCACAAGATCAAGCTGGGGCTCATAGTTAACAATATGACCTTGATCAGGGTGTGGTTCATCGTTTGATTCCGGTTCTAATTTAGAAACAGGATAGTGATCTTAGTGATAGTGATTAAGGGTCTTAGTAAGAAATGGAGACCACGACCGGGTTTACGTTTAAGTTTGAGTCAAGGGCATGACTAGATTGTAGGTCGTAGTAAGAAACAGGACCGTAATCAGGTAGTGGTTCTTCGTTAGAAACAGGATGATGCTTAAATCATAGCTCTAAGTTTGAAACAGAACCATGACCAGGTTGTGGTTTTTAGATGGAAACAGGGTCATGACCCCAGGTTTTGGGTGTGAGTTGAAAACAGACGCTTAGCCATTATGTTGTGGCTTGATGACATGAAATGCTGAGATAGTGGTGGCATCTGTTGTGGCGTCATTAACTCAATTGGCCTCAGTATGGTCCTACCAGCTTTCATTAGTCTCTCTCTCTCTCTCTCTCTCTCTCTCTTCAGCATCACAAGTTCAACATCATAAGACCATTTAAATCCCTGCCCATTCTTTACCCAGTGTTACCAGCCCAAGGAGGTCTGTTATAAATAAGAGGAGTTCAGAAGGGGAAAGACACTTCAGAAAGCAAGAAATCTGTTCAGTCCAAGCCTGAAACAATATGAGATATCTTCTGTAAAAAAACAATAAGCAAGACACATAGCTATGTATCTGTCTGGGTTAAGCATGTGCTTTTTATCTGTTTTTATATCAGAGACTCTTGACTGGTTGGCTGATAATGGAGCGAGTGACTCTGCATTTTAATGGTTGATTACATTTTGACAGTGACATCAGTCTTGGGTGTACCTAAAGGGCATGAGTCATGATATTTCTTCCCCTAGAAAACGCAAGACATTCTTTTTTGGTGGAGGAAATGAATGCTGTGAATGAATTTTAGGACGTTGCAATGACACAATGTGAGCAGGTTGAAGCTTCTTCTGAGCCCATTGGCAAATTATCAAATGATTTACCTTCTGGTGATCTTTCTGACTCATTCAACGGCAACTTACATAAAGTTTTAGGTCTGTATAGCCCTGTCCTGTCCATGTGACAGTGGTTCCTTCTTTTCAAATAATCACTACACTGAAACATCCCCTGCTAGAACGAGACAGCAATAGGCGTACAACAGGCTATTGCTACAATGGGAAGATCCAGTGTCACCATCCCCTGTTCTTTAGTACTGCAGCGTGTCCGTTAGTGCACTGTTGTCCCCACGTAGTAATTAAATGTGCTCTTCGACAGAAGCAGGGGAGGAAGGTATCGGCGTCCTCCTTGCCTCGAGGCCTAATTAGTTCAGCTTTGTGCTTGCGTCGCGAGCCCCCCTTCCCCGCCGAATCGATAGCACTCCGTCTCGCGATCGTGCTGGAAACACATACCTCGGCTCCCGAAGCTTCCCCGCTGCAAGGGCGCGCGGGAAGATATCACCTCGGGCGAGAAAGCGGAGAAAACAACAGTAAATTGCGTCGATTTGCACTTGGCAGGTTTAGTAGGTTTAGTTTACATTGCAAAGGAGCATGTTTTTCTGAAATAAATTTTAAAAACCACTCACGCGGTCTATTCACACATATTCCACGACCCACATAAATAGCCTATGTTTTTTATTGTCACTTCAGCAGCGCAGTGCACGTTTCTTTCTCTGTTCATTTGAAATAACACCACCTACTCCTCAGCACTTTGAAAAGCCAATTACTGTTGCATTGTTTTGGCGATTATTACTTTCATATAGGCCTATTCTTATTTCGCCATAGCCTACTCGAAGGACTTTGGTTTGTAATGGGAAATAGAAATGTTTGTATTAATTTGTCCACAGATAGCTCATTTCATTCTGATATACAGTATGTTCATTGTGAGGTGACAGGAATGTCATCATATGTGCTGAAATTGAGGGAACGCAGTGTGGAATATTTCCATTTTTGTCAGTCGTTTAATTTCAAATCAAAAATAAATCTGCACGCGACTGTATCAAGGCCAAAACACGATTGAAATCACTCGTGAAAAATGGGAAGTTGTCGCAAGTGGCACTACATCTTGATTTCAATGAAATATTACTCTTTGCCGTTTGTTACTGCAAACCTTGGATGTGTGATTTGTTATTAACGGCTCTGGTTAAATAGGATTACTTGTAAAAACAGGTTCTCTCCTGCTTTTGACTTTGGAGCGTGTCTGATCATCCATCAGTGTTTTCTGCCTGGCCCCATTATTTTCATGAAAAACAGACTCTTTTGTAGCTGTTTCTCTATGAAACAAAACTGATTTGTTGAGTGGGTTAATGGTGCGAGAATCTCTGAGGCATCAGTGCCTCCATAGATAGAAGCGCATTCCAATAGAGTGGAGACAGAAATTGAGGATCTTGGACGAATAAGAACGATCTTTACTTTTACCGCTGAGCAATGATTGTGAGGTATTAGCCATTTTATACTCCTTTTCTCCCTTTGCTCGTAAATCAGTTTTAGTGCATTTATTAGAGGAGGGATTTCCATTTGAATTTTACCGTTTCACCATCTCATCAGTATGATGCTGATAGCCGAGCACAGATTGTTCACATAGAGCTGGGAAGGTACATACTAGTTGCATGTGCTTAACCATTTTATAAAGACGCGGCAAACTCCTTCCTCCTTCCTGATGTTTGTGATGAGAGAAATGTTGTGATTAATCCGGTGAAAAACCTTTGGAAAAAAGGTGTGAAAATGTTTTTCAACATTTTGTCCTGAGTGTTGAAGCCATTCACAATGACAGAGGTTCACTGGCATGGCCACGTTCTAAAGTGCTACTGACAACTGCATCTGTTTAGAATACACAGGGAATAATGGCCTCAGAAGATGAGAGAGCATATGAAGCATTGGTAACACTTTACTTGAAGGTATCGTCATAAGAGTGACATGACACAGTCATGAACGTGTCCTCAACATTATGTTAATGTCATATACGCTGTCATTGAGTGTCATTCGGTTTTTGAGATGACAAATTGACATTGTTTGGGTTGACTTGATTGTGACAACTTCGTCATAAGAGTGACATGACACTGTCATAACTGTTGACACATGTAACAGTGATGACAGTGTCATGTCACTCTTATGACGGTACCTTCAAGTAAAGTGTAACCGAAGCATTTAAGGTGTGACATCACAAATACAAGTAGAATGTTCATAACTGAACATTCTGATGCTGATGCAACAATCACTACTTCTAATGCTCATGTAACAGGGCTAAAAAAAAGAATTTGGATTGTTAGAGAAAGCAACTTTCCAAGAACCTGCTGTTGAAAGGGTAAAGATATTCATAGTCCTTTTAATGAAGACTGGTTCTTAAAGACTGCACTATTGTATTCATTTTGTGGATGATAGGCTGAGCTGGTAGTTCAAGGAGGGCTTGTTTCTGTTTTCTTGAGTACGCATCATTTAGACGTTGAGCACTTGAGAAGCACTTGAATGAGTCTTTCCCCCCTTTAGATATGAATGAGCCTCATGTCTTGCCACTCAAAAAGTCACTATTTTCCCTGTCACCATAGCTTGTATCACAGGAAACAAACAATGCATCTGGCATGGCCCCAGCCAGTTTGCTGCCGTGGAGTCCTTGACATGGCGGGTGGTGGGTGGGTAGTGCACACGTCTGAGAATGTGTGTAGGTTAAGGGCTGAGGGCGAGGGCGGGGGGGGGGGGGGGATTCAGGGGGCCTGGTCTGGGGGAGAGGGAGGTTGATCGTAATTGGTCGGATGAGGTTGTCAGTGAAGTGGCGGAGTGTGTACATAAAGTCTGGTGCTGGCAGTTATTATGACAGCCTGACTCCAGGACGCTAAGCTAGGCTGCAAACTCTTGGGACTTGCACAGAGAGAGAGAGAGAGAGTGATATGACTTAGGGACGTAGAGTGTTACAGTTAACGCCTCTTAACACTTAAAATTTGACTTAAAATTTCAGTTTTTCTTCTGAAATTACTATTTTCTATTTGCTAATTGCTACTTTTATTTGCTCTTTTTAAATGTTTGCTTGATAAATGAATGTCTTAAACCCAAGGGTATAACATGATGTGATTTAAACTGTCTAAACGTTTGCCTAATTTTGTTAATTAAAAATGTGATAGAAATAATCTGTGTAAATATAAGACCAAAATACTTGCCATGTTTGGTTCTTTTTTGTTTGTTAATTACATTTAAAAGAGAGAGACTGAGATTGGGCATAGTCACTGAACAGAGGAAAGGTACACAATGTTTGCCAATCAGCTTGCAAGTAATATAAGTATGTAGTTATAATGGCTAAACGCTTTAATTGGTTGATTGTTGATTTTTTTTAATTGAAATTTTCCGACTTGTTGGAATCATAGTTTTTTATGTTTTATTTTTCTATAACACTTCAGCAATATTAATTGCATTCATTGCGATAAGGCATATATAGTCGAAGAGATAAATTACTGAATCAGAAGAGAAATAAAGAGAGAGAGAGAGAGAGAGAGAGAGAGAGAGAGTTGGTCCTCATGGCTGTTTGGATGGGTAATAATAATAATAATAATAATAATAATAATAATAATAATAATAATAATAATTATTATTATTGTTGTTGTTATTACACTATTATAAATGGGTCTTACCCCATCCCTGGATTTAGACTGTAAGTACAGGCTTTCTGCAGTCAGTTGTGTCACTGATGATGCTCGTGTGTCATAATCTTGTTAAGTGCACTGACCCGCCCTAGTCCACCAGTTGAGGCCTAAGGTACAGATGCGTGCGTGTGTCTGTGGGTGTGTGTGTGTCTGTGCGCCTGTGTGTTTGTACATGTGTGCGAAACGGGGGATCAATAATGATCTATAATTTGAAACGAGCAGTAGAAACTGATCGCCTGATGGGGCTTTGGGCCAGTTTTGTTAATGCAGCTTTAAAGATACATGCAGGATAAGTAGGTGTGTGTCAGTGTGTGTGTATGTGTGTATTAGAGTGTGTATGGGTGTGCACATGTGTGGGGAGTTACATTATTGCTTAGACTTAACATTGCACTTGAATTTCCATCACGCACTGCTTTCAAAATTCACAGAACATACAATATGTGTTAGTGTGCTTGTGTTGGCGTGTACCTGTGTGTTTGGGTGTCTGTGCTTTCGTGCCATACTGCTTGGCAGTACTGGTCTGTATATGTGTGTGTGTGTGTTTGTGTGTGTATGTGTGGCCGCACTGTTGTGTGAGGCCTGGCAGTGATTGGTCGGACAGGTCTGCATTGATTTTGGGGAGCCCGGGCCACCAGCCGGCCCCCCAGGCCCCGACGGAGGTCAGGGCAGTGAGCAGCTCTGCATCTACTGAGGAGCTGCTGAAGGAAAATCAATCCTGTCATAAAGAGCAGCAGCACATCTCCCCTGCTTTCAGTCTCTCCCCCCTCCCTCTCTCCTTCTCTCTTTATCCCTCCCCCTCCCTTACTCACTCCAGCTCTCTTTTCCCTCTCCTCTCTCCTTCACTTCATCCCTTTCTCCCTCACTCACTTCCCTCTATCCCTCTCGTCGCCCCTTTTCTCTATCCCTCAGTGCCTCTCTCTCCTCTTACATCACCCTCTCTCTCTCTCTCTCTCTCTCTCTCTCTCTCTCTCTCTCACGCACTCTCTCTCAGCTGTCCTAATTCACATTCAGGGGCTGTCCTGCTCGACATATTTCAAAAAACACATTGCCAAAGTGTTGCAATAAAAGCAATCGATCGTATTAGCAGTGCAAGATAAACCTCTCTCTTTCCCTCCCTCTCTCTCTTTCCCTCCCTCTCCCTCTTTTCTTCTCTTCCACTTCTTTGTAACTTTCTGTCTTACTCTCCTGTCCTGTACTCCATACTGGCTCCTGAGGAGCGACACGTGGGACATTTAATGTGTTCATTTGGAGCTGGTGTCATTTTACTCTGAATTATAGTCAGAATTAAATTTCAGGCCATTAGGTTTATAGCTTTTTTGGGCCTACAGCATGAGCAAGGCGTGACCTGTGTGATAGGCAATTATTTTATCAGATTTATTCTTATTCCTAATTTATTAGATTTTTTTTATTCATTTACTTGACTCCTCATTTAGCTGACACTATTGTGACATGTGCTTCTCAAGCACATGTACGAACTTGTGGAAATAATAGAGTGAGGGAGTGAAAATCCCTGAGCTCACATGCATAAAGACAGGTCTATTCACACACACACACACACACACACACACATACACCACACACACACACACACACACACACACACACACACACACACACACACACACACACAATCACAATGCACACAAGCATTTCTATATGTGTATATTGATTTCATTTACAGTATATCCTATGCATGTATTTGTGTGCGTACATGTGTGTGTGTGTGTGTGAATGCATGCGTGTACGTGTGTGCGTGTGTGCGTAGGTCTTGGTCACTCACTGTCCCTCAGGTGGTGGCTGGCTGATACGTACTGGACAGCAAGATCTGCCCTGTCTCCTTCTCCCAGGAGTCGTTTTAGTTTTGAGAGCTCGTTTCTCTCTTTGAAATCTGGGATTTTGCTGCTAAATTTGTTGAAATAGGTGTTTCTTATTTCTTTACATTTTTCACATTTGAGGAGAAAGTGCATCTCCACCTCTCTCTCTCTCACACACACACACACACCCAAGTACAAGCTCCCATGAAAGAGAGGCTGGACAGACGCTCCAAATTCTGCGGTCAAAAACATATAAAATCACACAAAACTGAACTCCTTTTGTATCAAGGAATTAAAAACAATAAAAAAAACATGTCGATCTTGGAAGCACAGTACACAGTCCTAGCCCTGATGCCGTCACATAAGCACATATTTGGAGCAGGTTTTCTCCAACCACCACCATCATTACTGCAGTGACACGACATCTGTCAGATCGGGAGTGCGTGTGTTAGCTGGGCCGTGCATCTCCAGATCGCACTGCCATTCTGCAGTGGTTCCCCACGTGTCACCTTAGTGATTCCAGCCTGGACAAACAAGAAAAATGCAGTTAGCAAAACAGAGCCATTAACTGGTTTGCGGTAGTAATGATGTTAATCAGTATGACCCTTCCTGGTTCACCCCAACCACTGGGTTGGGTAAATGCCTTTCTGCGTACCTTTATGCGCCAGTCTCCGTGTTTGTGTTATGTATCAGCATACATGATACAATGAGAAGTATGCAAATTATACCTTTACTGTACTTCTATATCCACTGAATGCAAACTCACATCAGTATATCCACGCTGAGGCCTCTGACAAGTTGGTGATATTATTAATAATAACAAGTGCACCGCCTATTGGCGAATGTTGTATTGCTGCGCAATACTAGTCCCCTACCGGTGTATGCATATTATATTTCCTAAAAAGTAGGTCAAAGTGACCTGAATAGGGTACATGATACACCCTCTCCCCAAGATGCATCCACACACCAACTTTGATGTTCCTAGGTCATACGGTATTGAAGTTATGGAGCGGACACGAATGCGGACGGACGGACTGACGCACGGACGGAGTGCAATCCTATAGTCCCCTCCGTTTCCGGTAGGGGACTAACAATAATAATAATAATAATAATAATAATAATAATAATACATTTTATGTATAGTATATAGCGCTTTTGTTGGATCTAAGGCCGCTCCACATGCCACAAAGAGAACCAACATTAAAACATAGCAAAACAAACATGGTACATAAAGACAAGATAATTAGATGGATGTAAAATTGGCGCGGGGAAAAAATTCATTGATAAAATCAACATTCATCAATAAAATTTAAGAGGGACAACAAGATCGATAGCACTGTCCGAAGAGGTGGGATTTTAGTTGTGATTTGATTGCAGAAACTGAACTGGTGAAACGGGAAGTAATATCGACGTCCTCGGTTGTAAAGCAGTGGCTCTGTGCAGTCTTAACTCGCTGCTGACTGGTTTCAGGTAAAAATGAAGTAGCGCAGAGTGCCAGGAAATACCTGCTATCGTTGTCGCAGTCAGAGAGCAGGGGCGATGGGTGTGTTTACTGCTATCAAATTTATTTCCCCTCTCTCTGTTCAGATTTTCTCTCCTTCCACACCCCTCCCACTGCCCAACACACACCCCACCACATTCTCCCTGCCCCTCTCATGATGTAGCGGGAGGAATAACCTTTGTACCCATGTCTGTGTAGGGTGTTTTGACACGCTCTACCTTGGCACGTCCGTAACCCACCGCGCAAGCCCATATCTTTGTCTGTGACCCTCCCACCTCCGAGCCTTGTAGGAATATCTATAATCTCCCCCCCAACCTCACGCTCCCATAATTTATATTTACGAGCGTGCGACCTGTCTGCAGCGCACCCTGATTGGCCGGCCGTGGCGAGCATTAGCGCAGTTAGCGTAAGGGGTGGAAGCGTAAAGCTGTCGCAGAGCTGGCCAGCGGTGAGTGATGCATTGTGTGCCGATGGTGGTGGTGCCCTGCCTGTCACACTCTGCGCAAGAAGCAATGCTAAAGACTCGCCGTATGCTAAGGTTTTGGTGACAGAGAGCCCGAGGATGGGCATCATTATCTTGTAGTGCTGATTAGCGGCTGGCTGGCTGGCTGGCTTGTGCTCAATTCACCCTGATTCAGCTGGAGGATGCATACTGGGAGTAACCTGCGCTATACTCTCTCACCGACAACCACTACACCACCACAAGATACACTCGCTTAACCTGATGTTGTAATGTTACCTCCTCAGGGCTCCCCTTTTATGACGCTTCCAAAACACGTAGCTAATATGGCACCTATTTAAGGCACACCACCTGTTTACCGGTGCTTAATTTAGTAAATCATTGACACATTGCCTCAATACCAACACTTACAGGTCCTTTACTTAGTAATACTATTTCTTATCAATTTACCAGTCCCTAAAGGCCCAAGATTTGTTGGACTGTCTGGCAAAACACCCGTGAATTTTTGAGGGTTGTGCTACACATCACGCTATACTGATTTACCAATGATCAATATACCACCTTCCAACAAGACACTAAGTCAGTGATCTTCAGTCATGGTCATGGAGACACACAGGGTCCCCTAGTCTTTGTCTTCCCTCGATATCACTGATCTATTTGGGCCCAGTTAACGGTGAAGTGCGATAATTGTATGATAGACTGCTTTCATTGATTATATAAGAGCTGAGTAGTAACTAAAACCAGCAGACGAGGCAGCTCTCCAGGACCCGGAATGAAGATCACAGATGTGCAACATGAAGTATATTTACTGACACCGACAGCTTATCAGTACTGAATATGCTACTTCCTCTGAACATGCTACTCCTCACCAACACTCAGCATGCTATGTCAAAACATCACACCACCTCTTTACCCGCGTGAAATATGCTACTTCCAAGACACTGACTCTAAACACACAACCTCCTCCGCACAGTTCCCCACGCTCCCAAAGAAAGACACCAAACACTATTCCTCTGCCTTCATATTTAACAAGAGGTATACGCTACACTTCCAACACATTTTTGTAAGAATTGACGGGAGAGTTTTTACAGTGCATTCATTATTTAATTCACAGCTGTGCAACTGTGTGTGAATATGACGGTTCAGAGTTGTTGTTGTTTCTCTGGTGGCGTTCATACTGTACATCCAATCCTACTTTGTAGAGATTTTCATGGATTTGTTGGGCATTACCAGCTCTTCAGCGAGAAAACTCCCACTGTGCATAAACTCAGCATCCCGTCTCATCGACCCTCTTATCTTTCATCAAATTAACATTGTACCTTTGAAAGACTGTGGGAGAAAAACACTGAAATTTCTAGTCTAATTAATGAATGCGACCATATGCCGGATGTTAGACATGGTTTGCCATAAGAAAATGACTGAATATTGTTGTTTATACCTTTTTTGCAATGTGGAATGGGCCTCTTCCATGTAATCAAAATCTCTCAGCACTAGACAGGGAACTGGGACTATTTGTTCACCCTGTACGTCTGTTTGCAAAGTGCTACGCTGGAATCTGGGACTGCTGCACACTTTAGTGTTCACACAGTGCCATACCTATGTCAGAAGGACTATTGTTCCTCTAGTTTCGAACCTTATCAGTCCATCTGAATGGACGGTATGATCTGTAATCAGCACCACAGACATGGGCTGGAAGGCCCCTACTGTACCTACTAGAAGCGACTCGGAAATTATGCTTTTCATTACGTTAACGTTTGGTTTCAGGGTTAAGGAAAGGCTATTGTGGTTTTTAAAAGGTTCAGGTTCAGTTTTGGGGTCAGGGAAGTGCGATTGTGGTTTTTAAAAGCTTAAGGTTACGGTTCGGGGTTTGGGAAAGGCGATCATGCTTTTGTGAAACGCAGTCGAGTCTTCTAAAAGGCAGTCAAGCCTCGCACTTTCAACCGCTAAGCTAGCAGAAATGGTATCGAACAACTGCTTCCAGAGGGAAAGTTCTTAGTTTAAGACGCCCACCCCGGTCATCAATCTATGCTAACTATTGCACTGTTAGATGACTTCATGTCACTTCCTCATTTGCTGCACGGTCATTGTATCAGAAAATGTAACTTCCATCTAACTGATCAGCAATATCAATCAGTGATGATGGCCCGCTCAATCTACTAATACTCACAGTAGAGCCCCCTTTGCCTATATTTATGATGCTCATAACATAACAGATGATAAAGCCCATTCAATTGACTGTAAACATTCAAAGCCGGTGATTGTTCGCTCAGTTGAGACTATTGTTCACCCCACTGATCACTCAGTGCTATTCTCACACTAGGGACTATTTGTATCCCCTTCAGTTAACATAGTGCCATGTGAACACCAGGAGTATTGTACACCTTTTAGTTAATCGAGTGCTATGCTTACACTATAGACTATCATGCGAGTGATATATAGTAAGCACTAAGTGGTGTGCTTACACCATGGACTGTTTTAACTGCATGCATTTTACTTGTGTTATGGTGTCACAAAGGACCATTGAACCCACTACAGTTCACACCGTGCTATACAAGAATCTCAGAGTATTGTACAACCTACAGTATTATAGTACAGTTCTGTAATGTGAACTGGACCAACATTCTGTCGCATTTTTAACTTTATCATGGCCCTATGACTATAGAGGCATTGGTAATTAAAATCGGTGACTCTTATCTTTGGGGATGAAGTTCTGCAGTGTGACCCTAGACAGAGAGAACAATGAAAACAGTAATGATTAAAACTCTGTCGGCTGAGCCTGTCCTTTAGAAGACGATAAAAAAGAAGAAAAAAAACTGTCCATCCAGGTGTTCACACAGGAAGTTGATCAGACCTCAGACGCTAATCGCAACAACAACAGCTGTTGGAAAGAGAAACAACATATGAGACTAAAAAAAGGCCAGTGTTAGCCCAGTAACTGTGATTAATGAAGTGAGTTAAAAACAATGCAAAGCATAGAAGCTGCTGTGATGTATTTGCAGCCTGTCCACAATGTATTCCTGTCTGTCTTCCATGGATTGCATGCTGGGAGTCTGCACGCCATGTGACTCAAACCAGGAATAAGTTGGTTAGACAGTTGATCGATGGATTGAATGATTGGATTAAACCAAGGGCATAGGTTTAATTTGACAATTGGTAGGGTCAGATATGTAATGCCAGCGTGCATAGCATGCGAGCAGGAAAATTTTTGCAAATCAAAGTGCAGATACTGCCTTTCCTGTGTACGGACATCATCCGAATGAGCGTTTCTTTGTTTCTTTTATGATGCTAAGCAAAGTGGCTTCGTAATCTTCATAGATAGATGCCACATACATAAACTTTCATTTTTATTTTATCGCCATCCAAATACTTTTGAGTTGATTTTTGAATTCAAGTTTACAACTGTTACTAATGTTATGAACATTTATTATGAAGGTTAGCAATATCAAACAATTGAAATACTCTCACCAATTCGTTTCTCAATTACGTAATGGTATGTTTTATTATTAGATAATGTAAAAATCTTTGTAGGCAATTTATGTCCATTAAGCATCTCTCTGTACGGTAACGCGACTGCAGCGGAGATAAATACTTCAAAATGGACCACGTGCTATCTGTGAATTGGACAAGCCACAAACCGTGCATTTTATTGGACTGGATCATGTTAGAGTTACGATTTATGATAACTTTTTTTCTTTCATTTTCCCCTCTGAGGCAAAGTTGGTCGGGATATTTCGACTTTCAAAGATTAAATTTGCTGAACATTGTGAGACTAACTTTAATGCTTTCCTGATAATTCCATACTATAATTCATAATTAGAATCTCACCTGAAGCTCTGATACACTCGTATCCTCAACAGCTTGCTGACATGATACCTGTATATGAAATAATACATTTATAATAGCACCATCGCAGTATTTCCAGACTGAAATTCACATCATAATAATTTCACCCCTGTTATGTGTACTACAGCTAGCAACCTGACTACAAGCCAACATGTGACAGAAACCAGGTTTATTAGTGAACATGATTAACTGACATTAGTTGACATAATTTTCCAATAAAAAGTAACTTTTGGTAGCTAGCAAGTTTTCACTTTCAGCTATGGAAAGGTAGCCTACTACAAGCACATTTAGATACGAGAGTGGCAGTTAGCTAGCCTGCTACAGTGCTAAGCCACTCCAATGGAAGCTCCCAACATTACACTTGGCATTCACTTTGGCTAAATATTAATAGCGTCACCTGGAATGATATTTTTTTTTCTCATGCTGTCAGACAATGAGATTTCCATAAAAGTGATACATACCTAAAGTAATATCAAATATATGACATGAGTTGGGCCATGCTATAGTTGCGCGATGAAGAAAAATATGGAACAAATGCCAAATTACGGTTTTCTTCCATGGGCAAGCCAGTGAAAAACCATGTAGTAATCAAAGCTGGCGATCCAATTGAGCGTCTCAAGCCCCGCTTTGGACAAAAATGAATATTCATGACCTGAGTAGAGTGGTCAATTGACACTTGACTTTTAGCCTTCACGTAGCCCCCCCCCCCTTTCAACCAATCAAATGCTAGAATGCGTAAATAGGTTGTCTTGGAGACGTAGCCTCCACAACTGGGTCTAATATGGCTTATCTGGGAAGATAATAAGAACGAGTTTGCTGAAATATCCAGAGGGACAATCTGGCTTCCCAAAATCCCTACCATCCATGCACAAACCTACGCCCTTGGATAAAACAATGGATTGACAGATAGAGGGGTATATGACTTATGCTATGTCATTAGATGTGCAAGTCTATGATGCAGAGTTAAGGCACTGTGATATTTTCTGGTTTTTCCTAAAAGACCCTTTGAAAAACTCTGATCCACCACTCTTCAATGAATGAGATGATGTGATTGGAACGTCCTTAACCTGACATTCCAGTGCTGATGCCACCATGGTGACTGTGAAGTGAAAGTGACGGAGGAACACTGAACACATACAGTACAACCAACATCATTAAGATAATTTGCTACACTATATAGAGAACAGAGGTAAATAATGCACACTGGTGTAGGAAGTAAAAATGCCAATTCATTTTACCCATGGACGTAAAAAAAAATTCACCTTTGATGTACTTCAAAACCTCCATCAATTTTGAGATTTTGTAAAATAAGTTAGTACATGTGCTCTTTTTCTAGACTTTGGTCAACTACAATGCCCCATTAAAAAAAAAAAACAAAAAAAAACCCATCCTTGAAAAACTTGATGTGGGTGGGCAGATTTTTTCAAGTTTATTTTTTTAATGAATATATTTTTATTTTTTAGAGTTTACG
Source organism: Gymnothorax reevesii (assembly GCA_029721435.1). Lineage (NCBI taxonomy): Eukaryota > Metazoa > Chordata > Actinopteri > Anguilliformes > Muraenidae > Gymnothorax > Gymnothorax reevesii. The sequence continues at coordinate 16,458,648 of CM056578.1, read as the reverse complement.
AATGTGTTGGTGACGGTGACATGTTTTTGAAGGTTTTTGATGCGTCTGTTTTCTGGTACTTGAATGAGAATAATACAGGAACACACAGTGACATCTTCGAGGAACAACTTAAGAGTCTGTCTATGGTTACCTTTGCACTACTTTGCAAAGAGCATTACACCGATGCGGCCATGAATTCTGATGCATGCAGGGATGATGAACTGAGTCTTTTTTTTTAATGGGGCCTAATTTACACCGTTTTAATTTTTGATTGGCATGCCTACTCCATTTTCAGTCAAAAAAAATACATCTAATGATTAACCAGGTTCCCAAAGCAAAAAGCAAGGCTTAAAAACAGGACAGCTGTGTGAGTTAGTAAGCTAATTAGTAAGCAACTGTATGTTCTAATTAGTTAATCTAACTGAGCTAGTTATCAAGTTGTGCAGCTAGCTTGGGCTAATTTAGATGTTTGGCCAACATTAGTTTGCATAGGAACCCAGCAAACTAGCTGGACTGCTAACATGTGCATCACTGACCTATTTTGCTAGCTACTGAGGAAAATAATCAAAAATAATAACTCGCTGACGTAAAAATAGTTAAACAACAAAAGTGTTCTCTACTGATTTCTGTGCATCAAATGTAGCTAGCTTATAATGGAAAGCAGACTAACTAGCCAATGATTCATTTTTATCAACACACTACTGACCTAGCTTGTCAGCTAAATAATCAGAGGCTACAGTCTTACTGTTCTCTATTGATCTCTATGCATCTCATGTTTGCCAGCTAATAGCAGCCTGCTGTGTGATAAGTTCGCTCCATAGCAGGTTCCTCAAGTTTTCAGTGGTAGTCGCTGGCCAGCAAACAAAGCATCAAGGCTTTTTTCCCCAATTTATGCCTCTGATTGACCTCCGTCAAGCTAAAGATCATAAATTGTATGATTTGCTGAAACTGAGGTACCTGATTGGCTAGGAAAGAAACAGGGGCTATTCATGTGTTTGTGTAGTGCATAAGTACTTTCCAAAAATGGACTACAAACTAGACTACAAGTCTAATAGCATTACATTTCTGAAAATAAACTACAAATTTGATGTGCTAACTTGCATCTCTGGAGCCTGCTAGCTAATAAACTTAATTCTAATTTGAGTAATGCCTGATAGTGTCTGAACCCCATTATAAATTTCCATTGGGATTTTACTTCTGACACCAGAGGCAAACTAGTTGTGACGTAGTTGCCTCAGAACTCTACATGTCTGTCTGTACAAAACAGAGCAGGAGGGGGGTTTTCACTGTCAGTATGAGATCAGACTCTTTTGGGGCGAGTGGAGGGGGGTTCGAGTGGGTGGATTTGGGAAGAGTGTGTCATTGTCAGCAGTCAGACGCTGTCTGCGCCGTGGAGGTGGGCTCTCTGAGGGGAAAGGGGGGGTTTCTGCCACATTCATCTCCTCCAACAGAACTGATTCCTGTCAGGGCACCTTCCTGGATTCCATGACATCTCGAAACAAATAGCCCCCCCCACCCTCATCCTCTTCTAGTTTCCCATAAGGAGTGTTGATGGAGAGATTTTATTATGAGACGAACAGGCCCGCCTGTCATTCATTATTCCACAGGAAAGCGAGAGAGAGACAGAGAGAGAGAGAGAGAGAGAGAGAGAGAGAAATGAGCGTTAACATCATGTAGAGCCGCACTTTTCCCTTTGCGCTGTGACTGTGACGACTGTCACTGCGAGATTATAGCTGTCGATGATAAGTTGTGTCAGTGCACTGTGTGTGCAGGTATGTCGTGCTCGGCTGCTGAACAGTTATATAATCAGGCTATTTTTTTCTTTTGGAAAGGGTGTCACTCGGGGTAGCGGGGAGGTGAGGTTGCTGTTTTCGGCTTGCACCTGGCAAGCAGAGGTTTGGTCATGTGACTGCGATTGCATTTAATGTAAATTTTCTTTAAGAAAAAGAACGGAACTGTAATAAGTCTGCTGATAGTTCTCCAATTTGTGTCACGCTCCTCATATGTCACTGAACTGAAATTGAACTTCTTACAGAACAGAGTTGGAGTATTTTTCAATGTTCTCAGTCCCCGAAAACTGGATTAATGATCAAAAGCGGTGCCTGTTATATCAGTGCTGGAATGTTTGGTTAAAAATGGTCTGATCACGTATTTTTGATCTTGATCCTGAAGGGGTTAAAACACAGAAAAAACAAAGATGCCCCTGCCTGTCCACTCTGCAAATAACCTGGCCTCGCGCAGTGGGCCTTTTTATATGGAACAGTAATAATTAGATCTTTCCCAATGAACCAAACTCAGCCGACAGGCTGGGCAGCATCTGGGGATAGGAGTCCAAGCCGGGCGGTAATGAAGGCAATTGGCCTGTAATTTAGTTACTTACTGGAGCGTGAGAAAGGCGCATGTAGCACGGCCTCGCTAATGCAGCAACCCAATGAGAGGTGAGGGAGAGGGAGGGGGCTGATGCACCTGAGCCAAACCTTACCCCCCTCCCGAAAAATCACAATTAGAGCAAAGGACATTTCTGGCCTATTTCTCGTCTTTCACATACGAAATGTGACATGATTAAAAAAAAAAAGAAAAAAATGAAAAAAAAAGAAAACTGTGCTGTGAGCCAGGTTGTGTGAGCCTGGGTGAAAATGAAAAATATTTGCCTTGCTAACGCGCATTAATGATTTAATGAGGGACTCGGTGTTCTCGGCAGAGAAGAGCGAGATTCAAATATGCGCAAATAAACAGAGATGCACTACAGCACGTAGGCACAAACACTGATCACAGATATGCACGCATCCTCTGCACATAACCGTGCAATCACACGGGCACACACACACACACACACACACACACACACACGGGCACACACACACGCCATCAGGCACTCCCATGCTTATATGCATGTGTACACACTCATTTAGATGAACACACACAGAAGTCTTCACACGCATTCAGAAACACAACAGGCTCATACACACAAAAGTGTACACCTTACATACTGATGCATGCACGTGTGCGTTCAAGCATGCTCACTTCTAAAAGAGGACGTTAAAAAAAACCTTTGCTGCTGGGTATATTGTGATTTAATGTTTGCAGTTTAAATAATTAAAGCACATACATTTTGTGGCTGCTTTAGTTGCGATTAATTATTCATTAACAACGTGTTAATTACATTGGATATTGAGAAAATGCCAACACAAAGGGGAAAATGTGTGTGGAGGTTTGAAACAGATATCAGAATGGAAAGATTGTTATGGGGGCGAGAGAAAGATGGAGAGATAATATTTCAATACCTGTTACCTGTCATTACTATGACAGTGTGTCATTCACTTGGCTGTTATATCCCATTTTCCTGACAAATATACGCATCTTGCATATTATGTTTTGTCAGCTGGATATTTACTGCTTTATTACAGATATTTTCTGTCCTGATTCATGACCTGGAGGTCACATGACACTACAAGGGAGCCCTATCACTGTATGCCTCAAAATGCAGCATACAGTATATTTATACTGGTACTGCATACTATCTCTACATCATTTATATTTTAATGATACAAGGTTTGTTCTGAAATTGCATATGTGTGTGTGTGTGTGTGTGTGTCATGAGCCATGTTTAAACATCCTTGCGGGGACAAAATGTAGTATTGGAATAAGTATTAAGTACTGGAATACCAGATTTCTTCATCCTTATGGGGACTTTTTCAGGTCCCCGTGAAGAAATTGAGCTATTTTAGGGTTAGGGGTTAAGGTTAGGGTTGGAATAAGGTCAAGGTTAGGATAAGATTAGGGTTATGGTTAGGTATGTGCTGTTGGTCAGGGAAAGGGGTTGGGGAACGAATGCAAGTCTATGGAATGTCCCCCAAGACATGAAAACCCAACATGAGTGTGTGTATGCGTGTGTGTGTGTGTGTGTGTGTGCGTGTGTGTGTGAGTGTGTGTACGTGGGTGTGCGTGTGTTTGGATTGTGGGGTGGGGGGTGTTATAGTGGCAGGACACAGACAGTGCCCTTACATAGGTAACCGTGACGGCATCCTGTTCTGCCGTCCGTGAAGGAAGTGTGTCCAGCTGTCCCTTATGCTGATACTTTTCCTGTCCCTCCAACTTCCTGTGCAGAAACACAACTATCCACCCCCCCTCCCCACCTCCACACCAACATCCCAACCAAGACAACTGCACCAAACATCTGCTCCCTTCCTGTGTTCAGGTGTTCGGGCTCGTCCGTGTGTGGCAGAGTTAGCATGACATCGCCCAGAGTAAAAATACCGTTGAGGCGGATCAAGCATGTCCTCCTGTAACAGACTGCCGGTTAATTTACGTATTGTCACAACTAATGACACATTTGGAGGTGTTTACCATCACTTAATTTAAGTCATTTTAATCAGTATTGCCACTTTATTGAGTTAAATAAAGAGGTATGTTCTGTGTGTGTGTGTGTGTGTGTGTGTGTGGGTGTGTGCGTGTGCGTGTGCGTACGTACGTATGTATGTATGTATGTATGTGTTGGTGTCTGTGGGTGTTTGTGTACTTGTGTGTGCATGTGCAAGTGAATGTGTGTGTGTGTGTGTGTGTATGTTTGTGCGTGCGCGCATGTTTACTGTACGCGTGTGTGTCCGTACCCTCAAAGTAGTACTGATAGCTGAGAAGCACTGATCATGAGAGCCAATTCATCGCATTAAGCACAACTGTTTCGCAAAAAGAAACAAAAGAGAAAATCAGAATTGGACCACCAGGGAAGTCCTCTAAATGCGTCGCCCCTCTTTTCTTCGGCTGGTTATAATGGGTGACACTGTTTCTGATGCTAATATCGCTGCCAGCGCATTGTCTTCATGAAGCTATCGCTTCCCAATTCTGCATTTGGTATTTATTTATCTTCTTCTTTACCCTGGATTAATTGTATTTGAAGGCCAGTGCAGACAAGGGTTGGCCAGAGCAGAGAATGAGTTTGAATGGGAGTGACACAGATACTGATTGGCAGCACAATGGCCGGCTGAAGAGAGTGGCTGGTGAGAGGGGTCTCATTTTATCCCCAGTTCTTGAGAGTCATTTGAGAGAATTTGAGCATAAAAAGCCCCAGTGACCAGCCTTAGTCCAAAGAAAAGTGATGTACCAGATTCTTACAGCCATTATTGGACATAGTAATTGGTTTTCAGCAGCTTCCTAATGGCTGTGAAGACAAAGAGTATGAGTTGAAGCCAAAGGGCCCAGCGTGAAAACAGCCAGGGTGATGGGTCCCAAGCCTCCCCCCACTGTGGGCTCTGAAAGGGGGCATACTTACTACTACAGTCCCTGGATTCACTGTGGCCTCCACACTTTTACTACTTTTTACTACTTATGGGTAATGGTTTGAGGAAACACGAGCATTCTTTTCATTTGGAACCCAAAATGTTCGTTATTCATTTGAAAGGACTGTGACTCACATTTGATTGACATCAGGGACTGTTAGAAATTCAAAATGCAGACTTAGAAAGCTTAGAAAAACAGCTTTAAAAGAAGGTGGCCATGACACACACACACACGCGCGCGCGCGCACGCACGCACAAACCCATGGACACGCTCACACATACACACATACGCACTCACTCACACTCTCTCATGTATGCTCTTTCATTCACTCACATAATCCCCATTCTGCGGAATAGAGAGAGAAAGAACAAAATGACAGATGAAGGAATGGAGGGAGAGGGGGAGAGAGGGAGGGAGGGTGTAGGGGCTTAGTAATGATGGATGGCAGTGTTCACTAATGGACCAGAAATTATGCCCGTTTCGTGCTGCTTTTTGAAAAATATTATTAAATACGCAGCAACTTTGCATAAAACAAATTAATCAGCTACCGCTATTTATGCCTGATAATAATCACCCTTGCTTACTTATTGATCATGTGTTTGCTAAAGTGTTCTGTTTTTTTGGCTTCATTTGTGTTTAAATTTTTATTTTAATTTCTTTCTGGGTTGGGGGTTACAACGTTTGCGATGTTTAGTGTTTGCGAGTCGTCACATGAATGTAGTGTAATCTGATTTAACGTTTTCAGCAGAGGTAAGCGGTGGGGGGGCGGGGGGGGGGGTGGTTCTTGATGGGTTGGCAGCTCGAGAGATAATATTTAAGTGGCGGCATTGAAATGCACGCTCCGTTTCTTTGCTAATTAACGCGGCAACTTCTGAAAAATGCCATAATAACCGTTAATTAGCGGCCTGCTTTTTTCAGCGTAATTTGCTAATTAGTCGGCGCGTTGGTGCGGTGTAGCCAGCTAATTATTGGCTAGCGGACTCTTGTGACTTGAGTGTAAATGACACCATTACAGTGGCCCGATCTCGCCAGAATCTGTTAATTACTCCTGTCCAAATCTGCGATGGGGAGGACCTTTAATTTCTCAGCACTCTTTAGTCCCTCCATCCCTCATTAACTCACGCACCCCAAAAAATTTTTTAATATGATACACAGATGCAGAAAACTCATGCTTTGAATGGGACAAAAGGCTCAATGTAAAGCTAGTTGAGCTTGTTGCTTAATTTTATATTTATTTTATTGAGTGGGGCAGAGATCAGTCTAATCTATATAACTTTAGCCACATCAGCCAAATTTGCTCTAAGTACAATATAATTTTCAAGCCTTGTTCCAATTACTCAAACTTATGAACGTCCTTTTACGGTCAGACTTTTGTATTTAAGGTATAGGGTGACAATTATGTGATCAGAATGTTCAGCCAAACATTCCAATGTCGATGAAATAATCATTACTGGTCATTGTAAATTCTATAACTATGAAATTCAATTCTGTAAAAAGTAAACTTTCCCAAAAAACAACTTTATGGAGACTTGTAGTAATGGGAGAGATATTTTTTTAACCCTTTGGGATTCAAGCATGTTTTACATAGCGGTATCTTTAGAATTCAAGCATGTTTTACATAGCGGTACCTTTAGAATTCAAGCATGTTTTACATAATGTAATGGTATCTTAAGAATTCAAGCATTTTTAGGTAATTTTGTAGTTTTATGCACCTCATTTTTGAAGCCCTGTAGCTCTGAAACCATAAGTTAGATCATCTTACAGTAAATGAAAAGTTTGTTGGGAATTGTCCATAGTATCAGATGGTACCAATTATATTGGTATGCTACCCACCATTTTTGGGGTTCAAAGCATGAAAAGGTGTACAAAACGCAACAGAACCCTCAACATCAGAACCCTCCGACAGATCGCCAGAATCATCACTATTTTCATTGTCACTTGGCCCAGAGCCGAAATTTTCATCCCCTGAGTCCTCATCAGCAAATAATTTAAGTACCTGGTCCATATTCATCCTGAATTCACAAAAAAATCTACACTTTTCAAGCAAAAATTGTGCGATAAATTTCTTTTGAAACACCATTTGTATTTGCTAACAAACGATTTCTCTGAGCGCCGTCTATCGTTAGAGAAGCAAACGTAGGCTTTGTGCACCTCTGGCATAGAGAAATTGCGGAATTTCAATGCATGAGTATTGTCTCGACCCAGGGTCAAGACCGAATTCTGGAGGAAGCAAGTTGAATGGTGCAGTTCTTGTCTCGACCTAGGCTCGAGACCGACTGTCTAAGGGTTAATCCTCACATGCATTAATGCTCAGGTGGGAATCCCCCGACTCTCGGCTTGCGCTATTTTGGTTGTGCACGTTTTTCTCCGCCATGAGGGTTGTGAGCCATTGTTTCCAAGCCTTTGAGGGGAGCCAGCGCTATCAGTCCTGACCTCTGACCTCCTTACGTCCTGCATGATATCACAGCAAACCTTTTTTTGGAAACGCTTCTCACTCTACACGGATTGGGGTTGATTTCCTCTCGGCAGATTGCGTAATGCCCAAGGCCTGGCGGGCTCTAAGGCTCTCTCCAAGGACCCTAACACTGCTTCAGAGAGGGCTGAGGTGTGGAGGGTGGGGACTGTGTGGAGAAGGGAGGGAGGGTCGAGGGTTTTGGGTGGGTTTCGATGAAGGGGTGAATTTCTGCTTTTCTGCTTATCTGATTCATGGCTACAGATCATAGGCTTTTGCCTCGATTACCCTCTGACTGCAGTTGATTTTGGGATTCTTATTATTTTTTGGTGAATGATTTTTATTGAAAATGAAGTCATAAACACCTGATGCCCCCTGCCAAATTTTTACAGTTATTATGGCCTTTTTGCTTGACAAAAATTTTAGAATTACTCTTAAAAAAACAAGGCGAATAAAGGCCTCAATATAAAATAAGCTTTAGAGTTTCTTTTTAATGTCTGTGAAAATTGGCGTCCGGCCTCGCATGAAAGAAATGTGGATTTGATTTGATGCTGAGCATTTTTTGTGGCGTACACGGCCGCGGTTCCTGCAAAGATGCCATTTCCCCGTGATCCTCGTCATACTAAAGTATTTGTGGAGTATATAACTGACAACAGGAGACGAAACACACAACATGTTACGAAGCCACTTTGGCTCTCATTTCATCATTAATGTTGTTTTTTTATTTTTTTTTTAAAATCTCTCTCTACAATGGCCGTGGTTGTGGTTAGTGGGATATTAGGAATTTTCATGGTCTGTCCCTTTGTGGTCGGAATCCGTGGTTTGATTGTTCTATTTTTATTCCCTTAATTCCCTGATAGTTCTTTTTCGCACGACCCAACATGCACAAGTAAAGTCAGCGAGTGGAAAACAAGAGTTCCTGCTATGAGTCAGGTCACTTCCTGTAGCACATAATTAACTCTTCCTTCTCTCCCTCTTCCCTTCTTGCATACTCATCCCCGGATCTTCCACTGGGCCTCTGGAAATAGGTAAGAGCAGTGCATTCTCATCACTAGGCATTTTGAGCTTAATTCAATGGGGATAATTTAACCCTTTAAGGCGTGAGATTGCAAAATGCAAGATTAGATTGTTCTGAATTGTATACTCTAATGTTAACGTAATTGGCAATACATTACGTTACACAGTAAAGATGCCAGTGTTAATCCAACTCCAATAGAGTTTATTTGAGTCCAAGATGGTTTGGTTGGTCACATGTGAACTCCGCTGTAATTGAATTTGGGATTTTTGCTGTGTACATTTACTTGGCCTGCACTTTTACTCGAAGAGACATTCGTTAGGTCAAACTCAGCAGGGGCCAGTGCATCCTGGAGTGTTGGGTTCAGGGGTCTTGCTCAAGCGCCCATCAGTTGCTCTAACCTTACTGAGGCTACACTGGGGAACCACCAACTTTCTGTGTATCTTATCTACTGGGTCTTGGGCTGCCCAGTACTTACTGCTGGAAGCAATGGAGTTCTACATGATCATATAGATTATCCACTGTATATTATAGTTTTTGTATGTAATACAGTTCACTCAGAAAGACAAAAAAAACTATTCGAAATATTAAATGGCATTATGAATGAATGAATGAATGAATGACCTGCTGCGGTCCAGTTTTGGTTGTTATCTTGCTCATGCTTCCTGAGGGTCAATTCAATTTTTAAATCCGTTTCAGCATTATTGGTATGACATTCCAGGGAACCTATTGCAGAAGCATTAGAAAAGAATGAGAATAGGCTTTACTTATGAGGTTAATAATATTAATTCCCAAGTTTCCCATTATTAGCCAAGTCCCACTCAGTGTCATCATAATCCCTCTTGTCTGTGTTGGCATTGACATGATGTTGGCTGTATGACCTCTGAACCATGTTACTATCGGCCTTACTCTTGGTGACCTAACGGCCTCTCCTGCATGAATGTCTTGATGTAACGCTGTCATAACGTGTAATACTCACGTATCCCTTTGTCATTATTCAGTATTTATGTGATCATCATGCATTATTGCAATGACACTTTAAGGTTATTTTGTCAGTGGGTCTTGCTTTAGTGACTATATGAAAAGCTATATAAAGTTACTCTTTAGCAATGGTACAGAAGAGCTTTTGAGCTACATTACTGCCCAGGTTTGAGTATATAGAATTGGCACATGCTTGTTGCAAAAAAAAAAAAAAAATCTTAACTAGTGCTCTGATCTTGTAATGGGACTTATTATTTACCTGATAAGTGGGTAACATTGAGTTTCTCACCAGAGAAGTTTTATGACCCCTTTGACAAATCTCGAGAAAAGCATCAACGTACCCATCCAACTTGATCCGTAATACTTCTGTCTCATGCAGCGAAGACGAAAGAGAAAAGCTAATGTGCTGTATTTGTAAACACCGGAATGAAATACTTTTCAGGACTGAGGTACCTTTATTGTGTGTCAAAAGCCTGGTGTTGGGCTTCTTACATCCACCATTATGCATCTATATACCCGGGACAATGCCTCAGCGAAATTTTGAATCACCCACATTGTTATGATGGCAACGTGATGACAGGAGCGTATTAATTTATGGATTTGGTACCAGCTGGGGAAAGCACAGATGCGCAGATTGGTGCCATGCGTGATGAGCTATCAAGCTTCTGAGCCATTAATTATTATTTTTTAATGAATTCTCCCTAGATTCTAATGCAAAGTGGGTTATGGTTCCTTCCTTATTCCTGATTAATTAAAATGCACTGCGAGGCCTCAACTTTAAAGCGACAGGTCCGTGCTCGGAGCCTACCTTCTGAGCGTCGCCAGATCCAGCGATCAATAATGTAGGGTTTTTTCCTGTTTTAGGGGAAAGACCCACTTTTCTTCTTCCCCCCCCCCGAATCTCTCTCAAGACTTTCTGCCCTCATGAACTCGATGAGTGTCCCGCAAATCCCGTTAATCATATCACCCGTGAACCGAAATTGACAGTTTTCATTAATTATAAAGGATTATTCTAATTGCGATTCAAATTTATTCATTTAGAACAGACGGCGTTCAGTAATATTTCAGGGGAAATTTACATATTAAATGGAGAGGGTCGTTCCATTAGCTATGCTAATGCATGCGCGACTCTCTCGCTGGTTAACTGGCAGGCACGCCGCGTCTGCGGCGTGTTTCGGCAGGTGAGCGATGGCGAGCGCGATGCGTTTGTTTGACAAACACGGAGAGGTGCCGAAACACTTCCCCTGGCACCAGCCATTCATGTCCTCATTCCATTATAAAATTTTGGACATAAACCTTCTGACGCACTCCCTGTTGGAGCAACAGAATGCCACAAGCCAAGAAGGGTGGGGCTGAACAGACACACTTTGCAGCTGATTGGCTGATTGATTTGTTTGCATTCGCGTCGCACTCAGTGCCTCGTCAAGACGTTACACTTCAAAGCAGGTGCAGCTGTGCCGCGTGGGGTTAATTGTTGTTGTTGTTGTGATGGTTCATGTGTTTGTATGGGAGAAGCTGTGATAGCATCATTAGCTGACTGGGGTGTGAAAGCGGGTGGTTGGAAATTGCCGGAAACGCCTGCCGGGTGTGAGGATACCCAAGGTCAGTGTTGGAGATGATGGAGGGGGGGTGATGGAGAGGAAGGCGGGGGGGGGGGGGCTGAGAAGATCAGAACACATACAGCCCTCGGCTCACGCGAAGAGCCCTCCATTGTCTGATAATGGACATGCTGCACTGGTACTGTCACCCATTCTTTCTCAGTTCTTCCCCTTTTGCAGTCCTTTGCTCACGTAGAATCTCACTGCCTTCCTCACGAACAGTTTTGCATTTGACATACATATACGCACACATAAAAACGCACACATGCACTTGCACTCAAATACACGCGCACACACATTCAAAAACACCCGCATGCAAACACACAGACATGCCTGCACACACGTATGCACATTCATACAAGAAAATTCCCAAGATGTATAAGACATAAAGCCCGTTTCCACTGAAGAAGTTCCCGGTAGTATTTGGGGGGCAGGAACTACTACAGGAACGTCCTCTCACTCGCTCGTCAACTGCCGTGTCTCCACCGAGAGGGGGAAGTAGGAGAACTCCTTATAAAAATGTGACCCCTCGTCGTCTGCTGAGTTTTGAAAATGCCGGCTATATTGTCACTTTATGTAGACGTTACATCCCGTCCTGAGTAAATCCAGTCAGCGCTAAGTAAACCCCAAGCCCCACCCAGGAGTTTTTTGGGGCCGTTCAGAGTACCTACTCCGAGGCAGGGACTTTTTTAGCCCCTGTAAAAGTTCCAGCACTCTGTCCTTCGGGGGTGGTAGTAGCGGTAGAGAAACGCAACAACAGCCCCGGCCCCGTAAAATTACCCCATAGTACCTGCGGTGGAAACGGGCCTATTTATAGAAGATCATGAACACCTTCACACATGAAGGCATACACGCTCGCACACACGCACACACTCACTCACTCGTGTACACATACAAAAATACTCACAAACACACACACATGCACTTTTGCTCACTCACGCTCAAAAACACATGCTTGCACACACACATCCTCACACATTCACAGGACTGCACACACACACACACACGGACACATACATAGAAATATACACAAACACATGCACACACTCACTCACGCGCAAACACTCATGCACGCATACGTATGCACGCACTTATAAAAACATTTGCCCTCACACACACTCTCTCACACACGCAGGCACATGCGCTCACTCACGTACACATACAGAAATATTCACAAACACACACACAACACACCAATCATCCTCTCTGTTCTCTGTGAATCTACACAGGGGATTATGCGGTGAATGCATCATTTTGAATGCGTCTATTTATTCTTTTTTCTTGCAAAGCGTGCAAACATTAAGTACACAGCCAGTGTTTCAAATCACTAGGGGAATGTGTTTCTGAGGCCTTGTTTGCATTATTTTATTTCCTCTGGAATTTTCCCAACTGTTCCCACTTCCATCCCCCCCCCTCCAGTACACACAGACACACACATCATGAACACAAGCGCTCACACACACAGGCACACCTCCCAAGGGTTAACTCGGACAGCAGCGCATTAATCCTTCCATACTAATGTTAACGCTAATGTGGAAATCACATCTCTCCCTTAGCGCTCCTGGGTTAGCATGCTACCCTGCAGTTTCTTTTTTAGCAGGACGTTTTTCCAAGCTACCGCAGGGCGGGCCAGCACTCGTGGGTGACCTAATACAGTCTGCGAGTGATGGGAAAACAGTTGGAGGGGGTTGGGAAGCCTTTTTGCGATAGGCGGGTCCCGCATTGGACTGTGCGTGGTCCTGCTTCACGTAGTATTTTTATTGTCACGTGTGGCACGAAGCTCTCACTCAGTTTTTGATGAGGTCATCAACTGAAATGATACGAGCTTATCTTATTGTCCATAGGAATTATTTTCTAATTGAGGGCTTACTTGGAATTCTGAAGTACCGACATTCCATAATTGTTGATAAATATGATTTTTTGACGCTGTAATTGACTTAAATATGGTGGTGACCACTGACCAAACAGCTGTAAGAACGTTTGACATAAAAACGTTGTGCCTTTTCAGCCAACAGGAGCAGAATTTTGAATTTTATCTTCAGGCTCTGCCTACTATTGCCTGCTGGGGGGCTTTCTTATTCCATTTTGCTGACCCCCCAGCATCTGCCCCAAACCTGTGACCACACCCCCAGCCCTCAACCCCCAGCCCCCAGAACACAATTATAGTTTAGCAGGACTGAGGCATGTTTATATTTTAATCCAAATGGCTCATATTAGAACAATGACACAGTGCTGAGTCATGCAGTCCCTCTGTTCATTTTTCACACGACTTGAGTGTAGAGGTCAGTGTCGGGGTGAGGCTGGTCACATGCCCAACAATTAGCCCCCTGGCTGGGCCCAATGATGCCCCCTCCTCACTCAGGGCGTGCCCCGGGCTGTCATGGCTCCGCTGGGCAGATTATGACAGTGCGCAGGGGGCAGAGACGAGCTCCTGTCGGGATGACTCTGCCAAACGCCACTGACATCACTGCATTCTGCATCTCTCCATCTCGGTGTCCTTCCCTTCTGTTCGTCTACATCCCAGTCTTTCTCATACACACACACTCTGTAAACTCGCATGAATATGCAGATGCAAGCACAAGTGTGTGTGCGGACGTGTGCGCAAACTGACACCCACACACACACACACACACACATAACTGTAATGTCCCTCCTTTTGTTGTCCCCACACACACCCACACATTTACTCTTACACAGATCCATACGCACACAAATACACTCATTCATATTAATACAAGAAAGCACACATCCAGAAGCGTGCACACACACACACACACACACACACACACACACACACACAGTCACAGTCACGCTCCCTCACTTTCACACACCCTCTGTCCCGCCTCCTCGCATCTATAATTCATCTCCCTCATGGCAGTAATAAAAACAGCCACGGTTGCCGCATGGGGGTGTCGGAGCCCTCACCATGAGGTGGTGGGTTCCTAACTCGCGACCCTCAAGGAAAGGGGCGCCTTGACTCACATCGATTCATAAAATCTCGGGCAGTGAGAGAATGATAAGGATCAAAGTTTTCATTATTTACTTGCACGAGCAGCTTGGTTCTTAAAAGCAAGAGTGATAGCATTCTTTTCTATCTCTTTCAGTAAAAATAAAGAGATGTTTTATGGCCCTTTTGAGCCGGAGTTAGTAATAAGGGCTAAAAGCTGGTTGGAGTAGTTGAGGTTCAGAGGAGGTCTGGTGGTGATGTCTGTCTATAGACTCACAGCGATATGTTTGAAGATTTTGGAGGATACATCGTTTTTTTTTTCCTCCAAAAACATCAATGCAAAAACAAGGCCTCACCAGAAGTGTTTCTTGTAGATGTGTGCACTTTTACAGAGAAGTCATTTTATTGAGAGGTTATTATAGGTGTTTTGCTACAAAATTGAGGTGTGCATTGCCTGAAAATTCTGCAAGAAAATGCTGGTAACTTCTCAGCTAATTGGCTGTGTCTGACATCCATGAGGCTTGAGAAGATAAGGCGGCTTTTGGGAGAGATGCAGGATTGCACTGGAACTTCTTTCATGCAACATCAGTAACAGGAGAACGTCACTGTGATTCCAAAATCATGAAATCCCTGATGGCGCTTTGGCGGATGTAAGACTTTTTTTTTTTTTTTTCATCAAGATTGAGAACTGTAGGAAGAGAAAGACCTTAAAAAGCTGCCAGAATAATAAATATAAAACCATGTAAAGAATAACAGTTATGCATTTACTTCATAATCACACCAATATAACCTATGACAGACATTGTATATCAGGAGATCGTAACAATTTGGTTTCAGGACCATTTTCTGCTGAATGTTATTGTGATTTTTTTTTTTTTTTTTTTTTGTTTAAAAACACATTTTTGATTGGCATTCCAGGCTATGTCCTGCCATAGAGTATATGATGACATCCCTGTTTACTCACGGTGTAGTGAGTGTGCTAAAGCATAGTGTAGCGGACCCGGTCCAGCCTCGCTCTTTTCCTGCTAACTGGGGTGAAAATGAGCCCTTGCTCTGGTTTGCTTTTCTTAAACGCCTCGGAGGAAACTCTGCTTCTCGGTCATGAAGTGGGATGTGAGCGCAGGTGGAGAAATGGAGGTACAACAGCTCATTTGAATTTTGAACGATCCCAGAGCCCCAGATGACATTTTTTGAGCTGCAATTAGGGGGTCCTCTCCTGAGGGAGTTTGGGGGTTATGCAGAGTGGGGTCCCGGGCTTGTGGCTCCATATCTCCCCCTCAGGGGTTTTCAGATTGGGAGGGTGGGGTAGGAGGGTAATTTCTGGGAAGTGGGGGTCGGGGAGTGTCCTCTGGTCCTGACAACTGATCTATAGCCACCCTCCAGGCATACTGTGGAGTATACTGAGTGCGTCCGGATGGGGTGAGCCTGCTGGGGTTTAGTGCACAGGATTGCTTTGGATTCAAATACTTGTCTGTGATCTATTGGTTTTGCCTGGTCTATGTCAGCCAACTCAGGTGGGATTGTTTTATATGTTCAAATATACCAGGTGAGCTTAGTCAAATGCAGAAAAGCTTTTGAGTCCTGTACAAAAGCTATGTCCCCCCACAGATCTGGTGGGTTGTTGTGGGAATAGGGAACGGTGATCTTGATTCTGGGTGGGGGTGGAGGGGGGGTGCGCCATTGGAAAGATGAGGCTGCTGGAGTCCATTTGTTCTGTGAAATATTTAAAGACTGAACAAATTCGAGGGACACGGCTAAGGTCAGACGCAGGGAGCTCTCAGTGAATTTTTCATGTCGACGAGATGTCACGGCTAAATAAAACATGGAGGAATGAAATGGGGACAAGCCGATATCGAGGCGCTTCCCACACCTTATGGAGGTCGTGATCATGATGGTGCGGCCGCCGGATTCCCGCACGCGCCCTGTAGTGTCGCCCAGAGCCTCTGGGAAATCTCATCACTGTTCAGCCTCCGAAGCAGTTTAGCATGAAGCATCTCTGTGTGGCAAATCATGTTGTGAAATGTGACCATGAATGTCTGTAAAATAGTGATGTGTGAAATGTAAATGTACGAAATGTCACAACTGCCTTACTGTTGATGGTGAAACACTACAATATGTGCAATATTTGTTAGATATACGGCTTGCTACCGTGCGGTTCACATATTTTCACCACTAGTTATATGGAGACCAAGTTGCCAGCGATTCTGTGATTTTTACAGTATAGTATTGGTAGCTGTTCACACACTTTAAATGTTAAATTATTGTGTGAAATGAACAGATCGCTAATAGATAATATCACCAGCTACAATGAAGGTGATAGGGAATCAGTCGACACCAGAAGCGGGAAAAGGGAATGAGGATTTATTAAACAAAAAACAAAACAGGCACGAGGGCCAACGAAAAACTTGGCCCAAAGGGTTGCAAAAAACAAACTAAAGTACGCTACACACAGCAAAGAACTAAAGAGCTAAAAAGGCAAAAACAAAAAACCACTGGAAACTCCAGGGAGATAAGCAAGAACAGAAATGATCAATGATACTAAGGCTATATACAAAAATGACTACGAGGACAAGGCTTGGGAACATGAACATGACTAGGAAACAAGAACTTGAACATGGAATGAGACGCGAGACACTGTCTGCCAGCCAACTTCCACCGCATCCAGATAAAGGCTTGGAAATCATGACATGAGGGGTAACACCTGGAGAGAGAGAAACAAGAGGCATGGCAAGATCAAGACATGGACTGAGATTGGATGACATGACCTGCTCATTAAGAGAATGAGCGTGCTCAGCTTAAGTACCAATTAAGTATGCAGCTTGAAACCAGCATGAATGTTCAGAACAGAAAAAGCACAGCAAGATCTTGAAAAAGCAAAGCAGGAATCATGACAATAAACTCCCTGTCTAAATTAGTAGTATTAGTAATGTGCCTATCTAAGAATTACACCAACCCAGTGAGTGTTAGTAAATGTTAGTAACTTAAAAACAGTTAATTGCCAATTAAGCTTAGAGAGCCCTGAATCAGCACAGCACAGAAGGAAGGGGAAATACCAAAGCCAACCAGAGCTCTGAAATGTGCAACAACGAAGGCACGGGGCGGAACGCAGACAAGCGGTGGAGTGGCATGGCAGACCTGGCATGAACAAAAACATGGAAAAGTAAAAACATGGACATGGAAACATGAAATGCAAAAACTGTGACATGAACTATGAACTATGAAACTATGAACTATGGAATCTTGATACATGAAACTGTTAAAACCATGACTATGAACTATGGAACTATGAACTATGAAACTTGGAACATGAAACTGTTAAAACCATGAGCAATACTGTTCTGGCCAAAGGCCAGAACCCTGGAACACAACAGTACCCCCCCCTTACAAAAGCGGCACCTGACGCTGACAAAAAACACCAAGAACTAAACTACATGAAGCCGCACAAAACTAAATACAAATCCCACAAGACAAATAACTAACGAGAATACTAAAGACAAAAACCCTATGACACAAAACACCTAACCAAGAAACAGGCCAACAAGAAACACTAAACATAGACAAGATTACTTGGGGTCTCCAGCAAGCTGGGGCTAAGGCTTAGGCTATGGCAATGGGGTGATGTAACGGCTATGGCTAGAGGCTATGGCTATGGGCTATGGGGCTGTGGCTATGGCTTGGGCTTGGCTTGAGACTATGGCTATGGCTTGGGACTGTGGCTTGGGCTTGGGACTATGGCTTGGGGTGAGACTGGTGGTAGTCACGGATGAGGGACTTGTCTAGTATGTGCCTGGCCGGGACCCAGGAACGCTCTTCTGGGCCGTACCCCTCCCAATCCACGAGGTACTGGAGGCCCCGGCCCCTCCGTCGGCAATCCAGCAAGGACTTGACTGTGTAGGCCTCCCCTCCGTCGATGAGCCGAGGAGGAGGCGGAGGCTCAGGTGGGGGCATGAGGGGGGAGGTGGCAACAGGCCTCAGGCGTGAGACGTGGAACACAGGGTGGAGCCGTCGCATGGTGGATGGGAGCTTGAGCCGAACAGCAGTGGGGCTGATGATCCTTAGGATGGGGAAAGGACCCAGGAAGCGAGGAGCCAGCTTGCGGCTTTCCACCCGGAGTGAGATGTCTTGTGCCGCCAACCAGACCTTCTGGCCGACCCGATAGTGAGGGGCTGGGCGCCGACGCTTGTCTGCCGTGGTCTTCATGGTCTTACCCGCCCGAACCAAGGCGCGGCGAGCAGACAGCCACACACGGCGACACCGCCGGATGAATGCCCCGGCTGAAGGCACCCCGACCTCCTCCTCCTGGCTGGGGAACAATGGAGGCTGGTAGCCCATACAGCACTCGAAGGGGGAGAGGCCGGAGGCAGAGGCGGCGTGGGAGTTTACGGCGTACTCGACCCAGGGTAGCATGGTGGACCAGGATCTTGGGTTGGTCGAGCACACGCATCGGAGGACCGTCTCCAGGGTTTGGTTGGCCCGCTCAGTCTGTCCATTGGTCTGTGGGTGGTAACCGGAACTGAGGCTGAAGGAGGTGCCAAGGGATGTGCAGAATGCTTTCCAGAACAGGGAGGTGAATTGGGGACCACGATCTGACACTATATCCACAGGAATGCCATGGGGACGGACAACATGCTGGATAAGTAGGTCAGCTGTGGTTTTAGCGGAGGGGAGCTTGGGAAGGGGCACGAAGTGGGCAGACTTGGAGAACCGGTCAACAATGGTGAGGACAGTGGTGTTTCCATGGGAGACGGGCAGGCCAGTGACGAAGTCCAGAGCTATGTGGGACCAGGGACGGTGAGGAATGGGCAGTGGTTGGAGCAGACCAGAGGGAGGTGCGTGGGAGGACTTGGCGCGGGAACAGACTGAGCAGGCAGAAACGAACCCCCGGACCTCTGCTGCCATCTTGGGCCACCAGAAACGGCGCTGGATAAACCTCAGGGTCCGGCCGACCCCAGGATGGCACGACAGGTTGGAGGAGTGGCCCCACTGGAGAACGTCAGATCGGGCAGCTGCAGGGACGTACAGGCAGTTGGCAGGGCAGGCACTGGGCGTAGCTGCGCCGTTCTGGGCGTTGCGGACCAGCTCCTCAATCCGGAGGCACACACTGTTGACGAAGCAGGTTCTTGGCAGGATGGAGCTGGGCTCTCCCTTGGCCGAGGAAGCGTCGAAACGCCTGGAGAGCGCGTCAGCCTTGGTGTTCTTGGACCCTGGCCTGTAGGCCAGGGAGAAGTTGAACCGGTCAAAGAAGAGGGCCCATCTGGCTTGTCTGGGCGTCAGCCTCTTGGCGGAGCGGAGGTACTCCAGGTTTTTATGGTCCGTCCAGACCAAGAACGGAATCCTTGCCCCCTCAAGCCAGTGCCTCCACTCTTCCAGGGCCAGCTTCACCGCCAGCAGCTCCCGGTTCCCGACGTCGTAGTTGGACTCCGCAGGCGTCAGCCGGTGGGAGTAGAACGCGCACGGGTGTACCTTCTGATCATTGCTGGATCTTTGAGATAGCACCGCACCAACCCCGACATTGGAGGCATCCACCTCCACAATGAACTGCTTGGCGGGGTCGGGGGTGGTGAGGATGGGCGCGGTGGTGAAGCGCCTCTTCAGCTCACAGAAGGTCACCTCGGCTTGCGGAGTCCAACGGAATGGCACCTTGATGGAGGTAAGGGCCGTTAGGGGAGCTGCCACGGTGCTGTAGTTCCTAACAAATCGCCTATAGAAATTAGCGAATCCTAGGAAGCTCTGTAGGGCCTTGCGGTCCTTGGGTGCGGGCCAGTCCACCACAGCCTTGACCTTCTCCTCGTCCATTCCCAGGTGGTTTGGAGAGATGACGTGCCCCAGGAAGGAGGTAGTGGTGGTGCTGAACTCGCATTTCTCGGCCTTGACAAAGAGGCGGTTTTCGAGGAGGCGGCGGAGCACCTGGCGAACATGGTTCGTGTGCTCCGTCCTGTCCCGGGAGAAGATCAGGATGTCGTCAAGGTAAACGTAGACGAACCTCCCGATCATGTCTCCAAGCACATCGTTCACCAAGTTCTGGAACACTGCGGGTGCGTTGGTCAGGCCGAATGGAACCACCAGGTACTCCCAGTGGCCGCTGGGGGTGTTAAAAGCGGTCTTCCATTCGTCGCCTTCCCTGATGCGCAGGAGGTGGTAAGCATTCCGCAGGTCCAGCTTGGTGAAGATGGCCGCCCCTTGAATGAGGTCGAATGCCGAGGTCATCAGTGGGAGTGGGTAGCGGTTCCTGACTGTGATCTTATTCAGGCCTCGGTAATCGATGCAGGGGCGCAGGGAGCCATCCTTCTTCTTGACGAAGAAGAAGCCTGCCCCCGCAGGAGAGGAGGATGGACGGATGATGCCTGCCGCCAGGGACTCCCGGATGTACTTGTCCATGGCCCCCCTCTCTGGTTCGGACAAGGCAAAGACTCTGCCCCTAGGAGGCGCTGTCCCAGGCTGGAGGTCAATAGCACAGTCATACGGGCGGTGCGGGGGCAGCGACACTGCCCGGGACTGGCTAAAGACGGTCGCCAGGTCGTGGTATTCAGGGGGCACTCTGGAGACATCAGGCCTCCCCTCGGGAGCCGGTCCACCCGCGGGACAGGAAGGTCGGGAGTCAAGGAGGCAGGTGGCCGAACAGGAGGCACTCCATTCCCGCACCTCATGGCGAGTCCAGTCGACAACCGGGCCGTGTAACGCCAACCAGGGATGACCCAGGACGATCGGAGAGCGAGGTGTCTCGGTAACAAACAGCTGAACCTGCTCGTGGTGATTACCAGACGCCAGCAGCTGGATAGGAGCGGTCTGGAAGGACACCTTAGCAAGGGGTTGCCCACCCAGCCCTGAGATGGACAATGGGCTGGGCAGTCGGCATAGGGGAACCCCCCACTCGGCAGCAGCTCTGGCGTCAATAAAGCTCTCCTCGGCTCCTGAGTCGATGAGGGCAGAAGTTTTACGGGAGCGGCCCTCCCAGGTCAGGGTTACCGGGATGCAGGTCCGGCGGTAGGAGGAGGTTTCTTGAGATGACGCGCCCACCAGTACTCCTCCGGACACTAGTGGGCGTTGTCTTTTAACGGACACCTTCGCACAGTATGCCCCTGCTGACCACAGTAGAAACACGCCCCCGACCTCCTTCTCCGCTGGCGCTCCTCCTGGGTGAGCCGGAGCCTCCCAATCTCCATGGGAGATGCCTCCTCGGGAGACGGTGTGGTGGCGTGCCCCCTCGGCCGGTCCTGAGGCAAAGCACGACCGAGGTCCGGGGGTTGGGTCCGGTCAAAGGGAGCAGGACGTCGGCCAGGACCAAGGGTGAGCGCCCTCTCCTCCAGGCGGCTGTCTATACGAAGGGCCAGGTCGACAAGGGCCTCTGGAGATTCGGGAATCTCGCAGAACAGCAGTCGGTCTTTGACTGGGTCGGACAGCCCCTGGAGGAACACATCGCATAAGGCCTCCTTGCTCCAGCCTGACGTGGCTGCCACCGTCTGGAAATCGATGGCGTAGTCCGCCACCGATCTCCTCCCCTGCCTCATCTTCAGCAGCTCCCGTCCTGCAGCCCTCCCCTGCTTGGAGCGGTCGAAGACTCGCAGCAGCTCCGCCGCCAAGGCCTGGTAGGTGGTAGTGCAGGGCTGCCGAGCCTGCCATGCAGCAGTTCCCCACAGGCGAGCCCGCCCCGTCAGCTGGGAGAGGACGAAGGCGACTCGGGCCGGCTCTGAGGCGAAGGTGGAGGGCTGCAGAGCGAAACACATCTCACAGGAGGTGAGAAAAGCCCTGCAGAACCCGGGTTCTCCACCGTACCTTTCGGGCGGCGGAAGGCGGGGCTCAGGACCTGGGTGGACAGCTGGCTGCAGCTGAGGTGCCTCTGCGCCAGGCTGGCGTACAGGGGTGACGGGTGGCTGGTGTGCCGCAGGAGCAAGGGACTGAACAGCTGGCATGATGGGGCCCTGGCTGGGACCTGCCCGGGGAAGGCTGGCTTGCAGTGTTGCCAGCGCAGCTGTCAGCTCCTGAATCTGCTGCCGTTGCCGCAGCAGCTCAGCCTCTTGCTGGGCGATCTTGCGCTCCATCCCGCTGGTGTCAATGAGACAGTGTCTACTGATAGGGAATCAGTCGACACCAGAAGCGGGAAAAGGGAATGAGGATTTATTAAACAAAAAACAAAACAGGCACGAGGGCCAACGAAAAACTTGGCCCAAAGGGTTGCAAAAAACAAACTAAAGTACGCTACACACAGCAAAGAACTAAAGAGCTAAAAAGGCAAAAACAAAAAACCACTGGAAACTCCAGGGAGATAAGCAAGAACAGAAATGATCAATGATACTAAGGCTATATACAAAAATGACTACGAGGACAAGGCTTGGGAACATGAACATGACTAGGAAACAAGAACTTGAACATGGAATGAGACGCGAGACACTGTCTGCCAGCCAACTTCCACCGCATCCAGATAAAGGCTTGGAAATCATGACATGAGGGGTAACACCTGGAGAGAGAGAAACAAGAGGCATGGCAAGATCAAGACATGGACTGAGATTGGATGACATGACCTGCTCATTAAGAGAATGAGCGTGCTCAGCTTAAGTACCAATTAAGTATGCAGCTTGAAACCAGCATGAATGTTCAGAACAGAAAAAGCACAGCAAGATCTTGAAAAAGCAAAGCAGGAATCATGACAATAAACTCCCTGTCTAAATTAGTAGTATTAGTAATGTGCCTATCTAAGAATTACACCAACCCAGTGAGTGTTAGTAAATGTTAGTAACTTAAAAACAGTTAATTGCCAATTAAGCTTAGAGAGCCCTGAATCAGCACAGCACAGAAGGAAGGGGAAATACCAAAGCCAACCAGAGCTCTGAAATGTGCAACAACGAAGGCACGGGGCGGAACGCAGACAAGCGGTGGAGTGGCATGGCAGACCTGGCATGAACAAAAACATGGAAAAGTAAAAACATGGACATGGAAACATGAAATGCAAAAACTGTGACATGAACTATGAACTATGAAACTATGAACTATGGAATCTTGATACATGAAACTGTTAAAACCATGACTATGAACTATGGAACTATGAACTATGAAACTTGGAACATGAAACTGTTAAAACCATGAGCAATACTGTTCTGGCCAAAGGCCAGAACCCTGGAACACAACAGAAGGATTCTCATATTCCAACACAGCCCTTTACCTCCTTTGAAAGCATAAGCTGGGATGATTTCTTCTCTTATCGTGTACCTAGCAGGTCACATATCCCACCCCACCCATTTAAACGCGGTATAGAATTATTTTTTTCCACCTTGACATGAAATCTCTATTGTTTTTTTTGAATATTCAGAGGACTTGGTAATGTTTGTCTCATAACTGAACTGAACTACTGACCTGGTGACTGTTGTGTAGCAAATGTTGAAGGATGTGGGTAAGCAATATTATGAAGCCCAGAGCCGGCTTGAGTCATGTTCACCAGGTTTCACTGTGTTCCAGTTCCTCTGGAATACTGTATATTCCTCCTCCTTTCATGGACTGGGTCTCCGTCCGTCTCCATCCAGCTCCTCCCTCCCCTCCATAACGCAGTCCTGGCTCCTCTATTATTAATGACCCACCCTGCTTCCATGTTACCCCCCTCCCCTCTCCCGGGACCCCCCCCTCAGGCTCTGATCCGTGCACGGATCCCGGCGCAGGACGCAGGGCCCATAAATCTCCTTAAAGGATCGGGCGAGCGGAGGGAGGGGTCACCGCGGAAACAAGGCAGTCAGTCTGTGGTGGCCTGAGAGTGTCAGTGATGCATGGGTCGGGGATAGGGGGAGTGAAGCAGGTAGAGGGGGTCTACAAACAGAGAGATGGAGAGCGATGGAGAGAGAGAGAGAGGTGAGGGAGAAAGTTGGGGAGACAAGAAGGAAAAGGGAGAAAGAATTGGAGAGATGGAGTGGATATTATGAGGGAGAGAAATAGAGAGAGGGAGGGAGAGAGAGAAAGTAAGTGAGTATGACCACTGTAAACAGCTGAAGGTGAAACAGAGATGGGTGACAGGATTGTGTGGCACACCGAGTGTGTGAGTCTGTATCATGTGGTGAGCTGGATAATTGCATCATGTGAAACCTGGAGTCCTACCTAATCTGCTCCAGGGCCTGAAGTAAAAAGAGCTGTTGCAGCCTTTACTTACCACAGTTAGCCAACTAACTCAGTAATCCTGTTTTGTGAAGCACTACTCCTGTTAGCATAGGTGTGTGGACTCAAGTGGTGCACTGGAGGGTTTAAATTTGGGGAGGGTTTTTTTTTTTTTTTTTTTGACTCAGTAATGGACCAGGTGCAAAAAGTAACGGGGGCGCCCGTGGTTTTGGCAAAATTACCTAACTGGATTTCTCAATCAGTTCACCTAATTTTGCCTCTCAGTTAGACCCATAATTTATTAGACCCATAATCACCTTGTGTGAGATTCCTGCTCGGCTGCCTGATTTAGCCTGAGATAAATAGGCTGAAAAGGAGTTAAGTGCTTCTAACTCTTTAAAGAGAGTGTGTGAAAGCACCATAGGAACACACACACACACACACACACACACACTCTCTCTTCCCCTCTCTCAATTAGTTCTTAACATTTTCATATTACACTTTGTCAGTGTAATTACTGGATATTGAATAATATTACAATACTGCCTCTGCATAAAACAGTGCAGAACACCAGCAAAAATGCGACTTAAAAAAACTAATTTATGAGTGACTAATGAGTGAAATCAGCTGGTGACTTCATGGATGAAATAAACACATGGCAGGGCCTTTACTTTCTGCCTCTTGTAGTTTCCACCTCTGTCAGAAAGTCTTCCCATATTTTTATTCCAAACAGCTACCTGCTGCGAGCTGATGTCAATCACTGAAAAAAGTGAAACATTGGATGAACTTAAAATTTCTTCCTCAATTGGTCACATCTAAAATTTTAAATTGACTCAACGTAATAAGATAATATTACGTTTGTTCATTTTAATAAAATTGTGTTGAGACAATTTAAAAGTTTTAGATGTGACCTGTTGAGGAAGAAGTTTAAGTTTTAACTTTTTTCAGTGATTAGTTTTATGATTGGTGGAGGAAATGTGCTTTGGAGCAAACTGAGGTGACTGGATGAACATTCTAGTGTGGACTAACTTCCTGAATCAGGATTCTGCAGTGCAGCTTCTGCGGTTGCTTGGCTCAGGTGTGCATGTGTGTAGTTTTACCCTCGGCCCTGTGGCCCGTATGTGACAGTATCTACCGGAGGGGAAAAAGCCTCTTATTTTAGGTTAACGTCGCGGGAGACAAACACTCCCTCCACCAGAGTGGGAGTGAATTACAGACTTTGTGAGCTGAATTAGTGTCGCGGTGCGTCGCCTTTTGTTGGCGAGATGATGCACGCTTTCGCCCGGCCATTTCTCAGCGTGATAAATACGACAGGAACACGGGACTTTCTCGGGATGAAAACACTGTAAATAATGGAGGAGTGCGGAGCGAACGACTTCATTCTAGGGCATTAATACTCTGTGCCGGGTGAGACAGCAAGTGTGTACATGTGTCCGTGTGTGTATATGTATGTTTGTATGTGTGAGTGCATTTATCGTTAGCCTAATTGCATACTTGCCTAAATCATATTTGAACGTTTTTGGAAAACGTGAAAAAAAACACTATTTAAGCAAGCGCATTGGTATTTTATTTATTTTTTTGATAATGCAACAGTAAGCCCAAAAACGATTTTGGCAATTATGCTATGAGGCTAACGAATGTTTTTTTTGTGTGTTTCTGTATGTGAGAGTGAGTGATGGACACAGTAAAAGAGAAATTGTGCAGGAGAGTGTGTGAGAGAGAGTGCGCAACATAGAGAGGTAAATTCATGTGTGTGTTAGAGAGTGATTGGAACCGAAACAGTGAGAGAGCATTGCGTGTCTGTGTTTGTGTATGTGTGTGTGTGTGTGTGTGTGTGTGTGGGTTAATGCATGTATAAAAGAGAAGGAGAGTGACAGCTGAATTTAAAGAAAGCAGAACACCAGGGCCAAAGACGCCGAGGGCCTGTTGTGTTACAGTCAGACTCTGATTACTCAGAAGTTACTCTGTAATAGTGCGACTTGCAGTCGGTTTTTCCCACAGTGCAGTGCAGTGGTCAGTCACAGCCCAGACTTCCTGTTCATCTCTGTGTATCTGCTGGAACTAAACAGATCTAGAATGAGGTCAATGATATGCTCTGTATAAAACCATGAGTTACCCATAGGTGAGGATTCAAAGGGTGGTACTGTGGCACAGTGGGTAGCACTGTTGCCTCTTAGTGGGTTCAAATCCTGCCATAGGCCTTGCTTTGTGGGGCGTGCATGTTTTCCCTGTGTTCATTTTGAGTTTCTTCCGGGTACTCCTGTTTGCTCCCACGGCCCAATGACTTGCATGTCAGCCAAACTGGAGACTGTACGTTGCCCACATGTTTGAGTGTGTGATCCTTGCAATGGATTGATGATGGATGATGCAGTCCAGGGTGTGTTCCGGCTCACTTTAAGTATGATGGGATAGGCTTCAACCCCCCTGTGACCCTGGCCGGGGATAAGTGGGTGAGATAAAGGATGAATGATGCTTCAACATATATTATACTTTATTAAGTGACATAAGGATTCGCTCTCTCCTTATTAGTCGAGGCAAGCTCTGCCGGTCATCGTAAACAGTGATATTCACTACGTGAAAGTGCGCGACAGGTGAATAGAACATTCCGACAACCTCAAGCTAAAGATAGATTAGGCTTCCCTGCAGGAGATCCTAACAGTGTCCGTATTTTGTGTTGCTACGTCCCTGTGAGAAGCTTCATGTTAGAGTATTTGCCCTTCTCCTGCATGATATTTTCAAGCAGGGCCTTACAATAAAACCGCTGTTGTCTTCAGTTCTCGGTGACATTTTGTTGTCCAAGGTGGACAAATCGTTGGATTCTCCTAAACTGAAGTCAATTATTGTATAATATTATGTATGTATCAGAGATATACACACTGTATATCTTTTTCAGTTTTGCAATGCATTCCATTTTTAAGGTAGAGAAATAATTCCTCTCAGTGATTCAGTATTACTTCAATATTGGGTTTATAATGATTATTCTATTATTCCCCGCCGCGCGATTAGCGCAAAGCAGGGGATATAGCATTGGGCTCCGTACATACGTACGTACGTCCGTCCGTATGTCCATACGGACACATAAAATTGAAGCGGCAGGGGATATTGCAATCCCAGTGGCAAACACTTGTTATCCTTGCTGTTGTTTCAAGTATGATTTTTATTTCATTGTATTAATTAGCTTTAACGATTTTTATTACCCGGGTAGCAGGGTGACCTTTCGCTGTTTCTGATTGGCTGGATTCCTGCATATCTGATCTCCTGGATCCTAATCACCTTTTATTACCTCTTATTTCCCTTCAGCCACAGAGAATGAAGGACAAATTGCCCTGGATTGCATCAACATTCTTCTCTCGGGTTTAGAGTAATGCAATTGTTTATTTGAAATTTTAATTCACCATGCCTCTTAACTTTACTAGAATATTGACACAAATGAAAATGAAAAGTTGTGTATTGACAGTCATAATTTAAGACAGCTGTTGAAAAAAAAAAAATCCAGGTCTTAGAATTAATTGGAAGAATTAATGAATGAGGCATGAGTGGTGAGGCCTTTTTTTCTTTATCGTATCCCAGCATGCTCTTTGCCATTCCTGTAGCTTATTTTAGCTACTTATTCTTATTCTGTCTCCTTTGTCCTCATCTGGCCCGGAAATTGATGAAGGTTCATTATTTTTAAGGACATTGCGAGCCATTGAGCTCTCCTTGGAGGAGCAGAGGGGCCCACCGGAGATTTTAACAAGAATACTAGCGCATCCTTAGCAGGAGCGTTTTCCTCGGGACGCGTAACGTCTGCGGTCTCTGTGATGCTGGCCATGGCTTTCTGACTGATGCTCAACAGAACATGGATGTTCAGTTTACCTCACACTAGTTTCCTTAATTCTGTTGTCCCTATATCTTACCGTCATATCCTGTCCTTTTGTCCTTCCTTGAGATGAGTTGAGGAACAAATAATAGATTTAATGAACTCATGCATGTGGTTGAAAACACAGGATCAGATCAATTCTTTGCTGATTCTCTTAGAGCCTCTCCTGACCCCGGAAAATTGCCTGAAATCTAGGGCGTGGCCTCTCCCTGTGACCATCCAATCAGAATTCTCAACACAGCATTATTAACTCCAGGCCATCTCACGGGGTTTGTGGTTGAAGCACGCGGGGGTCCCTGTGCTGTGGATGTTAGCTGCTTTAGCGCTGTGGGGCTCGGTGGGATCTTAGCATGGCGCGCTCATGTTTACCCTCTCATGCACAGCCAGGGACACACAGGAGGCTTATTACACCACAGATCCAGTGCAGTGACTCTGAACAGTGTATTACCACTTTACCACTGCTGCTATGAACGATGCCATCCGGGCTGTGCACTGAGTTTTGGGGGGGTGCTAAGATTAAGCTGATAAAAGACTACCGACCACGGTAAGGGCAGCCATGCGTAAATGGGCAAAAACTGAGTTTTCTTTAGGGGCCGTGTGCACGCATGCGTTGCTTACATAGATGCGTCAAACGGTACTTGCGCTCGCCCTCAATCGTCTCGGCCCCTCATCTCACGATCAGTTTTGGTTGCTGTCCGGAATCTGTCACGTACAGGCTGTAACCAGATGTGGCGCTCTTGAGCTGCCATCATCACTCGTGGCTGCCCTAAGTTGGGTCAGTCAGTGACAGTGCCCTTCCATTCTTGGATAGACAGCCGACTGATTGTTGAACGGTGACAGTGCAAATGACGCTTTTTCTCTCTCCTGTATCACAAGCTGTTCCATTTTCTTGATGCAGTAGCATTTTTTTTTTTTTTTTGTTGGCTTTATGTAGGTTATTGACCTCACCAAAAAGAACACGTGAAGTGTCACTGTATACATCACAAACAGCTCAATGTTTGTTATTACTCAAGTGCTTGGCGTGTGCACGTGGTGCGCGTCAGGATTACAATACCACACGCTTTTCTTTATTTCCTCTTGTGCCTCACTGGAAAAGCAATAAAAATCAATTGCTTCTTCAATTTGCCGCAAATACAGTACATGCCTCACCTGTGCGTTTTTAATGTGCATTTTTAATGGCACTGAGTATATATATATATATACAAACAACGTATATGTTTTCAATTTTCTGAATGATAATGAAAAGGCAGATAGGAAATGCCATTTTTATGGGCCAAATACATGCCCAGTGTACATGTAGTAGAAAAAAGTAAGTATTACCCTGGAGGGCACTGTTTTAATTAGAAGACAAAAGGGCAGATGTTTGAGCATCATCTCGTGTTCATGTGTTGGCTGCCATCTTGGGCCTGGGATTTAATAACTTCTGAAATGCAGTGTTGTAAGATTATCCCTGGATTTATGTCTTCCTTCACATCGCAGAAGTCATGCTCAGATTTTGGATTGGTCATCAGTGGCAAATGCAGTGAATGCGCTCTACTTCTGATTCTGCAGTTAGGATGAGGGTCAGTATTCTGTTGAGCACTGCACCACTGTAGGTGCGCTGCAGTCCTGTAATTAACTGAAGGGGTCACTATTGAGAGAAGAGAAAAGTCTCCTGGCTGAAATTCTTCTCAGATGGTACAAATGATTGGATTTTATTGAATTCTCAAGGTAAAATATTTCTCCATATTATACAACTTCACATTGGTTTAAACAGTATTTGCTTTCTTGTGTCTAAATCTGCTCACAATGTTCAGAGCAGATATTATGCTACCATCAATTAATCACAGCTCTTAGACAATGTCATGTCACCACCACAGCAGAAGTCTGGCATGTTGATGTTTTATCTGTTAATTTCTTATTGTTTGTATTGCATTTTCATTGTACTTAAATCCTCTCTGTGTGAAACCAAATCTCAGATTCTTCCCTCAGTTTAATAGGTAGATTTGTGTATGTGTGTGTGAGTGTGTGTGTGTGCGTGTGAGTGTGTGTGTGTGAGAGAGAGAGAGAGAGAGAGAGTAAGAGTATATGTACAGTGCTATATTGGGAGACTCCCCTGGTCACCTGTCCATTGCAATTACAGCACCTCCTGGTGTTAAAGACATATCAGTGCACATCAGTTTTAGTGTCAATGTTTTGTGCTGTGTCTGGAACAGATGACTGAAGTGGCAACAAGCACTGATCAGTGAATCTGAAGCTTGGACAGGCTACTGCTATGAAATTATTGAGAGTTTATTTATTCCCTCCGAGATGTCTGCATGTGTATGTGTTTAAATATGTATGTATGTATGTACTGTATGTGTATGTGTGAATGTACCAATATATACTGTGTGTGTCTGTGTGTATATGTGCATGCGCACACGTATGCGTGTGTGTGCCGTCGTGAAACTGCCTTTGTGTGTATGTGTAGGTGCTCGCATGTGCGTGTGCGCACATGGCATGTGTATGTACGTCTGTGTGTGTTTGTGTATATGTGTGTGTGTGTGCATGAGTGTGGCTGTGTATGTATGTGTGTGATATTGTGTGAGTGTGATTGTGTGTTTGTGTGTTAATGTTTCTGATTGTGTGTGTGTGTGTGTGTGTGTGTGTGTTTGTACTTCCCGCAAAGTAGACCCCTCCTTCCCCGGTTACCCGCTCTCTCCGGTCGTGGAGAAGCAGAGCTCCTCGTGCCACTGTCACTTAGCGCAGCGCGGGGTTAACTTCACTGCTTAACCTGACAACACACTCCACTCAATTACACCTCTCACCTTCCCTCCTTTAAAACAGCCGGGGGGTGGGAAAACAGATGGGGAAGATGAAAAAGTACTGATGAAAGGGCACAAGAAGGGAAGAGACTGAGAGAGACAGGATTCGGTAACATTTTATTTTACCGGCTGTTACTGAAAGGATTTGCTTACTGGCTACTGATGTTGCTGTTATTGTACTTGAGATTTTATGATTCTGGAGGTAGAACCCATGATTCTAAGTCTGTAGGTATCATGAGATAAACATAAGTACTCTTAAAATACATTTTGCTGTAGAGATGCACTGAATGATTCGATATCGGTCCAACACTGAGTCAAATAGCTGGGTCAGGAATCAGATATCATTATTTTAAGCAATAACAATTCAGCACATTCATATTTTCGCATTTATTCTGTTTGTCAAGCCTAGGAAAGCAATGTTTAAGTCAAGCCTGACATAATGATCCCGGTCTCCTCCACACAGTGAGATATACAGCTTATTAATTAAATGTACATATCGATCCGGTACTCGGTATTGGCCGATACTCAAAGCCCAGGTATTGGCATGGGTATTGGGACTGAAAACGTCACATCAGGGCCTCCTTATTTCACACCCTGTGTCAGAATATTAGCTTGAGAAATCAAAATGGTTATCTGCTTAAGGACATACAAGTAATTGGTGTGAATCCATTAAATGTGGTAATTATTGGCCTGTAAAATAAAGACTTACTGCAATTTTTTTTTTTTTTAGAACAGTAGCAGATATGAGTGACCGGTAGAAGGTGGAACTTTCTTCCTCAAAACGTTATTGCAACGTCATGCCAAGGTTATTGCACTGAAAAAAATATTTCAGTAATGTTGTGAAAACACTTTGTGTTACCTGGGTCATGGGCAGCTCATTGGGCAACTTGCTGAGAGATGTCATACTAATTAAAAGCTTTCATACATTTAACTCATGTTTTCGTGTTGAGAGGACTGTGTTCGGGACTTTTTTGTTTCTTCATATTTGGCTGACTTTGAGTCTTCTCTCCTACGCACCTGCTCAGGTGTGCATTAGTTTCATTATCTACTCATGTTTTCATGAAATGTAAGTTTTAATGTATGTAAATCACCTCAAACGGTGCATTGTAAGACATGAATAGTGAGAGTGCAAAAGCTATTTTAATGTTAGCATTAAAAATAGTAAAGACATGATTGGAAAAACAAACGTGAGCAAATTGTTTCCAGGGTAAAGACAATCTAGCTTGTGACAAATTACTTTGACAAATCTATAAGAAGCAAACCTTAAGTGCAGCATATTAGTGCAGTGTGAATTCAGTAGTGCAGTGTGAATTCTATAAACCATATGGCTGTTCTCTTACAAAAAACTGCCATAAATATGCCCAGCAATTATTAAGGCAAAAGTTTGCCATTTGGATCAAAAGTTTGGTTCTATTTTTGAAAAGCAAGATTTTTTTTTTGCCATCTGTGACTGCTTGAAATTATGGACTGTAGACATATTGTTACGTATTTTTTGACTGCTTGTGCATATGGGGCAGAAAGTAAAAAAAAAAAAATCTATATATATATATATATATATATACCATCCTGCATACCTCCCCCCCCCCCCTTCCCCCCCACACACACACACACACACACACACACACATACCTGACGGCCTCCCTCCTTCTTCCAGACTCCAAACTGGCATCCACAAAAAAACAAGCAAAAATCAATCTCTCGTTGCTGATGAATTATTGAGGTGTTTGCCTTCCACTTCTCAAATGTGAGAGAGAACCTTTTTATCTCTCTCATTCTGTCTTTCTCACATTCCCTCCTTTTTTCTGTTGTCTGGCTGTATACCAGTTATGAGTCCTGAGTTTGTAGTATTTTTATTGTGATATTGTGTGTGTGGGCAAGAGAGGGTGTGGCAAATGGCTGCATGAGTGTGAGTTGTATTATTGATGTTAAATATTGAGAACATGTTGTTAGGTTGCCGGCCGTAAGCCAGTAACCTATTGTCGTCACTTTGCGTCCAGCGCTGTCTGTTTAAAACCGTTTCTCAAAAACTGTATGATGATTTATTTTTTTTTTATTTGCTATGTGATCAAATCGGTCATCAAGTTAATGCTCGAACAAAAAATTTTTTGATTGAATCGTTCGTTTAGACTCGGCAGCCATTTTTATGTCGAAATTGGCCATTTTTGGCACTTATGTGCAATTTTCTCAAAAAATTGTCGGATGAATTTTTTTTTAATCATAGTAATGGAATCAGTATCATGACCTGCTTCAACGGTGTAAACGGCGTTTTGATTGAATCGCTCCCTCATAGCGCCACCTAGGAAAAGTGTCTGGACTTCATCATCTTTTGGGGTGTTCTGTCTGTGCTATAACTCTATTAATATAGCATTTAGAGCTTAGGTATGTATGAGGCACCTATAGGGAATCAGGTATGCCGAAACATTGTGAGTCAGTCACTTTTGACTTCGGGCCTCAAGGTCAAGGCCAACTAGCAAAAATGCGCCATAACTTGCCTAATATGACATTTAGAGCTTAAATATGTATGAGACACCTAAAGGGAATCATGCATGCCAAACATTCTCGGTTCTTCGAATTTCACCTTGAGCCTCAAGGTGAAGGTCAAATGGAAAAAATGTGTTATAACAGCTTATGTGGCATTTAGAGCTGTGTGAGGCACCTATGGGGGAGCATGTAAGCCGAACATTCTCGGCAAGTTGAATATGACAGTGGGCGTCAAGATGAAATGGTAAAAATGTGCCATAACTTGATGAATATGGCAATTAGAGCTCAGGTATGTTTGGGGTATCTGTAGGAAACCATGTATGCTGAACATTCTTAGGCAGTCAGTCAAATTTGATGTTGGGCCTCAAGGTCAAGGTTATATGATAAAAATGGCCCATATTTGTTTAATTTTGTTTGTAGAGCTTAGGTATGTATTGGACACTAATAGCAAATCATGTATGCAGGTTGAGTTCGACATATTGGATTTGACCTTGGGCAACAAGGTCCAGGTAATGACAAAATGGCCTAAAAGTCCTTTAATGTTGGCTTTAGATCTTCGTAGTATATACTTCATTAGTATTGGATACTAATGACAAATCATTAGTATCCAAAAGGTCATGTGTCAAAATCAATCTATTTATTTCCTCGTTTAATAATTTCTTTAGAAATTAGTATGTATTAGGCACTAACCTATATATTATTAAAATTTTTGCGGGCATTGTAACCGCATGGTCGACCTTTTTTCACGAACGAATGCGGCAATAAAAACTGGTCAAAACCCATTTTTGGATGTTTGTTCCTATTAGCATCATGGAATAGAAAGAATAATACTAATTGAATAAAAAAAAATCATTGTCTGAAAGCAAGAACCAGAAGTGAAGATGGCGCACTTCACAAATTAACAGCAGACGACAGTGGAAGTTCAGGTTAGAAAAAAATCTAATCGGATTTCATGATGTAGACTTCTTTAAGATCATATTTTTGCTAAATGGCAGAAATGTTGCTGTCTGTCACTCATGAAAAAGTGTTACTGCTCAGTCGAGTTGCCCGATAATGGTAACTAAAACCCCTTTCTCACTGAGCTGCGTTGGCCCGCGGAAGTGTGCAGATGAAACAGTTCTCTTCTTCTGCAGAGAAGAATTGATTCCCAGTGGTACGTGACCATTCGCCATCACCGCCAAAATTCGCAAAAAAATCAAACAGGTTTAAATTTTTCGCGAATGTACGAGCTGGAGCTTTTTAATGCCAATATCGTGTAGACAGCGTGTTGCTTTCGCAAGAATTCGTGTTGGCTTGCCGTTGAATCCGCGGACAGATGCTAGTTACTTTTCTCCTGTTGGAGCTGTAACTGCCGGCAACCTTCAAGGACCTTGGCACTGTGGTTTTTCATTTGTTTTCATCTCGTATTCATTGCTGTCTTTAATTTGATTTTATTTATTTATATTTTCTTTCATATTTGTTGTTTTACTTTGCATTGAATTTACATTTACTTTACAGCACTTTGGGCAATGGGTTTTTTTTTTTTAAATGTGCTATATAAATAAACATTGTGCCTGACCTTTGTTTACAGTGAGATTCATCACAGGTCATTTTGAATTCATGTTACCTCATTTGAGCTCTCGCTGGTGTTTACATTTCTGCCCCACATTGCAGTAACTGCGAATACGGTTTTCTTTGAAGACCATCATTTTTGGTATGTTCACAGGGTGTTTAAATACATGCTCACACTGTGCACTTATCATAGAGTGAACCGTGGACTTGTGCATTAGGATTATCTGGACCAATAACTCTGCTTTACCCACAACTGGGTCTTGAAACTGTAAACACCTCTAGCAGTTACAGAGGGAATTAAATTACACACTAATTCTTTTTCTCTGGCATAAAGCTTGTGTTTTTCTTATTTATTTTTTCTTTTTTGTCTATGCTGGAGCAAAAGCGTGGTATTCAATGTTCCAGACCTCCAGAATTCGACCTCCCGCGCACCATTTGTACTTTATTGGAATAATGTTGGAAAGTAGAAGAAAGAGCAGAGAGCTTGCGTAATGCTGTGTGGCCATAGCGTATTGAGTGGTGATGTAATCTAGCTCATAGCTAATGTAATTTATTGGCTTGTTAAGCATGTTCAGTTCTGCGCTTTTGCAATGTGGTGTGGTGATAATTTCTTTCGGTTCAGTGATTGCGTAATGTGATTTGGTGATTGGGGAATATGATGCATTTGTTGTGTAGTGTAGTGCTGACCTTGTGTTACTTGAACATGATGTTAGTGCTCTGCAGTGTATTGGATATTGTGCGTTTGTTTGTGTCGGTGTTTGTGTTTTTGTTCATACATGTGTGTGCACGTGTGTGCGCATGTATTTGTGTGAGGCACTGTGTGTCCGCATGTATGCACTTGTGCAAGGGTCTTTACGTGTCTGTGGGTATTGATTGTGCGCAAAGAAATATTTGTCATTGAATTGTAAATGTTATTTACGATAAACTTTGGTTCACTGGCTGCCAGAGTGTAATTTGGGATTGGGGGATGATAGTTGCTGTTGCACATAAAAAATAAAAAAAAACACAATGCTCCTATTGGAAGGTTTTTTGAAGAGGCTGGTGAACCCTCTAGTGGTGGGGATGAACAATAGCAGTGGTATACCTGTTGAGTAGGGTCCAGCTGCAGCCCACAGAAGCCCTTGACGTTACAAGCCTCTGGCATGCCAGAAGTTGGCTAAACCTGATCCCTAACCCTAACCCTAAAAAAAAGCCACTTTCATCATGCCTGGGGCACTTCCACCATGCCAGAGGCTGGTCGCGTCAGGGGCCTCTCCGGGGCTGCAGCTGGATAGTATTGTCCCTGCCTGTTTCAAAAGCAGTCTTTTATCCTCACTTGTTTTCTTGGGCAGCCACTTTCAGGTTTCAGAGGAGTGTTGATGCAGAGCTCTTGGATGTGTCTGCACATGTATGAAAAGGATAGCTCTACTGGTCAGGTGATTAAGGAGTCTGACCAGTGGGAGCAATCAGTCCTCATGTGACTTTAATGAAGCAAACAGTACGACCAGCCCTCAGCCACAACTGAAGGCGATCCCATCTTGTGGTCATTTGGGGCTTAAATGTAACCCTCTGACGCTTTGACCTGTGAGCTCTCTGTCTGGACATCACAACTGAACCCTCACTGGCCCTATAACTGTCTGAAGTCCTGGACTTGAAAGAGATAGCAGATAGTGAATTACTGTAAGGTTAAATGGGGGAAATATAATGGGACAAAAGGAGGGAAAGAGAGACTGGACCCCAATAGAAAGAGGATAAGAAAATGAAGGATGGGAGGGAGAGAAAGATGAGAAGAGTAGTGTTCATTCACGTAGATTCCTGTTTCCTGACAGGGCCTTGTGTCATAAAGCAGGAACTCGCAGTTAGCTGGTGAACTGCATAGGGTAATTGTGATTTTTTGCACAAGTCTTATTTGGACCAACAAGAATTATGTACTTTGCTGTGCCCATCACTGGGCTTTGCAACTGAACACAACTATGCTGTAGCAGTGTGTCTTTCGTGGACAGAATTAAAAATAGCTGTGCTATGTTTTAGTCAGTGAAGTAATCCGGCTTTTTCAAACAGGCCCCAGAGGTGTGAGATAGCTGGACGGTCTCCCACTCTTGTCTGTGAATAGAAAAGCCTTCAATCCCGTTGAAGACCAAGGACTTCATTTGTAAACCTTTTTCCCACCCCATATATTTCTCTTTACCTGTTACTGCCACCTTTTACTAATCCTTACCTATAAATTTGACACTGCTCTAATTACATGTCTATTACACACCTACAACATCTCTACTACTCTCTATTACATATCTACTACATTTACCTACGTACTACTATAACATCAGTGTTACATATCTTTCTCATCCCTGTCCCTGTGTCTCTTGTGTATCTCTGTTACATATCTTCTACATCTCTATTATGTATCTACAACAGCTGTGTTACAAGCCCACAACTAAAATACCAATGTTACATATCTATGTCATCCCCGTCACTGTATCTCTTCTGTATTTCTGTTACATATCCACTACATCTCTATTACATATCTACTACAGCTATGTTACATCCCTACAACTAAAACACCAATGTTACATATCAATGTCATCCCTGTCACTGTTTCTCTACTGTATTTCTGTTACATATCCACTACATCTCTATTACATATCTACTACAGCTATGTTACATTCCTACAACTAAAATACCAATGTTACATATCTGTCATCCCAGTCACTGTTTCTCTACTGTATTTCTGTTCTGTTACATATCCACTACATCTCTATTTCATATCTACTACAGCTATGTTACATTCCTACAACTAAAATACCAATGTTACATATCTGTCATCCCAGTCACTGTTTCTCTACTGTATTTCTGTTCTGTTACATATCCACTACATCTCTATTTCATATCTACTACAGCTATGTTACATCCCTACAACTAAAACACCAATGTTACATATCTATGTCATCCCCGTCACTGTATCTCTACTGTATTTTTGTTACATATCCACTACATCTCTATTACATATCTACTACGGCTATGTTACACGCCTACAACTAAAATACCAATGTTACATATCTGTCATCCCAGTCACTGTTTCTCTACTGTATTTCTGTTACATATCCACTACATCTCTATTACATATCAACTACAGCTATGTTATATACCTACTACTATAACACCAATGTTACATATCTGTCATCCCTGTCACTGTATCTCTACTGTCTTTCTGTTACATATCCACTACATCTCTATTACATATCTACTGCAGCTATGTTACATGCCTACTACTAGCACAGCTGTTGTATATCTACCTCAACCTGGTTACATTGCCACTGTATCCCAGTTACATATGTACTTAAATTCTGCTACTTTTCTGTTATCATTCCTTCATCTATAATCCATCACGGTTTCATTTTCGCTAAATCTTAACTACATCCCTCTGAGGTATATACTTCATCTGTACTATATACATAGGTGTTATATATCAACTTAATCTATCCTGCATCTCTATTATATCTCCACTCTATTCATTCCTGATTTAACTCTCCCAAACTTTATTCACAGTTTTAATGCATCCATGTGGTTACAGCATTTGCACTAAAAAGAGTGTGAGAGCAGAGAGGGAGAGAGACAGAGAAGAGGGAGAGTTGTGGAGGGGAAAGAAGGGAGTTAGTAGTAAGAGTGAAGAAAAGAAGCTCTCTCTCTTTCTCTCACTCACTCTCTCTCTCTCCCTCTCACTCTCTCCCCTTCTCTCTGTTTCACTCTGAAGTCCACGTCAGCCTTCATAAAATATTAATGTTGGTTGTGCTCAGTGCCATAATTGCCATCTCAGCCCCTGAATAATTTATAGGGCTGCACTGTTCACTTCGCCTCATTTACTGATAGCTTGGGCAGCGCCGTACAAGTAGATGGCAAACGCAGTAATGGCACTGTTTTGCATTAAGTAAGAGAATATTACCCAAGAAGCCGGTCTCTCATTCTGTCTCTGTTTCCCAGTCGCTCTCTCTTTCACCCTCTTCCTTCCTCACTTTCTCTCTCTCTCCTTTACCTCATTAAAATATGCTAATTAACGAGTGGGTGATAGGCCTTTCTCTAGTCCCAGGAAAAAAACAAAGTCGCAGTGGCGGCGATGAAATGAGGCTGTACCGGATGGTTGTGTTTGGAGAGATGAACGTGTGTAAACAGGCGAGCTCTTTTGATCTGTAAACACGAGGTTCGCTGTAGTACACACACACCACGTTAACTCGGGACAATGAGCTCTCTTTAGTAGCATCATTAGCTATCAGACATGATGTGACAGACTGGGCTGTGATGGCATTTCTGTTACCTTTGTGTTGCTGCCATTGGCGAAATACGACCTTAATTATGAAAAATTTAATGCGCAAATTCTTTTTTTTTACTCTTTGTGTCTGTGTGTGTCTGTCTGTGTGTTTTTGTGCGCGCGCAAGCACTATATGTGTGAATTCTGCGTCTGTTATTACTTGTTAATGAAGCCAGCCAGTAACCAGCTGTGACATCCTGACTGAGAGGTCAAAGGTCAATCTGTCTGAGGACTAAATTAGCCTATGGATCTCTGGATCACCACCTCCCTTCTCCCCTCTGGCTGGACTGAGGATTATCCTTCCACTAAGGCCATGGGCTGGTTATACTGTAGTGTCCGTTAAAGTTACATGAGGACTGGCTGCAATTTAAAGTCAGAGTTTGTACCAGGAACTGCAGTGAACGGGAAAAAAAATAAACAAATTTGTTCTCTATTTGTTAGCTGAAAGTGCCCAAGTACCTGCATGTGTTAGCTGAAGTTTGCATGCATCGTTGGCTTTAATTTCAAATCAACACTGACCAGCTTCTTAAGTTCCACATGGGGCCATTCTTTCAAAACAGAGACCGAAGATGATAAAAGACAAAAATGTAGCAGATTTCTCCATTCCCTCTCCCTCTCTCTCTCTTCTCTCTCACTCTCTCTCTATCCCTCTTTGTCTATGTTTATGGCAGATTTTTGTGTGAGGTAGTCAACGCAGTGCAGGTGGATTGTAAATGTTAGTTTTTACATGACAGGGCCAGAAGCTATTGTCAGAAATGCTGTTGTCAGTGAACATGGTTTGATGAAGAGGACGATAAGAACAATACATTCAACTGCCTTACTTCTTCATTTTCTTGTTCTCTCTCCTTATGACTCTCTCTTTCTCTTCCAATCTGCCTGTCCCTTTTTCACAATCTCTCTGGGGTCATAGTTCAGGGGAGATCTCCTTGCAGTCTGAATATTATCAAATCAGTGCTTTCCTGAAGCCGCCCTGTAAGCCAGTGCTGTGTTACACTGAGCCTCGCAAATGGAGGGTCGAGCCCCCAGTTATGATTCCACAAAGCTCAGACACCCGGAGGCTCAGATACGGTTAAAAAGCGCCTCCCTGACCCTTTCCTTTTCTTCACCCAGCGGCCGTAATAATTGCCTTCTTTAATTGGAGGACCCTTAACTGAGCATGACAGCCCTAACCAATCAAATCTGAAGGCATACGGTGTCCGTGTACAGGGCAGTGTGACACAGGCGTGGTGTGCTTTAATGTAGATCATGCCCGTGAGAGCACGTCCTCTCTGTGTGCTCCGTACACCAGAGCGCTCTTCACCGGGGTAATGGAGCTTGTAAGGCACCACGGTTCAAGCCCGCGAGGAAACTGAAGATGTCACAGAGCCCGTGTCGACGGGTCTCTCTGCTTGTCGCAATGTTCCTGTGCATTTATACCACTGTTTCTCAGCCAGTGTCAGAGCACGCTCACGTCTGTGTGTTAATGTGTGTGCAAGGGCGCGAATCTGTGTTCCTTTGAATGTTTGTCCTTGGGTTGTGTGTACGTGTGTGTATACTTTTACGTGTTAGTTTTTGTAAGCGCTTCAGCATGTGTAGTCATGTATTAAAGTGTATGAATGCTAGTATAGATTTACACGAGATTAAGTCAACACTAAAAAGCTGGGACTGTGTGTAAAAAAAAAAAAAGAATGTATACTGTATATATAAACAGAATGCAATGATTTTCAAATAATTTAAATCCAGTATTTAATGCAAAATAGCACAAAGCCAGCATATCAAATATTGAAACTGAGAAATTCAATTGTTTTTTGAAAATATCTGCTCATTTAGAATTTTATGCCAGTAACACATTTCAGAAAAGTTGGGACAGGGGTGTGTCTATGACTGTGTTGAATCATTTCTGATTGCTGTATAGCTGTAGCATTTAGGAGCTGAGGAGGCCAACAACTGTAATTTTAAAAGCAAAATGTTTTACCATTCGGGCTTGGTAGTGGATATCCGATGCTCAACAATTCGCAGCCATGATTGTCATATATTTGTTTCAAAAAGCGCTGAATGTTTTCTGTGAGTGAGAGGACTGGACTGCGAGCAGGCCAGTTTCATGCCTGAACTCTTTTACTGCAGAGCCACGTTGATGCAATACTTGCAGAATGTGGCTTGGAATTGTCTTACTGAAACAAGCACTAACGCTGTGGGTATGTCTTGCCCTGGCTGCCCCCGAAAACCTTAACCAAAAACTTTAACCTTGGTTAAAGTTTTTGTGGACGGACGCCAACGCCGACGCCGCGGATGGAAAAAGTGGCGCCTATGTCTCGCAAATCCCTTCGGGGCGAGACAAAAACCAAGGCCTTCCCTGAAAAAGACATTCTCTGGATAACAATATATGTTACTGTAAAACCTCTATATATCGTTCAGCATTAATTATGCCTTCACAGATGTGCTAGTTACCCACGCCATGAGCACTGATGCTGTGATGCTGGCTTTTGTACTGGGTGCTGATAACAAGCCGAATGATCCCTCTCCACCTTTCCCCCAGCGTCCACGATTTTTGAAAAGTATTTTTCAATATGATTGATCAGACCATGGAGCAGTTTTCCACTTTGCCTCCAGCTTAAATGAGCTTGGTCCCAGCGAAGGTGACAGCATTTACAGATCATGTTTATATATGGTTTTACCTTTACATGACAGAGTTCTAACTTGCATTTGTAGATGCAGGGGTGAACTGTATTTACTGACTGTGGTTCTCTGAAGTGTTCCTGAGCCCATGCAGCGACACCCAGTACAGAATCCAGTCTGTTTTTAATGCAGTCCTGCCTGAGGGCCTGAAAATCATGCCCATTCAATATTGGTTTTCGGCCTTGTCCTTACTCCACTGAGATTTCTCTGGATTCTCTGAATCATTTAATGATCTTGCATACTGTGGATGATGAAATCCCCAAATTCTTTGTAGTTCTACATTGAGAAATGTTATTCTTCAATTGTTGAACTATTTGCCCATGCAGTCTTTCACAGAGTTTTGACGCCCTCACCATCTTTATTTATGAAAGACTCAGCGTCTCTGGGATGTTCTTTTTGTCCCCAATCATGTCACTGATCTGTTGCCAAGTAACATAATTAGGTGTGAGCAGTTTCACCAGGTGTGTTTTAGTAGCATCGTGCAACTTTTTCTAGTCTTTTGTGGCCCCAGTCCAAACTTTTTTGAAACATGTTGCCAACATCAGATTTAAAATGAGGGTGTATTTCCCAAAAGCCAGTGAAATTCCTCAGTTTCAACATGTAATATGTTGTCTTTGCACTAATTTCAATGAAATGTAGAGTTTAAATAATGTGCAAATCATCGCTTTCTGTGATGATTTACATTTTACGTAGCGTTCCGACTTTTCAAGAAACGGGATTATAAATGTTTGTGTTTGTGCGTGTATTTATGTGTATATGTGTATGTGCCCATTTTTCTGCGCACATATTCATGAGTCTTTAAGCACACAAAGATATGGCTGTATGAATGTGCAAGCACGTGTGTGTGCATCAGTCCAAGTGTGTGTTCTTGTGTACATGTGTGGTGTATATGTGCGTGCGCATCTGCTTGTGCATGCAGTATGTGTGAATGCACATCCCCTTACGTGGATATATACACGTATTTGAGCATATGCATGCATCCATTCATGCGCATTTATGCATATGTATGTGCGTGCATTCGTGTATAGTGCATGTGTGTGTGCGTCCAAGCATGCGTGTGCGTGATCACATTAAATCCCGGGCCCCGCGGCAGTGAAAGCTCTCTGGATGCAGCAGTTTGCTCAGAGGGTTTAGCGTGTCAGGAATCGAGTTTTGAGGTGTCACCGCCAAGCTTAAGCCTGGTGTTAGGAACAATTCCTCTCCCCGTCTCTGTCGCTGACACTTACGGACAGCTGGGGAGAAGAGAGAGAGCGAGGGAGTGAGAGAGAGAGAGGGATCGAGC
The DNA here is from genome assembly GCA_029721435.1 of Gymnothorax reevesii. NCBI lineage: Eukaryota > Metazoa > Chordata > Actinopteri > Anguilliformes > Muraenidae > Gymnothorax > Gymnothorax reevesii. The sequence goes on along the minus strand of CM056578.1, from coordinate 16,415,432 downwards.
GAGAGCTGAAGAATGGTGTCAGACAGCAGGAAAGCTGGATGGAGATTAACCCTATTAGAGCGACAACGCAGCCAAATCCCGGACCGCGAGCGCGAGTGGGGTTAGCCCTTGAGTAATGACACTGGCCAATTTTCGAGACACGCGCGTCCATCTTGTCTCTGTGACGGGAGAATGACAAAGAGCATGTCTGCTTAATTAACTTTACACTCTTTTCCCTCCCGCATGGAAAAAGAATGTAAGAAAAGTGTCTAAAAAGGTACATCACTTGTCATTGGAGTGGCGCATAAGATTGTCACCCTTGTCAGGGGTATAATAAACTTGTGTTTACCTTTTTTTGGTCACGAAAGGCACTGAATAGATAGACCCTAAGATCATCATGATACATTTCAGAGAGAATATTAGGAGTATGCTTAGCACAGAGCATGAACTATGTCTGTATTTTTATTTATTTATTTATTAATTTTTAATTTGGAGAGTCAAACACCCTGTTTAAAACTGGAGAACAAAACTCAAATTGGCAGCCGAAAGCAATTTCTAAGGCTGCAGGCCTGGTTTACTGGCCTGTTCTCCCTCTCGTATCCTGTAGCAGTGTCTTTCTGCCTGTTCTCTTTAGTTTCATGCGGTTCTCTTACTCAGCGCTGCCTGCTGATGTGCTGCGCTAATGAGTAAAATGTGTTTGAATGGAACAGATTACTGAGGAAGGACTTTTACTCTCTGACACTGGTCATTTTACACTTTGGTACATGGGAACATGAGGGCAGTTAGCATTAGCATTAGCAGAAGGGGAGCTGGTCATAGAAGGTGCCACCCCTTGCTGAATTTCATCCTGGTTCTGTTGTTTCGAGACTGTAGGCGGCCATCGACCCCTGCAGGTAACATAGTCGAGCCTGATGTCTGCACATTTTTACGCTAGGAAGAAAAAAAAAAAACCAAGAGTGAGATTGGGGGTGGGGGGTGGGGGAGGAATAGCAGCTGTCGTGGAAGTCGGGATAACAGATGGCGCGAGGCATTTCAGTCAGATTACACCATCTTTAGTCTGGTAACACTATCCTTCTTTCGCGCAGACGCTAAGATAAACTTGGCAGCCTGGCACACATCAAAAGCAAGCCTCGCGACTTTGTTACTTCAGTGCGTTTCGAGTCGACTGTTGAACGTAAAAGTTGTAATTTTCACAAGAAAATAGAGATTTTAGATGTCATGTTGACGTGACTTTGATTTTTGGTCGAAGTGACGGCAAACCTTCAACAAGTTGAAGTTACTGAGGTCACAACCATTTTTTTTTTTTTTTACTTTGTGGCGTGTAAAGGGGTGGAGCTTAGTAAGGGCTTAAGACGTACATTGTTGAAAACGTTCGGCTAAACTGTTTGTGATGTCCCCCATTGACTTAACTTGGGCGTTTTTAAAAGCATTATGGTGCTATGGAAGTGCAGTGTTCATGCGCTGCGAGGTTATACAATGTGGAACTGCATTTCGCGCAGTTGCTTTCGTCATGTTCGAATTGTCCTCTACGCATGTAAAGCATGTACAATCTAGCAAGAGGTAATCTGTTCCTGATTTGTCAACAAAATATGTCTCTGTAGTCCAAGATAGACAATCAAACAGGGAGTCAGTGGGCAGAAACACACCTATTGTATGCAAATTTTCTCTCGGAAATGAAGTATTTTGACCTTATTGCTACCATTGACTTACATTTGAAAATGTGGCTGACATACTTTTCCTGCAACCAGTCACAGCGGCACTACTGAACAACTTCTTGCGACTCGATCGAGGTCTGAGAAATAGTTTAATTCTCGACTTGGAGGGAGACATGGAGGGAGCCAGTGCGGCAGGGTGTTGGACAAGCGAGTTGCGCTTTGGCGCATTTGGTAGTCGCTGGGCACAGTAGGACTGGTAAGCGGGGGGTGAAGTAGTGTTGGTGGGGATGTCTCTATTGAGAGGTAATTAAAAGAGGCTGGGTGACTATGTATTAGCAATTTAACACAAGTAAATGAAGAAGAAGTAGGGGGAAAAAGTTGTGTTAATTAAGTGCTTCCATACCAGTGCTATTGTGACGGCGCTAACCGGGCCTGTCATGCTGAGCGGCCGCCCCTGTGACCTCACCGCTGCGCACTGTAATTGCCGTGAAGACAGACAGCGGGGTCCGTGATTGGGCAGGGTGGGGTGGTTTGGGGGGGTAGTGGGCAGTGCGAGGCAGCGCTAAAGCAGCAGATGAAAGGATGAAAGGAGGAGGAAGAGAAAGAGGGAGAGAGAGAGAGAGACGGAGAGAGAGAGAGAGAGAGAGAGAGCTTTGGGCCAATTAAGGCTGTGGAAATAAGAAGTGCTAAACAGGAGGGAAACTCAGGGATCCCACTGTTCCATTTAGCCCCCATAAAGAGACACTTGGAAGACCACTGATCTAGAATCAGTTTTGCCTGTTCCAGCTCATAATGGATGTGTTTGAGGCAGGCACGTGAAACTAGTTTGAGATCAGTGGCTCTGCTTTTGAGGGGCCTTATGTATGTATGTATGTGCAGTGGTGTGCAGTGCTGATGATGCACTTAACAAAATTAAGATAAATCAGAAACCGGGTACCATTCAAGTATTTATTTATTGTAATTTTGGATCATATCTATGAAAATAAATAAACTAATAACAATATATATATAATTGCTGGCACCTCTGACTGCAATGCAAATACAATATTTTAAGAAATTCTAAAAAAATATATTTATAAAGAAACTAAATAACAATGTGAGAAATACTGTATGATATTAATATTCCAATGGAACCAACCAAAATCATTTACTGATTTAATTAAAAATCAATTTCCTCCAAATCAAGGTTTCACAATTAATGGCACCTTTAAAGATTATAGTAAACATCTACTAAAATTAAACCAGGTATGAAATTCCACTTATTTAAGTTCCATCTAAATGTTAAAGAACTAAATTGAGCCATTTCAAATCCTTTCCTGTTTTCCTACGGTATTAAAATGAGGTAAGACAGATTCAGTAGCCCTCTGTCATCAAACACCATGAATAAAAAAAAATAACTGTCAGTTGAAAAGAGGAAGATGGTCATAGACGTTCATAAGTCTGGTTATAGCTTCAAGAAGACTCACAAATGATTAAATATGCCACTAAGCACTATCAGGGCAATTATTGAAAAATTCCAAAGATATGGAACTGTTGAAAACCTCAAGGGGAGAGGATGCAACTGCATTTCGCTCCCCAGGATACTGAGGAGGATGGTGAAAGAAGCAACGATATCCCCAAGAGTCACTGTGAAGAAATTACATGCTTTAGTGCATCTCGGGGACACCAGGTTTCAAAAAGCACCATCAGGCGCCACCTCCACAACCACAGGCTCTTTGGCGGTTTTGCCAGAAGAAAACATTTTTTTGATTAGAAGACACAGAAGCAAGCGCTAGGAGTTTGCCAAATGTCTTTTAAATTATGACTGGAACAAGGTGCTTTGGTCAGATTAGATCAAAGTTGCACGTTTCAGTCAGATACAGTATCCGCATGTTTGACATCTAAACAGTGATGCATACAGGGTAAAGCACCTCATACCCATGGTGAAATATCATGATGGGCCAGTCATGTTTTGTGGCTGTTTTAATTCAAGAGGTCCTGGGCCACTGGTTAAGATTAATGGCATACTGAATTCCACCAAGTATCAGGATATTTTGGCTGAAAATCTGGTTGCCTTCACCAGAAGGCTGGGACTTGGCGGTAGTTGGACTTTCCAACAAGACAAAGACCCAAAGCATACCTCAAGATCCACACAGGAATGGTTTTGTGACAACAAAATCAACGTTCTGTAATGGCCATCTCAGTCGCTGGACCTCAAACCAATTGAAAACCTGTGGGCTAAATTGAAGGGGGTAGTTGATAAACGCAAACCCAAGAATGTGAAGGATCTTTCAAAGATCTGCTAAGTGGAATGGTCCAAAATCCCCCCAAATGTGTGCCTTAACCTTGTCAAAAATTACAGGAAAAAACCCATGCTGTTATCCTTGCCAGAGGTGGTTGCACTAACTACTAAATGAAGGGTGTCAATTATTATGAAACCTTGATTTTGTTGAAATTTATTCTGTGGAAAATAATTTGTATCATTTTGGTTGTTGCCATTGAAACATTAATAAAATAAAGAATTTCACACATGTTGGCACTATACTCCATTTCTCTATAATTATGTTGTTTAATAATTTTGGCCTGGGCCGCCAGCGGCTAGGCCCCTATAAACATGAATGTTGCTGAGTATCTGAGTGACTGACTGACTGAGTGATCAAGTTCAACGATTGGCTGGCCAGCGGGGAAGAAGTTCAGCGATCGCTCAGCTGGTGGGCAAGAACTTCAGCGATTGGTTGGCCGACGATTAGCTGGCTGGCTGGCCGGGCGTTTGTCACTCGTGTCTCCTGGGGGGTATACTACAAAGCAAGTTCAACATAGGCAGGCTATATTTGAGTGAGCCGGCTCAACAAACCCTGAACTCGCAATCAGCGATAATTTGTACCACAATGGAGGTTGTAATCTTACTTTGTTAATCTCCTTTTCGTGCTTTCAACACAGTACGCGCTCTCGACAAAAGAGCGTTTCATGGGTTAGTTGACACTATATTCGTTCATAAAACGACCGATCGCGTGCTGTACGTTCTCTGAGGACATTATCCCTGAACCAGAATCAGTAACACTGCGGGTTATCTCCCTCTGCGGCACCCCCTGTCGCCAGCGACTTAATGGGAGACACACATAGACAGGCTGTATTTCAGAGAGCCGGCTCAACAAACCATGTACTCGCAGAGATAACTGGTACCACAATGGTGGTTGTAATCTTTCTTGGTTAATGTCGGTTTTGTGCTTTCAACACTGTACGCTCTCTCAAGAAAAGAGCGTTTCATGCTGCAATTGGCACTATTTCCGATCATTAAATGACCGATCGCGTTCTGTACGTTTCTCCGAGGAAGCTATCCCTGAACCAGGATCAGTAACACTGCGGGTTATCTCGCCCCCCCCGCACCACTAGGGGGCGCCACCAGCGGCTTAATGGGAGACCCATATAAAATTTCACACTCTTTGGTTGGACACTTGAAAGACTGCATGATTATGCATGTGCATACTCAGGTGGACACTTGGGAAATTATAATTGAGATTTATGTTAGTGCATTCATGTTAGTTCATGTATGCCCTTGTTCATTGGATGTAATGTAAGTGGTTGCTGGGTGATTAATAAAATCTTTAAAAAAAAAAAAGAAAGAAAGAAAATCTCTTCGGAGGAGTGGGTCGTGATTATGGACAGTTATGAAGAATGTAAATTTATAAAAAACAGCAAAAAACAACACTGTTGCTGCTAATAAGGCCAGAGAGGAATTCTGGCAGAAAATTGCTGACCTTAAGTCCTCTGATGAAGGACTAGTGGAAATAACATCAGTTTCTCAGCCAAATCAAACAAAATGAAATGAAATTATAGAATGAACTTTCTTATTTCTCGGCCAATTCTCATGATCTTGCTGTTAACTACAAGGCCTTTTCAAGAGCTCATAAATTCATTAAAATTAATTGCATTTCATTTTTTTATCACATAGTTAACCATATTCATTCATCGCCAATATCAAATAACGCTTTATGTAAACACGTGGCAGGTCCTGCACTCGAACATGTTCATTAAGCGGTTTTACTCAAAACTGGATTCTTTGTCCATAAAATGCCATGAAAGACAAAACATGGGGAAAAAAAGGAATCTTTGAAGCTCGTTCTTACACCCTCATTATATAGGAACAGCCGTGTGTTCACAAAAGTAACGTCACGTTCCTGATTAGCAAAACTGTAACAATAACTTTATTGTTTCATTACCATTCAGGAACATGCATGCATACTTTATTTGCTATCTACATCTGTTGCTGCTGTCTCTCTCAAATTCACATTCACAAAATCAATAATGCTACCCTTACTCTCGCTCTTTGTCATTTCAAATGTATAACTTGCTTTTGATATGTTTTCCTTATTCAAGACCCCACCCCCCACCTCCTACTCCCATTACCTCACACACTCTCACTCACTTCTACTCCCTCAATCACACTCTCACAATCGCTCGCACTCTCACTTTCACTCTTTTACACTCTCGCTCTCACCGTCTCCCCACCCACTTTGTAAATTATTTATCAGCTCCAGCTCATTACTAAACTTGCACTTCATATAATTGCATGAGCTTTGCCCCATTTAGCACCCTTTTCTTGGGCCCACATTCTCATACAGCACTTAGCGGCCCATCCATATACTAGGTTGCACCTAGTCTTGTTTTGTATTGTTTGTGCATTTCCAGTCAGGGGAGCCAGTAATTTTTGAGTCCCCTGTATATATGTACAATCCCCAGCATGACTGTGCCATCTCAGTGTGGCCTCTGTATACCTCCAGTACTCATCCTGCTGTAGTATTGATGTGTTGGAGGAGAGGGAGTGGCTTTGGGTTGTGGTGGGAGGGTTGGGTCCATGTGATCGCCCTGATTAGCCGGTGATGTCTCTCTCAGTGTCAGTGCAGACGTGTGAGGATGTGCTTCTACTGGTTTGTTTTTGCTGATGATTATTCACTGGTCCACTGGCATCTGCTCCCATTACCACGTTACAGAACACGATCTCTAGGCTCATGTCTCAAGAAGGCCAAAAAGATTCCGTTAGACTGCTCATGTTTCTCTGTGTGTGTGTGTGTGTGGGAGAGAGGTAGAGAAGGACAGAGAATGAGTTGTATGTGTGTGTGTGTGTGTGTGTGTGTGTGAATGGCCCCTAGTGACTCTGTCAGTGAGAGACATTTCCTCATAAGGATGTGTGTCAGTGTGCTGTCAGTTTCATCACTGTCCCCCAGCAGCTGGTCCTGCTCTGTATTTCAACAGTCGAGGGTGTGTGTGCATGTGTGTGCCAGAGAGAGAGAGACAGACAGAGAGAGAGAGAGAGAAAGAGAGAGAGAGAGAGAGAGCTTATCTGTGTGTAGAGGATGATTTTGCATAATTCTAATGATATGTGACCATATCAAAACTGTCCCTTCTGTCTGTCTCTTGTAGATTCTTTCTGAAATTCTTCCTGAAATGCAACCAGAACTGCCTGAAGAATGCTGGGAATCCAAGAGATATGCGCCGATTTCAGGTACACGCACACACATACACACGCACGCAGACGCACACACACTCAAACACACACACTCAAAACATGCACATACACACACAATCAATATGCACACAATATGCACACTCACACTCCTACGCATACTCACGCCACAATCAGGCACGCGCAAAGTTCCTGCCAACCACCCAAAAGACAACGTTTCTGGGAGACTATGGCCCCTGTATTCAAGCGAATGTTGTCAGCTCTCTCACCTTCCTCTCCTCTCCTCTCCTCTCTCTCGTTTTCCTCCCTCTCTCCCCAATAAACACACGCACGCGCTGCCGCTGTGACGGACGCTGTGCCCTGGTTGTGTGTGTGACAGCTGCAGCGGTGACGCTGTGTGTTAATGTATGCTGCTGTGCGAGTGTGCGTGTCACCGCTCCTGTTTGCCTGTCAGTGGGACAGTGAGAATGACCTGACAGGGTGGAAGGACACAGAAGGCAGTGTGATTACACAGCTGCGTCAATTACACCCTCACCTCTGCCACCACGGACTGCCACACACACACACGCACACACCTGCGGAGCGAGGAGCCTGCTGTTCGTTGTGAATCTCCCAGAGTGAGCCTCTGCCGAAGAGTTCCTTGTTGAGGTGTCTAATTAAGGGTTGGTTGCTTCGGAGAGAAAACGAGACCCCAAGCTTTTAGCCAGGTCTAGCCATTACCAGCTGTAGCTGTCTCTCTCACACACACACTCACACACACACATGCATACACACTCAAACACACGCATGCACACTCACTAAAATACAAGCACAAACACTTGCCATGCAGGCACGCTTGTGTGCGTGTACACAAGCGCAAACACTTATACACACCCTCATGCACGCAAAGAAACAAAAACACCGGCACTCACTCATATCGCATGAAATAAATCCTTACTTTATGATTTCTGGAGCTTGAGCACATAGAGACATTGATTCATTGACAGGCACACTGTATATAGGTTTGTGCTTTAACATTTACACACAGTGTGTTGTCTACTGTCCCATGTGAGCCCACGTTCTCTCCATCACTGCTGCAGTGTCTTTGTTTTTAAATCCATTTGAGTGTATGATCACAGACCATAGGGTGATTGATATATACTGCCTGGCAAAAGAAAAGTAACCACTTAGGTTTAACTAAGCAAATAGGTAGGAGTCTTACGTTGAATGATTACTAAAGTGATTAATGTGTTTCAGGTGGCAAACTATTTAAAACTTAACTGATGCAGTGAATACCTTCTCATTTCTAAAACTTACATGTCGAAAGACATCATGTGCTCGCGGAGAAGATGTTGCTCTGCTTTAGAATGGTCTAATTACTGGCTAGCATCGAGCAGAAAACACCTGAGGATGTTGGTGAAACTACTGAAATTGAACTGTCCGATGCATTATCAAAACCTCGAACCATGGTGGTGACCCATCGTCTTCAAGGAATAAATGTGGTAAGAAAAAAGTCTTGAATGATCACGATCGCAGACCACTTGGACTCTGAAGCAATGGAAAAAAGGTTACGTCATCTGATGAGTCCAGATTTACCCCGTTCCAGAACGATAGTGCATCAGGGTAAGAAGAGAGATGGATGAAGTGATGCATCCATCATGCCTAGTGCCAACTGTAAAAGCCTGAGTCAAGAGTGTTATGATCGACGGTTGTTTCAGTTGGTCAGGTCTTGGTTCAGCAATGATATGTACCCAAACAATGAGGTCAGCTGACTGCCTGAATATACTGAGTGCCCAGGGTCCTCCGTCAATAGACTTTTGAATCCCCGATTAGCTTGGGCATATTCCAAGATGAGAGTGGTTCAGGAAACATGAGACATCATTTTCACTTGTGGATTGGTCACCAGAATCCAGACCTTAATCCCATTGAGAATCTTTGGGATGTGCGGTAGAACACCTTATGCAATTCAGTTCTCCCACCATCAATACAAGATCTTGGAAAGAAAATGAGTGCAACTCTGGTCTGAAATAAATCATGTGGCATTGCATAACCCTATCAATATGATGCAATGCCAAATGGATGCCAAAAATAAAGACGAACCAATGACTTGACTTTTTATTTTTTATTTTTTGGCCAAGCCGTGTATTTTTAAGCTGAACATCCGAATTCTGTTTAGATTCGTGTTTGAAAGCTATTGAGCTCCATTAAACGGGCTGATACATCTGAGAAAAAAAACAGTCCAAAGACTCTTCAAAGTCTAAGTATTAATGGGAGGAATGGCTATATGCAAAGCTCCAGGCATTTGTTCAACATGCTGGGTCTCACCCTCACAATTGATCTTCCTTGACTTTTAATTCTCGAGCAAGAGCACTTAACAGCAGCAATTTGATTGAGTTTGATAGTGTTTAATTAATAGTTTTAATAGGAGCTCTTGTGGATATGTCTGGAATGACAGAGGCCAGAATGCTGTTATCCAGTCCTGTAGCCTTCTGTGTGTGTGTGTGTGTGTGTGTGTGTGTGTGGGCTTATATGTGCATGAGAAAAAGAGAGAGAGAGAGTGTGTGTGTGTGTGTGGTCTATGTCCCTCTGTGTGTATTCATATCTGTAAATGTGCATGTTTGTTTGTGTATGTATCTGTTTATGTGTGCATAAATAAATGTGTGTGTGTGTGTGTGTGTGTGTGTGTTTGACAGAGCAGTGGGTCCCCTCAGTCACTCCGTACAAACAGAGTGATGTGAATAGTGTCAAGAAGAAGATCACACAAAACACCTGGGTCATCTCAACAACCTTCACCACTGAGCTGCCTTTAGAGAGAGAGAAACGGAAGGAGAGAGAGGGAGAGAGAGAGAGAACAAGTGACAGAATGAGAGAATAACTCTATTTCTCTCAGGGAGACTCGAGACGGTGTTTGTCGAGTCACGTCAAGCAGAGCCTCTCTGGAGGGAAGGACTCGGAAGCCTCCGGAAGCTTTAGAGCAATTTAAATAAGAGCCCCTCTCTCCCATCGCCATGGGGATTTAGCCTGGTCACACTCTTAGGGATCCGCTGGGGAACAGAAGTAAATCTATTAGCTCTGTGCTCATTGTCTCTGGCTTTTTCCAATTCAGCCATCGTGAATTAAATTACTCTGCATGTCAATCTATCGGGAAACTGTCAAGCTGACTGAGCAGGTGGTGTGTGTGTGTGTGTGTGTATGCGAGTGTGAGTGTGTGTGTGAGAGGGCTGAGGTCTGATAGTTACATACGGATGACAAAGAGACCCTTCGGCTCTGTTGTGTAGTGCATTAGATCTGACTTAAAACAGCGATGTGAGGACTTCTTCATTACGGGGAATTTAAAACTGGAGTGAGCACACATAGACACACACTTACTGTACATGGCAAAAAAAAAAAGTTTGGACACTCTTTGCTGATGTCACAGCACTGTTTTTAGAAAAATTTAAATGGCTTAACTACTCTATAGATTCTGAAATAGAATGTGGTAGTAGGTAAACAGTCCAAAGTTAAAAGAAAAGAATTTACCTGCTTGATTAGTGTCCAAAATTTTGGAATTGCCAAAGAAGCCATATTTTGTGAAGTAAACAGACAAACAAGCTCCTTCCATTTTCCAAAAGCTGAATTTAAGTCAAGCTGCTTTGGAACTTATTGGGCAAAAAGTTCAATGAGGAGTAAACCGCAAGTGCAGCACATCTTTTGGAACCTGGACGGTCACTCAGCAAACTCATCATCGCCATATACGATTGATGTAAGAATTGGGTCTTTTTTTGCAAAATAAAGGGTGCTTATGTCATTACTTAACACAGATTGTAAGAAAAAAATGTCCAAACTTTTTAATGGTACCATACACACATGCTCTCTCTCTGTCTCACACACACACACACACACGCACACACGCGCACACGCGCACACACACACACACACATACACACACACACACACACACACACAGATTCAGATACGTACATGGTACATGTATGCATACACACAAACAAACATACAGATACACAGACATGCACTTGTACACACACACACACACGGACATACAGATTTACACACGCTTGCATACACAACTACATATGCAAGCAATGACAGACCAACTTTGCGGAACAAAAAACTACTCATCAGTTTCATAAGTTTTGATAAATTGGCAGTTTTATAAAGCAGTGTGATTACAGCAACCTCCAGTGTATTAATCTAAGGAAAGGTGGACACGCCGTTTATCTCGACCTCTCTCTGACCAACCCCTCCCTCCCCCCTACTGCTACAGGTTGTGGTCTCCACCACGGTGAACGTGGACGGCCATGTACTCGCCGTGTCGGATAACATGTTTGTGCACAACAATTCCAAGCACGGGCGGCGGGCGCGACGACTCGACCCGTCTGAGGGAACGCCGTCTTATCTGGAGCATGGTGAGCAGGACCCCTTTTCTTACCATCTGTGCACCTCTCTGTGTTGTATGCAGGTGTTCCGGTATGTTTCCCCATCCAGCCAAATGTCTGTCCATGTTTCTACCTGTCCGTTTGTCTGATTCGCCTCGCAGGAAAAACAAAGATGGAGACAAATGTTAAGAAGCCGAAGAGATTAATTGAAAATGGTTCTCTTCCTTTGACAATCAAATCATGAGTCATTGAGCCTGGTCTGTAGGCCAGTTTTGTATTAGGTTAAGGCATTAATTGAATGGTGTTTTGGCTTAACAAATTGATTCTTTGATTCATTTTTTTATAATGCATGTATTTTTCCAAGCAAAGTCCTGTCTATGTACTGCCACCACTGGAATGTGAAATGTTAGTTTTCTCCGCACTCTTTGTCTATTCAAATACACTTTGCCTGGTTTTTAGGTCTGGGTAAGGGTGTCTGCTTAATGACAATGATGTCATGTAATGTTTTCCTTGATCTCAATAGCTTACAAACTCTCTCTCTCACACATGCAGGCAGACACACACACACACACACACACACACATACAGGAACAGGCACACACTCGCACACTAACACACCCATCCAAATGCTCCTAAAATGGGGACACTGAACGACCTTCATTATGTCAGAGAAACTATTCGTTATTCTACCCTCAACAATTAGCTGAGTCTTCTGCTCTATAATTTGGGGAACACTGCTGGAAGCAGCAGTCCATCTCTCTCCTGTTTGGCGATACAGTGAACGAAGATAGTCTTTACTCTTCAATGCTTTACCAACCCCACTCCCTCTAAATGTCTTAGAGCCTTATACAAAGCCCTTACGCTTGTAGTTTTTCCCATGGTGCACTTGCGTCAGACTTGGGAAATTGAGAAGCTTCCGAATGCATCCCAGTTACCAAATGCACTCCCCCCTTTCTCTGGAGCTGTGATGCCTTACATACGTATACTACTTCCATGTATGTTAGTAACAAAACTCAGGAGAATAAAGGCAAGCTAGACAAACTCAAATATCAAGTATGTTGAACTCAAACTAACACTATAGAAGTCTGTGGGCAAAGCAGAGCGCAAGAGCCACAAACAACATGACTTCATGAAGCGGGACGTCCGAGGTAATAAATAGGACTGCAGGGAATTGACTGAATGGATGCATTGATGGCATAATTGGCCAGCAATCAAGAAATCAGGGACGCTGCTCTCTGAACCACTGGATTGTGTGCAGAAGTGGGGACAGGTCTGGCAGGAGCAAACACTTCTGAAATCAGACTGAATTAACACCAAAATGGAAGCTCTATAGAGCCCTGCTCAAAGTCTCTGATAAGGTAACAGATCCCACTGTTCACCTGTGGAAATGAGGAGTTGCCTCTTCAGAGAGAGCCGCTCCAGGCTGTTGTGCTTCCAGTTCCAGTTCCCATGATGCCTTTGAATGGCTAATTAAGGCTGCTGCCATCAGGGTACTTAGCTCTACCTCCATACAGTGGCTGGGGTCTATGACAGATCTGTTCATTAGAGCTGGGGAACTCTGGACTGAGAGAGCAGGTACTGACCCAGAGTGACCCAGGAAGTTTAGCAGGGAGCAAAGCCCAACCCCCCCCTCCACCCCGCCACACACACACACACACACACACACACGTAGACTTACTCAAAATTACATCTAACATTATACTGCAATTAATTTTTATGATCATATGAGCATAAGAAGATGTGCATAAGTGGACAAAGATGTGAGTAATATGGTCAGAACATTGACTGAACATTTTTATGCTGATGTAAAAGTCACGAGAGGTAATTCAAACAGAGAGCAATGGAGTTCAAGAATAGGGACTCAGACTTGACTCAGAAGAAAACGTTCTAAAAATTAAAAACTTTCTCTTCCAAGGTTTACTGTAAGTTAAATTACATCATTTTTATATTTCCTTTGAAGCAAAACTGTGATGCTTTCCACATGGTACTTAAAGGGACACTCCATGCTACATGCTAACCTTGTGATGACAATGAATAGAAGTCAAGGCACTAATTAGCTTTTCTAGCCTTGGTCCATTGACTTATATTAATTGTCATGACAAAGACAGCATGTAGCATGGAATGTCCCTCACTAATTGGTGGCAGGATCTCCCTTAAGGATTAAAAATGAGAGCTTTCTCCTGCATAAAAGATCCAATAAGAACGTGAAAAAAAAAACTCAACAAATGTGTCATTTCCCTCGATGACAAGTAATTGCTGAGTTCCATTGTCACAAATAGACTTGATATTGATTCACATTTATGTGGTGAAAATGTTTTTATTATCTCTCTGGGTATGTGCTGATGGAGAGACTTCTAACTGTCAGGGAGAGGTCCTTAAGAGATTGATTTTTTATTTTAAATGTAATTAGTTTCTTATTTATTCTAAGATTCTTGGGAAGTCAAGATGTGTTTTGACTTATAAATCCAATGTGATTGACAAAGAGACAGAAAGTGATGATATTATCATTGACTCTTCTCATGAATTCACCCCAGTATTCTCCAGGAGGTTGAGTTATGTGGCCTTAGCAATATTCTCCTTATTTAAGTGATCAGTCAGCTTTTTACATTTTTTTTTAGAGCTGAAGTCTGTGTTCTTTTTGGTTCGAAGAGTACTCAGTGGAGTTTATATATCTCGACTGACGATTGATCTGTTATGTAAGCAGTGAATATTGACCATAAGCTAGTGGTGGCTAAGTTAGCTGCCCTCAGTATTTAGCTGCTGTTCCACATTTTGACGTCCACATCTCCATGATAGCATCCTTTTACGATATCGTTAGCCTCATAGAATAACTGCCTAAGTCATTTTCTGGCTTACTGTTGCAATATCAAAAATAAAAATACCAATGTGCTTGCTAAAAATTGTTTTTTTTCTGGTTTTCCGAAAGCGTTCAAATATGACTTTGGCAACTATGCTATTAGGCCAAAGATATAGAGGTAGCATTATCATCATATGGTGCCTGAGACTATTGTAACTGCTACCACTGGAAGGGAGTAACAATTATTTTATGATTGGGGGCGATGTTTGTTTGTGTGTGAGAATATACTTGATTTTTGTGTTAATGTTACATTTACTATGGCAGAATTTGGGGGGGGGGATTGCATGATTTCAGCACTGGCCAGAGGGACCCCCTAACCCCCCTTAGATTATGCCCTGTTTACTACCCTAGAAAATGGGTTTCTGGTCTAATTTAGCCACTTAACATTTCAATTGGCAAGCTAAGGCTGATGTAACATTTGCGACTGTCAGAGTGAAGCTCTCGAACGCTGACAGAATAAAAACAGAAAGTGATCAGAAAGCTTCTCTTCAATCAAATTGCATTCTCTCTTATTTTACCATTTTCCAAATGTACCCAAAGTGGAATTCGGTGTATACACATTTCGTTGAAGTTCAGGGATGCTGATATAGTGAATTGTTGCTCTCAACACTGTATATCTGACAGCTGATTGGTGGGAGACACAGTCCTAGGGTGGGGCTGACACAGTGACGGGCCAGTGTTTAGACAAAGAGCAAAGTCACTCACCTGCTCACTGGGGGAGGTGAGTGATGCTCTGTATGGATCCCCAAGAAAGAGTGAGGGTGGGGGTATGTGGGTGCAGGTGACTGGTGAATGTGTGTGTGTGTGTGTATAGGGGGGATGGGTGTCTGGGGGGTCGATCGAGCGGCGTAAGGAACAGATGGCGGGGAGGAAGGCTCCCGAGTTTAATCCTATCAGATGGACCCGCGTTGTTCCATCTGCTTAATCCACGCACTGCCTCAGTGACTGTGAAAAAGAGGCTTAGGCTAAGATTACTGTCACAGAGCTGTTACCGCCACACTTTCTCTTTCCCTGGTCACATAACCGCATTATGGAGCCAACTTGCACATGCACACACACAAACACACACACACTTACTCTGGCGTGTCCAGACAGATGGACACAAAAATGTGCATTCTCATGAATGCATGCACTTACGCTCATACATACACATGCGCACACACGTGCACCTTGGCGTGTCCACGCAAATGCACACGCTAACATATGCTCTCATGAATGCATGCACTCACACACATGCACACACACACACACACACACACACACACACACACTCATGTATTCTGGTGCGTCCACACAGATGCACACTTCAAACATACATTCGCATGAGCACATGCACGTACACTCATACACACACGGGCACACGCAAAAACACGCATACACTCATGCTTCTGCACCCTGGCATGTCCACACAAGTGCACAAGCAAACATATTCTCACATGAATGCATGCACTCAAATACATCAACACACACACACACACACACACACGTAAATGCATGCACTCACATGCACACATTTGCACGAGTGCAAAGAATATACAGAAAGTCACACATCGACAGACATCTGCACACACACATACACACACACACATGCACTCAGGTGTGCCCACTCTCAGACACTCACACAAGAAATGAACACATGCAGGCACCCATTATACGTGCAGATATTCACACATACACTCATACACAGCAAAGCATTTTTAATGTTTAAATGTCTGTCAAAACCAAATTAATTTTCTTCTTTGCAAAACAGCATCATCTCAACACCCTGAACACCTGTAAATGGAAGATTCATTAGAAGAGTGAAAGGTGCATGTGGCCACTTTTGTATCCACGGCACTGCAAGGGTTAATATTATATAGTTTTGTTTTAACCATGCCAGCAGCCATACCACAATTTGATCTGCTTCAGCTGCGTGGCTGAAGCTAAGCAGGTGTGGGCTTGGCCAGTACTTGGATGGGAGACCACCGAGGAAAGCCAGGTTGCTGCTGGAAGAGGTGTTGGTGGGCCAGTAGGTGGCGATCTTCCCTCTGGCGGGATAATCCCCAATGCCCTGGTGCAGTGACGGGGACACTGTACTGAAGGAGATGCTGTCTTTCGGATGAGACGTTAAACCGAGGTCCTGACTCACAGTGGTCTTTAAAGATCCTATGACACTCTTCGATAAGAGTAGGGGGTTCCCCGGTGTCATGGCTAAAGTCCCAACCTGGCTCTTTCAATCTGCCACCTAATCATCTCCTGATCTAATTGGCTGTGTAATTCCTCTGTCCCTCCCCACCTCTTCCCCCAGGGCTCCCTTGAAAAAGAGATTTCAATCTCAACGGGACTTCCCTGGTTAAATAAGGGTTAAATAAAAAACCAATGTCTGACCATAGGCCTGGGATAGGAATTGGTTTTCAGCTTTGATCAGTATTTTACCAAAAATAAATTTGTGACAGACCAAAGTGCACCTCGCTCAAATAAAAGAGTTAGCTGACTTCAAAAACTAGTAATGTATGGAGTTTCCAATCAATACTGGCCCTTAACACAGAAAATCAAAGCTGGTTTACTTTTACCAACATAAAACTACTTGGCTCATAAAACCCCTCACCAAAATAATAGCAAAAAAAAAAAAACATTTTAGCCCCGTATTGACGTAGCTCTTGTGTTGTCTTCAAATAAAGCAGAAATAAAGTAAATACTTTGTAGAAGCAGTTCGCCTAACTTTAAGATCATTAGCGTGGCTGAGGAGGTTTTTAAAGACTGTATGACCCAGGTCTTATATCTCCTGCACCCCACATTACATCATAAAATGTATTTTAGCAACTTTTATGTACTTTTTTCTGTCGTTTCTCGGGAAGTTGTTGGAGTAAGAGGAGTTGGTTATAGAGAAACATCCATTTTCATGCATTTCAAGTACATTCTGTTGTAAAATGCTGCCAGCTGAGTCTCATAGAATTGTTGAATTACAGTTGAATTGTGAAAGGAAATTGTATAATTTACAATGAAACACGGGGCCATGACAGCAATACAGCCTTCTGTCATATTTTTAACGTATTGTTGCTGTAATTTATATGACAATGTTCTGGCAAATTCAGTTGTCCCTATTTCGCCATAAAATATCTTTTTTATTTCTTAATTTTTTTTTATGATGTATAAATAATAGGAACTGTTCATCAGTTGGTACCTTATGCATTATGGTAATGTATTACTGCGGGCCATCATGAATGCTATGAGAAGTTAAATTTCAGCTGTTAATATACATTCTTTTACTGACTTTGACCATAAAAACATGAAAAAAAGTAACAATCTATTAGCTTTGCTTTCAGATAAATGATCAATCCCTCTATATCACTTTCCCTTACTCTCTGGCCTCTATCTTACACGCGGCGCAAAGCGTAACGCAAGTGTCTTTGCTACGTTACGACCAATGCTGATTCCATTTTCCCGTTCTACATTGATAAATATTTTTTGCCTGGATAGAGTGAAGTTCCATTATTTGGGGGACTCAAAATACGAAGGAGAAGAGGAAGAGGGCCTAGAAACACCCGCCATAAAACCAGAAAAACTAGAGGACCTGGCCTCGAGCTTGCGCTTACATGCAAGCAGTGACCTATGCCGCACGCGATAGGGAGATCTGCGCCCGTGGTGATTTATTACGTTTATAGTTTACAAAGCTAGTTTGTTGGTTTCTGAAGCCCAACACCCACTGGCCACGAAGCGTCGCGTCGAACTCCGAACGTTGCCTTGACGCTTTTAAACGCCCATTGAAAGCGTCAGCCGCATCAACATTGACAGCTGTCAACACGACTGAGAAGCCATGGATGTCACTCTCAAAACATTCAACAAGACAATGTTTAATTTTGAAAATACCTACCGACAAAGCTTATTTTAAGTGATGACAAAGTGCAACGTGCAGGTTACTGTGCACTATACATTATACACAGGCATAACTTTCCTCCTAAATTTAGCCCTTCAAGTAAATTATGATTCACTTTACTTCATCCACCATCGAATTAGATAGCTAGCTAACTTAGCAGTGTTAAGTTCCTACCAGTGTACCTTGAGTTAGGTACTGTCTAGCTGTAGATCGCTTGATAACATAAATGCCTGCAAAATAACGGATTTCCTTTCAAAACTGTGACTTGTTTAAAAAGCAGTTATATCTGTTTCGACAACTGCATGTGAGGCTGCCACTAAATGTGTGCCACCATCCATGACAAGGCAAAATTGTTAAATAACCTAAAAAAACAAATGCGTTTTTAATGTGTTGTCGCTTAAGAAATTGAGCAATTGCGATAAGTACAAATCTGACGCACGTCACACGCTGCCAGTGAGAATTGCTCCATTGAAATTAATGAAACCAATTTTTTTGACGCGAGTCTAACGCCTCCAGTGGGCATTGGGATTTAGTCAATGTTAAGATGCTTTCACATAGGATGCAAAACAAATTTCTCGCACGACAGATTACATTCAGAGTCAATGCAAAGACGCGAATACACGCGAAACACGTGTATTCGCATCTTTGCATTGACTGAATGTAATCTGTCATGTTTCGCGTCCGGTGTGAAAGCGACTTTAGCTTGCAACCTTTTTATTCGGTGCATTTTAATGCCACCTTGCGAGCTAAATGTTCGTGGTGCAACTCCAGCCAAATTAGTTTACATAATAATGGTAATGTGCATTTTAAATGGAGTAAATTTAAATGCACAAAATATAACTTAAGCTAGCAAGCAAGACTTTATGCCAACTTAGCTAGCTATATTTATTGTATGTATATGTGAGCTAGGTGCCTAAATGAGAAAGTTATAAGTATTCACTATTATCCATTGATTTCTTTGAGCAAATCTAAAAATAATACAACTGCGCATGTGTACTGGAGGGCATGGAAAAATATCTGTTGAATTGTAAAAACAGTTCACGGTTAAATATACACTTTGTAAACTATAAACGTGATGCCCCCAGATCTCCCTATTGCGTATGGCATAGTTCACTGCTTGCATGTAAAGCTCGAGGCTAGGTCCTCTTGTTCCTCTAGTTTTATGGCAGGTGTTTCTAGGTCGTCTTCTTCTTTTTCTTCGTAATTTGAGTCCTCCAAGTAACGGAACTTCACTCTTCCCGAGGAAAAAAAACATGGCTCCTGGCTAAGTGGCTACTTTGAACTTTTAGGCAAAAAACATAGCGAAAGTGACGTCTTTTCAAGTCAAATCATAATATTGGGGTTTGCAGGCACTTCGAAAATGTCACACGAGCAGAATGGAGGCATTTTATGTTTTTTAACATTGCTTTTTTAAGCATGAAAAAGTGGCCACCATAGGATTCCATTCATTTGGATTTCTCCTCTTTTTCCTTAAAACTCCAAAACTACTTTGAGTACAAAAGAAATTAACTGACCCTTCAATTAGCCTTGAGGTGAGTATATGATGAGTGAATTTTAATTTTTGGGTCAACTTTCCCTTTAAGACATTATTATATGCCTTTGTAGACAAGTGCACAGCAAGCCTACCCTCAGCTTGTTACACACAAACGACAAGCACACGATTGAAAATAGAAAGTTGACAATGTGAAATCAAAATCAATATATTAAAAAAATACAGTAGATGTCATGACTGTGAGTGCCATTTCTTATCTAGTGTCACTGTCCATAAAGCAGGGGCAAGTTCATTTCACTCCTGCTGGATACTATTCAAAGGGTTACAGTATGTAATCAAAATAACATTATTTTATTTCTTTCTCCCAAGCGGCTGTTTTCCTTGCTTCTTTTAATTCTTCTCGGTCGTTGCCCCATCTGCAGATAATTATGCTTTTACCCACGAACCTCAATTCAGCTTTTATTTTTCATTTTCACTTTATGCACACCTTAAAATGCAACCCCGGGATTTGCGGTGTATGAGGACTTTTTTAATTAGAATGTGAATAAAACAATTTTGAGCAATATTTCAAAATCCATTTCTTATTATCTCACATTTTTGGACATTACAGAGATCATGTTTCAGCAGTGGTCTGCTCGCACGCGTTCACTTCACGCACGAGTCAACCCATCTCTGCAGAGAAGTGTTTTTCCGACTTTAAGGAAAACCCGCCCTTACAATAGCAATTTGCAGAGGCGCAAGAGCATCTGGCTTTTAAAGGGCAAGAGAGATGACACTCTGATTGGTTTATTTCGTGTTACGCCCAAAACATGCCTATGATTAATTAAGAAATGAAGTACTAACCCCTTTGAACCTTGCACCTTACTTTGCGCCCTGATAACTAGCAAAAATGGATTTGGACACACCCCAAATGCATCTGCGCCACGCGCTTCAGACCATGCGCTTTGATCATTAAAATGGGCCCTTCTAAGATCAAGCCTTTAAAGGGCTGCTTAACCTGTTACTGCTGACTCTGGAAGAGGTGTTGCCTCTTCTTTTCGTGTGATTACACAATTCTAAACTGCCACCTTTTTTTGCCAGTTTTTTTTTTATCAGGCACCTGTTTTGCCAATTATTTCAAGTGTAATTTTACAATCAGTTTATAACAGAGGTTCCGTGTGTGTTAACTGTAAACCGCAGTTAAATGGGCAGGACTCTACTTACAGTTAAAATAACATGGAGACAATGTGTTGATTTAACTGTTAAATTGAGTCAATTTATGACAGTGTACAATCAGGGAGGAAAAAATGGCAAACCAACATGAGAAATATGCTCAGTCTCAATGACTTCTGCAAGAGAATTACTTTATCAGTGTGCATGAAAGCCAGTTGTACAAAACCTTTTAGCTGCAACAAATTAATTCACACACACCGTGCCAATCGAGGCATGTGTTGGAATTGAGCTTCGAAAGAATAGACTTTTTTCTTACCTTTACCGACTTTTTTCCGAAAGCAATGTACAGAATTTCCCAGCACACAGTGGTGTGCATGGCACAGCAGTAAAATCAGACATGTTCACTTACCTAATTTACTTTTACAAGCTTAATTGACGTTGGCACAACGGTATTTATGGCTCTCTATTACAGGACACTGTAGCTGGGTCGGCTTCACATTTCGGAATGACACAGTTAGCCCGTTCGGTTCTCTTCGCATTCTCTGGAGTGTGATTCAAGCCATAACTAAACTCAGACAACCCATAATTAGTGCATTAGCCCCTCTAACATACTCCTGACCGGACCAGTCCCTGATCAATAGAGAGCCCTTTTGCGGCACAAATTTTGCTTCTGAACAGTTATGTTTTATTGAAAAAATTACTTTTGTTATTGTTATTAGTTGGTCAAACCAAAGCACTGATGTGAAGCACCACTGTCTTATCTCATCAGACACAGCAAATATGTGAGCTCAGATTTTTGTTAATCTTGGAACTAACACACCTGATTCACCCTATCAAGGTTAATGCAGTTGAGGACCCTGGTTAGTTACTTGACTAAATCAGGGGTGATAGCACTGGGGTAAAGCAAAAGCCAGCTCCCATAAGAGCCCTTTGCAGATGTGATTAGACACCTTATACTGGGAAGACATAAAGAACAGGGCTGCATTCGAATAGTCTTCTTCACTAAGGAAAGTTCCTAACTCCTTGAAACTGACCCAAATGATGTGTGTGTTCAGATTCTCTAAATGCTAAGAAAAGGTGGTTCAGTGCTTCCTAACTTATCTCCTTCAGTATGGGGTACACTGAACCATCCTTTATGGAAAGAAAATGGATAACGCTTTCCCACAATTTCGTGCAGCAGTAATTTTTAAAGCGACGCCCCTCCATCTGGCCCATCTCTAAAACACACGAACATGACAGGCAAGAGACACATGATCACACCACCTAGTTTGTGTGTTTGGATTCTCTTAGCAGCATGGGTGTCTTCCTTAGGCTTACACCTGTCCTTAACCTCATGACATTTTCCACTGAGGTTAAAGAAAAGTGGTAAGGAATTAGACAATAAGACATAACTTTTTTAAGTATTTGAACGCAGCCCAGAGGTCCCATCTCAGATTGATCTTTTGTCTTTCTGCTTTGAGTGATCCATGATCACAACCCTAAAAACCTCAACTGTTGAAGTTATTTCTGCAGGGACAAAGTAACGGAGGTGTTTTGTTGTTATTTTGTAATTGAATCATTGAGTTTCCAAAGGGCCCAGCTCCAGCGACTGAAAGGTCTGCATATCGCACACCAAAGATGGTAACTGTCTTGTACTTTCAGCTGAAAGTATTTCAATGACACCCTCTTGAAAGGAAATAAAATAGAAAATATGGATTTTAATATATGGGTAAAAAATGAAGATTTTCCTCACTTTGCTGAAAAACAGTGTTCACTGGAGTTTGGCCCTTTGGAAACTCATGGACTCAATTGCATATTCCATTTCTGCTACATACCACTTAAATTTCTGCTTAAGTTATGTTTCACTATTGTTTCACTGCTGCTACAGCACAGGCAATCTTTTCCTGACTTCAGTGCAAATCTATTTTTCATGTTGTGTACAGTACCGTCCCTTCATGAAGCTGGAGGTCTATCCTTTATCTAGTGCATTTATTCCTGCGCAAGATGGCTCGAGAAAGGGGAGAGGGTGGTTTGGAGGGGCTGGACTCTATCCCAGCATTCAGTATGCCGGAGCCAGGAACGTACCCCAGACAGATCACCTGTCCACTGCAGAACTCACACATCATTTATTCAAGCACTCATACCTGCGGGCAATTTAGAGTCCCCCATTAACCTGGCATGTAAACCCACGCAAACATGTGAAGTAAATACAATGAGGCCCCAGGTCTGGATTTGAAC
Organism: Gymnothorax reevesii; assembly: GCA_029721435.1. Classification (NCBI taxonomy): domain Eukaryota; kingdom Metazoa; phylum Chordata; class Actinopteri; order Anguilliformes; family Muraenidae; genus Gymnothorax; species Gymnothorax reevesii. The sequence goes on along the minus strand of CM056578.1, from coordinate 16,392,426 downwards.
CCAAATCCTTGCTATGAGGTGACAGTTGCTTTACCGCACTGCTACCCCGTATGTCAGAATACTGGGCAGTATGTCTGCTCTGTGTCCCGAGACAGACATCTCCCTTTTTTACTTCATATTTTTTTTACCTTTTATTATTTTTTTCTTGAGACCCTGAGCTAATTGGAATTCCGGTAATTAGCGCTGAGAAAATCGCCTTTGGAAAAACGCCAACGGAATCCAAAAAGCCAAAGTTCAACATCTTCCGGAATGAAATTTAAGGCAATTAATGTGCTGAGTTTTTATGGCTCGGCAGCCACGGGGGTTTCTTTTTTAATTCTTTATTTTCTCTGTTATTCCCACGGCTCCTGGCCTCTGATCGTCTCTTGTAAAGACCGAGGACTGTCTGTCCGCAGACAGAGCACGACACGTTTGACATTTACGCGCCTCTCGTAAAAACAATCGAGCTCGACCTGTCCCCGGAACACGCAGAGGGGCGATGTAATATTTAATAAAACGTGCTTGTATAACCGTGCCAAATTAACATTCCCAGCATGCAGCTGGTCCTGAGGACAGAGCACTTTTACTGTGAAGTTATACGATCACTGGCATTTTAGACTTTTATTGTGAAATGATGTGATTGCTGCGAGTTGTTCCCTCCCCCACAATCAGACCCCCCCACCCCCAGTTACAGTTAGTGAACCAAAGTTTACTGTAAGTGACATTTGCCATTCAATGTCAATCTTTTCAATGCAACTGTGTTTTTATTTAATCTTCACATGGGACCAAACCATACATACAGTATACTATTAATCCTGTTGCTATTCAGTGTCTATATTCCTCTATTCATTTATGTGTGAAGGTGTTCCGCTGGAAAGAGAGAAGAGGGAATTGGAAGTTGTGTGCATTCAGGAAGAGTGTCTGTTAATGCACTGGATTTTTGAAGAAAGAAGTGCTCATTGGTGTCGTGCCCTTATTTTTAAAATTGTAATAAATTCAGGTTGAAGGGAGGTCCTGTTCTAATAAATAATAAATGGCATGACTTAATCAGATTTTTTAATACTTTGTTGAATAGTTGTCCGGGACTTGCACTTTATTTTAATAATTACTTTGTTTCATAGAAGGTAGAGAAGTAAGACTGAATGTATCGCTTTCAGTGCAGTAACTGTTTCACTGAAAGCAGTGAGCGAGAACAGAATCCAAGTGCAAAGTCCTTATTAATGTGGCTTAAGCAGTGCTTCAGACATGAATAGAATTAACAATACAAACACAGGAAAGTCTGTCCCCAAATACAAATATATAAAGAGCACTGTTAGTCAAAATAAAGAGACTACTTCACACAGTAAAGGTAGCATTACACGTCTACACGGGCTGAGTAGTAAGTGGCTACTGAGTCTTTGCACCGCAGTAGTTATGGTGGGAGCTTACATAAGCTTAATTGGATAATTGATATCTATGCTGATTTTTTTGAGTGAGGAGTGTTGCTAGGAGCGTGGCTGGGAGTTAGAACTCCAGTTATGTGGACCATTGTGGGCGAGGCTGAAATAATGTTTTGATAGTTCTGATTTCTCATGGGTCCTTCTTATTATTTGAACGCTGTACATGTACAAAAAATTATATCATGAAAAACCTCTGAATTTGTTTCTCTTATGTGACACAGAAATAGACAGCAGTGTACTGTTTCCCGTTAGCCTCTGATCATGTCCATCAGTAAATTATGAGGAATCCCTCCTTTATGAAAAATTACCACGAAATGCTACAGTAAAATACTATTGTTTTATACAGTTACTATGGTATTTTTGCGTACACAATATTTTTGCATTGTGTACGGATACACAATGGTAACTCTGTAGTTTACTATAGTGATGCTAAAGTACATCACAAAAGTCAAACTCTACTATAGTAAACTATAGCAATGATATTCAATTACTATAGTATATTTGCAACAAACTATAGTTTACTGTAGTAAAGTATAGTTTACTATAGTTGACATCAATTTTACTGTAGTGGACTATAGTTAACCTTAGTAAATTTTTATGAGGGCCACATAGACTTAATCAACATTTGCCCTCGACTTAGACTTTGTCCTAAAACTATTCATTCCCCACCGTCATACCTTTACTTCCCCACTAGCTCTCCATCATTACCAAGGAGTATGTAGAGAGATGTTAATGACTTCAGGAGTGGAGGTAAACCTCAAACCGTGAATTACAGGTCTACGTGTGAATCACATCGTATTTGTGAGAGGGTTAAAGCATTTTGATCGTTAGCTTTTGATTGTAAGTCTGTGGGTGTGTATACTTATCTCTTCTACTGCCTCCCTCTCTCCAGTTAGGACTGTGGCGGGGGAAGGAAACAAGTTTATTTGCTGGGGCACAGAGGAGAGGAGAGGAGAGGAGAGGGTAGTGTAGGAGAGAAGTGTACAGAAACCTGCCGAGTGGAGAATAGTATTACTCAATATTGCCTCTGCATCACTTAAAACACAAAAACTAACTCTTAGTGAGAGATGATCTTCTATGCCCACCCGTAACCTTCATGACATGCAGAGTTAATGAACTGGTTACTCTGAGGTAAGTCCATGTTTTATTCCTTTGGGATTCAGGAAAAACAAAAAGGATCCGCTTCAGTTTTCCTCTCAAGGAAGACAGTATAAAGAAGTACCCCTGCATCTAACATGAGCAGTACATGCAGTCAGTGACTGTGGACTGGTGGTGTATTCACACTGTTTTGAAGTCACCCCGAACCATTAAAAATGGCGCTCGCTGTTGCCTCTTTGCTTGGCATTGTGTATATAATGAGATGGGTAATTGGTAATGTTTTGTAATTATGATATGAGCAGGTTCATTTGACTCAATTGGATCAAGTTACTTACTCTCCCCCTCCCCCCTCTCTCTCCCCCCCCCCCCCCCTTTGCTCCTGGGAGCAGCTGCACCTTGCATTAAAGCCATTAGTCCTAGTGAAGGATGGACAACAGGGGGCGCCACCGTCATTATCATCGGGGACAACTTCTTCGATGGACTGCAGGTCATCTTCGGCACCATGCTTGTGTGGAGCGAGGTTGGTGTCTTCCCCTGGAGACTCTCAGATCATGTTAGAGCCGTAATGGCCGTAGTCTACTCTCACTAACCATGTTCAATCTTTAATGTTGGCAGTCTTCCCTGACTGTCCATGTTAGAGCCATAATGCTTGCAATCTATCATGTTAGATCCAAAACGGTGGCGAATCATTTGGATAGCCAGTGTTATAGGCCAAATGGCCATTATTCTCCTCTCTGTCCTGCTTGCGTTATAGACAGAATCGTATCAATCTCTATTGCTGTTAAAGGGATATTCCACCCAAAAACTATAATTTGAAAATCAATGACTCACCATTAGAGGTCTTGAACAGAAGAAATTGTTTCTCACCTGGCGCAACTTTATGGCCACTGGAGAGTTTAGAAAAATTATCCAAATTCCTTTTTTGCCAGAAGCAAATGCCACCAAGTAGCAACAGAAAAACTCTTCAAAATGTCCGCTGATGTTTCAAACTTTCAAACCATCGTCCAACGCATCGTCCAGTATAATCCAAGTGTGCTTTGTCCACTTGTATCCACAGTACTCTAGAAACGCGGTTATTTTTCGCATAAAACAATAAAATACAACAGATATGCTTCAACGCTCAGGAGAAGCAAGCTCGCGCATTCAACGGAAGGCCTGTCTCCTCAAAACTTTTGGATGAAGCATCCGGATTAGTCTCTGGGCAATGAACAAGCCAGGAGGCGGGATTTCCGTTGAATGCGCGAGCTTGCTTCTGAGTGTTGAAGTGGAACTGTGGTATTTTTTATTGTTTTTAGGTAAAATAACCAAGTTTCTGGAGTACTGAGGATACAAGTGGACAAAGCAGACTTGGATTAAACTGGACGATGCATTGGATGATTGTTTGAAAGTTTGAAACGTCAGCGGTCGTTTTTAGGAGTTTTTCCGTAGCTACTTGGTGGCCCCTATTTGCCTCCAGCAAAAAAGAAATGTGGATAATTTTTCAAAATTATCCAGTGGCCATAAAGTTGCGCCAGATGAAAAACAACTTTGCCCGCTCGAGGCCTCTAATGGTGAGTAATTGATATACAAATTATAGTTTTTGGGTGGAATGCCCCTTTAATATTAGAGCTACAGTGGCCTCGATTCACCCTCTTTGTCCTGTCAGTCATTTTGGCAAGTTCACCCATTCTTTTTCCAAATCAGTTTTTCATCCATTCTCTACTCTTTTTTAGCCCATTGAAAATGGCTACCCAGAGTTCAGTCTCATTACTCTACTGTATTGGCTACTCAGTTCATGGGATCCCTTTGTGCTGTAGGCTGCCAGCTTCTTTCGGTCCACAGCAGAGCTGCTCTGTCATGGCCTCAGGCAGACTGCAAGGTTTGGACCTGTAAGTTATGGCTACCAGACCAATGTGATTTCTCCATTTCTTTCCCACAGCCACTCAAAGGTAACCTTGAGGGAATCCTGGGCAGAGTCCGTATTGCCAGGGTTACGATTATTTTTTAGAAATTTGGAGTACATCTCATTGTGATGGGCTTTTATGGGATATTTGGTACTTCCAAAAAGTAGGTCATTTCTTTCAAAAGAAAAATGTATGTTATTTACGCCAACTCTTTTTGCGGAGCCAGCTCTCGTTAAGGTAACTCTGGGCCTTGCGACTATGAAATTAGTTCGAGGAATTTTCAGTCAACCTTCAACTGAGATTTAGATTGGAAAACCATCGAGCAACAACAGTATCTTGATCGCATGATATGTTTTATCATTCAACTCTATGGGCATTTAACCAACAAATGTGTAAGTTGGTTTTGTTTTGTTTTTTTGCCTTGACTTTTCAGCATTCGCCAACCTATGCTATGTTACTCTTCTTTGGCGCTCGTGTCTCTATCTCCTTGAGAAACTGGGTTGGTGATCAATTTAAACGCTCCGGCGTTAAAGGCGCAGCTCTATAAAAAGCACGTCGTTTGTCACGCTGGGGTTTTTTCTCGGAGAGGTGAAAGGAGCGCTCTCAGACACACGATAGCTTGGCTAACCATGCTGTAACAGGAGGATTTAGGCACTCAGGATAAGCCAGGATGACCTCCTTGTGTTGAAATGGGAGGGCGTTCTGGCAAAGAGAGACGCTGTATCCCTGTGCTTCATCCCAACCGCTAATCGTTTTGCGGAAACGGGGCCCCAGTTTCCTGTTTTTAAAGCCATTTTGATATGCCGTGGAGAGGTGCAGTATAAGGGTACAGAAACCAGGGGTCTGATGGGAAATGTCACGCAAAAATAAATGTCTACACATACACACACACACAAATGCAAAACACACTCAGTCACACATACATACACACTTTCACTCAAATATCGATACACCTCCACCTACTACTAAGCTCACATATTGGACCGATTTAGTAAAGGCATGCCCGCCCACCCCTTGTAACACCCTGTAGCAGTTCCTGTGACCCCTGACCCTCCTCCCCCCCTTCCCCATTAACACTGGGGCCACCCACCCATCATATCCCATCTAACCTCCACGCAGCTGCATAGCCCATGGGGGAAGCATAGATTTTTGGGGTGATATTTCCTTAAAAACAGATATTTCCAGATCTGTTTCAGCTCAGCCCTCTGGTTTGCCCGCATTGGGACATGCAGTACTGTAGGGAACAGGGGGAGCAGGGCCTCTGTCCTGCCACTCTAGTGGACTGCTCCAGTCTCTGAAGACCAACAAAGAAAAAGAAAAAAACACAATGAGGTACTCTGAAATAATCATTTAAGCTGTTTACTTTTGTCGTCAATTATACACTATATTGGCATGGTGTGTAGAAGCAGAGCGACCGCACACATGGTGAACATTATGTTGTTTTGAGTGTGTGTGTGTGTGTATATGTATGTGGTTGTTTTTCTTTCCTGGTTACATTACTCCATTGTTCGCATGTTACGGGTAATTCAAATAATTGCCAAGGTAATTATTTCGCATTAGTTTGGTATTTTTTACGATTCGTGATTTTTTTTCCACCTACCTCCCCCTTTAGTATGAGAAAAACAGGTCCAGGTCTGGAGGTAATGGGTTAATATGAAATGGGGAGCGGGGGGGTTTCAGGGGTGGTTATCTGCATCAGTATGAGAGCGTAATTGTACCTCCGGGGGGACATTTGTCCAAAGTGGCTCCTATTTACAGACACTTAGTTAGTACTGGAGTTGGTTTTCGAGGCCTGGGGGCCCTCCTCTTCTCGCTTGGACTGCAAAGCCTCAAAAATACTTGGGGTGGAGGGTGGGGGGTTGCCCAATTTGGTTTGCACGCCGAGGTCAAGAATATGTTTCACATCAGTGCTTTCTCACTCTGAGTCTGATGCCCAGGGCTACGTGGGTGTTTTATTACATCGCCGGAATCAAGAAGTCTGATTACGGGGAAGGTTTAGCGCTTCCTGCTCTGGTTTTGTGCTGGACAGTGCTGGACTAAACCTGTGAGTGCGGCATCACATCCAGGGGTAGGTTTCCCGCAATCACAGATGCTAACTTACATAGTTGGGCCCATTGACTGTGAATGGACGAACTATGTAAGTTGCTAACTTAGTTAACAGCTATGCTTTTGGGAAACGCGCCCCAGATGTTCCATCGTACTCACTCAGATGCACAGCTTCTGTTATGGCGAGTATCAGCCTTCGTCATCTGAAAGTTTAAAGAATATTGTTCTGAATATCTTGTCTGGGAATATTGTTTGGAATACTCTGTCTCGGTGATTGAAGTTGAAGTTCATCTAGCGACGCACCTACCAGTGGGCCTTTTATGGACAGAATTGTTGAGATTCAGCCCAGATGCGTTGCAAGCAGTGAAACTGCACTACAGAAGGCTCTGCTGCGCCCCTCCCCCAACACTTGCCCAACGCTCTTTGGCCGTCTTCCTGCCTGACTGTTTATTTTCAGCCCCCTGGGCAAAGTGGCCGCTCATGTGAAGTGCTTGTTTATGCGGTGGAGAGGGGATTAGGATGAGGGAATCTGTGAATGATGGAAGCAAAGTGGTGAATTCTTGATAGCTGCCTGCCTGTCCAGTGTGTCAGAAGTGCCCGGCTCTATTCCTTGTATTGAGCATCTATTAAAGAGTCGACTCTTAAGCCATGGGCTTAACGTAAAGATGTACTTGATTTATCCCAGTGGTTCTCAAACTCGGTCCTGGCGCCCCACAGTGTGTGCTGATTTTTGTTCCAACCACAACTGCAATCGTAGGATTTTAAATATCTGTTTATTTGTCTTAATGAGCTGCATTCCAGTTTAAGAGCAGTTATTTACCATTTTAACCCGCGTTTTATGGTCTTCATCCATTGTGCATAAAAACACTCGATAATATTGTGCTTATTTTATATATAGTGAGGATTTTCAGGTGAAAACATCATTAAACAGATCAAATTACAGTGACAAAATCAGTGAGCTCCAAATTAGGTCGCTGACAGTGGTGTTTTGAGTTCTCTCAAAATAATTTACCTGAACTTCATAAACATGACACAAAACTGGTACGACTCTATTGTTTGCTAATAAGTAATTGGCGTTTGCAACCATATGTCAACAGCTTCACCAATGAGAAATCTATTGTTTTTTGATTAACCAATAGTTTACATTGATTAAATGTTTTATTAAATTGTTTCCCTCAGCAGTTATTTGGACTAGTTTTTAATATCTCAACTTGGTTATGGAATTTTTATTCTTCATGGCATGTTTAGATTTATCAAATGTGGCTGAAGAGGGCATAGAACTGCTCCAAACATAACTGCACCTAATTAAGACAAATGAACAGCTTTTTTAAAATCCTAAGATTGCAATTATGGTTGGAACAAAAACGAGCATACGCAGAGGGGCGCCAGGATCGAGTTTGAGAAACACCGATTTCACCCCATTGGTTAATTTTTCCTCTGCTATTTACCCAGCCTAGGTATGTAGGAGCAGTGGGCAGCCACAATGCGGCATCCCGGGGACAAACTCCAGATCTATAGCCAGAGCCTTGGTCCGGGGAAATGGTTGGACCGTTCTTACGAAGCTGGTTTTGAAAACATCCAGCAAAAAGTGGGCAGATTTTAAAGCTGGTTTCGGCTGTGTTCTCAGCACCTCCAGCCATTCAAAGCTGGTGTGTTACTGGTCGTAGCTGATCAAAACTTATGCAGCTTGTGATTAAAGCTGGTGGCCAAACTGTTGGACAAGTGGACTGCAACATGCTCAGTTGGAGGGCAGCAGATCAACCAGCAAGTAGTTTTGAGAATGATTAAGATGGAATTTTTAGTTGAGATTCAACATTTACACTGCAAAAAATGAAAATTAAGTCCAATTTATCATACATTTTAATCTTGTATTTACACTTAAAACACATGACGATTACCTCTTTTCTCAGTGAGACAAATATTGTGTCAATGGGGTGAGATAATGTTGACTCATTCTTAGCTTTGCCATTGGGTTTGAAAAATTGCACTTGTCAAGGACAGTGTAACTTAAAATTAACAAATGTTTTCCCTTTATAAGAGAAAGAAAATAAGGTCTTATAATAAGATTAAAGGACTTGTTAAAGGAGAATTCCAGCGTGAAATTGACTTGGGGTGTATTGAAACATGATAATGAGTACTAACTTTTGTCAAATACCCCACCTCCGTACGCAGGCAACATTTCGAAATAAATGGCTTTTTAGCCGAAGCTCCCAACAGGCTTACAATAGTCATCAGTCGGGCATAGCTTTGCCATGCAAAGAAATCGCTATTTTTTTCATCATTAGGAAGGCTCAAAGTAGCTCCACACTTAATCGCTAGAATTCCGAGGGCCCTGACTTTTAAAACGAGGCACTGAGAATAGGAACGAATAGGAAGGATAGGGGAACAGATTGCAATCTATTCGTTCGTGCTCGTCAATCAACTTATTGTGACTTTCAAGATGGAGGCGACTGGAAACTACTCAAGCTACTGTTTGAATAAATAGTATTTTTTTAATAAACTACCGGTGCATTTTCTCAGTGCCTTGTTTTAAATGTCAGGGCCCTTGGAATTCTACCGATGAAGTGTGGAGCTACTTTGAGCCTCATTGATGATGAAAAAAATAGCGATTTCTTTGAATGGCAACGCTATGTCCGACTCGCTACCATTGCAAGCCTGTTGGGAGCTTCGGCTAAAAAGCCATTTATTTCAAAATGTTGCGTACGTACGTAGGTGGGGTATTCGAAAAAAGTTAATACTCATTATCATGTTTCAGTACACCCCAAGTCAATTTCACAACGGAATTCTCCGTTAAGACAGACACTTTTTGCAGTGCTGTGACACCCCACTGCCTTTCGTAATTTTCTAATGTGCTAATGGTTACCTGCAGAGATGTAAAATTCAGGTTTAGAAAGTAGGATTCTTCCCTAGTATTTCGCCCTAATCTCCAAAATTATCTAAACAGCACGACTCTTGAAGTTAATCTAGTTAGTGCAGCCAGATGGCCACACTCATAGCTTGAAGATGGGCGGGGCCAGACTTCAGCCACCTGACTCTTGTATTTCACCCCTCTCAGAGGTCTGGCTTCCAGTTGCTCGTTTGTGCTTTATTTTGCCCCTGTTCTTTTAGCTATCTGCTAACAGCCACAGGATCACTATCCACTACATTATATTGTTTGACGACGCTTGCATACAGGAGATGAGTCCATTTTGCCCCTTGTTTTTGGTGCGTTGTTTTTTAATTATTTACCAATGGTAACATCTGCCAGACGCTGACCTTTGTACCTCAGGTCTCATCTTTCATGTTTAAACGCTGAGTGCTTGCGTTTCCCTGCCAATTCTTTTTCCTCACACTTTTAAATGACGCGCTTGTATAGTCGTGCCCTGCATTTTTCATGGCCCCTTACAGACCCCTGCAGTTTGCATCCACAGATTCTGTTGTTGGTTTATGAGTGTCCTGGATGAGGAGTGACCCCCAACTTCTCTTTTTCCTCTCCCTCTCTTTGCCCCTACAAACAGCTGATCACCCCTCACGCCATCCGCGTACAGACCCCGCCGCGACACATCCCTGGGGTGGTGGAGGTCACCCTGTCCTACAAGTCAAAGCAGTTCTGTAAAGGCACGCCGGGCCGCTTCATCTACACAGGTGTGTACCATAGCCTTCCTCAGCCTTACAGTCACACACTGGTGAGTAACATGGCAGGCATATTCATCTAAACAGATATGTATCTCATTCACACACCGGTGATGCACATGCTATGAGTTTCCATTTTAAGAGGTGTGTACACAATAAACAATAAACTTCATCGCCATTACATCCACACAAAGGTGATTTACTTGCTAAGGGAGCTTGTCAATATTCTGAACAGTGAATGCATTCATTTTTGAACGGACCCCTTTGAGCCGAGCTTAAACAGAAACATTGATTGAAATTCTCAGTACTCATCTTGAAGAACTGAGCCCTCTTATCAAAACATTCATGTTTAATATCTAAAAGATTCGGTAGATTTGAAGAAATTAAAAACAATAATCGGCTGTTGGACACGGAGTTATGTTGAAACCATCTGACTGTCGGACACAGTTATATTAAAACCCTGTCCGACTTTCGGTCATGTAGACACTGCATTCCACACACGTAAGTATTCACACAGCAACATTTGAATGTTTTGGCTGACTGAACGTACCCCGGTACCATTATATCACGATTTATCTCCGGTCTTGAGTGTGGAATTTGTTAAAGCACCTTATCGAACTCGATGAAAAGTGTAAGCATATAGCGGAAGATTGACGATCGGTAAAGATAGCCTATAAACTCGAAACTGGAGATTTGGTTGGATTTTTTAGTCGACATGAAAACTGTCGTTTAATCGGCATATTCCTTACAATATACTTCTAAATCCTGCAGGATGGGAGACGGGGATTTTTTTTTCTCGTAAGAAGGAAATATTTACGCAAGTTGGTGTAAATTTTGCAAAGTGGAGAGCCGTTTGATTTTGTAACGCGAGAGAGAGTAGCTGCGTTCGTTTTTGGATTCCGTTCGGTCAAAAATGAACGCATGCTTGCTCATTTTTTAACGCAAAATGAAAGCATGCTCGTTCATTTCTTGAACACTCTGCCATTCGTTTTTTAGCTGAACACGAACGGAGACTTGTTCATTTTTGAACGCCTGTTCAAATTTGAATGCGTTCTTTATATTGGCAAGAGTCCTCATCTATGCAGATATGTACCATGTGTTGTAGTCTTCATCTCCTTTACATCCACGCACTGGTGATGTGCATGATGGAAGTCTGCATGTAAACAGGTGAGTACCATCATCTTCATATACCATTGCATTCACACACGGGTGATTTCCACAATTTCTATCACCCTCACTCACAGTCAAACACTGGTGGTCTCCAGAGATATAACCTACTAGTTCAGGAAGTTGAAGTCCTCCACAGTGTCCCGGATGTGCCCATTGGTGCCATCCTTTTGCTTGGAGGTAGAACTAATGATCGGCATTAGCTTGTTGTGCATGGGTGAGATAAACACATGATAGTACTTTCAACCACTGTGAACACTGGACCCCCATGAAATTTGATCACATGATTGGGGCAAATTACACGTTAGGCGTGTGTTATTGATGCTGAAATTGTAAGGCCCCAAGTGAACAGCAAGGGAACTGTGGTGCTATGTCATAATTCTAGCTTATTTTGGCGCTCCTTAAAATGAAGGGTCTAAAGTAGATCAGTATTACAGAGGAAAAGCTAACCTGTTGCATTCATGCTTCACTGTAAAGCAAATCGAATGACAAACATGCTTTCTCGCCAGCATCTTGCGCATCATAATTGCTTTCTGTTGCATGCTGAAATCGGCTAACGCAAACCATCCATCACACTCTTGTATAAACACAGAGCTGGTCTCTGGAAAGAGGCGGCATCTTTACGCACATGTTTATGATTGTCAGATGGATGCATTACTCAAGTGGAATTCCCCCCTGTTTCCTCTTAGTGGAGGTCAGCCTAATTCATTTGAACTGTTATGAGAAGCAGCACTACCGTATTGCACAGAGCACAGGGGCATAAGAATCTTATGGCCCAGCAGTTTACCATCGTAATACAGAATTGATCTGTCTCGTGGAGAACCAATGTACCTGTATTGCTCAAAAAACAACCATAAAAATTTATATTTCTCACTGGAAGGCTACACAATCTACTGTGCAATTTTTCTGTCACATGTAAAAGCAAACTACCATATTGTTCAGAGTAAAGGAATTGATCTGTCTTACATGGAGGCAAGATCTCATATTGGACAGCGTAAAAGGGCATGGGTAATTCATCTTAGGCGCAGAAATGACTGTATGACACAGACTCAGTCGTGCTTTGATCTCAGATTAGAATACATTGTAGGATCTCCTGTAGGAGCGCTTGTTAACAGTCCCTTGTAAAAGTGTTGCCGTTAGACTGAGAGTACAATCACAGCTGCACATGTACACTTGCAAACACACACACACACGCACGCACACTTAAAGACAAAAGTTTCCCTCAATCAGTTACTCACTGCAAGAGGCCTGACTATCCTGAATCACCTAATTGAAATTGAAAAAGCCGTCATGTTCTACATGATGGCATGTGGCTGCACTCTATTTCTCTGTCTATCTTTTTCTGTGCTCAGTCATACATAATAACCATGTAATTAATAAGAAAAATGTGATGTTTTCCCCCTGTTCTTTTTGTTTAATTCTCAACATTGAGTCAGAGAGCTGTGGCATCTGTGGTCATGGTAGATATTATTTCCACATTGAATTTGTAAGGAGAGCCTTGGACTTAAGGATCTCGCTGTACTAAATCACTTTGCGGTTTCTGCTGTCTTTGTTTTTTTTTGTTTTGTCTGTGGTGGTATCAGGTGGGATTTTAGTGTCAAGTCTTTGCTTGTGGTGATTTTGTCTCCCTATATTGTTTTCTATTAGCTACAGTGGGAATGATGCTGTATTGTCTTAAGAATTATGGAGGACTTTTAGCTCATACCCAGCCCGTTTTAACTATTTTGCCACAACAGGTGATATACAACCATCACGATCATGAGATCAAAGAATAGTCTACGTAATTTTAAAGACAGCTCAGTTTGCTTAAAGTATTTAGGGGTTTAGTTTGGCTCCAAAGAACATTTAGTGCCATGTATCCGTAGTAATCAATGAAATGACATCATGGCTGCTCTTTGTTCTGTGTTCTATGACTTCTATGACCTCACAGACTTCCTATCATGTGATTCTGATGAGGGGGTGTGGCTTCTTTAGGTGTTCCCAGTGATTCAAGATGTATGGCACAGATACATGACCACCAGGCACAGATAAAATGGATGACGGTGTTCAGTTGTGATAGCGTAGCTTAGATAATACCCTGAGCTAACGAATGAGGTGGCCTTTTGTCTTACAATTTTGCCAGGTTGAATGTGTGTTCTTGTAGAACAACGTTTTTTGGCTGGATAAATCTCTGTCATCATGTCTTATAATTCACTAGATGTTTAAAGACAACAAGTTGATACTCGTCAAACTCCAGAATCTGGCTGTATAGTTCATGATCTGTGTGCAATATTGTGGACAATGAGCAACGGCCAATGGGGAAAGTACACTCGGTCAGCTGACCAATTGTGTAACTTAATCACTCCCTCACTCACTCATTCAGCCATTGACATCCATGGATGTTAGGCTGCACCACGCTAGTTTAGGAAAAAAAATTACCTGATTTTAAGTTAACTGTTTGCCTCACTGGTAACATTTCCTTGCCTCATTCCATGCAAATCGTCAAATGACTCAAACCATTTAATCTTCATCTAGTTAGCAATTATTCTGTTTTATTTAGTATTTTGAAAAATTATTTCGGTTTTAAATCCATTCATAAGTCTTAAATGCAAAATGCTTTTTTTGTGTTGTGTAGCTGGCACAGGGGAGCTGATGTGGCCCCCGTCCCTCTTTGCCATTTGGCATCTTGCTGGGTCCAGTTGCCAACCATTCCAAGTCCCTGTGGACTGGCAGGATGCGCTGGCATCTGGCATCAGGACTGTTCTGGTATGGGGAGGGGTGGGTCTCTAGCGCTGCTAATTAACTGCTGCCATAGTGGGGAATAAAAGCAGAACAGAAAAACAAATTAAATCACTGCAGTGAGTGCTGCCATTTTGGATTGGGAAACAGTCACGCAGATGCCACTCACTACTTCTCCCTTCAACGCAAACCAACTCCAACTCAAATGTCCAACAACCAACGTGCCCCGTAAGGCTTTGGATTGTGGCACAGTTTTAAATGGCCCTTGTGACTTTAACAACCTCTTTACATCTGACTGTTATTTTTTGGAGTCTTTACTGTACATCAAAATATAGCATGAAACGTACATATTACAGCTTCTTAAAATTTTGAGACTGCCCAAATACTTGAGTAGTCCACTTGCAAAACCTGCTAAATCAAGTTTTGAAAATAAATGAGTTATCTCCCTTAGCCTCTCTTTCAGGCACCTGCACATGTCCCGCTGATAGCTCCACTTTCAAACCCTACTAAATCATGTTATAAATTCTAACGGAAAAAGTGAAACTTTCAAAACCCGCCAAGTCAAGGAGGAAAACTGTCAAATTCTGCTAAGTCATCAGCCAATGTGAAAACGTCTTTTCGTTTTCGTTCGCTAGAAGGAACCAATCACAGTCAAGCTCTTATAGCCTATTCTGCTTTTGCTTTCTCTAACTCAAGATGGAGGATGCAGACTCAAGTTTCATTTTGAAAACGTAGAAAATGCAAACAAATATCCTTGTAAGGGTTCATGAAGGAAGCTCCTCAAGCTTGAAAGGTAAGGAACACTATTATGAGTTTGAATGATAACCTTGCATGTCTTAAAATGCATTTTGTGCATGTAGGGTGGGTCCTGAGTAAAATACCTTTGCCTATTGAGCAACGGGGCTGGTTTAAACACTGTCAAAACCTGCTAAATTTCCACTACACTTTCAAAACCTGCTTAGTCAAAATTTTGTGCTGCAAAATCATAGTCATTTATAAAAAAAAAAAGTGAATTGCCTCATGGATTATGTCTGCAAGGCTAATAGTTTCAGTATAGTGAAAATTGGTATCTATGGACGATAATTGCTATGCCTACCAAAAAAAATCAGATTTTTCTAAAAAATGGACCAAGTTGACTTAGAAGGCTTTGCAAGTGGACTACTCACTCAGAGATTTTCACTGCATATAAACCAAGCCAAAAAGTACAATTGGGGAGTGTAGATTATTGTTTATATCTTTCTGTCCAGTGACAAAATGTTAAATGACATTCTCATAAACAATTCTATATTTGCCCTTATTTTGTTTCCATTATTTTATTTCCGTAGACTGTAGTAGACTGTCGGGCTGTTGGTCTCTTCCCCAGCTTGTAATAAAGGATTTGGATAATCTGTTTGTATCTTATGCCTTCTGCACCATACTACCATGTGTTTGTTCTGTCCATGAACTCTGCTAGCTGATCTCGCTAATTAGTTGTACCTTCTGCCTGAAGAACTGTGCTCCCTTGGACGGCCCAGCTACTGGTTATGATCAGGGGTGTGAAGTCCGGGAGTTAGACAGTAAAAATCTTGCCATGTGTTTCTGCCACCCAAGAACTCAGCCTCTCATTAGTCCTCCCTTCTGGCTGAAGAGCTGCGCTTATTAGTGAATCCTAGTGGTGGGGACAAAGTAGCGGGGTGCACTTTCAACCCTCTGAACCCAGGCTTTAACACCCCTGCCTTAATATACGAGGACCTGATTCAGCACAGCCTTCACGAGCGCAATGTGAAAGCAGAATGCTGGAAGATCTGGTGATAAACGTGTGTGAAATTACAGACTCCCACACGGACAGGCTGCCAGGTCTTGGCACGCCGTGGCGTGAAACACCGGCTATGGTAACGCTAGCTTGCCGTCCACCCGCCATTTCTGCAAAACCAGAGACCTGGTGGTAGAAACCGGTGGTTAATAAGATGGAGGTGGACGCAAGCGCAAAATGTTTTTATTTATGCATTTATACATTTATTTTTGGAGAGACTTACACCTGCGGATGATGGTGTTCCCTCTGTCTGCTGGTATTTTAGATACACACAGCCACCCTGCCAAACACAGTTGGAGTTCTCCTCGGTTGCAGTTTAGCAGGCAGCTTCTGAGACCGTGCATATCCTAGCTGGAAAACCTGAGGCCTTTTTGAGTTGGAAAATATGGCCACCACAGTTATCCCATTTGCTTGCTCTCTTTTTCCCTGGCATGTATTGGATGTTCATTTGTTTGTGCTGTGTCAGGTACAAACCGTATTAAGCATTTTAGGGGCTTTTCACACAGGAGACGAGCTTGCGTGAGAAAAACACCTTGCGCAACAAAACATGCACGTCATTTAAAAACGGGTCGTTTTTAAGGAGAACTGTAGAAATTGTAGAAACGTTGGTAAGAAAGCACTCCGTCTTGAAAATGTGAGCACATATAGAGGAGACTCAAAGTAAAAAGACATGTCTAGTGCATGGTACCATTGGTAAATGATTAAAAAACGATGTGCTCACCTCCTGTGTGAAAAGCCTTTTTGTGCTGGTCTTAGAGTTAACAGATCAGGGTGAAAGCAGGATGAGTGAGATGATTCTGCTCTGGAGGAGATCGCTTTAGCTTTCTCACTGTAGGGTTTCATATCAGGACTTCAGGGTCGTCAGGTTATAAATTGCTCAGCCGGGACAATCCATTGCCTTCCTGCTCTTCGCACTATCAGCTCAACTGCTCATTGTAATGTAGTATCACTGAAGGAAAGGGTAGAAACATGCTGAGATTGTATGTTTGAATCCAGCCTGAGGCATTTCTGTGAGGAGTTAGCATGTTCTCCTGGTGTTCCAAAGACATGAATGTCAGGCTATTTTGAGATGCTGAATTAGCTGTAGCTGAGGGTGCTTGATTGAATATTGTGTGAGCCCTGTTATGGATTGGCAAGCTGCTCAGGGGGAGCTTCTGCCTCTTGTCCATAGTATATCAGGATAGGCTCCACCTATCCTGGTTGAGACACAGCAATTAAGTATTAAAAGCGTGAGACTCAAGCCATAAGCGTGCATGATGAGAGGTATGCAATTTTGAATAAAGCTGATTTAAATGCAGCAAATACACGTCCAGATGAATGATTGTCGTCTTATCTAAAGGGGGAAAACAAGAACCTCTCGGAGTGATCTTCTGTTAATTCTGAAAATGACTGAGAACAGGTCACGACTCGTTATTTTTTTAAGCGGAGGTTCTGTGCCCCCCCCCCCCCCCCCCCCATTCCCAGTTCTTGCCCCGCCACTGCCATATAATGATTGTATATGCTAATAGTCGTTATTGATACAACATATGTAATTAACTTGCTTATGAATTATTAAAAGTTTTATGAATTGTTCAGATACAAAAATAGAGAATACAAAAATCTCATACAAAATAGATAAACAAGTTTATGAAACAAGTTTGGCCTATCTATGAAAATTAGAGGCATCTCGCTATGCACCACAGAGCACATCAAAGAAACAGTAATCTCTGGCGACAGAGAGGCAATATTTGCATTCAAATTGTCACAAAAAAATTTTCCATTATATATGTCCAACAATATCATAATGTGTATTATGCTTCATAGCTCATGGAAGGCGGATTGTCAGGTTAGGAGATGGCAGAAATTCTCCGTCCAGCACTCCTTGCGTCCTGGGCAGAACCCTGATGTAGGATGCTCAGACTGGCCAAACTCCTGTGAAGTTCAGTCTGACATTTCACCTCACCCTTACATTTCATTCTTTAGTATTTGCGAAACCAAAAGTTGAATTTATGTATTGATTGTGAGGTTCTTTTCTAAATTGCATTAATAGCAGTCATGACAACTCAGCCATGGAGAAACATGTTACCAAAAATTGTACGTGGACGACTACTGCGCAATTTTTATCTTTGTTTCTTTTTTTCCTGCTATATAAGTAATGGCTTGTTTTGCTTGCTCGATTTCCAAATCAACCCTTTTGCAGGATTTATGGGAAAATTGATAGAAATGAGATTGTAAGGTATTGATTCTCGGTTGGTGTAGATTGAAGAAAATAACTCATCTGTAATACGGAGGAAAGAAAAAAAAATTACGCAATAATTCAGGGGTAGTGTGCACCATGTAGCCAAGTGCATCGATCCGGGTCTACTGTGTATGAGATCACTACCGGAGAGGAGAAATGAGGGGCCATGGAAGAAAGGGGGAAAGAAAGAGTACAGAGAGAGAGAAGGGAGAAATAGCTTTTTATCCATCCACCCTTTATTCCCCATATATGATCGCCCCCTTAGGCACCCTGATACTGGCTGTGAACAGAGTTATAAAGCAGACGGGTCAGAAATTGAAAATCCTCTTGTGTTTCTTCCACTCTCTTATACTGGATAATTCAATTCGTTAAGTGGTTCTACCTCCCGTTGTGGAAAATGATGGTGACCAATGTGGCGACAGAGATTGACACTGACTTGGGTGGTTGGTGATTCAAGCCCCAGTGTTGCCACCGTAAGGTCTGTGCTGCTGTTCAAGGGGGATTGGCTCAGTCTAATTTACTGTAAGTTGCTTTGAATGACAGTGTCAGCTGGGTAATTGTATTGAAGGGAGCTATTTAGCAAACTCAGGTGATCGTAACAAAATATCGAGGGGGTCTTATACTGTCTGAACATGGATTCTAAGCCTCTGTCAGTGAAATGGAGAGAATCAAAGCTGTTTAGCGCATGAGTCTCATTGTCACGTGGCCTTGCTGTGATCCCTGCCCACCTCCCCCTCCTGCCGCCATTCTCGCGATCGGGTTTCACGGTGCCGGGAAGAGATGCTCAAAAATGATCTGAGGGAGCGGTTGGCCACAAATCCTGTCCCTTTCCCTCGATCCAAATCCACCTCAGTCTTTCTGCTGCAACATTCACTTCCTCATCAGATACCAGGAAAGGGAAAAAATTGAGCTTTCTGGAATTATTTACCTTCATAATAGACCTGTTTTTCAGCTTTTTTGGATATTTTTCAGCTGGTGCAACCTTAGTTATCTGTCATCTTGTTTATGTTTGCAGAAAGATTATCAGTAGAGGTCCTTTTTTTTTTTTGCTGATCTGCAACTATCTTGTATTATTTTTGATACTAAGAAACTAAGTAGTGCATCACTACAGTCTTGGGGGGAGGTTGATTTTGGGTGAGAACACAACAGCTCCACCAACCCCCTACCCCTCCCCCCCTCATCTCCCCGCGGTGTCATTATTGGGAAATACGAACAGCTCAGGGTCTGGCTTCATGAAATTTCAATGAGCATTGATCCCTGTGATTGCAAGGAATCCTTCAAATGGTGTTTGCAGGAGAGACAGAGGGCGAGAGCGAGGGAGGGGAAAAAAGCACTTCTCATTTATTTATTTATTGCCATTCGGTTTCTAAACCTTTTCATCTTAAGAGGATTTTCTTCTTATCATATGCAGAAGTTTGGAGGGCAGGATATCATTTTCAAAGTTCTGAATTCAGTGATACACGAGTGATCCCAGCAGTGAATTGACAAACTGTCTGGGGTGTTCTCAGGTTACCTACCTGCATATTCTAATGCTGATATTACTATCACTGCTGGTAAAGTGTGAGGTCACTGAAAGGTGATTAGAAAGCATCAAGCCAAACATTCTAATGCTGATATTACTATTACTTCAGTTAAAGTGTGACGTCACCAAAGTGTGATTAGAAAGTGCCAAACTGAACATTCTAATGCTGATATTACTATTACTTCAGTTAAAGTGTGACATCACAAAAGTGTGATTAGAATGACCAAACTGAACATTCTAATGCTGATATTACTATTACTTCAGTTAAAGTGTGACGTCACCAAAGTGTGATTAGAATGTGCCAAACTAAACATTCTAATGCTGATATTACTATTACTTCAGTTAAAGTGTGAGGTCACAAAAATGTGATTAAAATGCTCCAAACTGATCATTCTAATGCTGATATTGCTGTCACTGCTGGTAAAGCGTGAGGTCACAAAAGTGCGCTTAGAATGCACCGAACTGATCATTTTAATGCTGATATTACTATCACTGTTGGTAAAACGTGAGGTCACGCAAATGTGATTCGAATGCACCAAAACTTAACATTTTAATGCTGATATTACGGTTACTGCTGGTAAAGTGTCAGGTCACAAAAGTATAATAAGAATGTTATATGAATAAGCCAAAATGAACATTCTAATGCTGATATTAATGATAAACTGTGATGCATTCGGACTGACTGGAAGTGGAAGCATTCATCCTAGAGTCCTTATTTAAAATTCAGAGGTAGTCCTGCAGCAAAAACATGAACTTTTGGAACAGTCATGGGTTAGGTTATTTCTCACAATATGATATTGTATTTCACATTATTTTGGCAACTCCATGAGCATAGATTTGGAGAATAAAGCAACCAATGTGTTTCAAAACCGCACCTTGCGAAACAAAAGGAAAAGAGAAATAACAGCATTTTTGTTGAAAGCACCAAACCATAAGAAGTGAAATTCTCCCAGTATTAACTTAGCAGTCATTTTTATCTTTAAACAATGCGTTAATGTAGTCCAGAGAGAGACCCAAAAACCACATGTTCGGTGCTAAATTAATTGGGTTACCACAGCGAAACAGTTAAGGGCGCAAATCTGTTCTCTATAAATACACCATGCGGTGTGGTTTGGACCATTCCACGTTTGGAGAAGACTTGGTGCGGTGGGGGGGGGTCGCACATATGGGCCGTCGCGCGACCTTTCACTTCCCCATTTTATTTTAGCCGCACAATTATGCATGTGTGTTTTGAGTTTTTTTTTTTTTTTTATAATGATTATCTACATGTGCATATTGACTTGAGTTTCAGTTGTCTAAATTTAAACAGTTTGTCATTTCTGGGAGTTGAAATGAAATGAAAGAAAAGGGAATTAGGTGGAGTTTATTGTTGTTTCTCGTCTATTTCTCTACCCCTCTGTCTCTTTTCCTCCATATCTGTTCGATTATGTGCTATTATTGTACTTACTATTATAATAATTAGCTTTTGTAATTATTTAATTATAATTATTAGTCTTGTTGGGAGCAGAGGTTGCACGGTAATGGAGGTATTATTAACATCGCTTTTTTTTCCTCTGGTGGTTGAATGTACAAAGAATGGCTAATTAAATCCATGTTGCATGGCTGTTTTCTTGTAATTGCTTTACAGAGTGGATGCAGTTCATGTGAATGATGCATACAGTGCTGTGGTGACGTCGTTGTGTGATTGGCTGTCTCATTACCCATAATGACACCTCTGGCAGACAGTCATATTAAAATGCATGGCAGCGTGTTTTCACTGTGAGGCTTTGCTTTAAACTGGGTGTTTACAGAAAGCTCCGTTTCCACCAGCTCCGTTAATGCGAATGGCCATCTCATCTCTCCTGTGGCACGGCCAGATGCCTACACAGTGACTCCACGCCGCTCCCCTAAAAACTGATACATTAAAACCCGAAAGCGGACTGTCGCGATTTCAATACCCAGTTGCCCAATCAATACCAAAACACAAGACACTGTTTAGAGACAACTGAAACTTTTAGTCAATATGAACATGTGCAGTGGATATTCTAATATTCAGTAGATAACACAAATGCATATAAATATGTATATGTTTTCAAATTGTTTGTGGCACTTGTACCATTTCTGCAATCACAGTGGTCTGTCTATGTACAGTATATATGTATTTATTAAAACTAGTCTTGTAAAGACCCTATGGGACATGAATACGTAGTTCGACCTCGTGTCAGGTTCCCATGCAAAACTGCACCACTCCCATTGATCATTCTAGCCTAAAAATAAACAAAGCCTAATATTGCTATTAATTCTATCAGGCCTACGGTACCTAGCTAACGAACTAACTTATTAAATAACTAACTGACTTGCTTCCTTAATAAATGAATAATTAAATACATCAGAACAGAGATGGATACGGACTGTGATAAGTTTAACAACTTCTGCAGTATACACAGATGCACGCGCGTGCACACACACACACACACACACACACACGAAACAGAAACGGTTGAGGATGTTGCACAATAAATATGTGGGTAAAATGCAAACCTTTATTTTACATTACAGTCTGTCTGCCATAATATCAGCTGAACTTTTTATGCTCTGCTGTCATTTTGCGGCGACTGCAGCAGCACTTACCTGCTGCACTGTACAGCTGCAAAACTTTGAATGCCGTTTGCCTGAAATGATTTTTAGACACGTCTGCGTCCTTTGTTCATTCACGCTAAGCAGTGTTCTGTTCTGCATTGAGAGCTCTGGTTCAGAAACCTAGCATGTAGCTAACCACCCCCACCCCTTCCTCCCCCGCCTCGCCCCATCTCGCTGTAAGTGTATATTATCCGCTCTGCTAGTGTGCTGATTGGTGGGGAATCAGGAAATCGATGGCAATAAGAGGGAACGAATAGCGCCTGACGTCTACAACTGCCGCCGGCCTGGTGTTTTCACGGAGAGCGCAGCTCCCATTCGTCTCCATACCCCCCGCGCTAATGGAGCGCTCACACTCCGCTTCATTATCCAGCCGTCCCGCGTTTCACCGCTTCCGTAATTACAGGGAACCTGATTAAATATGATATACTGTCATCCTTCTCTTTGAGGGGGTGTAGGTATTCCCCGCTGTCTGAAAGGGTCTTGTGCTGGGGAAGGGGGGTTGGTAAGGTCACAGGGCCGCTTTGGCCCACTGTCATTTCTCAAACTGAATCGATTCTTCTGAATTTCTTCCTTAATTTGTACATTCCTCCTCTTGCCCTTAACTAAATTCATGGATCTGCTGTGAGCTGCGTCTGTAGCATCAGAGACAATGAAAGGGCATTAAACAAGGCTTTTACTCTCTGTTTTTCTTTTTTATTTAGGCATATATGACATTATTGCCTCTTCTAGGCAAGCGTAGATGTGTGTGTGTGTGTGTGTGTGTGTGTGTGTGTGTGTGTGTTTGTATGCGTGCGTGCGCTCGCGTGTGTGTGTGTGTGTTCAGTATCTGTAGGATATAATTCATGTCCTACATGAGAGGAGAGGTTCACACACTCACACGCTCCCCACCCCACCCCAATGCCACCAGGAAAAAGTGTGTGGTTTCACCACATTTCTTCGACAACATACCTCCCCCCAGTCACCTCCACATTCTCCTAATTACAGTTAGGTTCTCTCCATCCTCCCTCTCTCTCTCTCTCTCTCTCTCTCTCTCTCTTTCTCACTCATTTATTATTGAATTTATTCTGGTTTGTGAAACAATTGCTTCGCATAATGCATCAATCAAGTTACATTGTCTCTCATTGTCTCTCACTGAAAACAATGAAAACAATGTTAGCTTAGCATGTGCTATTGTCTTAACATGTGTCTTAATTTCTTATTTGTGTTGGCTATTAAGAAAATGTCAACTTGATTCAAGTCACTGAAAGAGAGTGAAGAAATTAGTCACATCATCTCACCTCATTGGGGAAAAAAAAAATTGTTCTAGAGCCTAAAAGATTACAGAAATGAGATCTCAAGTCCAAATGTAAGATAGTGCTTTTGTTGAGATTGGCTTTTCTGTTGTTTGCAGTGTGTTATCTCTCTCGCTTCTCTGGTGCTCTCTCACCAGAGCTTTGAGGTGGTCGTCTCACACATTAGGTGGTGCGCCACATCCACCCCCCTTCATACATCCACCCTCCCCCCACCGCGCCTGTTGCTGTAGGCACTAGGGGAGCTACCAAAGGGACCACAACACATAAACAGGCTAACATAACAGTACCCCGTGCTGAAGAAAGGGTCATTGTTTCAGTGTCAAAATACTGAGAGGCGCCTTTGACTAAGGCCTGGGGAGGGTTACGAAAACAGGAATTAGAAAGTGTAGAAATGTCAGGAGGGGGTGAGGAGGGGATCATTTAGAGTGCCGTTTGGCTCAGCGCGACATGTATCGCATTCCTTTTTAAATACTGGGATCGGATTCTCACTCAATAGCAAGCATAAACCACCCATTCTGGATCCGTCTCCATTTCAAAGGATTTGTGTCTTACAGGGCTTTTTTTTAAAATGAGATTTGGGAATAGCGGTCAATGTTTTAAAAAGATCACCTAAAGTTGACCTAAAGTTGGTATTTACCATCAATTCTGGTTATTCAAACCTGTTCCTTTAGGTTTTTACTCCAAATCTGGTGAAGCACACCTCATTCAGCGCCTTGAGGTCACAATAAAGGAGGGCTGGCCAGCCCTGCCAAAAAAATATGTATATTATATATTTATATATATATATAAATATATATATTATATTTTTATATCATATAGCTACACCCATTCCTTTATTCAACTGGGTTGCGGAAATTGTTCTGTGATCACAGTTTTTGTGGTTGTTCAATGTGATAAGGTTCTGGAAAAAAAGAAGTTGGTTGTACGTCTTCACACGGCCGAACTATTCGACTCAGCCTCATAAGACTATGATGATGTGGAGAGCAGCAAAGAGATGAACCTAGAGATCTGGGTTTTGTTTCCCAAAAGCACAGATGCTAACTCACTTAGTTAGAACCGTTGACAGTATATAGTCAAACTGGTAAACCGAGAGTTTTGGAGAAGTTGTATTTGTTTGGAGCTATATTCAGGTCTCATCATAAATAAAATTATAGTTATATTCTTTTGGGAAATGTTCATGAAATCAAAATGTCCTCGTTGTTGCAACTACTTCCGATGGTTTTTAGAATGTTAACAGTCTTTACCAGTCCTGCGGTTGTGCGTGCATCATGTATGTCTCATTTCAGCCCAATCTATGAAACATGCATCAACCATCGCCCCCCCCCCCCCCCCCCTCGAGTTTGACTGACAGCCTTTTTATTCTCTTAGTTCTGACAACATAACTGGTTTGTCCAAGTAATTGCGGCACTAAATGTGATATAATAATTTTCTTTCACTCCCGACGATTACCGAGCCATCCCTGTTTTTAAGCACTCGCCCATCTCACTCATACAAATAAGGCAAATGTCCCTTCTTTAGGAATGCAAAATGGCTTCCATTAGCAAGATGGCGTATTTAAATCCATCACACATCCCAAGTTATGGCTGTTTTACCTTTGATACTTCCTACTGAAGCCAGTGATGCTTTTAACAGTGAAATACATTTTTGCCATCCCGTGATAGAAGTTGCATTAATGGCCCAAGTATTTCGCTTGATAAATTATTAACACGAATTGATGTTCGTGCATAGCCTTTTTTGAAGTTGAAGTTTGAAATAGTGTTCCATACCACAATTTCAACACTCAATATTTCAAGCCTAGAATTGATTTGCTTGGTCGATTCATTTGTACTTTGCATTTTGTGCGATATGAAATAAATTAAGACTATTTGAATGTATTTTTTCTGTATTGATATGAGGTAACAGGATTGTTTATGCATATGGGCTAAAATGGCACCCTTAGGTTTTCTTGGGAGACCATTTATGGCCCAGAGGCCTGGTACACTACATGCATCAAAACATAGTTGAAAGTCAATTTCAGTTATTATTTATTCTACTGTATTTTTTTCCATATATTTATTCTTTGAACTAGTCAATAATGCTGCCAGTGAGGTACTTTAACTTATTTCATAATTTTTAATAGAGAAATATTCACTTGCAAACAATAACAAGATGTTATTCACTCGAGAAATGCCAAAGTTAAGGCAGGCTCTGCCGAACCTTCACCACTGACGTCAGCACGTATTGCATCATCATTGATGTATGTAACTTCACAGGAAAGTCATTCACCGATATCTTTTCCCAGCCCAGATATTTGTGTTTTTTTTTTGAAAGGTTTTTACCAATGTCCCTCATATTTTGTCTTGCAGCACTGAATGAGCCCACGATTGACTATGGCTTCCAGAGGCTCCAGAAGGTGATTCCGCGCCACCCCGGAGATCCGGAACGCTTACCGAAGGTGCGGAAAATTCCTTATTTTTCCTATCTACACGGAACTCTGTGACCCGCCCTCTTTCTCCAGGAGCCAATCAGAGTGCCTGCTACTTTGGTACTGTCCCTCATCCTTTGTCCTTGGCTTGCTGTAGGGTTAGTGTGTGGTAATTAGGGGGGAACACTATTGTTTCACCCAGAGGAGTGTGGAGGTCTGATTGTGCAAGCAGGCTGAAAGCCTGAGGCCTGTACTCGCCTCATGGGCTGTTCTAGATGCTGGGTCACAGTTTTGATTTATACGTGAGACAAGATCTGTGTGTGTGTGTGTGTGTGTGTGTGTGTGTGTGTATGTGCGTGTGCACGTGTGTGTGTGTGTGTGTGTGTGTGTGTGTTTATGTTTTTGTCCTTGAGAGAAATGAGTGGTGTTTGTGTGTATTTGTTCCAGATGGGATGAAGTGAGACTGTACAGGTTACTTTCTCCTTTAATGTGTTTGACCTGTGTGTGTGTTTGTGTTCCTGAAAATGCGTGTCTGTCTTTGTGTGTGCCTGTTTGCGTGAGTGAATATTTAGACACTTGTGTGCATTTTGTATTGGATATGCGTGACTTTGCAGTTGCCCTGCGTCAGCTAGCTGGGCTATTTCTGCAATGAAAGGAAATTAATTTCAGCCTCACAGCTTGTGTGGATTTTATATGCTTCTTCGAACAGAAAGCCGCCCCTTATGTCGCTCTCTGTTCCCCGCGAAACACTGCGACATAAAACAACAACATCTCTCCCTGTGTGGGATCTCTGAAGTCTCTGTAATAGCAAGAATAAGAGGCTGAAACACATGTTAATGATCAATATTAAAATGTGTGCTGACAAGAGAAGATGTAGCGGAAGAGGTAATGGGGTCCAAGCATATAGGGGTAGGGTGTCATAAATTATATACAGATATACTGTTAGATGTACGTACATGTCATGACCATCTGTACTGGTGTAAAATGGATTTAGACGGCTACATCAGAGCAACACATCATTTCAGATAACTTTGCGAATTGGCCAGTGCAAACACCTGGGCGAATGCTCCCTTTTATGTGAGAAAAACGACGGTTAATTCATAGGAATCTTTAGCCTTGAGTCTCGTATGTCATTCAAAACATTTTCCATTGAAATTTGGTGGAAAAATAAAAACGTTAAGAGGCACGTGACGGGTATCATTACTGCCCAAAATTGATAATGCTTCATGTCCAATATTTGAGGTCATGTGGCTGAGCCGTCATTAGCGCTGTAAGCTCTCCACACACACACACAGCGATTTTACTGGGAGATTGCCTGCGTTGGAGGGCCAAAAAAAAGAGCGATTTATTTTCTCTGCCCGCCACGTGTGTTGTGTGGTGTTGTTTCCTGCGTGTAAATTGATCCAGCGGGAGTAATAAATACACGCTGCTTTATCGTGGCCCTCAATGCCTCGTAGCCCCAGGGCCCTGTGGGTAATGGAGTAATGGAGAGTCATTATGGGGGCATTGTCCGTTGAGGCGTGTTACCCCTCCCCTCTCAATGCCGAACATCCAATCAAGAGTCTCCTGTCCCTGCTGTTTCTCCCTTGTGGGGACGTCCCCTTGAACCATGTTTTCATGAAGCCAATGTGCACAGGCCTCAAAATCAGTGCAAAGATACACCATGCGGTGGCAGCTGAAGATATCAGGGTGTCCTTTAAATTATCCCCTTCAACTCTGCAATCCCATGAGTGGGTTTGTAAAATGCATTCAAACCTTTGGCACTTAAGGCCTTTTTGAATTCTAGTGGCGATCCCAAGCTTTCCAAAGATACCAAATATGTCCTGCTGAATTACTGGGAAAAGTGTATAAAATAATGCTCAAGATCTAGGCGTTTCCTGGATGAGGTAATGCTGCGGCCTTAAAAAAAAAAAAAAAAAGGTGGTGTCCTGGGTATAAATATTTCATTCAATAAACCGTAAGTGTGATATAACTTCAATAAAGAGGTGCGACAGGCAGATGCTAAGTATGCATTGTAGGGATCTGCTCAGATCACGACAGTGTGTGACATTTCATGTACATGTAAAATGTTTTTTCTGACTTAGGAACGACCTTAGCAGAAACTTAAGTGAAAATTCATAGTTTAAGAGGGAAAATCTCAGTCCTCGTGAGACCGTTGAGCGGGGGGCTCAAAATGTGAAAATCATGTGTTTAGACACACATGAGCCTGATCAGTTACTGTTCGCACATCAGGTGCGTTTAAGGTGGAGCCCAACAAATATCTGGATGTGGCTGGTGTGTCCTGAGCAGAGGTCGGGGAACCAATGCAGTGCACAGTGCTGATGAGGACATGGGGCAGTCTCTCTGTGCCATGTTCAAGAGATTTGTGGTTCCTCTGTGGGGTCCCCAAATTTATTTATTTGTTTATTTATCCTTTATTTAGCCAGGAAGGTCCCATTGAGATACAAGATCTCTTCTTCCAGGGAGTCCTGGTGAAGACAGCAGCATGAGCAGTTTCACATGTGTACATACAAGACATTTAAAAAAAAAAAAAAAACAATTTGACTTGTACAATACATCAAAGCAGCACAGAGGAAACAGCAGGAGGAGAGTTGTACAGGCCAGTCCAATATATCTGTTACACACTCCACATCAAAATCTCAGATTAAGTAAAACAGCAACATGTTTCCATCTGGGCGGTTTGTAAAAGTCTTTTAAAAAGATATAATGAAGGGAATGCTCCTAGGTTAGTGCTTTTTTGCAGCTCATTCCTGGCCCAGGGTGCATAAAAGGAAAAAGCAGTTTTACCAAAGGTTGGAGATATAAGTGGGAATTTTACCTTGTAATGACTTGGCAATAAATATCAACATATGTGTTTTTCTCCTCTGATATAGAGAAGACCATCCAAGTAGTTCATATAAAGTACAATGGTGAGTGTGAAAACCAGCATTTGTTACAAAGCGTAATGCAGCATGATATGCAGAATCTAGTTTTTTCAGAAGGGATGAAGCTGCGTGCATATAAATTAATCACCATAATCTAAAACTGATAAAAATGAGCTTTGCACAATTTTCTTTCTGGCCTCAAATGAAAAGCATTTCTTTAAGCGGAAAAGACAGCCAAGCTTTGGCCAAAGTTTTTTCAATAGATTATCAATATGCATGGTAAATGTCATCTTATCATCAAGCCAAATGCCCAAGTATTTGTGCAAGGTAACTCTCTCTATACATGTACCTTCTAATGTTGATAATGTGAAATCAATGATCTTTGAGCGAGCGCGAGTGAAAGTCATATATTTGGTCTTTTTTGGATTGAGGACCAACTTCAGATGTAATAATGAATGCTGCAGGGACTGAAAAGCATCCTGCAAATGCTCTAAGGCTTGATTCAAAGAGGGTGCTACCATATAAATAATTGTGTCATCAGCATACAAATGTAGCTTAGCAGGATTTATTCCATGACTTAGGTCATTTATAAAAATAGAGAATAAGATGGGGCCGAAAATAGATCCTTGTGGGACACCTTTGTTTACTATAAGAAAGGTTTAGGTATCATTTTCTTCAGAGATGCACTGCGTTCTTTCAGTTAAATAGTTCTTAAACCAATTTAAAGCCATGCCACTAAGGCCTATACAGGCAAGTCTCTGTAATAGGAGTTGGTGGTCTACCGAGTCAAATGCTTTTGACATATCAACATATAAAGCTGCACAGTGCTGTTTGCCGTCTAGAGCTTTGATAATATCATTTGTAACTAGCATTGTCGCTGTTATAGTACTGTGGCCTGATCTAAAACCTGACTGACAATCACTGAGAATATTATTATCCGATAAAAATCGTTTCAAATGGTCATTCACAAAAGATTCAAAGACTTTGGCTATAACGGACAACCAGGAAATGCGACGGTAGTCGATTGGAGGAGTCTCCACTCTTAAATAAAGGGAAAACCATAGCAGATTTCCATATACCAGGGATGATATTAGAGGTTAAGGTCAGATTAAAAATAGAAGCAATTGGCTCTGCAATAATATCTGCAGCAATTTTTAGAAAATAAGGCTGTATCTTATCAGGGCCAGAAGATTTCTTACAATCTAAGCTCAATAGGGCTTTATGAACTTGAAGGACAGAGATGGGAGTAAAAGTGGATTTCCGCGCAGGGGTGCAGAAGACAGACTCTGGGTTTCCTTCATCCCTCAGGACCTCCGTAACACTGGGGTCAATTGTTGAACCAAGAGAAATGAAATGTCTATTAAAAGAGTCTATAATATTTGTTACACCGTGGATTACACATCGATTTATTTTAAGAACATTAGGAAGACTAGTTTGTGTAATGAAACCTGAGAGGTTTTTAACCAACTTCCAGAATTTGACAGGATTATTCAGATTTTCATTCATCATGGAAAGGTAGTAATCACTTTTAGAATTTTTGACCAAATTTGAACGTCTATTTTTTAGAGTTCTGTATAGGGTCCAATCTAAAGGATTATTAGACTTTTTTGCTTTCGCCCAAGCAGCATTTCTTTGTCTAATACAGGCAGAGATGCAATCTGTAAACCAAGGGTTATTATTACCACTAACTCAAAATCTTCTAAAAGGGGCGTGTTTATCTCAAATAGCCAAGAAAGTGGATCTGAAATAATCCCAGGCTAGATCCGCATCAGGTATTTGCAAGACAATACTGAGGTCACAACTATAAAGACTGTGCAAAAAATCTTGTTCGTTAAAAAGTTTAAACAGTCGTTTATAAATAAACGGCGGATTATTCTTAGCGATCTTACAGTTTCTCACACAGACAACTGCACAATAATCGCTAACATCATTACAAAAAATCCCAACCGCCGAGAATTTGTGTGGTGCGTTTGTTAAAATAATGTCTAGTAATGTCGATTTGCTCTGATCTTTTTGGTTAAGCGGGGTCAGCGAGTTTACCAATTATGACAGACAATTTTGCTCACAAAAGTCTTTGAACTGATCATAAGTTGACGAGAGCCAGTCCCAGTTTAGGTCTCCGAGTAATATCAACTCGGAGTTTGTCCAGTTCTGAAGAATGTGCATAAGTGAAGCGGGCGCTTCACTTGAAGCTGAAGGCGGACGATAGCATCCGACCACAATAACATTAGTGCCATTAGGAAGGGATACTTGAATTGCCAAAAGTTCAAAACAATTTGGTTTGCTAGTTGAAGGCAAGTGCAATTCAGGTTAGATTTGGTGTAAATTGCTATCCCTCCCCCTTTTCTAGCGCGATCGGCTCTAAAGACATTGTATCCTTGAATCGAAATCATGGAGTTTGTGATTGATTTCTTCAGCCACGTTTCAGAAAAGACCATGACATCCGGATGAGTCGAGTTAGCCCATATCTTTATTAAATCCATTTTATTTACCAGGCTGCGCACATTCAGATGGAAAAAACCAAGTCCATTTCTGGATTTAAATTCATCTGGTGTTTGAAGTTGCAGCAGCTCTGGACCTGGATTAGGTTGGATATTACCTGATAGAAGGAGTAATAGAAAAACAATCCAGTTTCTCCTCGCTTGAGCCTTAGTACAGCTGCGTACTAAGTGAGTGTTGCCCTGGCTGTCTCTATGGTGTTGACAGCCTATGAGCACGTCCTTCTCCAGCCTCAGTGTGGGAGGTTTGAATCCAGCCTATGACCTGCATCACACCTCTCTCCGTCTTCCTCTCTTCCTTTGTTCAATTCGCCTGTCCGCGCTATCCTCCCAGAGAAAAGCTAGCAAAAATCGAAAGTTTTAAAACCATGTTTAAACTGTACACCGTACAGTTATATCCATTTCAACTCTTTACATTTGTGTACTTTCAATATTTAACAGTACTTTTTTCTTAAATAAAAACTGACTTTTTTCACAGTTTGTTAATTAACTGGTACTTACTGCATGGTGAGAGGCATGCTGCTAAATGGAGGCTGCTGAGGTCACCTGTCTCTGGCAGTGTAATAATCCTCAGGGTCTCTTAATTTATTGCTACATTTGAAAACTGGCTTAGCTTGAGTCAGATATACCCAGTATATTCATTTTAAAGTAAAAATGTGCAAAACTATAATTTATTTTATGTCTATCTAAATAACAAACAAAATATAAACAATTTTCGGCATGTGATTAATGGTTGTCACTTACCTATGCTAGATTACCTTTGCGACTCATTAATTTGTGATAAAGATGTGATTTATGCAAAACACCCATTACAATGAAGGCGTGGGCGGCGTAAATCATCCTTATCTATGAACAATTAAAATTAAACAATGTTTCCTTGCAGGATATTATCGATATTTATAGTTTTGAGCCGTCATTCTCAATGATGTCTCACCACCGTCTCATTATACTCAAAGAGGTGATGCAGGCAAAAAAAGACATGAAGCACGCACAGATGACAAATAATAAATTAGAGCAAAGAACAGGTTTATTCTATGGTTATGACATACATCTCTCTAAGGTCTTTTGTTTTTATTTATTTATTTTTTTTAATACATTTTAAAATGAGTGAAAACACGACTAAAGCTATTCAAAGCCATTTGGGCTGCTGAGCCCATGGACCCAGTCCTGACATTGTGTGTCTGCAGTGTCGCATTTTATTTCTGTTTCTAGATAGCATTTCACACATTGAATGTGGATGGGAAACCTCTGTGGATGTAGGAGTTCACCAGATTATTATGGGTTGTTTTGCGGTGTGGAGGGAGAGAAAGCATCTCCCCCTCTCTCTCTCTCTCTCTCTCTCTCTCTCTCTCTCTCTCTCTCTCTCTCTTTTGCTCTGTCTTTCACTCTCTTTGTTGGATTTACTCTGACTGCCAAGCGGCACATGGCTCTTGATTGTCCCACACTCCAGTGTCCATCTGGGCTCAGGCAGCTGTGGGGCGCCTTACATGCAATGATGTCATCGTCTCCAGTAACCGCTTGGTCACCGTGGCAACAAACCCTCACACACATCCATCTGTAGAGTTTAGATCCATGGCGCTGGAAGTGGTGTAACATGGAAACAATGCACAGAAGTTCCACATGGGACATGAGACAGGCCTGCCCTTGTGATGCAATAATGGGCTGAAAGAGCAGATGGCCATTGTGACATCACTAACAATTTGTGCCTCAGAAGTTTTCCACCCTCTGAAGTAAATCAGCGCAGATGATCGTAGTTACATCAACTGATCATTTGTTTTCTGAAAATTGCTTAATCAAGTTGCTTATTTTTTACAGTCTTAAGGCCTAATCCGAAACTCGATCAAGGGTCACCATCACTGAGGAGACTCAAATTGGTTAGTTCAGTTAGGATTTACCCTAAGTAGTGGCCATTTTCACAGGTGCCTTGTGCAGGGAAAGATGGGATCATCCTTTTTTATATAAATGTGTGAGTATAAATGATTGACCACTGGGTCTTTCTCTCATCTGTTTCACACATCCCATTCATGACCAATAACGTTTCACACTGACCCTTGAACACCATTTTACTCATTTATTTCTGTAATTCCCCAGCCCCCAACTTACTCCTTTTTCTGCTCTTTGCAATTAGGGGAGCAAACAGCAAGAAAAAGAGGGAAGAATCGGAGGGCCATATGTGAAATATGAACAATTGGAATGAGGCCAGTTTTCTAGTCTTTCAAGCAAAACCCCAAAGATTGACATTGTCATAAATCATTTGTGTGGTGAAAAAAATCTCTCAAGTGAAACAGTTAAAAAGCATTTTGTGACATCACCAATATATATATTTTTTTTTGCTTTGTATGTTTTCACTCTTTCAAATAAGATAGTGCAGATGGGCATTGTGACATCACTAATCATTTATGCTGTGGAAGTGTTCCACTCTTTGAATTGAAACAGTGTAAGAGGCCATTGTGACATCACAGATCTTTCTCTGCGGTGAGAGAGTTACAGTCTGTTGAGTGGGAGTGTATCGGGGAGCCTCTGTTCTCTGTGCGCTGTGCTTGATTGCTACTCAGACCCTGCCGTACTGTGACAGAGAGAGGCTGAGGGGGGCGGGTCCCTGTCTGTAATGTTGCGCGGCGGTATTTCTCGCCGAGAGCGCGAGTACAGTGCAGCGCGTCTCACCCCATTAGCTCTCATTAACCTCAAATTTACAGCATCAGCAGTGTGATCCGGGAACACAGCCAGCCACTGTCATTCATGCTCACACAGGCACACACATTCACACGGATACACGCATAGGCACAACACACCGAGGCACACACACGCACGCACACACACACTGACTGACGCACATTCACTACTCTAACAGTGACTCAAGCACAGACACATGCAGTACACCACTGACTCATTCATCACACACATATATAAATACTCACACACCCACACACACACACATTTACAAACACACACAGAAGTGCTTGCACAAACAAATATACACACCTCACACACACACACACATACATGCGTCACACATAGAAACGCATACACACAAAAGACACTGAACACATGCATTCACCTTCCCCAGAGCCCAATAACAAACACTCCAACAAAAGGCTCCAAAGTCAGGACCATCAGACCCTTATCTGAATTAGCTGCCTTGGTGTTCACTGATCTGTATATTTGTGCTATTGTTAAAATTCAGAATTGGTAGTGGCTGTAATGTACTTGTCAGCTGATGGGCGTATGCTGAGAAAATGGGCACTTGGTATAAAAATGTTTCCTTTTACGGGACTAAAGTTGGGGGTGGGGGGGGGGGGTTAGTGTAACCACCTACAATCAGACATTCAGCGAGGCCTGCTGATGATAGGATGTTAGTGTCACATGACCAGATGATGTCAGTTCTGACTGCACACAGTGAATCATCCTTCTGGAAGAGGAAGGCTTATGTCATACACTCCTTTGACTCAACCCTGCCGCCTGGGATGTCGGACCTTTGGTTACCACCGTGACCGCCCTCTTCCTCATCGTTGCTGATACAGCAAGAAATTAGGCTTTGGCTGAGTGATTGTTCTATCCCATAATGCATTGTGGGAGCTTTGGCACTGTGGAGGTGTGAGTATCCCACAATGTACAACTGCATCCTGCAACAATGCCCCTTCCGTTGTGTCATGCTCTTATTTTGAAAATCCACCTGTTTTGGTACCCCATTGACTCTGGTCACTGGCATTTGAGCTCGCAGGGCTGCCAGGTTAGAAGAAAAGCCAGCAGAAATTCATCTCCAATGCTAAGTCTTCAACTCCGCTTATACCCAATCACACGAACAGTTCTCGGAGTGGTGTCATGTAAAAGCCATACCAGAAAGGATGAACGTCTTTCCTGGTTTTGAGATGGACACATAACAGACCCTGATGGGGTTGGGCTGAAGGCAATTTCAATTTATTTTATCTATTTTAGTGTAGTTAATATACAGAAATATTCAAATCCCTTCAGGCTTATGACTTAAAAAGCTGCTTAAAAGAATTCAACCAACAGACTAGGGTGTAACTTCTATTTTTTCTCAAGAAGCCATCTCGTAATGACCTGACAGAGTTTGGGTTGCCCGACTCCCCCGTTTTCAACTGTTTTCTGTCATGACTGAGGCCCACCCAACCTCCCAGTGGGCAACTGTCAACAACAGCCCCTGTTATTCTCTGAAAGACTGGAGCAAAAATACTCAACTGTCTCACACCAGGTGTTCGGAGGAAGTGCAGTGGCATGTCTGTTGTCACTTTTGTCCGTATGTGTGTGTATGTGTGCATATATGGGTGCATGACTTTTAGTGTGTGAGAGAGTGCACGTGTGTTTTTGTTTTCACAATTTTAATTTGGCACATGGAGAGCTACAGTTAACTGGGAGATAACTCAGACACTTCGTCCTGGGCCCAAACCCAAGGCAGGGGGGGTGTATATTTTACACCAGATACATTCTGTTCCAGGCCTGAGAATTCACAGCTGCAACCCTTTGTCCACGCATGTGTGTGTGTGTTTGTGTGTGTGTGTGTGTGTGTGTGCGTGTGCTATCTGTGAAAAAGGTACAGCATCTCTATATTTGTGTGTCTGTCTGTGTGTACATGTTGTAATTTGACAGGTGTCTGACTATGTCATTTCTTAAAACCTGGGTGAGATAATAGTGGACATAACCCCCCCCCCCACCTCACACCATGAAGGGTCACCCTCAGCTTCAGTGTATTTTTTGTTTTTGTTTGTTATTACCGACGGTCAGCCAGTTTCCCTGGTCCAGTGTGGCTTGCAAAGGGTTAATTTGGTAACCACCCACCTACACCCCCTGTCCCCCACCCCCACAAGGCTGTGCCGTAGCCCAGGTGATCCATCACCGTGACGGCGGCTGTCCAGGGCCAGCCCTCACACAGGTTAGCGGATCGAACCCGCCGCCGCTCCCACTCCATTATTGTTCGCCCGGCGGTAATTGAGTCGCAGGAAAGAGTGGGGGATGGGGGAGGAGAAACGGTGGAAGAGAGAGAGAGGAGGACGAGAGAGGATTGCATGACCAGGGAAATGGAGAGAGCCTGTTTTGCTATCTGTGAATTACCCAGCATGTACGGGAATTCTGCCTTCTGCTTGTGTTATTATTTACGACTATTCATTTCAGTAGTAAGAACAATGAAATGAGCTTGTATCAAGAAACAAACTTGCACTGCATTAAGACATTCACAGCTGATTTCATAGCAGCCAGTTCAGAAAGTCAGGGTAGATTCCAAACTATTTGTGCTGCAACTATTTAAACTTTACCTTGTAAATACTAGCTGGGTAGGACTGACTGATGGAACCATCCCTTTGAATATTTCTCAGTTATTTTTAAAATTGGTCCTGGCGTTTGTTTTCTCCTCTCGGTGGTGCTGTGCCCCCCCCCCCCCCCCTCAATATTAACAGCATCCAGTCTGTAGCCTGATTGTTCATTTTGGCTCTATTGATCCCCCCCCCAACCCAACCTCCTTTATTGAGGCAATAACAGTTTGCTGACGGCACTTCTCTCCAATGCCTGGTAGGGAACAGGGGAATGGTTTTAGGGGTACAGGGTGAGGTCAGCAGGGGTTGGGGGGGGGTTCAGGCTGCCGGGACAGGGGGCCACACCGCACCTCTCCCCAATCCAATTTAATCGCTCTTGCATTCACACCCCCACCTGCCCCCAGTACAGAGTATTATAGTTAAAGGTCGCAACATGGTTTTAATTGGGTATCTTACTCCTACGGTTTCGTTCAAAAAACACACAAAAATGTGCTAACGGAATGAAATCGGATAATGGAGGGACATGAAATGTGAAAAATCTCTCCACTTTCTTCGCAGTCCATATGTATTTGGACAGCAAAACTCGTTAAAGAGGACTGCAGTTTCTACATCCTTCTAACAATATAGATGTAAATTACCCACACAATCAAATCTGAATCTTCATTTTAGCCTTGTATCAATTGCTTTCAGATTCAAATTAGGTGGGGCACAGTGCAGAGAATCGCTGTCCAAACATTTCTGAACTATGGAGTATCTTACTGCGGAAAGCAAAAGAAACTGGTGGACGCACACAGCCAAGGTTAGGCTGTCAGAGAGACAGGCTGGGCTGAGCAGACGGTGTAGCGGTC
The DNA here is from genome assembly GCA_029721435.1 of Gymnothorax reevesii. NCBI lineage: Eukaryota > Metazoa > Chordata > Actinopteri > Anguilliformes > Muraenidae > Gymnothorax > Gymnothorax reevesii. The sequence goes on along the minus strand of CM056578.1, from coordinate 16,355,160 downwards.
CGTATGAAGGGATTATCCTAAACCCCCTGACTTCTGATTTTGCTGTTGAACACTGACTCGTATGGGGTGAGGACGTCCGAGCTTCGTCCGTTTGGCTCCGGATCAGAGCGGCCAATCTGTTCCCCGTTCGGCCCCCCTTTTCCCCCAGTTTTTTATTTTTATTTTGCTGTGTATCCTAACCCCCACCCCTCCCTCTTTATCTGGAGCACTCGCCCCTTGGAGAGTTCAGGGTTCTATTTCTAGGTTTGCCTCAGATAGGAGTACAACAGAAACACACTGAATGACCCCGAACCGTGCGAACAAAGCACTGCAATAACACTGAAGGACTTTTCCGTTTTGTGATGTATGGCTGCCCTAAACCTGTATCTGGGGATCTGCAGTATTGTCCTGTTGGTTTGTAGCCCTTACAAAGCACAACTTTCAACTTTTTTCTATCCTGGAGAGCCGCTAATGGTTAGAACCTCGTGGGCCAAATTAGGTTTGGAGTGGAAAAATTCAGCATGGTGAATCTCCAGCAATGAGGTTGGACGGCCTTATTAGTGATAGGTTGTACAAAAAAAGGTTATAAGAGGAACACCATTAAACAAGCAATTCTGGCAGACAAAATGAACTCTGTAATAGCGTACGGAAGTATAAAATGAACAATTCAATTAAATCCATGGTCACCTGTGACGCATGCAGCAAGCTCCAAAGATAACAAGGACCCAAGTTATTTACGAGTTTGGAAAAATGATGTTTGGTCTCAAAATGCGCCTGTGTCTCATCTCATTGTTTGCGGTTTGAGTTTATTAAGGAATCAGGTGAGCCAAAATTGGGAGGGAGGGTGCATGTATTTTCCTGTCATGTTTTAGACAGATTTTGACGTGCCAGGGAGCAATCGACTGGCTGAGAGTAACCTTTCCAGGGGCGGGATGATGGATGAATTATTCAGAGCGTGGACGCAGGAGAAAGACCGCTGATGACTGATGGGCAAATATGTGAGCCAAGAGTTGGAGGGGGGGAGGGGCAGAGGGTCAGGGGGTAGGTGCGATGGTTGGGTTGGGGTTAAGTTTGGATGAAGCTCTGGGTTTTCTGGTGAAGACCCAGCCTTTATTTTCTGTGTGAAATGCCAGGAATTACTTACAAAAATGAGAATGGACCATCTTTTGTTTTTCTGTCCATGCTGCTGGTTATTTTAACCCTTTGTTGCATAGTGGTTACAAAAATAACCAAACCCAGCCACCACCCTATAGAGGCAAAGAGGAAAAGAGTCATGCAGCAAAGCATTAATAAATGTCTAATCGAATCACTCCTTGACTAATTTCTTACTTTAGTAATTGTGACCTACCAAACTAGGAGAATGGCTATTAATATTGTAATGTCTGCTACCTATGGTGCCCTGGGCATCTCATCTCCTAAACTCCACACACTAATTTGTACTTTAATTTGCATAATGATGTAAATCAGAGTTTACCAATGGGAGCACAGTTGTACATATTATTGCACCTTGGTATTACGCACCATCTACTTAGCTTTTAGTTTTCATTTGATTTTCCTAATCAGTAATTTTGCAGGTAAAAGTGAATAAAGTTTGTATGTGAGTGTGCGTGCATGTGTGTGTGTGTGCGTGTGTGTGTGTATCTTCCCCTCATAGAGGCTCAGCAAGGATTGGCCATGTCTGTGACATGCTCATCTCTGCTCAAAGCCTCAAACATATCCTCCATCTCCCCGCTACCTGCCACTCCAGAAATGCTTTTGTATCTGTGCGCTCGTGCGTGCGCGTGCGCGTGCGCCTTTTCGGTCAGAGCCTAGAACATGCCCTCTAATCCCTCATTTCCTGCTGCCATGGAAACACAAGTCTACTCCCATGAATGCACCACACACCCTTTTTTAAGGGCTTCTCAAGGTCCACTAATGACTGACACAAGGTTGCTCAGGCCTAACGGAGTCTGTGTTCAGCGGCCTCGTTGTTTCACAGGTAGGGGTTGAGGAAGCTTGCGATTCACACAAAGTATGATTCAGTGCTTGGTCAGCACTTTCTGGTGCCTTTGAAATAGTGTTTACTTTACCATAGGCACAGTGCAATATATTGAAGAACTAGACATCATGGACACTGCCATAATATGATTAATCTGAATGGGATCCTAACAACTAAATGGCAAACAAATAAGACCTGAGTTTGATGATCTCACCTTTATTGCTTGTTGTCCTGGTGACGTGATTCAAAACTTAATTGAGTTTGTTTGCTTGTGTGTGCGTGTGTGTGTGTGCGTTTGTAAATTCTAGATCCCATTAGCTGGGTTTTGTGAGTGAGTCACCATGCGATGACTCCACCGGTGAGTGCAGTCGCGGTAATCGCAGTGCATTGCCGGTAATTTGTGGGAATATTCGGCTCGATATCGTGAACCAGCTAAGACCCCCTGCCTTCGCACTGTGCTGGCGTGTGGCTTAAGCCGACGCCTTTCCATTTTTTTATATAATGGAAGTGATGTCAGCCACTTAATGTTCTGCCTCTAGTGATGTCATAATGGCTGAGAGGGAGTGGTGAGGTCAGCACATTGTGCATGTGTAATGCTCCGCCACAGTGTGATACAAAAGCCTCGAGCAAATTAAATTAAATCTTTCTTTGAATACATCACAAAGAATTGTCATGTTGAGCTTTGAGGATGACCCTGGCCAAACCTCTGCCCCACCCCCTTGAGAACAAGCCTAAGGTAACCATGGTTAGAAAAAAAAACACTTAGTATAGCACACTGCAAATTGATACAACTTTGAGAAATAAATGGCTGAGTAAAACAGCCATTGTTTAAGTGCACATTATTGGCCACCTGAACTTCTTTTTTCGTAGTTGATGTTGTGTGTTTCAGCAAAACAGAATGTGTGCGTTGCAGATATCCAATTACAGATCTCGTTGCTCACAACATAAAGCACACCCATCGGCTTACTCATGGATCCAAACATCACCGAGGCCCAAGATCTGACTTAATCAGCAAAGAATCCTATTGGTGGAAGCAATGTACTGAAAGACCCAGAAGTGTTTGGACTTAATTCAAACAGCTGCTGTTGAAATGTGGATTACTCAATACTTATGTACATACCCTCATATTAAAGCTTGCAGGCTTCAGTTCAATACATTCTTGTCAAGTGGACCATGTAAGTACTACATTCCTTTAAAACTGAGACACTGTCCAAATGATTACGGACCTCGTTAGGTACAGGAATTCCCAATGTTTGAAGGGACAGGGTTTATAGCTGTCACTCAGCTCTGTGGGGGTAGGGCACAATGGAAGCATATATAAATATAGCTAAGGATGTACTGTTAATAAGAATTGAGAAATAAGAAAGGCGCAGTACATGGCAATGAAAGTCAGAGATGTATGGAGGGCTATGGCTGAAAGTATGACATCATCTTATTAGACGGAAGACACTGACCCATAGCTTATGTTATGACTCTTAACAGAACATCAGCGGGTGATAAAATTGCAAATGAACTGGGGGAGTAAGGATTGACTTCCCAGGTTTTTACAAGCCTGGCTCCCTTGTAAAATGTGCCTTTGCCTTCGCTTCCTCATCCAAAGATTGATGTGAAGAGCTTTATGCTTTTAGCATCTCCGGCAATGCAAATGTAATGAGTCGTTGCGATCATTTCCACATTAAAGCACCCTGTGCACGATGGCTCTTTCTGTACTCAACTACAGCGAGATCCCCAAGCACTTGATGTTGACCAAAGGGCAGCCGCAATTAGACGGCGTAAACACCCATATGGAGTGAACCATGTTTGAAATACAGTTCTTTAAATTCAGATCTCTGCAAATATTAATGGACCTCGCTGTGCACATACTGCTCATGCACACTGATGAGTAAAAAGAAATGCTTTCAGCACCATCTCATTGAAAAACAATGAGGTTGAGATGAGGACAGGCAAACTATGGTATTTCACTGTCAGACCCAGGCTCTGGCAGTCAGGATGTAGACGTCTGAATGTTGGGAGTCATCCTCTGGTTAATGAAGCATTTGACCGGTAGCAGTCGGGCTGGTTGGAGGCCGGATCGTGTTTCCTTCCTGCCTGTCGTTAGTTGCCGAGGTTTACGGTAACTGTTCAAGCAGGGAAGAAACAGGCTCCTGTTACAGGCTCTGGATTCGTGGTAATGTGATTTGTTTCATTTAGTCTGGGGAAAAAACTTTCGAAGCTGCTGCTGCTAATGTGATCTCGACATCACCAGGGAGACGGGATAGGTATGGACGGGGCCTTTGACGACGGGAAGATTTGCTAAGAAATGTCAGGGTGAGAATCGTTGTCAGTGGATACTTGCGTACGTGTATTATAGAGGCGTGGGATTGTTTCAGCAGTTCTTGGTACAAATATGGGGAAAAATGGTTCTAAAAGGAACCCTGTGATTCCAGAGAAGAACCCCTTCTGGTTTATGGGTTCTTCGTGAGATGGTTTGCTATGATAAAGGGTACCATATAGAATAAGGGCACTCAGCTAGCACAGACTGCTGCCAAGGCCCAACAGTGCCCAGCATGTCTGGGACACGTACGAGTTACGCTATGATGTACCACCAGATTAAAAATTCTGGGGCCCAGAATTTGATTTTGATCACTCTTAAATTAAAATTACATTGAAGTTCGGCCAAAACAAAATGCTGGTAAAGATTTTCCAAAAATTAGTTCATAACTTTTCCCGTAATGTTGCTCACAAGCAAACATACTTGCCCACAAACTGATGGTAAAATAAAACTGATTCCTCTGTGGATACAAGCCAAAAACCTCTTTTTTTCTGGAGAGACCAGCTGCTTTCCCCCAACCTAACCGTATCCATGACGTCTACAGAGGTCTTCCTTGGCGATCGTATTTATGATACTCAGGGGTTTAAGAGCTGTGCCTCCAGATATATTGACCTGCATGATTTATTCATATGGATGTCTTCATAGAGAGCAGCACTAGGATGGATATCTGTGAGCTAAATAGCACTCACTCCAGAAAAAACCTGACCCCCCCCCCCCCCCCCCACTCCTCACTCCAAGCCTTCTCCAACCCCCGCCAACAATAAACTCCCCCCCTCTTAATTCCTCGATGTCTTCGAGGCGTCATCCATGGATGGTACATCCATGATACAAACCAATCCCCTCCACATCCCCTACACGGCCCTATTTGTACCTATAGGGGTTAAAGGCGCGTCACTGGGGCAGTACCCTCAAAGGTACTGCTGTTATACCCTCAGAAGTGGGTAATTATTTGCTTTGGAACATAAAAGCACCTTTCAGACCCTATAAAGGTTCACACAGGTACCTTGAGGTCCCATAATTGGCTCGAGGGGGTGCATACGTAAGTGCTGAATGTACCTTGGGGAACAGAAATGGACTCCTGCTGTACCCCTTTTTCTGACAGTGTACCTCGAACCTTTTCCAATGCTGCCACTCACACACGTCCCCGATCTCCTGTCCAAAGCACTCTTTACCTCCACACCTCTGCGGTGTTCCCACTGGACAGAGCACTGCCCTGAATGTTTTCGATTCCCCCCACACCCCCGGCCTGGGAGCGGCAGTAATGAGAGGTTAACACAGCGGCGGGTCTCCCTGTTATTGAGTGAGAGAGTGTAGCACCTTGGACAGCGCTCACACTGCCTTTATTGCTTTTCTGACCTGCTCGTCATGTTCGCTTCCGCGTTTTCCTGGGCGCGCTGATTGAAAGGTAATATGTCGGGAGTCGTAGGGGGGTCGGTGGTTGGTGTGGGGGGCATGTACGCTCCGGCTGCAGGGCGCGTTCACAGCGAGGGGTTACTGGGCAGGAGGGCGGAGTGGTTCTCGCTCATCGCTCTGCTTCTCTGATGTATTACATGTTAGATGGGACTACAGCAGAGCTGGGCTTTTGTCTGGAGAAATGAAAATGAAAAAGGAAAGAAGTGAATGAGGTACAGAGGGAGTGTGAGATGAGTGAGAGAGAGGAAGGACAGTGAGGGGAAAAATGAGTGATAGACTGAGTTATTAGAAAGAGGAAGATGCGGGAGAGAGGAAGGAGAAAGAGTGGAAGAGCGCGAGGGAGCGTCAGTGAGTGAGTGTGTGAGAGAGAGAGATAAACTCTACGGAGGGAAAAAGTGTGAGATAGAAAGTGAATGAAAAGTCAGATGAAGTGTAAGGAGAGAACAAAGAATGAGTGAGAAATTGTGAATATGCGGAGATAGAGGATGAAGGAGCGTTGGAGAGAAAGAATGGGGTATATTGCAATGAACAACTGATGTGTAGAATGATTTTTGCCTTTCCTTGTTAAGTGATATTGCTCCCAAGACAACCATGTGCATTTGAGCTTTAAAAATGATCCTGTGCTTTGAGCAGGCCTAGGAGATGTACAGCCGAATACTGATTTGGTATGATTTGGTACGCAGGTTCTGCTGCGTACGGTAAACATTCACGTGCTGCACGCACTGTCACTCTCACAAACAATAGCACAACTCTGACTCAAGGCAAAGAGTTAACAAGAAAATTTTTCATAGGTTATTCACATATGCTTGCTGTTGACTCTGTTCTGAAATATATATCAGGGTTACATGCCTCTGTCAGACCCATTACTGCATTACTGTCTTCCTCACTCACTGTCTTCTTCTCTCTGACACACACGCAGTCTCTCTCTCTCTCTCTCTCTCACACACACACATGTACTCACACAGGTGTGTACACACACACTGACTCACTAGTTCAGCCATTGTGTCTCTGTTCTTCTAATAAATCTGATTGACCAGCAGATGAACTAATGGAAATGTATTGAAAGCCCTAACTGTAAGTGTTTGTCCGTTCTTCTTCTGTAGTTCCTCTCGCATCCCGTTGAACACAGACTCACAAGAGTGCTGACTCATTGGCCTTGGCTGACTTACAAACTTCATTATGAGGGCTCGAGTTTTAGCCTTGTGGGATAAAGTTTTATCTGCATGGTGTGTCACGTTCGGTCCACATTCTGAAGTGTAGGTATGCCCTAAGCATATCGAGAAAACGCATATGGAGAGATTATGTAGATTGTGAACTTAAAAGCTTGTCAGTCTCCAGAAATGCATCTTCAATCTTCAGTACTACATTAAGGCAGGATATAGTGAAGAGCGTCAGCGGTGACAGCAAAATGACTGTAATTGTTTTTAGGTTTTCCACCGGGACTATATCTGGAGATTGAAGATAAGAGTGGTCTCCTTCTGTGCCTCATTTTGCATTTTTTGTTTTGTTTGTCGGGGCGTGTGTGTGCTTGTCTGTGTGCGTCAGAGTGTCCAAGTGTGTGTGTGTGTGTCTGTGTGTGTGTGTGTGTGTGTGGACATGGGTAAGTATGTGTGGTGTTCAGTGTACATTGCTGCCCTCTGGGCTAAGCTGAGGTGTAATGGATAGCGCTCTTGCCTGACAAAAAGAGGGCCCAGGGTTTGAACCCACAAATTGTTTTTCATTTGAGCTGAATAACTCCTTTTCTATAATTGACTGAAGTAGTCAGAATGTAATTATGCATTGATTGTCTGCAGTCAATATGCCTCTCTCTCTCTCTCTCTCTCCATCTCTTTCTCTATATCTCACTCTTTCTTTGTTTCTTTGTCTTTAACCAGGAAGTGATTTTGAAAAGGGCTGCAGATCTAGTTGAAGCTCTTTACGGAATGCCTCATAACAACCAGGTCAGTCTACCTGTGTGCCTCCTCGATGGAGGCTGTTTTACTGTTATGGATTAGAGCAGCATGTTATACAAAAGTGGTAACCAAGCCTAATCCTGGAGCTCTACCATCCTGTCATTTCAGTTGAAATCACAATGCGCTTTACAGTAAAACCCTGGCCTGAACCCCTTAAAAAGCAAGGCTATGGTGACAGTGTCTAGGAAAAACTCCCCATGACAACACATAGGATGAAACCTGGACAGGAAGCAGGCCTCAGAGGGGGGAAGCACGTCCTCCTATGACTGGCTCAGGGTATGAGTTTGTCATGACCAACATGGTCAAAAAGTCATTTTAGAAATTAAAGTCATTGAATGGGACGTCAGTCTACGTGGGGCCATAAACCAGGGTTTTCAACACAATTCAGACAAATCTGCACCTCATTCATCAACCAGAGATCTTTTTGAGCTGCTAAGTAGTCAAATCAGACATGATAATTTAGGATTGCAGTGAGAACCAATAGGATGGCAGATCATCAGATGGCCACTGTTTTAGATCTATGGCTTTCTAGCACCCTCTGGAATGCTTTCAAATGCCAGCTTCAGCTCATTTACAATAGCACTGCCACCATTGTGCACTTTTGGCTGTACGCTTTGATAGCTATGAAGAGCACATTTCCTTTTCAACATTTAAAATCTCTGTTTAATGCATGTCTAGCTGTTGTTGAGTGTTGTTGAGAGTCATTTTCTCAATAGCTCAGTAAACTGTAATGCTTTATTTGCGCAATGTAGATTAACCCTAAGAAATTGATCTCAGCTTAAGTGTTTATGTAATGCACCCCATAATTGCTATCAATGTTGTTAATACGGTATGAATTTCTAATGATATCTGAAGAGGCAGGTAAATGGTGTAGAAGTGCTTTTTGTTGTTCTAACTTTTGTTTTGAAGCTCTTGACCGTAAATTACTTTGTCCCATCCGCAATGCAGTTTATGTACTGTAAAAATGTGACAATTTTTTGTTCCATCGGTGATAAGCAAACTTATTAGTAGATAAATAAATTGATATGCTATTAGAAGGGCAGGACAAAGGATTTTGTTCACAACAAAGAATCTGCTGTCAGAATATTGCAACTATCGTGATAATGTTGTGACAGTGACTCCCGTCATGACAGGAGATCATCCTGAAGCGGGCAGCAGATATCGCAGAAGCGCTGTACAACGTCCCGCGGAATCACAACCAGCTGGCGGGTTTGGGGAACACCTCTGTGCACAGTGGCATGATGGGAGTTAACTCCTTCTCCGGGCAGCTGGCGGTCAACGTGTCTGAGTCGTCGCAGGGTACTAACCAGGGTGAGGCGCTATGGAGCCCTCTCACTGACACACATACTCACAACGACCTCTTCTTCAAGATCCGGCTCTGATCCTCATCCCCCCTCAAACACTTTCCCTCTCAGCCGCACACTCCGGTCCAGCCTCACTCTCTGGCTCCGCCCACCATGACTCAGTCCAAATTGCATCTACAGTTGTTTCTCTGCTGTATTTACACAGTGTATTTCAATGTTTTAACCCTTAAAAACAGTTATTTTGCCGATCGTTTTCATACGCAGTATGAGAAGTCTTTTGCGACTGTGCATTTGATATACCCTGTATTGACTTGCACATAAAAATAATATTGCTTGTAAACTGTTCAGAGCATGGTATTAACAATAATAAACCCGAAAACCCATATACTTTAAAGAGAAAAACTTTAGATCAACAATTTTTACATTTTGACACCAGTATTTGGATAAAAATAGTCTCAAGAGTAGCTGATAGAACTTTGGGTTTAATTTAAAAATGAATTAATTAGATTTGATACTTCCATGCCTTGGGTCCCAAATGTAAACAGACACTATATAGGTTTCTTCAATATTATGTACATTTTAATGAAGAATAAAGAGTGAAGATGGATATGAAACAGGAAAGAGAGTGAAAAAATATTTTGTTCTCTTGTGCTCTGCATCAGTGGCTTTCGAAGGGGTCTGCACTTTTCCTACCTCAATAAAGAACATTCTAGCACATGCAAGCAGAATTATGGCTGCATTTACGGCTGTATAATGAACAGAACAGAGCAGCCGCCCTCTTGATGTTAGAGACCTATTACCTATTCTGATATTTCTCTGCAGAACCTACCCACTTTTACAGTGACGGGTTTGATCAATTGGCTTCTTGTTAGGTTCGCAGAAAACTGGGGAGCCTTTTGACCAGCTAAGCAGATTTCTTGAAGTGGAGTACGAGCGCCAGGCTCACTGATGTCTTCTTTGGTATTCTGGAGTCCCGGTCCGTACGTGTGCAGTCTGTTAAACCAGATGCTCAGTTTCCCTCCTCGAACTCTCTCACGCATTTATGGCATCCTATCTTTCGCTGACGTGTGTGATACTCCACGTAAACCGGTTTGAAGAAATATCACAAGCAGCCTGATGTCTTCGAGAGAGCTGTGTCTATGGAAATTAATGAACTAGTTTCATCATATTTAGCTAAATTGTTTGCGCGCTAATTCAGTGGAGTTTGACTGCCTGGCATGTTTCTGACATGCGGCATTCGTTCTCTGAGCCTATTCGATGGTCTCTTTCTCTCTCTCTCTCTCTCTCTCTCTCACACACACTTACACACACAAATACACATGTGCGCGCGCACACATCCTGTTTCTGTCTCTCACTCGAACTCTGTCTCTCCCACAGACACGCTCACTCTCCCCTGTCTTTGTATTAGTGCTGATCTGTCACGTGGTCTGTGTCACATTTTTAACTGGCTATGGGATACCCACACATTTCTCTTCATACTCATGTTATTTCCCTGAAATTAAGTCTGACAGTCTGTCACATACATCCACATGGAGTCAAACAGCGCATTAAATTGTGTCTCTGTCCAAAAACTTACAAACCCGGCTATACATTTCTCTGTGCTAGTAAACCCAATCCAGTGGTGTTGTCTTTGTGGTAGCAGGAAAATATTTTTTCATGTCAAAGTTTGTAATGGTTGTTTGAACAGTTGTGTAATTAGGCAGTGCTAACCAACAGATAAGGGCAAAGCCTCAACACAAGTGGCTTTTTAAAAGCTGTAATAAAGCAGTTGCTTTCCACTACAGATTTTTTTGCCCTCTTGCAATATTACTCATGTTCACAGCCTATTCCTCTGATATACGTTTTATCATAGTGGGTCTGTTTTTTCCCCTGTTGAATTGTGGGAACTCAGCAGGGGATAAAGGGCATTGGTGTGGGTGTATGAGAGGGGCACTCCTGTCAGACGCTTAAACAGACGCTAAAATTGACATATGAAGTTCTTCGTAAAGCCAGAAATGAAGTGAGTCGGGTCTCTTGGCTCATGCTCAGCAGGGATACATGGCCACGGCCGTTAAAATCGCTGGACGTCACAGCTGCTGTGCAGGATGGCATCAGGTGCTCCTGTTTGGGAGTGTGTCTTGGACTTGAATCCATTCATTGTCTGCCCTCGCTTTGTCTAAAAGCATGCTGGGAAACCGGCATGGCCGTACACGGCTGGTGAAAAGTTCCCGGAGTGAGAGACGCTGGTTCAGGGCGAACTCTCAGTGGCCACCCTGCTGGGATGCTCTGTTCATCCAAAAAAAAAAAAAAAAGAAAGAAAAAGAGGCCAAGATCCTCTATTTTCCTTCAGCATTTACATCTGAGGTCAACTTAAAGACTGACCTTTATCTATGATGAGTGTGTTCCTACCTGGACATTCAAATACTGATATTAGATATCCTGTATCTAATATAATTCTGATATTATTGTCACTGTCGGTAAAGCGTGAGGTCCCAAATGTGTGATTAGAATGTACCTAACTGAACATTCTAATGCTGATATTACTATTATTGCTGGTAAAGTGTGAGGTCACAAATGTGTGATTAGAATGTACCTACAGTAACTGAATATTCTGATGCTAATATTACTACTATTGCTGGTAAAGTGTGGGGTCAAGAATGAGAAAGTACTTAACTGAACATTTTAATGCAGATATTACTATCATTGTTTGTAAAGTGTGAGGTCACAAATGTGTGATTAGAATGGACCTAACACAACATTCTGATACTGATATTACTCTTTCTGCTGGTGAAGCCTGACACCAAAAATATGTACTAACATGAATATTATAATGCTGATATTACTATTACACCTTGAAAAGTGTGAGGTCACAAATGTGTGATTTGAATGTACCAAACTGAACATTATAATTCTGATATTACTATTATTACAGATTAATTGAATGCAATGAAGTCCGAGAACGCTGACTTCTCATTCTATTTTTATTTATTTGTTTTTTTAGAGACCTTTCCGAGAAAGAAAACATAATTCTAGTTGTCATGAGTACAACTGATGCAATAGACCCCACTGACAATAGAAAGGCACTGGAGATCCCCCCCACTTAATGTGAAAAACTCCCCTGATTTCTGGGGTGATGCTTGGGGGAGGTGTTCACAGGCTGTGTTGAAATAAATGATGAAATATTAATGGCCAAAGCAGGCGCCAAAGCTCACTCTTTCATGGGCAACTGAGTGACAAGACAAGAACATGACTTTTGAACAAGAAACATTTGTCATTTTTTTAGCACCATTTATTGAAATGCTCTCATTTGTTCTAGATTTTAAGATCAGATGATCTGCTTTGAATGGTATTATTTGTCATTGAATCACCTCCCCTTTCTGTCTCCATCTTTCCCCTCTCCCCCCCTCTCTGCCATCTCCTCTCTCTCCTCAACCTTACACGCAAGCTGCTCTACTGGCAGGAAATATGTAAAAATCGCCGCAGCATGGAATCACTTAAAATAGTACAGGAATGTACAGTAGTATGAAAATGTTGCTGTTTCTATGACAGGGTTGAGGTCACAAGGTCATAGGCTTTGCGTTGGGCCTGCTTCCAGTTGGGAGTCTGTTTTTTATACTGCCATACAAGTCACTATTTAAGATATTTTGTGACAACTGCGACAATCTGGGTTTAAGTTATTACAGGGATGTAAATACAGGATAATACAGAAAAATAAACTCACTCTCACCGTTTCCCTCTGCTTCTCTGTCTCTCAGGTTTTAGCCGGAACACGAGCAGTGTTTCGCCGCACGGTTACGTTCCCAGTTCCACGCCCCAGCAGACCAGCTATAGCTCTGTGACAACGAGTATGAATGGCTATGGAAGCACAGGAATGTCCAACCTCGGAAGCTCGCCCGGGTTTCTCAACGGATCTGCCGCTAACTCACCCTACGCCAGTGAGTACCATGAGCTCGAAGCCCTACGGCTGTTATCTTACCCCAACCCTGGACCCTTAACCCTACTCATTGCATCCTCACCCTATACCATAACTGTAAACCCAGCTCCTGGCATCCTAACCTTGTATTTTAACTCTAAACCCAACTGCTGTTGTCCAACCCTAACCCTATACTCTAACCCTTAAACCTACTGCTATTAACTAAACTCTAACGCTATATCCTTATCCGGAATCGCACTGCTATTGACTGAACCTCAACCCTACTCCTACATAAATAAATACCAAGAGCCTGAACTCTGACCATTACCAAGGACCCTGCTGTTGTTATTCTAACCCTGACCCACCCTAATGGGGCCCTAAAAGTTGTTTGAAGGTCCCAAACCCAAGCGTCATGGGTGCCCACTTCTAGTGCCTTATTCCTCTCTTATTCTCATGTTGTTTTAAGAGTTACACATGTACCCCAAACTCACCCGCCCCTGTTTTTTTCCCTGGCACTTTTTATGTTCTGTGTTTGTCTGTTTAACATGCTCATCCAGACACACATATGCGTACTCACGCACACACACACACACACACACGCGCACACGCACGCACACGCACACACATACGTGAGAAAAAAAAGTAGCAAACTGAAATATGAGCTGTGAGCCAAATGGGATTTTTTTAGAGACTTTTTCGACTCCCAAAAAAATCGTTTTGCTATCGTTACCCTCCCTTTAATCTGATATTCAGATCTTTTTCCCCATTTCCTTATCAGTAGAGGCAAAGTGAATGAAGTGAGGATAATTGTTTACTTTACAGATGATGCAGAGATAAAATCTTGGTGTAGAAAGTCTTTGGCACTTAGACTGACAGGCAGATTTGTAATCGAGAGGCATAAACCCCGAGCAGCAGCATAATTAATCCCCCCCATGGAGTCCAGATACTGGTGGTGCTGGCTGATGAGGCTGATGAAATGGCGACTCTGATGAATCTGTGCGGGCGGGTGGTGATGGATATGTGGAGGGGCACTCGTGACATCACCTTGAAACGCTGAAGCATGCGAAGAGTTTTTTTGGCTCATTGTTAAAACAAGAGAGAGAGGACGGCTGTACCTCGTCTTGTGTTTGCTGGTTATGATTTCGACAGGGGAAAACACGCAGTATGAAAGAGCTGAGAAGTCACAGATTTACGAAACGCAAATCAAATCCAGAAAAAAAACATCACAGGAACATCTCTAAACATTAAGACTGCAAGGAGGGTCAATAATCGGTCTATAATGTGACAAATAAAAACTTTGTGTGGACATTCAGCGCAATGCTGTGCTCTTTATAGTTCGCCCTCAAGTGGGCTTTGGCCTGTCCCTTTAATCCTTTGGAGAAAATATTCTTCTTGGAATTTTTTTTTTCTTTTTTCATAATTCTGCAGTGTGATAGAACTATTTCGGAGTACATATTTGGAATGTTTTGTTAACATTCTTGGTCAGTGTACTCCCTCTAGACCTGCACTGATCTGAGTCTACGGTAATGACTGTTACATGTTCATTTGAGTTTTCTGTGAAGGAGAATTCATATCACATATTTGTGATTGTGCTTCTGAAAAGGACAAGTTTTAACCTTCTGTGTATAACCCCTCCAATAGGGGAAAAAATTAAAAAGCATTTCAGTAGGGCATTCTATAATGACAAGTAGAGCATGAACCTTCTACTTTTGCCTCTAAATTAAAGACCCTTAATTAAATCAATAAACTAATTGGAAGAGTAGCAATACAATTTTAGCACTTTTGATTCTACAATGTTAACAAGTATTTTAAGAGGCTTGCAGATGCCATGCAGGCACATTTAATCAGTCCCAGATTGGGGGGGAGGGGGTTTTAGGATGGTGGTGGATTGAGAGGGTAGCGTTTTGTAATTTCAATTTTCTTTAATTAATTGGTTTGGCCTTCATGTGGGAATCGTGCCCTTAGTACAAGGCATTGCTGAAATAGTGCTATTAAAATTAAATGTGAAACAATAACAACTGTGACGTGTGAACAGGCTTCCATGGGCTGCGGAAATTATGATGGCGGCCATTATTAGTCATTATTAGAGAGACTGTTAATCGCTAATGAAAATCACAAGCACTAAGTCCTCAGCAAAGATTTTAATTCAAATTGATCACATATCTCTGATTATTGGCTCTTCATAAGTAAAACCTGCAACATTTTGCTGGACATAATGCATCCAATCTGTGCTTAAATGTATAAATAACAACTAGTTTGTACTATTACATACCATTAAATGCTATGGTTAACTAGTAATTTGAAAAGAACTTTGAGCATATTTGGATGAGAAATGAGTGGTCTTCATTAACTTGGGAAGAGCAGTCATGTTTGGTTTTGTTCAAGCTGGGTGCTGAAGGGTTAAATGTTGGCCTCTAAATCATGTCATACCAAACGTGAGAGTATTATTTTGAACTAGAAGAGATATGAATTGGACATGGGTAATTGGTACCTAGCCTAGTAGCCTACTGGTAGTTACGGAAGTTAGCTTGCTAATGTGAGTAAAAATTAACTACATTATGAACACCAATACAAAAGCAGCTGGTCACAATTCATGCGGCTTTTTATATTAACGTTAGTATTTGCTAGTTATCTTCTATAAACTGCTATTCAGTGGGGGGTAACAAGCTCATATTTCATCAGTTCTGATTGGTTTTTGGTCAATCCAGTTGCATCCATAATCATTTTAGTCTGAGCCTATAACATCCTGTGGAAGTCGAGAATGAACTGAGAGGTTCCTGACTAATTTGCATTTGCCAATTGGTCTAGCAATCCCAGGCTAACACTAACACTAAAACTGAGCAAATAATCCTGAAAGATGTTGACTCACAATTCCATTGTGCTTCTTTTTGTTTTTTTTTTTTTATATTTTTTTATTATTCTTATCATCTCCAGATCATAGCAAAAATTGACATGGGAGCAAGATAGTACCGCCATTCAGATAATTCATTTCAGTCACGTCTCATTTTTTTAACCCAGAATTGTAGTTGCAGTGGTTGGCCTCTGTGTAGCAGTGTGGTGACCCTTATGCTCTCTCCTTTCCCCCCCACCCCCATCCCCACGCAGTTGTTCCCTCCAGCCCCACCATGGCCTCCTCCACCAGCCTGCCCTCCAACTGCAGCAGCTCATCGGGGATCTTCTCCTTCTCTCCCGCCAACATGGTGTCCGCCGTCAAACAGAAGAGCGCCTTCGCCCCCGTAGTGCGGCCCCCGGCCTCCCCGCCCCCCACCTGCACCAGCACCAATGGGAACGGCCTGCAAGGTGAGAACCTGCCCCCAGGCAACAATCCGACCCTGCCCACAAAGAAAAAAGCTCCTCCCATGAAGTGCTGACCTCGCCCACAATTAACAGGTCCCACCCGCAAGATTCTCGCAGGGTGAATGCTGGTGGTAGTGAAGGTTATTTGCACCTTATATGAAGGGATGAACAGTTGATGAAACTAAGCAGGGTCAATGTCCTTTGGAGTAATATGAGCTTAAGAGCCACCAGGCTCAAAAACCTTGCTGCTGTTACCACACTGCAACCTGAACCACAGCAAAGAGGGTCCAGAGCTGGAGAAGACCCCTAAAATGTACCCTGGGATGGAGGGTGCCATGCAGTATTCAGTCAGGTGGCCCAGAATTCCTAGCTTCACCCCCGCCTACCCAGCATGCATAAGTAACTTCAACAAAACCCTCTGCCCATCCCTCACCATACTCACCCCCCTCCCTCTTCTGTCACTGCTTTGTCTGTTATTAACACCGTTATCTCTCTCTCCCTCTCTCCCTTCCTCCTCTCTCTCCCTCCCTCCCTGCCTCCTCTCTCTCAGAGCAGTCTTTTGTGGACTCTAGCAAGTACTCCACCACCAGCTCACTGCAGGGCCTGGGCTTCCCCTGACGTACGTTAACCTCGCACCACTCCCTCAACCCCACTTCCCCTGACGTACGTTAACCTCGCACCACTCCCTCAACCCCATCCTTTCCTCTGCCTCCACATTCATCTATCAACCCATTCCTCCATCTTTCCTCTCTTTTGTACTGTTATCATCTGTAGACTCAAAGAAAAATCACTGGGACAGGGTGCTCCTGCCTAAAAAGCTAGAAATAACTTTTTGCCTTTTTTTGACTTCTTGAGAGGCAGGGGCTTGTAATCTCCATTGGCTTGTTGGCCTGCCCTCTCAGATAAGCAGCACTTCTGGCATGGATCTGTGCTAATGCTGGCCCTGAATTATTGCCTTAATGCTGGAATCGGCGCATGTTCAGCCCAGAGCTGCTGTCTGTCTGGATTGTGTGTAAAATTGTGTCTTGACTAGAGGAAGAAGAAATTATAGCAGAATAATAACAGAATTGCTTCATTCCTCAGCAAAGACAAGCGAGATGGATTTGGATGTCCCCCTAAGGCTGGAGGTCCCAAATCTCTGGCACGCACACATGCAGACTCTCCATACACACGTGCACACACGCGTGCACGCACACACGCACACACACATGCACACAAAATTCGCACACAAAGGCAGGAACAGTGGGCTCTGCTTTAGTCTGGAGAATGGCCATGGGTTCTTCCCGCCAATCAGCTCGGTTGAGCCAGTTCATTTCACTGATATTTTGTCTCCCTCGGCCAGAAGAAATGTGAGAGAAAGACATTAAGCAAATGCAGAGTTATGTGTTCCATTCAGTGCACAGCTGATATATCGGTCGGCCGATATATATTGTTAACTTGCATTGTTATCTTTATTTGCCCCTGCTAAGGAAGTAGTCGTATCAGTAATCAATGAATTCCCCCCCAGCATGAAATCAGAATTGGTCTCAAAAATCCCATATTGGGCAGGAAATAGTTCTATTCACAGTTTCTACAGTCGTAAGTTTCCATTATAGTTTAGCAGTTTTAAAATAATTTGACAAAGCACAATTGCAAGTTTCGTTTCCATTCGAGAATGTTTTGAGAATAAACCTCGTAATTCTCGTAAAACTCACGATACTCTTTTCGACTGAAGGTGGATGTTCAGGACTGGGTCAGAACCTGTTGCGTGTAGGGAGCGTGACTCATAAATACAGAAAAAAGTGTTTCCATCCCACTTCTGCAAATACTGCAACATCGACATGTCTGAAGAACCACCTCATGAGAGCGTAAAAACTTCTCAGCGATATTTGAGAGGTTTTTCAAAATTTGCATCTTTCCATCACCGGTTATTTATCTTAATATTTAGATTTTGTGCTTTTCTAAGGGCAATTGAAACACACCCAGTGTTTGAACTGGGCTCTTTCACTCAATGTTGTGGCCCAGGTGTGTGAGTTTTCTGGCTTCATGAATAGAAACAATAAGAAAGAAAGAAACAAAAACAAAATGCCCCATGATTCCCTCTTCTGCTGTAGTGCGGCTGTAGCGTACAGGAAATGCTTCAAAGGACCTCCGAGTTAATCATCCCTCCACCCCCACCGGATTTTTTCATAAAACTTATTGGCCTCCTATTGATTTCTCTCTGTCTGCAATCTTCTAAATCCCAGTCAATTTTCAAAGTGTCCTGGCCTTGTTGGAATTAAAAAAGGACTCCATGGGGATTCATAAGGTCACTGGTGTGTGTGTGTGGCTGTGTGAGCGTGTGTGGTTGTGCGCGTGTTTGTGCGCATGTGCGTGTGTGTCCGTGTATGTCTGTCTGTGTGTATGTCGGATGTGCATGTGTGTGCGTGTTCGTATGTTTTCACACTAGTAACACACACGCAAACAATTGCACACACATACACACACACTTGCGCACGCACACACTGGCGCGCACGCACATACATTCGCACACGAACACACAAGCGCACATCTCACATACACTCATACACACACACACGCACAAACACACACATGTTCTTGTACTTGCTACACTGTGAAGACAAGAAAACATTTTTTTCCATCAGAGTGGCTACATTATTGGGAAGTGAGGAGACTTTCACCTGTCCTCACGACTACAAAGGGAAATTGTATCCTCTAAGTTTAGGTTAGGGGTAAAGTTAGAATTACAGATAGGTTTAGGTTAGTGCTAAAGTTAGAATTAGAGATAGGTTAAGGTTAGGGTATGGGTTTGGGTTAGCTAAGCCTGTGTTGCTTATTATTAAGATCAGGGCAAGGCTGTAGAGACACACAAAAAAAAAATTAATGGAAGTCAATGTAATGTCCTCAAAAGGATTGAAGTACAAGGATGTGTGTGTGCGCGCGCGCGTGCGTGTATGTGTGTGTGTCTGTGTTCTTCACTTTATCAGCAGCAGTGAGGGGAGAGTACTATAGATGCAGATGTCTGCAGGCAGAACTTTACTATGTTTCTGTTTGTCAGCGAATAGCAAAATTACGTCAATTCAAACTGCGGCAATAAGCAGTTTTTTTAGCTTCTGAGGCAAGAAGATGAAAGCAGAAAGATCCTCTCTGGCCGCAAACCTTATTCTATCAGCGCCTGACCACCACCGACCTGGAAGAATGAGCTTATATTGTGTGAACTCAGGTGGTTCCCACACATCAGATCTAATGTAGCACCGCTCCGCATCAGCCAGAAAACTGAAGGTCCTCACAATGGGTCCAATGAAATGAGTATCAGATGGTTGGTAGGCGCAGTGGGTGGGGTTGTTGTCCCATGGCAAGAAGGTCATGGGTTTGACCCCAAACCTGAGCCCTTTCTGTATGGGCTTTGCGAGTCCTCCTGGTGCTCGCTTGGGTTTCTCTCCTCAGTCTGAACACACACCAGCACAGGAGGCTGTAGATGACCCATGGGGTGGAGTTTGTGAGAGAATAGAGCTTTATCCTTGTGCTGGAGTGGAAACCAACCCGGCTCACACTCCTGACTCTTGTCCAATGGATGCTGGCTGGCACAGGCTTCCGCCAAAATAGGCTACATAATATATTGATGGATGAAAAATGAGTTTGCTTCTATATTAGCCCAGCCAATCAATTTGTACTCTTCGGTAAAATAAGAGACATGTCATCTCCTCCTGAAACCTCACTGTCTGTGGTCTTTTTTCATCCAAAAATATTACAATTTCAGCTTAGCATTGGGATACTATGGATCCCAAAGCAGAATCAGTTCTTTTTATTATTTTGATGTCATAAATATGCTCTCCCTCATCCTTGAGATGTCATGTCTCTTCCCTCAGTGCTTACTGTACTGCACCACGACTCCTGAATCCTCATCAGCTTACAGCAGCACTGAGAAATGACTTTTAATTTCTGAAAAATAAGCAGATCGCTTTAAACACACTTTACTTACTATATGGCTTCTAAAGTATGTTCAGCATTTTTTATGTCTGAGTTATGTGTTCTGTGTCACAAATATACAGTACAATCCATGTTTTGTAATCTATTGAATTTTCAATGATTAGCCCTCTTTTTTCTGTTGAACAGTGATTCCAGGAATGATTGTACCGCCGATGTAGAGGATTTTCCGACAGAGGAGGAGAGCGATACGACTGACCTCGCGGGTTTGAGTTCCTGGACTCTGGACGTGGATTAAATCAAAATGAAGAAATGAAGTCTAACTCAGGCCTTGTTGTTGTTGTTGTTGTTGTTTTTTTAAGCAATGATATGTGAACAAAAAAATGAACACTCGCTGCAACTTTCCCTGCTTTTTAAATTTGTAAACATTGTTATACGTTTTTATGATGGAAGGAGCTACATGAGAAACGAAAATCCACAAACTGGCCTGTCCTCCCCTTCGGCTGGCCATGAGACGGGCGATTTCATGCCTTTTTTCATTTTTATGCTTTTTTTTTTTCCTGGAAAAAGTCATGCTCTTCCTCCGACTTATGTTTTGATTTTTTGTTTTTTCCCTCAAAGACTTCTCACTTTTGATAGCTGTGTCATACGCAAAGTACACGCAAGTTTTATTTATTTAGAAAGTCAATGTATGCGGCAGAAGCAAAGGTGGCTTAGCTGTTCCCGAATGACTGGCGCTAAGGCTGTGAGCATTATAAAACACGGTAATATGGAACCCTGTAATGGGGTTCCGGAATTACCGCGAGGGGATTGTGGCATCACTCCCAGCCAACGATAACAGGTGCCTACAGCAGTTTCAATTCGGCCGGATCGCTGGCATCCCAACAAAGCGCCGACGTTTCACAAAAGGCAAGAGACGAGCTGATCTGTGAAGTTATTGATACTCTCCCGGCGCACCGCACCTCATGCAGCAGATGTTGATGACGGACAAACCGCCGACGCAGCAGATCATTGCCATTCTGTTTCACGGGCCGTTTTCTTAGAGTTCATTTTTCCCTCAGCTCCTTCGCCTCATATTAAAAAAAAAAAAAAAAACCTACAAACACACAGCTGCCATAAAAGCGCTTGTGAAGGCTTTTCTTCGCGGAAATTAGTGGAAAGTGCCACATCATAGGGCTTTCAGCCATGCTATATGTTGCCTGAGCAGTCTGTAGTCGAACACTGGCTTTGTCCCGGGCTTTTTGAAGTCCCAAGGGAGCATAGGTTGTTGCCTATGTTGTTGTTGCCAATAGCCCTAAAATAACCGACTATCACTGTCTGGTGTCTTAACAGAAGGCAATGCCAATGCATTGTGTATTTAAATTTAGCCTGTTTTGTAATGGGTATTTATTTATATAATTTTTTTTTTCTTTTATTCAAAAATAATTTTATCCTATTGACTTAAAAAAAAAAAACATAAATGTAGTTTGTCACATGCTGTCGGACAGAAATATCCTTTAATACATGAAGTTGCCAGTCTCAAATGCGATCCCCATTCATTCGCCATTCTCACTGTGTCACTTGTCTTCACACTTTCATCTGAGTTCTCTGCATCTGTATGAAGGCAGATTAGGGTCACGCTCACCTAAACAGATTAATCCTGCAGTGCTGTGAAAAAGTGTTTGCCCCCTTCCCAATTTCTTCTATTTCTTCAAAACAGCCCCAGACCCTCACACTACAACCACTGTGTTTGACTGTTGTTCTGATGTTCTCATTGTGTAATATTATGTTAGTTTTACACTTGATGTAATGGAACCTGTTTTCCAGAAAGTTCCACTTTTGACCCCCAAAGTTGCGGGGGTCATCAAGATGTATTTTGGCAAATGTGAGATGAGCCTTAGTGTTTTTTTGGTCAGCAGTGGTCTTCACATTGCAGCTCTCCCATGCATGCCATTTTTGTCCAGTTTCTTTCTTATTGCGGAATCGTGATCACTGACCTTAACTGGGGAAAGTAAGGCTGGTACTTCATTAGGAGTTGTCTGGGGTGTTTTGTGGCCTCTTGGATGATTTGTCACTGCGCTATTGAAGGAATTTTGGTAGGCTGGCCACTCCTGGCGAGATTCACTACTGTTCCAAGTTTTCTCCGTCTGTATATAATGGCTCTCATCATGGTTGGTTGGCGTTCCAGAGCCTTACAAAAAGCTTTGTAAGCCTTTCAATACTGACAACTGTCTCTCTCATCTGTTTTTGAATTTCATTAGATCATGGCATTATGTGCTGCTTTTTTGCCTATTGCACATTGCCAGATAGGTTCTATTTAAGTGATGTATCCACAAGGCTGGCAGTGAGCATACCTGGGCACGTTTAGAGAAACTGAACCCAGTTGTCAATAAAATTTGTTTAATTGGTTGATTTAGTTTATATGGAGGCAACTGCTTTTTCACGTATGGCCAGGCGGGGGTTAGATAGCTTTTTTCTTTGATAAATGAAATTGTTTTAAAAAACTTAATTTTGCATGATAAATACGCAAAAATAGAGGAAACCAGGAAGGGGGCAATTACTTTTTCACAACATTGTAGACTCAATTCAGTTTTGACTGAATGTTCCCCGTAGAAAATTCGGTTTACTTCGACTCTCCCAGAGTAAGCTTAATCTGTCTCTTTGAATCCTGCTCACAGAGGAATAGTCCCCAATATTTTCTGTTGAAAGCAGAATATTCAAATTAAGATTGTAGTTAGATATATTTTAAAACTGCTGCTATGTATTGCAGGAGCACCCTTTAAGGAAAAAAAGGCTAAAAATACAGTCTGGTTTTGATTCCATTTAGTCATCACTTAAATAAATAAATTTATAGTTTATGCAGGTTGTGGTGCTATTTTGTAGATGATGATTTTTAAACTTTTTATTTAAAAGCTGTGATCAGGAAAGGTAGCATTTTAAGCATATGCTGCATATATTATTTTTCATTCATTACAATCACTTTTAGGAGGCACCTGAGCGCTGTATAAACACTGAGAAATGTGACGGTGACGGAGAACGCTACTGACTGTGAGACAGTCCTGCAGTGTTGAACAGAAGCCCATTGGAATACTTACTCTGAATTCCGTGGTGCTCTGGTGTACGTAGCCGAGGAGCTACTAGACCTACATTTATTACTGAGGTCACTCGTGGTATGATACCACAGTGCATAATGTGAGAGAGCGTCACATGCTTTATGTCTTAAAATGAAGGACCGCATACTGAGTGCCCTGGCCATCTCCTCACACATTCACAAACAAGCACATTTCCCATAAACCCACAAACACACACGCTCATATAGAACCACAAACACACGCGCACCCACTCATGTTCACACGCACATAAACCCACAAACACATACATGCACTCACATCCAGGCAAAGACGTAAAACCCATAAACACACACACTCACATACACGGACGTGCAGATATAGGCTCACTCGTAAACCCACCAACACACACAAACGCACTCAAATGCAGGCACAGGGAGAAAACTCTAAAATGCACGCCGGCACAGACACTCATACACACACTTGTGCTAGAAAAATCATCAGATCTTTTCTGTTAGTCAGATAAATATGTTTTGTACAGTAAAAATAGCGTTTTGTGTTTATGTTGTTTTTGCCAAAAACAATGTCTTTCTGGCCATAGTATACATATATTTATGCATTGAGATGTCTTAAGGCAGCTTACGTAGTAGCTTTTAGTATCACGGAGGTTCAGCTTACTGCAAACACAAGACTTCTCTAACAATAGCTTTCTGAACGATCAAAGGGAAAGACTGAATTTGCAAAATAAATAGGCGGTTTCTGTAAAATAGCCATATAAATAATGTATGTATCTTTGAAAATGTGTACATTACTTCCCCTGGGTTTTATATTATTTGATCTGTGTAAAAACATAATGAAGTGCCGCTATTATTTTGTAGTTCATGTTATTCATGTCATTTCAGGTGTGATTTTGAAACTTTAGTTTCTATTTAGTATTTCTGTGTTGTTTTAAGCCAAGCTGCCATTTTGTGTCCATCCACAAAAAAGCCATTGTTTATTTTTGTATTATTTGTAAGTTAATGAAACATTTTCTTTTGGATTTGTTTAATGTATGAGCAAATGAAGCAACTTATATGAAATAGTTTTCTTAGTTACTTAGATTTTAAGAGAATATGAATATATGCTCATATCTTTTTGCTTTGCCTTTTGAGACTGAAGGATATCGATACTGTTTTGAGCCTATAATATGCATGGGTTGAGCACCTCTGGTAACTGAGTCTGCTGTGAAAAAGGGACCCTTTTTACTGGAGAACGATAAGAATGATTTTGTTTTTGTCACCATGTTTTTCATTTTTCCTCCATTATTTTCTGGTGTCTTTCACCCCCCCGCATACTGTACATCTCGTCCTTTTCGTCCGCTTCGCCGAAATCTGAACCAGCAGTTCTCTCGATGCCTTAAACAATGTAAAACACAAATGCGCCGCTACGCAGTGAACTTCGCACAATTCACGAAACAGCCCTGACCGTCATGCCAAAAAGTGCTTCGAGAGGGAAGTAGAGGTAGAAAGAGGGGGAGAGAGAGAGAGAGAGAGAGAGAGAGAGAGACAGAGAGAGGCAAGGAGTTTATCACGCAAAAAAGCACAACGTTACCTGATTTCTAACCCTTGAGCCAAGTCTCTTTTCTTCTCCGTCAGTTTTTTTTTTTTTTTTTGTAGCTTGCAGCTCAGTGTTCATTCTTTCACCGCCAATCAATACTGAAGACCTCTCTGCTCGGAGCGGAGGCAGTGCAAGTTTTGGGGGGGGGGCTATTGGGGGAGGGGGTAGAGGTCACTGAGAAACAGCGAATTAATATTTAATGTTTTTTTTTTTTTTTCGAGCTGAGTGGGGGTTGGGGGACCTTAAAGAGAAGGATGCTGAGATGCTGCATCAAAATCGCGCCTCTCCTTCCTACGCACTCGCATTTAGAATTTGGGCTTGTAATAGCGAGCGGCTGAGCAAGACACTGAAAAAATAAAAAAGGGAATATTTTGAATATTTTTTTTTCAAGAATTAGATCAAGGTACAGCAATGGCGAACTCTACATGGGGGGAGTTGTTGAGCATTGGGGGTGGGGGTTGGGGGTCTATATCTGTTTCATATTCAAACAGACTGGAGTGAGCTTAAGGCCCGGAAACTACAGCACAATAATCTTCACACACGCATAAAATATTTATTGAAGGCATTTGCATTTTGTGTTGCCTGTCTATAATAGGGATCATTACAGTAGTCCCCAACCCCCACCCTCGGAGTCACCCCGCTTCGTACCACTGAAGTCCAGAGGCTGAGGTGGCCATTTCCTTTGGAGGAGAAATGGGACTTTTATTAAGGCCTGGTGTTTCACGCACGTCTCAAACGGATAATTAAAATGGAGGACACTGAAGGTCGACCTGTGTGGCTGAAGGCGCTTGTGTTTTCATTGGACTGTATACAGTTTTGTTCTCCACTTATTTTTTTTTCTTTTTTAAAAAATGAAATAACGATTCAGGTTTCCTTGTGGAATAGTTATAAAGAGAGTATTATCTTTTATTATGAAACATCTACTAAACACGATGTTATGTTGTTGTAAAGAGAGGAAAAACAAATCAAACACCGTTAAAAAAAATGTCTTTTAAGACACACCTATTGCTACGGGGGTAAAAAGGAATCGTAAAATACTGATTAATAGATTATGGTTTTTTGAGCTGTAAAAAAAAAAAAAACTTTTTGACTTTCACAGTTATTTAATTAAAGTTATTTCTCGTCTGTGATCTTGCGTGTGTCCTGGCGTCCTCCTGTTTTGCTGTAATTGGGTCGCGGTGATAAGTGGGGAGCTGTGTTGAAGGAGCGCTCAAACTCCCAGAGGCCTTGGTCATGTGACCTGCCAAGTCCCTGGTTGCCAGACTGTCCATCCTCCCCGTCCTTTGTTTCGGTTTCGCCAGAGCCCTGGGGACTTCTCGCGCCTGTCGAGGCGAGACCCTGGGAGGTGGGACGCCAACCCTCCACCATCATCATCAAGTACCCTAACTGACCGAGGCCCGCTCCTGTGACTTTGTATTCAGATCTGTAGTCCATACGGGTCAGCTGGGACGATACGGTGTGAGCTCAATGAGCCAACGTGATGGATTAATTCATCCTGTCCTATGACCGAGTTTGAATGACCCCCCCTATCCCTGAGCGCTACCCCCTCTCAGGGCCCCCCTCCCTTGGCCCAATCCGCCCTCCATCCCTTTCGATCCTGGGATTCTGTTCTTCTTCGTGGGTAAAGTATTGGAGAAAAGGAGCGCCCTGCTGGATTGTGTTGTGTTGCATGAATCCTTCAAGCGGCAGCTGGGACAGAAAGGTCTTTACTGAAGGGTGTGTTCACTCCTGCTTCCACACATACAATGCACTGGGGTGCAAAGTGGGATGCAATTCTTATATGGTTCACAGAATATGGATGGGAATACCAGCATATGAAAACTGATAGATCCGACTCTTCTATTCATCGTATTTGATGCCAGTGTGCCGGACTGAGTCAAAAAAGTCTAAATAATTCTAGACTGCAGAATTTCAGAAAACTGGGAAAGAAGCGCAATTGAAAACTTCTCCAGGCCCAAAATTGGTTCTTTCTGGATGCATGTGTGTGTGTGTGTGTGTGTGTGTGTGTGTGTGTACGCGTGTGCGTGTGTGGGTGTGTGTGTGTGTGCTCATCTGCTTGCTTTATTGTGAGGACCAGGAAAAAAAAAATTACCAACAGAGCAGGGACATTTTTGGGAAGTAAGGATGTTTTCGGCTGTCCTCACAGCTGTGAAGGTATATTGTGACTTGTTGGTTAAGGTTTGCGCTAAGGTTAAAATTTGGGATACGTTTGTTAGGGGTCGTGTAAGGGTTTGGGTTAGGTATTTGAAAGTTAAAGTGAAGATTAGGGAAAAGTTGTGGAGACAGACATATGGGGATTGAGAATTGGGATGTGACTGTTTGTGCAGGTGATCATTGGTAAGTGTGAAGCCAGGAAAAGTGAGTGTGTTTGACAAGGCGTGTTTTAGAGTGTGTGTGTGTGTGTGTGTGTGTGTGTGTGTGTGTGTGTGTGTGTGTGTGTGTGCGCGTGTGTGAGAGTATGCAAAAGAGCATGAGCATTTTTGAAAATGTTGTGTGCATGGGAGTATGTCTCTGAGATTATCTGACGTGCATGCGTGTGTTGGTGTTTTTCATGTGTTTACCAAGTAATGTTGGGTACTTCGTATTCGTTGTTGTGTATGTGATCTATAGTGCCTTTCTGTGAATTGTGTGGTCACTGAAACCTTTCTTATTGAAAATGCTGATTGAAATATTTCAAACTGGCCCACAAAGCCTCATTCTCTTCCCAAGCCTCCCTCTGTCCTCTCATTTTCAGAGCCCAGTGCTGTCTGCTTTGTGCATTTAATTGTAATTTCCCCTTTATGCAAAATGGGGATGTTTCTGCCAACAGCAGCACATTTTAATTAGTTAGATTCATTAACGTATCGCATACATAATGTGTCCCTAAACATATTAATGACGACTACTCCACGATATTAATTACGCAGGGTACCGTTTGTAATTGAGTCATCATTTGCATTTATGGTCATCAGCACAAATTAATCTCTTTTCCCTTCATAATTTTGCATATTTAATTTAAGTCGCTGATTTGATTAGCTGAAAAACAGGCTTTCGGTTTTTGTTAGGGGCACCATGCAACATCTGGAAGGTCATCAGCAAAAAATTTGGGGTTAAGAAACATTTTCCTGTAATTGCATTGGAGTTTGTATTGGACAAAGGGTTAGAGTGACACAAGCCCAGTTTGAGATGAAGCAAAGCAACTGAGGATGGGACTGAAATATCAGGATGGTTTCTTTTAGGCGTGCAGCCCCTGTGCCATTGCTCTCAGGAAGGGCCGTCGCAGGGGAGGTGCGAGGCCCTGTGCCGACTTGATGCACGAGGCCCTGCTCACGTGCACGTGCATGAATCATGTCAGATTGCAAGCACATCGCTGTTCTAGTTATACCCAGTGAAATGACATGCATTTTTAGACTAAAACAGCATTATTGTGGCAATAATTTCAACTATGATTTTTTGGATATCATAATCTTTCAACGGTAAAAAGGTCAACTGCACAACGATTGGCTTTTATCATCAAATCGGCACAGCTTTCACTTTATATTGGCATGTTGAAGTATGACAGTGCGTCACAAATTACAATTCAACAAACAATACCTAATGGCTCACACTCACTGGTGACAATCGACTATTTTGACTCATTTCTATGGAAAAATCTCTGATCAACAAAGGTGTAGTATACGCTGACACCCGCAACAATTTAACATTTGCTTACAATGCAGTATATTTTCTCATACAAGTCAGTCACAAAAGCTCTGCTGCTGTATAACTTTAAAACATCAGATTCCTGCTCACCATTAGGTGATGGTCACTTTCCTTGCCTTTTGGGCCGCAAACTCAACAATTAGGCTTAAATTCTTATAATCCAGCCTGGATACAACGTCTTCTTCGATAGACAGAAGGGCGAGCTCGTGTAGTCTCTCCTGCGACGTGGAAGTCTGAAAATAGTTTTAAATAACTTTGAAAAGCTTCGCTTCCCCGATGCCAATTGCTGATATCGTCAATAAGACACTGAGAGCAATTTCACAGCTAGGAAAGGCGAGTGAGCAGCGAGACAGAGTATGTTACATATCACAAATAAAATTTTAAAAAAATTAAAAAATCTGGGCAAGCTTTTATCGAGATGAAATGGTAAATAATGAAACTGACACAGAGAATGGTAATTTAAGGAGCATGATGAGTCAAGTGCAGTGATGCAAAAAAAATGTATCAATTTATTTTAAAAAATAATAATAGAAAATCACACACCAGCCGCCAGGCCCCCTAAAGACGCAAGGCCCTGTGCGGTCACACACTTCAGACAGCCTTTGTGACGGCTCTGCTCTCAGGACTGAAGCAGGGCTCAGCTTGGTTGGGTCCCCATAATTAGCTATTGCTCTTTTTGTTCTTCAAATCAAGTCCAACTCAGACGATGCTACAACTGCAGTCTTCTGCTCAGGGCATCTTCTACCTCTAAACACAGGTGAATCCAGCAACTGAATCAACCAGTCAGAAACAAGGATGGAGTGTTTGAGGAAAACTAAAAAAGTCTCGTCATCGGTCATATTTTTGTTGAACATCCCCTGCCAGACCCTTCACCCCTCCACCCAACCGTTTTTGTCAGATGGTCCCCGTGTTCTCAGAAGGTGTACTGCGTGGTATTAGGAGCAGGGGGTGTGTGGAGGTGGGGTGCGTGTTGGGGGTGGGTGGTGTTGCGGGGTGTGGCGAGGCTCAGGACATCCATTAGTTAATGGACTGCAGGAGGAAGACATCTGCTCGCACCTTAGAGCACTTATCCGCACCGCGGAGCTTTCAAAGTTAAAGATTACATGTTGATCCACACCCCCACAGAGCAAACCCCCACCATTGCCCAACCTCCACCCCCCCCCACACACACACACACACACCCCCTGAAACAAGCTCCCCAGGGGACCCCCCCCTGTCTGACTGCTCCAGGAGAGTGATGTATGGGCGATGCAGGAGAGGACATCATTTAGTAACCGCAGAGTCCGCCACTATTTTTCGACTCGCCCGGTTTTTATGTAGCGGGAGGCTGGCTTGACCCCCCACCCATCACCCGTCCTTTCTTAAATGGCAGGTCTCGATGTCAATCTCCTCTGATAAGGAGGCTTGCTGAGGGTTAATGAGGGAGAAAATGGCTCGCCATAACACACTTACTGTCACCATAAAGCACGCAGCGGACGTGTTTTATTGCTGGGTGGGGCAGGATAGCGGTGGAATGCTTGAGGGTGTCCGAAAAACTAGATGACAAGCGATGGCTAAGTACAGATTGACCGCTTGCTGCTTTTGAATAGAAATCTGTTGTGCTAATATACATTTTGATCTTGTTACCGGATAAATTAATTGCAAGTTGATGGTGCAGTGAGGCATCGAATGCACATACACATACACACATACATATGTGTTTAGTTATTTACCCTGATAGTAACCGTAACCCTGAATTTAACCAACTTGCCATAATGAAGTATAGCCACACAAGAACACACATGCACACTCACTTGCTTGGCGATGCTGTAATGTCACCAGACCTCTATTTTGCTTACCTGCTATGAAACACCAATGACAGGTTTCATTAACAGAGGCCCTAAGGCTCCCCAGTAAACCCCCCCCCCCCGCCGAGATAGCTCTCCAGCTTCAGAGAGCTCCTGGTGAGAAACCAGAAAGTACAGGCTCTTTATTATACCTACAGATATAGTAGGAGAGAGAAAAGGAGAGAGTGGGAGAGAGAAAGAGTGACAGGGAGGGAGGGAGAGAACAAGAGAATGGACAGGTTATTTTTGTTTTGTCTTCTTCCAGCAATATCACTACTGTAAAAATACTCAATTACTTTAACAAGAAATAAATTCACTCTGACACTCGCCACATTTTTTTTTCTGTTCAGTGAGCTCACTGGTTCCCAAAATGATGTTTTACTAAAAGCAGGGGTGTTTTGCGTATGTGTAATGCGGCTGGGCCGTGATTGCCGATGGCACATTTATTACTACGAGTTTCACGTGCTCGGGACCATATCATTGGGTCAGCCACCGCAATTTACCTTCGAATCCCCGGGGGGTGTGTTTTACTCCTTTCATATTTCTCATGCCTCACTTCATATAGCCACTGACAAGTATCCAAATGGCGTTACTCATTCTGTTATAGTGAACCGAATAAACTAGTTATGTATATAAATTGCGAAATCTGCTGAAATGAAATCTAAACTTTCGATGTATTTTTGAGGTCAAAAGCACCTATGACAATGATGAACTGGTCCTTCTAGCTACTTTTTTTTTTTGCTTTTACTTATTTTTGAAGTGGTTTCATCAACTTTGCAGTAAAATGTGAGAGGTTGAGAGTGTATTATTTCTGCCTCCGATGGTCAGAGGTAATTGTCTTTATTTCTCAATTTTTGATGCTGACGGTGCCGAGCTGCTCCTGCTTAAACGAGATGAAATTTGGCATTACCCATGGTACTCGGTTTAAAAACGGGCTTGGAGGAGAAACACAGATGAGGTTCGTGGCGGGAGACAGAGATTCTCACCTTGATGTGGGCTGTGGTCTGTGGTTACCTCAGCAGAGCCACTGGTGATAGAGCCCCAGGTAAGCCAGGATCTATGAACTCCAGATCCCCTAAAAGAACTTTGCTGCCCTACTGGAATTTTTGAGGGTCCTCCCACCAATCTGTGGGCTCCTAAATTCGACACAATCATCATCCCAGGAACTAGCCATGACTCCAGGCAGAATCTGATTACTCCAGAGTTTGTAAATACATACAGCACATTTCCTTCGAAGGGAGGAACCTTCCTTTGCCTCCCCTAGAGGGAAGAAGCTTCTGGAATGTATGAGGACCCCAAGGGGATTCAGCCTGGAGGGAAATGGGGGCATCAGGGGAGAGCGAGGGAGACAGAGAAGAGAGAGGGAGAGAGAAGATGAGAGGGGAAGAGAGAGAGGGGCCTCACGGCGGAGAATGAAGAGAGAGATGCTGAAATTCAGTGGGAGCCGGTGACTGGCTGAGCCCTTCTGTTCGAGCGTGTCTGAGGATGTGTGTGTGTGGGTGTGTATGAATATGTCCGTCTATTACACTCTGTGTGAGTGTGCATGTGTGTGTGTCTGTGTGTGTATTTAACTCTGTATGCGTGTGTGTGTCAACATGTAAAATAATGTAGGTAATGCAGGAGGAGGTGGCTCAAGGCTAACAGCATGTAGCCTTTTACACAGACCGCATACGCAGGCCAGGGCCAAGGTACGTCTCGAACCACCTCACCCACCATCTCAGAAATATCAAGACAAAAAAGACTGGAACAGTAGATAAAGTACAGTCCCAGTGCTCTTATCAGTCTGATCATTATCAGCTACCAAGTCTCAACCCTCTATGGCATGTAATGCTCCTGTATGCACAGTTATATGGAAAAAGTGTCTTTTCCTTAAAAAATGTTTCATTATAAGAGCTGCAGTCCAGAAGGAAGCTCTGCGTGCTTTGGCCTCTCCTGTAATGTACTGCGTGTGTCTAATTTTCAGGGGTAAAAGCACCGTACTTTCTGATGACCTGACTCTGAGTCACTGTTACTATAAAGGTGGGCTGAGCTGTTTGTCCAATCCTCATACTCATGCTGATCACTGAAGTCATTGCATTCAGCCCTAAACACAAACACACACACACACACACACACACGCACGCACGCACGCACGCACACACACACACACACACACACACACACACAACCGGCCATGGAAACATATATCAGGCACACACGCCCACTAGGCTGAATAATTGATATAATCAGAATACCATGATGTCATTGCAAGTCACATAAATATTTGATGAAGCATTTCCCAGGCATGGTCCACCCCTTACATTGATAGCAAAAACTTCGGGGTGCTTTAAAATGCCACGGTGGAGGACAATCAATCTTGACGCACATCCATTGTGTTTTATCTGCAGTATTGTGTCACCGTCTTCTTTTTCTTTCTTGCTCTCTCTCTCTCCCTCACACACACACACACACACACACACACACACGCACACGCACACACATACTCTCTTCTGGGCCTTGTTTCATACACAGAGGAGTTACAGTCCGCTGGATTATTGCAGCAAGTAAAACCTGGAGTCCTTTATAAAGCGAACCCTGGACTGAATTAACTCTGCTCTTCTGGGTTTTATTTTGTGCAGATATACAGCTAATTCACTGATCCCACATTATGAAATACACTGTTGTAAACTAGCACCTTTTTTGCCAGTTATTTTAACTAAATTTTTACAATATGTTTACAGCAGAGTTCTGTGTATGTTAACTGTAAAGCACAGTTAAATGCCAGCAGGAGTCTACTTACAGTTATAATAACCAGGAAACAATTGAAGAGTTTGGTTCCAAAATGCAATATATCCATTTCAGTCATTTTGAGTAAATCAGCTTTTTCTGTGTTGGCGCCTATTGCATTTTATAGAAAAACACAAACTTTGACCATGAAAAAATACACCATATAGTATGCATTTCTAATGTTGGGTTTTTGCATCATGTGTAAGAAGCACAGGACTATCGCTCTATGGTATTATCTCAATTTTTGTCATTTTAGCACTTATTGCGTTTTGGAACCAAACTCTTCAATTACTCTGTAAAATTCAGTCAGTTTACGACAGAGTCCCTGCCTGTTCTAAATCTGGGTGTGTATATTTCTTCTCTGACTCACAGTGTGCTTTTTGCTTACCTATACTCTTTCTGTGCCTGACTCAAAGAGAAGCTTTTTTTACACATCCCTTCTCTGTATCCACAGAAAAATGAATTTCACTTCCTGGTTACTTAAAGGCTTCCTCTCATCTCACCAGGTGCTCAACCAATCCATCATTACAAGCCATTCAAGATCTGCTTCTTCGCAGCAATGCACGGTAAAGTGACCACACAGGCAAGAAGGATTGATCAATTTCAGCCAACCAGTTAAGCAGTTTCTTCATTATTCTGGGTGATCCCTCCCCTGTGTGATGTCACAAAAGACAGATTTTGAAATAACTTGCACTGGCCAATTGGCCATGCTCCTGGTGACATGATAGGGGACCTTTAAAATTCACTGTCTAAGTCTGATGAAGCTTTTCTACAGCAGGACAACACTGTGGTGTACAGTTTGATACCGTACCATATTAAATATACAACAAAAACAAAGGATGGAACTTATCAGAACAATATTGGAGAACCTCGATTCGTAATGGAGACGATTGCTAAACTCATCCCGATGGTAAAATTTCTGTTTCATCAGCTACACAGATGCTGCATAAAACCTGAATTTGGCAACAGCGGAAAGCTTTTAGCTGCGACAAAAACAGTCACAATAATTTATGAAATAATAATTTTCAAGATTATCATTAATATTTTGAAAAAAAAAAAGGTTTTAAAACAAAAAGCAAATGCCTTTATTTATGCCTTTATATCACCTCATCTGCTGTTAAAAAGCACTCCCACAGCTGTACAAAAAAACAAACAAAAAAAAAAAAACAACATTAGTGCCTGCTAATATTTAGACTAATTGCAGCCGGTAATTTTCAGAAAGTTCAGCTAATGAGGGAGGTTGCGGGATCTAATGGGTGTCAGGGAAGTGCAGCTGTTTGTTCCATCGCTTCATTTCACTGTTGATGTAGGAGTGTGGGGCTAGTTCAGTCTTTATAAAAAATCAGCATCATCATCATTTGCATACATTACACTTATCCTTTGATCGTTTTTAAAAATGGGAAGTGATAGACACAATGCGTCCCCCCAAGACAGTTACTCAGTGACGATACTGATGAAACGTTGCTAACATTTGTTGCATCAGTTCTAATACATGCCAAGCTCCATTAACAAAGAACAGTGTTCAACTGTAATAATCATAGCCACACATGTTAATCTCAAAAGGAGAGAAATTAATCATTAATGGCATGTTGAAAATTCACAAAAAACAATTCCTGCCCGGTCTGCTAAATGTAATCACACTCTCTTGGTATACACCTGGGCTCTTTAATCAACAAACGGCAGAAAGTTGAAACAACTATGAAATCCCTGGTGGCGACAGCACATGTAGTGTAAGCAAGCTAAGGTTTTTAAGCTGTCAGACATGCTTCCAACAGATAAATTATCCAATTTTTTCAATTATGCTCCATGTATTTCCCAGGGATTTTCATATTGTTACGCATAATTCTAGTTATATAGCAATATAATCACATTAAGAAAAAATAAGAGACATTACAAAGGAAGCAAATTACTATTAATGACTTCCGCCAAAAAGGACCATTCGTAGTAACATGTGGCACAACCTGTTTTTATTATTATTATTTTTTTTTATTGTATAAAGGAAGGTATTTTGGCAAGAACCTAGCAAATGACCCAAGTGTCTTTCTATATTTATTAAAATTAAATATGTTGCTCGGGCATCATTAATTGCCTGGGGAAAAAAAGGCTTTGAGTATATTCTGGGGCTTGGGAGTAAAACAAGCTTTAATTTGATATACCATTCACATATTTGCCCTCTCCTATTTCCCAAGAGAGTTGTGGAAATGAAGTCCATATTTCACAAGCAGAGACGTGTATTTTTTATACCCTCGTGTAGTTGTGATATTTGAGGCATTCACTTGTCCGGGAATTCGCAAGACCGGTACGTAATCCCCTACATACAGCATGCAGGAAAATTGTGGTCAGCCTGGCGGTAAAACTTTGACACGCTGAAATCAGTATAAGTCAACTTACAGAGCACATCAGTGAAACAACAAACATGCTGTCCATTCAAGCATCACAAAACACCAACAACTGTGACTTGATGGTAGCGTGCAGTTGCACAAAGAATGGTCTGGTGGTTGCATTTTTTTTCTTTTTTTTTCTTTTTTGCTGAAGCAGATATCACATTTGAAGAAGTTTGTGTGGCAAATAGAAGCCCAATTTGTGCTCTTTTCAGGCAAATCTACTCAAGGTTTGACCTCGGTTCCCCTGTAAGTGATGAAGGAAGCCGTGGACATTTATGATTTTCTCACTCTCTCCTCTGTGTTATGATGGCGATGGTATCTACTGATGCGCTTATCAAAATCTCAATGAGTTTTCGACAACCATTTGCGGGGTGAGGTCACAGGAATGTGTATTTAGAATCTTCTCTACCAAAAATTCCAATAATGATGAACAGTAAAAAAAGAAAAAAACACTGTGATGTGTGCTCCTTTTTACACTTACAATCAGTAAAGAGTTACAATATGATCAAGCCAGAGATGCAAAGGTAGGGTTGATAACTTCGGATACACGTGAAAACATAAGGCTGATATTGAAAGGCGCATGCAGAAAAAAGCTCCCTCATTTGAGTCATCGCTCCTTAGCCACTACCTCGAAAGACACAAGCAGGCACGGTGCACTGCCCTTAGATGTTTCATTGGTGACATACTGCCGTGCCAGAATTTTCCATGGAATGCGTACCATGTTGTACAATGATTCAAGTTTCCAGGATGGGAATGGCTATGATCCTGAAAATAACTGCTATAGAACCCAGCATGTTTAACCAAGAAGGACAGGCGTGAAAATTAGAGCTCGCAATAAGCATCTTACATGATGAGCTACAAAGCTTAAATAACATTGTCCATGCAGGTGCAGTGAGTGTATGGGCAGGGTACTTGGGTGCGCACAGGTTGATAGTTTAGATCGACAGGCAGGGAGATCATCCAATCATTTCATTTGGGTGGGATTAAATGATTGGGCTGACTTATTACAGTCCTGCGACTGCAACAGATACCTAATTTTCTTAGTTTTTGTTTTAAACCGTTTGTTCATTGTTATTGGGCTATTAAGGGAATTCCAACAAATACAACAAAAAAAATGCTTCAGAAAAATCATACCTTTTCTGTCTTTAAAGGGGACATATTATGAAAAATTCAGCTTTTCAGTGCTTGTGCGCATATATTTCGGTATCTGGGGTGCGCACCAAACCACCGTCAAATAAGATGACCAACCCGGTTTTTTGTCGGCTGCCTTTTTCATAAAACATGGCATCCAGATTTGGCTCCCCTTCCTACGTCACATGCAGGCGCAAGATAATTATTCCACCCCTCAACTGAATATCTCGACCCACAGCCACTGATCTATATAGAATAATTGGATTGCTGATGTAAAAGAGAACTGCATTGGGAGGTTGTAGCAAGCGGAAGTTGTCGAGCGGCCATTTTATTGTGAACGGTAGTAAGCAATCGTTATATAGTATTCTATGGCAGAGAAGCGCTGAAGTGTAGCCTTGCAATGCAGAGCAACATTTTTGGGGGATGTGGCAAGACAATGCACTGGCTGTAGTGAAGACGGATACACATAAATGAATTTCAAATAATATATTGCTTATTATTAGCCACTGGCGATCTACCTTAACGGCAGATAATGTGTCAATGTTAGCCCAGCTAACGGTTATTATTGGAACAATTCAAATTAATGTTCGCTAACGTGAGCCATCAGGTTAGCCTAAAGCTACCTTGATTACCGAACTGAAATTAACCAGATCATTCAATGTGACACAGCATACATAAATCCAGTAAAACTGCTGTGCAACCCTGTCTATAATATTAGACCAGACTAACTAGACAACAAAACCAGGTGTTGACTGGTCTAATCATTAAGGCAAATTTATGCCAGCACTAAAAAAGGCTAATGTTCTGCCGACACTCAATTACCCTTGACGAACAAATTTAATTTGCAAGGTTATCAATGAGGATGTAACGTTAGAGCTACTTAAATAGATAATATGATTCACACTCGACGATGAATGGCAGGCAGTTTTACATACATCTCCACAATGCACAACTCACTTCACTTCTCATGTGAACGCTGATTTAGCGACCTTAATAAGTTTACATTGCGTTCTCTACAGCGAACCCACTTTCGCTTCATAGGAAAATTAGCCTTAGCTTCATGGCAGCTACTGAGCGAACACGGCGCAAGAGAAAAGTCAATACAAGACATCCGTTGGGACTTACATATGTGTTATGCGCGATTGAATCTCACACCCAGTGTTTCTAAAATAAAGACAGCGGTTGACAAAGGGCGAGCTTACAGCTACTTCATGTTTTCATGAAGTTTTTAAATCCCCCCA
This sequence comes from Gymnothorax reevesii, assembly GCA_029721435.1. Lineage (NCBI taxonomy): Eukaryota > Metazoa > Chordata > Actinopteri > Anguilliformes > Muraenidae > Gymnothorax > Gymnothorax reevesii. The sequence goes on along the minus strand of CM056578.1, from coordinate 16,317,456 downwards.
CACAGAATAATAATAACATGTGCAGGATTGACGTCTTGTCTTCTTCAGTCTCAATAACTTTGGATTTCAATTTCGTTGTACCACTGCCCCACTCAGGCGAGATGTAGAAAAGTCCTAATAGATTTCCTATGGATCGCACTCATCGTTCGTACTGTCAAATGCTGATATCGTCCAATGAAAACGTTAAAGGCACGTACAACCGCTGCCTACTGTAGTTAAATCTGCGGTCCCTGAGGCATTTTTCGTACAGTCAGGTCGATCTGAGGAGGAAACATAAAATACCGCCTCTTCTGTGTCTGTGAAAAGATATCTTTTAAGTTAATTATATCGTTGGCTGCAACGTGTTCAAATATGAGTAATGTTCTGAGAGATTATAGTTGGGCATACCAATATGGCGGCATGGTTACTTCAAAATCATGACGTCATACTCGGTGAAGGCACTGAGTTGCAGTGCAGAAGTGACTATCACATCGCGGGTACTTTTTCAGAGTAGCGCACAATTAGCCATCGCAATAAAGGGTTTCAAATTGGGAAGGGACTGCCGGGAATGGGAAATAAGTAAATAGCTTTGTTCGTTGCTCAAGCGCCTCCTGTTGGCCAGACGGGCGCTCGTCAGGAAGATTCTAAGTCTGTTCAGGTCCGGGTATCCTCCGCTTTTGTTCTGAACTTGCAAAGATTCAACCAATGAGTATATAAGAAGCAGAGGCTGATGGGCACGTGCTTCAGAGGAGAGCCGTGATCTGTCTTCACTATCCTGAGTTGGCTGCAAGGGGTCGCATACGAGCAAGTCTTGTACATAGTTCACCAATTGGGCATTCCAGATTCGGGTGGGATTGGAGATGCCAAATTTAAAAAAAAATAAAAAATTATGACGTCATCAGCTATCCAGTTCTTATATATAGATCAGTGTCCACAACATGTTTTTATGGCAACAGCCCAGCTTTAGTCGGCAAACACTTGTTTGTGTGTACGCCAATTTTGGCTTTTTGCCGTACGTGAAAATTTGGTAGCACTTTTACACTTTTTTTGATAAATGAGGCCTCTGGTCTGCCAGCCTGACTCCACCTCTCCAAGTCCATGTTCTGGTTCATGTTTTTATCATCTACTGGTCTCTTGTTTCATCACAGCATTCGGATGTGGCATTTGGTACTTCTTACTTCCTTCACAGCTGTTCTACTGTATTTTCGGGCCTGCGCTAGGCTTGAGTGATTGATTGATCTTTATATTAGTACTTATTACTTACCCTATTACTAACAATGCACGGCTGGGCGTTTTATTAGATAGGCACTTACTAATCATTACTAAATTACTTAGGGCATTGAGTGATTGAATTCCCACGTTCACTATTTTCAGTTCTGTGCTATTTTGTTCAGTTTTACTTCTCCGCTTTCCTTTAATCTTCTTCTTTGGTGCTCCTTCGCCTATCTTTCTCATAAGTCTTCATAAGCTTGTCGTTGTCTAATTGCTTGGTCATTGTCAGAGTCCACGTTTCCATTGTGTTTCCCCATGTCTTGTGATCAGGTGCTTTCCTCCTCATGTGTAGCTGAGGTGTTCCTCGTTCCCGTTGTCCCTCTTGCCCATATCTGGGAGAGGCTGGAGGAGGCTGCAGATGGAACCCTGTGTCTTGTTTGCCTCTTGCTTCATGGCTTTCACAAGCCTAGTCTTTCATAGTGGATTTTGAGCGGTTCACTTACCTGCATCTAAGTTTCTAGTTTTGTTAAGTATTTGCCAAGTCATGCATTCCTTGTTTTGTATTTTCCTTTTTGAATTATTGTTTCTCAGTTATTGGCTCTGTGCAGCGTACATTAGCTTCCTTTTCAGCCCATTGACTGTAGTTTTTTGTCAGCCCTCGTGCCTTGTTTTCTGTTTGTTAATAAACAGACATTGTTCCTTTTCATCTCGCGCCTGGTGTCTTTCATTCCAAATCCTGACATTCATAATCCAGCTATTTCTTAAAATAAGACATGTTTTTGCTATCAAACTAGTAAAATGTTGAACTTACTTTTTTACTTTTTAAGAAATTTCAGTTTTTGTTCTACAACACGTATTTCCTATTGAGTCTCAAGGGAATATCAATCTCAAGGGAATTATGAATATTGGGTGACAAAATTATAAAATTGGGTGATTGCTGTGGACCACATATTCTACATCTGAGTGTCACCCCTCAGGAAGATTATTTTACATGGCAAGATCTAATTCATGAAAGTATTATCCTCACTTTTTACCACAGAATATATTTGATGCAATGAAATTGATATATTTCAAAGACAAACTTGCACATTCAAGACCATTTTGTCAGAGTATGTGTTGTCATGTGTCATCAGATTAATGGGGTCTCTTACCTGTAAGGGGATGGAAAAATGGAAAAGCGAAGGAAACTGTCAATGATTACACTGTTTCACACGAACACACACACACACAAACTATAATGAATGTGGAAATTTTTCAAATGTTGGTCAGTGCGATTTTCTTTTTTTTAATCATCAAAACATTAAAAATTTGTAAGAAGGCGAAACATGAACACGTTAAACATGAAATAATGCTTATGTGGACCAAAATATGTTAAAGAGAAATGACAAAAATGGCATAAAAACACACTGATTCCAAAATGGGTCTGTTTTGACCTACTTATGGAAGAGTGCAGGGTACAGTCACTTGTGGAACTAAGGATTAAAGGAAACCTGTAGTGCTTTTTGGAAGATAAAAAGAAGCCGTGGCTTTGATTTATTTTCAAAGAGAATCTGCACCTAGCTACCCAGGTAAGTGTTCAAAATTTCTTTTCATATTTAAACTGAAATCCAAATGTAATGAATGTTAAAATCAATCCTGCCTCAAATGTAACAGTTGTTGCATTTGCTTGGCTTGGTCGTTGATGTGGCTAGCCAGCTAAGTGCTGTGGAGAGCCGTTTTAACATTTATTCCATATCCTTGATATCAGACGGCAGTGTACTCTAGTAGTTCAGTCTTTGTCCGCACAAGTGGACCTCTAGACCGAAGTAGTAACACCAAAAGTCTTACTAGTTAACTGGTGAGCTGAAAAAGCATAGACATATTAACTAGTCAAGCATAAAATTGCTTAACTACTGAACTAGTGAATTTCAATTATGTGTACTAGTTAACTTGTGAGTGCCAATTTGCTCACGAATTAACTGGTGAAAACAAAATTGCTTACTAGTTGACCTTACTTGTTAACTAGTGTGGCTCAAAATGTTTACCAGTAGAACTAGTGAAGCCAAAGTGTTCACTAGTTGCAGACTTTATGTTTCAACTAGTCAACTAGTGAGGTCCAAAATGTTTACTAGTTAAACTAGTTAAAGGAAAAATGCTCACTAGTGAACTAGTGTAAGCCTCTCTTTACTTTACTAGTTATCTAGTGGGGCTAAAAGGTTTACTAGTTGAACTTTTGAAAGCCATAATGTCCACTATTTGAACTCGTCACTCTAAATGCTAATGAGGAGGTGGGGAAGGTGCATGCATTGAAGTCTCCTATTGGGTCTCCTGTAAATATTCCTCCCAGCTAAAATTCAATTCTATTAAACCTAATGAGCTTTCACTGGTGTTTGCTACTGGGGAGTAAAGCCTGCGAAACAACAATTCAATTTTCAAATCAATCCTTCTTGATTCTATATATTATTTCCATTTTCCATAAAGTTCCAAGTTTTCATTCTGAATTAGGGTTGAATTATTTCATCAATGAATACTGTACAGGCCTACAATCATCCTGTAGTAAGGTTTTTATATTATACGTTTATATGAATCAGGAGAGTACATTTCAATTTCAATGTTCTGATATTACCGGCTTCATCTTGTTATTATGTCCCCTATCTTGTGATATTCTGACTTTTGTTTGGTACTTTTATGAAAGCGCATTTGCAATATTAAAAGAATTGCATAGCATTGTGTTTCATTTTTTAAAAGAGATGAAGGAAAAAGAATTATTAAGCAGCAATCTTGCTTTTCTATGCTTGCCCGCTGTCATTGCCTGAATGGTGTTATAGCTTTTGTTATACTGTTGTTACGACAAAATAGTGATATAAAGGTACACTTATCTAAGCATATGCCTTTCACAGTACATCAATGTAATATTTTAGGCCAACTGAAGGAATTGCGTTGTCGTATAACAACAAATCTATTGTAATATGTTACTGTAGCAACTATACAGATCATAGAGATGAAATGTCTGCGATAAAAATGCTACAAATGCTAGCTACAGATCATTCTTTACAATAGAGCTGAATTCCATGTGTAGTAAAACTTCATACATACAGTGGTGACTGCATATTACATTTGTCTAATGCAACATCCATCCTCGATTAACCTGCAAGCATTACCTTTCTATGCTCATTGTGTACCTCAGTAGCTCTCTAGCCAGCAACTTATTCAATCTTTATTCAGAGACTTCTCCGTAGCTGGGAGATTTTGACATTTTCACTCTCCGTTGCCTGAGTGGCTCTCTTTGCTGGCCAACTAGATCAGTGCTCATTCCATGGTGATAGGCCTACTCAGAATAGCTTGTTTTTCAGGGGGTTAGGAATGACAGTAATAAAATTGCCTATAAATCATGGCATGGTCCCCTTTAAGATGTGTGGTCACAAATATGTTGCCAAAATGCTCGTAACTGAATCTTCTAATGCTAATATCTCAGTCATTACTGCCAAAAAAAGCAATGGAGTTCTGAAACATTGACTTCAAACTTCCGAGAGAAAAAAAAATCCGAATGTAGCAACAGTTTAACTAATAGTTATATTTGTGGAGTAGAAACACTGATGACAGTCCAGCAGAAAACTTTTTGCTTGATTTAGGTTTCTGATTCAGGTTCTAATATCCGCGTGAGAAGCTGATATAAACATTGACGGCGTTGTTCTGGATCACTGAAATCCCATGGCCCTCTTGTGTCTTGTTCTGTCAACAATAGAGCGGTATTTATAGACCTCTATTGGGCTTGCATGCTTATTTGTGTGTGTGTGTGTGTGTGTGTGTGTGTGCACTGCAGACACTTGTGAGTGTGCAAATATCTGCATGTGTTTGTGTGTACATACACCATGCATGTGAATGTATGTGCGCTTGTGGGAGCGTTTGTGTGCATGCGGGGGTGTGTGTGCGTTCCTGTGCCTAAGTACAGACGCATGGGAATGAGAGTGCGTGCATATGCCTCTGTGAGTATGCGTGTGTGTGCGTGCAAGCTCTCCCCCAGGGCCTACAGTAGCATGCAGTACTATGGCAGGATTTCTGTATTCAGAAATGGAGGTTCCTTCCTGCTTCACAAATGCAACTTTGAGAAAATAAATAGACAAGCTGGTTTTTTAATATGTTTGTTTTCACAGGGATGATGAGGTGACATGCGGAAAGGCATTAGCAGAATAGCATGACGAGAGAGACGACCCCCTCTTCCCCCAGAAATCCTGAGGTACAAAAATATTTTGACCCAAGAAAAAACTGCAACTTGGCCTCTTCTCTCTCTTAAAATCCTTTTGCGTGTTAAATAATACGCTACACACGATTCATGAACAATAATAATATTACCAATAAATTTAGTGGAAACATATTACATGTGATGAACAAAACCTGAAACAATGTGTATTCTCCTTTGCCAGAACATATGACGAAAAACTGAATTTCTATGACCTCTTTCTTTCATACTCTCTCTCTCTCTCTCTCTCTCTCCCCGTATCTGAATATTAATGCATACATTTGGCAATATGTGTTGAATGGATGGATTACATGAATGCATCAAATCCCTGTACTCTAGTTTAAAGCTATTCTTACCTTTCTGGCATGTGGTACAGCACTGAGTAGAAATTTGAACATGAACAACTCCCTCCAAAGTCCCGCCCTCCTCCGCCTGCCTGACCTCTGAGGCTCCCCTCCTCCCCTGACTCAAGCGGTGAGAAAGTGAGCAGCGCGAATGAAGCTGCTTTCACATCGGACACGAAACAACTTTTCGCACGACAGATGACATTCAAAGCCAATGCAAAGACGCGAATCTTGCGCGTATTCACGTCTTTGAATTGACTTTGAATGTAATATGTCGTACGAAAAATTAGTTTCACGTTCGCTGTGAAAGCATCTTGAAACGAGGCAATGGAGTCAGATTCTGAGGCACCGGTTAGTGAAAACTAACCAATAGTAATTACATAATATTCAATTTTATATGTGGTATAAAATAAAATGCCCTCGTAACGTCTGATGAACTACCATTAACGTTAGTAATTATAGCATTTCCGTGCCTGTTTGATTACAGTCAGATGCTTGGTGTTTTGCAGAATTCATACATATTTTCTTGCAAAACTGCTGTCATAACGTCTTACCTCACCAGAATTGTCCCAGTAATGTTAGTCATTAAATCAAGAGCAGTTGCAGCTGCTTTGTTTGCAGGCTAAATTCGTATCTGTACCTGTTTTGTCTCTACCGCTCGGCCAGAGAGGTGTGCGACTCGCAAGCGGTCACAGCGGTAGGCAACTGGAAGTGGCTCAGCAACGGATGACAGACAGGAAGCTCGGCAAATCATTTTAATCGGACCGAAGAAAATGATTGGTCAGACTTTTATCAGAAATATATGAGAATTGAATATTGATGAGTTTCAACACCTGGTGGATTTCTTTTCCATTTTAGTGTGCCATACGCTTATTAGGAGCATTTTAAGATTACAAAAGAAAAGTGTAAAAATTCCAGAAAGGTAAGAATAGCTTTAATTTACCTAACTTATACAATACATACTCATGGTTATACTTCCTGTACTGTGTGTGTATGTATGCATTGTCCTGGTAGATGCAAGTATATCTCTCTGCAACAGTTTGACTCCAACTTAATTGTCATGACCAGGCATAAGCATTGTATAGAGTGACTCTTGTTCCATCATTGCTTCGGTCTGCCAGGCCGGAGTTAACCCTGCGTGCTCCATGTCCGCCCTGTGAGGTAAGTCCCACAGTAATGTATCACCCTCTCCGTACGCATTGAGGACAGCATTCTCTGGCTCCCTCTGCGCGCAATTCATTACCGCCAATCTGTCCTGTTTATGGGCCTCTCTCTTCCCCTGAATCGCGTACTTAAGAGGATCGATCCTGCCTCAATCGAACCGCCCATGGCGCCTCCATTCCCGCGTTTTCGCACCAAGATGTGTACTTATCCCTGATGGCTAGGTGAGTAATGTCCGGGCTGTGGGGGGATGGTGTTCGAACACGTTTAATCTAAGCATGCACCCCAGTTATCTGTCAGAGGTGGAGAGGTACCCATGGAGAAAAATGGAGTGAGGAGTGGAGATGAGGGGAGAGATAGAGAGATGTTACGAGAGAGAGAGAGAGAGAGAGAGAGAGAGAGTAATGTCAACATCAATGTCATTATCCATGTTGCCACTCTTATCTTTTGCCATTGTCATTAATGGAACAAGACTACCAATAAAATTGTGACAAATTAGCATTTCGATTTTTTTAATGTCATTCTCTGTCATTAATATTGCATTCAGCATTAATGGTGCACAATAAATGCTTGTCAAGTCAATACAGAATTGTTTGGCAGAGGAAACATTACTTTTATGCCATGCCAATAAAGCAATGTGAAATTTAATTGAGAGAGAGAGAGAGAGAGAGAGAGAGAGAGAGAGAGAGAGAGAGAGGTACATGACTTTCATGTTATTCTTTATAACATAGGCCAAAAGAATTTGATATTCATGCTAAATTGGTCTCCAGCCATGTATTAGAACATGGTAAGTCCTCATGCGCACATGGAAACACGCACACATGGTAAAGCTACTTAAGTATTCCAACACACTACATGTCATTTCTGCTTATTTCGTTTTTGTGCATCTTTTCGTGTGCTGCTCAAAATTTTTGCGATTCAACTTCTGTTACTCTGAAAAAGCCGCACTCATATTCAACTACTGCAGTTATTATTATTTTTCAAGCAGTTTCATTGTATTTCAGTTTACTTCAATTGTCATATAATGAATTGGTCCTTGCGATGAATGAGCACTGAATGAAATGAGTGAATTTGACAGTTTTGGCCCAGGTTCATGAAAAAAGATGGAAAAATTGAAGAAACTTCTGAACAATGGGATATCATATTTCTTCAATGTAATTCTTACTAAACCCCCCACTCAGACACTCTTGCTTACACTGGAGCCCAAAGAAAGGAATTTATGCCCACACCCTGGGGAGTGGATATATCTCAGCAGAGGATGCTGTATGGTAAAAATGTATAATAACAGTCCAAGCGGGCTTCCAAATTTTAAATTTTTAATTGCATTAAAATTTATATATATATATATATATACATACACATACAACCCCAGTTCAGAAATAGTTGGGACCAAGTGTAAATTGTGAATAAAATCAAAACGCACTGCCTTTCACACCAGCCAGTATTTTATTCACGATAGAACCGAGATAACATAGCAAATGTTGAAAATGAGAAATTTTACACTTTTATCCACAAAATGAGCTCATTTCAAATTTAATGGCTGCAACAGGTCTCAAAAAAGTTGGGACATTGGCCTGTATACCATGGTGTATACCTGTATACCATCCCCGCTTCTTTTTACCACAGAGTGGAGGCGTCTGGGCATTGAGGAGACAAGTTTCTTCAGTTTAGCCATTGGAATTTGATCCCACTCTTGTTTAATACAGGCTTCCAGCTGTAATGTTCTCAATCGGTGAAAGATCAGGACTGCAGGCAGGCCAGTTCAGCACACAGACTCTTCTACTACGAAGCCATTCTGTTGTAATAGCTGCAGTATGTGATATATACAGATACAGAATACAGAAGATAAATACAGATAAATACAGAAGTCCTTCCCAGGAATAGATGTCATCTGAAGGGGAGCATATGTTGCTCTAAAACCTTTATTTACCTTTCAGCATTCATGGTGTTTTTAAATCATGCAAGTGTCCCACACCATATGCACTAATGCATCCCCATACCATCAGAGATGCTGGCTTTTGAACTGAACGCTGTTAACAGGGGGGCTGGTCTATCTTCTCTTTAGCCCAGAGGACACAACACCCAAGATTACCTACAAGAATGTCAAATTTGGACTCGTCTGACCACAGGACTCTTTGCCACTTTGCTACAGTCCATTTTACATGAGCCTTAGCCCACAGAACACCAGCGGCGCTTCTGGATCATGCTCAACAATGGCTTCCTTTTTGCATGATAGAGTTTTAGGTGGCATCTGTGGGTGGCACAGCGGACTGTGTTTACAGACAGTTGTTTCTTGAAGTATTCCTGGGCCCATTTAGTAAAGTCAATGACAGAATCATGCCGGTGAGTGATGCAGTGGCGTCTGAGGGCCCAAAGATCACAAGCATCCAGTAAAGGTCTTCGGCCTTGTCCCTTACGCACAGAGATTTTTCCAGTTTCTCTGAATCTTTTGATAATGTTATGTACTGTCAATGAAGAGACCTTCAAAGCCTTTGCAATTTGACATTGAGGAACAATGTTTTTAAAGTATTCCACAATTTTTTTACACAAGCCTTCACAGGGTGGAGAGCCTCTGGCCATATTTACTTCAGAGGGACTTCAGAGGGATGAAGACATCCCTTTTATAGCCAATCATGTAACACACCTGATGGCAGTTAACTTAATTACTGGCTAAATGTTCTTTCAGTTGATTCTCTTATATATTAATTGATTCTTTTTCAGCCCTTTATTGCCTGCGTCCCAACTTTTTTGAGACCTGTTGCAGCCAGAAAATCAGAAATAAGCTCATTTTGTGGATAAAAATATATAATGTCTTAGGTTCAACATTTGAAATGTTATCCAAGGTTCTATTGTAAATAGCATTCTAGCTCATGTGATCTGAAAGTCATTGCATTTTGATTTTATTCACAATTTACACTTCGTCCGAACTATTTCAGACTTGGGGTTGCATATAAACACAACACCAGTTTGGATTCAAATAATTTTGTGACTCAAATTTATTCTCTTATTTTAACCATTCAAATGCCTCAAACAGCTTTTTGGCATGTAGATAGTGTCTGATTGTTGTTTTGGAGACATTGTGACCCCAAGATGTTACCATTTGTTGCGATTCTTTAACAGTGAGCTTTGGGTAACTTGTTATTTCTCTTACCATCCTCCTCACTGTGCGTGGTGGCAAAATAACCTTGTGTCCTCGTCCAGGCTTGTTCACCACTGTTCCAGTCGTTTTAAACTTCTTAATGATTCCTCTGACAGTAGATATGGGCAGATGCAGGCGAGTGGCTATTTTCATGTAGCCATTGCCTGACTTGTGATTGTCGACACACATCTGCCTTACTTGAATGGTGTGTTCCTTTGTCTTTCCCATGTTGAAGTGTGGATAAGAGAAATGGCCTCTGTGTCACATCATATTTATACCCAAGGGAAACAGGAAGTGATGATTTACTAATTAAATGTTCCTAGATACTCTGATCAACTTTGTAAACTACTGTAGAAATGACAGAAATACTTCAATTACATTTATTTCCGAGGAATTAGGGGTGCCAATAATTGTTGAACCGGTGATTTTATGAAAAATAATTATTTCTTCGTCAGGGATTTTTTTTCCCTTTAATTCCCATGAGTTGAAGGTTACATTTTTCTAAAATTTTCAGTGTGAGAGTATGCTTCTGCAATAAAAATTGAATTTATTTTAAGGCTTTTAACACATCTTAACCAGGGGTGCCAAGAGTTAAGAAAAAGGACTAGATGTTCCAATCCTCAGTAGTTCAGTACCCAGTTGAGAGGGAAGACCCCACTCAATGATGTTACTCTATGCGACACATTGTCAGTTGTGTACCCCAGCATCTTTAGGTGTTTCGGCCATTTAACAGAAGACACCCTCCACTGTGGCAGGCCCACCACAGGCTGATCAGACCTGGGTGTGTGTCGTCTAGGTACTGAGTGGTCACTTCGCCCCCCCATGCCATTTCCTTTCTTTGCAGCCACAGTCAGTGACTGCTTCTCTCGGCTGCTGTGGCAAGCTCTTTCATTGTCCTTCTCTGAGCTTACCCACTGATGCCCACTTCTTTCAGGAGTCTTATGGTGGAGTTGGCCACAAACCCCCTACAGCCCACCTCCACGGGACACACCAGCACCGGCCATCCCCGCTCTTCTGTATCAGCTGCAAGATCAGAGTACCGCAGCTTCTTCTTTTCAAATATCTCATCAATGGTTTCCTCCCAGGGCACCATGAGCTCAATGATGAAGACACGATGACAGGAGTTGGACCACAACACCAGGTCTGGGCGCAAACTTGTCACAGCAATGCTGGGTGGAAACACTAGACTTTTGTCAAGGTCTACTCGTAATTCCCAGTCCCTGGCTGCACCGATGGGGCTTAAAACTGTGGGAGGTGCTCTAGTTAGTTGTTTTTTACCCTCCCGGATGAAGGCTGGTGAGTTTTGGAGTTTTGGATGCACATGAGGTGGAGTGGCATTTGTGGCCGTTCTATTCTGTTCTATGGCTGATGCCAGGCACTTGATTATGGTGCTAGGTGTGTCTGCCTTGAAACAAGGAAGTTTTGCAGCCCACAAGAATGTGTTTGCTGGGTCCTCATCAAGCCATAGATTTAAGTTTGCTGGCGAGGGCAGAATGTCATAAGTGGCTTTTATAATGAAGCCTAACCTATTAGAATCCATGTTCCATAATTCGCTCCTAGAGATTTTCTTTTTGACAATCCCATTCCATCTCATCCACCGTCCTTGTTGCGGCTGACGAACAGCTGTAGCATACCTGGCTGCTTCCTCTTGCCTTCGAACCTCCTCCACCACCATGCAACGACGCTCAGCTGGAGAAGCTTTCCCCCAGGTAGGTACCATCACCCCAAGGCCAAAGCCACCTCTGCCCTGTTGCACATGCCCTACTATGTCCCGGTGTCTGAGAGCAGCCCTTGCATCTGCTACTGCTGCTTTTGGTGTCCACTTTTTTCCAGTTCTCACGGCAGTGGAAGCACCACGCACTACGGGGTCCTGAGACTCAGCCAGGGTCATCTCCAGCCGTGACTTGGCACACTTGTACTCCTCCGTCAGGCTTGAGATTGGCTAGGAGTGGACTATCAACATACAGCCCTACACTGCTCATGCATCTTGGTAGCCCAAGCCACCTCCTTACTTGAGCATTCACCAGTCTCTCCAGTCGGCTGATATGTGATGAGGTGACCTCATAGATAGTGATTGGCCACGTGAGGCGGGGCAGAAACCCAAAATGAAAACACCACAGCTTTAGTTTCCCTGGGAGGCCAGTGTTGTATATAATATTAATAATTATTATATACAACATTATGGAGGGTGCTGTGTGTATATATATACATATATGTATATATATGTTGTAAGTCTCAGATGAGCGGACTGCCGGAAGAGGGCGTTTTTTTTTTTTGTGTGTGTGTGTGTGTGTGTGTGTGTGTGTGTGTGTTTTCGTTTCAAATAAACACTTGTATTGACCCCACACTGGCTATTCTACTTGTTGGTCTTTACATATCTATAGTTCTACATTGTGATTTCCTATCCTATTTCAGCACTGGTAATCCAGATTTAGTGATCCTGCAAAGTTTCCATCCGGAACAGATTGATCCAATCCGATGTTGCTTTGAAAAACCGGCTCAAAAGTAAAATGGATTACGTGATCATGGATAGCAAAAAAAAAGGATTCCCAAATCCGGATCAATATTATTCAGATTAAACCTTTTGAAAAACAGGGCCCAGAGCTTTCTTTTGGTGTAATGCCTCAAACAGCTTTTTGGCATGTAGATAGTGTCTGATTGTTGTTTTGGCGACATTGTGACCCCAAGATGTTACCATTTGTTGCGATTCTTTAACAGTGAGCTTTGGGTAACTTGTTATTTCTCTTACCATCCTCCTCACTGTGCGTGGTGGCAAAATAACCTTGTGTCCTCGTCCAGGCTTGTTCACCACTGTTCCAGTCGTTTTAAACTTCTTAATGATTCCTCTGACAGTAGATATGGGCAGATGCAGGCGAGTGGCTATTTTCATGTAGCCATTGCCTGACTTGTGATTGTCGACACACATCTGCCTTACTTGAATGGTGTGTTCCTTTGTCTTTCCCATGTTGAAGTGTGGATAAGAGAAATGGCCTCTGTGTCACATCATATTTATACCCAAGGGAAACAGGAAGTGATGATTTACTAATTAAATGTTCCTAGATACTCTGATCAACTTTGTAAACTACTGTAGAAATGACAGAAATACTTCAATTACATTTATTTCCGAGGAATTAGGGGTGCCAATAATTGTTGAACCGGTGATTTTATGAAAAATAATTATTTCTTCGTCAGGGATTTTTTTTCCCTTTAATTCCCATGAGTTGAAGGTTACATTTTTCTAAAATTTTCAGTGTGAGAGTATGCTTCTGCAATAAAAATTGAATTTATTTTAAGGCTTTTAACACATCTTAACCAGGGGTGCCAAGAGTTAAGAAAAAGGACTAGATGTTCCAATCCTCAGTAGTTCAGTACCCAGTTGAGAGGGAAGACCCCACTCAATGATGTTACTCTATGCGACACATTGTCAGTTGTGTACCCCAGCATCTTTAGGTGTTTCGGCCATTTAACAGAAGACACCCTCCACTGTGGCAGGCCCACCACAGGCTGATCAGACCTGGGTGTGTGTCGTCTAGGTACTGAGTGGTCACTTCGCCCCCCCATGCCATTTCCTTTCTTTGCAGCCACAGTCAGTGACTGCTTCTCTCGGCTGCTGTGGCAAGCTCTTTCATTGTCCTTCTCTGAGCTTACCCACTGATGCCCACTTCTTTCAGGAGTCTTATGGTGGAGTTGGCCACAAACCCCCTACAGCCCACCTCCACGGGACACACCAGCACCGGCCATCCCCGCTCTTCTGTATCAGCTGCAAGATCAGAGTACCGCAGCTTCTTCTTTTCAAATGCCTCATCAATGGCTTCCTCCCAGGGCACCATGAGCTCAATGATGAAGACACGATGACAGGAGTTGGACCACAACACCAGGTCTGGGCGCAAACTTGTCACAGCAATGCTGGGTGGAAACACTAGACTTTTGTCAAGGTCTAATCGTAATTCCCAGTCCCTGGCTGCACCGATGGGGCTTAAAACTGTGGGAGGTGCTCTAGTTAGTTGTTTTTTACCCTCCCGGATGAAGGCTGGTGAGTTTTGGAGTTTTGGATGCACATGAGGTGGAGTGGCATTTGTGGCCGTTCTATTCTGTTCTATGGCTGATGCCAGGCACTTGATTATGGTGCTAGGTGTGTCTGCCTTGAAACAAGGAAGTTTTGCAGCCCACAAGAATGTGTTTGCTGGGTCCTCATCAAGCCATAGATTTAAGTTTGCTGGCGAGGGCAGAATGTCATAAGTGGCTTTTATAATGAAGCCTAACCTATTAGAATCCATGTTCCATAATTCGCTCCTAGAGATTTTCTTTTTGACAATCCCATTCCATCTCATCCACCGTCCTTGTTGCGGCTGACGAACAGCTGTAGCATACCTGGCTGCTTCCTCTTGCCTTCGAACCTCCTCCACCACCATGCAACGACGCTCAGCTGGAGAAGCTTTCCCCCAGGTAGGTACCATCACCCCAAGGCCAAAGCCACCTCTGCCCTGTTGCACATGCCCTACTATGTCCCGGTGTCTGAGAGCAGCCCTTGCATCTGCTACTGCTGCTTTTGGTGTCCACTTTTTTCCAGTTCTCACGGCAGTGGAAGCACCACGCACTACGGGGTCCTGAGACTCAGCCAGGGTCATCTCCAGCCGTGACTTGGCACACTTGTACTCCTCCGTCAGGCTTGAGATTGGCTAGGAGTGGACTATCAACATACAGCCCTACACTGCTCATGCATCTTGGTAGCCCAAGCCACCTCCTTACTTGAGCATTCACCAGTCTCTCCAGTCGGCTGATATGTGATGAGGTGACCTCATAGATAGTGATTGGCCTCGTGAGGCGGGGCAGAAACCCAAAATGAAAACACCACAGCTTTAGTTTCCCTGGGAGGCCAGTGTTGCATATAATAATAATTATTATATACAACATTATGGAGGGTGCTGTGTATATATATATATATGTATATATATATATATATATATGTATATATATGTTGTAAGTCTCAGATGAGCGGACTGCCGGACGAGGGCGTTTTTTTGTTTTTTTCTTGTGTGTGTGTGTGTTTTCGTTTCAAATAAACACTTGTATTGACCCCACACTGGCTGTTCTACTTGTTGGTCTTTACACATCTATTGTTCTACATTGTGATTTCCATCCTATTTCAGCACTGGTAATCCAGATTTAGTGATCCTGCAAAGTTTCCATCCGGAACAGATTGATCCAATCCGATGTTGCTTTGAAAAACCGGCTCAAAAGTAAGATGGATTACGTGATCATGGATAGCAAAAAAAAAGGATTACCAAATCCGGATCAATATTATTCAGATTAAACCTTTTGAAAAACCGGGCCCAGAGCTTTCTTTTGGTGTAATCAGGTCAATTTCTGAAAATCTCATATTGCATTGCTAAGATCAACAAGAAAAGTTTTGTTCATATCACACAAATGTTTGGATCAACTTCTGATTTCATCTTTTGCCCTATAATCACAGTGCTTCAACCCTTCCTAAACACTGATTGTTACAATTATTTGTTTGTGACAGAAAAAAGTGTTTACATTGCCATGCAGAACTACCTGTCATGTTTAAATTTTATCCACTGAATTTTAGAAATGAAAAGCTGCAAGATAATTCCCATTTTACAGAACTGTGCTCACACCATCCAACTTATATTCTTTGCGAACTCGGGGAAATTATCTAAAAGAAGTTGGATTTGCGAGCCTTGCACATATTTCAGATTTATGAAACTTGGATACTCCCTGGCGTTCCAACTTGATTAGTCAGGAAAAAAAAAATGCAGAAATTCTCATCTGGTAGTTATTATGTACTTTTGTCCTTTCTGTCGGACATTTACAGAGAATGACAGCCTGTAAGTATTTGTGCCATATTTCAGAGTTATGGTTTACAAACATCTGGTTGGGGCTCTCCAGTGAATTCTTGGGAAATGGAATCTTTTTTCCACATTGCACTCCATGTTTGTTTTGAGTATGAGGAGGTGAGAAACTGCTGAGTGTATGTGGGAATGCTGGCTCGGGAACGCTGGGATTTGAGGCCAGCCTGATTTCCCAGCATGCTCTGGGACCAGACTCTGAGCTCGTATGGAGCTTACGGGCCTTTATCAAACCACTCCTTCTCCGCTAACACTACTCTACTGAGTCTCATTCCGTGTGAAGTCTTCTTCAGGGCAAAGGAGGGAACATCATCACTGGGGAGGGTCTACATACAGTATGTACATAAACTTAGGGATGCCCCTGCCCTCTATCCAAGATTGTTATCATCACGCTTACCAAAAGGCGCGTATGACAGTCCAGCTCATTAATGATACTCCTCTTAGCCAAACGAGGATATCGTGATTAAATCAATATTTATCTAAAATATATTCTTAAACCCAGCAGTGACATAGATGAAGGTGCATGTGCAATGATATGGCACACTAATTACAATCATGACATAGTAAATTTGTGAAAGGAAAAATCAGTAATTTCACTCTCACACTTCCTTAGATTTTTTTTCCCCCATTTTTTTCCATTTGTAAATGCTAAACTTGGACGGGTCTTTGATTTTTCCATAGTCCCTCACTGCATTTCAACAGTCTTCTCTACTTATCAAAATCTTTGAAATGACCTGTGGTATATACATGGCAGCCATGATAAGTGCTGTTTGAATTCTCTAAATGTTATGGAAAGGTGCAAATAACGCCACACCTCCAGCCCATTAACTCAGCAGCCTATCAAGACCCAGACAGCATTCCACACTCCTAATCATTGCCTGCATCTGTTCCCTATTGTCTGCATGCAATAGTGTTTCCCTTTATAAGATTGAGCTTCGCACTCATTTGGTGTGAAGTCTCGTAAGCCTCACAAGCCTGTTGTTTAACTATAGTCTTGCATAGACTTAAATCCCGCTCGTTCGCGTGAATTTGTAACTTCTTTAATTTAGCGCTGTCCTCAGTGTTTATGTTCAGCGCTTCTACTTTGTACCCAGGAACCTTGTTTCCTTGTTTTTTTAATATTTGTAATACTTAAGCGCAGTTACCATTGTCACAGTTCTCTGTATTACCTGTATTACTATCCAGGAACCTTGTTCCTTTGTACTTTGTTCTACTTTGTCTTCCTGTAATGCCGAGAGGGCATAATAAACCCGATCCATCTTTGCACCTGAGTCCAGTTCCACTGTTTCTGCGGTCTGGGCACTCTCATCGGTGCACAGAGCAAACCCTTGCAGTGATTCAGTGCTTCAAAGTTAATCTCCTTTAGCGTAGGGTACGCTGGACCATCTGTTATGAAAACAAAGGTGATAATGCCATCCTGCAACTCCCCGCAGCAGCAATATTTAAAGAGACACACCATCCATTTGGCCATTCATGAACACAAACTAACATGACAGGCGAGGTACATATGATTATGTCATCTACTACCCCAATTCCTAAATAGTTGGGACAAAGTGTAAATTCTGAATAAAATCAAAACACAAAGACTTTCAAATCACACCAGCGAGTATTTTATTCAAAATAGAACAGAGATAACATAGCAAATGTTGAAACTGAGAAATTTTACAATTTTATCCACAAAATAAACTCATTCCAAATTTAATGGCTGCTACAGGTCTCAAAAAAGTTGGGACAGGGGCCTGTTTACCATAGTATAGCATCCCCTCTTCTTTTAATGCAGAGTGCAGGCGTCTTGGCATTGAGGAGACAAGTTTCTTGAGTTTAGCCATTGGAATTTGATCCCACTCTTGTTTAATACAGGCTTCCAGCTGCTGGAGAGTTTTGGGTTGTGATTGTAGACAACCCAAACTGCTCACATATACCTGTAGGTCAATAGTTTTTCCACGATACTAACGTATCCAAAACCTTGATAAAGTAGCCAGAACAGAAATATCCTACCAAGCATTTTCTTTGTGTACATATGCTTAACAAAGGGACAAGGCCGAAGACATTTACTGGATGACCGTGATCTTCGCGACCTCAGATGCCACTGCATCACTCACTGGCATGATTCTGTCTACGATGCTGACCAAGTTTTGTCAATGTGGTTGGATATTTAGCATAGTTGTAATGCAGACAAAGTAGACATACAGAGTACAGATAAAAGTTTATAGAGCAGGAGTGGGTAATGCTGGTCCTGTAGAGCCAGAGGGTCTGCTGAGTTTGGTTTTCTCCACCCGATTTAAACCTCAGACACTAGGTGAGATAAGTGAAGTGTGTAATCAACTGCTTAAATTCATCATTTAATTGCGGAGTAACACTAAAAACCAGCAGATACTGGGGCTCTCCAGGACCAGGGTTGGCCACCCCTGACCTATAGACCTCTGTAGAAAATGAATTGTTTGAATTGTCTGATTTCCATGTTTTGTGCTAGTTGAGAAGTGAAGTTTCAGAGTTTGACTGCAGAGTGCTATTGGTTTGGAATGAAACTTAATATGGTGACATTTTGTTCGAAAGTTCAAACAGAGGGGCAGTGGATATGGGGGGGGGCTAACTTAGCATAAAAATTGACATCTGCTAATGTAGGGTAGGGGCTAATTAGGTGAGGTCAAATTTGACCCCGTGGGTTCTCCAGGGTTAAAAAAAAAAACTATCAGCTCACTAGCAAACACTGGGGTACTTTAAGATGTCATCTCATTTTCAACACCACCACAAATAACATTCTCTGAATTCCTGACTTTCATAATACCACCAGCATAAAAAACCATGACCCCTTGGCCTGGATTTTGACTTTAACTGCAAAGAAGAGCATTCTGTTTCCCTGTTTATTTGGAATGGTACATTTTCTCAAGACCTGGGTCTGTATTCACAAAGCATCTTGGCGCTAAAAGTAGGTCCTAACTGCCGGATTTAGGAGAAACTCCTAAAAAAAAATGGGCATGTCAGTTGTAAATTTAGGACTCCTAATTATTTTTATTAAGTGTAATTCACAAAGCATTTTAGGCCTAAAAGTAGCTCCTAAGTCTGGGAGAGTTTAAAAGTACTCTAGAGGACTCCAAACTCACTAAAACCTATTCACAAAGAATCGGAAAATGGCTGATGCTGTTAAAAGACGGAATAACCTGGAAATTCTGAATGATGCCCAGTTGTTGAAAAAATATCGGATCGACCGTGAAGGGATTTTATTTGTTTTTTTTTTGTTTTTTTTTATTTGAGGGAGAGGATTGCGTCTCCAACCACGAGAAACAACCCAATAAGCCCCAAAATGAAATGTTTGACAACTGGCCCCTGGAAAAATGCAACTTTCCAACGCGGACAATTTCATAATCATCTGTCAGTTGCTCAATTCAACAAACAATCAATGCGCTCTGCAATCCTCATATCAGCCGACAAATTATCCGGATTCCAATGGATATTTGCCAACAACACAGAATCAAACTTGAATTCATGCCCATCTTAGGTATGCCCGGTATCATCGGTGCTGTTGACGGGACCCATATTCTAATTATTTCTCCGACCCAAGATGCAGAGGCATTTGTAAACAGAAAAAAAAATCATTCCATCAACACCCAGATAGTATTTGAAGCTGAATACAATATTTTGGGAATTGTTGCAAAATGGCCAAGATCCGTGGCCGCACGACTCTTGCATTTTAATGGAAAGCTGCTTATGCCAATTATTTGACAGGCATTATGTGCCTGCGGGATGCCACTTGCTACAGGACAGTGGCTTTGGTGCTGTACCTCCTGCTATGCATTAATTATTTTATTAGGTTATTGAGCGAGGGTTACATTTAATAGATCACCATAATAATACCAGCCTATGTCATATTTTGTATATATATTATAGGCTTTAGATTACAAACCAAGTTTAGTATGCCTTCCTGTTTGAACGATAACCTGTTAATAGGCTGCAATCTCGGACCTCCCCTGCGATTGCAGCCCATACCACTGCTTCTCGCAGTCGTCTGCCGTCCGAGACTCCGAGGGTAAAGCAGCATTGATCTGTAGGCTGATATTATCCCATGCATCCTGTTTGAATTTGCTGTTCTACCCCAAGCCAAATTTCCCTTTGATTACATGCGTTCGCTCCAGCACCAACTGGGGCAGCAGCAGTAACTGGTCGTGGCTCCAGTTGGGCTTTCGTGTCCTTTTTGAACTTTCATCCATGACAGTTTAGAGCAAACAAACTTGAACGGCCGGACTTTTAAATGATTGCAACCTATTGTCATTGGGAAATAAGTTGCTAATTATTGGGGAAAATTATGTATTTTATTATTGACTCGTTTTATGCTTTTGGCGTTTTTACAACGATCTCTTTCCTTTGTATGTTCATTTGCCGAGAGCATGACATGTGGGGACTGCGCATAGTGCGTTTTCAGGAGTGCTCAACATGTTATTATTTTATGGGACAAACCAGCTGCTTGGACTATTTCCTCTTTTTTTCCTCCATGGGTTGTATGTGG
Organism: Gymnothorax reevesii; assembly: GCA_029721435.1. Classification (NCBI taxonomy): domain Eukaryota; kingdom Metazoa; phylum Chordata; class Actinopteri; order Anguilliformes; family Muraenidae; genus Gymnothorax; species Gymnothorax reevesii. The sequence goes on along the minus strand of CM056578.1, from coordinate 16,297,028 downwards.
GATATTTTTTTCAATGAGCCGCCCTGTCACCAATCAACCAATCACTGTGCTCATTGTCCCAAGACAGAATGACGTCCTCCATAGCAACGAAGATTTACTCCCTCCTGTCTCAGAGCTACTCCTGTTCTAGGAGTTACCAGTTTTCTTACTAAAAGTTGCTCTCAGCGGCTTTGTGAATAATTTTTAAGATTTTACTCCTGCATATAGGGCCAGTTACACAGACATGGCTTAAGCGTAGTCCTGGACTAAGCAGAGTTTTGTATAGAGATTTACTATTGAAAATTGAATTTAGTCTCAGATTAAGCTTAATCTGTGTCTGTGAAACTGGCCTAAAATGTTTAGGCGTGATTTAGGAGTACTCCAAGCCGTAAGATAAGATGCTTTGTGGAAATGGGCCTTGGCCAGCATATTTACAATTGTGAACAAGTTTTTAGAAAAGAGATATCTTGGTAGATTGCAGCAAACTTTGGATCAAAGTAAAAAAATTGCGTCATCTTGTTACAGCTAATTTTTTTGTTGTTTTTCTCAAATGAAAAAAATTACATTTGTAAAATTCTTTTTTCAATCGAGAAAAACTAAAAAAATGAGCCGTAACAAGTTGACGCACTTTTTTACTTTGATCCAAAGTCTCAATTTTTTCAGTGAGTAAATCATAGTCCGTGCAGTTCATGAATCACATCTGTCTCCTCGTGGGCCTGAACCTCATGTGCATTTTCAGGCAGAACCGAAGCGCCACCTTTGTCATTCATTCTTCTGTGTTTTAGCAAATGAGAAACGTTTATGGAGCATAGTTGTTGCAATGTTTTGATTTCATTACAATCACGCAATTATATTTCAAAATGCAGCCAAGCAGTTTGACAAGAAAATTTGTCAAAGAGAGAAGAAACAAAAACTTTGAAACAGCGCTTTATTGGAAGCACATGCTCTCTGGATCATCGACTGAATGCTGTGACATTCTGTCATTTAGAAAAACATTTGGCAGATCAGTGGTAAATTATAATTTGTTCTTAATCACTTTTAAATATACTGGCTAAAAGAAAGGCCAGTAAATAATAGACAAATAAGCACTATTCAAAAACAGCTATTATATGACTGTGTAATTTTTAGAAAAGTTTCTGATGTTCAAATTTTGTATTTAGGATTATGTACTTTAACCTCAGGCTGTGTATGTATGTATGTATGTATTTTGCCATGATCTTGTTAATACTGCAAAATACTGCCACTACTATTTTCACCTAAAGTGGACCTGCTGTCTTTACGGTGACCAGCAATCAGCCTGCAGTGGGATTAGTCTGTCGTCCCTAAATCCTTGAAGTCGTGGAGCACTGATCTCAGAACAGTTTTCCCAACCCATGTCCCCACCTCACCTACAACTCCAATTCTGAAATAGTTAGGACAAAGTGTAAATAGTGAATAAAATCAAAATGCAATGACTTTCAAATCACACCAGCCAGTATTTTATTCGTAATAGAACAGAGATAACATAGCAAATGTTGAAACGGAGAAATTTTACTATTTTATCCACAAAATGAGCTCATTTAAAATTTGATGGCTGCAACATGTCTCAAAAAAGTTGGGACCGAGGCCTGTTTACCATGGTGTAGCATCCCCTCTTCTTTATAACACAGAGTGGAGGAATCTGGGCATTGAGGAGACAGGTTTCTTGAGTTTGGCCATTGGTAATTGATCCCACTCTTGTTTAATACAGGCTTCCAGCTGCTGGAGAGTTTTGGGTCTACTTTGACGGACTTTTCGTTTAATTGGCCGCAAAATGTTTTCAATCTGTTAATGATCAGGACTGCAGGCAGGCCAGTTCAGCACACGGACTGTTCTACTATGAAGCCATGCTGTTGTAATAGCTGCAGTATGTGGTTTTGTATTGTACTGCGGAAATACACAAGGCCATCCCTGGAATAGATGTCCTCTGGAGGGGAGCATATGTTGCTCTTAAGCCTTAATACACCTTTCGGCATCAATGGTGCTTTTTAAAACATGCAAGTGTCACCATATGCACTAATGCATCCCCATACCATCAGAAACGCTGGCTTTTGAAATGAACGCTGATAACATGATTTCCAACAAGAATGTCAAATTTGGACTCGTCTGACCACAGGGCACTTTGCCACTTTGCTAGAGTCCATTGTAAATGAGCCTTGGCCCACAGAACACGGAGGTGCTTCTGGATCATGCTCAACAATGGCTTTCTTTTTCCATGATAGAGTTTTATGTGGCATCTGTGGGTGGCACGGCAGACTGTGTTTACAGACAGTGGTTTCTTGAAGTATTCCTGGGCCCATTTAGTAATGCCAATGACAGAATCATGCCGGTGAGTGATTCAGTAGCGCCTGAGGGCCCAAAGATCACGGGCATCCAGTAAAGGTCTTCGGCCTTGTCTCTTACGCACAGTGATTTTTCCAGTTTCTCTGAATTTTTTGATAATGTTATGTACTGTCAATGAAGAGACCTTCAAAGCCTTTGCAATTGACGTTAAGGAACATTGTTTTTAAAGTATTCCACAATTTTTTTTACACAAGCCTTCACAGGTTGGAGAGCCTCTGGCCATCTTTACTTCTGAGAGACTCAGCCTCTCTAAGACATCCCGTTTATAGCCAATCATGTTACAGTTTGTACTTGCTAAATGTTCTTTCAGCTGATTCTCTTATATATTAATTGCTTTTTCAGCCCCGTTTTTTTTTTTTTTTGCTTGTGTCCGAGACCTGTTGCTGCCAGAAAATTTGAAATAAGCTCATTTTGAGGATAAAAATGTAAAATTTCTCAGTTACAACATTTGAAATGTTATCTATGTTCTATTGTAAATATTGGCTCGAGGTCTGAAAGTCATTGCATTTGGATTTTATTCACAATTTTCAATTTGTCCCGACTATTTCGGAATTGGGATTGTATTCTAAGATGGGAGCCATTATGAGCAAAGGGAAAAAAAATTACTTTAGAGTGGGCAAGTGAAGGTTTTACCCTTGAAAAGGTCACAAATCTCTGGTTTTAATATAAAGAATCACTTTTTTATGCTAAAACTGAGACAAAAAGACCTAATGTACATTATTTTTAAAGGATTCTCATTCTCATTTGATTCTCATTGCGCAGTGTTGCGGTCATACCAGACAGTTGCACTTTGTTCTACATATAACGACATCTAAAGGGGTCAGTCATGCTTTTTGGTCGTTTCCCTTTCCTTTAGAGAGTTATATCATTTTTTGTGGATGTAAAACATGTAAAGTTACAAAACTCAAAGTCCTCGCCAGAGGGAAAAATTCTCAGGAAACACTGCTCCTGAACTGCCTGAAATGATTCACTTGTCATTCTTCCTCTTCTTTTGTAATGTCTTTATTATGATGCAACACGTTTACATAATGCCTGATTAGCAGCCATTTTGGCACTCCTTTGGACAAAGCTTGGTAGAGTGGGGGCCAGTAACAGTTTAATTAGTTCATATTGCCATAATGGGAAGATGCTGTTTTCATCAGTATGAAGGAAAACTCCCTTTGCGTAGTTTTCCAAAGGAAGACAAAGTGAAGAGTCAATGGTGCTCAACCCCAATCTTTTATTATGTTCCCTTCATTTTACAGAGTACTGCTTCCTGAACAGCCGTTAACCAATCAAAACTGAGGGGGCCTTGAAGAGACTGTTGCCAAAACAGCCTGTTTCAGACTGAGTGAACCCGAGGTGCTGCACACAAAACCTGTATAGCCGTTACGTGGTGCTCTTTGACCTCAAAACATGCATTTGTTCGTAAATAGACCACACAAATGAAAATCTTAACTGGAAATTGGGACAATATGACCCCTTAAAATATATATGTTTTTTTTTTTTTTTTTTCTGCCAGCATGGTCTCGAAGGGTTTGAGCATATTGTAATTCCCAGCATTGATGGTAGGACTTGCTGCCAATTTTTTTTTTCTTTTTCTGAGAATTACAGGAAATGATGATTGGAGGTTGGGGTTGGGGGAATTATGCAGCAGATGTATGGTTGTGTGTAAGTGAGACACTCTGGGCGTTTTTGGTTTCGCCCTGGTTGCTGTAATTAGATGATCATCTCAGTCTGATAGGCCAGGGATTTGGTGGTTGGGGGAGGGCAGAGTAGAGTGTTGGGTGGGGGGTCGGGGGTCACCAGATGTTGCTTCAGCCTTCTCAACCTTTACTTTTAAGGTGATGGAGCAGGGGCTGAGCAGTTGTAGGTTATGGGAGGCTGGAGAGGGAAGTCAGGACCAATACTCCCATAAACATTACACCTCACGTCCTTTAAGAATTAAAAACACCAAAAAACATATGTTTTTGGAAACTAGGACGCTATTTAGATTTTTATCTCGTACTTGAGCACAAGTGATGTGAAAACAATGTTTATGAGCTTAACAGAGAGCCCATCAGCATTAATATGTGGCTATTAACATCCTTATTGAGCAAAAGGTGAATAAACTGTACTCCCTTCTTATACAGTGTAACTAACTAAACTTCTCCAGATTACATGTTGCATTGAGAGGCTTCTATGATCAGATTGGATTAATTGAGATTGCTGTGTTCTGACTTTCAAATGCAGAAAAAAAACCGCATTATTTTCTCCGTTAGCCGGTTAATGCATTACAGAAATGCAAACTGGGGGTGGTCCCTGACAGCGGTCACCCCTTCACCCATTTTTTTGCCACAGGAAAAAAAAAAATGTTTTCTATTTCACTACACAAATATTATGGGGAATTTTATGAAACAAAAGGCACTTTTTAAGGAATCATAAATCATGGAATTCCAAGAGGACTGCACTGTGGAGAGTAATCTTCCCTACAGCTTTACAGTCAGTGCGGTGGACCTTTGTGTCAGATTCCCTTCTCTTGAAAAGAATGATCTGTTTGTCCTGGCTCCGTCTGTCTGTCCCTGCTCCTAGGAACGGCTTGTCTTGTGTCTTGGCCAGATGGGCACTGTTGTGCAAAGTTTGCCGCTTACAGCAATCAAAAGCAGGCTGCAATCTTATCTCTGCGTGTCCAAATGCAGTTTTGTAAATTTAGCCGAGGCCTTGGCTGGTATATTGTGTCCTCTTTTTCAGAAGGAATGGAAAAAAGTAAATGATTCAAAAGTTTGACGATTGAAGAGAGTTTAAGAGACAGCATTGGCATTTAATGCTCCTTAAAGTTTGCAGTCAAAAGTCACTTCATTGCAAGAAAATAGATACAATGAGAAGCAGAGATCTTGAGTTGATGAATGCACCTGGAGCTTTTCTTTATGAGTGTTTGTTGCCCAACAATTCATGTGGATTTGGTTTTGGTTATACAATGGAATATTAGTATTTTTATTTCATCCCACTGTATTGATATCTCTTATGTGTCATTGTCATTTCCAAAAACATTTTTTTGAATAAAAATATTTCATTATAACCCACCTTTAATAATCACTGATTGCTACAAGGATTAAAAACTGAACTCAACTTTTCAATGTGGTCTAATGCATTTTCCATTGATTTCCTAAGGTATTACTTTTTCCACGTTTCTCATATTTGTGGCAGCCATATCTTTTTTATTTATTATTGAAAATCAATGAAATTTGGGCAGAAGGTACTGCACTTCATTAGAAATGCAATGACATTGGAAAATTTTGTCTATCTGTTACATACTTTGAATATTTTGAGTATTCGTCAGATTCTGTGCAAAATAATTTCAAAATTTGAGTAAAATGCCCCAAAATCACAAAACTGATAAATTGGGCAAAGAATGGCTATGTCATTGCATTTGTATAAGCAATGGCTTTTAAATGATGGAAGAAAAACTGAATTCTATCATAGAGTTTAAGAGGAATTGGTGCCAGACGTTTTCTGCATATTTAATGAGCTTGCTCGGTTACCATGGCAACCGCATAAACAGAAAAATGCCAACTTGTATCTTTTTTGGGTGGTTATTACATATACCTCTTTAGATTAATTTGTTGTTTCCTGGTGTCATTTTTCATTTAACCCCTGATCACCCCTTAACCCTTATCTTAGACACTAGATTACAGACTATGTTAGAATGTAATATCTCTTTTCACCATTATGTTAAGAATAAATTATGGTTCCACGCAATTGCGCCTTGTATTTTGTAACTTTAACTTGAAACTTTGATGGATTTGCAAGATGTTTTTTTTAATTATTTTTTCCCCCGCACTTTGACAGTACATTGATTAATAAAACAACTATAAAACAAAATGTTTTAATTAAACTTCAAAACATTTTAAAATTTACCTTTAAGGTTGTTTTATTTTTTTTTAGAAAATGGCGTAACACTTTTGCAAGTGTTTCTTTTTGTTTTCATCCAGAGAGACCAATTCCAGGCCTACCAAAGAAAACGTAGTCCCAGCACGCAAAAACATTAATCGCGGAAATAGCAACAGAAAAATTAAACCCTGCTACCGAAACTGTAAAAACAGCAACATAAACTGTTGACTCTGCAGCATAAGACTATGAAACTGCAACATTTTCTATCACATCTGTGTTTGCCATTTACTGCGCTTGCGCGTACAGGCCCAGGCTTCTTTCAGAGATGGCGGAATCAGGCGTATCTCCTTCACAAATAACATTCAAATCTATTTGACTATAGCGAAATGGACAGTGCACATTTCATTGTTCATTTTCGGTGGTGACATGCTAAAATAAGTGAATTTACGAGAATGTGGATGTAACAGCTACGTCTTACAATTCATTGTTATACATTTGCATTAACAATAACGTCATATTTGGAAGTTTTACTTACCAACCGAAGGAGACACGCCTGATTCCGCCATCTCTGAAAGAAGCTTGGGCCTGTACGCGCAAGCGCAGTAAATGGCAAAGACGAATGCGATAGAAAATGTTGCAGTTTCATAGTCTTATGCTACCGAGTCAACAGTTTATGTTGCTGTTTTTACAGTCTCGGTAGCAGGGTTTAATTTTTCTGTTGCTATTTCCGCGATTAATGTGTGCATTTCAGTTTTTATGTGCTGAGACTACGTTTTCTTTGGTAGGCCTGAACTCTGCCTATAGCCGCATTCCCTTTGTTCTCCACCAGTACAAAGGAAATAACACGTGCTAAACCAAAAGCATTGTGGAGCTTATTGCCCCATCATTTTCCTCTACAAAATACCAGTTGAAGCTGACACTAATTAGGTCTGAGGATTATGTGACTTGCACAGCTGGCCTCTAGCAGATAGGCGTAACGTTGATTAGAGTAGGCCGCATTGCATTATGGACTGCTGGACTGAGTGAAATCCAGCTTCTCACAACCAATCATTTGCTGCCTCTTCAGACCAGGGGTGGAGCTAGAGGTAGTTGAAGGGAATGTTTCTCCCATGCGAGAGGGCCTACGGTAACCACTGGTCGTATGCTGTGTTTCCTTCAATGTTTTTATTCGAGCAGGATATGGCAGCAGTCAAGAGAGCTCAATGACATGGAGAAAAAACTAGATTGGGCAAAGCCCCCTTTCGCATGGTATGTTGGCTTCAACATCTGATCATGGCAAAACAAAGCATGTAGTGCTTTAACCACTTTGGATGAGTATGATTTATGAGTCCTAATGGTTGGTAGTTCCTGTTGCGCTGTTGACAGTGAAAACTGAACAGAATGTGAAGAAATTTTTTTTTTTTCTTTATTCTCTCTAAAACTTTTGTTGTACTGATGTTTATGGTTGAGTTTTTTTAATCATCATTTTACCTGATTTTGATAATATTGGTTATACCCTGAACACTTTCACATATAATTATGTCCTGATTTGAAAAAGTGCCCTATAGCTACTTTATCTTTTTAGGATTATTTATTTTTGAACTGGGGAGTTAACTATGTTCACTATTCATTTTTCGATGACTGGAAGCCGGCGCCTATATGACCGTGGCGGAACGCAAGTAGAATAGAGAGTGTGCAGTCTAGTTTAATTCTCTACATCATGGAGGAGGCTGCAGTTTCAGGGCCACAGTTGCAGGTCTGCATTTCTAGGCCCCTGGTTTCTCCTATTCGCATCCCAGTGCTTCACATAGCGACGCTTACTAACCAGGCATGGGTATTCAATGAAAATGGTGGCTTTTGGCATCCTAATTTGACACCATGGTTAAAACAAACCTTACTGCCCCCAACCCAAACCCAAAACTCAACCCTAAATGTCAGATAAGGACACCAAAGGCGGGTCCTACAACGGCAGTCCTGATAGCGTGGTCTTAAAACTCTGGCCTCCTCTACTGCAGGTATTGTATTATTTATACAAACCAATATAAGTTGACAAATGTATAATGGGGGAGGGGGAAAAATCATTTTGCTGAGTGATGGATAAAATTCATCAGCCTGATATTTAAACTGGGGCTGCATAACACTATTCCCTGAAATATATCACCCTTCACCACCTTCTGATTAGACCCCACCCCCCCCAAAAAAAAAATGTAACAGCAAGACATCTTGTAGGGCAGCTATTCGTAAAGTCAGGAGTAACAAGTGAGACTTAAAATGAAAACCTTCAAGATGGTGTAGATCTGTGGGAACATGGTTGGGCAGCCCTGTTTTCGACACTCAAATTATTCATTTTTAACCCTCCTGGTCCAGGATCAACAAACGCTAATGCAACCTCCCTTGCAGATACGCAAGTCACTCCCACCCCTCACCCCCAATCTGAAATCCATGAGCACACTTTAACCCAGAGAGGAAGAACTCAGAAATAGCTGGCAGTAATTTTGCATTGAGCAAGCAACACTGGGAGAGTTTCAAATTAGCAAACCATTGCAATATCTCCCTATAAACTCAAACAGCTGGCGATAAAAGGCATGCTAAGACCTTTTGGAGGTCATAATCACATATGTCTTGGGTGGATATGCAATTTTCTGCCACACTGGGTGCTGATGAAATCAAAGATGCGAAGCCTTATTTATCCAGTTTTGCACAACAGGCAATGAAAGTGAGCACTTATGCAACACTGAACAAAACAAAAACGCAATCCAAAATTCTCTCTCTCACTCTCTCTCTCATGGTCTCAACCGCAGCCAGTCTTTGGCAGTCACTATTTATTTATTTTATTACATGTTTCATGGCAATTCAACACAATATTTAGGCTTTATTGCTTCATTCCCTGTCCTCTTATCAACACACCATTTGCTCATTTCACTCATACCTACGGGCAATTGAGAGTCTCTAATTGAAGTGCCCGGAGCTAAACGTACTTAAGTCACATTTTCAAACTGTGAGGTTAGGATGTGAAAAGATCTTTTATAATTATCCAATGCCTCTATTTTCTCAGATAGGGCATGCTGTAACCGAAGTACATTTGGCACTGAGGTCTTTAATTAGCCTGAAATGCATGTCTTTGGATTGAGGGAGATAAAGATCCGCGGGCCCAGAGAAAACCCACATGAACATAGTGAGACACGCAGATTCAACACAGAAATGCCACAGGTTGTGCTTGAAGGCACTAATATCTTGTTGAGTAGTGTCAATGCCGACCCTCTTTAATGGCCACTTTAAGAATAAAACAATTTTATATTATATATTAAGTTTAAATCAGCTGCATGGAAGATTATGAGCAACCTTGAATACTTGTGCAGGCCAGAAGGTCAACAACCAGGAGTATAATTAGTTGCAGGATGCTAAAAGTAATCTGATTAATCACTTGGAATTCTGGATAATTTTTCTCATTTTTCAGACCACTAACCAATCATCTGCTCCACAGGGTATCTGCAACACTATGAGCTGCAACAAACTCACCTCTTATTGGATAAACTTCTCTTCTTGAAGTGCAAACATGTAATAATACAGTCGACCGCAGTAAGCAATTGGCCTCCAACCGCTGATGTAGATTAGAGACACATGGTGATATTTGTTTATTGTACATTTGTATTACAAAAGCAGGCTTGTAAGTGTATTTGTAATTATACTGTAAATTTAAAAAAATGTATATACACTACATCTCTGTATATTGAATTCCAAAGCTTCTAGGTGATGCAGTGACTTTTTAGTTGTGAAAATTTAAACTCCTACTCGCAAACGCTTCTTTGGAATGCATCCCAATATGTGCGCGCTCGTAAAGTCACAGCAGTTGATGTTGCTGAGGCTATCATGTTGCTAAATTTAAATGTACGCAGGTCACATTATTTCACATAACCAGGAAGGGCATTTTTGAATTTTTGCTGTCCTTGTTGTGGGACACACTTGTGTGGAACCATAATTTTGCTCTTTCAAAATAATAATGTCAAAGAAAACTTTTGGTCTGTGCACTTAAGCAAAACCGCCTCGTAGAGGAACAGTGTGAAGGCCAGGGGCGTTAGAAAGGCGTGTTTGACAGCATGAAGGGTAGCCACTCTCCACGGTGTGAACTGAACCTTCATTGCACTTTTAGAAATGCACAAAGTACGAACAGGTTTGGCCCAAAGGGGTTTCACGTCATCATGAATATAGAGATTTGTGCTGATCTGTGCACTGTTCTTTTTGGAAGAACATAAGATGACCCCACGGTGGATGGTCAATGCAGATTTACAGTTTTTTCCGATTGCATAAACACTAAAATCAAAAGTATTACTCAATTATCAAAACTTTACACACAAGGAGCTAAACATCGGTCCAGTTTTGCACAACTATTAGCACAATGTCAGCCTCGCACTTTTTGTAAAACAATACACACAGTGATTTGCAAAACACTGCACGCACTCGCATACATTGGACACAAAAGTTTATGATGCCACTTCCTTGCAATTCCAAAGCACTGACTATCAAATAACCGCACCTATGAGCCAATTGGTTAAACACAGCCGTCAGGTGCGGAAACACATGATTGCTTAATTGTAGACCCACCAATCAGGTTCAAGCACTATAAAAATGCGGTGGGTGAGTTCACCTGTCTTCAGCCAAAATGGAAGGAATCTGAAGAAGAGTGAGGGTGTGAGGGGGAATCCAACAGGGAAGAGGAGGTGGAGGCCGAGGTGGAGGTAGAGGAAACAGACCTGAAGCAGGAGGAGAACGGGCTCAAAGAAAAAGAAGATCAAATTTATCGAATGAAATTCGCGCCACACTAGTTGACCATGTGAACCACAGATTGACGAGAAGGGAGGCTGGACTAAGGGCTCAGCCAAATCTTAGCAGATATGCGTGTAAATTGACTAGTGTGTACTTGACCAATGCTGAACTACACAATACAACTTTCATGGTATTTCAGAGAGTTTTACAAATTGATGCTGAGGAAATCCTGCATGAAATCCCTCTTTAAAAGTTTGTGATAGGCTCACAATATAGGCAGTACTCCCCAAGGCAATAGGAAGATCTGGGCCTGGATTCATGGAGTGGGATTACTTAGATGGCTGGATACCAGCCAACAATGGCCGAACATCCCCAGATTTGGAACACGGACTGATATTACCACAGTAGACTGGCAGACTTTCCAGGGAATATTCCTGACTCTCACCCAATGCCTGATGGGATAGGCTCAGCTTCTCATTACTTTGACCATTAGTAAACAGTTTCAGCTACTCCAACTAATTCAGAAACTCTGCTTTTTGAAACACCTCCCTAAAATACTGTTTTGTTTGGTCATGGACAAATAAAATAAGTTGATATTTATTCCATGGTAATTGCAGACAAGCTTTACAAATACTTAATCAATCATGAAGATAGTACATTAGATATCAATTCATCAGACTTGAACGGACTGACATAAGCACAATTTTAACTGCAAGCACTTCTACAAGTCTTAAGAAAAATTCAATGTATTAAGAATGTTTGGTAACAGTTATGACAGTGTCATGTCACTATTATGACGGTACCTTCAAGTAAAGTGTAACTGAATGTTTTCATTTCAAGGTACAGGATTTGCAGAGGCACATCAAAGATTGCATACAGTGCACATAAGTTAAGAAAACACAAAACCAATTTAAACAAAAAGTTTATTAATTTCCCCGACTTTAGGTCAAATTAGTAGATCAAATGGACTGTTCAGTTAACTCAGTTGTGTCGCTCCAGTTGACATAACATTTTTAAGTAAACCTGACATTTCTTTCTTATTTTTTTGAGAGAGTGTATGTGTGTGTGTGTGTGTGTGTACGTGTGTGTGTGCGTGCGCGCGTACGCGCGTGTTTGTGTGTGTGTGTGTGTGTGTGTGTGTGTGTGTGTGCTCCAACCAGCCAGCTACAATCAAAAGGCAATCAAGACAGAGGCACTCACTAACCCTACTTCGCTCATTCTGATGCAAAAGAAATCAACAATCAGCTCATTTTCATATTTTTACACTAGTAAAACCTTAACAGGGTATTACAAAAAAAAAAAACAAAAAAAAAAAACCTGAAAACTAACCTGCTGCCCCTGGTGGCAGGAGAAGGTAGCTGAATTGTTTTTTGGTCTAGCGAAACCCTTTTTCTTGGTGACAGTCCAGCGGAAAGCACCTAGCTGACCTCAGGGGAGGAGAAATTATCAAGTTTTTCATTGGAACCATGTGCTTGTGATTCGCCGGTAATCTCTTGAAACTGTAACTGTATAAACCAGACACCCTGGTTTTAATCTTCGCTCGACCGCTTGACTGATAGGGTTATTGTGTTGTGCGGACTCCGCAGATCTGAGTGATGTAAACGAGACGCAGTAGAAGGCCGTGGAAAAAAAGTCGTCCAGAATAACAATCGATGAAGTGTTTCTGTTTTCACAGCACATGCCAGACCCGTGAAAAAAAAAAAAAGTTGTGGCTTTTGTTATTTTAATATGTTTTTAAGGTCAAGGCAACCACAACACCAATTTGTTGAGAAATTAACCATTTCAAGTTGATCTGACAGCTCAAAGCATGCATCAATAAAAACGGCATTTTAAAAAAAAAATGAGGGTCGTTCAAAATGCAGCTAAAGGTCATTAAAAAAGTTCACCAGGATAACAATCGATGAGGCGCTAATGTTTTTATTACACATGCCAAGACCGTGTAAATACAGCGTGTGCTTCCTGTGAACTTAAGGTGACATTTCACATCTCTCCTGATGAGGCCAGTATAACGGGGAGATATTTTTGCACATACAGGCTCAAATCGAGGGGAGCTGCCTATGCATACCACAGTGCTGCCATCATGACATTTTCATGGGCGGGTGTTCATTTCATTTAATGTTTATTTGCCCCTATCCATGGCAACATGACATTCAAACATAAATATATGCACGCACACACACACACACACACACACACACACTCAAGAGGGTCACACATACAGCCGCACACATCATATATCAATCTTATTAATTTGCCTGCTACTCACCATGATTCCAGACAACTTAAAGTTGAACACAGCTGCAGATTTAATTTTGAATTCTGGAATGTTTGTCATTTAACAACAAAATTTTGTGGTATAACCTCAGTGTCATAAATCTACTGAATTCATTTACACCAATAAACAATACTCTGCACTTATGGCTACTTAAATGAGAGACTTCACAGAGTGCAACCTAGCAGAATTAGATACTGTATGATGCTTTTAGAGTCCCGATGTCATTCACATCAACATTTGGTATACAAATTTCAGTTGCTACGGTTTCGTGCAAGAATATATAGCTTAGTCCACAGCTAAATCATGGACGTCCCCATTCAAAGTGTACTTCAGTCTAATTTTTGCCTTGTTCTGTTTTATGTTGTAATTATCCCCTTCTATTGCAGACTACTACTAATAGGAAGAAGTGGAAGGTGGTGGGTTCAGTGATGGCAGGTAAAAAAAAAAAAAAAAACCTCCCAAACCAGCCTCGATATGAATTTTGTTTTGTCGGCCTCTTAAAAAGCAAATGTAATTTCTAAGTGTCTTATCTTAATAATGTTAATTTCCCCAAGGTTAATCCAACATGGGTCTAATTTCACGCGCATGGCATGCAGGGATTGTTCTAATCTTTCAGTTGGAGGACCTCTGCCTGACAAAGGGCTCTGACAAAAGCAGCTTTGAGACCAAAAATTTGGCATAAGAACAAAGTAAAAGAGGACTTTTATTTACCATCTTCATCGCTATCAGTTTGTTCTTTGCAATGTTTATCAAAATTCTAGTTCAGTGTTATAGAACTCTTTTGCTCTCAATCATGACCAGTGATTGCCTCAATAGCAAAACGATGTTCAATTAACCTTTAGATGCATACATTGAGTCGATAGCGACCAAACGTTTGCACTCATTCCTTTTGTTTTAATGAAACTCTCATTTTGACTCTTAACTTTAACCTCCTACTATATCAATCAAAATTCTGGAGTCAACATTTCTCAATTATTGTCAGTCAATTTTTTTTTTCTTTTTTAAAAAAGTAGATAGGTTTTATGATGTTAATTCAGAAATATTTACAGTGTTCTTTTAGTGCCTATAGCTTAACCTGGGTAACAAAAATAATGGTCGCTAAAAACCTTAGGTATATTGGGACATTTGGCAAAATACTTGCACATTTCGGGGTTAAGTATATCCTACTTGGACATTTTTTGCTATTACACCTGAAAAGTAAAGATTGCCATAAAGATCAAGGCCATGTCTTAATTTCATTTGCTTGTAGCAGAAGATCAACCATTGTCATAAAACATAAAACAATTATGATGATAATGTAAGGTGTGGTGAGGGTAATGACAAGCACTGAGTCTCGAAGCAAGGTTAATCACATGCTCATTATTATCCTGGGAAGCTGGATTAAACTGTCGGCCATATCAGGGACTGACTCGGCAACAAGGTCCTGGATACAAACTAGTTACCATAAAACACCTGAAATTCTGATCATGGTCAAGACACGTATCTTCTCTTCAGATTGCAAGCACACACGGTAAAACTGTGGAACATGTTTATCATCTAAACATCAGTGTGTAAAAGCTAAATGCCTGGTGATTATATGTGTAAATTGGTGTTCTCATTCAAAACACTGATGTGTATTGGATGTTGCAATCAAGGTTTTCAGATTTGTTGAAATCACTTTAAAAACTGAATCTTAACACGGTGACGTTTAAAAAGTGTTACAAAAAATTGTTTAGCCTATGTTCAGAGCTTAATCATTTGGTTTTACAGTGCAGTATGTTTATTGCAAGTTCCAAATGGTGTAACGAAGTAACTGATTTATGTACACACCTCACTGTGGTTGTGCTCAGTACTGCCTGTGACAGAATGGATAACATTCACTGATCAAAGATGAACTCACATTTTCTTTCTAGTTTTAAACCCATGACCCCCCTTTTGCAAATGCTTTCATGGACTCTTGCACGCACACACACACACGCACACGCACACACACACACACACACACACACACACACACACACACACACACACACACACACACACACCGTAGTTATACCACTACGGAAAGCTAATGTCATAGAGATGATGAACTTTCTGGACACTCACTCAAACAGGAAGAAAATAAAACAGGCATTTTGAACACACTTCCAACTCGCACACATCTCCAAAAATGAGCAAAAATAGCTCCTTTCTGATGGCGTAATTTGTGGGAAACAGGGATGCACCACATTTCTTGGCCTTGTTTCATTTTATATTTCTGGTGGATTAGATATATGATCGTCAAAAAGTATGTAATTGTTTGGCCACTGGGTTAGCTCACCCGCTTAAGGAAGTTTCTAGATTGTATTTTGCTATTTGTGCTGAGAACTAGTCAGTATTTCCAAATACATACTTGTCATCTTAAT
Source organism: Gymnothorax reevesii (assembly GCA_029721435.1). Classification (NCBI taxonomy): domain Eukaryota; kingdom Metazoa; phylum Chordata; class Actinopteri; order Anguilliformes; family Muraenidae; genus Gymnothorax; species Gymnothorax reevesii. The sequence continues at coordinate 16,281,437 of CM056578.1, read as the reverse complement.
GAAGTAAAATGTAACCTTTAATGAAAGTAACTAGCGGAAGTCTCTCTGCCTAGTTTATTCGAACGAGCGTCCGAGCCTATTCAGGGTCAAGCACTGGGACTACATTCAAGTTAACCCAGTTCAAGTCAGCTCCTTTGTCCAGTTTAATAACACCAATCTCCCAAGCCCAGGTGAGGATCCAGGATTAGGACCTTCTTCTTGTTAACCCTTTCCCAGTCTGTTCCTCTGGCCAGTTTATTAGGAACCCATTTATGGTCAGAGGGATTGGAAACAAGTTCCTCTCAAGTCACTCTATCCTGCCTTTGGACAGTTTGGCTTAGCTGAAGTGGGCATCCATCGGGCACTCTGCCCAGAAAGCCAGTGGCTAGAGATTAGCGATGCCCTGCTTCATCCACAAAATAGGAGCTGAAATATGTCTTTTACTTCTAGGTTCTGCCCCACCTTTCCCATATTACTATCAATAAACCTCACGATTGGATTGTACTCTGTCTATGCACATGATGGTCTGAATCATAACAGTTTAATCCAGCGATGGAATGGAATCAAAGGAGATGCCACCTCAGTTAATGCCCTATGCCAGGGTGTGCGGATCGGTCAGTAAGAGGATGAACCCCAGCAGCTTCACCAGCCCAATGGAGCCTTCGCCGATCAACTTCTAGCCATAACTGACATTTCACGGTTTAAATTGCCACTTAAGCTGCCGGGTGGCTTACACGGTTAAGGCACTGCTCTGCAGTGCAGAGGTGATCACCACGTCGTGAGTTCGAGCCCCGGCGTACCCACCGGCAGGGGTCGGCAGCTTTTTCAGGGTAGCGCAAAATTGGCTATCATGCTGCAGGGTTTCAAATTGGGAAGGGACTGCCGGATTTGGGTATTCAATAACAGCTTTGTTCGTTGCTCCAGCGCCTCCTGTTGGCCAGACAGGCGCTCGTTAGGAAGACTCCGGGTCGGTTCATGTCCGGGTATCCTCCGCCCGAGTTCTGAACTTGCGAAGATTCAACCAATGAGTGTATAAGAATCAGTGGCAGACAGGCACGTGCTTCGGAGGAGAGCCGTGAACTGTCCTCACTATCCTGAGTTGGCAGCAAGGGGTCGCATACGAGCAAGCTTTGTACATACTTCCCCAATTGGGCATTCCAGATTCGGGTGGGATTGGAGATGCCAAATTTAATTAAAAAGTAATAATAATAAATTGCCACTTAACTCTGTTAATAGAATACAAATAACCTTGATTCTTATTGGAAATTATATTTTATCTCAAATGAAATTCATTTCTCTGGTTAAATACCACTTACTAAAAAGAAAAGTTTTTTAACATCATTTGCGGTTAATTTTTCAGCTTTTGGCACACAGGGGGTTCATTTGCAGTGCTGCGAACAAACAAATTTTGTACAACCCAATTCTGAAATAGTTGGGACAAAGTGTAAATTGGGATAAAATCAAAACGCAATGACTTTCAAATCACCCCAGCCAGTATTGTATTCACAATAGAACAGAGATAACATAGCAAATGTTGAAACTGAGTAATTTTACAATTTTATCCACAAAATTTACTCATTTCGAATTTGATGTCTGATAAGGGTTAAAAAAAAGTTGGGACAGGGGCCTATTTACCATAGTGCAGCATCCCCTCTCCTTTTTAACACCGAGTGGATGCGTCTGCAGTTTCTTGAGTTTAGCCATTGGAATTTGATCCCATTCTTGTTTAATACAGGCTTCCAGCAGCAGGAGAGTTTTGGGTCTCCTTTGACAGACTTTTCATTTAACTCTGCACAAAATGTTCTCAATCAGCGAAAGAAAGATCAGGACTGCAGGCAGGCCAGTTCAGCACACAGGCTCTTCTACAACAAAGCCACGCTGTTGTAATAGCTGCAGTATGTGGTTTTGAATTGTCATGCTGAAATACACAAGGCCTTCCCTGGAATAGACGTTATCTGTAGGGGAGCATATGTTGCTCCAAAACCTTTATATACCTTTCAGAATTCATGGTCCCCATAACATCAGAGATGCTGGCTTTTGAACTGAACTCTGATAACAGGAGGGGTGGTCTGTCTCCTCTTTAGCCCGGAGGAGAACACGCCCATGATTTCCTAGAAGAATGTCAATTTTGGACTCGTCTGACCACAAAACACTTACCTTCTTTCCTACAGTCGATTAAAAATGAGCCTTTGCCCACAGAACACGGCGGGGCTTCTGGATCATGCTCAAAAATGGCTTCCTTTGCATGATAGAGTTTTAGGTGGCATCTGTGGATGCCACGGTGGGCTGTGTTTACAGACAGTGGTTTTTTGAAGTATTCCTGGGCGCATTTAGTAATGTCAATGACACAATCATGCCCGTGAGTGATGCAGTGGTGTCTGAGGGCCTGAAGATCACAAGCATCCACTAAAGGTCTTTGGCCTTGTCCCTTATGCACAGAGATTTTTCCTGTTTCTCCGAATCTTTTTATGATGTTATGCACTGTTGATGATGAGACCTTCAAAGCCTTTGCAATTTTACATTGAGGGACATTGTTTTTAAATTATTCCACAATTTTTTTACACCAGCCTTCACAGGTTGGAGAGCCTCTGGCCATCTTTACTTCTGAGAGACTCAGCCTCTCTAAGACATCCCTTTTATAGCCAATCATGTTACAAGCCTGATGCCAGTTAACTTAATTACTTGCTAAATGTTTTTTTAGCTCATTGTCTTACATATTAATTGCTTTTTCAGCCCTTTTTTTTTGCCTGTGTCCCAACTTTCTTGAGATCTGTTGCAGAAAGAAAATTTGAAAAACGCTCATTTTGTGGATAAAAATGTATAATGTCTCAGTGTCAACATTTGAAATGTTATCTATGTTCTATTGTAAATAACATATAGGCTTATGTGATCTGAAAGTCATTGCATTTTGATTTTATTCACAATTTACACTTTGTACCAACTATTTCGGAATTGGGGTTGTACAACACCTCTTTTCTATTACATTCATACCCTTCTTTTCAAACAGGTTTCGTTTTGTTCTACACCGGTCGGAGTGGGTCCCTTCCTTAGAGCTCTTTCTGAGGCCCTGCCACTGCACTATCCTGCCCTCGGACAGTTAGGCTCAGTTGAAGTGTGTGCTCCATCTGACAGTCATCCTGGAAAGCCAGTGGCTGGATATTGCCAACACCCTGCATCACCCAAAACATCTGAGCTGAACTGTGCCTTCTTCTTCTGGGGTCCGTCTCACTGTTACCGTATTATAATCAATTAAACTTACCATTGGATTGCACGCTTCCATCCCATTTCCTTGCCTGGATCATAACACCTGCATACTCCAGATTTTTACGAACCGTTACTTACATCATAACACAAATTGCGCTACGCTTTAGTATTACTTGGAAAGTTTTCAGAGCATGATATTGACTGTAATAAACCTGAAAATTCTATCAAATCTGCTTTTCAGATTAATGCATTTGGCTGATAATGACGCTCACCGATTATGAAATTTTGATGCCAGGATTTTGACTTAAAAAAACGAATAGTCTTAAAATGGCTGTGAGTTAAGGGCTTAATTCAAAAAAAAAAAAAAAGCGTGAGATAGAGGTGTGTGTGTGTGTATCTGTGTGTGTGTGTGTGTGTGTGTGTGTGTGTGTGCGTGTGCGTGTGTGCTTGTGCGTGCGTATGTGTGTGTGTGCGCGTGCGTGTGTGTGTGTGTGTGTGTGTGTTTGTGTGCATGTGCGTGTGCGTTTTGTGCATGTGTGTGTGTGCCTGTGTGTGGGTGTGTGTGTGTGTGTGTGTGCGCGCGCGCGCGCGCGCGTGTGGGTGTGTGTGCATTATACCACAGGTCATTAAATATTCAAGGTATGCTAAAAGGTTGGCACTGGACATTTTGCATTTTTATAAGAGAGTATTTATATTAAAATTGGGAGAACTGTGTAAGAGTCACAGCCATTTAAACTGTGTCAGAGTAGCCACATACTCATGGACTTTCAGTATATGTTTCTCCAATGAGACTGCACTTGCACTAACCATACTGTCAACCACAGCTGAAACGAATGCCACATATCCTCACTGTACACCTGTTCCGCAGTCACATCAATCCTATACAAGAGAGAACACTGGACTTCTTTTTCCAGGTTACGGCCGCATTAATAAACAATTTTCTTAAAATTCCAAAAAAAATTGGAATTTCCCCGCACCATGCACAGACACACACACACACACACACACACACTCCACCCAAATCCTTAGTTGTAAATAATTGCAGCTTTTGATACATTAGCCTGTGAATGATAGGCCAAAGACTGCCCTTAATTGCTTTTTTTTCCCCTCTCGCGGTGTCTTGATTTATTTTTCCAACTTGACGTGCGCTCTGCTTTTTTTATGATGAATGGTGTACTGAAGATGCTGTAGCTCCAGGGAAGCCCGAGGTGGCAAGATTAACGACAAGGCTGGGGGGGGGTCCCAGAGGGCCTCTGTGGGGTGGGGGGAGGGATAATGCTGTTATCTGAACACAGCTGCTGCCCACAGGTCGGGCGCACAGTGGCCCTCAAATGGCCACAAACAACCCTCACTGTAAAAATACTTCTGCTTTTTGTCGTTTAATCATTTTTTTGGGTTGTCGCGTCAACAAAAGTTAACCACTGAGCTGTGGTGCAATTGCATTGGTCAGAATGCTGCGTACTTTATTTCTCATATGATTTACGATCAGCTTTAAGGTGCTTGAGTAGCATCATCTGTTATGCTATTTGTGAATTTCGCAGTTATCTTTTGCATGTTGGTGTAAATCCTCGCAAAGTATTCAATTCTGTGTTTATTTGGACTGCTTTACGAATGTTTTATAGCATGATGATGACAACATTATAAATGCTTAACTCATGTTTTATATAAAAAAAAAAAAAAACACTGTGTAGTGTATGTGTACCCATATAACATACAAAATCCAGAGCTGTTGACAAATAAAGTGGCAATGCAATTATCCTGGTTCAGAGCTGAACTCATAATCTTGAGGTTATAAATTATTGCAGTAGCTTAAGTTCATTTAGCTGACCCTTTCATCCTGAGCAACTCCTTGTTCATTAGATTAAGGTGGGGGGGAGGAATCCTCACTAAAACAATGCGGGGTCAGGAGCCTGGCTCAAGGATTCATGTTGTACCTCCTCTGCTTCTTCGACCAGAGATGCAACCGAATTTTCTCAAGAGCAGGGAACCTTCACTGAGAATGAGCATGACCCGGAAATAGTTTGGATGACTGCCATAGGAAGGAGCATCCGAAGCGTATATTTCATGAAGAGAAGGAGGCAAATAGCTCCTTTGTTGCTTCCTACACTGAAAAAAATGTTTTGTTGAATGAACATAATTTTTTTAAGGTAAGTGGTTGCACAAAATATTTTTATCTGAAGCTGGATATTTTTATTACGTTGACTATTTGAAATTACTTATATTTTTTAAGTGGAGTTAAATAACACACCTATTTCTATTAAAATATGCTTAATTAATATATGGAACATTTACTAGGGGTCAAAATCACTTTACCAGCAAGATAACACATGACCAATCTTAGAAAAAAAGGAAAGATTGATTATGGACTACAATCCACCACAGCTGCAGTTACTGGATATGTCATTTGTGTCGCAAAGTATTCCGATAAATTACAAAGATTATTTTCGCCCTTAAGGTCATGCACTGTAAAAAACTAAAGTTGTCTCAACTGAAAAAGTTAGTGTCCAGGCTGCCTTAAAATTTTAAGCGCATTGAACTTGAGATGACAAGTTGAGGTAATATTTAACTTATAATCTTAAATTCAGTTAACTTGAAAATTTGAGGCAGCCTGGACACTAACTTTTTTCAGTTGAGACAACTTTAGTTTTTTTACAGTGTGACCTGTGGAAAGAAAGGTCATCCAATTTTTCTTAAATACGCTGTATGTCCAGAGGTTTCTTCTGAATCTCCCAGTAACTTTACTTTGACCAGTGGGTCATTTTCTAGTGTGGAGAGTGGGGAGGGAGGGAATAAATCTGCCTGATTAAGAGAATTTGGATACACCCCAGCATCGCTGGTATCAGTCAAACATGTTAATGACCGAGATGCATGCTAAATCTTACGCCTTGCTCAATGGTAAACACAGGCATTTAACTTTAGACATCTGAGAATCAGCACCCCCTCCCAATTTTCCCATGCAGTAGTTTTATCAGTGAGTTTGACAGGTTGAGGGGACAGACATTCACTCGATGAGAGGGAAGGTAACTGTGGCCAGGGCTTGAAGACCCCTCCTGCAGAGTCCCTCAGCAACCCTACTCACATCAACCCTATTCCCCGCATGCTGCATGGGGTCTTTCCCCTCTACAACCAGGGCCCAGTGTTTTACTGTCAGCCTACTGGCACACAGGTAGGGTGGCATGTAGTGATAACCTCTAGTGACAGAGGAGAAGCCAGTGACCTTTAGAGCGATGCAGCCCCTGGTGGTATGAGAAGGTAATTTTACAGTTTTTAGGCCTAGCAGATATGGCACAGTTATAGATGCTAAATCAAACTGCGGGCATAGGGCTTGGGGGGGGATTATGAAATGACAGATACAGCTGGAGTAGAGGGTGCTAAGGAAAATGAAATTTCCACTATAAACACAGTTCATCAGTCCTTGCTAAAGCTGCAGTCGGATAGGAGAACCTGTTCTTGTATGACTAGCACTACTTGCATTGCAGCTCCAAACCCCCAATAAACATCCAAGTTTGAAAACCTGGTCTGAAAGTTTATTTTTGTTGCAATTGAACAAGCAATTGCCCTTGCTTATTTGCCCACATGTAAGGGTTTTATTCTTCATTTTTCTTGACAGAAGTTTAAACAAGGGGATGTTCTTCCAAAAAATTTGGTCCGACAGTCAGCAATTAACCCCCCCCCCCCTTCAGAATTGATGATATTATGAAATGAAAACAGTGTCTGGTTTTCATTGTGTGGACAGAGGTCTTTGAAAAGATGTAAACCACTCCACCGCCCCACTCGCTCACACAAATAAACTCAAACACAGACGCAAGCGCATTACTTGGCTTTTAGATTTTGGCCGTACATATCTGCCTCCCGAAGTCATTGCACAAGCTGCAGAGATTCAACCGCAAGAACAATGTTTGGAGCTAAAATTTCACAATGTAAATTGGGAAAATTAAAGAAATTCAAACAGTCTTGGTTTGCATATATTGCATTCTCAATCCCACGTTGTTGTTATTTATTTATTTTTAATTTTTGCCCATTCCATTCATGAGATTGGCAACAGTACTTGAAAGGTAAAATATTGTAGTTATTTATTTTCATTATGTTTTACCACAGCAATCCCTCCTCAAAGGTTTTTCTCTCTCTCTCTCTCTCTCTCTCTTTCTTGATTTTCAGCATAAATATCGAGGAGACAAAATCCACTCCCATTACCTTTCATTTCAACTGCAGCAGCTTAAATTTTCCATCCAAGCAATAGTTGGCGAAATACTACCTTTACCATTATCTGACACCATGTTATGTTTATCAAAAGGTCTCATGATACCGGGAAAGATGCTTTTTCTTTTAACTGAACACGACTTCCGATGTAGGGCGGGAGCATCGTTGCATCTCTTATTTTCCCCCGTTGCATGTTACGTCAAGCCAGGCCTTGAAAGGGAGCTCATTCTTACTTCAGCAGTTTCTGAATTATAATCAAAACAATAAGGAGAGAAAGAAGGGGGGAAAGGAGATCATGAAGGAAACAAAAACAAAAAAAGTTTGCTCATTGTCTATTTTAATTTGAGTCTCATTTAATGACTTCTGGGAATCAAAAGAACCGAGGAGAAGGAGGAGGAGTGGGAGGTGGGAAAAGATGGCACGTCAACAAACAAATAGAAGCAGAGCGTAAAGGAGGACGACAGAAAGAAAAAAAACGGAGAGACATCAGAGCGCAGTCGTCTCAAAATAGACGCGCTTTTGTCTCATCCGACCGAGAACGAGTAGTTAATTAAATTCACTTTTTCTCTCTCGCCGCAGTCAGGTACTCCCTGACAGTGCGCACGCACGAGGAGCAGTAAACGTGCGGGACACGGCAGCCGGCTTCTGATCACTTTAAATGGCCTTTTAGTTCGGCGCGTGGGGCTGTCATAAGCATGCGGATTGCGCATTCCGACAGCCACCGACGGAAGATCATCATTAAAGCACTGGCTTTTCTCCGCGGTTGACCTCTCCTTACCAGGACGTGCAATGCAATCGCCGTCCAAAGACAAAGCTCTCGGGACAATAAAAAAAAAAACACATTTGTCATGGGTTGGGTCGGCTTTTTTGATTTTATACCCTTTTTGAGTTTTGTGAGTCACCATTTATGCACATTACCTTGACACAGCAAGCACTTGAAACACGCACCACGGAGTGGAAATCTACTGTGTATATGAAGATCATTTCGTTTTGTTTTGCTGTTATCCAAAGCAGGCCTGGCGCTAGAGCAGAGAATTGGGGGTTCACAGACATGTCCCTTTATGAGAATTAGGATAGTCCTGCCTAGTTCTCAATTATTTTCCTTTATTGACGCGTTGTCCAATTATCGTAATTGACAACTGAAGACAAGGTTTCTCTCCATATAACAGCGATGAAATCGTGGGGTAAATTCAGCAGAACTTAGAATTGGGGTGGACATCCGTTTTAAACAATTATTAGTCCTGACCTGTTCACAGTCATTTTCATGATTAACAAAAGGTTCACTCCGAGAGGAATCTACACTTAACAGGTGCTGCTTGTTCTCCCCGATAGGACAATAATCATTCATCTGGACGCGTATTTGCTGAATTTAAATCAATTGCTTACCTGCGCAAATAGCTTGAGCGGCATGCTTTTTATACCCTATTTCACGGGCGAGTGCCACTTTTTTCACTCAATGCCGAAAGTAATTTTGAACGTAAAAGTAGGTAAAGGGGTTGAAGTGCTTCAAGTAGACTGTATCAACATTTTGCAAGTTTAAAGTGCAAATGCTACTCCTGTAGTTGAGATTAATGTGACAGAGCAAACAACTGCCATTTGGACAGTGGACTGTTTATACTTGTCAGATATTTAACAGTAGGGGAGAGCTGGTACGAAAGTTACATATTTCGCATGGATGTAACAGACCGAAAAAAAATTTTGGAGCGATTAGCTACTTTAGTGTGTGCTCCCAGATAGCATACGGATGTGGGCCACATCAATCAACGATCCGGCACTTTTAGCATTCTTCTGGCCCGGACAAAATAGATGTGAGCCTAAAGCAGCCCATGTAGTAAATGCTCAATTTGGCCTGCATATCACAAAACAAATATGGCCCACAATGGGTGAATATTTGGCAGAGTGACAATAGTCAGTCTGTAAGTAAACCAAAATTGGCCCACATTTGCTGCTTCATACGCTCTTGGCTGACCTCTGTCATTGTGATGGCTTGGTTGTGGCCAAGTTCTGGCAAACGGGAGCGGAGCGCATAAGGGCTTTCATTCCATGCGGTATGTGGGCCGGATATGTGGGCCGAACGTGTCAGGTGTGGGCCGGATATGGACCAGAAGAATTTTGCTATCTGGGCTCTGTCAATATCAGGTGCCAAAACATCACCATATATATTGACTTTTGCATAGTTTGATGTCGAACGGAAGTTGCGGGTTGCTTCTTTCGACCCATCCAGCCGAGATGAAAGCAATGCACGGACAGGGAAAAAGTAACATGATCAAATTTACTGGAATCTTTTTAAATTTCTGTCGTTAAAACAGAAGCAGAAACAGCCAGACATTCATTTTAATCATTTTAATTGGCTTAAAATGTTCCAAAAGTGAACGTAAACATGTTTAATGTGCAAGGTCTATTTATAAAAATGATCCCAGATAGCAAGCACCTCCGCTCCAGATCTGCCCCGGATCTGCCCCGGATCTGCCCCGGCTCCAGCTGATCCAGCTCAGAGCCGGGGCAAATCCAAAGCTGAGGAGCTTGCTATCTGGGATGAAATTACTCATCACAGTTGTGACAGGTATAATGAGTGGCACCCTCAGTGCATGCCTCATGCGACCACAGCAGACAAAAGATGCACCGCACCCACACTTCTCCAGGCAAAGATGAGGCAAATGTCTCTCCACAAACAAGACACTCATCATCATTGCCCTGAGAAACTGTGGTCATGCCACAGCATTACAATTGGATTTAAGTCCAGACTTTGCTTAGGCCACTCCAAAACTTTCAGTTTCACCAACTGATGGTTGGACATTCTCCTTCAGGATTTTCAAGTAGAGAGCAGAATTCATAGGTCCTGAAGCAGCAAAGCAGCCCCAAACCATCACAATACCACCAACATGTTTGACTTTTGGTATGATGTTCTTCTTATGAAATGATATGTAAGTTTTACGCCTGATGTAACGGAATGCGCACCTTCCAAAAAGTTCAACTTTTGTCTCGTCAGTCCACAGAATATTTTCCCAAAAGTCTTGGGGATCATCAAGATGTGTTTTGGCAAATTTGAGATGAGCCCTTGTGTTCTTTTTGGTCAGCAATAGTTTTCGCCTTGGAACCCTCTCATGGATGCCATTTTTGCCCAGTCTCTTTCTTATTGTTGAATCATGAATACTGACTTTAAATGAGGCAAGTGAGGCCTGCAGTTCTTCAGATGTTGTTCTGGGTTGTTTTGTGACCTCCTGGATGAGTCTTCAATGCACTTTTAGTGTAAATCTGGTAGGCTAGCCACTCCTGGGAAGGTTCACCACTATTCCAAGTTTTCTCCATTTATGGATAATGGCTTTCACCGTGATTCGCCAGAGTCCAAAAGCCTTAGAAATGGCTTTGCCACCATTTCCAGACTGACAGATGTCAATTTCTTTGTTTCTCATCTGTTCTTGAATTTCTTTAGTTCAAAAGCATGGCATGTTGCTTTTTCAGATTCTTTAGCCTACTTCACTTTGTCAAACAAGTTCTATTTAATTGATTTCTTGATTCAACAGGTCTGGCAGTAATCAGGCCTGGGTGTGGCTAGTGAAACTGGGCTCAAAAATGAGGTTAATCACCGTTAATTCATTATTTAACAAAGAGGGCAATTACTTTTTCACATAGGGCCAGGTAGGTTCGGATAGCTTTTTCTCCTTAATAAATTAGATCATCATTTCAAAACTGCATTTTGTATTTCCTCGGATTATCTTTGTCTTATATTAAAATTTGTTTGATGATCTGAAACATTAAAGTTTGAAAAATGTGCAAAAATGTAAGAAATCAGGAAGGGGGCAAATACTTTTTCATTGCACTGCATTTTGACCAATGCCATTAACAGGCATACAATCAATTTAATTTAGGAAAAAATTAGCTTAGGTAGGCAAGATGACAAGAGCAATGAGCTGCGCTGTAAATTGGGATGTCATTATTTATCAATAGAAATTTCCGTAAAGTGATCAGTCTCAAGTGTTCCAGTGAGAGTCAAGCGAAAATGTTAAAAAAATGATAATAATTTGGCAAGTAACATTAAATGGCAGCATTGATCTATGTATGGAAAGCCAAACTAGTATGGACTACTGCTTACTCCAGCCTTGCTATTTTCAAACTCCAGAAAAAGAAATGTCAAGTAATGAACAAATAGCAACTGGGGACATCAGTTTCATTTCTTTGAACATAAAAAGCTGTATTTTGGTACTGCTATTTTGCCTGTTTTAGATACAATTGTAAATATGTTTAGCTAGTGCAAACAGCTGCTGGAATATACTGGAATAGGAGCTTAAGCAATTTTTTGCTGCTTTGCGATTTTTTCTGTGAATGTGTTCTCATGGATGCGCCCTGCAAAAAAGACCGCTCTTTCCTGTGCTCAATGTGCACTCATGCATGAAGCTGGTTTCAGCAACTCTGCAACTGCAATAGCGAGGGCGAGAGAGATAATTCTTTCCCTGAGTTTGACGCAAAAATATTAGATTTGTTTGCCGATCGAAGCAAACTTACTTCAAACATTCACCATAGGCAATGTACAATTAAAAACAGCACAAAGCACTTTACATATATGTACATCCAGTATGATGGACCATGAAATTTAGCACAATGCACCTTAAAATAATTTCTGTGGTGCTTAACATTACACTTAGCACTTTATCTTCCAATGCACTGTGATGGTTTTCCTATTTTAGTAAGTGTTTTGTCAGTTATGATATTCATTTTTTTTGTCTACTTTAGCATGTGTTATTCAATTATTAAGCCTTCTTCTTCATCACTATAGTACGTGTTTTGGCATCCTGTACGGTGTAGTATGCTCTTTTGTTCGGTGCACTTTTTTAACATCAACCTGTCAAGGGACAACGGACGAAAATTAGCTTATGGCTACAATCTGGCATATTTACATGTACATACAATCTGGCATATTTACATGTACATGTCCATTACTATGCACTGTACCTTTTAAATGAATAAATAAAGCAGAGTGGAGTGCCGATGCAAAACCGCTACTGACCTGTGCTGGACATAAGTGCACTACCACTACTCCACAAAGTTGCTGTGTCACATGTTTGCTAGTTTATGCCTAAAACAATGGGTCCAACAGAGATTTTAGTTAAGGCATTTCTTTAGTATTCTTGCATATACCTCTAAGATAGTATGTCCAATCTACAAAATGGAGTTACCACACTAAAGAGGTAAAACAGTTGAGCAAAATATGCCAAAAATGTGTGTGCAGTCCCAAACACGTGGGAACACGAGCAAGTTAGAAAACTGTGTGTTTCGGCTTCCCAACCTCAATTTTCTTGTCTCAGTTAGTACAGGAGTCAATTGAGTTTTGGTTAGCGCACCCGTAGCTTTTCGGCTCATACTGCCATAATTGTTTGTCCTATTGCTCCATATTTACATGTTCGTGGCCAGTACAAATTTTTTCTCCAACTTGGGTATAAAATTGTGCATGTGGGAGTTTGAGCAAGTTTAAGCAAAGACATCTTGATAATTTTACAGCCGTTCTTTAGCACTGACATCATCGCACTCCAAGTTCTCAGAATATATTGTAAAAATTAGAATTTCAAAAATCATAAAAGTTATGAAAAGTTTGAACAGCAGTGAAATTATAAAAGCTTAGCAAAACATTTTCCAGTTTGAATGATGCTTCTAGCTATAAAAGTACGACAGAGTAAAAAATAGCAGAAAACAGCAAAATTTTGAAGAATCTGTCCCATTGTTTCCAACGGTTTTAAAAAAATTAGATAAAATTCAATAACTCAAAAAGTATGAGAGATATAAAAAAATGAATATAAGCAACATAACTCAAAACAAGCTGAATGTTTTACAGTTCAAATGAAGTTTCTGAGTGAAAGCATGTAGGAGAAGTTAGGTAGCAAAAAATGTGATGAATAAAGAAAAAAGAAACAAAGAAATAGTGGGAAGAATATGAGTGTGCAGGCTTCCAGCTTGCCCATTAACTGCCACTAAGTTTAACAGGTGAACTTTCCTTTGTGATAAATAATACCTGATGCAGGGTCAAACAAACAGCATTCAAACTTCAGAGGCCATTTAAAACACCCCTGGGAAAAAGACTGTGTTTAGCAGACAGCGATTTACCAGCACCGTTGGACAGCTTCAATCACCTTTCTGTATAATTAGCTTACCCTAAATCTGTTTCTCTGTACTTTGCCAAAATACCAGTAAAGGATTTTATTTAGCATATTGATTAATCAAAACCAATATAGCATATTAGGAAAAAGAGACTTAGTGGTGATCTGATTGAGGTCTTTAAATATGTTGAAAGGATTACCAAAGTGAATTATGTTCAATGTAGGATTCCCTCGGCTAAATTTTGTTAGTAAAACTCGAGGTCACAAATGGAAGTTGACCAAAGGAAAATTTAGCACTGATATTAGGAACTATTTTTTCACCCAGAGGGTAATTTCAATGTGGAATAGCTTGCATGATGATATTGTTGAGGTAGAAACCTTGAGAATTTTCAAGAGCAGGCTTGACTTAAAGCTAGATACTAGTGAGTCATTGAGTATCTGAAGTGGTATATTCACGATATTAAAAAGAAACTAACGAGCCTATTTGGGCTGAACGGCCTGTTCTTGCCACTCATGTCATGTTATATGATGATTATACATGCACATGCTCATGCTCACACAAACACACACATGCACACTCTCACAATCACATGCACAAGCGCACGCAGACGCACATTCATGCAGACAAACACACAAAGACACATACAAATATGAAAACACACACACACACACACACACACGCACGCACACTCACACACACACACAGGCACATACACATGTATGTACATACAAAAACCATGTCCATGGAATGAGCTGTAAATTATTTTTCTTTCAGAATCCCAAGACCATGGAATATTCAGATGATAGGCTGCACAAGAACCACTCATGCATGCATCATGTTTGGCCTGAATGATCAGGTGGCAGACCTCCTGCTGCTTATGCACTGTCCCACGAGACCTGTTTAGAAATCCAGACCACAGCCCTGCACAGCTGAGACTCGCATAATATGGCTGAGTTGACCATAGCACAGCTGAGGCACACATTACATTGTGTCTGCCCACAGTACAACACAGCTGAGGCACACTTCACAATGAGCAGTGGCACAGGTCAGCACAGCTGATGTTAATACAGCAGTCAACCGAGGCAGATCACTGCATTAGGGAGGGCTATGCCAAACAGAAGTAAAGGTTAGGAGGGAATCATGCGATTGGTTGAGTGTGCATGTGTCCTCGTGCGCATCTATTTGGAGCTAATCTCGCATACCACTGGACCAATCAACACATTAATGACTGTAAGCTCAAGGTCCTTGCGTGGCTGCAGTGATTCACATTTTGTGAGAAACATATTCCACTGACTGCGCTGTTCTACATCGTCATTGACTGCAGGATCCTCACAGTTTCGTACTGGTCGTTAGGGTCCTCAAGTGCTCAACAACTGCTTCATTTTGGAATCTTGTTTCAGCGAGGGACAATGTAGGGTCCTGGCAGTGATCTGCATTCTTCCACTTACAGTATAATTGGAGCAAAAATGATATTTTTTAATTAATTAATTTATTTATTCTTTATATCAGGCTCGAAGCCCATAGTACAATGAAAGTACATAAGACAAACAAATGACACAGCAATACAAAATACAACATAATATGAACAAAATATACACATCAGCAAAAAAAAAAAAAAAAACTAAGGTGAAATATATAAAAATTTCTCTCCAGCGCTTATGCAGCTGAGAGGTGTAATAGGTAACAAGTGCAACACATTGGACTAGAACATTCTGACTAGACTAATTCTAATTCTGACTAAAAATATATTTATTAATGAAAATATTTACTATTATTACCAAAGCATTTCTGATATTGTGTTGTCATTAACCTACTTGGATAGTTATTATTCCACCAAAGCACATGTAGACTAAGATTGTAAGTGAATGCATTATTTTTTGAAACGTTACTCGAATGTAGGCCAATTGCGAGAGACATAATTGGAACTGAAAAAGACTAATGCTATAGGACTTGTGGCATGTACATATGCACCACACAGAGTTTGGCTGAACCGCTGTGGTAGCCTCAACAAACAGCATAATCGTGTACCAAAGTGCAATTGCGGGGGACTGTAATTACGCCTTAAGTACACTGCGATTAGAGACACTTAGGGGGGCATTGCATTACTTCCACGGTCAAATTACTCCTACCCCTCGAATATAAGAGAAGTCCCTGTGGTCTGCCTCTCTGGGCTGCTCTTCGAGAGTGGCGGTTGACCTTTTATGACCTTTGGATTGGAAAACTCAACCATCTCCAGGGAGAGGGAAATTCGGAGCTCAGTGTACAAATGCGACACCTGCCCGCAATTCCCACCGGCAACGATGAGGGCAGCCAATGGGAGGGAAGCATTCGGGCCCTGGATAGAATGTTCTGCATTAAGAACTCCTGGGCATAAGCGGCAGTTAAGGAGATGGCAACTCGGTTGGTTGAGAGGACACCTGCTGCACGCAATTATAAACATACATTACTGCAGGCCTCCCAATAATTCAACAATTAACATTGCTTTTATTGATTTAAGACAGTAAAACAAACATTTTTGTAGGATTTTCAGTTCAGTAAGGGGGCTGAAGTTCGTTGGGTTATGGTTTAAGTTTTGGATCATGAGTCACATCACTGTTTTGGATTTTTTGAAATGCCACAGTTTTTTCAGCAAATTAAGTAATGAAGTTAGAGAGAGTTCACGGTCACACAACTGGCCAGGATTACTGCCCAAAATGCATTTAACCCCCCCATTTTAAACTGAGAAGCACTTGAGGCCTAGTGTATTCATGGATAGACTCCAACAATGTACAATCCTGCACAGGAATAAGAAGGTAAAATGGATGGATAAAAGTTTCTGGTATTTAGATCAGCAGTTGAATGAAACAGAATAAAGCTATAAAGTAAATAAAGTGTTAGAGGGGGGTAAGCAGCCTCTAATTCGGAAGCTTTAGGAATTTTGTTTTTGCAAGATACATTCGATGTGGGACGTAGCTAGAGCATAATTTCGATCCTGTCACCACCCAAATGCTTCCCTGCTGTCGTACCAAAACAGGGCGGCTGGATTTACGGCTAAAATTACAAACATGATTCATGATGTTTCAGGGCTAACCAGAGAGGACGGTGGTTTGGGGGAATGGTTTGGACCAAGCAGTACAGAAGCTGCTTTAGGTTTAGCGTCAGGGTTATTTTTTTAAGAAGGGGGCCTTTGGGATAACCTTGAGAAAAGTTCAAATAACTCTTTGACCAAGGTATTAGCAGCGAACCCCCAACACGCACTACAAAGGGGACAGCCTGGCTCTGCTATTTCATTCAAGGTCTTAAATATCCTCTTTCCTCCCCGTAAAAGTGTCCTTCATTGCTTTAGAGTGCTTCTGCAGACCACCACAGTAGATTTTTTTTTTCTTTTCTGTTTTTTTTTTTTTTTTGGTTATTTCCGTGCAAAATCATGTTCACAATATTCTTCAGCACAGGCAAGCCGTAAGAGTAAAAATCAAGTATTATGATAAGATGCCAAAATAAATTCAAACTAAATGCATCAATAACCTCCAATATACGTGGTGGTTGTGTAGTGCAAAAGGCAAAAACAGAGAACCATATGCGAACTATGTACATTTATTCATGTAAAAACGTTTCATACAAATGCTACCCATCCTGGTACAGACCCCAGCATATCGCAAGACAGTTACCTGAAAATTCAGCATGTGTGTTTGCACATTATGTTTTAAAAATTAAATAGCCAGGATGTTGAACAACGTATGCTTTTAATATGGGAGTAGTTATCCTGGATTATCTTAATCAGCTGGGACATAATTTGTGCCCGCACATACTCTGTCACAGAAAAAAATATGAAACTCAGTATGCTTTATTCAGAAAAATAACCTTCCAAGACTATTAACACTTGAGCCATTGGCCTGCACCGCTCACAGAGAAATATGAATAGTTAACTTATTTATTTAATGCAGTTGGTATCATTTTTGTAAAAGAATCTCTCTATTCTGTTCAACAATCCCCCAGAAAAAGGGGTTCTTTGGCTAGTGGAGAACATTTTTGAATAATTTATGGAAGTCTTCATGGAATCATGGGGTTCTGTTTGGATCTACATTGTCAGCATCAAAGTTGTTTTTTCAGTGAAACATATTTTTGTTCTGTCTGAAAGTCAGCCTGAATCAATGGCCTATTTTCTGATCTTTGATCTCTCAGATTATAACTCTCAAAATTTAAATCTGATCATGTTTAAATGCAGGAACAAGACCATCTGAAAACTTCACTACAGCCTCTGAAAATTAGAATCGCAAATATACTGTCCAGGTGTTCTTAACTGAACACTTGAATGCTGAAGCAACAATCGCCCCTGTTAATCAAATCAAATCAATGGAATCCAAGAATACTGACCTTGGGGGGAAAAAAGCATTGAACCTCTCCAGATGAACCAGGGTTAGGCACTGGCCTGATGAGCCACTAGGCTCAGAACAGACTTCTTACTTCTTTTTCTCATTGAGGCCCAAAGGCCTCTGAGAAGTGGAGACCAGGTGCCTGCTGGGAAATAAAGGCAGAGGAGGCAGTGAAGACATCAGTAAACCTGCTGCTGCTGCTCTGTCTTCACTTGCACATAGTTTGTCAGTAGCAGGGAGACACATGTGACCCCAACCGCTCCCCCCAACCCCCTCCCCTCTCCCCCCACCCCTCGCCCGGGGCTGACTGAAGGCGACAAGCGCGGCGATGACGGCCGGACGCTGCTAAGCATGCGGCTGACAGGTGAGCGGGATGTCTGACACCGTAATTCTGTAACGCGGGACATCTGCTGCCGCGATGCCACTGTCACTCGCAACGGCGATGTTTCAATTATCTCAGAGGAGCGATTAACCACACGCACACATACTCACACACAAGCACACACACTCACGCACAAGCACCCACACGCACACAAACAGACAAACACACATACTAATATGAACACGCGCAAATACGTAAACACACAAAAACTGACACACAAGCATGCATATGTATACATGCACAACCACACACACAAGTATACATACACAAATTCATACACAAACAAAAAACAGGCGTAAGCACTTAAACACTCACAAACTCAAACACAATCTCACATTTGCAGACACACGCAATTGCATGCATGAGCACAAATGCATGCTAAGATGCAGACTGACACAAAACTGCCAAACCTATGCACACATACAAACACACACACATATACACTCTCTCTCTCTCTCTCTCTCTCTCTCACACACACACACACATATATGCGCGCACACACGCACAAACACACACTTAAACTCACATATACACACTCACACCCACACACACAACCGCACAATATCCACCCTCTCACAGCCAGAAGCTCTAATTGTATGACCTTTAAAGGCACCAGTATGTGTTTAGATTCAGAGATGAGTGCAGCACTACCAGGTGTTCATGGCTACATCATTAAGGTCTCCAAGCCTGCATTGTTTCAGTCTCCATGGTATACTGGATAGTCTTGAGACTGGGTTCAGAGAAGGATAGAGTGGCGTTGCGATATTTAGCACCGCTAGCATAAACACAACAATTGTGTTATTTAATCATTTAAAATGATGTTGAAGAACTACAAGGGTGTGTCTTACAGGAATAAATTCAATATTCACACTGCACACAAAACGTTTCAAGCATTAGGGCGGATTATTAAATACAAAATGCTTTTTCGGTGTGAAACGTTGAAAAAAATAAAACATTCAAATGCAAGAGTGTACTTGAAAGTACACACGTAAAAGCTGATTGTGTGAGGGATAGCCTGAGTATCCTCACTGAAAGTCATCATCAAAGTTGCTTTTTATTTGATTTTTTATCTCCCCACACCCAAAACTTACAGATCGACACTGCCCGTGCCATAGCCCTCGCAGTCAAAACTGAAAACTTATTTTCATATTCATCCTTTGAACCCAATAGGCCCATTTATTGGCTCACAGAGAACATGCAGTAACCCAAAATGCCAGAAAACTGGCCTCTGTGACTTTGATCATATGACTTTTGGTTGTCGTGTGACCCTGTGTGCGATCAGGTGGATTTCCGATCACAGAAAGCTGTGTTTTAGCATAGGTGGGCGTCACAACCACTTTATATAATGTAGGGTTCAAAGGGTTAAATGATAAGAATAATGAGGATTGTGCTCTTTTATGTTGTATGAGGTTGCAATGGCCACCATGTGTGATCTTCTGATCGCTTCCCTGGAATGTTCTGCCTGCCACTGGATGACAAGAACAATGGGATTGCAGTGAGACTGAAATTGAGCCCTTAGTGTGTTCACACCGCAGGCTTTTATGCAAACCCAAGGGGCCAAATTTTCTGCAATTTCTGCGGAAAATTAAGTGCGATTTAACGTTTATTGCAAAGTGCCGATTGTTGAGAATAAGTGCGGAGTGCTCAGGGCTGAAGAGATTTGAAAGAACACTTTACGGTGAAGGATGCCGTTATTTATGCAATCATTTTCTTGTTTTCCAAGTAGGTGATTTTTTTTCCCCAGCGCACGAAAATTGCTTAAACATCATCTATTCACAAGGGCTGGATATTTTACAGAAGTAGCTTGGGTTAAGTACCTTTTGATGTGCCAACAACAGCAGCAGACTGACCCAGGACTGCTCTGTAACTACGACACCAAGGGCCTGAATTCTGACCCTGGGGCACCATGGAGCCAGTTGACTCAATATGGCAGCTGTTAGATCACAATTGATAAGAGTATCCTTCAGCATAGATTGTACTGCTGACGTAACAATCACTACAGGTAACTAAAACCTCAGAATTAAAAGCAGTGGAATGGATGATGTCATGGGGCAATGTTATGCAGAATAATTGTAATAATAGGCTCCATCTTGGATAAGACTGACCTGTAATCGTGAATGGCAGTTACATCAGAAAAATCAGACCACTGAATTTTCACACAGGCAGGTCAACAGTCAAAGGCAGCAGAAGTCTAACCGAATTTGGCCTAAAGGTTGCCACACCCTGGTAACAGTCATGTCAATTCCACTGTTCTAAAATTCTATGACAGAAGCTAAACAAGTTCTGGAGCACTGATTCAGAATTTGGAGAGAAAAACTAACAGCCCAAAAAACTTACTCAATGAAGGGCTATTTATTCACTGAGCACTATATATTTATCAGTTAAAGAAACTATAGTTTCGTGCTCCAGGACTTCTTGAAGAGTGAGTATGAATTGATGGCTTTTTTGAAGAAGACAAAATGAGAATCTGTGGTTCTGGATCAGGACTGCACACCCTTACATGAATACCTCTCCGATTGAGGTATTCAATCACATTACCAGTGCTGACTGGTTTGTGCCATTAAACATCAATAACTGAGCATGGCTAATTTGTTCTCTTTAAGTTTTATTCAGCTTGCTAGACATGCATTATTGAAATGTTTCCAGCCTTGGGTAAGTCAATCACATGTAACCCATCAGTGTGTAAAATAGGAGGAATTGTATGTCATTAGGATGACAGACAGGATAAATTCTATCTCTGAATTTGTCCCCAACCTGTTTTTGTTAGTCATTCACGTTGTTATCTCTGCTGTCTGTCACATCTCGTATTTTAGCTGCATTTGTGGTTTTGAAAACTGCTATATCTTCTCAATAAAATTAGATTCCACACATGTATTTAGCTTATACCTTTGAAGAGGATTAGCAGTATTATGAATCAGTGTATGCTATTAGAGCAGTAGAGCAGATACCCAAAGCAAAGTCTACCTTAGCAACTGAATTACAAGAACTGCAAACCTCCCGACAGACATCAAAAGACCCAGGTCCAGTTCCACAAAGCAAGATTAATGAGTTAGCCTGAATACTTTGCTGCATGAAGCCCTGAAGAGCTAATTTTATTCCAATCCACGATCCAGTCCTGGGTGAGTGTTTCTTGTTGCTGTAGTAACCCAGCTGACAATGTTATCCTGCTTTGTGAAACAGGGACCAACTCATTTGGTTGCAGCAATTCCAAAAAAAAAACAAAAAAGCTAAAATGAATAAGCTAAATTAAATAGTAATTGTTATTATTTTTTGCTTGACAGAAATCACATCCAGACTGCAGAGAACCAGAATTGCGTATGAAATAACTTCTCATTTACATAGGAGCTCCATACGGCATTGATGTAATTAAACAATAAATATCTGTCCTTCAGTAGGAAGTAGAGGTGTCAACAGAAGCTGGGCAGTAAAAGTACGATCACCAATAAAAAAGACGGAAAACCCAAGGGTAATGAGGCACAGTCTATTCAAAGTAGAGGCTTCAACACAAATGCAGCTGATCTATTAATAAAAATACATGTATTCAGTAACTGTACACAAACGAACAGGCTTGGCTTCCTATCATTGTGGTGAGAGTGGTGACAAAAACCTCAGTGACTTCAGCTTCCTGGCAGAATAAAGATCAGGAAGGAAAAAGGAAGTATTTAAAAAAAATGTTGCCGGCATCATAGACGCGGTTTAGATGACCAAAACATTACTGTATTAATATTTCATCATACAATATGAAGATAATATTTAGAGCATTGTGGGTTCGAATCCAGTGTGGAACCTTCCTGTGTGCAGTTTGAATGCTCTCCCCGTGTTCGCGTGGGTTTCCTCCGGGTGCTCTGGTTTCCTCCCACAGTCCAAAGACATGCATTTCAGGCTAGCAGGAGACTACAATTTGCCTGCAGGCATAAGAGAGTGGGTGAATTGTGCATGAGTGGTGTGTGAACCCTGTAATAGATAGGTGAGCCGTCCAGTCAGCTGAGATAGGCTTCAGCTGCTCCGCGACGCTAATGAGGAAGAGGCAGTTTAAATAACGGACAGTTAATTGGGGAGGGTGTCATTTTTTGTATGGCGTGCCCTTTGTCATGCTACCTTCTCCGCGATCATGGAAAAACATACTATACCAATATTGTACTTAAGATTTTAATGCTCAGGTAATGAAGAAACAATGACTCACTATGATGTTCCTCCACGAGATGAGGAAGACATTCTCAAGCATAAACTTGTGCCCCTGTACAGTATTTATGCCTCTGCAGAAACGTTCTTCTGGTTTGTTTATGTTGAAAAGTAAATACCGGGGATTCTTCAGGGAAAAGCTGAAGTTTGCAATACTTTCAAGGCCTGGTAGAGTTT
Organism: Gymnothorax reevesii; assembly: GCA_029721435.1. NCBI lineage: Eukaryota > Metazoa > Chordata > Actinopteri > Anguilliformes > Muraenidae > Gymnothorax > Gymnothorax reevesii. The sequence continues at coordinate 16,258,871 of CM056578.1, read as the reverse complement.
CAGTATGAATTGGGAGATTATGGAGAAACATGACACAGTGGAATTATATCCCAAACAGATGTCCAGAGATGGAGGGAAAGAGGGGGAGAGGATTGGAAGGGAAAGGGAGAGGGGGGCAGAGTGAAAGATATGTAGCTGGAAAGAGAAAGAGAAGGGTAAAGAAAAGAAGAGATAGAGAGGGGAACGGGAAGAGAAAAAGAGCCAGGGAGGGATATAAAGAGCGAAACGGGGGAAAAGATACATGTAGAGGGAAACTGGGTGAAAGAGGGAGCGAGAAAGAGTGAAAGAGTCAAACATTGGGAGAGAGAGAGAGAGAGAGAGAGAGAGAAGAGGAGGCTTGTACGCCCATGTCCCAGCACCACAATGCCCCTCGGTTTTTGGGAAGCTCCTGGAATTGCACTCAGCAGTGTAATGAGTTGCAGGTTGCTCTAAATTAGCGGCTGCCTGTAATAGACGAGATCTTATCTGGGTTTCCATGTCAGGGCCCCAGGCATTGGCACTATCTGCTCTCATAATGAGTTCAGTAATGAGGGAGCACTTTAATTCAGCCCAAAAATTTCCCCCCTCTTTCTCTCAACTCCCAAAACCGATACAGTCCAACTCTATCGACAAGCTCCAGGGCTACGGGTCCCAGGGGAGAGGGAGAGAGAGAGAGAGGGAGAGAGAGGGAGAGAGAGGGAGGGAGAAAGTATGTTTACAGGTAATGGTTTGCATCACTGCCTCTGTGCTCATATATGCAGGTGTGTGTATGCCAGCATACTCCATGTCCACAACTCCAGAAGGGTTTTTCTGACATGGTGAATAAGCATTTATGCCAGTCCGCGTGTCTTTGCTCCCAGTAACGGCATCATCCTTTTCCTCCGCCCTCTACATTGGCCTCTGCTCCCAAGTCCAAGGCCTAAACCCAAGCAACCAATCAAACACCTGACTGAAATCACATGACCATATGATGCTTGGCTGAAATCTTGGAGCATCTCCCTCGAGAAAACACAATAGCTCCTGGAGTAAAACTACATGTCAGTCAACTCCGGCTGCAAAATTGCAAAAACACATGCGTTTCAAACACGCAATGGCAAAAACATCTTTAAGAACACTTCCACCAGAAATAAAGTATGAGGAATTCCATCTAAAATTTACTGTCAAAAGACAAGACCTTAGGAGGGAAAAGAAAAAAAAAAACAAAAGTGCTCGCAACGGTAATGACTTGTTCTCTGAAATGTGCAAAAGAGTGGATGGAAGCCAGGGAGGCAGTGTTGATAAATCACCGCGGTGAACAGCTCTGGCTAGGAAACCACGGCCTACCCCTGTGCCAAGTCGGAGTGATTTACAAGCCGGGTGCCCCCTGTGTATTGGGAAACCAAAATGATTGGGCCAGCCTGGTTCTTGCTTTAACCTTCAGCGTGGCGTGGTCATGTTGGGGGTCATTCTGGCTGGTATCCAGTGCGCTTTTCTGTTTTGAAGAAGGAGGGGAGCAGCAGGGTCTTGTGCAACCCAAACCATCAGCCCCATCCATCCCCTGGCTGATAGAAGTGCTACTGAGAGAATTCTCACAGCAGCTGTAGAGGGCTATTTTTAAGAGGAGGTTGGCTTCCTGTTCTTCTTTTGCACCCAGCCTACCCCCTCCAATCCCTCCCTCCCACCCCCCCACCCCACAGGCAACTGAAAGACAGTTGGGCTCGAGCGAGGTGGGTATACCGCCAGAGATGCTGGGTTTTTTTTTTCTTTCTTCCTCCTCCTTCAAGCTGAGCCGGCCTCGTAAAATTCCCCGGCGAGGTCGTAAAAACGGGAAAAGATTGATGGGGTTGCAGCACGCGCCTCATCTGCGGCACTGGTTTTACGGTAACCGCACTCGTTTCCTCCTTTAACGGGTGTTTGCGTTCCATTTCAGAGGCACCTTTTGTGCGTTGCCTCTGCCGAATGCCCGGGTGCTGAAGTCTAATTTGATAGTTGCAGTAATGAGCATTTTCTAGGCTTTATTCAGTGGAACTTTAGCCCCAGAGAGTACACAAACACACACACACGCTCACGTGAGCATGCACATAAAAATGTGGAGTTGCGTGCCCATTTTAGCACAAGTAGTTCCATGCATGCTTACAAGCAGGTTGCGCCTGTGAAAGTTACCAATTATTAACGTACTTTCTTGCATGGAAAAAATATCAGGACAATATTTAAAAATAGGAAAACAACTGTGTGAAAGAGAATGACGATGAAGCAAGTGGAAGCAAGTGAACAGCAGGCTTTTAAACATCAGTGGGTTTTTTTGAAAGCAGATCTTCTGTTGGAGGGAATAATCTTTGTTTGACGAGCATTGTCTCAGAGTGGCCCGCTTAATTAGCGTTTCTCCACGTTGCATCAGGTTTTTACATCATAAAACCAACACAACCCAGCAGGGTCTCTGAATGACGTTGTCCCACATGTTCTACACCGCTTGCTCGGTTAGCGCCGTCCTATCAAAGCACAGGGCTCAACACTGCAGTAATTTCCCACAGTGCCCTACAGAAGAGCTGTCAGGTATTCTTACAATGAAACAACAGAGCATTTTTCCAATTGCCCTCTGTTCTACTAGACTCACAGCAGCTTATCTGCATTCACAATGCTACACTGAAAAAATTGAGACTTTGGATCAAAGGTAAAAAATTGCATTGACTAATTGCTACAAATAAACTAAAAAAATTTTCTCAATTGAAAAAAAATTCACAAAGGTAACTTGTACTTTTTTCAGTGTATTTGGCTATTTGCTGGCTGTGTTAGTGGTGTAATCATTTATCCTTTCTCTGATAATGTATTGTCAGACATTCATCTCTCTATGTATTTTTCCAGATTAAGTCAACACTGCTCTTTAGTTGCTCAAGTGATCAGCTATATGTACTGAGAATATCTGTACCACTAGTGACCTGTCACTAACGTTATTGCAGGAGTGCACATTCCAGAATTCAGAAAGTCGTGCGATCTTATAGTTTTGACCTATGGAATAAGCCAACGGAGTTTTGGGGCTGAAAGGTTGTTATCGCTGGCAAATCCAGGTGGTCATAACAGAATACTGGGAGCCCTTTGACTTTCCTAATCTGGATCGTCCTCTGCCTAACTGATACGTTTATGCCGGTGACCGTTACCTTCAGACGACCACAATGAAGGCGCAATTCCAATGGCCTGCACAGATGCGATGTAATGTTCTCTCTCAAGCAGATAGAGTTAGTTTCTTGGTTTCTCTGAGCCCATGCATCCAGATATTTCTGTCAGGGTTTGAGTCTCTCAAGAACTATTTTATGTATATTCTGTTATTGTGTTTCTTATTTTTTAATGTTTTGTTGTTCATTTTAGCAGTTCTGTGTATGAGTGTAACCATTCATCTGTCACATGCCATGTGCTTTCTGTTTTTTACACCTGCATGTGATCCACCCCTTATTTATTGCTTGATTGTTTTTCAGTTGTGGCCACACTCCCCTGCACCTTTCTAAAGCACCTCACCTGTAGCCTATTGCAATTAGTCACTTAGCTTCAATACATGTGACCCCCCAATTCAGTGTAATTGTTGCGAGTTTGTCATCCAGGCTCTTCTGTGTACACTTCATGAGCATTTTCTGATTCCAAAGATCCCTTGGTCAGGACTTAATTTGTTTTTGGTTCTTTGATTCAGTCTTCTCCCAATTGGGTGATTCTCTACCTATGTTTGATTTTCTGTTTGGTTCTTTGATTACCAGTATGTCCACTGTTTTGGCATTGGCATACCCACCTCCTGATTGTTGATCTCAGGACTGTTCTGCGATTACAATACTGGATTAGCCCTTGCGTACTGCATTCTTCTTGCTTGGGTTTGACCCAGACTGTCTGACCAAGAATCCCAATAAAATCTCTGAACTGGGACATTGTCTGTGCATAAGTTCTGAGCTTGCCACACGTCAAGTTCTGCAGCAGCATTGATTTAGATTGGCCTTAATCCCTTAAATACATCACGCTAGAAAAGAAAGGGGGGGGGGGGAATATATATTTAGAGCAAAATATGCAACAAATTAGAAGAAACTTGTGATGCCAGAAGTTGTTTTGCCCCAAAGAATCCCCAAACTGCCAATGAGTTTATTTAAAGAATAAGAGGCATAACAAGTTTTCAAACAAAGGTTTTGGGAAACACAATCGAGATTGGCTTAGCTGCTGAATGTTTACAGCCAGACAATGAGCAGGATGAAAGTATGGTAATGAGGCAAACATTTCACACATCATTAAAATCTTAATGTTATAATTTGACATTTTGATCTAAGCATACAGTTTCCTGAAAAGAATCACACTTCCCTCAGGATATATCACTAACATACCAATCAGTTTGTCATAAATTATTTAATTAAATGAAAGGAATATAGAAATAATTGAACTGAGTTTCACCATGACCGCATTATTACAAAGAAGCGCAAGACAAGAAGAGTTTTAGTTAACAGGTTAATGGTTTTTATTCATTCATTGTTTGTTTCTTTACCTATTTGTCTGACAGATGTATTCATTGCAGTTAATATGGTTACTCACCAAGCTGCGCAAGCCGGTAAGGAAAATTAGAGCTTGAGTATAACTATGAGCCAACATTAAGTGGGGGAACACGATGAATTCCAGATCATTCCCTGTGGCATGCTGTCTGAAAAGCAAGTTACGTTAGATAATTTCTAATAAGCCAAGAGTTTGGGCAGACTACCCTCAACACGGCATAACGTGGATGTATTGTGTCAAAGATCTGGGGGGAGACATGTGGACTCTGCGCGGATAGAGCTGAAAAATGTTGCTTAAACATGAAGAACGAGGTTTATCTTCGCTACAAATCAAAGCGCGGACGCTTACAGTCTGTCAGAGTTATAGCAAAACTCTGGAGATCGTAGTTTTTCATTACCGCGCTTTTTTTTTTTTCTTTTACTTTCTTTTCGCGGAGGCCCGTTGCGCATGAGTAAATAGCCGGTGAAGAAGTGGAATTATAAAAACGTCACTGCAAACCAACAAGTGCTGTTGATTCATGTAGTCATTAAACTGCGATAGGGGAGCAGGGGGTGTACTACAGGGAAAAATGTGATACTTAAGAGTGATTAAAATTGCATGACGGCTCATTGCATGCGAGGATATGCTTTTCCGTACAGAAGGTAAAAAGTGGGGACTCCGGCTGTCATTGCCGTGCTTATATCTCTTGCTTTATCGTTTCTCTGCGAATGTGAGAGACTAATCAAAACAAAGAGCCTTTCGTTTGACAGCAAACTTAACATTTTTCTTTCTTGTTGTTTTTTGTCATCATGACGATAATAATGATTATTATTGATCGTATTGTATTCTTATTAGTATTATTTATCCGTGGCTATTAGTGTTGGTATTCAAATTATAGTTGAGCATCAGTATTTCCATTAACAAAACAATGTCTTGGAGAAAAACGAAATGAAACAACATTTTTTGAAGGCATGGATGCAGACTTCTCTTTTGACTTACTCTCTACAAAAAAATATATATAATTTGATTAATAATACCCACATTTCCTAATCAAGTGCAACATTGTTTGAACATCTTCATTCCATCACAATGCGTACAGCTCTGTTTAGTCGCTTTTGTCTGCCTTTCATATACAATTGAATTCAATTGTGTCTCTATGGCACCATTTACTGAGGGACTGCCACAAAGATGCTTTACAATGCAGCAGAAAGGGGAACAAGCAGCCTGAAACCCCAAATATCAAATGAGATTTTTTTTTTTAAATCTTGAACTGAGGGTGGAAACCTTCATACTCTGATGAGAAAGGAAACAAACTTACGAGTGGGAAGAAATCTCACGAGGTAGCGCTGGGGAGCACATCCTTTGCACACCAGCAGCTGTAATAGTGAGTGGATATAATAGAGCTTGATAAGAGATCCATGCAGTTTCGTCTGTTACTCAATATAAATACTATCTCAGAACGGACTGAGCAACGAAGAGGGAGAGATACGGAGAGTCACTATGAAGATATGGTCTAATGGCTTAAAGTTTGCAGATTCAACATCACTATTACTGCCGGGGAACTTGCTGCACTGTATAAAGAAATAACAAACAGTACTCAAGCTTTTGCTAAACTTTTAGAAATGGGGAGTTATAGAACTGTCATTTTCCTGCACATTGAACAAGTGCGACCAATTTGCCAAAAAAAAAAGTAGCAGAAAAGAGAAAAAAAAACTTGACTTTTAACAAGGCATCTAGGCAGCCTTATGACATTGAGATGAATAGGAAAAACAAAACAGTTGTTTGTGCTGTGTTTGTATCTATGGTAATTACTGCCATGGTGACATCTTTTCCTTTTGATCTGTGAAGTCGCATTGCACGCTGAGCCGCTGTAACTCGCTGTCATCTGAGTCTCAGTATCAACTCACAGAAACAAGTTATTGTAAATACTAGAGTAGACAATAGACTGTACATAGTACAGCGGAATTCAGCAGCAGTGAATGTGAGCATCGACCAGTGGCACATTTACACCAGTAGCTACCAGCCCTGTTCCTCAAACCTGACAAAACACATCTCATTCAATAGCTTGAGATCCTGTTAAGCAGCTATCTGGCAAAGTCAGGTGTGCCAGATTAAGGTTTCAGTGATAACCTACAGAATGGCAAATCCCCACTGGTGACGCTTGATTTATACGTTACACCCCATTGCAACACCCTGTGTGAACAGAGGTAGGTATTGCTAGTCCTGGAAGGCCAGTGCCCTTTCTGGCTTTTGTGCCATGTGAAATTACAGCTAAATAACTTGGTCAATTTTAATTAATTTGGTTTTCACGAACACAGTTGACCATTTGCCAAACAGCTATATCTGTTTCACTACTAAGAATATTCAGCAATTCATGATCAAGCTTTTAATACATCAGATAAACTTACTAGGTCGAAATTGGATGAAGAAAAAAAAAAACATTAGCGGCACTCACATTTCAGGAGCAGGGTAGCCAAGCCCTGCTCTAAACTAACAGCAGACTTGCACATCACCACAAACCAATGCTGTAGGCCAGACCAGGAGTCCTAGACTCCAGTCCGCTGCCGTCCAGGCTGCAGTGTCTGCAGATTTTTGTGATCTCCTTTTAATTAGGAGCTAATCAATAACAAGGTATGAGGACTCTTTATGTTATACTTAACTCCATGAAAAAACGACTTATCCAAAAACGTATCTGACTTATCCAGTAAGCTTTGCAAGTGACATAATATTGTGATTTTATGATCTTACAAGAACAATCCATGGATCATACCATATGGCTATGCAAGCTTGTAGATGACTGTAATGAATGTAGATGAATGATGGAGGTGAATGATGGAGAAATTATTGTAGCTTTTCTCAAAACAGTAACGACTGGTTAATCACCACATATTAGCCCCCACTAATAAGTATAATGGAGGCAGGCTACATTTTTGTAGTCTATTTTTTACTGCCACGGCACCTCATAAAACTTGCCACATGAGAATACATGTTAGAGTAGGCCTCCTTATTTTGGCACATGCCTATGAGAAAAGTGATTGGAGAAAGCAAGCAAGGCCATGTAAAGGTGGCCCAGTTCACCAGTATTTCTTGATGTGTTTGATGCTGTTCCAGTTTTTATCAGTTAGGCCACCAGCCTCACCAAAGTCATTACCTTTGATCAATGGAACTATGCTGCCCTCTATTGGCTGCTAAAGTAATTGCCACGCATGGGGTCAAAAGCCAAAAGGGCCTCGGGCGGGAAGGAGTGTAGTTGGAGAGACAGTGGACAAGCGAGAGGAAAGAAATTTAAAGTGAATTAAGGGTCCTTTGATATTGTAATGCACTAAAATCAGTGCAAAGCGAGAAATCGGAGAGTGATCCAGTTGGCTCCACATTAGTCTTAGCCCATACTGTAATGATGTGCAAATGTCCCATTAAAACAAGAGAACCTTGCATAGTTTGGGGGTTGTAGGTCCAGATGTTGTTGTGTGAAATTTAAAATTTTTATCCTGAAGTAATAGTTGTTGAGACTGTAAAACCTCTGACAAAACATGTTTAACCCCTTTGTGCAGAATACAAATAATGCCATTTTCCTGTTATGCATGAGCCTATTTAGGCTTTATAGCTCAATATTTATGTCACAGAGACTTTAGCAAATTATTCCAGTGAAGCAGGACATTTGGGAATTCAATTACAGAATTATTTAGGAATTAAATTTCGGAATTTACGGACGCCGGCGTCTGTATCTGCGTAAAGGGGTTAAAACATTATCCAGCTGACCCCACTGCAACATCTCCGGCCAAATTGTATCATCTCCAGGTAGAAGTTCATGACAAGAACGGTACTGTACCTGAGAGGCTCAACAGCTTGTAAATCATAGCCCACCATCCCTGCCAATTCATACTACAGTTTTTGTGCAGATTACAACATAATGAAATCAGACAAGGTACAGTGGTGTAGGCTCCTTATAATGTACACACTGGCAAATCCAAAATCGCTCAGTCAGCCTCTGTTGTATACATTCGTCTAATAAGCGTGTTAGCCTTTTTCCAGCAAATATTTGATTCCTTAGTTAGTCCAATACAAATGAGAACCATTGTGTATATGATCCTGCGTACTATTTTGGGGACTTATTCTGGACATGTTCCCGCCAGCCACTTTCTGAAGCTTATAAGTGATTATGACAGTCCTCTTGCAAGTAGAGCTATCCTAATACAATTGACCTGAATTAAACTGAACCCTGACCCACGCCTGGCTTGGCTACAGAGCTACTATACTGTGGGCTCAGTTGGGCCGGCCAATATCTCGTGTGTTTGAGACAAGGGCAAAGGTTCAGCTCACTCTATTTGGTAACTAAGGTATTTAGATACATAAAAATAAAGCATGTCCTGCACTTGTGTCAGTTTGTGTCCCATTTTATTAACTCAGCCCTTTAAAAAACATCTGTGGGGAAATAGCCTGCGGTCACACATAACGATATTTGTGTGACAAAATAAGAAAACCCCAGGCCGACCTTACTTTGTTAACTATTTGTTGTATTAATAGACTGGAGTAAGATATCTCCTGGGTCAGAGAGGAGCAAAGGGATGTCAACTGGAAGTGTGTTTCTTCAAAAAACAGAGAAGTGAAACATCAAAACCAATATTCTCCCATACTGTACATCACCATGTCAGTTCCTGTTTTTTTTCCTTTTCTTTTGTGTGTGTGTGTGTATGTGTGTGTGTGTGTGTGAGAGAGAGTCAGGGGGTTTTTGTATTATACATAAAGCTCTCTTCTCACAACACTTTGCAAGTTGCGCTCTTCAGCGATGATCAAGGCCTTTTCTTTTCATTCTGCCTTGATGTAGAGGGAAACATCAGCCTTGCCCCTGCTTCTTTCAAAGGAATCACAGTATCGAAGACTTGAATTTGGCAATTTGCTGAGTATGAATTGTTATATTTTTGTCACAAGTGCTTGTTTAGTATGTCTAATAACGCCCTCCCACTAATTGCCGAGTGAAATCCTCAGCTCTAATGTGGAGCTTGATAAATCCATGTGGACAGTGGTAATGATATGGAGTGCAAGTAAATACCTATTATGGCTGACAACAAAATGTAGCCAGTTTAAAGAAAGCGCACATTATCCCAAAAAAAAACAAAACTAAATTTAGTTTTTTATCCGATACCCGTCAGGCACAAAATATTTTCAGGGAGTTTTGCAAATGTTTTATCAGCACATTATCTGTTACAGGACAGTATCATATTCCAGCAAATGAACGGGGTGGGTGGTTAGCAGGGGTCAAAGGTTAAGGCTGTATAACAATTTCCAGCGACTGAGGTACTAGTCTTGGGTGTTTCTGGAAACCAGCAGAAGGCAACAAGTGCTGGATCTGGTTTCAATCTTAATTTGATCTTCATGCCTTTGGCTACATTAACCTTTTGCCACTCCGGTAAAATTTTCTTAAAATGCCTATAAAGGACATACTCATGGTAAATTGAAATATTTTCTTATTTTTAACTTCCCTGATGGGCCCGTATTCGGGTCGTCGTAGTGTTAAGGGGCTAACCCTAAAATGTACACCATTAGACATTCAAGTTACGTTTCTTGATGAGTACGCCAATGACAGCCAAAGAAAAGCCAAGTCCTGCATTGTGATACTGACAATGTTTTGGTGATCTATTCCTCTTTCGTTTCAGAACAAGTACAACATGCATCTCATGTTTTGGTGCGCTTTAATCATTTTTTTTTTTTTCATAAAAATTATTCTAATTTGACAGCATCTGTAGGCCAGCAATAAGAGATGCGTAATACTGCAATGTGTTACGCACAGCAGAAAAGAGTTGCCTTGTGAATTTTTGCAGACACGTGTAAGCGCGAGTCCTGCCTTTAAAAGTGGCCAATCACTGAGCTGGGGTGAGCTCGGCAAATGGAGAACAAGAGACAAAACGAGCCCAGTGTCAGGTCTCTGAGGAAAAAGGCAATTCACGTCTCTTCGTAACTTGAGGCGGAAAATTAATTTGTATCCATTACCTGCGGTCCATCATTCTCACCTCTGCTTCCATCCATTCGCCATATCCCAGGGCTCTCCTTCAGTGCTGCCCCGACTCCACCTTCTGCCTCATTCCGCTAGCAGCAGCAATCAAAGGGACAACACACGCCGTCAAGTACGTTGTTGATTCAACGTTAGGCCGGAAAGCTGGGTCTTCATGTCATGGTACGTGAACCACACCTCCAATCAGTTTTAGAAAAAGGGATTAATATTACTATACCCGAGGTGAGATCATTCCCGTTACTCAATGTTTGGTGGAAAATGTTTACAGTTTTTTCCAATTGCATAAACACTAAAATCAAAACCTTACAAACAAGGAGCAAAACCTTGGCCCAGATTTGCACAACTATTAGCGCAATGTCAGCCTCACACTTTTTGTAAAACAATACACACAGTGATTTGAAAAACACTGCACACACTTGCATACATTTGACACAAAGGTTTATGATGCCACTTCCTTGCATTTCCAAGGCATTGACTATCAAATGACTGCACCTATGAGCTAATTGGTTCAACACAGCCGTCAGGTGCGGAAACACATGATTGCTTAATTATAGACCCACCAATCAGGTTTAAGCACCATAAAAATGCAGCAGGTGAGTTCATCTGTCATGAGCCAAAATGGAAGGAATCAGAAGAAGAGGAGTGAGGGTGAGAGGGGGAATCCAGCGAGGAGGAGAAGGAGGTAGAGAAAGAGGCCGAGGTGGAGGTAGAGGAAACAGACCTGAAGCAGGAGGAGAACGGGCTCCAAGAAAAAGAGGATCAAATTTATCAAATGAAATTGGCGCCACACTAGTTGACCATGTGAACCACAGATTGATGAGAAGGGAGGCTGGACTAAGAGCTCAGCCAAATCTTAGCATATATACGTGTAAATTGACTAGTGTGTACTTGACCAATGCTGAACTACACAATCTTGACTTTCATTGTATTTCAGAGAGTTTAACAAATTGATGCTGAGGAAATCTTGCATGAATTAATTTACATTGATGAGGCAGAGTTTTACCTCACAAAAACAAGAAGGAGGGGCAGGAATATCATTGGCCACAGGTCTATAATCAATGTCCCAGAGCAACGTATTTTATGGGCGAAGATAGGATGCCAATTGCAGCGACCAGTGGGAGAAAGAACTGAGAGCAGCCCAGATAAGAGACAAATACAAGAGGTACAAACCTCCGGTAAAAGCTTGCGCTTCCAAGGACAAATAAATGTCCGCAACATAGAAGCAATGCGAGAGAGAATAAATAAAGAGAGAAGAGAAAAAAACTTCTACAAAAAGCATTTCCAAACAATAAATGGAAGATAACAAGTCACTAGAAAAACAGACTAGAGATATCTTCTGCCGAAGTACCATAAACAAACAGACACTCCAGCGATAGGCGTGGAGAACCCCTGGCCATATATATAGAGTCCGGAAAACTCCGCCCCAGCTCAATCATCCAGCTGTGCCAGGAATTTGATGGAAAAGAAATCCGATATCATCCCGAACAACAGAACAAAGAAAGGTCTAACAAACAAATGCACGCCTAAACCATGACAACATAGGGGTAATATCACAATTTGCGTTGCCATTACACAGAATGGGGTCCTCCACCCCCTCATGCCAATATGGGCCCTTACAACACACCTCACATTCTCACACTTTTGGACCAATTGCATAACATCGTCACAGCAGTAAATCAAATCAACCAGGTGCAATACATTGTCATCTGGGACAATGTGTCTTTCCACAGCTCTGCTTTGGTCCAGAACTGGTTTCAACACCATCCACAGTTTGCAGTTCTATTTCTTCTGCCATACTCTCCTTTTCTGAACCCAATCAAGGAGTTTTTCTCAGCATGACAGTGAAAAGTTTACGATCTGCAGCCCCAGGCTCAGGTACCCCTCATTCAGGCCATGGAGGAAGCCTGTGACCAAATCAACGCTGCAGCTGTGCAAGGATGGATTCAACATTCAAGATGGTTCTTCCCACATTGTCTTGCCAAATAGGATATCACCAGTGGTGTTGAAATTGATGAAATTCTCTGGCCAGATCCCGCTAGGAGGAGAGATACATAGTGTCTAGTATTTCCAGTAATACATACATTTGTTTTTCTCTTTTTTTTTTACTATAATTGTAACCTGTAAGGGTACTGGATGCAGTATTCTTCGTTAGTCTGATTTTCTGAGCCAACAGTGTTATGCACACTACTGTAATAGCATGAAAACTGGGACATGGTTTGTTGTGATTCTCCATGATGTTGACTGATTTGGGTATATGGAGAGAAATAAATTATTAAATAAATTATTTTCATCAGTCTGCGGCATTGGTCTTGTGTAGTGTTTGGTGAATTACCGTATATTTATGCTTCACTTACAGTACTCTAATCACGGGGAGGTAGACTTGCTAAAACTGTTTTAGGTTAATCACAGCAGTGTGTAACTGGTTCAAACAGAATGAAGTTATTTGAAATGTGTGTGTTTCTTATGAAAACAAAATATGGTTTTTATAAATTAGTGCATAGTTTTTACAAGAGTGTTTAGGAGTGTTGTAGGGTAAGAGTGTTTTTTGCAAAGGATCCGAGGTGTTCAGCTTATTGGGTGCATGGTTGTGCTAATTGTGTGTAGTGTTTTGAAAAACTGAGCCCTGTTTTCAAAAATGTGCTTAAGCAATTGAAAAAAACTGTAATTGTGAAATTAATCAAAAGCTTCCGGTCGCCCGTCAATTAGAACACGGGAGGTGCCATTCAAGTCAAGTTAAAAAAGAAAAAGAATATGAATGGGAAAATTAACCTGTTCCACAGAAGTCTCTTTCGAATGGAAACGTCAGTTCGTGCGGAGAGGGCTTCATTATCTGCATCTAGATGTGTATGAGGACTGCACAGCTCCCAGTCACACTCTTGATTGTTATTTATGACAGGTGCCATAATCCTAGAGACTGCTTCTCAGCACTGGTAATTAGCAAGGAAAATACTAGGAACAATTACACTATATTGACACACGTCCCTCCCTTTATGTCTCTCTCTCTCTCTCTCTCTCTCTCTCTCTCTCTCTCTCCAACCAAGAGAAGTGAAATCAATGGAAACGTTACCATAAATACCAACTTTGTGATGCTGACAAAAGCGAAGATTGAAAATGGTTCAGATAAAGATTGACTCAATGCTGGTATTGACTCGAACTAGCAATGAGTCAGCAATACGGAGACTCCGCTGGACCTTTGCTGACTCAATGCCAGTTTTTGCATCTTTGCGAGTAACCTCATGTTGCTAAGGAGACTTACATAGCAATGTGCTACTGGATAAATTGCACTTATGCTGGAACATGCCTCTGTAGAATTCACATGATGAGGAATCACCTCTGTAGATGGTATTGTAATTGTGTTTTGAGACTTCATAGTTAAAGATATTTTCCTGCGAAACTTTCGATTTCCCTTGCATATTCATCATTCAGTGTACACTCGGCGCTTAGTTGGGGGGGGGGTTCAGATGGCAAAAGATGTATTTATGAGTATTAACACCCTTATTTAGTCAAAACCCACACATAAACATATACCCCAACGTGCACAAACAAGCCTGGGGGCCCACATGCAAAGAATCTATATGAACATACATGCGTATATATGCCGCATATAGCCCAAATTCAGGTACAGATATGTGTTTATAGAGGGCATATAGGTCTCCTATACCGCTTCTTTATTGCCACATGTAGGCCACATGTACATACAAGGTATATGTCTCCTATATAGTTCATATACCCAGTGGCAGGTTCTGTTTGTCATATCTATTGTATAGCTCATATCTCACTTTTGCAACTGTCATACATGATGCCTTGCTCGTTTTTATTCGCAAGGTAATATCTGCATAGTAGTCCAAAAGTCCCTTACAGAAATGACAAGAATTTCACGCAATAACTTATTAATCGCATGTGAACTTGGCATCACATTTGATCTTAAATACATGTTGACATGTGACAATGGCATGTTATGTGTAAACCAGTTAACTATGGCGAGTAAGAGGAGACAAAAAGCTATGATATCAACACAAATATCTAATACTATTTGTTACACTTTTTTCCTGAAACAAGGTCACCAATTCTTTCTTGACCATACTTACTTCCATTCTATGAAGATTGAGTTGTGTATTGTGAAAGAGAAGGAAATGTGTAAAAACAAAATGATTTGATCATGTTTATTTCGTCAATTAAGCATTTTTCAAGTTTAAGTCACTGCCAGATTCACCACATTCAATAAAATTGGATTTACATTATTACAGTTCATACACATCCACTGAAAGGTTATACACTACACTGTTAAATCCACCCAATGCAATTTTCTCTCTTGTCTGTAATGCAGTTTCTACATGAATATGGCTCAGAGGTCCTGTGAGGTACAACTCAGGAACCACTCGCAAGAGACAGAAATCCAAAAAACGTATGCCTTTAATGGGGTCCGAGTCAGAGCCAAAAAACACAGGAATTGCCAAGTCACAATACAAAATCCAAAAACAGTGTCGACTAGACAGGCCGGGGTCAGAACCAGTAAGACAGATGGGCAGAGGTACGAAAACGATCAGCAAAATGTCGTAGTCGATGAACAAAGACAAGGGTCATACACAGGGCATCCAAACACAGAAATCGTGGTCATACAAAAATGAGTCAAAATCAAGTAAGACAAAAACAATAAAAAAGGGCAAAGGCAAGAATCGAAGTTGGATAATCCAGTAGAAGAGAAACAATACTCAATGACATACAAGGCGCTCCGCACAAAGAAATATTGATCAACGTTCTTACAAGAGCTGTGAGTGAAATGACTGTTTAAATAGACAAGAGGGAAGTCACATGCTATGCAGGGAATATATTAATTGGATCAAACTAATGACAAAGGAATGAACATGAGGAAATTTCTGATTACAAGAAATTGGCAATAGCCAAAATGCGGACAGGGATCACAGAGACAAACATACGGCTCCGGTTAGGGAGTTCTACCGTGCACAGAGAGAGAGGCAGAACAGTGATTAGCCAGGTGCAGAAAATCTGCTGAAACACAGCAAAGTAAATTGAGTGAAGGCAAGGGGCGGAGACTAGAGCAGAGCGAGTGCTGAGAGCTTGTTAGTCAATTAGTAATGTGCAGCTATACAATCCCTAGTGCTTGTTAGTAAGTTAGTACTATAAACAATGTTAGTCCTGGTTAGTAAGTTTAAGGAAAACAACAAACTGTTAGTATTGTTAGTAAAATAGAAAAGCAAAGTGAAGGAAGTAAGCGAGATTGGAAGGAATGGTTGAAATCCGAGAAACCATAAAATCACCCGAAAGTGTGGCACACAATACTGGGGCAGTGAGCGATCACATGACAAAAGACTAGACAGGGGGAGACAAAGTGCAATGCATGGTATGAGACAAAACATGGACCGGAATATAACTGAGGGAATGGACTATGGGAGAATATGCTGGAATCAACATGAACAAAACATGGCATGGATCAAGACCTGGCAAAACATGAATCGAACAAGGCAGAATCATAACAGCTCTTTAGTCTAAATGTAGCAAAATAAAACAAAAATAACAAAATAAAAGTACACAGAAGAACATACATTCAAGTAAACATGCCTTTCAAAAGTCATTTTCATCCCCACATCTATTTGAGCATCTCACTGTGGTTAATGAATTTGAAGACAAAGTCTACATTTCTGTTCACAGTTTTAATGAACAAACACTTGTCTTTTATTTTAGATGCTTGTATCGCAACTTAAGGTCCCAGACATTTTCCTACGGGGATGAAATAACAAGGATTCTTAAATTCCCACAAGGAAAGAACCTATATAAACATATAGGTTTTAATCCCCTCCTCGTATCAACCAGCAGTAGTACGGTCGGCAGCTCTTTTCAGAAGTAGCCGCAATTGGCCAAAGTGCAACAGGGATGCAAATTGCAAAGGGCCTATTGGGAAGGGTGGTTCCCAACCCAGTCCTCCAGGATCCCCTGCCCAGCAGGTTTTTGCTCCAGTTCTACACTTTCACACCTGATCCATCTCAGGACTTCAAGCTGATTGGTTGAAAAAAATTACCTGAATAGGGTGTGCAGGAAGGTGCACTGGGCCTTAAATGGATAAGGTGTGCAAATGTAAACCTGCAACAAAAACCTGTAGGACAGGGGGGTCCTTGAGTACTGGGTTGGGAACCACTGGATTAGAGTTCTCCTAGGCGCGTCCTGTTGGCCAGATGGACGCTGATAAAAAAAAAAATTCTGACCCCACATGTATTTTAGTATTCTCCGCCCTGAGCTCACAAAGTTTTGCTCAGCGAATATATAAAAAGCAATTGCCAACGATTCCGGGCTTCGGAGGAGAGCCGCGAGCTGTGTATACCTTCTTGAGTTCTCAACAGGGGGCCGCATATAAGAAAAAGCCAAGTACTTGTACATAGATCCCTATTTCAGATTCGGATGGGATTGGAAATGCCAAATAAAAAAAAGAAAGATATACATAGGTTTTTAATATGGGGCCACATATACGTTTTTGTATGAGACACATAAAATTGGCTGTTTTCATATATACTCTTCCAAAAAAGAAACTATACATTGTTTTTAGCATCAATTTATTATACACGAAATGTTTTGACAAATGTGGAAAACATATTGAAATATACTCTTCCAAAAAAGAAAATATACAAATATTGAATTATTGATTACACTTTCTTTTCAATATGTTTTCCACATTTGTCAAAACATTTCACGTATAATAAATTGATGCTAAAAACAATGTATAGTTTCATTTTTGGAAGAGTATATTATAGGTACATATAATATATGAAAACGGCTAATTTTATGTATGTCACTTATTGCGAAACCTATATGCGGCCCTATATTAAAATCTACATGTTTATATAGGTTCTTTCCGTGTAGGGAAGCAGGTGTAAAGCATGTTGTAACAGTCCAATCAAATGAAAATGATGTACACAATAGTTTATAAAGCCCTTTTTGCCCCACACTTGCACACTTCAAGCTCCAATTAGCCGCTGGCATCTTGGAACACTGTGGGCCTATGTAAAACAAGCTCTCATGCGGTGTCACGTTGGCGGGACACGAATAGAGCGGTTAATGTCAGCTGGCTGCACCCGTGAATCTGAGTTTATTGAGCTCGTAAAACAGAGGCTGCCTGAGAATTTGTCGCGCTCAATGACGATTCCACAAGGGGCACACAGGAGCCTTTCCCACAGCCAACAGGATTACAGTGCCAGTTCACATGAGCTGGAGGCACTATATAGGTATTTGAAGGGGGATGAGATGTGACAGGATTTACATGAATGAATGTGTTGGTCTTATATACTGTATATCATAAACATAATATCGTAAATATGTATAAAAATGTTATTTTCCCTCTACATGGTGAAAGCAAAATGTAAAAAAAGCCTTTAATAAAAGCCAGGAGTCTGTTGTTCAACCACACGTGAAATGTTTGATTTCAAATCTGAAATTGAACAGTGGAACCAAATCAAGAAATTAGTATAGTATATCTTTGTCCCAAACATTATGATGCACTGAGTATGAGTAGGATGAATTTTTTGTTTTCTTGATTCACCCACATGGGATTGTACAACCCCAAATCTGAAATAGTTGGGATGAGGTGAAAATTGTGAAGAAAATCAAAATGCAATGACTTTCAGATCAAATGAGCCAATGTTATTTACAGTAGAACATAGATAACATTTCAAATGTTGAAACTGAGAAATTTTACATTTTTATACACTGTCACGACCCAACCCAAGGGAAGGACAAAATATGGAGACCACATATGACTCTTTGAAATTAAGAATAATTTTATTATTATTATTATTTATAATAATTTATATTATTTATTATTATTTATTATAAAAGTAGTGTGTAAATGTGCAGACCTGGAAAATAATGTTAGAAAACCAAAATCGAACAACCAAGTGATCCAGGGTAGAGAGAGCCACACTGAATACTCAGGCACTCATATATATAGCTTAGTCACCACCTCCAGATGCCAGTAATTTCACTCCAATCAGCCACTCCCATACAGGTAATTGGGCTGGAGGCCTAGAGGCCGTCACAACACACAATGAGCTTATTTCAAATTTTCTGGCTGCAACAGGTCTCTAAAAAGTTGGGACACAGGCAAAAAAGGGCTGGAAAAGCAATTAATATATAAGAGAATCAGCTGAAAGAACATTTAACAAGTAATTAATTTAACTGGCATCAGGTATTTAACATGATTGGCTATAAAAAGGGATGTCTTAGCGAGGCTGAGTCTCTCAGAAGTAAAGATGGCCAGAGGCTCTCCAACCTGTGACAGCTTGCGTAAAAAAATTGTGGAAAACTTTAAAAAACAATGTTCCTCATCATCAAATTGCAAAGGCTTTGAAGTTCTCATCATCGACAGTGCATCATCAAAAGATTCAGAGAAACTGGAAAAATCTGTGCGTAAGGGACTAGGCTGAAGACCCTTACTGGATGCTCGTGATCTTCGGGCCCTCAGACGCCACTGCTTCCCTCACCAGCATGATTCTGTCATTGACATTATTGAATGGGCACAGGAATACTTCAGGAAACCACTGTCTGTAAACACAGTCCGCCGTGCCATCCACAGATGCCACCTAAAACTCTATGATGCAAAAAGGAAGCAAATGATGAGCTTGATCCAGAAGCGCCGCCGCGTTCTGTGGGTCATGGCTCTTTTAAAATGGACTGTAGCAAAGTCGCAAAGTGTCCTGTGGTCAGACGAGTCCAAATTTGACATTCTTGTTGGAAATCATGGGTGTTGTGTCCTCTAGGCTAAAGAGGAGAAAGACCACCCCTCCTGTTATCAGCGTTCAGTTCAAAGGCCAGCATCTCTGATGGTATGGGGATGCATTGGTGCATATGGTGTGGGACACTTGCATGTTTTAAAAAGCACCATGAATGCTGAAAGGTATATAAAGGTTTTAGAGCAACATATGCTCCCCTCCAGACGACATCTATTCCAGGGAAGGCCTTGTGTATTTCAGCAGGACAATGCAAAATCACATACTGCAGCCATTACATCAGCATGGCTTCATAGTAGAGGAGTCCGGTGCTGAACTGGCCTGCCTGCAGTCGTGATCTTTTACCAATTGAAAACATTTGGCACATAATTAAACAAAAAGTCCGTCAAAGGAGACCCAAAACTCTCTAGCAGCCGGAAGCCTGTATTAAACAAGAATGGGATCAAATTCAAATGGCTAAACTCAAGAAACTTGTCTCCTCAATGCCCAGACGCCTCCTCTTTGTGTTAAATAGGAGAGGGGATGGTACACCATTGTAAACTCAGGGATGTGATTTGGGTGAAGTAAAATTATCTGAAAATTTAGCCAGGGGTCTGGGGGCCATTGGCATCCAGCTGGGTCCAAGGCAGCGCCCTGGTGGGGGGAAAGGGGGGGCAAAGCCCTCCGGAGCTCCCAGGTTTTAGGGATTTTTAGTGCCCTAAGTGTACTAAGAATTCAATAAAATAATAAAAAACAGAATTATTGTCCAATGTATATTCAAGCCAACAAACACATGCAATCTTTGATTTCTAAGTCGAGTCAAAATTAGTCATAAGCTCCAAGCTTGTAAAGAATTTAATCTGCCACTATTGCACTCAGATAAAAGTCAAATAACATTTATTGAATATAGCCAATATATCAATAAAATCATTGACTTCTTAGTCAACTCCAAAATCATATCACAAAGTCACATGCTCATGGGATTTTATGAATTTATACTTCCCTGAATGTATTGTGTAATAGAAAAATTAAAAATAAGAACATAATCACTGTAGATACACACCACTAATAAATCTTTCTTTATCCAATCATCTGTAGAAACCGTCTATGAGTTCTGTGAGTATTTTCAACTCCCAATTATTGACTAAAAACACAATCCTGATGGAACTCCTGGAAATATGCATTACTTATTATGCATTACATATTAACCGAGTGAATAAGCCAAACGACAATGGAAAACAGTGTCACTAACTAGCCACATTCAGCTATATTCGGTGTCCAGTGACGCTCCATTTATATGAAAAGACAAAAGTGAAACTACGAGGAAGGGCTCCTCGTCGAGCCGAGGTCCTGAAGCACCTTTAATTATACGCTATAGAAAAGTTGCATGTCGTAGTGGTATCGTTCGCTAATATTGCTAAAGGTCATGGATTAACTGGGCAGCTGATTAAATAACCACGATTTAGCTTTGGAGCTAGACGCCCAGCAGCGTTAGCTCTGGTAACCCCTGCGTATGCTGGCCACAGTAACCAATTAATTCAGCATCACCGAAGTCAAAATGTAGGGTGATAATGCTTCATATTAAAGTGTGAAAGTGAGGTAGGAAAATAAAGGTCCATCAGGTTTGTTGGGAAGCTTACGTAATGCAATGTTATCGTTTGACTGGCCATACTACCATTAATGGGAGCTGGCGAAGGTGCGTCAAAGAGCTAAGACGAGCACCCACTCGCACTCCCGGGGATACCGATACACACTGAACCAGCCACGCATCTTACCAGCGGTGTGCAGCATTTGTCTCGACGAGTTACATAAAGGGACGCAGCGGAGTTCAGCCATCAACCACTCACGCCGCTGAAACTTAGGCTACAAGACTGCTTCATCCTCGCTCCACCAGCCGAATGGGCTACACAAAATACAGGTATACAGACTATTAATTATTCTTACTATACTACAAGCTATCTGTCATCTTGAATATCCGCAATATCAAAGTCATTTCTTTTTCGCAGTGTTGAAACTTGCCGCCGCGGCCCCAGCCCACACAGCATGACATTTGACCGGTGTGCCTTAGCTGGCTAATTTGAAAACGGAAGTTCTGTAGAATGCATTGTGCAT
This sequence comes from Gymnothorax reevesii, assembly GCA_029721435.1. Taxonomy (NCBI): domain Eukaryota; kingdom Metazoa; phylum Chordata; class Actinopteri; order Anguilliformes; family Muraenidae; genus Gymnothorax; species Gymnothorax reevesii. Next base: position 16,237,583 of record CM056578.1, on the reverse strand, counting down.
AAGATCAATTCAGTTACAGAAATACTAAAAGTCAGAATGCTGTAGATACGAAATTGGATTTTCATGACTGATAAATCAGTTTTATTTATTTTTTTAATTTTGAAGATAAAAAAGCGGAGTTCCGCAAATTAGCGGAAAAATCACATCCCTGTAAACAGGCCCCTGTCCCAACTTTTTTGAGACCTGTAGCAGCCATCAAATTTGAAATGAGCTCATTTTGTGGATAACATTGTAAGATTTCTCAGTTTCAACATTTGCTATGTTATCTCTGTTCAATTGTGAATAAAATACTGGCTGGTGTGATTTGAAAGTCATTGCATTTTGATTTTATTCACAATTACACTTTGTTCCAACTAATTTGGAATTTGGAGTTTTATTATAGGTGTAGACATGGAGAACAGGTGTTTCAAAAGGATGAAAGTGGATGTATTTGGATTCTGGAATGTAGTACTATAAATAATGCTAAGCATTTATAACTATTTTAGCATTAGTTAACTACTTTAATGCTTTTATTCTACAGCACAGGGCTGAAAATTTCTCAAGCTGCATTGAATGTCAACCGAAATATTTTTGGCAATCATCGAGCTATCTGTATTACTGCTAATTCTTCAGCTTCGAGAGCATGCAGATTATGACACATTATTTTCTCTGTAGCATGGGGAGGTCATTGCAAGACTGCAGGAGTCTATGAATCATGGGAAGATGTTAGCCATCAGAATGATTTGATCAAAGATGGGAGAAAGCTATTTTAATGAAACAGCCTGATTTATGACCTGGGATGTGCTGTGATGGTCAGTTTTTTGAGACACCAAATGCTGTGGCCGGAATGAAATGAAGAATAGCAAAATAAGAGACAAACACTGACAGAAATATGAGAGGGAGACTTGTGCTTCCAAAGGACCTAGATCGTCAGCAGCCATACCGCCTATTTGATCTGCTCCAGCTGTGTGGCTGAAGCTAAGCAGGTGTGGGCTTGGTTAGTACTTGTATGGGAGACCACCTGGGAAAACCAAGTTGCTGCTGGAAGAGGTGTTGGTGGCCAGTAGGTTGCAATCTTCCCTCTGTTGGAATATGCCCCAGTGCAGTGATGGGGATACTGTACTGAAGGAGATGCCATCTTTTGAATGAGAGGTTAAACCGTGGTCCTGACTCACAGTGGTCATTTAAGATCCTATGACACTCTTCGATAAGAGCAGGGGGTTCCCTGGTGTCATGACTAAACTCCCAACCTGACTCTTTTGACCTGCCAACCAGTCATCCCCTGATCTAATTGGCTGTGCAAATTGTCCTCTCCCTCCCTACCTCAACCCCCAGGGCTCCCTTGAAAAAGAGATTTCGATATTAATGGGACTTCCCTGGTTAAATAAGGGTTCAATAAATAAGATCAGTCTGTGTAACAATAGTAGTAAAAGCGAGTTTGACAAAACTAATTGAAAGGGAAAAAAATCTCGGAAACTGAGATAAAAAAGAATTAGCACCAGACAGTGTCCAGAAAGATTCCCTTGCTATCTAGCACATTTCTCTTTTGCAGTTAATACCGCAACTTTCTCACTAGAGATCTTATGCAAGGCTGACACTTGCACGACTTTTGGCCACGATTTTGTCGTGGCAAGTCGTGCCATTTTAGGGCACGATCTGGGAGGGTCCCGCACTCTTCATGACTAGTTCACGCATAGTTCACGACGAGTTCACGAATAGTTCACGAATGCGTGCCCATCAGTGTCCACATTGACACGAACTGGCACGACGAGTTCACGCATAGTTTGCGCATAGTTTACGCACTTCCCGCATTGGCACGACGAGTTTGCGCAATTCGGACGGTGTCGTGCCGACTTGGGCACGCCATATAAAATGGGGGGCCTCCCCAACCCCTGGTCATTTTTGGATTGGCTGTGGAAGAGACAACATGCTGAATTCCAGAGACACAATCATTGCAGAGAAGAGAAGATGCCTATACCTGGCATGTTGTCTCTGTGATGTAAGTTGTCTCTTCGCTGGCGATCTCTGGAATGGCGAGCAGTGTCCAGGAAGCCCTATAAATACCCCCGCACCGACGTGAGTGCCACTGTCGCGCAGTAGTCGTGAACTGCTCGTGCCATTCGCAAACTGTTTGTGAAGTGCGTAAACTAGTTGTGAACTGCTCGAGCCATCAATGCGTGAAGTACACGTGACCGTGTCAGTGGGAAGGCATGGCCACACTGCGACGTGCACCAATTTGTGAACATGTCGTGAACTACTCGTGAACTCGACGTGAGCTGTTCGTGACAGTCGTGGCATGGCGCGCACCACCACGCACTGGCACGCATCCTCCAGCATTGTCTCAACGAGTTCACGACGAGTTCACGAACAGTTTGCGCATAGTTCACGACCTAGTCGCGAAATTTTATCGTGACCAAAATTTTGAACATTTCAAAATTCTCTTCTCGACATGACACGCAGTCACGACGGGTTTACGCACACTTCACGCTAGTTTACGACCAGTTTGCGCACCGGCACGACTCGAGTCGCGCCAATGCGTGCCACAGAATCGAGCAAGTGTCAGCCTTGCATTACCGGCTAAAGTGCAAACAAAACACTGACATTCTAGCAAGGGCAGCGAGGCGGAACTTGGGCTTAAATAGAATCCAGGTGCCGCCCCCAATCAATGCCAGCTGGCCCAAGAATCCAATTGTGGGAAAACCGATATCGTCCTGGATGAGAGCAACTAAGAAAGCTCTCAAAGCCACCACCAGCCTCCAAAACCATGACATGTACATTGGGAAATGGGAAATGGCCCTTTGCGTCAACGAGCAACAGCCGATGTGAAAGAAACCACTGAAAAACCAATCGTACATGCTGCAAAAAGCGTCAGATGTAAATAATAAAAATGTTGAAACTCTGCACCATACTTAGATATCCTGTGGTCTTGTCATGGTTTATAAGAGCCATCACCATCACAGGTCTACTTTCCCTGCAAAAGAACTCGAAGTCAATTAAAGAAATGTAATGATATACAAGTGTTCAACATTTTTTTACCTCCATCCATCCATCCATCCACCCATTTTCTTCCGTGTATCTGGAGCCGGGTCCTGCGAGTAGCAGACTAAGCAGAGTGGCCCAAGCATCCCCCTCCTTCATCGCTTCCATCAACTCTTCCTGGGGAACCCCAAGATATTCCCAATCTAGCCAGGAGTTAAAGCCCCTCAAGCGTGTTCTAGTTCAGCCTCGGGGTCTCCTCTCAGTTGGAAATGTCCAAATGATCTAATTGGCTGTGCAAATTGCCCTCTCCCTCCCCACCTCAACCCCCGGGGCTCCCTTGAAAAAGAGATTTCAATCTCAGTGGAACTTCCCTTGTTAAATAAGGGTTAAATAAAATAACATCTGGACCAGATACCTGAATCACCTCAACTCTTCACCCGATCCACAAGGGACAGCCCAGCCACCCTGCGAAGAAAGCTCATTTTGGCCGCTTGTATTCGTGATCTTGTTCTTTCGGTCTCTACACAGCAAAATGGTCAGAGTAAATTTGACCATTATGGAGAGGAATTTACTCTTACAGAGTCTTTTTGTGTCCAGTCTTGCCAAAGTGGGACCAAATACACTCTTTAAGAGTTGATTTTAATCTGAACATTTTGCTGTGTACCTAAAGCTCATGACCATATGCAAGTGTTGGAACATAAAAAAGTACGTTGGCTACATTGGAGCCCTGTTCAACTTTAGCTCCTTCCTCGCCGTGACGGGCCGGTGCAATGCTCGTAATGCTCATCTGTGTCACGGCCTCACGCTCCATCCTACACACACTCGTGAACAAGACCCCTAGATACTTGAACTCCTCTACTTGGGGTAACTGCTCACCCTCCACTTGAAGGGGACAATCCACCTTTTTCCAGGAAAGAACCATTGCCTCAGATTTGGAGGTGCTGATCCTCATTTCGACTGCTTCACACTCAGCTGCGAGCCGCTCCAGTGAGCGTTGGAGGTCACAGGGTGATGAAGCCAACAGGACCACATCATCTGCAAACAGCAGAGATGCAATCCTGAGGGCAACAAACTGGACTCCCTCCAAACCTCGGCTGCACCTCGATGTCCTATCCATGAAAATCATGAACAAAATAGGTGACAATGCACTCCGCTGGCGGAGACTAATAACAGCTGGAAATGATTCCCTCTTATTTTTGAGATTGCGAACACAGCTCTGGCTTTGATTGTAGAGGGATCGAATGGCTCGAACTAACGTCCCCAGAACCCCAAACTCCCACAGGATGCCTTGTGGGACATGGTCATAAGCCTTCTCCAAGGCCACAAAACACATGTAGACTGGACAAACTCCCATGACGACTCCAGTATCCATGCAAGGGTAAAAAGTTGGTCCACTGTTCCACAGCCAGAACGGAACTCACATAGTTCCTCTTAAATGTGACTGTTTTACGTAGAAAAGAAAAAATAAAACTAGGAAATGGATGACAGGACTTCCAAAGCAAAGTCATGCAGAGGAGATGGTGTTGGGGGAAGGTCAACTCAGACGCAGCTCACAGCATACGTATGAATCTCAGGGTTCTGACTCCAAGTATTATCTCATTAAGTCGGTTGCTTGCTCATCAAGATGCAATAACTGCGCCGTTAAAAACTACTAGGTGACTAACATGGACTTAATAAAATAATTTCATTTTGGACAAAATAATTAAATTTCCCTGGAAAGGGTCTTCAGAAAAGCATATTTTTTGATAAAAGTGATGTCTGAGAGAGAGAGAGAGAGAGAGAGAGAGAGAGAGAGACCTAATATTTGTGTGTCGAGGTAGTGGTGTTATATTTTTAAACAACATTTTTTTGCTGTTGCTGTTCTCTAAAAAACTTTTTTTTTCCGAAGCCCTGCCCAGCACCACTAAATTAAACAGGACATATTTAGGTTGCAGTCGACCGGTAAACATAATAATTATTGCCACAGCGCTGTGCTCTGTGCTCTACATGCAGCCAGGCTCAGACAAGAGGAGCGAGACACTGCTCTATCTCTCTCTTTAAAGAGCACCTCCCAGCGTGAGTGTCACTCAAACCATCGCCGTGGATACGCGGCTGTCTCCTTGCATTAATCAAACAGCTGTTTCCCTCCACCCCCCTCCGCCCTTATTGAGGTGTTCTCAGCCTATACCTGCTGCTCTATCAGGCTAACGCACCAAACACAGACAACCTGCTGAGCACAAGGTGACCTGGCTTCTGGGCCCTGTTGGCTCTCTCACAAACACGCGTTTACATTCATACTAACATGCACGAAGGAGCACGCACTCACTCACAAGGGCGTGCACACACAAACACACACACACGCGCGTGCGCGCATTCTCAGGGACATGCGCTCATATGTACTTGCATTAACACACTCATGTATGTACCATTCAAATATGCACCTTGTGTTCTGTTCGGCACTATTGTCTCTCCAAAAATGGTTCTGAGTTTATCTTCTGAGCTAGAACGGCACTGTGTCGAGTCTTCTTGTTGTGCATATGTCTACCAGGATATCTTTCTCTCACATCTCTTTATCTCACAGACCAAACACATGCAGGTTACATTTACCCCTGCAACTCTACTAGTCCCATACGTGGGTTCTTCAAATGCAGCAGCTTTATTAAAACCTGTGCAACCTCAGGCCTAAATTAAATTCTAGTGAAGATTCCAGAGTATCCAAAGATCCCAAATGTGTCCTGCTGAATTATAGGGAAATGTGAGTAATATGATGTCCGAGATCTATATATTTTCTATTTGATGAGATGCTGTGGGCGCAAAAACGTGGTGTTCTGGGGTTCAATGTTTCGCTCAGTATTAGTGTGGTGTGGCTTCAGTGAAGCTTTGCAACCAGCAGATTCGGAATAAACGTCCTATCAAATGCTTTTACTAACTTTGAACCTACTGAAGGGGAAATTCCAGCGAGTTTGAGGGATTAATTGGGGATACAAAGTTGTCCTTTCATAGCAATATTACTCCCAAAATATGGATGGATTGACAAAGGGATAGATGGACAGAGTCCAGACTGGGGAGAAAAATGGGGAGGATATGAATAATAAAGGGTTAGATTCCAGGGCTTGTTTAATCCTCATGCTCTCTCTCTCTCTCTCCCTCTCTCCCCCTCTCTCTCTCTCTCTCTCTCTCAGAAAAAAGACGGCTGTGTGTTCATTCTGTGGCTAACAGGATACTGAACATTATTTAGTTCTGCTGAATTGCCTACAGGAGTTTTTGGTTGTAATTAAATGTATAAATATTGCCCAATAATGAGTTTTGGTTGTGAATTGTCTCTCAAATAATCCCTAATCAAAATACAAAATTTTTGGCAGATTTCCATTAATGTCACATATCAGGAAAATAAGGACTTTACAGTCTGTGTTCACCCTGCCCACATCTTCATTTGATTGAAGTTTCTGCAACATTATCATTGCCAGACTCTAATGAATGCATTAATTTTGGGTCTGTCAATTATAGAAGTCTTTGTGACTCATGCAAAATGCCTTGTTAAAAATTAAAGCGATTGTCGTCACCTTTGTCATGCTAATCTCATCCCGCATGGGCTTCAAATGAACATGAGGAGTGGAGGTATGACGTGTGTGACTCAAACTTCCTGCAGACAGAAGGTCCTGAATAATTAATGATGAAACACTGGGACCAGCACTATCCTCCCCTCCCCCCAGCACTCTCGCACACATACACACACACACACACACACACAGGCACACTCTCACACATACAATAACATGCATGCACATACGTACATACAAACACACACTTTCAAACACATGCATGCACACACACACATGCACACACATACAAACACATGAACAAATGGCAACATGTGGAAACAAGTGCGCACACACACACACACGAACACACACAAACAAATAAAAATTCACTCGCAAGCATACAAACATTCACACTCACAAACATGCCCACATATGGACAAATGTTCGTGCACATTCATACGCGCACACACTTACACAAACACACACACACACACACAGAAGAATCTTCTGACGTGCATGCACACGCACAAGCACGATTCCAATTAGGAACACCATCAAGTAAGAGGGTTCTCAGCTGGGTAAACAGTGTAAATTGAGGAGATTTCACACTCTTCAAGCTTGTGATATGAGGTCCAATAAAGAACAAAAACGGTTCCTCAAAGGAGGAGCAGAAAGGACCTTTTCCTCTTGGAAAATGTTTGCCAAGTTTGACAGCACCCAAATAAGTCTGCGAGCGCTGACTCTGCGAACTCATTTTCCATGGCTATGCATCAGTATTCTGAGGTAAGTTTCCCCATTTTATAGTATGAATAAACATTTCAGAGTAATGTTTACAATACTTTGCATTTTACAAGGCTATCTGACTTCCAAACCATTAACTTATCCTGTGGTATTATATGGTCATTGCAAAAGTCGATAAAAGTTTGTCCAGTTAATATGGGAATTAAATTAAGATCACAAGTGCTTGTAGAAATGGTAGGCTTTGTTCAGGGCAGAGTTCGCTGATACTGTTGTCCCATTTCAATCCGCTCTGTTTGCCTCAGAGCACTTTTCTGATGTGCCGAAACAGAGCAAATCCTGAGTTCTTAGAAATGCTTGAGAAACGACAAATATCATCAAGAAAATGAGGGTTAATTTGCTGCAGTATGTTTGCAGTAATTTACAAAACCCTGCATCAGTGTTAATGGCAGGATCTTTTAAATTGATGAAGGCAATTAGGATTGGAAGTCATGTGAGCAGTATAATTGGTTTGAGTCTCACTAACAGAACAATCAGTTTAAAGCTTTGTGCGCGATGTGTAGGTGGTCTTCCAGTTCATTAGTTCATAAATAAGTTATTCCAAGTGTAGCCTCGGGGAACGTCTGGTACACTGTCTGCCCTATTGCAGGTGTGTTTGTGTGCTTGCGTACATGTGTATCTGTTTTTGTGTGTGTCTGTGTGCATGTGCTTATGTGCGTGTGTGTGTGTGCGCATATGTGTGTATGTGTTTTTGTGTGTGTTTGTGTGCATGTGTGTGTGTGTGTGTGTGTGTGTGTGCGCGTGTGTGTGTGAGTGTGTGTGTGTGCGCGTGCATATGTGTGTATGTGTTTTTGTGTGTGTTTGTGTGCGTATGTGTGTGTATGTGTGTGTGTGTGTGCACGCGCGTGTCTATGAGTGTGAGCGTATGAGTATGTGTTTCATATATGTTTTTGTGCAAGTCTTTATGCGTGCGTGTGTGAGTGTGTGCGCTTGTGTGTGAATGTGCATGTGTGTGTATGACAGTTTGTGCTTGTGTCTTTGCATCTGCCCTAGTGGGTGTGTGTATGTTTGTGTGTGTGTAATGCTCTGAATAATCATGAGCAAAATGTTTCACCAGTTAACCCCAGTATTGTAGGATACTGTTTTTCATGTTAATAATTAAGTCCCTCTAGACAGATGGAGATTTAAACAATTTTGACTGACACTTTTGAAGGCTTCTTTAATAGACAAGGTGGGGAGAGATCCCCCCATAATCAGCAATTAAAGATTTTGAAAATATCAATAAAGCAATGCATTTCACGCTGTCTATAAAGACTGATATTCCTATTCACGATTTCTTCCACCAGCATAGATATATTTTTCGAAAGATTGACAGGGGAGCTGGAGGTATTGATCGACCGATAAACAGACAGATCGACAAGTTTTGAAACGAAAAGCCTTTGAGCATGGCTTTAAAAATTCATCTGAGCCTGGAGTTTTCTCCTGATTTTGATGTGCGCCTTCCCGAGAGAGAGTGATTGGAGGGGGTGTTGGGGTGGGGGTATGGTTAATGCAGAATTACATGTGGAAAGTACAACCCAGGGCTCTCTATTGTTTTTGAAAGTGGGAAAGTTTCAGTCTCAGTCCAGCTACAGCGCTTTTTTGAATGCAAAACAAGCTGTGAAATAGGCAGATCTTTGCAAAGATGAGGAACAGCTAGCAAGAAGGGGACCTGTAAGGACCTCAAAAAGAAATTCTGAATAGTGATCGAGTGAGGCTAGGCTGTACTCTTTCTCCTCCTCTCTCTCTCCCTCTCTCTTTCAGGGAACATAAACTGCCAACTGCATGTTCAAACTTTATATATATATATATTACAACCTCAATTCCGAAATAGTTGGGACGAAGTGTAAATTGTGAATAAAATCAAAATGCAATGACTTTCAGATCATGAGTCAACATGTTATTTACAATAGGATACAGATAACATTTCAAACGCTGAAACTGAGACATTTAGCATTTATATCCACAAAATGAGCATATATCAAATTTTCTGGCTTCAACAGGTTTCAAAAAAGTTGGGACACAGGCAAAAAAAACAGCTATTAATATATAAGAGAATCAGCTGAAAGAATATTTAGCAAGTAATTTAGTTAACTGGCATCAGGTGTGTAACATGATTGGCTATAAAAGGGATGTCTTGGAGAGGCAGAGTCTTTCAGAAGTAAAGATGGCCAGAGGCTCTCCAACCTGTGAAGGCTTGCGTAAAAAAAATTGTGGAATACTTTAGAAACAATGTTCCTCAATGTCAAATTGCAGAGGCTTTGAAGGTCTTATCATCAACAGAGCATAACATGGAAAAATCTTTGTGCATAAGGGACAAGGCCGAAGACCTTTACTGGATGCCTGTGATCTTCGGGCCCTCAGGCGCCACTGCATCACTCACCGGCATGATTCTGTCATTGACATTACTAAATGGGCTCGGGAATACTTCAAGAAACCACTGTCTGTAAACACAGTCGGCCGTGCCATCCACAATTGCAAACCTAAAACTCTATCATGCAAAAAGGAAGTCATTGTTGAGCATGATCCAGAAGCACCGTCGTGTTCTGTGATCAAGGCTCATTTAAAATGGACTGTAGAAAAGTGGCAAAGTGTCCTGTGGTCAGACGGGTCCAAATTTGACATTCTTGTTGGAAATCATGGGCGTTGTGTCCTCCGGGCTAAAGAGGAGAAAGACCACCCCTCCTGTTATCAGCGTTCAGTTCAAAAGCCAGCATCTCTGATGGTATGGGGATGCATTAGCGCATATGGTGTGGGACACTTGCATTTTATAAAAAGCACCATAAATGCTGAAAGGTATATAAAAGTTTTAGAGCAACGTATGCTCCCCTACAGATGACATCTATTCCAGGGAAGTCCTTGTGTATTTCAACAGGACAATGCAAAACCACATTCTGCAGCTATTACAACAGCATGGCTTCATAGTAGAAGAGTCCGTGTGCTGAACTGGCCTGCCTGCAGTCCTGATCTTTCACCGACTTGAGAACATTTGGCACATAATTAAAAGAAAAGTCCGTCAAAAGAGACCCAAAACTCTCCAGCACCTGAAAGCCTGAATTAAACAAGAGCGGGATTAAATTTCAATGACTAAACTCAAGAAACTTGTCTCCTTAATGCCCAGACACCTCCACTGTTGAAAAGAAGAGGGGATGCTACACCATGGAAAACAGACCCCTGTCCCAACTTTTTTGAGACCTGTAGCAGCCAAATTTGAAATGAGCTCATTTTGTGGATAAAATTGTAAAATTACTTCAACATTTGCTATGTTATCTCTGTTCTATTGTGAATAAAATACTGGCTGGCATGATTTGAAAGTCATTAAGTTTTGATTGATTTTATTCACAATTTACACTTTGTCCCAATTATTTCGGAATTGGGGATTTATATATATATATATATATATATATATATATATATATATATATATATATATATATATATATATATATATTAGTTTAAAGGTGTAAAAGTTAGAAATAAGCATATTTCAGTTATAATGCTATTACAGGCCCATAATCAATTTTTCAAATTCAGCTAGTGCAGAATTAAAAACTAGCTGTTTTTTGAAAAGATGTTAATGAGCTTGGACAAAATTATACTGTTGTCAGCATTTTCATGTCACCACAGACACATTTCACAATTTGTTGACAGTTGGTTGCTGTTGGTTGGGTGCTGGCTCCTTGCTCAATAAACTGTCACTAAGCGCATGCCTGAATCAAGGGGTTAGGGTACGACTATGTTTTTGAGTAAAGAAAACTTCTCTCAGAACGCACATGCAAAAAAAAAAAAAATCTATGAAAATAATCCTGGAATCTGTTTGGTTGAAATGAGTTTGGTAACAGTTAATCTTTTTTTCTGCTGTTTTTGCAACAGTCCTGAGCCTTCCTCACTATTTTCTTTTTTATCAATTGAAAATGATCTTCAAACTGCCTCCGCAAGCTCATTCCACACAGCAATGTTTTCAGTCCTGGTTTCGGCGCATCCAGGGGTCCAGATCCATTCATTTGAGAGCATGCAAACTGTGCCTTGCGCCTATAAGTAATTTGCATCCAGCTCGGATTGCTTTTGTGAGAGAATAGCGTCATCTATGGGCTGAGAGTCTCACTCTGAGGGACATCATTCCTTCAGGAAAGCACCCAAGGAAAAACTTGATTAGCTTGATGCGATCCTGATGTGTTCTGCAACATAACGGGTCATAGTTCAAGTTCTCAATTAAATGTGTAGTGTTCAGTCAGCTCTTATGGCGTATACAACCAGGTGCATAAATATTTGGGCATTGACAAATTTATTGTTACTTTTGCTGCCTACCACAGGACAGCGGGATAATGAATTTGAGCAAAAAGTGTAAAGTTTACCTTTAAATTAAGGGCATTTACATCCAAGTCGGATGATTACAAGGTTCCCACCCGTTTTAAGCTTTTTCATATCCAGGGGTGTGCCATTCCCCCATTACTCCATCATAATCAAACTTCTAAAAGGTCTTGAGATTTCAAGAGAAGTGGTTGTATTTGGAATCTTTTGCCTTGAACTGTCACTTCCAGTGAGGCAATCCATCATTAGGCTGAAAAATCAAAGTGGATCCATCCCAGAAAAAAACATTAGGTGATTAGGTCAAATCGACTATTTTGTAACAAACTGTTGTTTTCTTAAAAAAAAGAGCGCATTGGTGAGCTCGGTTGCAAAGAATGCCTGTAAAACCACGGATAACAACTGTGGTGGACAACAGCAATTCTTACCCCGGGGAAAAAAAAACCCTACCATTGTGCCATTTCATGGCAAGCTGCCCAGTTGCTTAAGTAGCAAACCAGCCCCTGACCATCATTCTACTACCACCATGTTTGACAGTTGGTTTGATGTTCTTATGGTGGAATAGCATACAAAAAGTATTGGGGGTCATCAAGATATTTTTTGGCAAATGTGAGAAGAGCCTTTGTGTTCTTTTTGGCCATCAGTGGTTTTTGCCTTTCAGCTCTCCCATTTATGGCCAGTTTCTTTCTTATTATGGAATTGAGAACACTGACAAATAACGAGATAAGTAATTTCCCAGATGCCAGACTGGGTACTTGGTACTTTTATGACATACAGAATGAGTCCTTAATGCATTCTTGCAGGAATTTTGCTATGGTGGCCAATCCCAGTAAGGTTCACCACTGTCTCGCATTTTGTCCATTTGTATGCAAATGGATCTCAGTAGGGTTTGCAGGAGTTCCAGAGCCTTGAAAATAGTTCCATCACTCTTTCCAAACTAACAGACGTCAACAACTTTGTATCTCATCTTTTCTTGAATTTTTTAGACCACAGCATTTTGTGCTACTTTTTGCTTCCTTCACATTGTCAGACAAGTTCTAAAAAGATCTAAGGAATGAACAGGATTAGCAGTAATCATCTCTGGTGTATCTAGAAAAATTGAACCCAATTATCCATTAAATTTGTTTAATTGGTTGATATAGTAACCACCGGGGCACTTGAATTTTCATTAATGGCAAGGCAAGGGTAGGTAGATATTTGTTACAGTCCAGACCAGCTCCTCCACTTCCTCGTATCTTGTCTTTGTACCTTGATCCATTCCCATTATCCACTCATTGTTTTCCTCCACTTCTGACTCTGGGCTTACTGACAGAGGAGACAGCCTATCAGCATTCTCCTGTCCACCACATCTGTTTCCACTCCCCTCATCAGCCACAGTATTTGACCAAGTCCAGAAATGTCTTCAGTGTCAGATTATTGTGTCTCCATGGTGCTTTTCTGGTCAGTGAGCTTGGTCTTGGTTTTCTGGCCTTTAGTACTGATTGTGACTCTAGCCTGTTTTGTGGATTTTATATTTTGCCTGATTTTTGGTACCTTTGCCTAGTGCAGGTGAGATGAAGCTTTATGCACTAAGCGTTGGAGCTTTCCAGCCAGGTGTGTTGAAGTGTGGCGAATTTCTTGAGGTTTTCCAATGCACTCTACAGACCCCTACTGGTCAACAAAAATACGGATGAGTTGTGCTTCTTTGAAAATGGCAGGCAAGCATCAGCCCACAGCATGAAAGTGGCAGAATCAATAAATGCAAAGTATTTTGACGTCATAATGAAACTTAAAGATGCTTTGGAGGTCTGGACAGAGGGCAGTGATTTTGTTGGAAAAAAATAAGCGTTTCCCCTAATAATACAAGGAAAAACTATCAAATGAAGGGAATTTATGTATTGGAAATTATTTGATAAGGTTTGAATATACGACATCACATAACAGTCTAACAAGTTTGCCTAATAGCCTCACTAAGCAACCTTATTCGGAGAAATAAAATCAAAGTATTCCCGAACAGGTAATAACTTTGCCTTTCTTGCCAACTCTGAAGTCTTGGTAAGTTGGTATCGAGGGTAACAGCGCTACCTTTGCCTGTTTTCTCTCTGCCTCTTAAGTATTTTGATCTCTGCCTGTTTTTGACCATTGTGGTACTGCCTGAGCCTTTTGATACCTTGCCTGAGGTGTGTGTGTGTGTGTGTGTGTGGGCTTTTTTTTTTTTTTTTGGTGGCCTTTTGCATTTTTGATTGCCTTTTGGATATTTTTGACTCGTACTTCTGTACTTTTGTGCTCTTTATTAAAACTTTTCAAATCTGCTTAAGTTGGCCTTGTTAGTCTTTTCTTGGGTCCTCCAATACCCCCTGACCTCACCCAGTCCTGACAGATATTTTCCTTCAATAAATGAACTCATTTGAAAACTGCATTTTGATTTTATTCAGGCATTTTAAGTGTGACAACTATTTAAAAATAGGGGAAATCTGGAAGGTGGCAAATACTTTTCATGGCTTCGTACATTATCATCATCCCAGGATCCAGCACAGAATTTAAAGCAGTTGACTTCGTTGAAATTTCCGAGCAATTGATGACAGCAGCTGTAATGGTAGTATCAATGCATGAGAGGTTGCGCAAGAATTGTGTGTGGGTTTCTAAAGCAAAACCTTCACAGTGGAAGATTTTATGTACTCAAATAACATTGGGAATGTGTGATTGAGAGTTTCACAACCCTTCTGTGTCCTGTATTGGCTCCAGCTCAGTTCCAGCTGCCTGCGTGGTTTGCTGGTTCGTAATGCTTTGTTCTCTACAAAGCCATCCAGTCAGTTAGTATCTTTGAGTATTAAGCTGTGCTCTTCTTCCCTGAGTTTAATTAAATGATTTTAAAAAGGGTTCAGTCATTTCTTGAAGTCATTATTTGAACGATCAAGCTCACAAGCCTCAATCTTGGACTCAAGGCCTGGGACTGCGTTCCTGCTAAACCATTCGGTTCAACTGTCATATAATCCAGCTTTGGAGAGGAGGATTCACCATCGGGCTTCTGCGTTGCAGCTACTGGCCTGGGTGTGGAAATGCCTCAATGCTCTCCAGCTCTTACCAACTTAGCTGGACTGTCCCCTTTTCTCCTTTCTCGCCATTATTACCGTATTCCTATTAATAAATACTCCCTTGTGAAATTTATCCTGAATCTGCATCTAGTTCCTTTTCTTTCCGCAACAGTGTTGGAGCAGACAATATCAATGACCTTACTTCGTCATGGGACTTTTTATGCTTTCCAGAGTTCCGCTATTACAGAGTTTTTCATTTTCAGTAACCATCCCATTACAATTCAACACAAATGGTAGGATACCAGTGCTTTTTGGAATAGTTGATAATTATTTAATTCCAGTAATTAACCTCTGAGTCATTTTTATGCAAAAACAGACAGCAAACAATATACTGCATAAACTAAAGCTTTCCATTTGAAACTGAACTTGAAAACAATGAATTGACTAGTATATTTTCATTTTGGAAAAACTATATTTAAAAAAAACCAAAAATCATACACAAAAGTAATTAAATTCACACGAGGCGGTTATAAAAATCCCAATAATTTATCCACTTCAGCTACATTTTGCTAAAGTTATCCCCTCATGCTAACTTGCTTCGTAATGCGCATGATCTTAATCTCAACCTCGCGCAATCAATGTGCGTTATTGCTTATGGTGTGAAAGCCCCGTTAGAGTGCATTTTACATCAGGGGTGTTGCTCGGCAACAACCTGCGCTTCGCATGTATTTACTATATGACCAGATGCAGCATTGACCTCCTTCTTGTAGGCCTGATGCACTCAATGTAAATGCAAATCACAAAGTTGGACTTAGGAATGACCATCCTAAGAGTTCATACCTACTTTTTTACAGCCTGCCAGTGCACTCCTCTCCTGTAAACATGGTAGTTGACGAAACACTTGCGCCCAGAGACAGGACATTATCCTTGTTGATGCAAGGCTCCCAACTCTCCAGCATTCAGTGTGAGATTTAGTGGCATATTCACGTTCCCATGCTGTATGTCAGCAATTATTCAATCTGCGCGTTTGTAAGAAATTCTCAGGTGGAATTGAAGTCCTTGTGCAGGGAGGTTTATCAGTTTCACATGTGTCACGGTGGATTTCACCACTAGTAAGATGGAAATCAATTATGACTCCGGACTTCTCACGCTTTTTTTACTCAGGGGTTGAAAGCAATGGAATTGCATAAAAACATTTCAGATGGTCTTATTTCATTTTAACAATTCGAACGATTGTGAAACACACGTATTGCGATGATTGAATAATTGCTGACTACTGCTCGGGAACATGAATAAGCCACTATATCTCACGCGGAATGCGGGAGAGTTGGGAGCCCTGTTGAAGACTAGATCATCTAGCAAGATGGCTACTCAGAAATGTGGGTTTAACGTGACTAGCTGGCTAGCATATCTCATGCAGCACACGACCAGGCTTGGGGGCTATCAGAATCAATAGATTTACATTGCTATGCACCTATCTTAACCCAGGAACAGTCCTTTATTAGCTAATCATCCCCTGGACGCTCGTTTCCCACAATTTCACTGAATATACTTATTTATATTTTATACAATACACATTATTGTGAATTTTAAGCACATACTTCACAGACTAAAACAAGTAATCATCGCTAATGTAAGACTTTTTTTCTTAATTTAAAAATAAGAAATAAAAACACAATCTCCACCAGAGAGAGCAGCGCACTTGTGGAGATTTGCGTGTCTTGTCTCCGCTCGAGGACAAGCACTGGGGACAGGTAGAACAGATTTGCACGTGCTCAGTATCTCCCAGGGGATAGCGGAGCTCGTCCTACCGTCATGATGACTGATCAGACCTCTGATGGTACATTAAGGACAGTGTGCCAGAGCAGCAAAGTCCATTAGGCCCAGTCCCGAGAGGACGCCCAAAAACAGAAATATACCTTCATAACCTTCCTCTCCCTCTGCCCCCTAACAAGCCTCTTCACACACTGATGGATAAAGCAGCAGGGCAGGCCATTCTGAATTACTGCAGGCTATGACAGGCTTCTGCTCCACTGGTTTCGATAGAGGGACAGTACACCGGATGTCCGAAATCTTAGAACAATGCATAGCAAGCTACAATGTATTAATAAATCTTCAGCTGAGATTATTTATATTTTTATTACATACTGGAGTAGATTTTTTTTTGCCTGAGCATGTGTATTTAGGATATATTCTGGAAGGTACACAGCCTGGTTGTTTAAGGAGTAATCACAGGAAAAAAAATGACATTTAAGATAAGTGTTAGAATTGCCCCGCAGCTTCTACGCTTCTGTAAGAAATGTACAGTATTTTAAAAACTTTTGATAGTATATGTAGAAAGCTGACCTAAAATTGACAGGGTGTTTACAAGCTAAATCAGAAGAAATGTCTGCATGCGTGAGAGGCGCTTCTTACACCTCTGAGACTTTTGGGAGGCAGGAAGGATTCAGAATTGAAGGTGCAGGCAGATGGAGTAAGAAATTGTCATGTTGGGCCTCTGGTGCCTAACCTGGAAATCTGCTGAGGTTCATTGTCATCAGGGGAGATCCCAAGGAGTAAATATCTCAGGTCAGTAAGTACAGAATTAATATTCAACTTATCGAAACGGGTCTCAGCACATTGATTGTGACCCATGTTTCTCAAGCTATTGATGCAGGTAATCCGAATGTGGAGCACTTGCACAAATCCACATTGTTACTTTGTGTCTTTGAATTGTACTTCAATAAGTCCAAATATTGCTGTCTTTTCTTTTTTACTGGTAAAAAGACAACATGGTTAATGAACACACCTGATATTTTTGATGCATTTCCTTAAAACTGTTGGACAGCAATATTCTGGCAGTATGTGCGACAACAACAACAAACATGCCGGAGCCAGACGTGATACAAAGCAGCACAGCGCTTTTCACTAGCACTAGCGCTTATGATGTTAGCTATCAATGCCTGCAAAAAAAGAGTTGCGGTTGCCCCCTCAGTAGGTAAATTTATGAAACCACTCAACTGTTCGTATAGTATATTTGCTAATAGGTTTTAACGCATATACAGCGAGTCTTCATCCATGACCAGTTCAGGGCTATGTCTCCATAAAGGGGTAGAGTTTTCTTAAGGTTGCTATATGAGCAGCTCATGTAGTATGGAACAGAACTCTGGTGCAAGCTAAGTAAATTGTAAGCTTTATCAGAAACGTACCCTGGGCTGTTGTAAACAACAGGATGATTAGTAGATGTTGTCCCTCATATGTATATTGTCTTCTATTCAGTGGCAGAGCCATGGCCCAGTTACAAGCTTGCGTATTGAAGCTTGACATCTGTTCTTCCTCATCTGTGCATCTGCCTCTTCTTGGACTTTGCTCGGCGCTCTTCAGCAATACTTTCCCCTGTGAGGAGGACTGATACCCCATGTCCTACTCAAGTGTGTTAACATTTCATTTGATTATGTGACCCATTATGGCGTGGAAAAACTGATATCCCCTCCTGGGACTTTGTGTATGCCAATGTAGGGGGGCAGTCATAAGATTTTTGGGGTCATTTGCGTTTAGTTTTTTTTTTTTTTTTGGGGTGGGGGGTGGGGGGGGGGTGGAGTGGTTGGAGGAGTGAGTGAGTGAAGGATGGGGTGGTGCGAAGATAGTTTCCAAGAATGAAATTGAATCATACTTGGGTGTGTGATCAAAGGACAGCTTTAATGAGGAGCCTCCTTGCGTCCTAATTAGAATTTCTTGCCCTGAATTGCTGTCAATAAGAAAGCCTTTATTCCATTCCATTCAGACCATGCTGCCATTTGCTCTATTTTTAACAAGCACACTGGGGGAATCCTGCCGTTATTTCTGCAGTCCCAACAGGGTCGTTTGCCCTTTGATTCAATATTAAAACCAGACACCAATTAAGGCTCAAGATATGGATTTTTGTGAGTGGAGTTTGTTTTTGGGATGGGTTGAAATGTCAAGTCATTAGTGTTTTATGATGTCCATAAAATATTTTGTGTTTTTATCAGTATTTTTCAAATCCCTTAAGGGAATATTAGTTTTGTCAGATTGTATTTGATTTTCTGGATATTTGTTTATTTATTTTTTGATTTGTTTTTCTTTGGGCTGACATTGATGTAATTCAAGGAAGCCTTTGTAGAAGTGATGGCAGCTTCTAATTTACTCCCATGGTGATACTGCATTCTTCTGTTTGTTTCAAAGTACTTTTGAATCCCTTTGAGACATCATAGATCGCACACAATATGTGCTTAAACTAAGTAACATGCCTTCTGCATTTGATGCTAATATTACACTTTTGTTATGTTGCACTTTGACTTTTGTCATTTGATCATATGCATGGAAATTAATACGAAAGAAAAGAAAAAAAGGTTCTCTCTGGGCCCTTTTATACATGTCATATTTTGTAATAAGATTGTAGTAATTTAATTTGCTGAGTACAAGCAAGGTGCAACAATCAAATATTTCTGACCTCTTGTGAAGACCACAGTCTGTTGGCCATGTTCAAGTTCAACGCACCTTGATTAATATCGCTGTGAAGGAGGTTATGTTTTTGGTTTGGCTTCTTTTTTTTTTATGTGAGATTATGGCAAAACTACTGACCCGATTTTCATGAAACTTGATTGAAGGGTGTAGCTTGGACCAACAAAGAACCGATTCAATTCAATTTTGGAATGGACCTGAATCATGAGGTGGGTACACAAATTATTTTTCACTTTCAGTGACATTGCGAGATGGGGCATATGGCCTTGGTAGAGGTTTGCACTCTTCAGGTACCCTTCTAGTTTCTCAATATGTTTTGTTGAAAAAAGAGATTAAAATCTATGTTTTATTTGTTTGGGGATAATTCTGCTTATCTTTCCTCTGTAACGCCCAACCAGTCATTTTCTCCCTCTTAATAGTTTTATAGCCATTCACTCTACATGGATAATTATCCTCGGATTGTCAGGAGCCACTCCTGCACTGGGAGTCAGAGGGAGCTGGACTCCCCACTATATTTTGGTTCCTCCTGAGGTTTATACCCATTGGTGAGTTGATTCACACAACAATGTCAGTGATTTTTATTTCCAAAGGGAAGTTTTTTAAAAAAAATTAACCTAAATTTCTCCCCCTCTCTCCTCAAATTCCATTGTGACAGTTTGCAGGTAAGCAGCAGGGCTGAGCCTCCCATATTTCTCACAGTATCAGTACCTCAGTCAGGCACTGAGTGAAGGCTCTATCACAACTCAAGCCCTCCAGCTGAATACAGTCTATACACAATGCCTCCAGCTGAACTGACATTCAAAGGCTGGTACTCACTTTATACTGACTGGTACTTGAGTGGCATAGAAATGTATTTCTGCCCCTCATAGCCCTCCGTCCACAACTTACAGCTCTGAGAGGTCATGTGGGGTTAAAGCCATGTAAACAAGATTAGGTGCAACCTAGTACATGGCTGGGCCGCAAAGTGCTGTATGAGAATTTGGGCCCAAGAAAAGGGTGGTAAGTGAGGCAAAGCTCACGCAATTATATGAAGTGCAAATTTAGTAATACATGAGCCGGAGCTGAAAAATTATTTACAAGGTGGGTGGGGAGAGTGCCAGAGTATGGGAGTGTGAGAGTGAGAGTGTGCAGAGTAAGAGTGTGAGTGACAGTGCATGAGTGAGGGAGTGAGTGCGTGAGGGAGTGGGAGGTGGGGGGTCTTGAGTAAGGAAAACATATTAAAAGCATGTTATACATTTCAATAGTTTACTGACGGTTTAAAAATCACTATAATAGACTATAATTAATTGTAAAATTACATAGTATCAATAGCAGGTCGAATTTTTGCTCCCGAAAACTGATTTTTCTTCACTAATAATTGGGATACAATTGGCTCACTATAGCTGAAGTGGTTGCTGCAGGGGACAACGATTATTTCTGTAGCAAG
Organism: Gymnothorax reevesii; assembly: GCA_029721435.1. Taxonomy (NCBI): domain Eukaryota; kingdom Metazoa; phylum Chordata; class Actinopteri; order Anguilliformes; family Muraenidae; genus Gymnothorax; species Gymnothorax reevesii. The sequence goes on along the minus strand of CM056578.1, from coordinate 16,217,118 downwards.
AGATAATTTTGTTTGAATTGCTGGATAGATACAATGGTCAAGTATATTGAGCGGTTTGCACATTAGGCTTGGCTGAGGAGTTGTATTCCGGTAACACACAAAAAACAGGGCTTGGAGTAAACTTGTCCATATTCTAAACCGTGAGCTCGGCTTGCTTGAGAATATTCAATAACTCAGTGTTCCCCAACCCTCTCCTGGAGGCCCACCTGTCCTGCATCTTTAGATCGCTCTGTAAAGAATATCGAGTTAGCACTTCTTGGCCCGGGACTGCTCTCCGGGTTTGGATTATTGCTCGATTCAAGGCTGGTAATAAAGATGGCTTCTGAAGATTTTGTCTCTCTCGAATTATTCACGAACAAGGGAACCTCAAAAATATGTAAACATCTAGTCCAAAAACCACAACAGTACAATCAAAGTGGCCACCATAACCGCTTCCGTTCAAGCAAACCAACTCATGAACGCGCCAAGGTATCAGGTAATTTGGAAACGAGTCAGGGCATTATACCGGTATTCTTGAAAATACTGAAACATAATAGTGCCGGCGCCATTTTAGTGTACGTAAATGGTGCAGCTATAGTGACAGTAACAGTATATATCAAATTTTTCTAACATCGTGTAAGTTCCTATGTTAGACTGGAGGATGTTTAACGAAGGACGGGATAATCACAAGCATTAATGTGCGTGGCACGTTCTATTCCATGACCAGCCAGCCAGCCAATCACTGAACTTCTTCCCTGACAGCCAACCAATCGTTGAACTTGATCACTCAGGCACTCACTCACTCACTCAGCAACATTCGCGTTTATAGGGGCCGGGCCATTGCTCGGCCCAGCCCAAAAAACATTACCCTCCCAACAACTTCCTTCTTCTGTACGGTATTTAAAGCTCATTGAGGAAGCTAATGTATGCCACTGATTCGCTTTAAGCTAAAGAGAAATTATAGCAGCTCACTCTGATGCTATCCTGTAGGCTCTCAGAAAAATGTAAATCAAAACTGAAAACATTCAAGCACTGTGGCCTATGCAGGTGTATTTTCACTGATACTTTACGGTTACAATCTCCTCCAAGCCACATCAATTTTTATCCGTCACTCTCCCAGTCCCGAAGCTGCCATTCATCGCTTGATTTCATCTGTAGATTTCTACAGCTAGGTTGTCCACCACCATCCGAAGATGCATAGCGTCTCTGGCTACAAATGCTAATGGTTACAGCATTCCTCAGTCACAGCCTATTCACTTGGCTTGACACAATTTTCCATCTGAAGGCGTGGTGGCTGCCAGAAACAGTTCTTTCATCTCCAATAATTCCATCTGTGCCAAGCATAACACAGCTCTAATAATAGGTCTGCTGCTTTCTTCTTGGGTACCACGGCCAAAGAGCCCAACATCACTCACTGGGAGTCTCCTGTATTTCCACATAAACTGATAAACAATGGTTATTTTTAAAATTCAAGCTCTGAATGAACTAGATGCTTTGCTGCCTTTGTGCTAGACTATTGGGGCTTTATTCAGTGGTAATCTGGATTGGCTGTTATTATGTGTAAGATGCATTACAAATGCACTCCCACCGTCGGTGAGGGTTAAATCCAGTACCTGGTTTCATCCTATGGTCCTATTCATCCTATTCAACACTTGATGAATTGATCCCATGTTGAGTTTATGACTCAATCCCTACTCTTCCAGTAAACTCTCACCCTATTCTCTTCCCCCTCATCCTTTATTTAAGCGTTTACATGGCGGAACCGGCATGTTGAATTCAGCCCAAGGGCTCCAGAAAAATAGACAAATGAAAAAGAAACAATACAGTTGATGTATCTTCCTACGCCAATCTAACAATTAAAAGGCATTACATTTTTTCTTATTGTTGTAAAGGGTGAATGATTAATATTTGCTCTCTCACACACAGAGCAGATGTTCAATGGCTATCACTACATAATGTGAAATTAAAATAAGGAATGTCATTGTGGAAACACTGAACTGATTAACATTAAAACAAGTGTGTCATTAATAATGTGCCACAGGAACAGACTGACAGATACATCAAGCGCAAACGCAGACTTCGTCTGTAGTTAATTACTTGCTGCATATGTAACCGAGCATGGTAAGCATGATTTATGAAATATCATTAATCTAAACCAAAGTGAAAATTCTATCACCGGGTGAATCATTCTCAATAAATTATTATTTTTTACCATTAACATTCCTCACATTCCTGACTCCGCTCATTTCCAACTTTTTGGTCTAAACTAGGGTGCTGCTAGGCCAGGTCTACTCAAAGCCTCACTGTGATTAGATTAGATTAATTTACTGAACAAGGCGTGTGCGTGCGCAGGCCAGTGCACATTACTGTGTGTCTGTGTGTCACTCTGCAGGACATTCTAGCTTCAGCACATTCTCACTCCAACTCGACATATAGTGACACTACCTGACCAAGCGTTGATATACGACACATAAGGAGGCTATTAGCGTCCTGACTTGAAGCTTACAGTTAGGGTCCGGGTTAAGGGTTAGGGGTTAGGGGGAACGGGTTAGGGGTTAGGGGGAAGCGTTTGTTTTAAACTGGCGTCAAAAGCCTACTTTTGCATCATATATCAACGCGTGGTCAGGTAGAATCACTGTATGATGCGTCCGGATGAGACTGGGCTCCATTGTGTATGTCTAAGTGAGCACACCTGCATGCGCAAATCTGTGTGTTTCTTCCTGTATATGCATGCGTGCATGTGCTTCAGCGACTTACACTTTATACTCTCATTCACTCATTACCTCCCCGACATGGTATCATGATCACTTGGCTGTGTGTGTGTGTGTGTGTGTGTGTGTGTGGGTCTCTTCATGAGCACATGATAATTGATAAGGGAGCACAGCTGTGTTTGCAGGCTGTCATGAGGCCTTGATGGCAAAGAGCAAAGCACCTGTCAATCAACTTCAAAAAACTTCAGAAAAAAAAAAACATCTTTAAAAAAACCCACCTGTGAGACAGCTGGTTGTACAAGCTTCACTAGATGTTTTTCTGGAATAATTTCTTCTGATAATTATGTGCTAATTAATGTTGATGGTGCCTTTAGGAGCAGCTTCCTCAAGAGACTATAAGAGGTAAGAGGGAGATGTGGAAAGAGACGACGGTCACAACCTTATAACCCAAACACCTGATTAGCTGGGACCAATCACGCTAATTTAAAATAAAATATTTACATTTTAAGCAGATTTGTCCACCCTTGTAGTCCCTGGTGATAATTACACACGTTTATTCTGCTGTGGTTCAGGGATGCCATGAGTCTCCTCTGCTAAACACATTTGCAGGTAGGAAATTTTTATGTGCTCATGAAGTTTGTGAATTCTGCACAACAGTTATGTTGAATTCCCACAAACCAGTGGGACCAGTGATAAACTTCACCTGAAGCAGGTGAAAAATTATCACTTTAGCATCTCAAATAGTATAATTCCCTCTCAGATATACCATAGGTTGGAAATATCTGAGAGGTGGAGGAACTCGAGTCATCTGACCGTGTTACTGCATCCAGAGTAATTTAGAGTTATAACAATGGTCTGACTCCATTTGAATTTATCATTAACCTTCCTCCTCACTAACACTGACGCAAAGAAGGCTACACTTGACTGTAGTGTGGATCCGTGAGGACAGCAATCTAGCAATGAAGATGCGGACGTACCTCTGGCTGATACAGGCTGCAATAATACAATTCAATGTATTTATGACGGCAAAAATGTACAGGCGAGTGACTACAGGGTGCAGATACTCCATGAGCCTACGTAGGTCTGTAGCAGAACTGAGGTTTCATTGCTGAGCGGTGGATAACAGAATATGGTGTGATAAATGACTGTACGCAAATTTTGCACTAGAGCCCACATTAAAGAATCTCCCAGACCATTCCACTTTCCCACCTATATACCCAAAGATCAAAGACAAAACCAAGCCATCAAATGAAAGCCCAATGTGCAAGAAACAGCCACATGAATATCCATATGTGTCACATGCCAACATATTAGTTACTCCTTGGCTGACATCAGTTACACAAACAACTATTATCCTTACATGTCATTTAAAAACACAACACAATAGCTTGAACAATGTTGTCCATATTCGGGTTTTTGTTGGTAATTTGCAGGTGTAGCATAAAAATAGGCCGATAGGGGAACATGACCACACAAGTATCCCTTGTCAGCCCTGCATATCAACTTTGTAAACAGTCTTGTTTCCTCTTGGGGGACCTGACAGGGGCACACTTCTGGAGAACACCCTACATTAACAGTTAGCTATTTACTTCCTGGCTAAGTTGGACATTTCACTTCTAACCATACTAAACTGGCAGATATTTGGAATAAATTATTTTATGCACACAAAATCTTACCTTCATTAGGTACAGTATTAATTGTGTAATAAAACTATCATCCCACCTATGAAGTTTGAATAAATCATGCTCTATCACTGATATTACATAATTATAGAGCGCTGTATACATTTTCTTCAATGTAATCAAAAGCTAATGAATAATTGTGCAATAATTGGGCTTAAACACAAACCTTAACTCTTTGTTTAAATGACTTAATTAAGGTAACATGATGTCACATTTCACCAATGTACAGACCTAACTGAGTCCATCGATTCGTTTCCTCAGAGCTGTGTGCAGTTGAGGGAGAGGAGCACTCAGGTGCAAATATAATGCAGATGTTCATTCATCCACAGGGAGGCACTCTTGTGTGATAAAGTGGATGCTATACATGGAGTCATCTTGTTTTATTGACCAATAATCGACTGCTATCACCAACTTCATTTACAGAAGTCACTCGTAGGGTCAGTCTCAGGCATGAGGCATCAATCTGTACTACAATAAATTCTAGATTTACTCAACGACTGGGCTTAATCTGTGTCTGTATAACATACCCTCTGGGTTTGCCACCAAACTGCAGGGAACTTAACTAGTATGGAATAAACTCCTTAGCCAAATATTCAGGTCAAGGTTGGTAAACCCATATCCTGGAGATCCAGTCTTATATTCTGCAATCTTATCCATCAACCTGATTGATCAAACAGAGAAGTTGGCCATGGAGATGATTCACCTGGTTCCTTATGCCAAAATATGTTGCTAATTCTAAGAATTTGAAGAAAAACCATCCCTGTTGATCATCACAGACCCGTGTGACCATCCACTGACCAATGGCTGAAAAATATCATCTAAATTCATTCAGACAAGTCTGCAGGGAAAATTTCTACAGCCCAGGCCAATGGGAAATAATGCAAGGCAAAAACTGGTGCATCCCCCCCCTCTCTCTTTCTCTCTCGCCTGGTTCTCATCACGCTAGTTGCCGATGTCATTCTCTGTTTATGTATCCTGACATGCTGACAGGTATCATGTGAAACCGTTATATAAAGCCAGGAAAAACAACCTCCAACGTTTCCTGTTTCCTGTCTGGAGCAGTGCCATTTCTCATACAGCGGAAAAGATCTGTGCAGGGGTGTAAGGTAATTACATTCTTCACGGGGAAATGTGTTTCTCTTTGGGAAAAAGCAAACAAACCGTGTTTATAATGTTCTTTATGAAAGAAAGAGATGGCTTAACATGTGTGAAGATAAAATGCTAAAATATATTTTATGCTATTCTCTCACGTCAGAAAAAAATATCATTGTTGAACAAATCTAGGCGATTTTAGTACCTCAGAATCTGTGTACAAGATATGAGTACGGCTCATTTAAAGAAAGTTTACAGAGGGAAATAGAACATTCAGAATCAGTCTCTAGTCTGACTGCATTTCAAACACAATTTTTAAAGAATAACAATACCTTGAAATTAAGTGCTGTACAATTCTAGCTCATGTATAAAAATGAGCCAAAAGATTAAAACCATTCAAAGATGCAGTGAATAATGTCGATTATCGCATAACAATGGCACATGTCAAGGTCTTTAGACAAATATAAGCTGGCAAAAGAACAGTTGGCTCTGAACGATTGAACTGAACAACTTTGACAAGGGCCAAATTGTTATGGCCTGACAAGCAGAATAGAGCTTCACTGAAGTAACAAGACGTCTGGGGTGCTCCTTGTCTGCAAATGCGAATACCTACATATACAGGGGTCCGAGGAGGGACAAACCATGAACCAGTAACAAGGTTTTGGGCACCCAAGGCTCATCGATGCTGAGGGTTATGAAGGCTATCCTGTCTGATCCAAACCAACAGAAGGTGCTGAGAATTTCAGTAATATTTATATAAGGAATGTGTCACAACACACACTGCATCTCACTCTGCTGTGTTTTGTACTTTTTAGCTCGCAAACCCGTCGAAGTGCCCACTGTAACCCCGGTCCACCTCTTAAAGCACCTCCAAGGTACCTGAGCTTCAGCACTGGACCTTGGAGTAGCTGAAGAATTTTGCCTGGTCCAGTGAGTTCAACTGTCTTTTACATCATGAGCATTGGCTGGTTATGTGTGCACCATTTATCTGGGAAGAGATGGCATCAGGACGCACTGTGGGAACATGACATTCTGGGAAATGTTAGACTGGGAAACCCAGAGTTTGGGAATTCAAATGGCGTCAGTTTGATGGATCTGATTTGGCAGCACGAGGGGGACCGTCAGTCTTTGAGGCAGGTGTTTTAAGCTTGTGGCTGATTGGTGTATATTGAAGTTCAGTTTACAACATAAATCTGTTTTCAAGTATGCAATTAATTTTCCCTTAACCCTTAGGTTTTGCAGGCATAGCCTATGAATGGGCTAATAAACAAGACAAAAAAGAAGTGTGGATCATTTTTTTTCTGTACGGCACTCCTGAAATATGTTTGTAAGTTTTTTACTTTTTTTTTATTAGTAGCTCTTGTTAAGATATTAACAAATGTAAAATGTCAACACATAAAATTGTGTTTAGTACCATTTTTGAACTTTTAAGGTGAGTCTCTGATCCATGGGACCCCAAACAGAGCATAAGGATCAACATGTTTGCATCACATTAAACTTGGGCTCACGCTGATATTTGCTCAGAAAAATAAACAGAATGCGATCACTCTTGTTACCAGACATTAGTCTTGTCCTCTCTCTTCAGCTTGATCTGAAAAGGTGTCTCAGCCCTGCTAGATTAAAGGAGAATTCTGGTGTGAAATTGACTTGGGGTGTATTGAAACATGATAATAAGTATTAACTTTTGTCGAATACCCCACCTCCGTACGCTTGCAACATTTTGAAATAAATAGCTTTTTAGCCGAAGCTCCCAACAGACTTACAGTGGTAGCGAATCGGGCATAGCATTGCCATGCAAAGAAATCGCTACTTTTTTCATCATTAACAAGGCTCAAAGTAGCTCCACACTTCATTGGTAGAATTCGGAGGGCCCTGATATTTAAAACGGGGCACTGAGAACTTTGAAAATGCACAGGTAGTGTCATGGTTTGGGAGCTTTGAGAGCTCTGTTTGTTGCTCTCGTCCGGGACGATATCATTTCGCTCCCTATCGGATTCCTGGGCCAGCTGGCAGTAATTGGGCGCGTTGCCCGGACTCTATTTAAGCTCCAGTTTCGCCTCACGTTCCTTGCTAGAGTGTCAGTGCTCCTTTGGCGCTTTAGCCGGTAAGGTCTCTTGAGAGATTATTGTCAGGGACTTTAGCTGCATACAGGATCAGTGTTAGTGAGTAAGGGAATCTTTCATTTATTTCCCTTTTTCTTTTGTCTTCCTCGAGCTCGCCTGTTTTCTTCCACGGATGGCGTCTAGTCCGTTGGTAGCGCGAGTCTCGTTATTTCTATCTGTTAGATAGAAGTAGTCTCTCTACACGCTGTGAGATTTGCCTTTCATTTGGCCGCTTCGCTTGGCGTCCTCTTCCAGCAGCTATCACAGGTAGTTTACTAAAAAAGACTATTTATGCAAATAGTACCTTGGGGTAGTTTCCAGTCACCTCCATCTTGAAAGTAACAATGAGCCAAACAATGCATGTGTACGAAGGTGTGGTATTCGACAAAAGTTAGTACTAATCATCATGTTTCAATACACCTCAAGTCAATTTCACACTGGAATTCTCCTTTAAGGGAGGAAGGCCAGTTATGGACATTGGGGAGCTAGGACTTATGCAGGTTTGTTGCTTTCTCTCAATCTTTGTGAACCCTGCAAACAATATCAAACCTGATCTTGAGCATCCCCGGAGGGAGGAAGGAGGCGACAAAATCCTCTGATAAATAGCGAAAGCCGTTGGACTTATTATGTAGCTTATAAAAAGAAAGGGTGTGATTTTTTTCAAATTTCTGCATGGTACCTTTAAAATTTCCATGAAACTTTTCCTTGACCCTTGTGATATTTTCTAATGAGGTTAAGAAAAACTGGGAGGGAATTAAGGAAAAGGCCCACCTGTGTAAAATAATTCAGATGCACCTGAAGTTTCTTCAAGATACCTTCAGTTAACCCCTTAGATTCTATTTTTTCACTCAAGTTTTTCCTTAGGGAGGATCATCATCAGAAATAATTTTTCATAATGTTGGACAATATCACATACATATTCTGCATCTGATGGTTGCTGCGGTTCACTAAAGCAACATCGCGCTTATATTGAGTGAAATACTGACACCCAAGATGCCATGTTTTTATGGCCACAGCATTATATTTAATGGCAAATATCTAGATCCGTTGCTTAATTTTATAAACATTTCTCTGTAATTCAGCAGGACATACTTGGCATTTTCAGAAGCCTTGGGATCTCCAAGAGAGTTTAAAATAGGCCAGAAGTTCCAGAGGGTTGAATACGGCAGCTGCATTTGACGGACCCGTGGATTTTATGGCGTTAAGGATCATACGGCCCATCCTTACCTATTCTTTTCCCCAGTCACCTAATGCGTAATGAATAAATAAATGAACTGCAAGTCTACCTCTCCTCTCACGTGTAATGACGGTGTCTGTAACTGACATCAAAATCAAAATGACTTTTGAAAGTGCAAGGATGTTTCATTTCACCAATTTACATTTCTTCGACCCCTCATATTCTCATATTCTTCTTAGCTTTCTCTCTTGCCGTCCCAATTAGTGGAGTTCGGAACAATAGACAGTAGAACGAAGATAAGGGGGCTGTGATATAAAAGCAGTTGGAATTAAGCCTTTTGTCTTTGCCTTGCTTCTTGGGATTATCATCCATTCCCTTTTCTCAGAAATTTCTTCTGCTTCCTTCTTCCATAGCATTTTCATTGTGCTTTTCTCAACAAGCTGTGGTGACACTAAGTGTTTTACAGTAATGAGGAGGAAACTAGCCCAAATTTTACGTACTTTCAAAAGATTTGGCGGGTAGAAAGTTTTAAAAAAATGTTTTCACAGCTTTTAAGATTATTTCACTGTTGGACTGTCAGAGCAGTCCACAACAACCCCCCCCCCTCCTTAAAATCCTCCCATAAGCAAGCCTGAGTTTTCTTTCAGCACTTCTTGGTCATACACTAATGTAGGCACTTAAACACTTTACAGATGACAGCTTTGAAAATAATTAACACTTCTGCTCAAACTCGCCTACCTATCTCTCTTGCCACCGAACAGACATAATATTTGTTTTGTCTCTGATGTCACCAGGTCACATCAAACACATGAGAGCGCACTGCTTTGTCAAAAACGACATTTCAACACATATTCGCGATCGGAAAGCAGCGAGACCATTTTTGTTTTTTTTTTTCTTTAAGAATGCAATCCCTGAGTTACTGCAGGTCATTCCGCTCCGTACTGGAGAAATTCCCAAGGCTGTGAGATCGCCTTCCCGGTTCAAGCCTCAGACACCAAAAATACTTTTCCTCACTGATCGTGAAATTATACACGTGGGACATTGATGAATGCCTCTTGAATTGCTTAATATTTAGAAATCCAACAAGTGAAACAAGTTCAGTGCTTTTCACGTCTGTCTTTGATTTACAGCGCGGGTTTCTACACCACCCATAGGCCTACGCAGCCAAGCCAGTATTAGGCTATTATGTGTTTATTTTTTTAGGATGAGAAATGGGTCCAGGAAGTAATATTTAAGCTGCTCTCCGTCAAGTTGGATTTAATGTAGTTCTCCCGTTGCAGGGGTGCAGTGTGCGGTAGATCCAGGAAGACAAGACAGTGAATTATCACACTTTTCCCTCTTCGCAGGGGCCATATGTGAACTGTGTGACCCCAATGTCAATGTGATATAACCGTTACTTTTCACAGATTACATTTTTGCCTCTCATCTGAGAACATGTAAAGTGAAATTTATTTCATTTATTATTACTTATTTTTCCCCCTTCTATTGCTACTTCTTGTGGTTTTGATATAAATATATCAGTCCATTCTTTGACTATTTTTTCACTGAACTTAAGTGTCTGCTTTCTGCCAGACAGATCATTGATCAGAGCCAGGCCACAGTTCTGCCAGACAAACCATAGATTGTGCACTATTATTCATACACTGATTCATCAGAATTATGGGATATGCATGACAGGACCTCCTCTTGGTCAACTGCAATAGGAGAATGGTTTATTGTGTAATGAGAGTGAACTTTGGCCCCAGTCTTTCAACTGCAAGCTTCTTTGAAACACCCTTTTCCAGCCCCTAGCCGAAGGAAGCCAATGGCTCCCATGCATTTTGCCATTTCAATCTGTTTGGAAAGATACCAGTTAAACCCCTTAGGGGAGGGAAATCACATTTAAAAGATTGCATTTTTCAAAAATGGCACGTGTGCATCCAAAATGTGATATTGCATGAATTTTGAAAATGGCAACATTTATTGGGTGAAAGAGGAAAAGTGCTGGTTGGTCTTGTTCTGTTTTCTGTCATGGTCGAGACCAGGGATCAAGTGCGGAGTCAGACGTCAAATTCAACAGTTTATTGACAGTAGTACAGTATTGACAGGAATCAATGGGACGGAATCCCAGAGAGCATAGGCGGGTACGAAATCCCAGATTGATGAGAGACAGCTCCACACTTTTGTAGAAGGCTTGCTGAGCTGCAGTTGCCAGCCAATAGCTTCTAGGCTGCTGCCAGATGTAACACAAGCTTTGCCAGCACTGAACTGCTTCGGAGGATGAGGAGTTTTGCTGAGAGGAACATGGCCCCAGTCTTGGACCTGAAATCAGGGTTGGACGGCTGTTCCTAACAAACTTGACAAGGAGAACAAATTTGGAAGGGTCAACAAGAACACAGTTTCAGTCCTGGACCCAGATTAGGATTGGAAGCTTTTTCTTCAAAACTTTAGTGGGAGAACACGCTTGAGTAGAGGTAACTTAAACTCAGTCCCAACACTAAACCCTGATTACGATTGGAAGCTTGTTCGAAATAACTAAATGATAAAAGACTTCTACCAAAAAAGGCTGTCATTAAAGCATAAGTTGCATTCAACAAATATGAAGAAATTACTATACGACTGGGATTTCAGTTTGAATGCGAATTTACAATCCAGCAACTCACTCGTGAACTAGAGAGCTTAAATACTCGTCACAGTCATTAGTAGACATAGCAAGCCCCTCCGCTCCGGATCTGCCGCGGATCAGCTGGAGCCGGGGCATATCCGGAGCGGAGGAGCTTGCTATCTGGGATGTAAAGAGATTCAGCAGGGCCAGGAAAGACACACAAGCCACTAAATAATCACAACACGCAAACACCTATTTGACACCCAAGCTGCCGAATTTTGAAGAGACACAAGGGATTTTCGCGAGAGTTGAGACAAACAAATGCAATTGAATCAAATATATCTGTAATGAGCAACCCAATACATTAATTGAAAAAGGTTATTTCATTTGTTCCAGGAGGAATTAAGTTGTCGATATCTGAGTTATGAATAGGAGGAGGAGTGTCATTGTGGATATCTGAAATCTTTATTTTGCCAAATAAGACTTCAATTATGGATGTCTGCAATACAGATTCAGTCTGGCTATTAAATCTTTCACTCATTCCGTATGGAATACTTTTATATAGCCTACAGTTGTCGCGTTTGTACGGAATTGCTACTTTTCCCGAAAATTGCCCAATCTGAAGTAGCCTATTGAAGTACAGGTGGCCCATGACCGCGATCGTCAACTGATTTCGTGTTTTCATCGGGCTGCGAATGGTCGTTCACGCTGCTGGCACCGGCTTACCGTATAGAACTGGAGAATTCGCAGCGGCTTGCCGTAGGGCAGAGCTATTCAACAAGGCCCGGTGTGGGCGCAGGCTTTCATTCCTACCAAGCACCTACACACCTGTCCATCCGACGTAATTTCCTATCGCAACTTATGATTTGATCGTTGCTTGCGGTGGAGCACGCACCCCGATTCTTTGCAAGGTACTCAATCGTAGGAATGGACCCAAAATAAAGTAAGCAAATATGTGGAAGTAAAGTAATTCAACGATATCAGTAAAGCATGTGGTATCAATTTCTCCTCCTCTGTGAAGTAATACAATTTTTTTCTCTGATCCATTAGAGTAAAATGTTCTTTGTTCTCGAAATTGTCTCTAATTTTTGTGCATTCCAGATCCGTGCCCACGACTTGGTTCTCAGGTTCGTAATCACATGATTGGGCCGTGCTTTCGCCCCCATCTACTCGTTGCTTTATTTTCAGGATGTTATTGTTGGCTGCTTCGCTGAACGCAGTTGGAAATCGACTTTCTTCTCAAGTTAGAAAACTCGCCCACATGTAACACATCGTTTGACCTCTGTGTTCAAGACAGCCCGTGACACTTTTCCCCAGTTATTCGCCGAAGTCACCCTGAGCTCTTGTGAGAGAATCAGAAATCTCTCTCCAAAAGGAAATACAGATATAAGTCCGCTGACCACAGCAATATGCAGAAAGTCGAGGCACATCGAAGAACATTTATTTCTATTGCCGGTGTGTTTTACAACGGTACGTTCATTTCATTAAATTGTCGAACCGTTTGCCCAAATAATCCGCACATGCTTATGTGTGAATGCAAATGGAATATGCTGCATAGACAGTGTAACCTATACTGCATCGTAGTTCTATTTAACCATTAGGTTGTCAACTTCCCTGCATATTTTTCTATCAAACGGAAAGAGAACGCATTTTTCTGGAACTGTTGGCAGATTGTGAATGAATGGTTGAAATGTTTAAGCGCATTTTCACTAGATCTTTCTGAATAAGTTTCTTTAGTTGCTGAGGTAGACGACTGAAGTAGTCTACCAAATGGCACTAATTCCTTGTCAAAGCGAATTTGCCATTATTTCAAATAAGGGCACCACAAAGAGCAACTGCGCCCCCTTTCGAAATTAACCCCACATAGCACGAAATGAAAAAATATAAATCAATCGGTTTTTCAGCCAGAAGAAACAGTAATTGTCCTGATCAGAATTTCCGGACATTGTTATCATAAAATATAATTGGCCCGTCGATTAATTGTAAATTTTATCGGGGAAAGTGAAAAATATGTCTTCATAGCGGGTTTAAATCAAACTAGAGAAGTCCAATTCTCAGAAATGACGGTAAAAAAAAAAAAAGAAGAATATTCTTGAATTTTCCATTGTGCCGTAAAGCAGCGTAGAGCCCTGGATGACAGAAAGTTTCAAAGTCAGAGGATTTGAAAGTAGCCAATCCAATTCCATTTCAGGGAAGACAAACATGCTTCATATGGAGGTATTTTAATCTTTTTCAGTTTTTTTTTTTTTTTTTCGCAAAATGAAAACTATTAACCACAACATCCCAGTTACGCAGCCTGTGTTTTATTAGTGCATGTTTTGCATATCCCTGTATTTAGAAATGACCTTGATACTTATAGCATATTGATTGTTCTTTTTTATTTTGCGTGTGTGCGCGTGTGCGTGCCAGCAATTGTATATATTTGACCAAACATGTCTGTTTTTGTGGGACGGAGAGATAGATATAGGAATATCAGATGACTGTTCACAACATCATCATTATCGTATTGCGACTGGACTAACAGGCTGGACTTGTGTTAGGCTGAAGATTTCAGGTTGTCTCACATTGTGTAGGAAAGTTGGCTATAAAAAGTGTTAGATCAGTGTGGCTAATGTTCTGTCACGTGTCTGAGTGACACGATTTCCTACTTAAACTCTCGCACACAACCACGATTGTGACAGCACTTTCTGATTGCTCTTACGGAAGGGTCAGGACTGATTCACAGAGAAGTGCCAGTCAATCACTGTCTCTTTCTAATGTAGATATACCTTAATTGCTTCTGAAGGACCTGACTACTACACAAGTGTGCTGTGACTTAGTCTCATCTTTCTATCTAAACCACCCAGAGAGCCTTAGTGGCTCTGCTGGATGTGCATGGATGACTTAGGTTGCTCCCCTGGGAGGGAATTGTACTTGGGAGGTGGTTGAGTGCTTTATCCTGTCAACTAGTATTCTTGCTCAAGTGAGCCTTTATTGATGGAGGGGTGAGTTATTTATTTGTTTTTCTGAGTGTGTATTTGAACTCATGTTTATATGTGTGTGCATTCATGAGTGGTGCGTGTGTGCGCATGCATGCATTGTGGAAGTTTCTAGCTGTCTGTCTGTCTGTCTGTCTGTCTGAAACAATCGAGATTTCAGGACTCAACATTTACCGTCTCCGGAGCTCTAACCTTCACTCTGAACCTTCGTCGTAACCTGTGTATGCAGATCTATGACAGCCTGCTCCTGAAATATGGGCTCGCAATTGGAGTTGACACCCGAGAGTCCGACTCTGTGCCAAACGTCACTGCTTTCTGCCTGAACAGAGGCATGTGATTGAATCCAGATGACAGATTTCAATGCCTTTTGTCTGTCATCAACATACTTTCAGAGCTGGTGATTTTCTTGAATGCTGAATTTTTTTTTAATTCTTCCTTACTGAGAATTGTCGTATTTACAGTCCTGTGTTCAATAAACTGCTTATATCAATTTTTAGGTTATTTTCACAATGACATCTGGAATATAGAATATTCATCTGTTTTTTTTTCTATTGAAAAGTGCTGTATTTGATTACATCCAAGCAATGTCCTGCAAGCAATATCAATGCAATTAATGTGTGTTAATACATTGCTCATTTATCTGTTATTATGAATGAGTTGCGTTGGGTGCCAGTTTTCCCTCTGTAAAGTAGATGTCAAGTAGGCGTACACTCTGGCTACCTGGTGCGTAGCCTCGTTTGCATGAAGCGCCAAGCCCTTTCTACACACAGTTTGGCCAAACCAGATTTGGGATCCGTTATGGACCCAAACATTGATGTTAAGTTCATGCTCAGATGAATCTTTGAGACAAGTTTTATGTGCCTCGCGCTTCATACGAAGCACTTGCAAACTCACTGAGACGCTTTAATGGAGGCTGCTATTTTGCAAGTTGATCGCGTGACCTCAATGAGCCATGTGATTGGCTCACACTACTTGCTAGGTTTTTCCAGATCTAATATCCCTCTGATGCTCAATATAGATTGATACTAGGTTCTTCCAGATGAAAAAGTGCCATTAGATAGGTGTTTCAGATATTTTAACTTGATGAAAGGACGGGGTAAAACCTAGTCACTTCAAATGTTGGTCCAACTAAATTTTCTCTAAATTTTGAGTTACTAAGTTTTTCCAGATCACAGGAGAATTATGCACTGTCAAATCATAAAGTAATCACGTGTTTAACACAAATCAACTTTTGACTCATGAATTGCAATATGATTTAATGATTTTGGAGGGGAATTTAGCATGAGTTTATCAATTTTGGCGTGGGTGGACATCAATAGTACCCAGTAACGTCTCTAAACTAAAAACATGCCTTTTCTCTATGATAAAGTTTAGAGTTTTGCCCATTTTTCTACAAAGCCACATCAGCCAGCCATTGAACAGAATCGGTGCAATGAACGTAGCAGGGGATTTACTGAAGTCCTAGAGCATTTTAAACAAGTGAAAATCTTGTCATTCAAGTTCATTGAGTGTGGTATCAATTCTAAAACATAGTGCATTGAGCAAAATGCCAACAAATACAGTATTATTTGCAAAGGCTAATGGTTACTCATGCCAACTAATGTGGTAGACAAGCTCTGTGACTATCATAGCTTGGATAGACCAAAAATATATACTCCATTGAACTTAAAAGAAAAACTCTCCATCATTGAATTACTCCTCCAGAGAAACGGAGCAACTGAGCTATCTGGTTCAAGGAACCCTCCAGTACTGTTCCATTTGGAATAATTCCCTCTGTCCATGTTGGAATCACATTTTTATCTCGCAAATGTTACCCAGGCACTTCTGGGCTGGTTTTTTTCTATGTACTCACGTTATTCAGCTACGCACAGTTGAGAGACACAACCTAACTTGCTGTTATGCAACGGTTTAAATACTTTTCTGAGGGTTCAAAGTCTTTCAATTACTGTGGAAAGTTCATATTGTCTGCAATTGAATAAAAAAAATATATCATATCAATCAATAGATAATTACTGGAAAAGTTTCAAGTGTGAACTATTACTGTGCTTTACGCGGATAAGCTTGAGCATGTATTAGAGTGACTGGATTTCAGTGAGAGATCGTATGAGGATGTAAGGAACCTCTGAATTTGTTGAGGGATGAATCTACGCGTAAACCAATGGTAAGGAATCACACGTTTTTGATATCTGATCACTATAATCAATTGCAGAATGATAGAGAATCAATATCATGTTGAATTTTTGCTTCAGAAAACAGATTTTTTTTCTACTTAATTGAGATACCTTTGGCCTATGATAGTTGAAGTGGTTGCAGCAAGGGACAATGATTTTTTTCTGTCATAAGAGATCATTTTTATTTACTGCAGGATAATCAGGCTTAGCTGAGGAGTTTAACTCATGCAATTCCTGGGAAACAGAGATGGAATTTCACTCGTTCATATTCTAAATCATTTACAGGCACCACTTCCTTGTGAATATTCAATAACCTTTTTGGGTGTGCCATCTATTCATAGAATAGTGAAACTGCGTGCATTAATAGAGCAGCTTAATGTCCGTGGGCGTCTACATCTGTGTGAATGTGATATCATGGAAAATGCAGGGACATCACTGGAAGAGGTGATTTCCAGATGGCAGTTTATGTTGCTCCAAAATTTGTACATATCATGCTGCATGAGTGGTGCACTCACAAATGTGCTAGTTACCCACACCATGCGAACTGACACTCCCTCATAGCATGACAGATGATGACTTTTAGATCTGACGCTCATAACAGCTTGGATTGTCCTTGTTGTTTTTGTTCCAACTGTTTTTTTTTCTTTCTTTCAAAAACCCATATCAGATGTCGGCTCAGAAAACCACGAAACATGATTCTCCTGATCAACTGTCCATTTCAGATTATTTCAAGCCCCAGAGGTTGGTAGCACTTTGACAGTTGTTGTGTAGCTTTGGCTTCGCATATTAAAGCTTTCACTTGCCTACAGATGCTGCAGGGAATGGTGTTGACAGGTAAAGGTTTACCAAAATATTTCTGAGCCCAATTTTTGAAATCCCTTGCAGTCACCTGATGGCTCTTAACACAGTGACATCTGAGGGATCAGATATCATGCTCATTCAGAAGGGGTTCTTAGTCTTGCCCTTTGTGCACCAATACTTAACCAGATTTCTTCCATCATTTAATTATACTATGCATCATAGAGGGTGAAATGCCCAAACTCCTGCTGATTCATCTCCACAGAAAGTAGCTCTCAAAGTGACGAGATGTAAGTTTACGCGTCTCTTAGCAAATTGGTGGGCCTCAACTCGTCTTTGCTTTTGAGGAAAGAGGCCTTTTTAGAGGACGCTATCAGAGAACAACATGATTAGCTTTCCTGCTTGTGTGTTAAATGGTCTACTTATTGGTCTAGTGTGGAACGGATGTGTTGTGTGCCTGTCACCTACCACTCACAGTCTATCACCACTGGCTAGTCCCCCAAGTGCATAAGTCTTCCCTGCCAGTACATAGCCTCTCTTTAGTGAAGCCCTATGCACTGCCTCTTAGCGGTAATACGCAATAATTGGGTATCTCATGGCCCAAGCTGAACTGCAAGGACGCAGAGGCAGTCTTCCCCCAGATGTGGCATGCCAGGCCCTCCAGCATGTGGATTTGCCCTCATGCCCATGGACAGACTCCTAGCTATGGGACAAATAGCTTGCGATACCACCAATGTTAGATGTACTGGCTCTGCTTTTATCCTGGACCACACTCATGGTGTGGAGAGAGTGAGACAGATAACTCTGCGATCTTTTCCTCACTATGAATCAATTAACATGCTAATCATGACATCACCTGATCCCAGCAATTTTGCCAGTCCTGTGGAATGGGCAAACGATAAAGCAGCAGGTGCGGAGCTGGGAGCTGTGGCTTAGGCTGTATAATCCTTCTTCAGTTAGTTCTGCAGCTGGTGAGGAGTTCAGCAGCTCCCCAAGGGACTGAGCAGCCCTCTTTGGGACTTCTCTGCTCACATTTATGTCATGAGGAAGGGGCAAGAAAAAGTACCCTAAAAATTGGCTCTCACATTGTTCAGTTTGGTCTTCTCTGTCATGTTGAAAACAGCGTTCCAAGACAACACGTACGCCATTTCCATATGTTACCAAACTGATGGTAAGCTTTTTAATTTGAGAAAATTATATGCCAGAACAAAAGTTCACGTGGAGAGAGTGCCTTAATTTCTATGCACCGACCACTGCACCATAAACATCACCTTACAAGATGAGATGCAGTGTAGCATGGACATTTTCTCATCTTCCCATGATGCTTTTGGACTCATTGTCAGCACTAAGAAAAAGCAAGTCATGCACTGTACTCAAGTTACCAGGATCCCACCATTACAGTCAAGGCGAGGCTTTGAAAAGAGTAGATAAGTTCACCTACCTCTGCAGCACCCAGTCAAGAACTGCACTCATCAATGACAAGGATCATGCAAGAGTCACCAAAGCCAGCACAGCATTTGGAAAGTAAATGCAAGAATGTCTGAAACTGTCATGGACTCAACCTAAGTTAAAAGTCCCTTAAGCTGTGGACCTGACTAAACTTCTCTATGCCTGCAAGACATGGACCATATACAGCAGGCATGCCAAGATACTGAACAGATTCCATCACAACTGCTTGCTCAGACTGTTCCACATCACCTGGCAAGACAGCGTCCCTGACTCAGAGGTCCTTAAGAGAACAGGGCTTCAAAGCTTTCACATTACAAGTGCATTCGGATTGTTTTATTCACGTGGTTGTCCTAAATCGTTATGAATTGACCCTTTCACCTTTCCTTTACAACTTGATGTTTTCCGTTTTAAAGAAAAGTGGTTGAGATTTTGACGATATGATGTAATTTTATGACTTATCAAACACGGCCGAAGACTTGGGCTCCCTTGCAGGCTGTCTGACTAATGATTACTTTGCTTTCTTTTGAATGGAACTCTTGCATCTGGAGCGTGAAGCCAGCGTTTTTGCCTACCACAAGATGTCACTAGATCCACTTTAAGACTGTAGATTGACCCTTGTAGCACAAGCTGAAATCAAAATGTAATACTTCCTTAATCAAGCCAGTCTTGAATGATCAATTACGGGGATGAGTCAAAATGGAATAAACAGCTCCACATTTTGTTTTATAAAATATACACTCTTTCCCCCCCATTGTTCTCTGGATTGCTCCAATGATAATAAAGCGTTTCATTTACAGTTTTTCACAATTGCTAAAACACAAATCCTAACTCTCTAAACCAAATGACCTAAACACATTTAATAAAACTAGCCCCAATTTTCCAAAACTATAATCACATTTCACATGTTAAGACACAATTCACAAAACTAACCCCCTCTTTTCTCATCACTCTAAACAAATTCTGTCTTGCTAAAATACGTTATAAAAAACTTCTGCTCAAATTCTCAATCACTAAACACATTTTGCACATTGAAGCTCATATGATGCAAAATGCAAGCCACAGTCAGCAAAACTTGAACACAATGAACACACCTAGTGTCGTTGATTAAACACAACCACTCAAAATTGAAGACACTTGTTGCAAATGATGTGACTACACATATAGACCAGTTCAGAGTGCACCGTTTGCTGAAGGTTCCAAACAGCAATAATGGATGGGGGCAGAGGCCGAGGAAGAGGAGTTTGTGTCAGAGGAGGAACAGGAAGGGGGCAAAGGAGAGCAGGACGACCGCGCATCGTCATTACGAATAAAATGAGAGCTACAGTCATTGACCATGTCACTGTCCATGGCATGTCAATGACTGAAGCAGGACAAAGAGTCCATCCAAGCCTTAGCAGGTTCTCAGTAGCCACCATTATCCGGACATTCAGAGAACACAACAGGTACTGTATGCAGTTGTTTTTTTGGCCACAGTATAGTGGAGTACAATGGTTTCATCTCAGTATCCTTGCTGTAAAAACATTGTGGAACAAGTCTATTTATGTTTCTATTGAATGCATGTTTATCTGTTTTTTTTTTAAACAGAGTCCATGTACAATACAGTAACTGTATTTTCTTCTTGCAGTTTTTCTCGATTACTAAAACACAAAAACTGGTTCCTGTAGCACAAAAACCCAAACCTTTTCGTCATTCCCAGAAGCGCACACACACATTTCCCACAACCATAAACACAACTCACCTGTTTCCACACATCTCAATTTTCAAAACTCTTTCTGCAAAACCTTACACAAAAGTGGTCAAATAAATTGTTCATTGCACCATGTGTTCATTCAGTAAACACAGCTCTCAATATAATAAACTCAAGTTATCATAACCTAAACTCAGAGACCACACCTTTCTCCAGGTGAAAGCACTCAGCCTAAAAATTGTTCACACACCAATCAGAATAGTGGGTCAATAAATAGAGCGTAGAGATATGTTCAGTCCTTAGGAACAATGGATCCTGACCATGCAGAGGTTGCTTGACAACAGAGAGGATGGGGACGAGGAAGGGGGAGAGGACAACAAATACAAGTGATGTCTGATGAAATCTGTGCCACTCTCGTTCATCATGTGGTAGTACATGGAAGGGCAATGAGAGAAGCTGGCCAGCTAGTCCAGCCAAACTTAAGCTGTTTCTCAGTTGCATCCATTGTCCGTACTTTCAGGAGGGAGAACAGGTCATTTGCTTCATTGTCACTGTACATATATTGTATCACAGTACATGCACAGTAATGTTGTAGAACAACCCCAATTCTGAAATAGTTGGCACAAAGTGCAAATTGTGAATAAAATCAAAATGTAATGACTTTCAAATCACACCAGCCAGTATTATATTCACAATAGAACAGAGATAACACAGCAAATCTTGAAATTGAAAAATGTTACCATTTTATCCACAAAATGAGCTCATTCAAATTTCATGGCTGGTCTCAAAAAAGTTGACAAAGGGGCCTGTTTACCATAACGTAGTATCCCCTCTTCTTCTTAACACAAAGTGGAGGCGTCTGGGCATTGAGGGGACAAGTTTATTGAGTTTAGCCATTGCAATTTGATCCAACTCTTGTTTAATACAGGCTTCCAGCTGCTGGACAGTTTTGGGTCTCTTAGGACGGACTTTTCATTTAACTGTGCGCCAAATGTTCTCAATCGGTGAAAGATCAGGACTGCAAGCAGGCCAGTTCAGCACACGGACTCTTCTACTACAAAGCCATGATGTTGCAATAGCTGCAGTATGTGGTTTTGCATTGTCCGTCTGAAATACACAAGGCCTTCCTTGGAATAGATGTTGTCTGGAGGGGAGCATATGTTGCTCTAAAACCTTTATATACCTTTCAGAATTCATGTTGCTTTTTAAAACATGCAAGTGTCCCACACCATATGCACTAGTGCATCCCCATATCATCAGAGATGCTGGCTTTTGAACTGAACACTGATATCAGTGCTTTTGAGACCTGTTGCAGCCAGAAAATTTGAAATGCACTCATTTTGTGGATAAAAATGTAAAATGTCGCAGGTTCAACATTTGAGATGTTATCTATGTTCTATTGAGGTATTCTATTGTAAATAACATATTGGGCTCTAATTTTGTAGACCAGGCGCAGGCGCGGCAAATGGGGGGTGCGCCGCGCCAACGAGGTGTGTCCAGGCGTATGTTGCAATTTTGTGCCTGGCGTAGCCTGGCGCAAGTACTCCTCCGTCCCGCCTCTGTCCCTCCTCCCAGCGCAAGTTGGCAAAGAAGGCGTGTTTGGGTATAACACAGCCGAGTCAAATATTGCTCATTGGCAAGAGAAACGATGGATAGCGTGTTCCTATTATTACAGCCTGTTGCTGCTTAAAA
This sequence comes from Gymnothorax reevesii, assembly GCA_029721435.1. NCBI lineage: Eukaryota > Metazoa > Chordata > Actinopteri > Anguilliformes > Muraenidae > Gymnothorax > Gymnothorax reevesii. Next base: position 16,195,016 of record CM056578.1, on the reverse strand, counting down.
TTTTGGAATTAACATGCATGGACAACAATGCAAGATACGTTAAACATTTATTTTCAATATGTGATCTTAAAGGGGAACTCCGGTCAATTTCAACACGTATCTTTGTTGTTTGTGGTGAAGGAGTACTGTCAATAGCGAGACAAATGAAGAAATTTGGTTTTGCCTACACCGAGTTATGCTCTTGCTAAAGTTCGCACCTAAGCGGCTCCAATGGGGCAGGCTTTTAACGTGCTTTTAGCGTCTTAACACGATCGTGATGTCATTTCAAGTCCATAGCCATGTTCACCTAACCCTTCCAAGTGACCGCAATGAATTTCACTACAGTAGCTGAACTAGAAATGTATAAAAATTGTGCTAATTTACTCAGTGCACGTACCTCTGTTTACTTCCTGTTTTCCGATGAAGTCCACACTGGTCGATTGTCGAACTCGAAAAATCCAATATTCCAAAATGTAATTTTTCCACCAAAAAACATGCTTACGAACCGCTGTGGTTATGTCCATTGCGATGACTATGTAGCAACATAGCTACACTGCAGCCTAACATCACAACTACATTTTAATACTCGCGCGCAGTCTCATTGGGAATTGTCCAACACTTCGAAAATTACAAAATCTCTTCAGCCAGGCGATTGAAGCAATCGGTGAAATCAGCTGGCTGAGCTTATGGAATTAAAACATGGTAAAAACATTATTTTCTGACCCCTGGAATGTCCACCTCAGTAATAAATAGTGCCCACCAAACATCAGCATCTGCAGATGTGGAGAGACTGGGTGCTGGCGTTATAGGTGTGAAATCTTTTTCATTATTTTTTCTGAAATTTTTGTTTCTTTGCATTTTCCTCTATTTTTTCTAGCATTGGAGGTGGATCCTCTTCGAAAATGTACCTTTGAAAGGTACTCTACATCTACAGCACTGTGCAAAAGTCTTAGGCACCCTGAACCTTTTTTAATTTAAATCTCCTGTTGATGTTTACTTTTAGTATTCCACATTAGAGTTGCTGAAGATGTGAAGTAAATTTGAAATGCTAATTTAAAGAAAGGTTTTGTAAATAAATACTTGTATTTCATTAAAAAACAGCCAAATAAAATAATACAGCCTTGACAGAGCCCTGATGTCAACATCATCATGGCTGTCTGCAATTACTTGGAGGGATAGACGCAAGTGAGACAGTTAGTCTGCAGAAGAGCAGTGAAAAATTTTATGCTCAGCTTGAAAAAGCAAAAAGCCAATCATCTTATAAACTATAGCACAACAGGACAGTGTCCCAGATTTTTGGCCAAAGGTAGTTACACCAAATATTGGTTTGATATTGTTTTTGACAGTTTACAGCTCTGTTTAGTACATTGCTCAGTTATTCTAAATTACATCATTTTTGCAAGCATATTTGCCCTTTGAAATTGCCTTAAATGTGCTTAGGACTTTTGCACAATACTATATCTACCTGAAATTAAGTTCCAGATGTAGAAATTTTTTTTACAAAAAGAAATAAAAAATTAAAATGTAAATTTATTGATTTAAATAATTATTTCTTGCAGTCAGCACATGTTGAACCGAGATTTATCATTTATTTGTAGCTGTAATTTAATTTCAACATTTTGTAGATAAAAATTTGTCATAAAAATAAGTCTTACAATTGCCACAGGAAGAAACATACAATATAACACAAAATATGCAAATATTCAATTATGCCAGTGAAAGGAAATAGGACCTAACAAACAGTGCAGTTCAATAAATGTAAATAAAATAGACAGCATAGATTTGAATGGCATATTTTGTTAAAAATACATTTCTCACCTTTATTGAACGTTAGTGATGGTTAGTATTATTATGTTTACAATTTTTTTTCCCTTCTTCATATTTTGATCCAAGAGTTCCCCCATCCCTTTCAGATGCGTCATAAAATCATCTCACTTGCAAACCGTCACCACGCAGCGTATCCCATGTGTGTAGATGACGTTGTAAGGCGGTCTCCGCAGTTACCCACCAAGTGCCGGCTGTTGCCGCTGAAGCCCGAGTGGTGTGGGAGGGTGCTGGAGGATTGGTGTTGGTCTGGGTCGTTCGAGTCCATTCATTGATTTACACGGACTGGTCATCGTTTTGCTGCGGCGAAGAGCCATCGGTTTGAGAAGGAAGATGCTGAATATGTGGAAAGTGAGAGAGCTGGTGGACAAAGCGTGAGTGTTCCTGTTATTTTTGCGTTACTGCGAGGCCTCAGGTAATAACCTGTTCATCACAAACGCGTTTCCAGCTGGTGACGTCACGGCGCTTTCTGTGCTGATGAAGCCCGTGGATGCTAACGTTCCCTCATAATGGCATCATTGCTAATAAAAAAATACGCGAAACTGTGACACTGGGAGCCATGCTTTTGATGAGCATAGTTCTTCAACCTGAAATATACTCTATTTTTCCTCCAAATCTGTAATGTTTCATTCCGCGCCATGGATGCTTTCAGAGACCAGTAGCGAGCCGCTAGCTAACGTTACGTAGCCAGCAATGAAGGCTAACGTTACGATATTTGGCGTCCCTCTGTATTCTAGAGATGCCAACCCGCTTCCGAGTTTCTGTGCAGTCACTGTATAAATAATGAAACGCACGTCGGCTGTGCAAGTTAGATAGTTGCATTATTGTTGCTGTATATCCTGAAAACTATTTTTAATTTAACAGCAGTGTGTTTGCTCGCCACGTCCCATTAATATTTGCGCCTGCCTGCCGATTATTATGTCTTTGGTTTGAATCCCGTAGGTAATGATCATTCCAAAAAACTCAACATTGTTCTCTCCATCGCTCACCACCTCGCTTGTTAATGTTTGTTTAGTCTTTTTTTTAATCTAGCTAACATTGCATTTTCGCATCATTGCACGTGGTAATTAGCTAGCTAGTTGTCTGGCTTTGACTCTTGTGGATGGTTTGCGGATGATGATTTGAAATCAACAGATACAAATGTGAAGCAGATCTGAGAAACTTCGTGAGTGGGAAATTCAACCATTAAAATTAATCGCATTTCATTTGCATTTTTTACAATGCCCTCCTTAATTAAAATGGCAACAAACTGACCAGAATCACTGGCACTGAGACCTCACAGCGACGTTAAACTGGAACTGACCGTGAAATGGGGTGAATTGCCATTCAGTGTTAATTGTGATCCCAACAAATAGATTTATCAGGAGTTATCAATTTCAGAACCTCCACATTATACTGATAATCATATTCTTTCATATTCTACACTGTGATTGTTATTCCTGAGTGGTTGTATTTCAGCCTCTTCGGAGAGGGAACAGTAAAACAAATGGTTGCTCCCGACAGTCGGGCAAGCGTGGATTTTGGTACTTGGTCACAAATAAGGCTCTTTCAGTTTAAAGAAAGTCCTGTCCCGTTCTTTGGTATGAATGAATAGATGACTCTACAATGGATTCAGTGGTCAATGTGCCAGATGTCAGCTGTTATTTGCAAGGGGGCAAAAATGAAAGACCAAATTTGTTATGTCTTAACCGAGAAGCATACTGAATGAATGTTCCTAAAAAATTGCTCAGTCGTTGACTGTCATGTTTGATGAATTATTTACTATGATAAAATGCACTCATATCAGTGGGTAGGTGAACAACAGGTGCTTATCTTGAGACCAGCTGAAAGTATTAAGAACCTGAGGACAAAGTACTAGTGCAGGTGTACTGATCTGAGGCCAGTTGCCTTTGGCCAGCTCCTCACCTCATCCACCAGAAACAGGAAAGACAAGAAACATTGCTATATAATGAAGGAGATCCTATTTAAACAGTACCGTGTACCTGCTGGTGGGATTTAAGCAGAGGTCCCTGCTCAGGTGGCTGTGACAGCAGGTAGGCCAGGTCAAGCCATGTTCAACATTATCAAGAAAAAAATCAAATGTGCAATCAGATTCTATTCTTGATGTTATTTGATATAATTTGTCCTCTTGTTTCTAGAACACTCTTTCATTAGTTTATTTTTTGAAAAGTTATGACAGTTGGAAGATGGAGGACTTTTGAAATCTGCAGTTGTGCTGAAATCAGCATTTCTGCATCTCTTTTAATCATGTTGTTGTTATCCTAATATTCACAAAGACAACTGCTTATGTGTAGCCTTGTGGGGCTTTTAGGGACGGTAGTCTTTGAACTTCCTTTGCTGAAAGCAGCTTCCTTTCACTACTGCATTGTGGGAAGTCATGCCTTCCAAGAATGAAGGACACTGTAATCATGCCTCCTTCACAGACACCACATCTGCATGCTTGTAAGTGAATTGTTAAGGTGTGGAGGGAGCACTAATGCTGGGGAAAGTGAATGCTCTTTGCACTCAGTGAGACTGTGGGAAATGATTGGTGCTGTTTGTCTGCGAGAAAGGGAACCAGGAAATTCTGTTTTGGAGGTGAGATCTGCCACTTCCTGTGAAGCATTTCAGGTGCTTGGTTGTGACTTTGTTCTACTGGAGGCCACTGACAGAGCAAGAATTTATTTTTTCAGTGTGAAAATTGTTCCTCTATTCCTCCAGATGACTCTTAACTACTCTCTCTAAATCGGTGTTGAACTATTTTCGTACTTATTGTTAACCCTTTGAATTGGAGGTATTTTTTAATTTTCTCAGAATTATAGGATCTTTGTTCCTGAACTTTGTTGCTTTCAGCTGTAAGTAGTGAATTGAAGGCAGCCTTGTTTAGGTTTCATAGAAGAGAAGGCTTGGCCGAGATCAGTCACGCTCCACACATGATCTTGTTAAAAATTTAGCTGGGTCTTTTCCTTAGGGCAGTATTTTAAGAAGCCTTATCTTCCACTTCTGGTCGCATGTCAGGAATGGGTGGAAAAAAAGTGTAACATGGCAAAATTTACCCACCAGGCTAAAATTTGTCCAAATAAACATCCATATAGGTGCTTTCAGAAAATGCATTCAAAGTTGCTCAAATGTGTTTACTTTTTTTAATAATAAGCTTGAAAGGTGATGACTTTAATATAAAATGCATTACTGTGCAAAAACATTTTGCGCGTTTTCTCAAAACATACCTCATTTGGCAAAAAATTCATAGCTCCCTTATTTTTGAAGATTTTTTTTTTTGTCTGGTTTGCAGCAAAATATTCAGAAGAGTCCCCTCTGCTAGACTAAGTTAGAAAATGTCTAATGACACACAGAAATCAATGAGCAGAGCTAGCTCAAAAGCGTCCTCCCAAATTCACTGTAAAAAATGCAGCTCAACAACGAAAGTGTACGCTGACTGAAAAACACAGCTTTAAAAAATGATCTATTGTGACAGAAAAAATTGTTGTCCTGTGTAGCAACCACTTTAGGTCCAGTGGCTAACGGTATTCCTCTTAGTGGTTCAGAAAAATCAGTTTTTTGAAGCCAAAAATTCTACGTTATTGATTCTCTCACATTCTACTGTCAATTACAGTCATCACATACAAGAAATGCGTGGTTCCTTACCGTGGATTTACACGTAGATTCCGTCATCGACAAATTCAGCGCTTCCTTATATCCACCCGAGTACTTGTGTTGATAGCCAATCATTCAACCATGCACTCAAGCTCTTCTGTGTAACTACACAGCTATACTTCACGCCCTTGTGAAACTTCCCGGTAACACTAAATTGATTGGCTCATTTCTTATCCAATTCCCGAGTTTTTAAATATTCTACAATAAGCGAAACACGTTGATTGGAGAAACACAGAGCATACAAGCCAATGCGTATCAGCAGGCTCGGTTGCATTCTGTCTACGTTGCAAGCATTGCGCGGCTGAAATAGATGCGACTTATAGAAAAAAAGGCTTGTAAAACTGGCCTTGAAGTGTTCAGTTACATTTCCAGGATTTAAATAAGATAAGGATATGGTCAATGGGAATTATTTTGAATGAAACGGAACCGGATGATTCCTTCTACTGTAGATATTGGTCTCTGGAGGAGAGATTCATGAAAAAAGTTTGGCTGCTACTTTTGCTTTTCATTTTGGGTTGAATACCGTATTCAACAAAGTTGAATGGCAAGTTTTTAAACCTGTTTAAAATGTTAACTGCCCGTGCATTTGGGTAGACCCCCTGGTACGTTCATTGTACCGTTCTGTTGAATCCAGGGAGGGAATATATTGTTTGATGTTGGGAAAGTGGAATGTCTATTCTGTTAAAATAAGGTATATTTCAGAATTCAGATATTACTGAGTTAGTGAGTTGTACTTGTTCCTTAGAAGTGTTGTAGTGAGTTTGTGAGCTCGGATGTCCGAACAGCTGGTGTCATTGGAGAGTGAATGCACTGACCGTTTAATCAGAAGTTTATTTAATGACTGTGTGTGCTGGCTTGGGGGACATAGAAGAAAAATGGACAAAACTCTAAACTTTATTATGGAGAAAAGGCATGTTTTGTGTTTGGAGAAGTTACTGGTGACCACTGATGTTCAGCTGCACTGATCTTGATAAATTCATGCTAAACTTCACCAGAAAATCATTAGTTCATATTAAACTTCACGCCTCAAAACTTTATTTGTGTTAAATACATGGTCATTTGATGATTTGACAGTGCAACATCTCAGACTTAGGGGAGACACTTGGATAGCTGTGTAATTTGGCTAATAGTGTGTAGGTAATCTTGAATGTAATGCTGAAAATGAATTGTACTTGTGGTCAAGGAGTTTATGATCCGAGAAATGTATAGATTTAAGACCCAGCAGTTTTTCAATTCTCAGTATTATTTTTTTTGCAATTTTAATGGGGAATTCTGATGATAATTTTTACCCCTCACCCCTCAAGGCTGACGGGGTATTGCTGTCCTTCGTGTGGTTGGGCGGGCGGGCCGCGGGTGGGCGGGCGTCTCCAAAAACCTCAATTGGGCTGAGGGGTATTCCGTGCCTTGCACGCCTATTTTTATGTTTGCAGTCCATTTTCTCTACCAAAATCATGAAAATGAAGTAAAATACTATGTAATTCTAAATGTTGTAAGGATCTTTTCTGAGTAATGCCACATTTTTTCTCTTTATGAGGCTTAAATCCTGAATTATACAGCATTAAATTGGGTAACCCATAAATAGCCGAAGTTGGCTTCTGCGCAAAGGGTTTAATTAGCTCATTATGGTCTATTCATAAGACACACATGTTGTGCTGATTATAGTGAATGTCTTTGAGTTGAATAGTTTTGCTTCATCAGTGGTTCAATTTACAAGTGGATGCAAGCCACAGCACAGCTACTTTGCCATGTGTTTACATGTATGACATGTGACTTTGTGACCTTGACCTAGTTGTGGCTTCTTTTAACCTCCAAAGGTGACACCTGGTGATAATAGAACCAACTGATGGGTTTTTTTTTTTTTTTTTTTGGCATGATGAATTTTCATGTACAGTTTCTCACAAAAGTGAGTACACCCTTCACATTTCAACTATTTATTTAGTATATCTTTTTAAGGGACAACGTTACAGAAATGAAAACTGAATATATTCTAGAGTAGTCATTGCACAATAGGTGTAGCAGTGTAGATTTACTGCACTGTCCAAATAACTGAACAAACAGTCACTATTTCCAAAATGGGTGGCAACAAAAGTGAGTACACCTCATCGTCAACATGCCAAATTGTGTCCATAGTGTCAATATTTAGTGTGACCGCCATTGTTGTCCAGCACTGCCTTGATGCTCCAGGGCATGGAATTCACTAGAGCAGCACAGGTTGTTGCTGGGATCCTCCACTCCTCCATGACAACATCACGGAGCTGGTGGATGTTGGACACCTGCTGCTCCTCCACCTTCCTCTTGAGGATTTCCCACCGGTGCTCAATGGGATTCAGGTCTGGAGACATACTTGGCCATATTATCACCTTCAGCTTCTTCAGGAAGGCAGTTGTCATCTTGGAGGTGTGCTTCGGGTCGTAATCATGTTGGAAAACAGCCGTGCGGCCCAGTTTCTGAAGGGGGGGCGTCATGTTCTGCTTCAGAATCTCACAGTACATGTTGGATCCATTATTCCATTAATGAAGTGCAGCTCCCCAGGACCAGAAGCACTCATGCAGCCCCAGACCATGATGCTGTCAGCACCATGTTTGACTGTTGGCAGTACACACTTGTTTTGATACTTCTCACCAGGGCGCCGCTACACATGCTGGACACCATCTGAGCCAAACAAGTTTATCTTGGTCTCGTCAGACCACAGAACAAGGTTGTAGAAGTTCATGTTCTTGGACTGGTTGTCGTCAACAAACTGATTTTGTTTTTTCTTGTGGGCTAGCTTCAGAAGAGGCTTCCATCTTGGCTGATGGCCATGCAGACCAACTTTATGCAGAGCATGGCGTATGGTCTGAGCACTGACAGGCTGTTATCCCACTGCTACAACCTTGTTAGCAATACTGCCAGCACTCCTGCGTCTGTTTTCTGAAGCCAACTTGTGCACCTGGCACAGAGCACAAGGACTCAACCTCTTCGGTCGACCCTGAGGAGGCCTTTTCCGAGCAGAACTAGTCTTGGAAAACCGCTGGATAACCTTGGCCACCGTGCTATAGCTCAGTTTCATGGTTTCACAGATCTTCTTGTAGCTTAGACCATCTTTGTGGAGAACAACAATTCTCTTTTTCAGATCCTCAGAGAGTTCTTTCCCATGAGGTGCCATGTTGACCCTACAGTGACCAGAATTGGAGCATTGCACCTAAAGCACTACAATTTAACCCTTCAACATGTTACACAACCTCATATGGCCCAGTCGAACAGACAAAAGCATGAACATGATGAACAAGTCGCGTTTCATTGCTTGGTTGACCATTATCAATTGGGGTGTGTACTCACTTTTGTTGCCATCTATTTTGGAAATAGTGACTGTTTGTTCAGGTGTTTGGACAGTGCAGTAAATCTACACTGCTACACATATTGTACCATGACTACTCTAGAATATATAGAAGTTTCACTTCTGTAGCATTGTCCCTTGAAAAGATATAATAAGTTCAATCTCAAAATGTGAGGGGTGTACTCACTTTTGTGAGATACTGTAAATTTGCTATAACACACTACTAGACCATATCCCCAGATGGTTTTTTCTCTGAGTTTTGATTCAAGGGGATGGCCAAGAACTTGTTAACATCAGGGGTAAAATTTTAAAATGGCCCAATTTATTCCAAACTTATATTTTTAGATAGCCTTATATTTCTAGTTTTATGTTCAAATGGATTTTTAAGAAAAGAGATTGTTGAGATAAAGTTATGGGGGTTTAAGTAAGGAGCTCTTTTTGAAGAGTGCCAATTTTTTGTTGCCATATAACAATGCTCTGAACTGGGTTATAAATGAAAACAATTTTCTTTACAAATATTTTTTATCAAGTTAAAACATTGTTAAAAACTCATGATATTTGAAATTAGGTTTAAAATAAATATTTTTGTGCTTTTGAGTGACTTGAGTGACAACTTTATCTGACAAAAAATTTGGAAAACTAGGTTGAACAAAATTTTAAAAAAAATTTAAAAAAATTTTGTCTCATTCCTGCCAAGATACAAACAAGATTAAAGTGAGGTATCAGGACTGGTCACAAAAAAATTTCCAGCTTGAATTCCCTAAACTTTCTGATCTGTAGCATTTAAAAAGTTCAGCAATTTTTGGCTTTTCAGCCAAATTTGGAGCCCTATTGTGGAGCAACCTAGGTAGATACACCTAATCTGACCGGAAATTCCGATTCTAGGGGAAAATTTGGCCGGGGAGACCAAAAATCTGATCTGTAGGTCAAATAATAGAGCAGCAGTGGAAGTCCAAAGTTGGACGAAACACAATTTCATTAAAATAAAAAAAATACATAAAATTGTGACAGGCCATCACTTCAAAACTATTAGGGATATTGGTCTAATACTTGGTTTTTTGTCATAAGTCCACCAGAGGTACCTATATGAATTTTTTGAGACATTTCTTCGGGGGTGACCCATAAATTTCCTGATTTTCTGGATGCCTTCACTTGGACTGACCCAAGCGCATGTTTGCCTTCATTACCAGCTTGCTTGAATCAATGAACATTCGTGTGAACTGGCTATTTTTTGGCACATCTCATGACAAAGGTGCTGTAGATGGCGTTGGCGGCACAGTGAAGAGAACAGTCTACTGTGCTATCAAGTCTCGTACAGCCCATATTGAGAACGTCAAGGCCTGTGCTGAGTGTGCTGCCAAGGTTAACTCAACCATCGACATCAGATATGTATCCACTGAGGAGGTAAACCAGAAGTCACTTGCCCTCCACAACCTGTGGGAGTCAGCTGTTCAAGCACTCCCCACCCAGAAGGTTCACTGTATCAGAAATGTTGCTCCCGGCCGGCAGAATCTCCACATCTCCCTACTCCCAGAAGGATGGTGTTGAGGTTGATGTCCTCAACCAGGCTTCTGCATCCACTTCCACCATTTCAGCTTCTAAATGGTTTGCCTGCTGCAGACCAAACAGTTCCAAGTGGTCTATAGGACAAGCTCAAGAACCAGCTGATGCCGATGCCAGGAGGTTCAACTTCTTGAGGCAAGCCGGACATCCCAACCGCTTCCATGTGACAGATGACCAGGATACCATCTCTGCAGACTGCATCCTTTGTGAGATTGAGCCACCAGCACTAACGTCTTCTACCAGAACATCCATCCTTAAGCTCGGTGCTTAGGACTGGAAAGTGATCCCAGGCCTTTTCAGAGAGCGCCGCTGAATATCTGACTTTATCTGAGCAATTCAGACTTAAAACCATGTGCAGATATGGTACAAAATGCAATAAACCTTACTTTGAACATATCCAAGATGTATATACAGCGCCCTACATAATTATTGGCACCCCTTGTTAAGATGTGTTCTTTAGCTTCTAATAAATGTAAGTTTTTATCTAAATAATATAGGACCACAGTGGAGAGAAAAAAAAAGAAAATCCAACCTTTCATTCAAGTGCATTTATTCAGTGGGAAAAAAATCCCACATTAAGAAATAATTCTTTTACATCACATCATGTGTGCTACAATTATTAGCACCCCTAATGTTAATACTTTGTACAACCCCCTTTTGCCAACAAAACAGCACCTAATCTTCTCCTATAAGGTTTCACTAGATGGGACAATACAGAAAGAGGGATCTTCGACCATTCCTCTTGGCACAATCTCTCTAAATCAACCAGTGACCTGGGTCCTCTCGTCTGCACTCTCCTCCTCAGCTCACTCCACAGGTTTACATGTCATGTATGAAGTTTCATTGGGTGGCCTTGAACTTGACCTTCAACGGCCAAACTATATACTGAAATTTTAATGACTTGTATCAGCAAAATTATTTGTATTTGAGACAAGTAGGAAGACATGTGTGAAGATTTAATTTGGTGACCTTCGTATCGACCTTCGAAGGTCCAACTTGATCAAGAGAGAATTCAATTACTTCTGTCAATGAAAAGATCACAGATGGAGCCTAGGTTTGTGTTACTGACATAGGAAGTCACATATGAACTTTCATTTGGTGACATTCAGCTTGACTGTTGATGACATTTGAAGGTCAAACTTGACATAATACAATTCCGATGACTTGTATTGCCAAAACGGTCACAGATCGAGTCTAGTTTTGTATTAGAGACATATAGGAGGTCATATGAACTTTCATTTGGTGACCTTCGTATTGACCTTCAAAGATCAAATGTGACCTAGTGAAAATTCAATGACCCGTATCACTAAAGGTCACAGATGGAACCTAGATTTGTGTTACTGACATCTAGGAAGTCACATATGAACTTGCATTTGGTGACATTCAACTTGACGGTCAGTGACCTTTGAGGGTCAAACTCGACAGTGACATTACAATGACTTGTATCACCAAAATGGTCACAGATTGAGCCAAGGTTTGTATAGAGACATTTAGAAAGTCATATATGAAGTCCATTTGCTGACCACTACTTGACATTCTGTGACCTTTAATTTCACAATTGACATATTGAATACATATTGGCATATTATAATGACTTGTGTCACCAAAACTGCTTCAGAGCTTAGGATTGTATTAAAGAAGTTCTTATTAATGTATGTGAACTTTTATTTAGTGACCTTGTCATTGATTTTAATTGATGCAAATGTCAAACTTCACATGAAATTTTTTCATTGTATCATCACTGTAAGACTGCTAGCCGATTAAGCTACAGGACCCTTGGTCCTATTTTTTGATTACTCAGTACATGTCTACTTTAAAGAAACGGGTGTCACACGCAGCCGGTCTGAATGATGTAATGTGCTTTGACTGCAGGTGTTCTGCACAGGAAAGCTGCGCCATTCGTATAGCCTTAATCCTGTGGACGGCCTGCTCTGGGATTTGATCCACCAACTGTTTGAATCAGTCTGAATCTCCTTTGGGCTATAGATTGCATTTGTGATAAACGAAGTGACTGCATTTAAACCAGTGAATGTGCTGTGGCCATTCTGAGCTTTGCTTTGTTGCCCTGTGAGGGCAGATTGGTGATGATTCTGTGTGGTTCCTCCATCGGCTGCAGCTCCACTCCCTCCCAAACCTCGTCTCTGGTACAGGCCAGGCGCCAAATCCCCACAGAGTCTTTACACAGTCAAACTCCCTCTGGCTTCCTGGCAACATCACCAACTTTCATCCCTACATTCCCAACCCTCTTACCACCATCGTCATCTTTGTGTAAAAGCCCGTGCCCGGGTGACACAGCTGTGACTGAAAGGGGGGTCTTTGATCCACACACGGGTCCTCTGAGGGACAGTGCCCACTGGGAATGCTGCGGTGTCCCAGCTACAGAGAGGGAGGAATAGACGATTCATAAATGTGGGGCTGGGTGACAGAGATTTTTCGGGAATGCAAGGAAGGATACAAGAGCTTGCTTTTATTTTAACCCCTCTCTCTCTCCAATAGCACATTCGTAGATTTTACATCAAACGCTCCCTCCAACGGCTCAGAGAATGACTCTGCTGATTGGTTAATCATCTGACCTCGATCCTGCTGAAATCTTGTGTAGCAGGTGCTTCTTCATCTCTCTCTGTCTCTCTCTCTCTCACACACTTTCTCACACACACACACACGAGGATTTTATTGCAGATCAGGCTGCCTTCTTCTTATTAATCCTCTTAGCCCTGTTCCAAGTAGCTTTATGGGAATGCCACCTACCAAAGTGCATCCAGGAATCAAGGTGGAGTGTGCAGTCTTTCTTGAGACAATTGTCTGCAATGATAAAGAAAAATTGAAGGAAAAAAAAAACCATTTGTGGCTGTAGAATGGAGAATACAGTGAACAGTCAAGCAGTAAGTATGTTTTTGTTAGGCTTTCAGGTTCTTGTGAGCATTACCACAACATCGTCCTTCTGCTATCAGCAGTTACAAATTATGTGGGGTAAACTGTGGATAGGTTTTATTGAAAAGCATCTTAACAGAGTTTAAAATTACAATGCAAAAGTTTGCCGTTGTTTTGAATAAGATGCGAGGAAGTCGGCCCCTATTTAATTGAAATTTGCATTTGCTTTTGTGCTCACTGAAAATTTTATTTACAAACAACACATTATGTCCTTTGCCCTAGGGAATTGTGTTCAACTGTGGAACTGTGATGTATATCAATCTACAGAAGTAGGCTAATCGATTAAATTAGCTTCTACCCCAAGGAAACGCCAACAAGACACGTTTTGTACACCCGTGCATGCGCGCGCGCACACACACACCCATGCGAACATACAGACAAATGTACTCACACACACACACCTGGTTCTGCTGTAAGCAGTGCTCTGGAAATGTCAATTACTCAGCAAAGCTCTGAAGTACCCTGTCCACTGGTTGTTATTGATTTTAGTTGTTTAGCTTACATTTTAGCTGACACTTGTATCTATGCACTTAATGAGACTAAGCAGGATCCGGTGTGCCTGGAGCTGTGGGGGGGTTAAGGACCTTGTTCGGGGGCTGAATGGCTGCACTCGTTGTTTTGTGTCTTCACTAGGTTTTGAATCACCAACCCTCTTTGTCCCTGTCTGATGTGTTAATAGCCACAAGGCTATCGGCCGGAGGGGTTTGTGTGAGTTCCACTGGCTCCCCGGGGAAGCTCATGAAGAGGATGAGCGAGAGGCCGCAGGTGTATGGCCCTACCATCTCCTCACCCTCCTCAAATCCGCCTGATCCCATTGTCTTCCCATCTGCCTGACTGTCACCACTCACCCCTTGACCTCGAGATACGCTGACCTCACACGCAGATGGGTCTCGGATGATCCCATTTACCGTCTGTGTGCTCTGATCTGCCGATCGTGTGGACTGGCTGTTCTGTTGATTGGAGTTGTAGTTGTACTTCCTGACAAGCAAATGGGAACCCACTCACAGAGTAGAAGAGAACTTTATCATGCCTCTATTGAGGAACTGTTTTTAGGTCTTTATGGAACCCTGTATCATGGGTGCGAAAAGTGTTTAATTTCCTAATTTTGTTTTAACCGATCACTTTTGAACTAGATAACTAGATAGATGCTTTTTTTTTCTTCTTCTACCTGCAGCAAAGGCCTTGTGTACGATGAGTCTGCATAATTTGAAACCGCGATGGGGGTGCTGGTATTGTTTTAAGTTGATTGGTGTTTATATGTATGCGGTGTGTCCATTTGTGGACAGTTCTTGAGAATGTGATGATTGACAACAACTTTATGAGATGCAGTCTTGAAAGATTCCAGGATGAAAAGGAAGGCTGAGTTCAAAGATGGGGGTGGTGTGAGCGCACACATTCACTGAAAGCGGAATAATGAGGACTGCTATACTGAAAACAATACTAGCATCCCAGATGGTCTCTCGTATTCTTTTATAATCTCCCACAAAACCCACCAAGAACCTCTGCTAGCTCCTCATAGTGTGAGAAGTGAGAGAAACCTTCTATAAAAGTCTGCTATACTGAGCTCTGTATCTGCTGTAGAAGGCCTGCAGAGCTGTCAAACTCAGTTTGTGTGCAGCAGCCAGACTGATTCCACTCATGGTTATGAGGCTGCTTCCCAACTCCCAGGTTGGGTTGCAGCAGCAGCTCCTACGGAAGAAAATCTGCGGTTTTCCGGCTGATAAACAGCAGGAACGCTTTGTAGCGTCACCCCTCTTTCGCACTGCGGTGGTCTGGAGGCACAGAGTTGTGTTCTGGCGTGATGAATCACTGCCGGGAAAGGCCTCCTTAGCCGAATTGCTGCTAAATCCCCCGGCAATCAGGGAAACGGGGTGAGCCAGTGTGTGTAATCGAGTGCGTGGGGGCTGACAGGTGTAGCGGAGGAGCTTTTGGGGCCCACCTGCTGGGGACTCCACAAGGTGGGATTTTTGGGATTGAGGGGGGGGGTGCAGATTACATTGCTACGCCGCCTTGTCAACTCTTCTCTAATGGTTTCCAGAGAGCCTGGATCACTCTTGGATTGTGTGTCCCAAGGTCGAACTTTTACCCTGAGAGAGAGCGGAGCTTGCGGTTTTAGTGCAAATGGTATTAATAATGATTTGGAAAGTGTTCACACATGTGCTCTGCAGTTTTTGCTCAGAAACGTGTGTGTGTGTGTGTGTGTGTGTTTGTGTGTGTGTGTGTGTGTGTGTGTGTGTGTGTGTGTGTGTGTGTGTGTGTGTGTGTGTGTGTGTGTGTGTGTGTGTGTGTGTGTGTGTGTGTGTGTGTGTGTGTGGGCTTGTACAGCTTTTCTTGTGGCAATCAACTCTTGAGAAACCCCAGATGTGAGAACATTTGGGGTTGAGAGGATATTTTGTGTGGTCCTCACAGAGGATTACTGAGGATTAGGGATAAATGGTTAAAATTAGGGGTATGGTTACAGTTTGGGTTAGGTTAAAGTTAGGTTTAAGGGTAGGGTTAAGCAAAATTTGATTACAGTCAGGGTTTTGGAAAAGCTATACAGAATGAATGCAAGTCAATACAATATCCTCACAAGTATAGCTAGACAAACCTGTCGTTGCAAGTCTCTCTGTCTCGATTGTGATTTGTGTTGCTAATTCTACGAGTCGCTGTTGTCTGGTAAAAATGCTGAGCTGCGAAATGATCTGCCTTTGCTACATGCTGTTTGTGCGGAAACATTCCCATACAGAATGGGAATAGGTGGAGATCTTCACTTGATTTGACTGTCCGAACCCCTAGTAATCTTGAGCAGCAGTTTTTTCTGTAGGTTGAAGCAAGTTTGTGTGTCTGCTTAGTTTTCTTTCCTGTATTTCAACATTAAATGCCTGCAAATTAGTTTTTTTTAGTGAAGGTTAGTGCAGTGGTGATGGTGAAGACTTGTATCTAATGATACTCTTACTCAAATTCCTGCATTTGTTTTTTCTAAATGGTGAGTCTCATTGTCTGACAGAGATATCCAAGCTACACTACTACCTCAGCAAGTGAATTTATTAACCTATATGCCTCCCCAGGGGACCTAAACAAATCCATATATTAGACAATCTGTCGGCATTTAGTATGCATTAAGCGCGATGGTTTGATACTCTGCTTTGAAGGAGTGTTTCAGTTTTTCAATATTGGCTCTGGCCTATGTCCCTGGAACTATGACAGTGAATTTTAAGAGTTTAAATTGGAGATTTGGTTAGAGGTGATGCGGTGTCCTTTGGTATAGAGGAAAAGGGCTGTGATTGGACGGGAAGATGGTGGGATTGACCCATTCCAAATGAGTAATTCCGTGCCAAATCACCTGAAGGCTCCCGACTGACCATCTCAGATTTGCTTGATAACTTTTTGTTTTGATGCCCTTGTTACTAATAATTACTGTGCAAAATTGTAGGCCAATATCTCCACTAGTTTTGGAGATATTAAGCCAACAAAAAGGGGGCGTGGCCCATATTTAGCATAAAAATGAGTACTCCAATCAAAAATCCATAGTTTGATGGCTAATAACTTTTGAACTGTTCACACAAAATGGTTCAAGTTTTCACAGTTGATTGGTTGATATAATAAGGCTCTGTACACAGAAGGAGAGCTTTGTATGTGACATATTTGCTGATATATGGCTACCTGGAATGCGCATTTGTCCACTTTTGGATCTCTATATCTCCAGATTTAATGAGACCAGATGTCTGATTCTTTTTAATATATGAGACATGTTATAGTACTATCAGGAAAACATGTAATATCTGTAAGAAAAATTCTACTTTCTCATATATATAGGCCCCTAAAAATGGAAAAAAGCTTGTCGCGTCTGTATTTTGAATGCTTATAGCAAAAATCTGACATGGTCTACTAGAAAACAAATTAGATTGAATTATGGATGTTTGATTGAAGTACTCGTTTTTATGCTAAATATGCGGCCGCGTCCCCTTTTTGAAGGCTTAATATCTCCAAAACTGGAGACATTGGCCTAAAATTTTGCACAGCAGTTATTAGTAACAAGGACATTAGAATAAAAAAAATGAACAAAATCTGAGATGGTCAGTCGGGAACTTTCTCTGAAATCTGGTGATTTGGCATGGAATTACCCAACTGGGCGTTGTGACAGACCCCCTGGTATTGCCTTTTCTAATTGGACGTTATGCTTAATCCTCTTGCCCTACAGGATAACACTTTTAACACTTCTCTACTCCTCTTTGCCTATCTTGACAGCACCAACGTCGTGATGAATTACTCCGAGATCGAGTCTAAGGTTCGAGAGGCCACCAATGACGACCCCTGGGGGCCATCTGGGCAGCTCATGGGGGAGATTGCCAAGTGAGGACCTCTGGGAAGGGAGCGGGGAGTGGGTGTGGTCACCACTGTCACCTGTTAACCGGGGCATATCGGGCTATAGGCTTCATGAAGACTGGCTTTGTTAACTGGTCTGACTCATTTCTGCTACTTTTATAATGTATTCTGTGTTGACAGAGAGGTTTAGAGGTTAATGAATGAGTGTCTTTGATGCAATTTATATACTTTCCTCATTTAGAATTGTTCTCCCATTATACCTTTGTGTATACTGAATAATAGATACCTACTTTGTATATCAAAGGCTTTACAAGCAAGTCACGCCACTCAGCGGCCATCTTGGCAATGCCTCTGGGCACTTATTTCAGGCTAACAAGACCAGACTCCTATTAAAATAACTGGGGAGAGAGCCATAACTTCATTTTCAGTGGTCACTGGACATAAGAACTGTATGTATAAAATCATCAGTCAAATCTGATAACAAACCGCTTTAAAATGTTTGCTGGCTTTTCTTAATGAACATTACGTTTAAAAGGCATTTTCTCCTCAGCCGTTACACTTCCATCGCGGTTTCATGATACCAACTTACTTTACAGCCTGCTGTGACATGATGCCGTCAGCTCATCCCAATAAACTTGATGATATACATTCAATTAGCTTATCCCACCTGAGCACTTGGAAGAATAACTGCCAAATATGTTGAAACCATGAGGTTTGAAACTGTAATGATTCTGAACTACAGTGGACTCCAAAATTACCGGCACCCCTGACTGGCAATGCACAAACAGTACAAAAATAATATACGCAGTATAATTATAGAGAAACAGAATGTGCCAGTGTGTAAAATGCTGAACTTTATTGGTGTTTCGATGGAAAAAACAAAAATCATAACCAGGATGCCAGTAAGTTTGGAGCCCACTGTAAGTGCTTGAGCCAAAATGCATTTACACGGTTGGCTAGATATGTTACCCGGTGCTGCAGTATAAAGCAGACAGTTGGCTTTTGTGGGGAAGGGGTGGGATATGTCACACAACCGCCATTTCTAGCATCACAAACCTCTCTATTGAAAATGCCTGAAGTGGTCTGGCTCTTCTGTATACGGCCCATACTCATGTGACTGGACAAGTGACCATATGGTTGCCTATTCAAGGCATAATCTACTTTTAGGGCTGGGCTTTACTTGAAATTTGTGTGTGTTTCTGTGTGTTTGTGTGTGTGTGCATGCGTGCGCACGTCTTTGTTTTTGTGTGCGCGTGTACGTGAATACCTGTGTGTTTTACCTGTCTGCCCATTTTTCCGCGGTCCCTCAGATCCACATTCATGTATGAGCAGTTCCCCGAGGTGATGAACATGTTGTGGGGCCGTATGCTGAAGGATAACAAGAAGAACTGGAGGAGAGTGTATAAGGTATGTGTGTATTTAATGGCCCCCAATCTTAGAAATCATGTTTCCTTTGTACGTAAGCACTTTATTTGGTCCCCCCCTCTAAATAACATCAGATAAAGCGGGAACCCACACTGTGTCAGGTTTGTTTCTCTTGCACCCGTCCTGACAAAGCATGCTCTACAGCTGCTCATTTTGTTTGTGTCCTCATTATGATGTCTGTAGGGGACTCCTCTCCATAGCACAGCCCAGTGTAGATGTTTCATTGTTAATTTCACGTTGTGATGAAATTGCTAATCTGAGCTGAGCCTCGTTTTCACTGCCACACCGCCCACTTGAAACAGCGCTGAGTTACTGAGGGGAGAAAGTGAGAGACTAGGTGCAAGAATCTTGTTCTCCCTGAATGCTTCAAAACTTTGTATTGCAGACACCAGGGAGTTGTCTGATCTAGTTTAAAATAATTTGTGGTATGGGAGCTTAAAGGATATTGAAGGCACAGAATGGCTGCATCGCCTTTATGATTCTGAGAAATGTGGTTATCCTTTGATAGCCTCTCACCAATGACAGGTTATAAAAGGAATGACTATATTTTTGCTTCAGACAACATTTTCAATCGGGACTGAATTGATCAACGCAAGTTAGGGGAACTAGGGACATATGAATATAAATTTGTTTAAACAAGTGTATGTTATTAGTTTGTATTGTATTATGTATCAGCCACAAGTGAACTTCGCTTTGCAGACTATGGGCCCCCCACGGAACAAGGTGCAGGCTACACACTGTTTTGGTCCGGACGAGTGACGATTGTCAGGCATGGGCTTTATGATTAAATCTATGATCAAACTACTTCATAGTCTCAGTCTGCCTGACAGTCACTCAGACTGCCTCATCTCCATGCGACTCCCAGTTCAAGATAACACATTCACTCCAATCAGAAGTCCACGGTCCCACCCTTCAAACTGACACAAGTGTCAAGGGGGCATTTTATCGCAATCTGTCCAATCTCTTGCAGTACGTAGATCCCAAGGACAAGCTTGTGATTCACGGAAACTTAAACACAGCGGTTGGATGTGACAGCCAGTTTTGGAGTGGAGCATTAGGGAAACATGGATTGAGCTAGTGCAAAGACAATGGCTGGCTCTCGTTTGGAGTTTTAGGCAGAGGGTGAACTGACCATTATGAGCAGCATGTGTCAGCAGAAGGACAGATTCAAGGCCACCAAGCACAAGCACTTCCTGGACTATGCCCTGACATGACAGTGAGACCTAAAGGATCTCCTTCACACCACAGTCATGCCAGTCAGTGACGAAGACAGGCCATAGGTTGGTATGATGTAAAGTTGCCTTCACTTTCAAACCTCCTCCAAAGAAAAAGGGCCCTCAAAACAGGAAGTTTCAGGTTGGATGTCTCGGGAACCCTTAAGTAAAATGGTATCTTCGGGCAAAGATGAGAGAGAAGCTAAATGGAGAGTCCCCTGAGGGCTGAGTTCAGAGTTAGGAGCAGCTCAGGAAGGCGCTGCAGGAGGCATCTGCTGAATGAATAAGGTTCTCTGTTAGGAGGGACCCGGACTGCTTTGACGAGACGGACACAGAAATACAGGAGCTGCTGGAAAGGAAACGACCATGGCATAAACATGGTTTTGCTCGGCCTAGTGACCACAGTACCAAAGCTGCCTACCAAGAAGCCTGCAGTATCCTTCAATCAAAGCTCCAAGCCCCAAAGAATGACTGGTGGATTGCCCTTGCCAATCATATCCAAGGTAAGGCTGATATAGGAGACATTGGCTCCTTCGTCAAGGCGCTTTGAACAGAGTATGGACCACCACACCAAACGCAGGTTTTGCTACACTTTGCGAATGGATCAACTCCTGACATACAAAGACGCCATCATGCAGCATTGGTCAGGACACTTTGAGAGTCTCTTCAGAGACGAGAGCTCTGCGCTGGAGTCATCACTGGATCAAATTTCTCAGGTTGAAGTGAAGCTGGACCTTGATGACCCACCTCACCTGTTTGAAATCCAGTAGGCCATCAACCAGATGAGACCTGGAAAGTCACCTGTCTGCTATGGAATCCCAGCAGAGGTTTTCTAGAATGGCAGTGACTACTATGAGACAAACTTGAGAGCCTGTTTGACTCCTTCTGGGAGTGTGGCACCATACCTCAAGACCTTACAGACTCTATCATCATCTATTTGTACAAGAACAACGGTGTGAAGTCTGACTTCAGACTACAAGGGCATCACACTACTCTTGATTGCCAGAAAGATCTTGGCCTGTGTCCTTCTCAATAGGCTCACCGCCACGCTTGCAGAAGAAAATGTGCTAGGGACTAAGTGTGGCTTTCATGCAAACCGAGGCACCACAGACATGATCTTTGTGCTTAAGGGCCAGGTCACACGGTAACAGAGTTACAAAATTGGTGTATTTTGTGTCAGAGCTCCAAAACTAAGTAAGATAGAGTTACAATTTAAATGGCTTTGTGTAGGTCTTCCCTAATACTTCAAAAAACAAAATGGCCAACTTTGTTCATTTGATTTATTTTGGGTGAAAATGTCAAAAAACTGGTCAGTAATGGACTTACTTTGAAGTACTAGGGAAGACCTACACAAAGCCATTTAATTTTTACCCAATCTAATTTAGGTTTTGAGCTCTGATACAAAATACACCAATTTTTTATCTCTGTTACCACATGACCTGGCCCTGAAGTAGATGTAAGTAGCCTTACAATCCGCTTGAAGAAAACAGTGATTATGTGTCAACCCCTACCTGGAAAACCTTAGTGTGCAGGGTTTCCCGCAGAAAATTGGTAAGTCAAGGTGGCAAGGTGGTCGCCGGGTGGGGGGGGGAAGGGCGGGAGGGAACAGCCAGCATTTATTTACTCTTAATAAATAAACTAAACAGTTAAAGTGCAATAACGAAGTGACAAAGTCAAAGTTACAAAGTTTTTATAGTGTAACACTTGCTTGTACAGTGTATTTTTGCCTTACTGTAAGAGCTGAGCTGCAAATAACAAGATCAAATAAAAACACATAATCTTACCAAAATTCATGAACACAGGCAAAATTCTGAAAAAAAAAGAAGAAGAATGAAAAGCGCATAAAATGCGCACAACCATCTTTAAGGGTTAAACGAAAATTAATGTAAGAATGGAAAATGTGTTTCTTATCTGTTTTGACTTCAAATACCCGAATGCTTTGCGGTTGTGGTTATGTCTGTGGAGAGGAGAGCGGTATTATGTACGGAAGCGCAATGCATTCACAGGATACTCTTCCAAAAAAAAAACTATACTTTGTTTTTAGCATCAATTTATTATACATGAAATGTTTTGACAAATGTGGAAAACATATTGAAAAGAAAGTGTAATCAATAATTCAATATTTGTATAGTTTCTTTTTTGGAAGAGTATATTTCAATATGTTTTCCACATTTGTCAAAACATTTCATGTATTTTAAATTGATGCTAAAAGCAATGTATAATTTCTTTTTTGGAAGAGAATATATACAGCGCCCTCCATAATTATTGGCACCCCTGGTTAAGATGTGTTAATTAAAAGCCTTAAATTCAATTTTTATTGCAGAAGCATACTCTCACACTGAAAATTGCAGAAAAATGTGACCTTCAACTCAAGTGAATTTTAAGGGGAAAAAAATGCCTGACTAAGAAATAATTATTTTTCATAAAATCACCTCTTACACAATTATTGGCACCCCTAACAATACCTTGCAAAATGATGATACAAGTTCACCGGACAGATGTACAAATATCTTCAAAATGTTACACACTTGCATAAAAGGTTTATGAATTATGAGAACAACTTTATGAACAATTCTATGAACTTGTATAATGGTTGGCATAGCACAGTATAAAAATAGAAGACAGTACAGTAACCAGTCAAACACGGGAGAGGGGGTTGGACAAGGGTTAAGGATGAGCTCAAGAAGCAACTTTCCTTTGCTGGCATCCATCAGCAATCTCGGCACCAGGAAGGCATAAACGGTGTCACCTAGTGGCAGTGTTGGGTAATGACTGAAGGGTTAAACTGTTACTCCCCGCAGCCAAGTCCTGGAGAAATCTAATCGCTGATCCTTCCAGGAGATGTTCAAGTGATCAAAGGCATTTTGTACATGGTGAGAACACTGTGTTATTTAATTTGGTGAATCACACTGAGTGAAGTTCTGGTGCGTTCTGACATTTGATAGAGATTTTCACACTGTAGCTTGAAATTTAATTTTGAAAGCCGCCTTAAAAATTGACTTAAATTCGGTCTTTATAATCTTACAGGAACTTTGCAACACAGTCTCCTAATGAAGCG
Organism: Gymnothorax reevesii; assembly: GCA_029721435.1. Classification (NCBI taxonomy): domain Eukaryota; kingdom Metazoa; phylum Chordata; class Actinopteri; order Anguilliformes; family Muraenidae; genus Gymnothorax; species Gymnothorax reevesii. Next base: position 16,171,765 of record CM056578.1, on the reverse strand, counting down.
AAGAGTATTGTGTCTTACAATTAACTTTGCGGTGAAGTTTTTCTTTCATTTCTACCTCCTACTCGCTTTTCAGCTGTTCTCATTCGCTCTACTGCTCTTGCTTTGCAATACTGGTAATTGAACATGTTTCAGGAGGAATAAAACCTTTTAGAAGATAATTAGTGAATGGATTCCTGTTCATAGGGCCAGCAGGGTTTCAGATGTGTAACATGGTGAAATTTCTCTCTCTCTCTCTCTCTCTCTCTCTCTCTCTCTCTCCGTGTGAGGGATGGGAGAGAGACACCATCTTGTGCTGTCTTTTTTTATTCGTTACTGCCCTGGTGTGTTTGATAGTCTGTAGAGCCTCCATCCCTTCAGGGACTGGAGAGACTCTTGTATGAGTCTTTACCCTTGAGGCTCTCTTTGATGTTTGCCTTCCTCCCTCTAGGGCAATAGGAATTGGAACAGTGTTTGTGCTCACTCTATACACTATACATCTGTCTGTCTTTCTATTTAGGCCCGTGCTCTCTATCTTTTACCTTCTGCTCTGTTTCTTGTCTCTCGAGTTCCCTGTGCCTCTGCTTCTGTCACATGGTGACTGGTAGAGATCGTTCAAGCCGAGGAGCAGGGCTTTCTGGGGCTAATCATAGCTAATGGATTCATATCCTTGACATTCTGCTGAAGATGATTATACAGTTTCCTTTTTGGGCAAAAAGGGTTTGTTGCTCTTGAGCTCAACGATATGCCACCGCTCAACCATATTATTCTGGGAGGCTTGGTTCAGAATTCAGATGGTTGAAGAAGTGCAGCTATCAGTTTGGATTATCTTGGGGTAAAACAGTGGGAAAATTGGGGTGGAAGGGCTCCATAAGTCTCAGGGAGTCCATGAACTTTTTTCATATACTTTAGGTTTTCTTTAAGATGCTAAATGAGGATCCACAGTGGCTTTCTTCAGATTTATCAGCAGCAGAATGAATGCTTCTGACCAGCCGTTATGATATGGTGTGTCTGCACTCTGCACTTTATGGATGTTCAGCTGTGATTGGCTTCTGCAGTCACATTCCGGATTTGCTTAAATGCAGATTTGTGTCACCCGCTGTGAAAATTCCCATGTCCATACAACCAGTACATTGCCGTGTTTTCCTCGGCACCAGATGAATTGTCTTGCTTTTAGTATCTAGAAAAGAAAGATGATCATTTCGCCGATGATGATGACGACTGTTTTTCATCTGACGGGCAGTTGAATTTTGTCTCCCCTCCCCCAGGCCTTACTGCTGCTGGCCTACCTGATTAGGAACGGCTCTGAACGCGTCGTCACCAGCGCCAGGGAACACATCTATGACCTGCGCTCCATGGAGAACTACCACTACATCGGTGAGCTACATCAGTACGGGGTAACGATTTTGAGGCTGCAGGTTTTCCTCCTTTCTGTCCGGGTACTAGAACTGTGTAATGCCAAAAAGTGGGAAGGTGTACATTGCAGAAGATGATGTTTTGAAAATGTGAGATTGTGATTGGTTAGCACGAGTACTGGATGCAGATGGGCTACCTGCTGTCATTATCATTGCCCTATTCCTGGTGCTGCTAGATTTCCTGTAGTACTAGATGGATGGCCCCTTGTGTGTAAGATTCTGTCTCCTGTGCATCTTGCTTGCATACAGAGCTGTCCAGAACTATTTGGAAGGTGACAAATATTTACCATACTGACCTTGAATATCAGTGCATTTTTAAAAAACGAATTCAAGGTAATTTACAGACTGTCTGCTTTAATGTGCGTATTTATGTTCTTATTGTGTAGACTTTGTTGGAGCGGCTGCCTTTGTATACACTGCCTGTGTCCTAATGCCTACTGACTGAGAAGCAGATAACCAGCCCTGTTGTGCAGATGCGTATGGTGCAAACTGTGCAATTAAATAATAATAATGATTAAGATTAGGGGGCGATGAACAAATGCCGAGGACAAACTACTCCACGAATTTCAGTAAAGTTCATGTCGCGTTACGTCATGATGACGCTCAAGTACAGAAAACAGTGTGTTGGGTATATCGTAGGACTGCTCTTTGTTGCGTGGAATGATGCTCAGGACTCTTCCTCGCCCTCTTCCTCAGACGAGAACGGGAAGGACCAGGGTATCAACGTGCGGCAGAAGGTGAAGGAGATGGTGGAGTTTGTGCAGGACGACGACCGGCTGAGGGAGGAGAGGAAGAAGGCCAAGAAGAATAAGGACAAATACATCGGCGTGTCCTCCGACAGCATGGGGACGGGCGGCCAGGGTGAGTCTCTCTCCGCTCGGATCCAAGTTTACCTGTCGATCGCTTTTGGAACCTAGCCGATTTTTGTGACTTTGAAAGTTTTTTTGCTTTGATGGCACTCAGGGCTGATACAATCGACTGCTCAGCCCACCCTGTTTTAGATGATGGGCTTTACACTAATCTCCATCTTACAGCAGGGCGTCCCCCGAATCCCCCAGCTCTTCCCGAATCCCGCTGGCCTGTCCCATACCCTGCCTGCCCCCCAGATACTCAACCGCATATGAAGAGACTGCTCATATGATTGGATTTGTTTTGATTCGTCTCAAAGAGCCTCCAGGATTTGGGAGGTTTAGTAGGTTATATGTTTGTTGAACTGGGCACATGTGAATGCATCACTCTAATGGACAGAAGGGGGCGTTGCTGTCATTTCAGTCCCATTGAGGCTTGTGCGGCATAGAAAAACTGTGTATTTTTTCCTACTCTTCCTTCATTCATCTCCAAGGAATCTCTGTGAACAGTAGCTGAGAGAAGGGAGGCACTTTGTCATAAGAAGTCTTCACCTCAGTGAACTTTTTCATTAAATTGAGTCTTTATTTCTTTTGATCAATTAAAAAAAAAGAAAGAAAAAACAAATTCCCTGCTAACTCCAAATGTTCCCTCAATGTTACTTGAGTGAGTTGTAACATTGCCTCGACATTGCAGCAACATTGAGAGAATGTTTTGTGTGGGCTGGGTATCTGCTAAGAATCAGTGTTGCAAATCGATAAAATACAAACCTTCTAAGGGGGTTCAATGCGTTTTGTATAGGTCCTGTGATGTCTACTCACTGCCTAAGCTACTAAAAGTGACAGTCCATGTTACAGGATATATTTATAATGACAAGCAATTAAACTCATTGAATCAAGGCTAGAAAAGCTAAGTAGCGACTTGTTGACTTCTCTTCATTTTCATCACAAGGCTAGTGTTTAGCATAGTATCCCAGTAACTGTCCTGATTGGATAAGACCATCTGAGGTATTTTGTTGGAAAGTTCTGGATGGTGCACCATGCTTCAGCCTACGGTTTGTAACTCCGGTGGCAATTGCAAGCATTTGCTTTACTGCGTTTAACCCCTTCCCGCGCTGTAGGCGGTGAGCGCGTGGATGCCGATCCGCGGGGGAAGTGGGAAGAGGACTGGGAGCGGAGCAAAGGTGGCGGCGGTTTCCCCTTTAGCGAGCGGCTGGGCGAGATCAGCGACCGGATCGGCAGCACTATTGACGACACTATCAACAAGTTCCGCAAGAAGGAGCGCGACGACTCGCCCGACCGCTATAGGTGAGGGTCGGGGGGACCAGCGTCAAGACTTAGCCGCATGGTAGAATGTTTTTTATCCTGAGCTGATTTATCTTGAGTTCTCTCCATACTGCTCCATGTCACGGTGTATTTTCACAGCGGCCCTTTCCTCCACAGTTGATTCGGTGTCATTTTTGCCTCTACATGCCACTTTCGGAAAAAGTCTTAGGTGCCACGCCCCAGCTTACTCCAAACAATCACACAAAAGTTGCACTGGTGTTGTACTGTGGACTAAACATTTCTGGAACGCTATGAGAACATTTTGTGCTGGCTGTTTGGGTTGGCGTATGTGAAGAAGAACATGGATGCCGGTAGATAAATGTGTGTTGACTGCTAATAATAATAAATAAAATCAGCAGGACTTTGAAAGTCAGCATGGCTGGACTTGTACTCTGACCCACTGGACTTCTTGCTTCTGCTCAGTTTTGTTTAAGGGCAGTTTGTTTGGTTTTACCCGTTTGTTTAGGAAAGTTTGTGTATTTTCCCCAGTGAAAACGAGGAGGAGCGAGACCATGCCCCTCGGAACGGTCGGAGCGGGAGCTCGGAGTTTAAGGACGAGGAGGAGACCGTGACGACGAAGAGCATCCACATCACTCACGCGACCGAGACCACCACCACCACCACACGGAAACGCGGGAGCGTGCCCTCCAAAACCGTGGACTTGGGGGCAGCTGCCCACTACACTGGAGAGAAGAGCAGCCCTGATGGCAGCAAGGTGGGAGGGGCTAGTGCAAGGGGCGGTGCTTTTGCATGTGGGTGGTAGATTTTGCATACGCTTCATGGCTTAAATTATATAGGTACTTTTTTGAATGGAGCTGTTTGACATGGTTCAGGCTAGGCCTTTTTGTGCCACTGATGGCGCATCTTGAAGTTTACAGTGACACTCCAATGGTGGCTGTGCCTTCAACTGAGATGTGGAAGGCCTGCTCTGCTTTTGACTATATACACTGAACAAAAATATAAACGCCCCATGTCAAATACTGATGCCACATGGAGTTAACAACCCTAAGTGAGCACATGCTGACTTTTACTTGTTCAATGGGGATATTTCTCTTGATTTGTCTGCCATTTTTTAATCCATCTCGCTGTCAGTGAGAATTTGCTCAGTGATGCAGTGATTTCACTCAGTTGCATTTCCAGGCGGTGATCAGACAGAATGAGCAGTACCCAGACACTCCTTATACTGGGGACAATAAAAGGCCACCCCAAAATGTCAAATTTTCTCAAAAGTCATCATGCCTCAGATGTCTCAGGTCATGTGGGAACGTGCCACTGACTCGCTGGATGCACGGATGTCCACGAGAGCGGTCGCTGTGCAGCTGAATGTTCACTATTGGACGGTAGGCAGTTTGAGAGTTTGTTTCCGACAGACGGGCAGTACTGCAAATCGACCTCATCCACGTCGGCCACCTGTGACCACACCAGCACAAGATGGCTACATCCGGCTCGTCCACCTGCGGGATCAGCTCAGATCAGTGACACGCACAGCGGATGAGACCGTTGATCTGCACAGCAGACACATCACACCACAGTCTGTAACCGACTGCGAGAGGCCAACTTGAACGTTCGACGTCCGTCCTCACTGTGATCTGGATCTCACCGCTGTTTGGCGTCGGAACCGACTCATTGGCAAACACACACGTTCGATGGCCCTTGGCACGCTGGAGAAGAGTGCTATTCACAGACGAATCCCGGTTCCAGTTTTTTAATAGTTTTTAATAAAAACTCAAAAAATTGACATGGGGCATTTATATTTTTGTTCATTGGTAACAATTCAAAATCTTGTTTCTCTACATTTTGTTAGATTAAAACATCTTGTTTGTGTTAACATGAGGTGAATCACTCGTCACGACAACAACTATTTATCCAGGTAAAGCAAGCCGTTTTGACATGACCAATTTCTGGTGCTGAATCTTGTTCTATTCATTCTATATTAGCACTACAAAATGCCGGTACACTCTGTCACGGCGCCGACCAGTATAACACACTCTCACTCCTTGTGTCTGCTCACATATCATATATAGTATCTCGGATGTATTGTACCTATGTGATAATTAAATGTAGGACACCCCTCCCCACTGGCCACTTCATAGAAGACGGTTGCAGCCTTTATAATGCCAATGTGGGCGGAGCCAGTTCAAGGGGTGGAGTTGATTCAGTGTGACTAGTGGGCTAATTGCATTCCCTAATTCAAGGGCCTCAACGGCTACACTGATTTTACCTTGGCTTTCTTAGCCTGCAGCTTAATATCTCTGCTCCAGTATCCAGCAGTGTCTTCCTTATTACAGCTTAGAATAGTATGCTGCAGTGATTGTTATAAAATTTGTTTTTCCAGAATGGAATTTCCATGGATTCCTGCGGCTACTTAACGATGATTAAATGAGAACGGACAGATGAGTTGTCCCTGGGAACAAACTGGGTTGATTAGCCTCCTTGAGGGAGACTTATGGTCCAATTAATTAGCTGGCTGGACACTGCAGGGTGGAACAATTTTAGAAAATGTATACATTCCGGAGTACTCCGCAGCTGGGCTGACAGCATTAGCTCATCGTGGAATGTTGTGGCATTGGCTGTGCTCGGGGTAGTTTGCTGCTCTGGGCTGAGTTCATTGCTTTTTGTCGCGCTGATGATGCATCTGTTCGGAAGAGGCTATGTGAGTCATGAAGGGAACTGAGCTGTCCTGGACTGTTGAGCTGGTCTTGAGCAGCTGGGGTCAGAATCCAGTCGTAACCTGCACTCAAAGCTCCTTTTAGTGATTTCATTTTTTTGTGAAGCCTGGATTTGGATACCTGGGTGTTTTTTGCTCAATTAACCCTGGTGTTCAGACGATGGCTATATCCAAAAAACTTGTTCTGTTAAGAATTTGGTACTACTACAAATGGTCTCATTCATTCGTACGGGAAAATTTATGAGGCTTAATTGCAGCTGTTTCAAAAAAGTTTTTTTTTTTTTAAGATGGAACTCTTTAAACTTCATGCCATTACTGTGAAAGTGAATTTTAAAGCTGTTTATTTATTTTTCAAGTTCATGCCCATTTTTGACATTGGCGCATGCGGCTTCATAGTGATGTCACCCCCACTGCCTGATCGCTGCTTAAAACTGTGCTCTTACGTTGCCACCCAGTGTTGGCTGGTGTAACTGCAGCATAAACGTTCCCTGCTCCCTCCCTCGCTCACAGTGTAATGGCACGGCCTCTCCCTCCCTCTCTCCTTTGGACCCAGGCGATGAACGTGGGGGTCAGCCAGATGTCTAGCAGCAGCGGCCTTGTGGACCTCCTTACGCTGGACCCTGGTTCCGGTCCCGCTGCCACTGCTGGTAAGTATCTGCGGTGTGGGATGATCAGATGTCCATATCTGAAAGTACAGAAAATGACCGAGTTGATGCCGGTTTGATTTCTCGACTTTGGAACAGTTATAAATTTCCAGAGGTTAGTTGGTAATTTGACTGGTTCAAATTGAAATAATTGGTTCTTTAGGTTTGAGAATCAACAAGGCAGCGCTGAGCTGTATTACAGAGGTTGCAAAAGTCCGCATCTGTTAGATTTTACCTCATGAGTTAATGCAATGGTCTGCTGGAATTTGGTGGGTCTGCTTTTCAGCTGCCCTTCTGAACCTCAGAATTTGCATTGTCGCTAATACACAGAGCCACATAGCTGCCTAAATCCTTTACTTCGCTTGATAATGAAAGCCAGTATGTCTGTAAATGGGGTCATGTCAGTGCCTGTATCCTGTACTGAAGAGGATGGAAGAATATGTTTGGATCTCATGAGAACTCTCCGGAGCTGAGATCAGGGCTAGCACATGTGGCACACCTGTTCCCTGCCAATCTCTTTGTTTTTATAGGAAGTTCATTCAAATAGTTTTAATCTCCCATTTTCAAATTATTTGGTTGTTATTGCAGACCCTTGTAATTATTTCCGACATCCTAGTTCAATGCAAGATTGCAGAAATGTAGCAGTCTTTCTTCCTGAGTAGCTACAACCGGCTTTGTTGGAATCATCATTGTGGAATTTTATTATTTCATGAATTTGTTTTTTTTTTTCCCCCAAATTTCTCAGTCGGTGTTCTTATGTTCTTGTGACCTCACAATATAAGAAATGAAGCTGAGGAATGTCACTTGGCTGACTTGCTGCTTGGGATTGGTGGATGAATAAGTCATTTCCTGTCAAGGGAGTGAGGATCTCTGATGGCAGGCGGGCCAGGCGCTAAGTGCGCCAGATGGGAGAATCAGTGTCTCAGATGGCAGGCCCTCATTGTCACTGTGGCCCTGATGTTCGTGTAGTCCCATGTGGACTTGCGATGGGAGAGTTGGGTGTATGTCGGCTGGCCCCACGGTCCTCGCTTGTTAGGCCCCACCCACTCCAGATGAACAGCTGCGATGTGTCCGCACTCGCTGTGTGCAGGGGAACCAAAGCAAAGTGATGCTATGATGGAGCAACAGTAACCAGCCCATATCTGTATTGCCTGCTGACTCCTTAAGGGAGGAACTGAAAATGCATCATGAGCCCTGAGATGGGTGAGAGTTTAAAATGATAGCTGAGATTTTTTTGTGTGTGTGTGTGTGTGTGTGTGTGTGTGTGTGCGCGCACACATTTTTGTTTCCTATTGGAGACCTTTTCCAGTATAAACACTGACCTTGTTGGGACCAGTAGTCCTTATGGAGACCAAAGCCTGGTCCTAATATGGCAAAACGTCATTTCTGAGATCATGGTTTAGGTTAGTGGACAGTTGTGAATTGAAGTTTTGTTAAGGGTATGATTTGGTTTAGGTTAGGGTTAGGGGTAGGCATAAGGTTAGGCTGTCCATAATGAACAGAAGTCAATGCAATGTCCAAACAAGGATAGCTGCGAAGACTTGTGTTGCCTGGACACTGAAGCTGATGAGGTGACTCTTAATTCCCGCCCTCCAGGTGGAAGCTCGGACCTGATTGGTGGGTTTGCAGATTTCTCCTCCCCAGCCACCTCCACCAGTTTACCCACTGCGGGTGGTAAGCATATGCAGACACACCCCCAGGGCCCTTTCAATCATCACGCATCCATTAGCCTCAATTAACAGGGCTCTCTCAAACACACAGCCATTTCACAGCAGTAAAGCTAACACAAGGGGGACCTGTGCTTACCCAACAGATGCAAATTGCCTCATTGTTAAAGTACACGAAGGGTGTGCATTTGAGTCCCATTTTAGGAGTATCTGATATGATCAGTGTCACTATTGAACTCTAGACAAAGGCACTGAAGCCCACATTGTACGTGGGGGGCATTAGCCCCTGCTTCTAATCAAATGGTAGTTGCCAGGGATGAAGTGTCAATTAATGCAATAATGTTAATGGAATACTTTAGTGGAGAGGAGGGGGATGTTTACATATTGTAGCCCTGGACAGAGAAATCTGATTGGGGTGTCGCTTGTGCGATCCAACCTTCACTCAAAGAGCCGGGCAAAGGAAGCCTGCCCGACGTGTGAGTGGGATGTCTTTTGAAGAAGGAATAAAAAAAGGACAGAAGCAATGAAAAATTGATGAGTAATGGTAGTGGCACAGATGGGGACTGTGTTCTCTGAGAGTAATGGGGATGGACACATTTCAACTCCCATTAGACATGATTCGGCGCCCCCCCTTAAGCGGAGCGTGACAGAGTCAGGCCAAAAACCAGACCTTCAGAGCTGTTTGGTAAATGTGCTGGTGCAGTCCAAACAACAGATGCCGCAGGTCAGTACTTGTTGCTCTGTGGCAAAGACTTTTAGCGCTTTAATTCTTTCAGTATACCCTGAGATCAGTTAGTAGCTGAGCAGTGGATACACAGTTTTAGATGGCTTTAAGTCATACGCAGTTAGTCCTTCACCACCCAAAGGGTAGGCCGAGGACTATTGATCTTGACCTTGTCCATCTGTGCATGTGTGTGCCTGTGTGTGTGTCCCTCCGGATCCATGACTGAAGATATATGCAGCACTTATAACGTTTTGCACTGACATTATGATCTTTACCAAAGCTTCATATCCGCTACCATTTTGTGCTCTGAACTATTACCGTCGGCGATGGCCTCCATCACAGTGGCCTTTTGAAATTGTTTGTTAAAGTTTGCCCTCTCTTCAAGTTGTGGCTTTTGGAGGTTTCATTGACCTGTGACCTTCGACCTTTTCCCCCGTGACCTTGACCTGTTCCTGCAATTTACAAATTTCTGAAAAATCATCCAATCCTTTTCTGTAGCTCATCAAAACCTATCGAGATTACGTTAAGGAAACAAATACAAGCATTAAAATTGACCTATGACCTTTGTGACCTTTGACTTGTGACCATGACCTCAGTTCCATTTCAGGAGAATCTCTCCCTAATTATTTGCTATGGCCTTTCAGAAATACTTTTTAGTCCCCCCACCATCCATCTGTCCATCTTTTTGTCTGTGTGTATGTCCATTGGCAGGGTTTTTGATTGGCTTGTTCCATATGGATGTGAACTCTGACACTAAAGCTCACAGTCTGCACCATTATTTGCATGCAGGAATGTCCCTATATGCTCACTTCAACACAACATTTATGTATCCAATGTTAATCTCATATTTGATTATCTAGAATGTTAGTATCTATGTCCGTTGATTTTTCTCCGCAACTGTTCTTCCAATCAACTTCACACTCAATGGGTGTTTTGCTGAAGATATAAGGAAGTGCAGAGCCAAGTGTGAAGTTTTGCTGAGCGGTACCTGCGAAAGCTGTAAGCAGCAGTACAGGAGGACAAGCAATCGCCCCATTTCGAACGAGCCCTGTGCTAGTTTACCGAAATGTATTCACATTTCTGCAGAGAGGGCAGGAGATGGCCTGAGTAAAACAATGCTCAGATACTAACAGCAAGTCCCACAGGCTTATCTAGAATGCAGTTACAGGCTTCAAATTTCACAATCTGCCTCCTCGGCTGTTTTTTCAAATATCGCTCTGGAGACCCAGGGCTCTCCACAGCAATTTTTAAGGCCTCCACAGCAATATTTTGCAATGGTGGCCTTTGCTAACCACAGCAATTTGCCTGTCCATACAATGCTAATCTTGCATGTATTGCATGTTCCTGTTTGTACATTATAGTGCTGTGGCAATGCATGTACAATGTAATTTGCATATTGTTTACGTTCATCTTTTTGTTAATGTTGGTGATGGTGTGTAATCCTGCCTGCCATTCTCATTATTTTGCACTTAGTTCCTCTCCTGAGTCCACCCAGCATGCACTCTGCCCATTTAGTTTCTTAATTTCCTGTCATGCAGGTGTTATGTATCAATCAGAAGTTGACTGATATCAGGCTTTTACTGGAACGATGCCGGACGATTCTTTTTGACACGATGACCTAATTTTATACACGCCATAGTTTGATCGGTATTCCCGGCAATGTGATGTTATCAGAACAACCAATCATGGTACAGATTTCCTTAGCCCCTTGCGGTACCAGTCTATGCAGTTTACTTTCAACCTCCATACACAAGCGCCATCATTGCACCTTCAAGTTAATCTCGGAGTGTAAAAAATGTTACCGGGGTGTGAGGTTGACCTCATTGCTGATTGGATACCACCCAGCCTGCTATGCCCAGCTGGGCTGTCGGCCATCCAGTGCTCTGCCAAACATTGTGTGAGCGATTTCACGTGCATGGGCACTGGGAATTTTTATTGCGGAAAAACGTCACCATAGTTTTTGTGTGTATTAGGCAGCAAAGTCAGTAATATTTGCCAGCTTTTTCCGCGAGTACCAACGTGAAAGTCGACCCCTGAATTATAATCATCAGGCTTATCATCTCTATTAATTTCACAATAGTTTCCATTACACAATGACCTTCCTCCCTCAGTTTAGTGCCTCTGTCTTGTCTTCGCCTTTAGTCCTTTTGTTTCTCTTCAGGTTCAGCTCCTGGTGGGAACAGTGATTTTGGGGACTGGACCACATTCCCCTCTGGACAGCCGGCCGCACCCTCATCGTCCTCCTCTTCCTCCCAGGCACTGGGTGGCGCTGCCCCTGACCTCTTGGGGAACATCATGACCCCACCCACCCAGGTGTCTTCGCCGCCTTCTGCAGACCTCTTTGACCTGATTGGCTCCTCTCAGGCAACACTCAGTGCCTCCCAAAGCCTCAACTTCACCCTTTGTAGCACACAGCCCATTAGCACTGGCACTGGCTTGCCCGTTTCAAGATCTCAGGTACAGTGTGATGCTAGACTTACTATGGTGTAGTGCAAAGCATGTTTGCAAGTTGGCGGTAGCACTGGCCTGCCCGCGTAAATATCTTGGGTATGGTGCAATACTCATCTTGTCGCATTAGCAGTAGTGCTGGCAATGTTGAACCAGTCCTCGTCTGGAGCACAGCACTTTTGAACCGTAGCAGTCGTCCAGGGCTGTCCATTTTGTAATCTCTGGTATGGTGTGTTTCTATGCTTTGCCATGTATAGCACATTGCCTGTTAGCACAGTTGGCAGTAGCACTGGCCAGGCCTTATCGTGCCCTTCAGGACTGGAGTTGTGCAAGCCCAGTTTAATTGAGTAATGATCTCTCAGTTTTTGGGAATTTGGGGGACCCTTGTGGGGCTAATGTGTGGGCCCTTTTATTGGCCCATCAGATGGGAGCCCAGAAACCAGGGGGGAAGATGTCGATACCGGCAACGTGGTCGGACCCCACTGTCAACATTAGCTTGGACTTCCTGTCCCTGGGAATGCAGCCACAAAAACCAGCCCAGCCCAGCCTGAACTCCATCATACAACAGCAAGGTAAGGTGGTTACTGTCACTAATCAGCCACGCTACTGTTCACTCTTCACCCGCAGTATTGTTCACTCATCACCTACACGATCGTATGCTCATTACCCACACTAAATCCAGACAATCATTTAGCGGCCTACTTGAAATGCTTCCCTTTATGATTTCTTATCACCTGCACTGCTTTTTTATGCCCCCGCCTTCCAAAGAGTAGAGGGGGCATTATGTCGACACCATGTCCGTCCGTCATCCGTTAACTTTTCGTTTCCGTGGGATAACTATAGAATCCCTCGTCGGATTGATGCCATTTCTTAATGGCGTATTGGGAGTGGCCAGAGGAAGGTTCCTTTGAAAAATCAGAGTTGTGCGATATCTAATATGGTCACCACAACTGCCATCTCAATATGCCCTTGATCAACATACAGGCGGGGGCATGTGCCCATGCTCTGCGTTGCTCTTGTTTTAAGGGAACAAGCTACTGTTGCTCAGCTTTTGCTGTCTTTAAACAAACTGCATTGTCCGACCATGTTAGGCAGTGTTGCAGTCGATACACAGAATACAAAGGCTTGAGGCAAATTTAGGCAGATGTTGAGATCAGGGCTCTGTCATGGCTCATGACTGCATCATCTGTACCAATTATATTTTAAAGTCATATTTTGTATTTCAAATATGCTTTTTATCACAGCAACATTATTGCAAAAGGCAAGAAAAAAACCTTCTATGATTTGATTTACATTTTTTTTTCAATGTTGGGTGCCTAAAATTTTAGCTTAGTGCTGTATTTCCAAAACTAAGTTACCTCACAGGAGGGGCAAGAACATGCCATTACAGAGACAGCAAAGATTAGGCCTGCACGATAAATCGCCAGAAGATCGTGATCTCGATTCATCCCTAAGCACAATGTTGACGATTTTCCAGCATTATATCACGAGCAGCAATGCAAACAAACTGGTTGTTTTCAAAGACCGAGTAGTGAGTAGAAGGCGATCTCTTGGGGGCGCTTGAGACCACCCCCAAACGCAACACTGACATTGCTTCGCACTCATCCTATGGAAAAGCAGCCCTACATCACGTGAGTTCATGTAGAAGCCAGAGGACCAAAACAATAACTGGCGTTGGTCTTTCGAATCGAATGGAGTTGGTTAGCAGTGTAGATTCAGAAGCAGCGAGGGAGAGACGAAGGAATGTCAAAGTGCAGGAAAGTTTCACCTTGGCCCCATGTTCAATTGACAATCAAGCACTTGATTAGCACAATTACAAATTTGAATCGGAAGACGGTCCAGTTTATTTCTATATTGTTCTTTTGGCAGTCGCATTTTGAGATTCAAATGACCTGGAAACAGTGCAGATTCACCTTTGTGCATTTGCCAGATTATTTTTAGTTCGCCGGGACGAGTAACGTCCGGAGAGCTTATTGTCGTACCCCCGGCGTCCGCGTCCGTCCGCGAGCAGAAAAACTTTAATTTTGCCCCGGCGAGCTTTGCTGTCTTTCTGACAACTCTTGTTATAGGCTTACATTTGACGATTTGATGCGATTACAGTAATAAATCGCACCTCGCGGTGGATATGCTTAATGAAATGGTTTCCACATTGCATCGGCCTATATTGTTTTATTGTTATTGGTTATTGGCACACTAACACGGAAGCCTTGTGTGGTATGTCTACTTCTTATTATCGCTTTTTAATCATTATAGGCTACATGCCGGTTGTACTTGGCGAAATAAATTGCTTGATTTTTAAGCTGCTTTTCCACCGAACGCGAAACGAATTATTCGCACGACAGATTAGTGCATTCAAAATCAATGCGAAGTTGTGAATACACGCAATATATTCGCGTCTTTGCATTGACATTGAATGTTATCGGTCGTGCAAAAAAAACGTTTCACGTTCGGTGGAAGAGCAGCTTTAGTTCGGCAAAGTAGCTACTTAGGAATAGATAAAGGGTTGCACGTGGCTTCACAACACTGTTTATCCACTGATTTGAAATAAACAAGCCACATAAGGGAATCCTGCAAACAGCATGCGGGAGAAAGGGAGTGTAAGGCGAAAGGTGACGTCTTCTGCGGGCAACAGCCACTGAATTCACTGAGGAAATGCAACATGGCTACGCTAACACAGTGCCTATGAGCATCTGCACACGCGGGGCCTGGCCTTATCTCATATGAGCAGACTGATACAGGCTTCGGGTAGATGTTACGGGTTTCCGGAGTGGGGGAGGGCCAGGTGAGTCTTCCCGTCTGGTCACTGGAATTCTTGGATAAATCTTAGCTAGGGCTGCACGATTCTGGAAAAAATGTGAATCACAATTTTTTTTGTTTAGAATTGAGATCACGATTCTTTGGCACGATTTTTTCCCCACAAACTGAAATGTTTATTGTCATTAAAAAAAAAAAACTGGCCATTAAAGTGCAGTTTTAAAAAAGGTTAAAAGGAAATAAGTTTACCTTAAGTGCTCTTTGACTCCACCTGGCCCTGAACTAGGGATGCAACAATGTCAAACCGCAACCCAGGAGATGATACTGCTCAATTATAATGTCATATCAAACAGTTAGGCACCGATGCTAATAGGGCTGCACGATATACGGAATCGCGGTTATCGCAAGCGCAATAAAAATGACAGCCACTATGAGGCAGACATACGAGCTTACTTATTACCTTTTCTATGACGCATACCTCATGCGGTCACTTGAAATGCTTCCAGGAAGAAAACTGCGATTTGAAGTCCGCTAATTAGGCTGCCAGCGAGGTTGGACAGCCTCCATCACCTTGGCCTAATTAGCTTACCTTAAATCAATTCCCGTGTACTTTGCCTAACTTGCAATCAACCCATTTATTCAGCCAACTGACTGATCAAAACCAAAATGTGGCCACTAATGATTAAGAAGTGATAATGAGAAGCAGACAGACCTAACCTGGCTTCTGAGTGAGATTGAAAGAGTGTCAGTAATCTGAATAAATAGCTGACCTCTGAATTCCACCTCTCATGGAATTTTTACATAGCCTATCATTAAAAAGATTATTTAAAAATAAACCATTTTAAGATGGCCTTGGTTTTTAAGCATTTCAAAATATACACGAAGCGGAAAAAATTTATAAAGCACATTGAACGTGAAAGTGAGAAATAATTTTTGCATTTCACGCAATCGACAAGCCTGCCTAAGTATACTCCAGATGTGGTCTGACGAATGTCTTGTACAAGAGAAGTATGACCTCCTTGGATTTGTACTCAATACTTTTGGCAATGTATACCAGCATCCGATTGGCTTTTTTAACTGCTACGGCACAGTGGCTAGAACCTGTGAGGGTTTGGTCTTCAATCACTCCCAGATCTTTTTCATGTGGAGCACATTCCAGTTTTAAACCTCCCATGAAGTAATCCTGTCTAATGTTTTTATTACTTACATGTACAACTTTACATTTCGCTACATTAAATTTCATTTGCCACATTTCTGCCTAATTCTGGATTCTATCCAAATCATCCTTAATCACTTTAGTGGACTCTAAACCTCCCAATTTAGTATCATCTGCAAATTTAACCAATTTGCTCTCAATATTCCTATCAAGGTCATTAATGTAGATGAGGAACAGCAGGGGTCCCAACATACATCCCTGAGGGACGCCACTCCCCACCATACCTAGCTCAGATGAGGTTCCACTGACCACCACTCTTTATGTTCTGTCCTGTAACCAGTTTTGAATCCACGCCAGAATACCTGCTGTAACTCCAATGGAGCTCCAAATGGGTCTCTTATGAGGTACTGTATCAAGTGCCTTCTGAAAATCCAGGTATATGATGTCATAAGCCCAGCTTTGATCATAAGTCTTAGTGGTCTCTTCAAAAAATTCCAGAAGGTTTGTCAGGCATGAGCTTCCCTTTTGGAAACCATGTTGGCTATCCCTCATGATATTATAACGTTCAAGAAATTATTCCACATCATCTTTTATGATAGATTCCAGTATTTTGCATGCAATGCAAGTTAAACTGACCGACCTGTAATTTCCTGGCTCAGTACGGTCCCCTTTCTTATATATTGGTATTGTATTGCCATGCTTCCAATCATATTTCTCTAGTTTCTATAGACCGTCTGAAGATGGCGGGTAGCGGCTTAAAGATGATCTCACTTACTTCCCTGAGCACTCTGGGATATAAGCCATCAGGACCCGCCGCCTTATCTGCGTTTAGTTTATGCAAATTGTCTGATACTTCATTATGCCTAACCTCAATTTCCGCTAAATAATCTTGAGCATTGGACATGCCCTCTGGTCGAATAAAAACACGCTCCAAGGTTAAATTCTCAACAAAGTAAATGTTTAAGGTATCAGCAATATCCTTGTTATCACATGGCAGCGATCCGTTTTTATTCTTAATGCACTTAACCTGCTCTTTAACTTTTCTTTTTTCTGCTACAGCACTGAAAGAAGCGCTTCGGGCTAGTTTTTGCCCCCTCTGCAATTTGCCTTTCATACAGTCTTCTAGCATTCCTCAGCTCTTTTTTGACCACAGCCTGCATTTTACAGTATTCAGCCTTAGTGTTCTCATTGTTATCCTTCATGTACGTCTTATAAAGATTCCTGTTTTCTCTCAAACTCCTACGAATCGCTGTGGTCATCCACTGAGGAATCTGCTGTTTCAGCTTACTTTTGGTCACCTTTGGAATAAATTTACATGAATCAAGTTAAACCCCCTTAAATCTTTCCCACATCTCATTTACAGACTCACAGTCCAGGAGTGTCTCTTTTTTATCCCTTAAATATGAGCGCATCCTGTTAAAGTTTGCTCACCTAAAATAGAAAATTTTGGTTTTAGAGTGATCTCTAGATCCAAGTGGCTCCACTACCAGAACATTGCTAATTCTATCAGGTTCAGTACAGAGCACTAAATCTAAAATTGCTTTCTCTCTTGCATGTTTATTAACGTACTGCATCACAAAATTGTCATTTATAACATCTACAAATTCTTCCTCCCCTTTACTCTGTCCTTTCACCATTTCCCAATCGATACCAGGATAATTTAAGTCTCCCAAAATAATAATCCCTCCAGCTCTACAAGCTTGCGTAATCCTCTTAAAGAGCATTTCTTAGACAGTACTGTCCAAAGCTAGCGGTCAATAGCATACTCCTATGTTTAAACCTGTCTCGTGTTTGCCACTGAGCCTGACCCAGATATCTTCACAGGGCAAGGAATGTTCAATTTCCGGGAAATTTCCTGCACATTTATGCTCTTGTTCACATAGTGCTACACCCCCTCCTCACCTATTACATCTATCCTTCCTAAAGAGCTTATAACCTCCTATATTATATACATCTCCATCCTGAGCCATGTCTCTGTAATCCCAGCTATGTCATAACCCTCATTAATCATAACAACCTTTAGTTCTGGAAATTTATTTTTTATGCTTCTTGCATTTAAATAAAAACGATTCAGGTTATTACAAATGCACTTACCCTTCAATTTTCCATGCGGCCCCTGCTCCAAGCCCCCCACTACGCTTTGTTGCTTTAAAAATTTATCATCAATTGTGCATTTTGTGTATTCACAGCCAAATGAACATGTTTCTCTTCTATTCGATATGTTTGGTCACAAGTGATCTCAACTATTTCCTGAGATTGAACAGGTCTTGTGCGAAACAGTGAAATCTAGCCACACTTGCGGTCTAAGCATGAGTCTTGAGAGCTATTGGACTGGGCCCTTCTTGAGTCGCAGTGGATAAAAGCATTGCCTAAACAACTGTTATGTCAACATCATCTTTCTTTGACTTTCTTCGACTGTCACTGACACTGTCATTCTTTGTGCTCTGATCCTCATACTCCAGGTGTCCAACCGCCCAACATTGTCGCCCAAAACTTTGCCGGCCTTAACCTCAACTCTGCACCAACGTCAACGCCCATCAGACCTCCCGCAAACCCCATGATGGCTGGGCCAGGAGTTGCCATGGGGATGCCGCCCACCATAGCAACTGGCACCATGGGAATGGGCACTGTGGGAATAGCGGCCCCTTCAGGTGGACCACTGGCCCACGGCATTCTGGGAATGAACATGAGTATGGGCGTGCAGCCGGTGGGAGTGAGTTTTCCTGGCACTGTGGGCGTGGGGTTGCCCATGATGGGCGTGGGGCAAGGAATGGCACCTGCCATGATGGTTCCCAAACAGGACGCCTTCGCCAACTTTGGAAACTTCGGGAAATGAGGGAGAACGAGTTGGCTGGCTGAGGGAATGAGACGAGATGAAGACAATGGTCCCTTTGTCTGAAATGGGTTTTGTTTTGGATTCAGATACTTTCTCCATGCTTTGTTCTTGTTTAAGCCTGCTCTGTGGAGACTATGAGTGAGGTTGAGAGTCCTTGGGATCATTTGATTTTTTTCCTTTACACCAGGCAAGAGGAGTCCAATGCTAAGAAGTATATGAATCCAAAATACAAATACCCTTAAAGCTCTGGACCCAGGAAGGAATCAAAAGAACTGAGACACTGGGGACTACTTGAAAATCAACTGTGAATGCTGTCAGTGAACCTCCAGATATCACATTCATGTATGTATATGCGTGTATGCACTGACTTACACACATTTATTTTCCTCTGTTGAGGGGGAGAGGGGGATATATTATATTAGGGGAAGGAATAGTGTGTGACCAGATTCACATTAAGAAAATGTTAAGAAATAAGAACTACGACGTCTCCCCTGTGTGAGTGGGGTTGGCTGTCATCAGAGAGTAAAAAATTAAAACAAGAAAGAAATGTTCATTTTCCCCTTTTCTGTCCCGTAAGCTGAATTTGATCAGAACTGACTTGAAAAATTACCTCACAATTGTCCATTATTTTGCACTGTGACTGATGAAATCGTACTGGTCTTCTTTGTTTACATGTATATTTGATGTGCTAGAAATAAAATATTGGGTTATTAAACATATTTTTTTCAGAATGTTGCTTGGAAAAGAAGCAAACAGTGACTAAAGTTGATGGTTGATTGAAATATCATTGTTTTTAAATAATGTCCGGTTGGACTTCTCTGAATGGCAAACAGCCCTTAATCTGATTTGCCAATAATTCTTTACTCGTATTCTTTGAATAGTTAAGCGTGTTTAATATTTAATGACGTGTTTGTTTGCTTTGGGCAGAAAAAGTGCATTGTGAAAAAGACCCCATCGAGAGGATGATAACTGATGCATGGAACGCCTTGGGTGGATTACAGTAAATTTGTCTGTTTTGGAATTTTGGTATTCCAATGATGTAAAAATTTGGTTTAGGATATGCTCTTTGGGCTCCCAGGTCATAATGCATATTAAATAAATTGGGAGCGCCAACCATTGCCCAAGCAGTGGGAACAGTGACTCTTCATCCTCCAAACCAGAGAGTGGGCACTTATTACGTCAGTTATTTTGCAGACGCACTTAACCAGAGCAACTTACGACACCAAGTGCATTTTGGAAGCACCAGAAGTTCTGAAAACCCTAGAAGGCAGAAGCTTACAAAGTGCCAGTGGTGGCATCAAAACTTGGATTGTGTTGTTATCTTACCAGAGCAATCATGGGCATAATCCCGGCAAAGAGCATTAAAAACAGCAAAACATATCTGGTAAAGTCATCGGGGCTCCACACAGGTAAAGCCGCATGCTAACCAGTCAAGCCGCCGGCAGCACAATAGGACTTGAGCCGTTTGCAGACCCGAGGGAATCAATCTCCTGCCTCCTGCACCCATGCGCGACTCCCCCCGTTCCGTGCGAAAACACACATCGTTTTTTCCACACGCCACGAGGCAGCGGTCCCCAAGCATAGCTCGCGCGGTTTGCCTCAGAACGACAGCCGTCTTCGGAAACCAGATAAAGCGCTCATCTTGTTTTACAGGAGGCAGTAGATCGGTTCCCTCGAGGATGCGGACGGCTCGAGTCTCTTTGTGCCTTAGCGGGCTCTGCTGCTTAGCATGCGGCTATGCCCGTGTGGAGCCCTGCCGATTTTACCCGGCTTCAAACGAAGGCGTCGCGAGCCCCTCTGGGTCGTCTACTCGCCTAGCATCCTCGCGCTCAAGGGAGATTGATGTAATACTGTCGTTTTTCTCGGAAACTTGATTGACAGGGATCCGCACGAGGGAGGGTTTTGCGTTTCAAACTACACAAAAGTTTATCATGACCTGTAAGTGATAATCCGATGATCTCATTAAGGCCAAGTATACGGGAAGAAACAGCTGCCTGAGTCTGATAAAATGGTCAATGGAGATATTACATCGTATTTGACTGGCGTTTTATTTATTTATTTATGTTGATTGGGGTATGAGCATTAAGCACAGGTTTCTCTTTATCAAGGATGCCCCCGAGAGAAATTTCAGCGGGAACAGTTGAAAGAAGGGGCACGGAGCGAGAGAAGCAAGTGTTTCGCTCCCTGAGTCTCTCTTTTTTAAGTGGTGTGCATTAAGTGCACTCTGAAGGTCATTGGAACAGAGGTCAGATATGGTGCATTTACTTCATAAAATGGCATTACTCTATTGCCATAAATGTCAAGTCCAGATAGAGCAGTTAAGCTCTGGTTGAATTCCTGGGCTATGTCAATACATTTATTAATACAAAAATCCAGACAGGTGACAAGTTGAAGGGAAAACCAATGCATGGACAAATATAGCAAATGCAGATGCTTCTGTTAATTTTCCTTGCATAGTTTGGATTTACTTGTCCCTATTCAAGGTGGAAAGGTCTCTGCAAATAAGTGCAAACTTATGTGTGATTATACCTCAATGAAGCATTCCAACCACGATTGGACTGGTTTCTTCCAGAATGTCACTGGCCCAAGCCACAGGGCACAAGGGGTTGTTGAATGGTTTTAGGAACATAAATCCAAGCAAATGCCACCATCTTCACAGTCTCAAACCAACTGAACTCATATAAGCAATTTTGAAACATGTTCGACAGTGCTCTATGTCACCATCATTGTAACTCCAAATGAGGGAATATCTCTAGGAAAAAAGGCTACAAAATCTCTCCAGTAAAATTTAACGTTTGGACTCTGAGCCAAGCGGATCTGCAAGCTTGTGGAGGCTGAACAACAAAATAAGGCAGCTGATACTGATTTTTTAAAAATTAATTTGTCACTCATGTTAGTATGTGATATGCTGCATTTATAAGTTTGGAAAAACAGGAGCTCGTCAGTGCTTTTCGTAACACCTTCATTTGTGCTGATAAACAATAACTGTTTTTCCGTCGGCACACGTGGGTTAAACGGGCCGCCACACCCTTGGCAAAGAGACGCGATGACACAGGATTAAAATCCATTTACGTCAGTTGCAAAGCAGCTGCAAGCAGCTGGGAATTGCATTGTTAGTCTGGGAAATTAACTTCAGAACTTAAATTAGGGTACAGTAACAAAGGATTTGAAAAGGATTTTAACATCATTCAGCTTGACAAATGACCATTGTGAATCAGAACCAGAACTCTCATCTAGCCTTAATCTATCTGCTTTTAATTTATGATTAAATGACTTGGTTCCTATGGTGTGGCTGTTTTATTTTCACTCGTATAATATTGCACAGAATTTTAATTTTGAAAGACTGAGACTGAAATTTTGTTTCAGTTCTGTGAACATCTGCTGCCCCCTTCATTTGGAGCCAACGTGAATTATACTAAAGTTTAAAATAGGTTAACTGAACCTTGACTTGTTTGCTTCCTGAACACTGGTACATATAGAAAACTGCTCAGGAATAATGAATGCATTAAATATGACTGCCATCAAGACAGTCAAAAACAAAAGTGACAGCTGATTGTCGCTTTGAAGTGTGAAATGGAAAGAAAAAGGTTCAATAATTCATGGAAGATTTTTATGAAATCCTTTTAGACCTTGCAAAGCCATTTCTGTCATGAAAGACAAGAAAATTAGATAAAAATGGCTTTCAACCAAATGGCATTCCTCCATCTATCTTAGATTTTACAACCATCCACGCTGACCCAGATCAGAGAAAATGTTCTTTATGCCAAGTCTTTCAATGCAGACACCATATCATCATTCATAAATAAGCTTAATATGATTGTTTTCTTCAATAAAGACAGTGCTCCCTTGCTCTTGAAAGGAACTGTCTGGTAATCTAAAGATTACAGGTCAGCAGTCTCGTGTGTAAATGATGCTCAGGCACAGAAATGCGCACTGTGATTTCTTTGCAGATTTGGACTAATAAACCAAATTTACATTAAAAATAAATTATTACGATTATGCTCAAATGACAAATTACAAGTTAATCCTGATGAACTCCAGTTCTTTAGAGAGGCAATAGGCTTGCACTCCAGGCAAGGAAACTGGACTGAATTCTTTATGAAACCGTGCTGCAATGTGATTTAACATGACAAAACGGCCATAATTATAATCTGTAATAATAATGATGATGATGATGATTTATTTTGGACTACCAGTTTGCTAAAAAAAAAAAAAAGAAGAAACATTAACTAAAATATATGCTTGGATGCACAGTTTTTGAAATATTATATGTTATGTATATTCATATTATTTAATGGATGCATCTACGATAAAAAGGCCAAAATGCCAACCTTTTTCTCTAATGGAAATGTAGTCTTGAAGATAATGGATAGGGGAAAGTATGAACCAATGGTGACATCTAGTGGGTGAATATACCCCTACAATTACATCCAGGGTACAGAACCATGTCAACGTGCCAATACTTACCAAGACTGAGTACACAATTGAAGGGTATGCAAATTAAATAGGCAATGTTGGGTGTACTTTTTTTAATATGACTCATTTAATATGACTTTCAATATTTTGCATCATCCCATTCTGATTCACAGAACACCCTTGCCGCTCAACCTATGCCCAAACAGCCCGGGAGGGTCCACGCTTTCGAAGACCAGCAGCCTAATCTTCATGGGGCACGTTATGGCCATCGTGATGTAGCCCCGATGAACCTCAGCAGACATAAAGTTCTAAACTGTTTCAAGTTTCTCGTGACTGAGAACATCGTTTGTTTGATAACAAAGCGTTTTGAATGAAGTTTGAATCCCGGCAGTTCGGTTATCGTTTAATCGTTTTTATTGAATAAAAGTAAACGGCTTTCTGTTAACTGACTCGTAACTGCATTACGTGTGACAGCATTTCTTTGTCAGTGTAATAACGAGTAACTGGTAGACCGAGGGAGCTAGACGACCGCGATCAAAATAAAAATTGGAGTCGACTGGATTCAGACCACTCAACTACGATTTAATTCACATAGAAGCTTCTCAGTGACAGACCATCACCCGATAAAACACTAAAATCGGCCTACCGACCCGCGAGAGGAGCGGGAAAACTGGTGAAGACCGTCCGTTGCGGGACAGTAGTTTTTCTTCCAGTGCTCTGAGGAGCCAACGACCTTGAGGTTAACTGTGCCGCGGAAAAGGCTGACATTACTCTCGTCAGTGCTTTAACTGAGAACTCAATTTCGTGAGGTCTGTCATAACGCTAAACGGTCGGTTATTTAACAAGGCCTAAAGGCTCGCGCTGTTCTCCATTACTAACTGAAAAGTCTCAGTCGTGGCCCGAAGTGAAACGGAAAGATGCTGCCGAATAAAGCCGTAGGTTTAAGCGTTAACACTGCTCCTCAAACCGCCCAACCGACAGCCCAAACCGGACGCGAGATGTCATATCTGCTCTTCGCAAGCGGTGAGCCCATCAACATTGACCCGTCGTATGTGATACCGCCGTCTGAACCAAAAGTCGGAGTGAATACAGATGGCCTGAATTTCACCATCTCACCGTCTGAAGCAGGTATGGTAACTGTTATCGTTAGTAAACGGTTCGCTATTAGTACAGCTATTTTGCCACTCTTTCAGTCTTTATGATGTTAACTTGGTTCAGGAAGAAAAAAACACGTGTCCGGCTAACCTGAACTGAGAACTATACATTTTAAGGATAGTTTGGCCTAAAACATAGACCGTATAAAAAGATGGACGCAGCGCCTGGTTCTGAAAAGTGAAGCCAATGCGGAAATCTCTTAAAATTGCATAGTATTTAATGGCCAGCAGATAGCGACGTCGGATGTTGCAGAAAGAATTTCAGTTCTATAGAAGTCTATGAGAAAATGACCCTTCTTTCCCATCCAGATGGCATTTTAACGGTTTTTTTTTTCACCGTTGAATCAACGTCATGGATCACAGTTGAATTATGTTTTGATTTTGAAAGATGAATCAACGTAGATTTCGCAACATTTTTTCAAAGTTGGCCATGAGTACCAAACACAACCTCCACTTTTTTTTTTGTCCAAACGATTTTAAAAGGGGACTCAAATATTTTTTGGGGGTTTCACAATCTCTCCAACTTCTTCTTTATTGATTGAGGTTTACATGTTAAGTTACACATTACATTAGTGTTCACAGTGGGATTTGAACCCGGGAACCTGTGGACAAAGCAATTTCAAACATACCATACATTGTAGTCTTAACCACTATGCCAACCGAGTTTGTTGCTAGATATTTGTATCAGTTTCCATTCATCACTGAAGGTTGAAAGACAATCAAAGGTAGCCTATAATTATAATATATTCATTTATTTTTATTTCTTTTATTTATTGTTGTCAATGAGGAGACATCACGTTAATATCCATTTTGATGTGTTTCATGCTGATGAGTTGGCTGACCCATTGACCCTGAGCAGAACAAACCATTGTTTGTGGCTGAGTTGGGTTAAGGTTAGCGTTAGGCACAGGGATAGGGATAGCATTCTTTATGATTTGCGTTAAGGTTAGGTATAGGGATAGCATCACCTATGAGTTGGGATCAGGTTAGGTCAACAATGTCATGGCTGCCACCTTTATAAGCTTGCCGCGTGTTTAGACGCTCTAGAAATTAAAGTGTAAATTCTCTTAACTGGATGTGCGCTTGACATTTTTCCACACCCGAATATTTCACTTGGTATCTAAACATTAAGGTAAGCCGAAAAGGTTGTGATTTTTTGCGATTTTGCTGGAGGTTGTGTGTGGTACTCTTACCCAACGTTGTTTCAACGTTGGAACAAATCTTTTTCAAATTTACGAGTTGAATTGAGATCATTTTGTTAACCTTTTTAGAGCCATCCAAGTTAAGCATTGTTTCAATAGCGTTTCAACGTTGAAACGACAATCGACATAATTTCAACCATATTTCAACGCTGAAGGTCGGTCGTGTGCTGGCTTGGCACATTATTTCAAAAATGTTTATTTTCCACATTATTTTATGGTATCCATCGCAAGTTTCAAGTCTCCTTCGATATATCATGATGTTCATTTTTGTAAATGATGCTCCCAAATGAAGTAGCATAAAGGATAAAAGCCAGAATATGCTTTAGGGGTGTGGCTATCCTCTGGTCCTCGTCAGATATGGTGAGATCCACCCCTCGCTCCTCCATGGATCTTCAATTCACACTCTCGTCTGATAGGAATCACATCTGGTTTCAAAATGACAAAATGGTGCTGTTCAAATTGCCAAAATCGTGGCTTCCTAAATGGTACTTAAACCAATGGGAGACGTGACAGTTGCTTTTTCCATCTTTTTATATAGTCTATACTTCAAGCTCATGAAAACCTTATTCATTTTCCACTCAAATAGCCTCTTATGCTTCCAAAGCAGCAGCATACTCTTAATTAGAAAAATTAATTTTTGTCGACTAATGTTACCATCAGTTTCAGATTAGCTTATGCATTTTGACTGTGCGTCTGAGGCATGGGTATTATTCTCCTTTTGTCCATCAGATTGTGAATTCTGATTAATACATCAAAACAATGGATTGTATTCATATTTGTATGTATTGAAAGAGGATTGAGGGAACATCCAGCACTATTATCAATATTAAAAAACTTCCATTGCAGGAAAATAGGACAATAAGAAAAAAGGGTGAACTCCATTGAATTTATTATTACAGCATTACAAAATCATCAACCTCCTGGCTTATTGTTTGAATGTAACCGAGTCTGTTTATTGCTCTATTCATATTTTCATAGTCAGTGGTGACATATTCAGTGAGGACTGTCTTAACAATGGTCAAAATTTATCATTCTCACAAATTTCAGTCCAATGATAAGTATATAAAGCCACCAGTTCCGATTTTACTGCACTGAAATAATTATGCTAAAAAATCTTTCTCGTTAGGGAGCTTAGAAATGACCCCCGCCAAGAACAGCAGTGGCAACATTAAGAAACCGATGAACGCTTTCATGGTGTGGTCAAGGATTCACCAGGGGGCGCTGTCCCTGGCAAATCCACAGGCCTCCAACGGGGACATCAGCGTGCAGCTGGGGGTGGAGTGGAGCAAGCTGTCAGACGAGCAGAAGACGCCGTACTACGAGGAAGCCTTTCGGCTTAAACAGAAGCACAGTCAGGAATTCCCTGGTAAAGCTAACAGGGACAACACTGAGTCTGCTGCGTAGCTGGTGGTGGAAATTTAAACATCACAGTTTTGATTCACAGAGCAGGATAACTGAGTAACTTGGAGAAGTACAGTTAGTACATCCTGGAACCCTCACTAAAATGGAAGATGGACTGAAATAAAAGGAAATTTTCTAAGGTTTTGTTGGCACATTTATCCGACTAACTCAGTAATCATGGTTTTTTGAAATACCCCCCCAAGTTGTGTACCTCTAGACCACAGAACTGGAACATCTAATTCAGATTCTGTTCAAGTTCAGGCAAGGAAAATAAAGTAAGGGTCCTGGCCTCATATTATTTGTGTTAATAATTCCTGGTCTGTTCATTTTCTATTGAGTAGGTATCATGTTATTTTTCGGAATATAAATTCAATCATTTTAGGGTGAACTGCTCAAGTTTAAAGGTTAAAGTTCAGTAAGTAACTATAAATGGACAGTGTAGTGTTGATCTCTCCTATGAATACATTATGGATGTGCATAATTTGCATTTCATTTAGCTGTATCGACCAGGTAATCATCCTTGTTTCTTTTCTTAACTGCCATGCTAAAATATGTCTTACTGCCCAGCAGTAAGTTTATCTATTGCCTTTGTAATACATAGAAGACCACAGATGACTGTTGGTTTTGTAACCGTGTCATCGAATTATTTATAACTTCAGGCTCTTCTGGGTATCTTTTAACCTTCTTCGACCCTTACCTTTGTGGGAATGTTTTCAGACTGGGTGTATCAGCCGAAGCCTGCAAAGAAGAAGTGTTCTGGCTTGAGTGTCACGGCCTCCTCATCTCCACAGACCTCCCAGGCCAGCCTCCCTCCTGTTACCAGGGAAACCAGGCCTTCTATAGTCACTCCAACCTCTATTGACCATCAGTATTCAACACAAATTCTGAGTGCAGGTAAAGACCCAAGACAACACCCCCCCCCACACACACACACACACACACATTATTACAGCCCAATGTGGCCTCCACACCCCTGACAAACTAACAACAATTCAACCTTGAAAGCTACAATGAAAATTCTCTGCATATTGTGGAGCACATTTTGTTAATCTGACTTATTTTTAAATTGTTGCATTCCAACAGAAATTACATGCGTTTTCTGTTATAATCCAGATAAGGAATGAAACACAGACACTGGTTAAAATCCAAAGATGAGTATTTTAGAATAGTGAGAGGGGCAGTCCAGCCTGGGGTGTGTTTCCCAAAAGCACAGATGCTAACCCACATAGATGGGACCATTGACTGTGAATGGACAAACTATGCAAGTTGCTTACTCACTTAGCACCCATGTTTTTGGGAAACACACGCCTGGTTGGTGTTAACTGGTGAGAGTAGGGGGGTGTGTCCACGCTTGGCCAGTTTTCATCCCTGGGCAGAAACCAGGTGGTGAATTCCCCTCACCGAAGCAGGACCGCTTGACAACAGGGTGGAAGAGTTTGTCAGAGACGCTGTCTGAATCTAGGAGGCCATTGAAGGCTTGGGAGTTGTTCCTAATAAAATGTATTAGAGGAACAGACTGGAACAGATGATTATCATAAACATGGTCCCAGTTGCGTTTTTCTCTTACATCAAAGTACCAATAAACGCACAATCGAAGAGCTTTGTTCAGCACTAGAAGTTAAACTTACTGGTTGGCTTTAGAGGGACAAAGCATTGCAATCCAGCAACTCTGCTGGACAAAACCCAACCTTATATACACAGACCACATACACAAGGAGCAGGTCACATAATGGGCTACACCTGGGCATGGGAGGAGAAAACAAGGCAATAAATCAATTAAATGAGACAAAACCACAAAATGCAGGGGTTGTTGGAAATGGGGAGTAGACAATTAAGACATGAGGGATATGACATTTTCAGCATATTTGCTTGATTTGAGGCAATTAAAATTAATTTCTAAACTTACTCCGAATTATGAAGCCATTTACTGTGAGGTCTATAAGCATTTGGAAAATGTGCTGTAATTCTAACATGCCATGGATGTGAAAGTTAAATGAGTGCACTCATTAAAGTGCATACTGTCAACTTGAATTGGTGGGTATTTGTGAAGTTAACCATGTAAGAATCACAACCCTTAACAAATTATATTATTGTCCAAAAATGTAGGTTTCTCACTCAATGTGTGATAGCTGAGTATATTGCTCAGAACATTGCTTTGAAGTACTGGAAGACCAGTGTTTGCCCAAACATGGAGCTTATTTCTCTCTTTCCAGGATATGGTGGGCGTACTGTGCCCCAGGTGTCAACGAGCTTAAATCCCTCTCTCCTGGTGACCGCCAGTCTGCCTGTTATATATCTCCAGAGCAACTCCTTACACACTCTCCAATCATGGGCCAAGCTGCCAGAGGTGGGCAAGGCAGGCCCAAGCAGGGCCCTGCCCCCTTCTGTGTCCAGTCGCACCGAGCCCTCCCTTCCCCTCATGACCAAGGAGGGAGTGTCCACTCCCTTACAGAGGATAAGTGCCACCCAGCCATACTACAGCACCGCCGCTCAGCTGTCTCTTCCAAGAAAGCCCTCCTGCCCCAGTGGCCTTCAGATGCCCCACCCCAACTTGTCCCACCTCTGCATGTATCCCCCACCCCCTCTGCCACACCCCACCAGCGTCTACCCCTTCCACCAGCCATGCTGCATGCCCAGGCCCCAGTACTACTCCCCCTGGTGAGGGTCGGCCGCCTTCATAACGTGCCAGCAGTGATGGAAAATCCAGGTTCAGTCAGTGAAAATCCTTTCCACTATTTTGTTCCTATCGTCTGGATTTAATTACAAGTTTTCATTTGAGAGGTAAAGCTGAGTAGTTCAATCAGCTGGCTTAATTCATGGGTGAAAGAAAAACACATCATGGAAGGACTTTCTGACTCCTGGATTCACCACCCCTGCATGCTGTTGTATCATGACAAAGCAGCATCAGTATATTTTATCAGAGGAGGGCCTATGTTCCTTATGCTGAGAGAGCCAGTGAGGTTGCGGGCTCTCGCTACAGCCATGCAATAATTGATCCTCTCCACTTGTCCCTGACCTCCAAAGAAAATGTTACATGGGTCAAGGGAAAGTTACGGGGAATTTTAAAAGGTACCTTTGGACATGTTTGAGAAAAATAGGACGTCCTTTCCTCCAATACGTCATGAACTTGAAGGCAAAGACAGCCTTCGCAATACTGGAATACATTGGGACAAGAATGACATATGAGTCAAAATCACCTAAGGTGTAATAACTGTAGGCCATGATAACATCATCTCTTAAATTGGTACCTATTGGAGAAAATGACCAATTAATTTTTGGATTCTTGAGTTTCAATAACCAAGAGATAAAGACAGTTTCTGGTAACTACTGTATATAAAAGCCTTAAGATAAAAAAGGGGAGAAAAATTTGTAAATACCTGTTTTAGCACAGAACGTTCCAGTACCATTGTCACACTGCTTATTCCTAACTTCTCTAAATTTCTAGCGGCAATAAAGATCAACCCACAATCAAGTTTGTATTTAGGGCTATTTTTAAGCATAAATAATCATACCCCAGCCCTCCGCTTAATTAAAAGAAGCATTAAAAAAATCCCGCATCTGTACGTTAGTGCGTCCATAGTAATTACATAGTATCAGGGTCTGAATCTGTTTAGATATGTTTTCGTGTGCAATTCCAATTCTAAAAAAGTTGGGATGCTGTGTAAAATGTAAATAAAAACAGAATGCAATGATTTGCAAATCTCATAAACCCACATTTTGTTCACAATAGAAGATAGACAACATATCAGATGTTGAAAGCGAGACATTTTTCCATGTCATGAAAAATATTAGCTCATTTTGAATTTGATGGCAGCAACACATCTCAAAAAAGTTGGGACAGAGGCAACAAAAGGCTGGAAAAGTAGGTGGTACTAATTAAAAACAGCTGGAGGAGCATTTTGCAACTAATTAGGTTAATAGGCAGCTGGTCAGTAACATGACTAGATATGAAAAAAGAGCATTTTAGAAAGGCAGATTCTCTCAGAAGTAAAGATGGGCAGAGGTTCACCAGTCTCCGAAAAAAATGAGTCAAAAAATTGTGGAGTAATTTCAGAACAATCTTACTCAATGTAAAATTGCAAAGACTTTGAATATCCAACCGTCTACAGTACATAATATCATCGAAAGATTCAGAGAATCTGGAGAAATCACTGTGCGCAAGGGACAAGGCCGAAGGTCAATATTGAATGCTGATGATCTTCGGGCCCTCAGGTGGCACTGCATTAAAAACAGGCATGATTCTGCACTGGAGCACGCTGCATGGGCTCAGGAGCACTTCCAGAAATCATGGTCTGTGAACACAGTTTGCTGTGCAGTCCACAAATGCAAGTTAAAGGCGTGTCATGCAAAAATGAGGCCATATGTTAACACGATCCAGAAAAGCAGCCATCTTCTCTAGGTTAAAGCTAATTTAAAATGGACTGAGGCAGAATGGAAAACTGTTCTTAGGTCAGATGAATCAAAATTTAAAATTCTTTTTGGAAACCATGGACGCTGTGTCGTGGGGACTGAAGAGGAGAGGGACCATCCAGCTTGTTATCAGCGCTCAGTTCAAAAACTTGCATCCCTGATGGTATGGGGTTGCATTAGGGCCTATGGTGTGGGCAGCTTACACATCTGGAACGGAATTATCAATACTGAAAGGTATATAGAGATTTTAAAACAAAATACGCTCTTACCAGGACAATGTCTTTTTCGGCGGAAGGCCTTGCATATATCAGTAAGACAATGCTAAACTGCATACTGCATCCATCACAAGTGCATGGCTTCGCAGTTGAAGAGTCCAGGTGCTGTACTGGCCTGCCTGCAGTCCAGACCTTTCACCAATAGAAAACAATTGACACTTCATACAACCCCAATTCTGAAATAGTTGGGACGAAGTGTAAATTAAGAATAAAATCAAAATGCAATGACTTTCAGATCACATGAGCCAATATGTTATTTACAATGGAGCATAGATAACATTTCAAATGTTGAAACTGAGACATTTTACATTTTGATCCACAAAATGAGCTTATTTCAAATTTTCTGGCTGCAACAGGTCTCAAAAAGTTGGAACACAGGCCAAAAAAAGGGCTAAAAAGCAATTAATATATAAGAGAATCAGCTGAATGAACATTTAGCAAGTAATTACGTTAACTGGCATCAGGTGTGTGACATGATTGGCTATAAAAGGGATGTCTTAGAGAGGCTGAGTCTCTCAGAAGTAAAGATGGCCAGAGGCTCTCCAACCTGTAAAGGCTTGTGTAAAAAAAATTGTAGAATACTTTAAAAACAATGTTCCTCAATGTCAAATTGCAAAGGCCTTGAAGGTCTCATCATTGACAGAGCATAATATCATCAAAGATTCAGAGAAACTGGAAACATCTCTGTGCGTAAGGGACAAGGCCGAAGACCTTTACTGGATGCCCGTGATCTTCGGGCCCTCAGACGCCAGTGCATCACTCACTGGCATGATTCTGTCATTGACATTATTAAAAGGGCCCAGGAACTTCAAGAAACCACTGTCTGTAAACTCAGTCTGCCGTGCCATTCACAGATGCCACCTAAAACTCTATCGTGCAAAAAGGAAGCCATTTTTGAGCATGATCCATAAGCACTGCCGTGTTCTGTGGGATGAGGCTCATTTAAAATGGACTGTAGCAAAGTGGTAAAGTGTCCTGTGGTCAGACAAGTCCAAATTTGACATTCTCATTGAAAATCATTGGGCGTTGTGTCCTCCGGGCTAAAGAGGAGAAAGACCACCCCTCCTGTTATCCGCTTTCAGTTCAAAAGCCAGCATCTCTGATGGTAAGGGGATGCATTAGTGCATATGGTGTGGGACACTTGCATGTTTTAAAAAGCACCATGAATGCTGAAAGGTATATAAAGGTTTTAGAGCAACATTTACTCCCCTCCAGACGACATCTATTCCAGGGAAGGCCTTGTATATTTCAGCAGGACAATACAAAACCACATACTGCAGCTATTACAACAGCATGGCTTCGTAGCAGAAGAGTCCGTGTGGTGAACTGCCCTGCCTGCAGCCCTGATCTTTCATTGATTGAGAACATTTGGGGCAAAATTAAATGAAAAGTCCGTAAAAAGGAGACCCAAAACTCTCCAGCAGCTGGAAGCCTGTATTAATCAAGCGCGGGATCAAATTTTAATGGCTAAACTCAAGAAACTCGTCTCCTTAATGCCCAGACGCCTCCACTCTATGTTAAAAAGAAGAGAGGATGCTGCACCATTGTAAACAGGCCCCTGTCCCAACTTTTTTGAGACCTGTAGCAGCCATCAAATTTGAAATGAGCTCATTTTATGTATAAAATTCTAAAATTTCTCAGTTTCAACATTTACTATGTTATCTCTGTTCTATTGTGAATAAAATACTGGCTGGTGTGATTTGAAAGTCATTGCGTTTTGATTTCCTTCACAATTTACACTTTGTCCCAACTATTTCGGAATTGGGGTTGTACAATGAAAAATACAATGAATACCCAGGACTGTAGAGCAGCTAGAATCCTAAATCAGACAAGAGTGGGACAACATTGCTCTCTCAAAACTCCAGCAATTGGTCTCCTCACTTCCCAGACGTTTGCAGACTGTTGTTAACAGAAGAGGGGATTCTACACAATGGTAAACATGAATTGAGTCACTGAGTGTAATAGTGGTCTAACTCTAATTTTCCCATTTTTGAGTTAGACCCATATTTCGCAAGTTAAAGGTAAAATCTATTTAGGGCATAATTGGTCTAGATGTCACAGTGATGCATCTTACTGTACAGAGATTTTTAGTTGTCCTCACTCCATTAAGACAAAAAGCGTAAGTGCAACAGTGGTGAAACTATTTGAACCCTTCAAAGGCAAGGATTTGAAAGATGATCTCAACCTTGTACTGCCTGTCCACCACTCATTTTATCTGGGTCTGATTGAAGATGAAGATGGCCCAAACATTCATCCAGATGATGACAGCGAAGACAGCTGTGAGGAACAAGATTATCTTATGGATAACTTTCTCAGTGGTCAGCAGTTTGCGATACATGTTTCACTTTTGATCTGTATTCTCTTGTTATTTTGTGTTTCGAATTCTAAGGATGCCGGAAATTAAATCTATTATTGAGTTTTTAAAATTGAGTTATTCATTTACTTGTCTTTAGTCAGTTACATTTGTTAAGACAGCCAGTGTTAGAGTGGTCTAACTTATAAAGGGGCCTTTTTCAGAAAATTTAGAGAAAGTAATCTGTGAAACATTACTTTTGCGGAAAAAAGTTGTGTTATCTTGAAAAAGATGGTCATAAACTCTCAGGTTAACAACAGATGGCATACCCTTCATGTGTCCTGAATTTTATCCAGGGGTTGAACTTTGGCATAGATTATCTCAAAACTATGAAAAATGGAGTTAGACCACTCTTGCCCTCAGGGGCTTTATTTTCTGCACCCATTTTCTGCAACACATTTGGTTATTCTGAAGAGGTAGATGTTACTGTATATCATCAAAGGAAAACACCTCATGCTTGAAATAGGACTACGAATACGGGAAAAGCAGGGAAGTGCTCTGCTTTTTTTGAAGTGCATAAGCGGTCAAGTCTGCCGAGAAAAAGTGAGTTTTCTTAAAAAGCGGATACGTAACTACTATATAGAATGGATCTGAACTTCACTTGTAATTCAGTTAATCAATTAAAGGGAGTCATAATGACACAGGTAGGTTCCTCTACCACCCTGCAGATTTCTTGGGGGCAGGTATAAGTGACAGCTTGACGTAGCAAATTGAGCGCATGTAAGGAGGGTGGCCTGTATCTGATATAAAGTTTTACGTTGTCGTGACTTTGCTGTTGCTGCATTTGAAAAGGGTTTTGTCGGTGGAGCACACAAAGACTGATGTGAAATTTTGAGACATGCGGTCCTACTGATGAACTGGAATGTGAGCTGTCAGATAAAATAAATGAAATCTTCTCCAATTTGGCAATACAATAGAAAACTGAGCCTCAGTGAAGTTTGTACATATTTGAACATCTAAACATTCTGACATTAAAGCTGGCAGTCGTCATTTTAATTGGAGGATATTTACATCTGGAATTAGCTGTGTACAAATTAAAAGCTTTTTCAAATTCTACCACTATAATTGGCAGCACCTCTGTCTGTTCAACTGTTTGTCTGTCTGTCTGGGGTTGCAAGGCACACCAAGATCACCTCCCAACTCTGAGCAAACTCTACCCAGGGGTCTGGCATAAGTTTGGTTGCTCCAAAAATCTCTAGAATTCACCATGATTTGTGATATCATAATTTTTCAGAAATTTAAATCGGGCAACCAAGCTGTTTCACAGATTCTGACACCCAGGGAGGATTCACTCGCAGGAAGTTGAGGAGGTTATAGCCAGCTTGCAATCTGTAGGCTGTGGTAAATACAGTATGAGTGCCTCGCAAATCTATGCTCCAGTCCTGTCGATAAATCAAATATTAACGGTCCTTACTCTTTGCCGAAACATTTCATGTTTGGTTTTCTTGGCATGCCTGTGCATAACCCCACCCCTGCTTTCTGTTTTACAGCCCCTACACTTACCCTTCTAGTGCATGCACCTACCCCGGGCTGTCCGTCCCCAAGGGCCAGCAGGTCTATTATGAGGGCGGTTGCCGGAAGCCTGAGTCCTTATTCTCTGCTGCCAGCCAGGAATACTTACTCAGGAATCAAGGGAATGAGAGTGGTCGCTCAGTTGGTCAGGGGATGTCTGGCTTGGAGTTTATTAATGCAGGCACTCTGCTTCTCCCTCGCACCCTGGAAGAGGTCAACAGCACTCCGCTGGAAGATTCATCCCACGCAAAAACTGTCAAAATCACCAATGAGGTCAATCAGGAGGAGAGAGTACTAAGGATTCTGTAGCATTAGTTCTGGCACCACCAATATTTAATGAACATGCATATTACTTCAGACAGTTTGTGTTGTCTATCAGATGATCGTCCAGTTATGTTTACTTATGGTGGGCAGTTTTTTTATTGAGTTAAGAGCTGTGTTTTGTCAGAGGTAGGTCGACTTGTTTTTTGTTTTTCCTCTCTGGTTAAGTTTTCTGGAGAGTGTTATGTGAGTAAGATATTTCTTGAGTGTTTCTGAATAAATTGGTTAATGTACCACCATTGCCTCTTGTTGATTTCTTTTCTCTGAGGCTGACAGTTATTTTGAGCTGAACAGATCAAAGATGTTATCAAATCCTTATAATATGAAAAGCAACTGCTAAGAAAACAGCAAATAACTGCCTTATTGTTCAGTATCATTCCAAAAAAAAAAAAAAAAACTCAGAGAGTACAATTATGGTGTCCTGAAAACTTGCAAACAGAGGGAACCCACGGCTTGGATTGTGGGTTTGAGAGCCACTGATCTCTGCTACCAGTTGCTGAAGCTGATCGTTTAAGCTGCGCTATCCGCAGATGGCAGGTGATCCCGATCACAGATATATGTATACATGTCTATGATTACAATGGTTTGGGTTGTTTCCAGTTTCACTGTTGAACCAATCGGATTGCAAGGGGACCAGAGTGTCTTGATTGACATTATTTTCCTGCAATAAGACTTCAGTCATGACTAATTATAATAATCTAATTTTGACCGAAGGGGAAAATAACCAATAGAAAGCGTAAAAGAGTCATGAGGGCGGTTCCTGGAGATTTTGTATTCAAAGCTTTCTGTAATGGCGGACCACGTAGAAGGAGACGGTATTGCATTCGACGAAAACAGGTTCGGCTAATGGACATCATGCTACGTTTTAAAGTTAGGACGTGCATTTTAGTTGCAAATAGGACAGGCACATAATCCTATTTTAGTACAAAATCATTTCACTGATGTACGCGCATTTATAAGCCAATTGAGATGCAAGGTATCTTGGTTTCACGGGTAAGCCAGCTAATGAGCTCACAACTAGCTTTGTAGCTAGCTAGCTAACACAGGACAAGTCTGGTAATGCTTATCGACGCATTTTTTTTATCAAGTAAAAATCTTAATCAATGACTGATATAAATACTCTTGCAGTGTGGTACTTGAGCTTGGCTAAACCGTTCCTTCTTAAGTTCAATCTTGCAAAACATTTCCCTAACCGTAGAAGACCGTATTAGTTCGCTGTTAGCATTGCATTGGCCTGTGTGGAATGAATGAATGACACACGGGGTCCACAACACATTAGCGAGCTAACGTCACATACGTCACCAATGTTATCACTGCAATCTAATGATTGCATATTGTCATAACGTCCCTCATTGCGTGTGGCTGGTAACTTACCGGTCAGACATTGTATTTTGTTTTATTTTTCTCACCAACTTTACTTTGCTAGTGAGGTCTGATGGCCAGCATCAGTGAAACTGGGATGATGCCTTACTGACTGCTCTTACCGACTAAATCCGCTTTCACACTGGACGCGAAACGAATTTTTCGCTCGACAGATTACAATGAGTCAATGTAAAGACGCGTGTTTTCGCGTCTTTGGCTAAGATAAACAAATCCGACGGGCTTGCTTTGAATGGTTTAGGTAGCGTGCTTGGTACCCAGAAGGATGACGTTACGACCATGTCCAGTGAAGAAGTTAATACTTACACCGCATTTAGGACAGTTGCCGCAAGTTTTGTAAAGCTAAGAACTCGGTAGTTCTTGACTTCTTGAACCGAGTTTCTGGACTTAACGCAATTTCTTCCTGTGTGAAGATAAATGCCCATATACGCCATTATCATCTAATTTCTGCATTTTCAGGAAAACTCAGCGTGTACATGCAAATGTATGTACTTTTACAGGTTGAAATGCACACTGAAAATAAATCTATATTTATGATTTTTGAAGATACTTAGGATATGAGCGAGGAAACAGCCCGAGATTTCAGGTTTGCGCAAGCGCAGAACGGCGAGGTAGCATATTTTGATAGGTAGCAAAATTTGTCAGAACACCGGCTTTCCTTCAAACTGACTTTTTTTCGCTTGAACTTTAACATTTCCGGGCTTTGCAATGCTTCCCTTGCTGGAACATTGCGTGTGTGTATGTGTTTACGTGTCTATATGTGTTCGTCTGGCTATTTCCGTCTGCATGTGTCTCTCTCTGAGTGTGGATATGGTATATATGTGTCTCTGTTTGTGAATGTGTGTGTGCATTTGCGTGTTTATCAGTTTCTGTATGTGGGCTTGTGTTTGTGTGTGCACGTATATGTATATTCATGTTTGTGTATCTCCATGCGAATCTGTCTGTGTGTGGCTGTGTATGTGTGTGTGTGTTTGTGTCTCTATGTGTCTGTGTGTGGCTGTGTATGTGCAGTTGTGTGTGTTTTCTGCGCTGGTAATGATCAGCACATTGTCCACTGGTCTCAGCACTAAAGCGTGCCCGTTTCCCCCTTCGCCTCAGGATGGCGCAGCAGACCCTGCGTTTTCGCGCTCCGGCTCCACCCCCCACTGCTGTTTTGCGCGGCCCCCCTCCGCTCCTGCGGCCCCCACCTCCGCCGTTTGCGATGATGAGGGGGCCCCCGCCCCCTCCGCGGCCGCCATTTGGACGACCGCCCTTTGACCCCAGCATGCCCCCGATACCTCCACCTGCTGGAATGCCTCCTCCACTCGCCCCCCCACACCTGCAGGTAAAGCATGTGCTCTCCAGAACACACACCCACAGGTAAACCAGCCTCTCTCCAGAACACACACCCACAGGTAAACCAGCCTCTCTCCAGAACACACACCCACAGGTAAACCAGCCTCTCTCCGGAACACACACCCACAGGTAAACCAGCCTCTCTCCGGAACACACACCCACAGGTAAACCAGCCTCTCTCCAGAACACTTACCCACAGGTAAACCAGCCTTTCTCCGGAACACACACCCACAGGTAAACCAGGCTCTCTCCGGAACACACACCCACAGATAAACCAGCCCCTCTCCGGAACACACACCCACAGGTAAACTAGCCTCTCTCCAGAACACACACCCACAGGTAAACCAGCCTCTCTCCGGAACACACACCCACAGGTAAACCAGCCTCTCTCCAGAACACACACCCACAGGTAAACCAGCCTCTCTCCGGAACACACACCCACAGGTAAACCAGCCTCTCTCCAGAACACACACCCACAGATAAACCAGCCTCTCTCCGGAACACACACCCACAGATAAACCAGCCTCTCTTCGGAACACACACCCACAGGTAAACCAGCCTCTCATCGGAACACACACCCACAGGTAAACCAGCCTCTCTCCGGAACACACACCCACAGGTAAACCAGCCTCTCTCCAGAACACACACCCACAGGTAAACCAGCCTCTCTCCAGAACACACACCCACAGGTAAACCAGCCTCTCTCCAGAACACACACCCACAGGTAAACCAGCCTCTCTCCAGAACACACACCCACAGGTAAACCAGCCTCTCTTCGGAACACACACCCACAGGTAAACCAGCCTCTCTTCGGAACACACACCCACAGGTAAACCAGCCTCTCATCGGAACACACACCCACAGGTAAACCAGCCTTTCTCCGGAACACACACCCACAGGTAAACCAGGCTCTCTCCGGAACACACACCCACAGATAAACCAGCCCCTCTCCGGAACACACACCCACAGGTAAACCAGCCTCTCTCCGGAACACACACCCACAGGTAAACCAGCCTCTCTTCTGAACACACACCCACTGGTAAACCAGCCTCTCTTCAGGACACAGACCTGCTGAAAATGTTTACATGTGAGTGCATCCCCAGTGAGCCTGAAGGCATCTGTGCTCTCAAATCAAGGGGGTTTATTTTTTCTGAAACTGCTTGTTAAATGAATGGATTGATGGTAACATTGTGATGGAGGCTCTTGAATTTCAATTAATGGCAGTCTTACCTTTCCTCAGCCTGTCGCTGAATCCACATACCCCTCAAAATGATTGGTGGTGAATGTGCTGATCCTGGAAAAGCCACAATTTTCGGGTATATTTAATTTGTTTGTTTTTTTTTAAATAAGGCTCTGGGTATTCTACAGCACTGATGAACAGTTATATTTGTGCCAAACCTTGGGTGGGTGAGGATTTTGGACTTGAAGTTTATTCTTGTGAATCTAGACACCAATCGTGTGTTGGGTGAGAGCGAGGTATTCGGAATCACTTGGAGAGGGACCATCTCTGCATGGTCTCTCAGTATATCTGTTTTGAGAGCTCTAGTAAATCCTGAGTCATGCCCTGCCAAATTTAGTAATAAAGATGTAGCTTCCTTGACACTGTATGCAAGGTCATCAACATGGTTTTTTCAGTGCAGTGTACTGCTGTTGGGCTATTTGACTGGTTCCTTCGAGAAAAAGATTCTCTTGCATCAAAATGGAGGGTGGGAGTCTCAAATGTGCTCTTGCTGTGAAAGTCCTCTGGTGGCGTGATTTTCCTGTATCTTTGTCAGGCTGCAGAAATCCTCATTAATTATCCAGTGAGAACCAAGTGTGCTGAGCAGTGGAGATGTTTTATACATTTGCCATGACAACAAGTGATGACTCATCGAAAATTAAGCTGTGGTGTCTTTGTCTGTGGGTGATTGGTGACAGCTTTGGTTTTAATTGTTCAACCTCTGGGAGAAATTATGGAATCGCCGTATAAAGAGGAATCATCCAGCTTTTTTTTTTTTTACTTCATAGCAAACAAACAAATTGCAGATATGACTCAAAACAAGTTTTTAACTACTACCTTAACATTCAGGCTTCATCAGACACACCTCAAACAAATTAGATTAAAATATTTCAATGACATTTTTTTTCCTAAGTAGAGGAGAAATAATGGAATCACCTCATAATTTGCATTTCTAAAAGATACCAGCACAAATCTGAATATGCAAATTAGTCTGCTGTTAAGGGTGTTTGCAGACCATACTGAGCTGTTGGACATGGTTGATAGAGTGAAACAATGAGTGTGTTTGCATGACATTAGAAAAATTGTGTAATTGGGTTAGTTCGACTATAACCAGACTTTTAAAATGCATGTAAACATGTTAGTCCAACTGGAATTGCACTAAATCCAATTTCTCATAGTTGGACTGTTATGGCCCCAATTTGTTATGACCTATTGGACAGCAAGGGATGACAGACAAAATTTTAAAACTTAAACAAATTTAATTAAACAAACCACTGACCAAGATTGAATTATTAACAAAAAAAAGAGAGAGAGATATTTACAATCCCTTAAGATGGGGTTGCTTTGCAATGTTCTGGGACAGGAAAATGCTCCAACACAGGCAAAAATCCACAAAAAGCTTCACAGGTCTTGAAAAGAGTGACCGGTCTGGTCAAATGTATCCTTCCTCAATTTCTCCTTGCAATTTGTCCTACTACCTTACTCTCTCAATTTTTCTCCTTATGTACTCTTTTCCAGCCCCCTCCCACCTTCCAGACTTTTTTTTCAATTCTCTGGGACTTTCCCCTCTGAGGCATGCCCAGGACATGCCCAAAACCTAGCTTCAGACTGGGCTTAAGAAAAAAAGTCAATACTGCCATCTAGCGGCTTTTTTCCACATTACAGGACTAACGCACCCAGATAATGCAGTTAGTAGTCGCATTATTCCTCCATGCGCATGCTCCACTATATTTACCCTGGAAGTCGTGGATTGTAAATACCTAACTGATTAGCAATAATTCTCTGCTATGCCCAACTAGCAAGTTTTTACTGAACAGTAGCATCCTCGTCTGCAAGGGTATTTTGGTACTTAAACATTCACGCCTTGGAGGCTCATAACTCCTTCCATTAATCCGGGAGTATTATCGAATGACTTGCTCGTCATCTGAAAATTTTCCTTGCACTCGCCATTGGGAAAAACGACTCTCTCCCACTAGTCTTTACTCCTGACCCGTATTCGACATGCACAGGAAGCCCAGGGGTGTGTTTCCTGAAAGCACAGATGCTATCTTCAATAGCTGGAACCATCAGCTGTGAGTGGACAAACTATGTAAGTTGCTAACTTGCATTGGGATAGTGTGCATCTCAACTGTACGAAAAACATTGTGTACAGCACGTATGAAGTGTACACAGCCATTAGGTTGCCTATGTTCTTGCCTCTCAACATGCTACCCGATAGCTGCTAGCTAAGTTGTTTGTCAATTGTTTGGTCTGTGACGTAATGGTTCAACCAGCAAAATGTCCAACAAGATCAAGCTGGAAGGGGACATTGTGCTACCTATTGTAGCGGAGACTAACATGCTTAGGTCACTCAATAGGTTTTCCTCTGGCATGTAAACTGGGACAAGGACAGAAGTCCGATTTAATGGCCTAATCGAGCTATTGCGGTAGCTTGACTGTACTGTGCATGTACATGTGGTGAATGGCACCAACAAGTGAGCAGAGAATTGAAACAATGGAAAGGATTATAAAACAGCTCCAAGAAGGAAATTCAACACGGAAAATGGCAAACTATCTTTGTTGTTTCCTTTCAGCTTTGTCTAAAATTTGATGCTAATATAAACAAATTGGCAATGTTATAAAAGGAAAGCGTATGAGTAGTCCATGGAAGATGTCAAAGCATCAAGAGAGAACTCAAAGCAGTATACCTTTAAAATAGGAAATGCACAAGAAAAACAAATGGGCAGAAACAGGAGTCAATGGCTGTAACTGAATTGTAAGAAATCCGCTAAATGAATTGGGATTTAAATACAGACGAGCTGAACAAAAACCAGTGCTGACACCTAAATGGAAGAAAGCATGGTTACAGTGGGCTTAAGAGAAGCGCTCATGAAGTGTGGATGATCGGAGGGAAGTGATATTCAGTGATTAATCACTTCTGCATTGGCCAAAGCGATGATGCTGGAACTTTTGTCTGGTCTCATTTCAATGAAACATGTAAAGATGACTGCTTGAAGGAAATTTACCCATTCATTTGTGATATGTCAGGTGAAGGACCAGGGGAGATGGCAGTCATTACCTCAACAGTCAATATGCAGGTGTACATTGAAATTTTGTGCCATTTTTATAATTCCACCAATGGAAAAAAGGTTTGGCGATGAAGTCATTTTTTAGGATGACAATGCATCTTGCCACTGAGCTAAGAGTAAAAAAACACTTTTCTTAAAAAAAAAAAGCATATTAACTCAATGACATGGTCGCAAACAGTTCAGATCTCAGTCCAATCGAAAATTTATGGCAGAAGTTCCATCCTTCCCACCTCTCTTCTGTCCTTTAAGCAGCTCTCACTTGATTATTCATAAAGACTGATGTCTGGAAATAGGTAGCATTACATTGTGCTGGCTGGTGTGGACTCTTGACTCGATCTTTATCATAATTTCTCTTTCAGAGGCCACCGTTCCTGCCTCCTCCAATGAGCAGCATGCCCCCACCCCCTGGGATAATATTCCCGCCCGGAATGCCGCCCACTCCGACACCGGGGACCCCCACCCTGCCCCCCACAGAGGAGATCTGGGTGGAGAATAAGACACCGGAGGGAAAGGTGAGGATGCAGCTGGACCATATGTACTTTTCTACTCACACACACAGGATACCATAGCCCTATAGTTACCTGCCATGTTCCCGCAGGTCTGTCATCCCATATGGTTGCTTTTTCAAGGTTTTTGTTTATAACTTGCTGGATGGTTGGTCTCCAGGAGCAGGGTTGGCTGTCACTGCCTTTGACAATGTAAAACCTATAGCCGTGTCTCTGTGCCATCAGCTGCCGACTTTCCTGAAGTTCATTTTGGCAATGATACTGCTGCGTATTCTTTTAAGCAGAGATCTCAGTATCAGTGAAGATGACACAGGAGATTGCTTTGCTATCCACCACTATTGTCTGTTAACCGAAGTCAGTCTCACACTCGCTCTGACTTTCTTCCTCTGGGAACTCTTATTCTCTGTCTCTCCCTCTCTCCCTCTCTCGCGCCCCCTGCAGGTGTACTACTATAACGCACGCACGCGTGAGTCGGCCTGGTCCAAACCTGATGGGGTGAAGGTGATCCAGC
The DNA here is from genome assembly GCA_029721435.1 of Gymnothorax reevesii. NCBI lineage: Eukaryota > Metazoa > Chordata > Actinopteri > Anguilliformes > Muraenidae > Gymnothorax > Gymnothorax reevesii. The sequence continues at coordinate 16,128,243 of CM056578.1, read as the reverse complement.
AGTCTGAGCTCAGCCCACTGATGGCACCTCACACTCAGGCCTCGGTGGCGGTCTCCTCCTCCTCCTCCACCTCCTCCTCCTCCTCCTCTTCTTCCTCCTCTCCCGCAACCACCAGCCTTCTAGGAGGAAGCCCTAGCCCCGCCCCTGTCGCCACGGCTGCAGCAGTCTCCGCCTCCCCTCAGATCCCCTCCCCCGCCCCAGCGCTGACTACCAGCCCCGCCCCCAATGCTGTCGCTCCTGTCCCCTCTCCGGCTCCTGTGGTGTCTCAGCCTATTGCCAGTGAGTACTCATGACAACTGAAGTCCCATTGGCCAATCATAGGTGGAAAATCCTGCTTTCGGAACGAGAAGTCCTCCTCAGTATATTTAAACTTTTTGCTGTAATTGGCGTGATTCCACTCATCCAGCTTGTTTCATAGCTCTGATTTTATAGTTTCCCAAGCAGTTGAAAAATGTAATTCATTGAAACATCCCTCCCCACGCTATGTTCATTCCCAACAGTTAAGCCAGCTCTTAGAACTAATTGAAATCCCTCAAGTCCTTGTTCCTCAAGTCACGGTCCTCGAGGGTCGAGAGCTGCTGGTTTTCCGCCCTACCATTACTTTGGTGTCTGGTGTGAAGCCAGTCTGGCCAGTTAACAGTGCTAATAGTTTAGTCACTTAGGACTGGATTTGGATTCTAAGTCCAGATTTGTGAATCCCTGCCTTAAGTGAACTGAGTTAATCCTGTGTGGAGAGAACAGAAGGCCGGCCCAATACTCTTTGACCCCTTGACCACTTTTGTCAGCCTAATGGAGTGGTTTGTGTGCTTGTTAAATTTATCTGCCCATCTATCCAAGCTTTATATCCTGGGGTCAGACAGTAGAATCCCTACCATGTTTTTTCCTCCACCGGTGAGCTAATGCCACTCTTAAGATTGAATGAGATTTAGGGAGATCTGTTGGCAGAAATTGAATATAATATTCATCAGTATGTATTTGTTTGTGTATAACCACCTGGAAATAAAATGTTTTTTAGTTAGCCCTTTATACAGGGGCATCTCTAGGACTGAAGATTGGTGGGGCCCAGAGCTTCCCTTTAAAACAATTATTAACCATGACTTGCACTCAGTCATCCTCATAATTGACAAACAATCCTTCCAGGATTTTCCCGGCTTTTTCTTATTGTTATATTGATTTTTTTTTTGCCCAATTTGGCGGTAGCTTTTTCAAAAAGTTGCAGTGAAAGTTGAGATGACATGGCAATTTAATTTTTTTTCTTCGTTAAATTTTTGTGGATTGGTTGACTTTGCTAATAGTTGCAATCGCGACATTCAACTTCCTTGAAGGATTGAGAAATAGATTCACTCCGAGAACACGCTGGTACGGTAGATTTCGGTAAGGCGACAATCCTTAATCTGGATGTGTAATTTCGTGCATTTAAATCAGTGTTATTCAGAATTGCACATTGATGTTTCAAATGATCATTTATTTCATTTAAACAAAACGATCATAAAGCGCATGTTAAATCACTTGATGTGTGGAAAGGGTAGCGCAGACGTTTCAGAGCAGTTTGTCTTTCATAAAGCATTGGCCTGTTTTTGAGTGGCCTAAATAATTTTTCTGATCTGAATTCAGCTCATTATTTAGTCGTTAATAGATCGCATGGAGAGAGAAACCGTAACTTCGATTGCCAGAGGATTATTGTCATAATTAGAAAATGTGTTAATAATGAAAAGTAACTGAGTACAAGCCAGGAATAATCATTGATGTAAAGGCATGGTCAGGGCCCCATGAATGATCAGTTTTAGAGACGCCGCTGCCTTTATATATACCAAGGGAATGGGTCCTCTTCTTGAGCCCATGATGTTGCATTACTATTTTTTTACTGTAGTCCTGGGTCCGTATTCACAATGCATCTTGACGATAAAAGTAGGTCCTAACTGCCAGATTTAGGAGAAACTCCAAAAAAAAAAAAAAAAAATGGGCTTGTCAGTTGTAAATTTGGGCCTCCAAATTTTTTTTACAAAGTGTTACTCACGAAGCATTTTAGACTTCAGAGCTACACTACCTGACAAAAGTATTAGGACACAACTATTTATGTGTGTGATTTTCTTACAGTGCAGTAGAAAATACTGAATGTATCATGTTTGGAAATAGTTTATTCAAATAAAAATACAGACCTCATTTTGGATAGGCCACCCTGAATTATTGTTTGTCTTCACCCCCCTTTTATAGAGAATTAAAATCACCCCATGTGTCACACCTGATCATAATGACTGGACCAACAGTAGCCATTGATCTTCCATTATGCCAAGGACACAATTTCAAACATGTAAATTTGAAAATTACCATCATGCAAGCACAATTTATGATAATATTTCTTACTGATGACAGACCAATATTGAGAGTTTTTCGCACAGAGAAAAAATATGTCAATATGTATATCTGTAGTTTCCCCAAATGTTCAATAATGTTCTGTGATATATACATGTATATTTTAGGACAAAAGTCCTACAATGCTCGCATATAATACAGTATAACACATGTACATCTAAAATTGAGTGTGAATGAGGAACGTCCTAATACTTTTGTCAGGTAGTGTACTTTTAATTCTGGGAGACCTTGAAAGTACTCAAGAGGACTCCATATTTGCTAAAACCGCAAAATGGCTGCTGCTGTTGAAAGATAGAATGACTTGGAAATGATGCGCTCTTGTTGAAAAGATATTGGATCCATCAATATCCAGATAGTATTTGAAGCTGAATACAGTATTTTGGGCATTGTTGCTAAATGGCCAGGATCCATGCGCGCATGACTCTGGCATTTTAATGGAAAGCTGCTTATGTCAATTATTTGACAGGCATCATGTGCCTGCGGGATGCCACTTGCTAGGGGACAGTGGCTTTGGTGCTGTACCTCCTGCTATGCATGAATTATTTTATTTGGCTATTGAGCAAGGGTTCATCATAATGCCGGCCTATGTTATATTTTGTATGCATATTATAGGGTATAGATGATCAAGCTTGGTGTGCCTTCCTGTTTGAACGATAGCCTGTTTATAGGCTGCAACCTCAGACCTCCCCTGTAATTGCAGCCCATACCACTGCTTCTCGCAGTTGTCTGCTGTCTGAGACTCCAAGAGTAAAGCAGCATTGATCTGTAGGCTAATATTATCCCACGCATCCCGTTTGGATTTGCTGTTCTACCCCAAGCCAAATTTCCCTTTGATTACATGCGTTCGCTCCAGCACCAACTGGGGCAGCAGTAGTAACGGGTCGTAGCTCCAGCTGGGCTTTAGTGTCCTTTTTGAACTTTCATCCATGACAGTTTAGGGCAAACAAACTTGAACGGCCGGACTTTTAAATGATTGCAACATATTGTCTTTGGGTAATAAGTTGCTAATTATTGGGGAAAATGACGCGTTTTATTATTGACTCGTTTTATGCTATTGGAGTTTTTAACAACGATCTCTTTCCTTTGTATTTTTATTTGCCTAGAGCGTGATGTGTGGGGACTGCGCATAGTGCATTTATCAGGAGTGCTCAACGTGTTGTTATTTCATGGGACAAACCAGCTGCTTGGACTATTTCCTAATTTTTTCCTCCATGGGTTATATGTGGGATATTTTTTTCAATGGGCCGCCCTGTCACCAAACAACCAATCACAGTGCTCATTGTCCCAAGACTCATGCATGAGAATGACATCATCCATATCAACAGAGATTTACTCCCACCCGTCCCAGAGCTACTAGGAGTTACCAGTTTTCTTAAATAAAAGTTGCTCACAGCGGCTTAGTGAATCACTTTTAAGACTTTACTCCTACATAAAATGTTTAGTCGTGACTTAGGAGTGCTCCTAACGGTAAAATAAGATGCTTTCTGAATACGGGCCCTGAACAGAAAACCTAAACAATAACTCTAGCAAAGGCCTTATGCGTTCTTTGCAAGTTTTCTGAGCAGCGTAGGTTCTCCTACGTGCTTTGAAGGAGAGGGTGGTGTGTGTGGGGGGGGTTTATCTGCAGGTTCCAGTCTGCAATCTCTTGCTGAGTGACACTAAATTCTATGCACTGGTCCTGTAAGTCCTGCTTCTTTTTCAAGAAATGTACAGACCAGCTAATCTGGGGTGCGTTTCCCCAAAAGCAAGTTAGCAACTTGCATAGTTTGTCCAGTCAATGGCTCGGACTATGTAAGTTAGCATCTGTGCTTTCGGGAAACACGCCCCTGGGTGGTGGGTACCAGGTACTGGGCTGGACTTTTGCTGTGTGAACTCGGGGCATCATCATCCTCTCCTGCTTAATGCTCAATCTGTGCCCTCAGCTTCCGCTCCTGTGGAGATTCCCTCTGTGGTTAGCGTGGCCCCTTCCAGTCTGGCCCCCGCGACAGCTATGAGCATCACCGTCTCCACGGTGACGGCCACAGTGACGCCGGTGCAGGCGCTGCCGCAGCTGCTGCCCCAGAGTCTCCCGGCGGCACTGCCCCACCCCCTCCCTCAGGCCGCCGCTGCTATCCCAGCATTCCCCCCGGTCATGGTGCCGCCCTTCCGTGTGCCGCTGCCAGGCGTGCACATCCCGTTGCCAGGTACGCACTGACCGAATCACTGCTGGTAGAGATGCCTCAGCAGGATCACATAGAAAGCGTGTCAGTGTTGGGGCATTCAGACGCACTTATGTGGAAGATTTACATGACATATACTGCAGGCTTCAGTTGAGCGATGTTTCAGTGCCACAAGTGGATCATGTTTATACTGGTTTTTTTGCTGGGAAAATATTTGTTGTCAGGGCTCTCTTGATTCATTATGTAGAATCACTGCCAAAAAATGAGCTGAATTGGCTGGAGCCTGATTTACCACTGCCAACTTCTATTTTTATTTCTTTTTTTAATCCTGGCAAAATGGTTGGGAACTGAAGATAAAAATATGTTGGAAATATTTGCGTTGAAGGGTTGAGGAGTTATATGATGGATTGTGGATTAAATGGACGTGTTTGAAATGGCGTACAACTGATAATGAGAGGGAAGTGAAATGGTCTCTGTATTTTTTTGAGTCACTGATGATTGAAATTCACCAGCAGATGGCAGTGTTGTCCTTGTATGGTGTGGTCTCAGCGCATGCTGATTCAGTTCATGATTTAAACAAGTCTTAAAGCCTGATAAGTCCTGAATTTAATAAGCTCTTTCTGTTAGTGCTTACGTGATGGTGCCATTGGCCAACACTGCCTATTGTTCACAGATTATTCTCACGGTCTTGTTTGTTAAAGTATATTTTTTGGTGGTGTCTCAGTATTGCTGCATCTTCGTTCTCTGTCCTTCAATTGTGTTTTGTTTCCAGGCCTGGTGTCAGCCCTCCCATGGCGGAAGATCTTAGTATTTCATGTTTTGATAGGATTTCCTCCACTTAACAAGATTAGAGTTTGCTCTCTTACTCGACTCAAAAGTCTGCTGGTTTTTTCCGACCTCCCTTGTCAGGAATGCTGCCAGCCATGGCCCCGCCCCTGGTGCCCATGATGCACCCGCAGCTGACCATAACCGCCACGCCAGCCGCGCTCGCTGGTGCTCTTTCTCTGCCCGAGTGGACTGAGTACAAGACTGCCGACGGCAAGACGTACTACTACAACAACCGCACGCTGGAGTCCACCTGGGAACGGCCTGCCGAGCTGAAGGAGAAAGGTGCCTTTGTGTTCTCACGAGAAGTTTGACGACTTCACTTTGTTTACGAAAGTGTCAATATGTCATTTTTACTCTCTTCATAAGTAGTATTTTAGATAAAATGTGAGTGAACGATGAGCTTTTTCTCACTTTTGATTTAAAAAGCTCCCTAATAAGCCATTACAAGGGGCTCATATTAATACTCTAATAGTGAGCTTGCGATTTCCTGAGGTCTGATGAGGACTGTGGTAAGAGTGTAGGATCTGAAGTGCTGAACGGGGTCATGTTAAAGGACACTGTTCGTTGTCTGGAGCCAGTCATATCATCTTTACACTGTATGTTATCATGTTAAATGGCGTTGTTAGTGTCCCGGAGGCAGTCGTTATTATTTTATCTACATTCAAATAAGTAGCTCAGTTTAGCGTGAAATACTGGTATTCAAAGTGTAAAAACCAACTTCTATGACCAAAGGATGGCAGTCTTATTCATAATTAAGCTCATGTTTGACCATAAACCTCAAATTATTTTCTTGACATAATGTTTATTTCTTTTCATTGTTTATGTTGATTTACATTTCTATGGCAGCTTCACCAACGTTTTCCATTATTTGTTTGAATAGTTTGATGGTCATGGTAGCATTTTACATCAATGCATTCACTGTTTTCTGCTTATAATGGCCTAGAATGACCGAAAACCTAAGAAAGCGAGCCTAGCTTTGTCATTTTGGCACCTTGCAGTACTGCACATTGTAATTTTTTTCTAATTACCATTTCAAAGAAATCTCTGGCTGCTAAAAGGTGAAGGTTTGTTGGGGTTGGAGGGAAATCTTGCCGGACTTTTAAAAACGGGATAGCCTGGATGCACATAATCAAAGTCGCTTCCCTTTCTCGTAATTCCTGGGTCAGATAAGGAGGTGGAGAAGTGTAAGGAGAGACCTGTGCTGGAAGACCTGGAGCCCATGGATATGGAGGAGGAGGAGCCCAAAATTGAGCCTCCTAAAGAGGTCAAAGAGGTCAGTGGGGATGAATATAATTTGGCTGAACTTTCGCTTAATGGCTACAGTGCATGGCTTTTCATTCATCACCTAGAGTTTCCACAATAAAATCAATTCTGGTTTTGGGCCCGATATTGGTCTGGGGTGGGATTGGCCCACTTGGTCCAATCGACTGTAATACTTGTAGTCTAGTAATGTTGCGTAATTTTGGTTTTTCTAGTCTTAACTGTTCACTCCAGACTTCTCAAACGTTTCTGGAAATGCAGGGTCGGACTTCTGACATGAATCCGGGAATCAATTCGCCCAGTGACTCTTGCTAACGTTGATTCCCCCAAAGCAAACATGAGAAGCTGCAACAGCTTGTCAAAATATCAATGCGTGAACATGGTAATGTAGTCTCACAGTATTTCAGACATCATGGTACTCCAGACGGTTGAAATTTGACGTAAGTAAATAAGTAAATAAATGAATAAATAAATATCACCAGGTCACAAATTAAATATTTCCTGGTCGGTATTTTTCCCTCCTTCACTGTTTATCACACCAGAAGCACATACTCCGTTCATTGGGGAGAAATCGGAGAAAGCTGGCTGTGTGTGCCCGTGGCTACATTAACGTGGTGGGTGGGGAGGATTTGTGACAGGAGGTTCTGGGGTGGGGAAGGGCTTGTGTTGGCAAAATATGAATTTCAGGGTGCTTTTAATCACGACAACGTGCATTATATGCAATAAATCTTTTTGAAATTATCATATAATATTTTGGAACTCACCTTTTATATAAATGGCTGTTTAAACAATGAGACATAATTCCAATCAAGAAGCATTGTGTAAAACGCTTCTCGTCTTTTTAGGGTTCTTACAGCTGCAAGAATTGGCTGGCGTATATGTGAGGCCTTTGAACGTACAAGATTTTTAATTTGTATTCTCTCTCTCTCTCTCTCTCTCCATCAGGAGCCCAGGGAAGACGAGATGACGGAGGAGGAGAGGGCAGCACAGAAAGCCAAACCTGTGGCCACCAACCCCATCCCCGGCACCCCCTGGTGAGCCCCCTACTGCACTTATGTAGGCCTCTGGGCCCGGGGCGCTCTTTTTAAATGTCTGCTTATGAAAATATCACATGTTGGACTAGGTGTACTGAGGCAGTATAAGTTGGGCCAAATTGACTTTGCGCTGAGAATCTTTTTTCCAAAATATTGTGTTGGACTGCGCTTGATCTGTGTCTGGCTTATTATGTTTGTACTAAACCGCCGCAGATGAGGCACAGAATGTGTGATCTGAGTTGATTTGGCAGCCTGAATGATGCTGCATCTCTTCCTTACGGTTACAGGACTTTTTTCTTCCCCAAATTTTTTGTCTCCATGGACTTTTTGTCCCCAGACTCTTTGTTCCTGAGGAGTTCGTCCCCCAATGATAATAAAATGCGCCACCATTGTTGACAGATGGATGGACCGACAGACGACGGACAAATCACCATGACATAAGGGTTAGGGATAGTGTTATAATGCAGGAAGAGGGCAAAGCATTATTGGGGATGAACCATCCGGGGACAAAGGGTCCTAGAGCCCCTCCTTACATGAGTTCAGCTGTGCACTGCAGTCCCAAATATGATTTGCAGGCTCTTAAATGGACATTCTAATGCTGATGTGACAGTGGTCACTGGTGATCCAAAGCAGTCCTTTCTTGGAATCATGAATTAGAATTTTGGAATAGAAAGTTCAAGAGAACCTTCTCCTCTAGGGGATGAACAGGTGGTTAAGGCGTATGAGTACCTTTCTTGCAGGTGTGTGGTTTGGACCGGTGATGACCGCGTGTTCTTCTACAACCCCACTACACGGCTGTCCATGTGGGACCGGCCAGAGGAGCTGATTGGCCGGGCCGATGTTGATAAGAGCATCCAGGAGCCGCCCCACAAGAAGGGCCTTGATGACGGTCGCAAGCTGGGTGAGCTCTCTCTCTTGCTGCATCATGCTGCATGAGTGACTGACAATGGCTAATGCTTGTTTTATTACTCCGCATGAGCTAGTTATTATGGCTGAGGCATACTGCATGAGCGAGTTATAACTGCTCACTCATCCTTCATTACATTACATGAGCCAGTTAAAATGGCTTGTGCACAAGCTTATTACGCTACTTGAGTGAATCATAATGGCTTGTACATGTCTTACACTGCATGAGAAAGTTGTGAAGGCTGCTGAGCAAGTTATAATGCCTCATCCACTGGCTTTTTTAATTTCTTAAGCCGGCCATACAGAAACTTCACTATGCTACATTAGCATGTAATAACTGTTTGTCCACAAGCCTTATTATTTTGCAAAAGGGAGTTGTAATGGCTCATAGACAAAATGTATTGTCCTGTGTGAGCGATTTGTTATGCCTGATGCATGCTTCATTATATGGCTCATACATTTGGGTCTTACGCTGCATTAATGGTTTTAATGGCTCTTTTACAAGTTATAATGGCTTTTGCACTGGCTTTTTCCGCTGTTTAAGGATATTATAATGAGTCATACAGACTACTACGAAGGCTGGCTTTATTACTCTGTGTAAATGTGTAATGTCTTGTACGTACATGCTTCATTACTTTATTTTAGCAAGCTGTAATGGCTAATTTATGCTTTATTATGCTGCATGAGCGAGTTTTGGCTCATACACACCGTCTTACTCTGCATTAGAAAGTTGTAATGGTCTTTTAGGAAGTTTAAATGGCTCCTACAAAGGTTTTTTGTGTTGCTTAAGCGTGGCATTACAGGTAATGGAGACATTTTCCTACTCTCCATTATTATACTTCATGTTATTGCAGTTCATACTCAAGCTTTTTTTCTGTGGATGTGTGAGTCATAATGGCTGATTGACAAACCTTTATTACTGTCTGCGAGTGAGTTATAATGGCTCTTGTATGCTTTCTTACCCGGTGTAAGTGAGCTGTAATGTCATGCATAAGTCTTCATTACGCTGGCTTACTGTGCATCGGCAGGCAAAGGGGCTTCACATTGCCATTCTACTTGATTCAAATGTGGTTTTCCATTTGGTTTCTTATTTGATGGCCTCTCCCAGGTTTTCGAGTGGGTTTTTGGGGCGAGCAGGAGACGTTGGATGAAAGCTTCTGCTAAGTAGCGATGATGTAATCTAATGTAAACACGCTCCTCTTCTCCAACAGGAAGGGCTGAAGAGCTGGAGGCTGCTGCCATAGAGGCTCTGGAGGAGGAGCCCATTAAGGCCAAGAAGAGGAAGTGAGTACTGCTATGTCGTTTGTGGTAAAAGCCTCTTCACTGGGCCCGACTTTTGGGATAAAGTCCCATTTTTTTTCACTGACGTCAGGGATTTTTCCAGACTTCCTGATGTGAGGACACTGCCCTTTGAAGGTTTTGGGACCGATGGCACAGATCTACTGTTCTTGCAACATAGATGTGCAACATCTGGTGATGTCTATGGGTCACAAGTGTGTGGATCACAGTAATGAAAGGGTCAAAAACTTCAGGCAAGTAACTGAGGACTGTGATTCCATTATCGGTCATATTCCAACACGTGGGATTTGTAATTAGTCCCCTACCAGAAACGGAGGGGACTATAGGATTGCACTCCCTCCGTCTGTCAGTCCGTCCGTCCGCATTCGTGTCCACTCCATAACTTCAATACCGTATGACCTAGGAACATCAAAGTTGGTGTGTGGATGCATCTTGGGGAGAGGGTGTGTCATGTACCCTATTCAGGTCACTTTGACCTACTTTTTAGGAAATATAATATGCATACACCGGTAGGGAACTAGTATTGCGCAGCAATATCACATTCGCCGATAGGTGGTGCACTTGTTAAATATGATTTTCATGTATGATTTTCATGTGATTTTCATATTAATGACATACAGCTGAATTTATAAATGATGTCTATTTCTGTATTACAAACCCAATTCTAATGAAGTTGGGAGGTTATGTAAAACTTGAATGAAAAAGGGATACAATGATTTGTAAATCCTTTTGCGACCTATATTCAACTGAGTACACTACAAAGATGATATTTTCAAATTTTCATGTTATTATTTATTTATTTATTTATGTATTTATTTATTTATTGAAATATTCACTCATTTTGAATTTGATGCCTGCGACACAGGGGCTGGCACAGGGGCAACAAAAGACTTGTAAAGTTGAGGAATGCTCAAAAAACACCTGTTTGGAACATTTCACAGATGAACAGGTTAATTGGAAACAGATGAGTGTAACTATTGGGTATAATGGGAGCATCTCCGAAAGGCTCAGTTGTTCTCAAGCAAGGATGGGGTAAGGTTCGCTACTTTGTGAACAACTGTTTGAGAAAATAGTCCCAACAGTTTAAGACTGTTTCTCAACTTGCAATTGCAAGGAATTTAGGGATTTCATCATCATCTGTCCATAATTTCATCAAAAGATTCAGAGAATCTGGAGAAATCAATTCTCGTAACCAGCTAGGCCTAAAAATCCAACGTTGAATGCCCATGACCTTTGGTCCCTCAGGTGGCACTGCATTTAAAACTGACGACATACTGCAAAAGACATTACCATGTGGGCTCAGGAACACCTTGGAAAACCATTGTCACTTAACACAAATCGTCGCTACATCTACAAGTGAAAGTTCAAACTCTACCATGCTAAGCGAAAGTCATATATCAACTACACCCAGAAATGCCACCGGTTTCTTTGCGCCTAAACTCATCTTTGATGGTCTGACGCAAAGTGGAAAAGAGTGCTGTGGTTTGACGAGTCCACATTTCAAATTGCTTTTGGAAATCATGGAGGTCGTTATTTCAGCAAGACAATGTCAAGCCACATTCTGCGTGTGTTACAACAGTGTGGCTTCATAGTAAAAGAATGCGGGTAATACACTGGCCTGCCTGCAGTCCAGACCTGTCTCCCATTGAAAATGTGTGGCGCATTATGAAGCGCAAAATATGACGACGAAGAACCTGTACTGTTGAGCTACTGAAGTCGTACATTAAGCAAGAATGGGAAAAAATTCCACCAACAAAGCTTCTACAATTGGTGTCCTCAGTTCCCAAATGCTTATTGAGTGTTAAAAGGAAAGGTGATGTTACACAGTGGTAAACATGCCCCTGTGTTGCTGGCATCAAATTCAAAATGAGTGAATATTTCCAAAAAAATATTTAGGTTTATGAATTTGAACATGAAATATCCTGTTCTTGTAGTGGACTCAATTGAATATAGGTTGAAACGGATTTCACTTATATTTTCGTGTTTTACACAACATCCCAACTTCATTGGAATTGGGGTTTGTAAATCATATGGGCAGAAATTACAGCCCTGTTTTTACATGCCCCCCAATTTAGGCGTAAGGTCGCCAAAGCAATGGGGAATGTTTGCATGATTTTGAGTAATGCCACTAAATGTTTTACTCAGCTGAAAATCCACTTCATCTTGTGACTTTCGGGTGGCTTCGACCCATAGATGTCACCAGATATCTGGCATCTTCTGTACCAGAACAGCAGAAATTGTCAGTGCTCCCAAATTTCACAGGCAGGTTGATCATTCTTAGTAGATTCTGACTTTGCAACCGAGAGGGTATTTTGCACATGCTGTAGTGAGCCTGTAAATCTTCAGTTTGATCTGATCTCTTGACTCAGGGCTTCTTTTTCTGTGTCGTCTGGTCGTTTCAACCTGTGCCAGCCTTAAGGTCTCGGAGCCCAAAGCTGAATTTCAACACAATCCGATGCTGATAATGCAGTCATGCGCTAATGTGGCTATTCCTAACTTTAACCATTCCCCACTGTGGGAAGTGATGAATGCTTACTGTTCAGGTTCCCCTGTCAGTCATTGTCCATCAAGCCTGCCAGTCCCCGCCCACAAACGCTGCTCTTGTCGCAAAAGAGGAGAGAGTATTTTACAAGAGCCGACTGTAGATCTGGTGAGCGAGAGAGCGCAACATGGGCGTGAGAGGTAACCCACCCTGCCTGACTTTGACCTTGTTTTAGAATGTTCAGAGACACCACTGGACTGAATTGGGAGGAGGGTTGCTGGTTGTTGGAGTTGTATGTGACTTAAGTGGAGAGAGGAAGGGCTAGTGGCATGGGCTGCTAACTGGCTGCTTTAAGAGGCAGCGTTTCTTCCTGGCTATGAAGTCATGTGCAGTACAGTGTGTTTTCAGACCACGCTGGCCACACCCATGGTCACTGTCGAGCATAGCCTTGGTTTTTTCAGAACACGCGATGAAATGCTTGTGGCCAAATGACAGTCAGAGCCAGTAATAATGGCTCTCTTTAGTGCCTATTATATTACCTAGCTATTGGACTTAAAAGCAGTATTTCTACATTAGCCGTGGTTGAATTATTGCTCAGAGTTTCTGAACACACCTATCAGAGCCCTGAGGCAGAGCAAAGTTTCCTCGTCCAATCAAAACGGACCTTGAAAGAAGCAGTTTTTCCCACCCCACCTACCTAGAACACTGCCCTAATGTCCTCCAATCAAAACCTCTGGTAATTGACCAGTAAAATAGTCTGTTCCTTCCCAGATATTGAGCAGCCAATCCCCTCGCCCCTTATATTATGTCAACCCCCATGTCCTCGCACCCTGACGCCTGATTGGCATGCATGTCATCCAATCGCAGGAAGGAGGACGTAAAAGAGGTGGACGTGGTGAAGGAGGCGGCGATGGAGGCGGAAATCCGGGCGGCCCGCGAGAGAGCGGTGGTGCCCCTGGAGGCGCGAATGAAACAGTTCAGAGACATGCTGCTGGAGAGAGGGGTAAAGCACCTATAATCCAACCGCAATTCTGTCATGTTACACACATTAATCTAAATGGAGCCCCGACAAGGTACAATCTTTACTTAATATTATTCTCCTTGTTATAATGTCTCTCTCTTGCTTATCTCCATCTTACTTTCTCTCCTCCTCTTACTCACTGTCTTACTCTACTACCTCTTACCCTTTTTCTTCTGTTTCTCCCTGTTTCTCTCTCCATTCTTCCCTCCCTCACTTCCCTTTAGTCTCACTTTTTCTCTCCGTCCCTTTGTCTCTTGTGCTCTCTCGCTCTCTCTTCCTTTATCTCACTCCCTCCTTCAGTCTTAAGCCCTTCTTACCTCTCTCGCTTGATCTCATATTCTCTCTGTTCTTGTGTTTGTGTTTAATTGAATGAGATGCCCGTGTTGGTGTTCATTTTCCTTGATGAAAGTGGTCACGTCAGTCCATGACTTGGCAGACATGCAGTTACCTCCTAACCGGTCGACTTTAAATATTTCTCAGGCACTGAACCAGTGTGGGTGTTTTACTGTAAATATCAAACCTGTAGATTACGTTTTGGAGGCAAAAGGCACCAGAAAAGTACAAAAATGGTGTAAGACCCTGAAAAAAGACATTTATTTTCAGGCTCTGTTGAGACATAATGATTACCCCGCATCAGTAATATTAGCTTCATCAGGCCTAGTGCCATATTCTGTTATGCTATAAATACATATGACTGGGTCTTACATGGTTAAGTAAGTCCACATTTTTTGTAATTTATTCTTTGAACATCCCATTTAGTGACTCAAGTTGGTGAAAATTGGGTCTTCCACTGAGCCTGGTGTTTGAGAATTACTCTGGAGAATTTTTAAGAGTCCCTCTGAGAAATGAACGAGGCTGACAGAAGTACATATAAAACTGATTGATCAATACTTTGGGGCCTGGTCACGCGGTAGCAGACTTACAAAATTGGTGTATTTCGTTTCAGAGCTCCAGAACTAAGTAGGATAGAGTTACAATTTAAATGGCTTTGTGTTGATATTCCATAGTGCATTTGACTTATTTTAGGTGAAAATTGCAAAAAATTGGTGGAAACGGAGTTACAGCTTTGTTAGCTATTCATTTATTTATTTTTTGAAGTACCAGGGAAGACCTACACAAAGCCATTTAAATTGTAACTCTATCTTACTTAGTTTTGAAGCGAAGATACAAAATACACCAATTTTGTAACTCCGTTACCATGTGACGTGGCCTTTTGCTTATTGTTGAAATTTTGACCCCCATATGGTGCCTTTTGACTCAAGATTTTATTTGGATTTTTTCTTAATCCAGTGCCCTGTTCCATTATTGTCTGAAAAACCGATGAATTTTACTGTGTCCAGTTTGATTGGTCCAAACTGCTGCAGTTTTGTGTTAGATGCTTTCTGTTCCTGCTGGGGTAATTTGTGCAAAATTTTTCTGTTTTTTTTTTTTTTTTTAACTGTAGTTTTTGTTAGGTTTTTTTTTTTTTCCC